>CM065592.1:398886990-400202060 GCA_033119425.1 Bufotes viridis | reverse complement strand
GTAGAGGAGTAGAGGAAAGCGGCATCCTCTTTCTCCTCACTGGCCGACTCAGTATCAGAGGCAAGATATGCATATGCCTCTTCAGCTGAGGAAACTCGTTTAGACGAACGGACCATTTTTTTTTATTGTGGTGTATTGTGTGAAATGTGTAAAAGTTCATTTAGTGTGGGCTGTGTATGGGGTGCTTTCACTCTTGAAGAGGCTTGTAATAAATTGGAAAATAAATTTAGGAGAATAAAAAATTAGCAAAAAAAAAATATTTTTTCTACACAAAAAAAGTCTCTTCTGCACAAAAAAAGTCTCTTCTACACAAAAAAAAGCTGTAAAAACTGAGTAGACGTGATCAGTAATGGACACTACTGATCGGTGCTTAACGGTTGCACAATGCAAGCATGCAGATGGTGCGTTCGTGAAAAATCCTAAACTGACATTAACCAAAATAGATTTATATATATATATATATAAATGAAGAAAAAACCAGGCAGCACCAAACACAGGCAATGTGGCGGGTGCAAGGTCCAAGGGTGTGAGCAACCCACAGTAATAGCGTAGAAAACGGACAGCACTCCAATAGAAACCCAAGGTACTTTTATTCACCCAAGTAGGCAGGCAACATTTCGGCTTAACAATAAAGCCTTTCTCAAGCAATAAACAAATGTGCTCAACAGACTTATATAGTGCAAAACAGGAAGTACACACGAGTCATGTGATACACAAAGAGGGCGTGGCCCAATAAACAAAGTGATAAACTGTGAATAATGTCAGTATAATAAACAATTGTAAACATCACATCAGTAATAAAAGTGTCGTAGTGAACAGTGTATAAATTTTTATACAATCAAAGTGGCGTGACAGTATGCAATATAGTGCTGAAAACTGACCCGGAAGGAAACGCCCTCAATTGGGAGGAAGACTAAGGCATGCCCAAACATAGAAAATGAAAGTAAAACACACCGCAGACAGGAAGTGAGTATGACCACTTCCGGACATGCTCAGTGAAAGAAAAAGCCGGACAGCCATATTGGAGAAGGGCAAAGGAGCCGATCTCCTAAAGAAACAAGCGCGCGCTCAGAACACGGTGATCAGCCGGAGCCATATTAAATAGCTAGTGGCCATAACGGCCAGTAAAGATCTTACGGATCAAAAAGACTCAAGGTGCGGTGGGGAACTGGCCTCTTCCAAGGCAAGTGACCCTCTACCAATGGTAGCCCTACTGAAGAACCACAGTAGAAGACCTCCGTGAGTCCTTTGTCGGGTGCCCATCCAAAACACCATAAGAGTCACACGATCCTATCTTGGGGTTCTCCATTTCAGCCAAACGTGGCGCCTGAGTATCACCGTCAGAAGCGCTGCTCATGAAAAATATCAAATAAAATATGCGGTAATGTGTAGAATAATATCGACATGGGTGTGCCATCTTCCTCTCATGTGGGCGTTCCCAAAACATCTACAAGAGGAGATAAAAACAAAGATCATTAGAAACAAGTATACTTTCAGTCAACTTTAGATATTACAGATATCCATAATTATATTGGCACATAATGTTTCAAAAGGTATAACTACACACATGGGGAAAGAGCCATTCATATCGGAGTGCAGTGGGCAAGTCAGGACTATCATACAATCTGCATCGGGTTATACTCTACGTTGAGGCCATGGGGTCTCAGCGTATTCAAAGTATGGATCCAAAATAATTCTCTCCCCTTTAATAAGGCAACTCTATTGCCACCACGTCTAGGGACCATGACATGGTCCACAATCCAACACTTGAGTTCTCGTTCAATATGACCCTGTTCAGTAAAGTGCTTAGGAACAGGGAGATCCTTTCTTTTCTCCCTTATAGAGAACCTATGATTGTTCAACCTGGTCTTAAGGTCCGTGGAGGTCTCCCCCACATATAGAAGTTTACAGGGACAAGAAAGAACATATACCACAAAATTTGTGTCACAAGTCAGGTGATATTTGATGGGGTGCACGGATCCTGTGGTGGGATGCACAAACTGTTTGCTTTTGCAAATGTACCGACAATTGACACAGTGCAGGCAGGGAAAGCAACCATGACTGCGCTGTGTCAAAAATTTCTGCACCGGAACTCGAGTAGGTCCTAAATCGGCCTTGACCAATTGATCTCTTAAGTTCCTAGATCTCCTGTAAGAGAATAGAGGAGGCCGTTGGAATTCTGGTATCCCCTTGAGCCTACCTAAGATACCCCAATGCCTCCTGACAATATTTTTAATGTCATTGCTTTGTTCGTTGTAGGTAGATATAAATGTAATTCTGTCCATACTCTTTTTGGGCCTACTCCTTTGCAGTAGACTCTGTCTGTCTATATTGCGTACCTCACATACTTGAGGGTGCAGTATAGAATTCGGATAGCCACGTTCCTTAAATTTAGCTACCATGGTATCCAAAGTCCGATTGAGTGCGCAATCATCAGACTCTATCCTTCTTGCTCTTAAAAACTGAGAAAAAGGTAGATGTTTGACCATATGTCTGGGATGATTGCTCTCAAAACGAAGGACTGTATTCCTATCAATAGGCTTAATGAACAAGGTCGTGGACAACCTAGCATCACAGATCGTGAAACTATCCAGAAAGTATCCAGAAACTGCACAGATTCCTGGGACCAAACCAAGGTGAACTGGAGGTCCCTATTAACATTATTAAGGTAGTCCTGGAACATCAAAATCTGTTCATGGGTGCCCGTCCAGATGAGGAAGACGTCGTCTATGTATCTCCACCACCGTAGGACATGACCATAGTGGTGGGACCCATAGACGACGTCCTCCTCGAAACATCGCATGAAAATGTTTGCATATGTGGCGCAGCGTGCGAACCCATTGCCACCCCCGTTTTGCCTATAAAAACATCCTTGAAAAGGAAATAATTCTCATAAAGAATAATCCGAAGCAGAGAGATAATAAAATGCCGTGCTGATGTAGTAAGAGAGGATAGGTCCAACATACGTTCAACCGCTTGGATCCCCAATTCATGATCGATTGATGTGTACAAAGACACTATGTCAAATGAGGCTAGGGAGACCATGGGTTGATCACTAAGGTCAATCTCTTGTAATTTTCAAAGAAACTCGGTGTTGTCCAGCACCATCAGCACGGCATTTTATTATCTCTCTGCTTCGGATTATTCTTTATGAGAATTATTTCCTTTTCAAGGATGTTTTTTATAGGCAAAAACGGGGGGTGGCAATGGGTTCGCACGCTGCGCCCACGTATGCAAACATTTTCATGCGATGTTTCGAGGAGGACGTCGTCTATGGGTCCCACCACTATGGTCATGTCCTACGGTGGTGGAGATACATAGACGACGTCTTCCTCATCTGGACGGGCACCCATGAACAGATTTTGATGTTCCAGGACTACCTTAATAATGTTAATAGGGACCTCCAGTTCACCTTGGTTTGGTCCCAGGAATCTGTGAAGTTTCTGGATACTTTCTGGATAGTTTCACGATCTGTGATGCTAGGTTGTCCACGACCTTGTTCATTAAGCCTTCTGATAGGAATACAGTCCTTCGTTTTGAGAGCAATCATCCCAGACATATGGTCAAACATCTACCTTTTTCTCAGTTTTTAAGAGCAAGAAGGATAGAGTCTGATGATTGCGCACTCAATCGGACTTTGGATACCATGGTAGCTAAATTTAAGGAACGTGGCTATCCGAATTCTATACTGCACCCTCAAGTATGTGAGGTACACAATATAGACATACAGAGTCTACTGCAAAGGAGTAGGCCCAAAAAGAGTATGGACAGAATTACATTTATATCTACCTACAACGAACAAAGCAATGACATTAAAAATATTGTCAGGAGGCATTGGGGTATCTTAGGTAGGCTCAAGGGGATACCAGAATTCCAACGGCCTCCTCTATTCTCCTACAGGAGATCTAGGAACTTAAGAGATCAATTGGTTAAGGCCGATTTAGGACCTACTCGAGTTCCGGTGCAGAAATTTTTGACACAGCGCAGTCATGGTTGCTTTCCTGCCTGCACTGTGTCAATTGTCGGTACATTTGCAAAAGCAAACAGTTTGTGCATCCCACCACAGGATCCGTGCACCCCATCAAATATCACCTGACTTGTGACACAAATTTTGTGGTATATGTTCTTTCTTGTCCCTGTAAACTGCTATATGTGGGGAGACCTCCACGGACCTTAAGACCAGGTTGAACAATCATAGGTTCTCTATAAGGGAGAAAAGAAAGGATCTCCCTGTTCCTAAGCACTTTACTGAACAGGGTCATATTGAACGAGAACTCAAGTGTTGGATTGTGGACCATGTTATGGTCCCTAGACGTGGTGGCAATAGAGTTGCCTTATTAAAGGGGAGAGAATTGTTTTGGATCCATACTTTGAATACGCTGAGACCCCATGGCCTCAACGTAGAGTATAACCCGATGCAGATTGTATGATAGTCCTGACTTGCCCACTGCACTCCGATATGAATGGCTCTTTCCCCATGTGTGTAGTTATACCTTTGAAACATTATGTGCCAATATAATTATGGATATCTGTAATATCTAAAGTTGACTGAAAGTATATTTGTTTCTAATGATCTTTGTTTTTATCTCCTCTTGTAGATGTTTTGGGAACGCCCACATGAGAGGAAGATGGCACACCCATGTCGATATTATTCTACACATTACCGCATATTTTATTTGATATTTTTCATGAGCAGCGCTTCTGACGGTGATACTCAGGCGCCACGCTTGGCTGAAATGGAGAACCCCAAGATAGGATCGTGTGACTCTTATGGTGTTTTGGATGGGCACCCGACAAAGGACTCACGGAGGTCTTCTACTGTGGTTCTTCAGTAGGGCTACCATTGGTAGGGGGTCACTTGCCTTGGAAGAGGCCAGTTCCCCACCGCACCTTGAGTCTTTTTGATCCGTAAGATCTTTACTGGCCGTTATGGCCACTATGCCAATATTTAATATGGCTCCGGCTGATCACCGTGTTCTGGAGCGCGCTTGTTTCTTTAGGAGATCGGCTCCTTTGCCCTTCTCCAATATGGCCGTCCCGGCTTTTTCTTTCACTGAGCATGTCCGGAAGTGGTCATACTCACTTCCTGTCTGCGGTGTTTTACTTTCATTTTCTATGTTTGGGCATGCCTTAGTCTTCCTCCCAATTGAGGGCGTTTCCTTCCGGGTCAGTTTTCAGCACTATATTGCATACTGTCACGCCACTTTGATTGTATAAAAATTTATACACTGGTCACTACGACACTTTTATTACTGATGTGATGTTTACAATTGTTTATTATACTGACATTATTCACAGTTTATCACTTTGTTTATTGGGCCACGCCCTCTTTGTGTATCACATGACTCATGTGTACTTCCTGTTTTGCACTATATAAGTCTGTTGAGCACATTTGTTTATTGCTTGAGAAAGCCTTTATTGTTAAGCCGAAACGTTGCCTGCCCACTTGGGTGAATAAAAGTACCTTGGATTTCTATTGGAGTGCTGTCCGTTTTCTACGCTATATATATATATATATATATAGATATCTAAAACTACCTACCACTAACTGCAACTCTATTGCAACTACTTATCGGTGCTGTGCAGCACGCATGCACGCACACAGATGGTGCGTGCGTGCAAAAACTGTGGTATAAATATTCACTACAGGGCTTGGTGGTTTCAAAATGCACGCACGCACGCATTCGTGGAAAATCCTAAACTGACACTATCTGAATTTGATATGTATGTATGTATATATATATATATATACCTACTAGTGATGAGCAGCATAGGCAATATTAGAATTCGCAATATTTTGCACATTTTTGGCATAAATTAGCAAATTCGAGAATTCGTGATCTCCAGTCATTGTTTACTTGATTGCGAAATTCGGCAATGTAATATATTCGCGATAAAAATTAGCAATCAACACTAAGGGGTAGGCAACTTTCCTATTGATTGCTAGGGATGTTGCTAAATGATGATATTCGCGATAAATTCACAATTAGAATATTTGCGATCAACACTATTTGCGAATACGAATATATAGCACTATATTCTAAATTATGGCAAATTCTCGAAGTGGCGATATTCGCAATTAAAATTTGCGATTCGAATATTCGTGCTCAACACTACTACCTACCACTAATTGCAGGTCTCTTTTGCACAGAAAAAAAAACACAAAAATGTGCAGATGTAAATGAGCACACTAGTTATCGGTGCTCTGCAGCACGCACGCACACAGATCATGAGTGCAAAAACTGTAGTATAAAAATTCACTACAGTGGTTAAAAAGTGAACACTGGCTAAAAATTTAACATATCTAAATATATAGAAATATTGAGCTCTATATACAGCATATTTATATAAACCCCTACCTACAGTTTCTTCTTTTTGACCCCAAAAAATTGGAAATTAACACAGATGTGGAAAAAAAAAGCGCAAAAAATAATCTCCAGGTGTCGATTAGGTAGGTATGCACTGAACAGCACTTGGCGGTCACAGCTCGCATGCAGAAAAAGTTGTGCAGAGCTGGAAAATTGTAAAAAAAAAAAGAATAAAAAAACAAAAAAAAGCGCATGGACCAAATGGCGTTTGTTAAAAAAGGACGGGAGGGGGGGGGGGAAGGGACAGGGACGGAGGGTGGTTTAGGAACTGCTGCAAATGGAAAAAAAAATCACTGCAGCAGAGTTCCAGATGTTCTTCTTTTCTTCTTTCTTCTTCTTTACAGGGACAGTTGAAGTAGCAATGGTGGTGCACCACAAGTCCCAGCAAGCCAACCAGCAGCACAGAGGGGCACAGAACCTCTCTGCATGCAGTCACCAGCTAGAATGGCTGCATGCAGGGAAGTTCAGGACTTTCCTGTGCAGCCGCAGCGCTGCCATTGGCTGGAGCGTTGTTCCAGCCAATAGCAGCGCTCGCAGGGGACACCAAACACTGGTGTCCTCTGCCTGACCCAGGGGATGACAGGTGCTGACAAGTTCTGCACCAGTCACCCCTGTAAAAACCCTGTTCCATCCCCCTGCAGCTTCCTGGATGAATGAAAAATCATCAGGAGCTGCGATTGGCCGCTTTGCAGAAATCGGCCAATCGCAGCGATCGATGTTGCAGGGGGGCGAAACAACCTCTCTGTACCCCTAGGGAAGATGGCTTCTTGTCGTCCTGAGCAGCCATCGTCACCCGGTCACCGAGCGATTTCGCTCAGGGACTGGGTGAACACCGCGCCGTAGCTGTACTGCTTTGGTATTTTGTACCTAGTTTGCAGCGTCGTACAGCTAAAGCGCATGTAGCGAACTGCTTAATTCAAAAAATTTCATAAATATTAAGATATCATTTTGGTTTTTGAAATGCGGAGATGACCGGCCGGGTTATTCCTCCTTGACGCATCTACGCATCATCTCGCGAGAAGTGAGACTTCCTGTGAGCGCGCATGAGCGCGAGTTCACAACGCTTTGCAGCTATAAAGTTATACTACAGCCTGCCAGCGATGATCATTCACTGACAGGCTATAGATGTAAAATAGATCGCATCAAATAGGTATATCAGATGCTGTTTTGTTAACAGCGTCTGATATACCTGCTACCTGGTCCTCTGGTGGTCCCATTTACATGGATTGACCACCAGAGGATGCAGGCAGCTCTGTAAGTAGCACCAAGCACAACACTACACTACACCCCCATCACTTATTAACCCCTTATTAACACCTGATCACCCCATATAGACTCCCTGCCCCCCCCTTTCATTAATCACCCCCCTGTAAGCCTCCATTCAGACGTCCATATGTGTTTTGCGGATCCACGGATCCAAGGTTCCACGGATTCGCGGATCCGCAAAACACAGACACCGGCAACGTGCTTTCTGCATTTTGCGGATCCGCACATTGCCAGAACTATATAGAAAATACCTTTTCATGTCCGCAATTGCGGACAAGAATAGGACATGTTCTATATTTTTGCGTAACGGAAGTGAGGACCCGGAAGTGCGGATCCGCAATTCCGGATCCGAGCGGTACAAAGTCTGTCCCCATAGAAATGAATGGGTCCGCAATTACGCTCCGCAAAATTCAGAACAGAATTGCGGACCTGTGAATGGGGCCTAAGGGTCCCTTATCACCGCCAGTTAGTTAGCTATTTGTTAGGTAGTTAGCGCCCACCGCACCGCAGTCACTGATTAGTCGCTGATTAGCGTCATCGCTGTCGCTAATCAGCACTAGTACTATATAGTATCTGTAAGTGATCAAGACTGATCACAATCAGATCTATATCAGTACATTACAGTCACCTTAGGCTCTACAAAAAACGGAGTGTTCGCCCGATCAGGCCTGATCTTGTGCACACACTTGCATTCAGTCCACCCCACCGCAGTGTCAGAATTATTATTTTTTCTGATCACTGCAAAAACACTGTAAAATCGCTGCGGCGCTATAAAGATCACTTTTGAGCTTTTTGGAACTTTATTAGCGATGGCAGCTGTACTTCGCAAGAACTCCTATGTCCTTTTCCCTCTTTTTTTTTGTACATTTTTTGGCAGAGATTTTTTCATCCACATTGATCAATGCGAATGAAGAAATCTGTGCCATTCATTTTTTTCAGCACAGAGGCTGAAAGGAAAAAAAAAAAATATCATTACCCGTATGCTCAATATAAGGAGAATAGCAGAAACTCCTAATGCTGGCCATACATGAAATGATTGCGGAGACCTTCAAATGCCAGGACAGTACAAACATCCCACATGTGACCCCATTTTGGAAAGAAGACACTACAAGGTATTCCGTGAGGGGCATGGTAAGTTCATAGAAGATTTTTTTTTTTTTTGTACAAGTTAGCGGAAATAGATTTTTTTGTTGTTTTTTTTTTTTTTTCTTACAAAGTCTCATATTCCACTAACTTGTGACAAAAAATTTAATTTTACATGAACTCACCATACCCCTCACGGAATACCTTGGGGAGTCTTCTTTCTAAAATGGGGTTACTTGTGGGGTATTTATACTGCCCTGGCATTTTAGG
This sequence comes from Bufotes viridis, assembly GCA_033119425.1. Taxonomy (NCBI): domain Eukaryota; kingdom Metazoa; phylum Chordata; class Amphibia; order Anura; family Bufonidae; genus Bufotes; species Bufotes viridis. The sequence goes on along the minus strand of CM065592.1, from coordinate 400,193,073 downwards.
GGCTCTAAAGTGTGAGAAGTACAGTTGTGTTCAAAATTTTTCAACCCCCACTGAAATTGAGTGTTTTGGCCAGTTTGACATTGATTTTGATCATTTCAGTCATCTTGTTTACAATTAAATCAAAGAGGCACTTGTAAGTCAGACAAATATAACATAACATTTATAATGAAATAACCACAAATGTCTTTTCTGTGCTCACATCATTATCGGTTTTATTCAACCCCCAAGTGACATTCAATCTTAGTACTTAGTACAACATTCTTTTCCAGTTATAACAGCTTTTAAACGTGAAGCATAGCTTGACACAAGTGTCTTGCAGCGATCTCGTGGTATCTTCGCCCATCTCTTCATGGGCAAAAGCCTCCAGTTCAGTCACATTCTTTAGGCTTGTGCTGCTGCAACTGCTTTCTTTAAGTCCCACCAGAGGTTCTCAATAGTGATGAGCGGCAGGTGCCATATTCGATTTCGACGAAATTCGCGAATATTCGAATGAATATTCGCTTTCATATTCGTCGAAATCGAATATTCGTCATTATTCTAGTTACCGCGATTAATATGCGATTTAAATAATCGCGCATTGCGATTTTAACTTAAGGCTACTTTCCTATTGGTTTCATATCTAGAATTATAGCGAAGATGACGGATATGACGAATGTATTCGTCATATTCTCAAAACGAAGATAACGAGTATTCTACATCTGCTTTTAGCAACCTATTCGTCAACTCGCTAATTCTAGCAATCAAATAGGAAGGTTGACTATAGAGACAACTGTGTTTAATTCGCTATGCGATTATTTATATATTTTTTTAATAAATAGAATAATTATAATAATTATATCAAGTAATATAATTATTCTATTAAAAAAAAAAATCGCATAGCTGAATTTAACACAGCTGTCTCTATAGTCAACCTTCCTATTTGATTGCTAGAATTAGCGAGGTTGACGAATAGGTTGCTAAAACGAAGATGTAGAATACTGCTATCTTCGCTTTTGAGGAATATGACGAATACATTCGTCATATTCGCTATTCGCCAATTCTACCAAGCCAACCATAAAGCTCTTGTTCATGGAGCGTCCCCATCACCATGGGAACATCTCCATATACTAAAATGTACTGTCGGATTTGAGGAATTACGTTGAAATCGCAATGCGATTAATTCAGTTATATTAATCGCATTGCATTTCAACTTAGAGCTGGGTTTATAATGGGTCAGCTTGCTAGAATGAACGAAGTTAACGAATATGGAATATAGCAGCACTGCTAAGTTGAATTCGCAATGCGATTAATTTAACTTGAAGTAATCGCATTGCGATTTCAACTTAGCACTGCTAGTGCTATATTCCATATTCGTTAATTCTAGCCTATGTAAGATAGCAGTGCTAAGTTGAAATCGCAATGCGATTACTTCAAGTTAAATTAATCGCATTGCGAATTCAACTTAGCAGTGCTGCTATATTCCATATTCGTTAACTTCGCTCATTCTAGCAAGCTGACCCATTATAAACCCAGCTCTAAGTTGAAATCGCAATGCGATTAATATAACTTGAATTAATCGCATTGCGATTTCAACGTAATTCCTCAAATCCGACAGTACATTTTAGTATATGGAGACGTTCCCATGGATGGGGACGCTCCATGAGCACGGAAGTCGGCAGAAGCGGCAATGGGCACTGACTAGAGCAGCCAGGAAGCCAGGAATCCTCAGGACAGGTAAGAACTACTGTTGGGAAGTGGGAAAGAAAAAATATAACTAAAAAAAAAAAACGAATATTCGAAATAGCGAATTTATAGCGCTATATTCGAAATATTCGCTAATTAGCGGCGCCGATATTCGCTAAAAAATTCGCTATTCGAATATTCGCGCCAACACTAGTTCTCAATCGGATTTAAGGTGGTGACTCAGATGGCTACTTCAAAATGTTCTAGCCTTTAATCTGCAACCATGCTCGTAGTGGACTTGGAGGTATGCTTGGGATCATTGTCCTGTTGAAAGGTCCAACGTCTCCCAAGCCTCAGGTTTAGTGACGGACTGCATCACATTTTCATCCAATATCTCCTGGTACTGAAGAGAATTCTATGGTACCTTGCACACGCTGGAAGCTTCCCTGTACCTGTAGAAACAAAACAGCCCCAAATAGTGATGAGCGGCAGGTGCCATATTCGATTTCGACGAAATTCGCGAATATTCGAATGAATATTCGCTTCATATTCGTCGAAATCGAATATTCGTCTATTTTTTCTAGTTATCGCGATTAACATGCGATTTAAATAATCGCATATTGCGATTTGTACTTAAGGCTACTTTCCTATTGGTTTCATATCTAGAATTAGCGAGGATGACGAATATGACGAATGTATTCGTCTATTCCTCAAAACGAAGATAACGAAGCATTCTACATCTTCGCTTTAGCTACCTATTCGTCAACTTCGCTAATTCTAGCAATCAAATAGGAAGGTTGACTATAGAGAGACAGCTGTAGTTAAATTGCTATGCGATTTTTTTTTTTTAATAAATAGAATACTTATAATAATTTTATCAAGTAATATAATTATTGTATTAAAAAAAAAAATCGCATAGCGAATTTAACACAGCTGTCTGGTAAGTCAACCTTCCTATTTGATTGCTAGAATTAGCGAATAGCGAAGTTGACGATGACGAGACGAATAGGTAGCTAAAACGAAGATGTAGAATACTTCGCTATCTTCGTTTTGAGGAATATGACGAATACATTCGTCATATTCGCTATTCGCTAATTCTACCAAGCCAACCATAACTTCTGTGCTCATGGAGCGTCCCCATCACCATGGGAACGTCTCCATATACTAAAATGTACTGTCGGATTTGAGGAATTACGTTGAAATCGCAATGCGATTAATTCAAGTTATATTAATCGCATTGCGATTTCAACTTAGAGCTGGGTTTATAATGGGTCAGCTTGCTAGAATTAACGAGTTAACGAATATGGAATATAGCAGCAGTGCTAAGTTGAAATCGCAATGCGATTAATTTAACTTAAAGTATTCGCATTGCGATTTCAACTTAGCACTGCTAGTGCATAGCATTAGCTATACTCCATATTCGTTAATTCTAGCCTATGTAAGATAGCAGTGCTAAGTTAGTAATCGCAATGCGATTAATTTAACTTAAAGTATTCGCATTGCGATTTCAACTTAGCACTGCTAGTGCATAGCTATTAGCTATACCCATATTCGTTAATTCTAGCCTATGTAAGATAGCAGTGCTAAGTTGTAATCGCAATGCGATTAATATAACTTGAATTAATCGCATTGCGATTTCAACGTAATTCCTCAAATCCGACAGTACATTTTAGTATATGGAGATTCTCCCATGGATGGGGACGCTCCACATGAGCACGGAAGTCGGCAGAAGCGGCAACGGGCACTGACTAGAGCAGCCAGGAAGCCAGGAATCCTCAGGACAGGTAAGAACTACTTTTGGGAAGTAGGAAAGAAAAAATATAACTAAAAAAAAAAAAAAACGAATATTCGAAATAGCGAATTTATAGCGCTATATTCGAAATATTCGCGAATTAGCGAAGTGCCGATATTCGCTAAAAAAATTCGCTTCGAATATTCGCGCCAACACTCAGCCCCAAAGCATGATTGACCCCCGCCATGCTTCACAGTAGGCAAGGTGTTCTTTTCTTCATAGGCCTTCCTCCTCAAACATAGCGTTGATCCATGGGCCCAAACAGTTCTAATTTTGTTTCATCAGTCCACAGAACACTATCCCAAAACTTTTGTGGTTTGTCCACATGACTTTGGCATACTGCAGTCGACTCTTCTTATTCTTTGGAGACAGCAAGGGGTGCGCCTGGGAGTTCTGGCATGGAGGCCTTCATTACGCAGTGTGCGCCTTATTGTCTGAGCTGAAACTTCAGTACCCGCATCTGACAAATCTTTTTCAGTTCCTCAGCAGTCACACGGGACTTTTTCTCCACTTTGCGCTTCAGGTAGCGCACAGCAGTCGAAGTCAGCATCTTCTTTCTGCCACGACTCAGGTAGCGTTTCAACAGTGCCCTTTGCCTTGAATTTGCGAATGATGCTTCCTATGGTGTCTCTTGGTATGTTTAACATCTTTGCAATCTTCTTATAGCCATTGCCCTTCCTGTGAAGAGAAATCACCTCTTCTCTTGTCTTCCTGACCATTCTCTTGACTTCACCATGTTTGTAAACACACCAGTAAATGTCTTGAAGGAGCTGAGTATCACAGTCATTTTAAATCTGCCTAATTGGTGCTTATTATGCTTGATTGCTGCTCCTTGACATCCACAGGGGTTTTCAATACCTGATTGAAAACACTTGAATTAACCTCTGTTCTTAAGAGTGGTAGTCTTTGTGGGGTTGAATAATTGTGTCAATGAAGAAATCACACAAAAAAACATTTAATACTGTATTACAAAAACAATTGATGTCATTTTAGTTGCAGTTGGTTCTTTAAAAAGTCCTTGTAAGATTTCATTCTGAACACAATTACAAATGTACACTAAATTCCCTAAAACCCTTTACAGCATTGGGGGTTGAATAGTTTTGAACACAACTGTAGTTTGGAATCAAAATGCGTAAAAATGCCCTGTGAAATCCTAAAGGTACTCATTGGAATTTGGGCCCCTTTGCGCATCTTGGCTGCAAAAAAGTGTCACTCATGTGGTATCGCCGTACTCAGGAGAAGTAGGGCAATGTGTTTTGGGGTGTATTTTACATATACCCATACTGTGTGTGAGAAATATCTCTGTAAATGACAACTTTTTAAATTTTTTTAGACAAAGTTGTCAATTAACAGAGATATTTCTCTCACCCAGCAGATATGTAAAAATACACCCCAAAACAAAAAAATCTTCTATGAACTCGCCATGCCCCTCACAGCCTAGGTGCGTAAAGGGGCCCAAAGTCCAACAAGTACCTTTAGGTTTTACAAGGTTGCTCACAATTTAGCCCCGCCCAAAATGTCAGAACAGTAAACGCACCCCACAAATGACCCCATTTCAGAAAGTAGACACCCCAAGGTATTCACTGGGGGGCATATTGAGTCCGTGGGAGATTTTTTATTTTTTTGCCAGAAGTTAGCAGAAATGGAAACTTCATTTATTTATTTATTTTTTCCTCAGAAAGTGTCATTTTCCACTAACTTGTGAATTTTTTTTTAATCATACATAAACTCACCATGCCCCTCCGCGAATACTTTGGGGTGTCTTCTTTCTAAAATGGTGTCAGTTGGGGGGTATTTTTACTATCCTGGCATTCTAGCACCTCAAGAAACATGACAGGTGCTCAGGAAGTCAGAGCTGCTTCAAAATGCGGAAATTCACTTTTTTGTACCATAGTTTGTAAACGCTATAACTTTTGCGCATACCAATAAATATACACTTATTGGATTTTTTTATCAAATACGTCTAACACAATAAATTCAGACACAAACTTGTATAGAAATGTAATTATATTTTAACAATTTTACCAGAAAAAGTTAAAAATACACTTTTTTTGAGAAAATTGCGGTCTTTTCTGATTAATATCAGAAAAACGAAAAATCTCAGCAGCAATCAAATACCACCAAAAGAAAGCTGTATTTGTGAGAAGAAAAGCAGGTAAAATTAATTTGGGTGGTAAGTTGTATGACCGAGCAATAAACCGTGAAAGTAGTGTAGTGCAGAATTGTAAAAAGTGGTCTGGTCATTAAGGGGGTTTAAGCTAGGGAGGCTGAAACGGTTAAGTACCAAACTAGCTGAAGTCATTAAAGGGGTTTCCAGATTTTCTAAAGCTGAAGTCAAAGCCTGCACCCAACTTATCTACTCCCTGACACTGTTCTGCTGTCTTCCAGCCTATGTCTGTAAACGTCTTGGACTTGGTAGACAGGGTCACATGCACCACTGCATTCAACGACAGGCTATCTTCTATCTATAAGTTTAAAGACGAGGGCTGGAAGACCACAGAAGAGAGCCAGGATGCTGGAACAGAGCTGTGCAAATCAGGGCAGTATTCTTTTTTTTCAATAGGAAGAACAGGCCAGGTTTCACATTTTAAAATTGCCTGAGTCTTATTATCATAGTCTTGGTTTCTGGACAGCCATTATAAATTTAAACTATTGTAACTTGAGACCATACCTCTATGGAAAGCTGGTAATTGTTTCCAAATCCTCACAATGTCGTCCTAAAACAAGATAAAATTAAGATTAACCACTTCCCGACCAAGGCCGTACTAGTATGGCGCTGGCTGGGTCTTTAATCCCTTAAGGACTCAGCCCTATCTCACCTTAAGGACCCGGCCATTTTTTGCAAATCTGACCAGTGTCACTTTACGTGGTGATAATTTTTAAACGCTTTTACTTATGCAGGCCCTTCTGAGATTTTTTTTCCGTCACATATTGTACTTCATGACACTGGTAAAATTGAGTCAAAAAAGTTCATTTTTATTCATAAAAAAATACCAAATTTACCAAAAATTTGGAAAAATTTGCAATTTTCCGAGTTTCAATTTCTTTATTTCTATAATACATAGTAATACCTCCAAAAATAGTTATTACTTTACATTCCCCATATGTCTACTTCATGTCTAGATCATTTTGGGAATGATATTATATTTTTTGGGGATGTTACAAGGCTTAGATGTTTAGAAGCAAATCTTGAAATTTTTCATAAATTTTCAAAAACCCACTTTTTAAACCTTTAAGGACTCAGCCCTATTTCACCCTTAGGGCTTGGCCATTTTTTGAAAATCTGACCAGTGTCACTTTATGTGTGAATAATTTTAAAACGCCTTTACTTACCCAGGTCGGTCTGAGATTGTTTTTTCGTCACATATTGTACTTAATGACACTGCTTAAATTGGGTCAAAAAAGTTACCAAATTTTACTAAAAAGTTTCATTTTATCTACTTCTCTAATACATAGTAATACCCCCAAAAATAGTTATTACTTCACATTCCCCATATGTCTACTTCATTTTTGGAGCATATTGGGAATGCCTTTTTTTTTTTTGGGGATGTTACATATTTAGAAGCAAATTTTGCAATTTTTCAGAAATTTTCCAAATCCCACTTTTTAGGGACCAGTCCAGGTCTGAAGTCACTTTGTGAGGCTTACATAATAGAAACCACCCAAAAATGACCCCGTTTTAGAAACTACACCCCTCAAGGTATTCAAATCAGATTTTACAAACGTTGTTAACCCTTTAGGTGTTCCACTAGAGTTAATGGCAAATGGACATAAAATTTAAGAAATTCAATTTTTAATTTTTTTTTCCAATATAATCCATGTTTTTCAGGAACAAAGCAAGGGTTAACAGCCAAACAAAACTCAATATGGGTTGCCCTGATTCTGAAGTTTGCAAAAACACCCCATATGTGGTCCTAAGCTACTGTTTGGCCAAACGGTAGGACATAGAAGGAGGGGAACGCCATATGGGTTCTGCAAGGCAGATTTTGCAGGACTGGTTTTGTTTATACCATGTCCCATTCCAAGCCCCCCTTTGCACCCCTAGAATAGAAATTCTAAAAAAGTGACCCCATCTAAGAAAGTACACCCCTCAAGGTATTCAAAACTGGGTTTACAAACTTTGTTAACCCTTTAGGTGTTCCACTAGAGTTAATGGCAGATGAAGAAACAATTTCGGAATTTCAATTTTTTGGAAAATTTTCCATTTTAATCCATTTTTTAAGTAATAAAGTAAGGGTTAACTGCGAAACAAGACTCAATATGGGTTGCCCTGATTCTTTAATTTGCAGAAACACCCCATATGTGGTCCTAAACTACTGTTTGGCCAAACGGTAGGACATAGAAGGAGGTGAACGCCATATGGGGTTTGCAAGGCAGATTTTGCAGGACTGGTTTTGTTTATACCATGTCCCATTTAAAGCCCCCTGTTGCACCCCTAAAATAGAAATTCCAAAAAAGTGACTCCATCTAAGAAAGTACACCCAAGGTATTCAAAACTAGGTTTACAAACTTTGTTAACCCTTTAGGTGTTCCACTAGAGTTAATAGCAGATGGAGAAACAATTTCATAATTTCAATTTTTTGGAAAATTTTCCATTTTAACCCTTACTTTATTACTGGACAAAATGGGTTAACTGCCAAACAAGACTTAATATGGGTTGCCCTAATTCTGTAGTTTGCAGAAACACTCTGCATGTGGTCCTAAACTACTATTTAGCCAAACGGCAGGACATAGAAGAAGAGGAATGCCATATGGTTTTTGGAATGCAGATTTTGCAGGACTGGTTTATTTACACCATGTACCTTTCAAGCCCCCTGCTGCACCCCTTGAGTAGAAACTCCATAAAAGTGACCCCATCTAGGAAACTACAGGAAATGGTGGTTGTTGTTTTGGTACTATTTTAGGATAAATATGATTTTTGGTTGCTCTATATTACACTTTTTTGAGGCAAGATAACAAAAAATTTAAATTTTAAAATAGTTTCTACATTCGCCATTAGGTTTTGTGGAACACCTAAAGGGTTAATAAAGTTTGTAAAGTATTTTTTGAATACCTTGAGGGGTGTAATTTCTTAGATGGGGTCGCTTTTTGGAGTTTCTAGTCTAGGCTACATCAGGGGGGGCTTCTAATGGGACATGGTGTAAATAAACCAGTCCATCAAAATCTGCCTTCAAGAAACCATATGGCGTTCCCTTCGTTCTATGTCCTGCCTTGTGGCTACATAGCCATTTACGACCACATATTGGGTGTTTCTGCAAACTACAGGATCGGGGCAATACATTTTTAGTTTTGTTTGGCTGTTAACCCTTGCTTTATTACCGGAAAAAAAGGATTGAGTATTGTGTTTTTACACGTTTTTTTTTTTTTTTTACGCTGTTCATCCAGGGGGGTTGGGTTAAATGTTATTTTTATAGGGCAGATTGTTACGGACGTGGAGATACCTAATATGTCTACTTTATATCATTTGTTTAGTTTTTACACTATATTATCAGTTGAGAAACACAAATTAAATAATTTTAGTATCTCAATAGCCTGGGAGCTACTTTTGTTTTTTGGTGGGGTGACTGTCTAATATAGGGGCTCATCTTTTGCGGGATGAGATGGCGGGGGGGTTGGGTTAAAAAATTATTTTAGTATCTCCAAAGCCTGGGAGCTAAATTATAATTTTTTTTCAGTTGGGCGACTAGCTAATTTAGGGGCTCATTTTTTGCGGGATGAGATGGCGGTTTAATTGGCACTATTTGGGGTTGCATATGACTTTTTAATGGCTTTTTATTACACTTTTTGGGATCCAAAGTGAAAATCAAAATGGCTTTTTTTACATAGTCTTTATTTGATTTGATTTATTTATTTATCGAGGGGCTAGTTTATGGGGTATATTTATAGACAAGTTTTTTACGTACGCGCTGATGCCCAATATGTATGGCTCTCATACTTTGGAGGCACTAAGCAGGCATACTAAAACTGCAGCCCTCCAGATGTTGTAAAAATACAATTCCCACCATGCCCTGCTGATAGCTGTAGGTTGTCTGGTCATGCTGGGAGTTGTAGTTTTACAACATCTGGAGGGCCGCAGTTTGAGGATGCCTGCACTAAAACTAATATTTTTGTGAAAAAAAATTGTTCCCGTGTCTCCAAAGTCTGAGAGCCATAGTTTTTTATGTTCTCTAGGGGACTGTCGGGAATTATAAAAATGTAGTACTCCATGGAAGTGTGATACTCCCTGAAGCAATTGATAACGCAGAGGCCCGGTGTCACACTGAGTGGTGGTGTCCTTCCGTATCCTCCTCCTGTGACACACTCTGCATCTTTGGAGGAACTGGAGGAAAGTCTCTGTGCTGCCAGTGCTTCGGGATAGTACAAAAGCGTTGTACATGGCAACCTGTACCATGTAGACCGCAACCTTTTTGTACTATGCCCGGGTTTTCCGCGTGGCATTATATGGTTTGAGGACTTGATGAGATAGATCAGCTCCTCCCATATACCGATTGTAGTCGACGATACAATCGGGCTTGAGGACCTTGCCGTGGTTTCTCGCACAGAGACTGGGATGGTGCCGTTACCATGGATTGTGGTCAGGATAAGGACATCCCTCTTGTCCTTATATCTGACCAGCAACAAGTTTTCGCTGGTAAGGGCACGGGTCTCACCCCTGGGAATAGGTACCTGGAGGAGGGAGGTAGGGAGGCGGCGCTGATTTTTCCGCGCGGTCCCACAAGCGAACGTGGATCTGGCGGCAAGGGACCTGAACAAGGGAATACTGGTATAAAAGTTATCCACGTACAGGTGGTAACCCTTATCCAGCAGTGGGTGCACAAGGTCCCACACGAGTTTCCCGCTAACACCCAGAGTGGGGGGACATTCTGGGGGTTGAATACGGGAATCTCGTCCCTCGTAAACACGAAATTTGTAAGTGTACCCTGAGGTACTCTAACAAATTTTGTACATTTTCACGCCATACCTCGTTCGCTTAGTGGGAATGTATTGGCGGAAACTGAGTCTCCCCTTGAAAGCAACGAGAGACTCATCAACCGCGACCTCCCTTCCAGGTACGTAGGCCTGTGAAAACTTGGCCCAGAAATGATCGATGATCGGCCGTATCTTATACAGCCGGTCATAGTCTGGATCACCTCGGGGGGGACATGCTGCATTATCTGCATAATGCAGGCATTTCCGGATGGCCTCGAGTATGGGACATGTCATGGCCATACTGTACAGTGGGGTCTGGTAGAGGACGTCCTCACTCCAGTAATGCCTGACACTTGGTTTTTGCACTAGACCAGGGGTCTGCAACCTTTAAGACATAAAGAGCCACTTGGACTCGTTTCCGAAGGGAAAAAAAACCTGGGAGCCGCAAAACCATTGCAACATTTAAAACAAATATAACACTGCATATATTGTTTCTTACCTTAATGCTATATACAGGAAAAAAAGGACTATTTCACTTAACAATGTTGTGGGGGCAAATTAATGGATGGCACTGGCACAGTGTGGGGGCAAATTATTTAATGATGTCCAGCGGCACAGCCATCATTAAATATTTTCCCCACACTGTGTCAGTGCCACTGCCATCCATTAATTTGCCCCCACACTGTGTCAGTGCCACTGCCATCCATTAATTTGCCCCCACACTGTGTCAGTGCCACTGCCATCCATTAATTTGCCCCCACAAGTCTGTGCCATGATTGCCATCCATTAATTTGCCCCCACAAACTGCCATCCATTAAGACCCCCCAACCTGTGTGCACTGCTGACAGACTTGTGGGGGCAAATTAATGGATGGCACTGGCATAGTGTGGGGCAAATTATTTAATGATGGCTGTGGCACAGCCATTATTAAATAATTTGCCCCCACACTGTGCCAGTGCCATCCATTAATTTGCCTCCACAAGTCTGTGCCATGATTGCCATCCATTTACTTGCCCCCACAAACTGCCATCCAGACACTCCCCCCCCGTAACCTGTGTGCACTGATAACGGTCGGTCCGCTGGGGCCTGGGCAGACGCGCGCACACCACTATTCTGGCGCACGGTGGGGTGACGTCATCACGCACGGCGTGCGATAACGTCATCGCGTACGTCGTGCCGACTAGGCCTGAAGCCTATGGCGCTAGGCGGCCGGCCAGGGAATTAAAGTTCCCGTGCCCCGCCACAGACTGTGGTATGTGGGCGTTTGTCGGCCCTGCTGTTGGAGCCGCGGCAAAGACTCAAAAGAGCCACATGCGGCTCTGGAGCCGTGGGTTTCCGACACCTGCACTAGACCCATGTGCAGTACGAGGCCCCAAAAAGGGTTTTCATCTCAGCTGCACTGACTGGCGTCCAGCCGCTGGGTCTAGCCAAAAAGGAGCCTGGGTGCTGAGCGATGAACTGTTGGGCATACAGATTCGTCTGCTCCACCATCAGATTCACCAGTGGGTCACTGGGGGGTTGTGGTCAGCACCCCTGGGTGGGTTTAGGGTCTCACAGCTAAGTGCTGTGGACCCCAACCACCACAGGCAGCACTGAAATAAATGTTTTTTTTTTTTTCCTAACACTAACTGTCCCTTCTAGCCCTGCCTAAGATACCTCTCCCTCACTGACCCTAACCTACCTGATGGAGGAGGGTGATGGGAGCCGCCAGGTGGGGTGGGTCACAGGAGCGGTGCTGGAGTGGTGCGGGCACGATCCTCACTCGGCAGCAGCAGGAAGAGGAGGGAAGAGAGGAGCGCCGGGAGTTTGAATCTCCCGCCTCTCTCCCCGGACCAATCAAATCCCAGCACCGCCACAACCATCCCCAATTCAAGAACGGTGATTGGTGGTGTGATATCACACCACCGATCACCGTTCTTTTCTGGTTCATCGGGTCACCAGAGACCCGAATGGAGAAACACAGCAAACCGCAGGTCTGAATTGACGGTTTTCTTGACGGTTTTCTGCGATCGCCGATACGGGGGGGGGGGGGTCACATGACTCCCCTCGGCGTTGTGACAGGATGCCTGCTGAATGATTTCAGCAGACATCCTGTTACTATTAACCCCCCTGCGCCGCACTTACATTTTAAAGATATGACGTACCGATACGTCATGGGTCCTTAAGGACTCGGAAACCATGACGTACCGGTACATCATGAGTCCTTAAGGGGTTAAGGACCAGTTCAGGTCTGAAGTCACTTTGTGAGGCTTACATAATAGAAACCACCCGAAAATGAGAATTTCTAAATTTAACTATTTTGGCAGATTTTCAATTTTAATAATTTTTTCCCCGTAACAAAGCAATGGTTAACAGCCAAAAAAAAACTCAATATTTATTGCCCTGATTCTGTAGTTTACAGAAACACCCCATATGTTATCGTAAACTGCTGTACGGGCACATGGCAGGGCGCAGAAGGAAAGGAATGCCATACGGATTTTGAAAGGCAGATTTTGCTGGACTGGTTTTTTTACACCATGTCCCATTTGAAGCCCCCCTGATGCACCCCTAGAGTAGAAACTCCAAAAAAGTGACCCCATTTTAGAAACTACACCCCTGAAGGTATTCAAAACTGATTTTACAAACTTTGTTAACCCTTTAGTTGTTCCACAAGAATTATTGGAAAATAGAGCTAAAATTTTAAAATTTCACTTTTTGGGCAGATTTTCCATTTTAATAATTTTTTCCAGTTACAAAGCAAGAGTTAACAGCCAAACAAAACTCAATATTTATTGCCGTGATTCAGTAGTTTACAGAAACACCCCATATTTTATCGTAAACTGCTGTACGGGCACACGGCAGGGCGCAGAAGAAAAGGAATGCCATACAATTTTTGGAAGGCAGATTTTGCTCGATTGGTTTTTTGACACCATGTCCCATTTGAAGCCCCCCTGATGCACCCCTAAAGTAGAAACTCCAAAAAAGTGACCCCATTTTAGAAACTACGGGATAGGGTGGCAGTTTTGTTGGTACTATTTTAGGATACATATGATTTTTGGTTGCTCTATATTACACTTTTTGTGAGGCAAGGTAACAAGAAATAGTTGTTTTGGCACCGTTTTTATTTTTTGTTATTTACAACATTCATCTGACAGGTTAGATCATGTGGTATGTTTATAGAGCAGGATATTACGGACGCGGCGATACATAATATGCATACTTCTTTTTTATTTATGTAAGTTTTACACAATGATTTCATTTTTGAAACAAAAAAAAATCATGTTTTAGTGTCTCCATAGACTGAGAGCCATAGTTTTTTTAGTTTTTGGGTGATTATCTTAGTTAGGGTATCATTTTTGTGGGATGAGATGACGGTTTTATTGGCACTATTTTGGGGTGTGTATGACTTTTTGATCGCTTGGGATTACACTTTTTGTTATAAGGTGACAAAAAATGGCTTTTTGTACACCATAAATATTTTTTTTTTTACGGTATTTACTTGAGGGGTTACGTCATGTGATATTTTTTTAGAGCAGGTTTTTGCGGACGCGGAAATACCTAATATGTGTAGTGCATTTTATTTTTTTTATTTTTATTCAGTGAAATGTGTTTATTTTATTTATTTTTTTCACTTTTTCTTTTTTACCCAGACCCACTTGGATCTTGTAGATCCAGTGGATCTGGTGTCTATGTAATACAGTACAGTACGCTATATAGTGTACTGTCCTGTATTTTTTTACGTTACAGCAGTCCTCCGATGTGAGTGGGAGGGAGCTCCCTCCCTTTCAACCCCTTCCATACAGCGGTACGTATGGACTGCAGCATGGAAGGGGTTAAAACTGCTGACATCTGCAGCACAGATGTCAGCAGTTTTTAGCAGAGTGTCAGCGATGTGCTGACACTCTGCTAAAACCACTAGCAACCAGGGAAACATTACAGAGGAGGCCTCTCGCACTGCCCGCAACTACCCCCCTGCACCCCCGCAGCAACAATATGATTGGGGGCTGCAGGGGGGGTTAAAATCTAACACTTGGGGAACATTTAGTCTCGGATCAGAGATCACAGAAAGCGCTGCAAACCACAGGTCTGAATTGACCTGCGGTTTGCTGCAATCGCCGAAACGAATCACCGGCGTTGTGACAGGATGCCCGCTGAATGATTTCAGCGGACATCCTGTTCCTATTAACCCCCGCCGTGCCGCACTCTTGTTTTAAAGATATGACGTACCGGTACGTCATGGGTCCTTAAGGGGTTAAAGATGGCGCTCTCTCCTGAGTGGGCAGGTGCCATAGCTGTGGGGTGCCTGCTGTTTCATACCCACGGATATTTAACACAGATGCCATGATCAAAACTGACCGCGGCATCTGAGCATGTGTTTTATCCGAAATGCAAGCTTCCTGATATGCTCTGGCTCCCCTGTGTGGGGATTGGAAGATTCGGAGCTTGTGTGCAGCAGTCTCTGTCATAATGAATGAAAGGAGGCTGCTGCATAGTGTTTCCAGTGGAGTCCTTGTCTGTAGCAGGGCTATATAGGAAACTTGTACATTTCTCATAGACTCGAACGCCAATGCTAATAATTGCTTGTTATAGTAAAAAAAGTGAAAAACAAAATTATTATAAGGTTTTAAAAAATAAAAAAGACAAACATTTGAATCACCCCCCACCCTTTCCCCAAAATAAAAATATGTAAAAAATACACATCAAGGGGATCACAACATGTTAAAATGCCCATATTATAAAAATATAAAAATACCTTTCTAATACGGCAAACGGTGAAGCTGAAAAAAAAAATACATCAAAATGCCTGATTTGCCATTTTTGTTCGCTTTATTTCCCCAATTTTTTTATAAAAAGTGATGAAAAAGATGTACACACCCTAGAATGGCATTAATGAAAAGTACAGATCTCCCTGCAAAAAATGAATGTTTACACAGTTCCGTACACATAACTGCAAACAAGTTATAGGGATCAGAACATGGCAATGGAAAAATAACATAGATTTTTTTTTTCCAAGGTGTTATTGTTTTATCAGTATCAAAACACAAGAAACACTACACATGTAAGGAATCATCAGATTCATACTGACCTGTAGAATGAAAGTAACTGGTCAGTTTTATTGCATATCAAAAGTTGTAAATAAAAACCCATAAAACTGTGGGAGAATTTTTTTCCAATTCTACTCTATTTGGAATTTTGTCCTGCATCATATGTAAAATTTAATGGAGGCGTTGGAATGTACAACTTTTCCTGCAAAAAAGAAGCGCTCATACGGCTATGTGAATAAAAAAAAAAAAAAGTTATGGCTCTGGGAAAGCAGAGAGAGCAAAACAAAAACACAAAAACAAAAATCCTCTGGTGTAGAAGGAGTTAAAGGATATTAAGCAGCTAAGTACCATATATATCTAACAGTCAGAAATAGCTGCTGGGAGCTGGAAATCTGTTTCTGTGTAAAAGACAACAGTTTCTTCAGAATCCAATGCCTAGTGTACCACAAAAATAAAGTTGTGCAGTATTGAGTTGCTGTCCAATGTAGAATCTCAACCTGGCACAGGTGAACAGCAGTACAGAACATGTAGTATCACCACTGTACTGTAGAGAGGCCCTACTAAGCAGCCAATAGAGGTGTTTTACCAGTGAAATGGCTATGGAGATTGGTTGGATCTTTTAGTCAAATCACAGGAACCTCTGATCAGCATTGTCTGAGGCATTGTACAGTTATGTTGAGTCTAGGTTCAGGTTACGATGGCCCAGGAAAGACCATTGTAACTCAACTTTTACCAGTAACAACTGGTTCATAACATTATTTGAATTTCATGAGTTGTACATACTGTAACATAAGTCTGACATAAGTGTTGTCCATAACATGATGCTTGTATCCAACTCTCTAGAGCTTCATTCCATATAAAACTAAATCAAGTGTATCAGCCAACACAACTTTTCAGTCAATAAAAATCTTCATACACTTACGCTGTCAAAAAGCTCACTTTACTTCCAATCTCAAAGGACTAATGTCTGCTATGTAAGGCAAAAGTTTCCAAAATCCTGATTAATGACCTGACCTGGATTTCTAGAACTGCCCATAGCATGCACAATGCCATGTTCATGATATAAATTTGCTATAAAAAATATTGCCAAAATGTTGTAAGCACTCATTGACATTAACATGAAGTAAATAGTCTACAAATGGGTCCAAGAGAGCTGCCATGGCACTGTTATAAATAGAAGCCGTGTTTCTTATGTGAAAATGAGACTACAAAACCAAGACACTCAAGTTTTGGCACAGGTGAAATAATTATGCAAATAAAATGTTAAAGAGGACCTCTCATTTCTTATTCCACACCTCAAAATGGATTAAAATGGAAACTTTGCCAAAAAATCTAAATTCTTAAATTTCATCTCCATTTGCCAATAACTCTTGTGAAACACCTAAAAGGTTAACAAAGTTTGTAAAATCAGTTTTGAAAACCTTTAGTGGTGGTTTCTATTATGTAAAGTATCACAAAGTGACTTCAGACCTGAACTGGTCCCTAAAAAGTGGGTTTTTGAAAATTTCTGAAAAATTTCAAGATTTGCTTCTAAACTTATAAGCCTTGTAACGTCCCTAAAAAATAAAATGGCATTCCCAAAATGATCCAAACATAAAGTAGACATATGGGGAATGTAAATTAATAACTTTTTTGGTGGTATTACTATGAATTATAGAAGTATAGAAATTGAAACTTTGAAATTTGCTAATTTTTCCAGATTTTTGGTAAATTTGGTAATTTTTCATAAATAAAAATGAAATTTTTTGACTCCATTTTACCAGTGTCAAGAAGTACAATATGTGATGAAAAAACAATCTCTCAGAATGGCGTGGATAAGTAAAAGCGTTTTAAAGTTGTTCACACATAAAGTGACACTAGTCAGATTTGCAAAAAATTGCCTGGTCCTTAAGGTTAAATATGGCCGTGTCGTTAAGGGGTTCGATATACCTGTTTCCACAAAATATTGATTGAGGCCTGTGATATACCTGCTTTCACAAAATACTGATTGAAGGCTGCGATATACCTGCTCTCACAAATACTGCTCTTGTCTAGGGACTTAGGCACTGGGTCATTTTGAAAATGACAGGCAGAGGAAGAGGCAGGCCATTCAACAGGGGTGGTAGGGTTGGACAGGTGCACCAGGCCGGAGCCTAAGTGGGAAGTTGGAGAAGGTGCGTGTGATTACTTCAAAGGGCGCACCAGAGTTGGCTGAATGGCTCACTCAGCCTTCCGCTTCTGCACCCTCCTCATCTTCTGTATCTACACCCTCCTCACTCTCTGCTGTGTGCACCCCAAATACACCACCACCATTACCACCACCATAGCCCTTCCACTCGAGTCAGAAGAATTATTTTCCCATCCATTCCCAGACCTTACCGATGTGCAGCCATTCTTGACACCGGATGAGGAAGAGGAGGTAGCAACCAGCGGTCTGATGACAGTACCCAGATCAGTCAAGGGAGGGAGGGCCCCGCTGTTGCTGCCTACTCCGAGATCTCAAGTGTCAGTGGTGGTCAAGGTGACGATGATGACGTGTCGATGGATGTCACGTGGGTGCCCACAAGAGAGAAAGAGGAGGGTAGTTCAGAGGGGGAGACGGAGCAGCAGAGAGGCAGGAGAAGCAGGGAGAGCTTGCAGGGCACAGGAGGTAAAAAGCAGACTGCAAATGTATCTAGAGTGAGCCATCCACTATGCACTGTCACTTCTGGTGCTCCCAGGACCTCAGCACATGGCTCAGCACTGTGGGCTTTTTTTAACGTGTCAGCTGCTGACAATAGTGTTGCCATCTGCAGCCTATGCTGTCAATGCATATATCACGGTAAGCCCAACACTCAACTAGGGACGACCGCTTTAAAAAGGCACCCGGCCTCCCATAACAGAGCCCAGTGGGAGCAACACCGTCAGAACCACAAAGCCTCACTCCCGTTGCTCCACACAGTGTCGGTGCCAAGATACATCAGAACACATACACATGGTCTAGCAAGCACAGGCAGGGAAGGTACATAACTCTTACTGCCCATTGGGTGAACCTTCTGACGGCCGTCAAGCATGTAACCCGTGGCTCAAGTGTGGATTTGGTGTTACTGCCAAGGATTGCATGCAGGCCTGCATCTTCTTCTCCTCCTCCTCCATCCTCTGTCTCATCCTCGGCTGACTCCTTCTTTTACACTGTTACCGCTTCTTCCACTGCGCCCCCCAAGCTCCCCAGAACCTAGTCGAAGTCCCAGATGAGACGTTGCCATGCTGTGCTGCAGCTGTTGTGCCTGGAAGCCAAGAGCCACACTGGTCCTGCACTGCTTTCAGCATCTGCGGTCACAGGCCGATCAGTAGCTAACCCCGCTCAATTTGACAGTTGGTAAAATGGTGTGCGACAATGGCGCCAATCTGCTGAGCATGCTGAAGTAGGGCAAAATTACACTCATGCCATGCATGGCACACGTCCGGAAACTTAGTCATGCAGAGATTCGTTGCCAATTACCCCGGGGACAAGGACGTCTTGCGGCAGGCCAGGAAAATCTCTGAAAAGAAGATCTTACACGGCCATGGCTCACCTTGCTGACGTTCAGGGGTGACACCACTTGCCCGTCAGATGTCTGATTTGTGACAGCCCAACATGCAGGTACTCCACCTAGTATATGCTTGATAGGCTGCTCCAGAAGCAACATGCCGTTAACGACTACCTGTACGAACTCTGCAGCAGGACAGGGGAGCTTGGTTTCTTTTCACCGCGCCAGTGGCTGCTCATGCACGATGCATGCAGACTTCTGTGGCCATTTGATGAGATCACAAAACTGGTCAGTCGCAGCCAGGGCGCCATCAGTGACATCGTACCTTAAGCCTTCTTTCTGGAGCGTGCATTGCGTCGTGTTATTCATCAAGCAGTCGAGTAGCGGGAGTGGAAATGCTGAATGATTTCCCAGGGGGGCTACTCTATCTAAGACAAGTCAGCAGGAGTCTGAAGAAGAGTCAGAGGAGGATGGTGGCTGGGGGGAGGAGGAGCAAGAAGAGTGGGCTTTGAGGGGGACTTTAAACTTTTCAGGGATGCCTGGTGTTGTCTGTGGCTGGGGGGAGGAGCCAGGGCACTCCACCGCTTCCAATTTAGTGCAATTGGGGGTCTTCATGCTCCAGTGTTTGAAGAGGGAACCCCTATAAAAAGCATAAAGAGCAAGGACCAGTATTGGGTGACAACGTACTTAGATCCCTGGAATAAACACAAAATGGCAGACATGTTACCAGCATCACAGAGGGCTGGCAGAATGCAGCATTTCTAGGCCTTGCTGTGAAAGATCCTGCATTCTGCTGTTGCGGGCGCTGGCAGAGGAATTTCCACCCTCAACGAAACAGGTGCGGGTACAAATCCTACCATACCTGCAAGAAGAAGGCGGTTTGAAGATGTGCTGGTGACTTCGGATATGAGATCATTCTTGCAGCCAACCCATCGACAGCCGGGTCCAGACTCAGGGAACACATAGACCGACAGGTATCCGACTACATCGGATTAACGGCCGATGTGGATGCTCTGAGAAGTGAGGAACCCCTGGACTACTGGGTGTGCAGGCTTCACCTGTGGCCAGAGCTGGCACAATTTGCCATGAAACTCTTGGCTTCCCCCTAGTCGGGTGTCCTGTCCGAAAGGACGTTCAGCGCAGCGGGGGGGATCGTGACCGATAAGTGCACTTGCCTAGCTCACGACAGTGTGGACTACCTCACATTTCTAAAACTGAATGAGGCATGGATCGCAGAGGAATTCAACTGTGCAACCGTGATGACCACATGTAATTGAATTTCCTCATGCCATCCCACACATATCCACTACCAACCAAAACAAATAATGGTCCTTGTCTTATGTATATACAGCGGCATAAAAGGCCTTTTCTGTCAGATGAATGCCTCATTTTTGGGGCCTATACTCCAGTGGCCTACACTAAAATTTTTATCCAGTGACCTCCTAATGTACCTTCAGCCACTTCTTCACAAGTTCTTTTCTGTCAGGTGAATGCCTAATTTATTGGGGGCCTGTACTGGCCTACAGTAAAATTTGTATCCAGTGACTACCTTATGTACCTCCAGCCACACAATCACAACAAGTTCTTTTCTGTCAGGTGAATGCCTAATTTTTGGAGCCTGTACTTCAGTGTGGGGGCCACTGGGGGTGAGTATTCTGAATGGGGGGCGACTGGGGGTTATTATTCTGAATGGAGGGCCACTGTGGGGTCATTATACTGTGTGTGGGGCCACTGGGGATCATTATACTGTGTTTGGGGGCACTAGGGGTCATTATACTGTGTGAACGGTCACTAGTGGTAATTATTAGGGATGTCCCGATACCATTTTTTTAAGACCGAGTACGAGTACCGATACTTTTATTTAAGTACTCGCCGATACCTCGAATAAACAGCGGCGCAGTTGCTGATAGCAATGAAAAAAAGTAAAGCTGGAATTTGGTTGCTATGGACAACGGCTTTTCTTTTCCTTTGTACAAGTGTTAATAAATTAATAAATGGGAATATAATAGTGTTTTCCAATCAATGTGCCATCAGGGAGATCTGTTATGGGGTTATCTGTGGATGTCACTGTTATGGGGGATCTGTGGATGACACTGTTATGGGGGTCTGTGGGTGACACTATTATGGGGGATCTGTGGATGACACTGTTATGGGGGATCTGTGGATGACACTGTTATGGGTGATCTGTGGATGACACTGTTATGGGGGGATCTGTGGATGACACTGTTATGGGGGATCTGTGGATGACACTGTTATGGGGGATCTGTGGATGTCACTGTTATGGGGGATCTGTGGATGACACTGTTATGGGGGGATCTGTGGATGACACTGTTATGGGGGGATCTGTGGATGACACTGTTATGGGGGGATCTGTGGATGTCACTGTTATGGGGGGATCTGTGGATGTCACTGTTATGGGGGATCTGTGGATGTCACTGTAATGGGGGATCTGTGGATGACACTGTTATGGGGGATCTGTGGATGACACTGTAATGGGGGCGCTGTGGATGACACTGTTATGGGGGTGCTGTGGATGACACTGTTATGGGGTCTGTGGGTGACACTGTTATCGGGATATCTGTGGATGACACTAATGGGGATCTCTGGATGACACTGTAATGGGGGATCTCTGGATGACACTATGGGGGATCTCTGGATGACACTATGGGGGATCTCTGGATGACACTATGGGGGATCTCTGGATGACACTATGGGGGATCTCTGGATGACACTATGGTGGATCTCTAGATGACACTATGGGGGATCTCTGGATGACACTATGGGGGATCTCTGGATGACACTATGGGGGATCTCTGGATGACACTGTCTGGGGGATCTCTGGATGACACTGTCTGGGGGATCTCTGGATGACACTGTCAGGGGGCTATGTGGATGACACTATGGGGGATCTCTGGATGACACTGTCTGGGGGATCTCTGGATGACATTATGGGGGATCTCTGGATGACACTGTCTGGGGGATCTCTGGATGACACTGTCTGGGGATCTCTGGATGACACTGTCTGGGGGATCTCTGGATGACACTGTCTGGGGGATCTCTGGATGACACTGTCTGGGGGATCTCTGGATGACACTGTCTGGGGGATCTCTGGATGACACTGTCTGGGGGATCTCTGGATGACACTGTCTGGGGATCTCTGGATGACACTGTCTGAGGGATCTCTGGATGACACTGTCTGAGGATCTCTAGATGACACTGTCTAGGGGATCTCTGGATGACACTGTCTGGCGGATCTCTGGATGACATTTTAGGGGATCTCTGGATGACACTGTCTGGGGGATCTCTGGATGACACTGTCTGGGGGATCTCTGGATGACACTGTCTGGGGGATCTCTGGATGACACTGTCTGGGGGATCTCTGGATGACACTGTCTGGGGGATCTCTGGATGACACATATATAGCATATTATGGAGTGAGATCTGTTGAAGTATGTAGATGTAACATACTTCAACATATCTCACTCCATTATTTTCTATCTGTGACAGTGCGTATGCGCCTTAACCATGTATACATTTAATATGGTGTTATTAGGTGGAGATCGGGGATGTTTGATCTATTTTTATTTTTATTTGTTTAGTTTCAATTTAGGTCCCTTATGGCTCACTTATGTGGAAGTTTGACGTGATTGGGTTAACACATCCCGCTCGATGGAGCTTCCACTGTCTATAGCAGTGTGAGCTACATCTGGCAAATTGATCGGGGGAGCCTACACTAAAGTGTGGTATCTGCCGACTGATAGAAGATGTTGCCTTTATTATGTTACACTTGACGAAAGTGGTTTAGGCCTCTCTCCTTGTGGAGTTCTCCCGTTTAAGCAGGGGGTGGCTCCCCGGGGCAATTTGATCGAGGGACGCCGCATTCATACTGTGGGGCCCCTGATCTATTGTTGGTCTTGCCCTGGCTTTGATATATATTCACATTTCTTATGTTTAACAGTTTTACATCTATAACCATTAGTCTGTATTTATATGCAGCAGTTTATAATAGGGGCCCTTGCGATTGATGCTGGTTTAACATATATGGGTGCCCGTTGTATTTATAATATGCACCCGTTGATCTCCCCACGCCCGCTATTTAGACTATTTGAGTTTTAGATTATGGTACTATTATTCGCATTGTTACCATAGAAAATACAATTAGAGTGTTGTGCTGATCTATAACAAGAAGCTAAGACTTTATTATACTAATAGACTTTTATTTTATATACCTAAAAGATCCTTTGAAAGCGATTTACTAGTAAGGGTGGTACTGGAAGGACCTTTGATAATATATGCGCATTTGCTGTGTTTTTGCGATCATGTGACCTGTAGTTGGTCACATGAGATGACATGGGATAGAGGTTTATGCCTTGACCACGTGATGTATACCCGATAACCGCACAATACATCTCAAACTAACAGAAAAACAAAAAAGGGGCTCATTCCAGAAATAGGAATGAAGGAAGCTCTTTGTGCACATTTTTGATCAAAAGTATGTCGGGCCCAAGTGCCACTTCACGGCGACTTCCGCACATGGGTCCCTAACACTACAGATACTGCCTCTCATGGACTTACCAGTCTCCTTATTTTCAGGGCACTGTAGGAACCAGCTAAATTGCTTTTGTGCTGAGAAGTCCCAGGAACTTGGGCGGGTCTCAGTCCAAAAGAGGCGCCACCCTCAATATATACTATAAGACAAAGTTCAGACTAAGCACCTATATTTCTACACTCAGAAGTGCATGACCATAAGGCAAATTAAGTAGGTTAAAAGATGGCCGCACAATATATCTCAAACTAACAGAAAAACAAAAAAGGAGACTCCTATATAAGGAGACTGGTAAGTCCATGAGAGGCAGTATCTGTAGTGTTAGGGACCCATGTGCGGAAGTCGCCGTGAAGTGGCACTTGGGCCCGACATACTTTTGATCAAAAATGTGCGCAAAGAGCTTCCTTCATTCCTATTTCTGGAATGAGCCCCTTTTTTGTTTTTCTGTTAGTTTGAGATGTATTGTGCGGCCATCTTTTAACCTACTTAATTTGCCTTATGGTCATGCACTTCTGAGTGTAGAAATATAGGTGCTTAGTCTGAACTTTGTCTTATAGTATACCCGATAACGTCGGGAGTCATGTGACTAAGGTCTTTTTACCTAGAAATGCGCACGAATGATAGGGAGACACTGATTTCGGCGCGAGGTATACATTGCAGGTTAGTGCCTGCGATACTTCCTAATTCCCTACAGTTGTTTTCAAATGTTTTCATATTTTTCATCACAGGTGTTTTTACTGATGACACAATACCAATTAAGATGGTTTTAATGTTTATGGCTATATTTTTTAATAATCAAGTAATGCGATTATTTATATGTGACACTTTCAGATTTGTATTTCACATTATGTGCACTACACTATTATATTTGTATTAGTTTGCTTTATATTCACTGTTTATTAATAATGAGTTTACTCAACCAATGACAATGTGGGTGTGTGTATATATACCCTTGTTCTGAACACTAGGTTGTTATCACCCTGCTTGAGAAAGATCCCACTGAGTTGATTGAAACTTGCGTTTTTTTCTGGTGATTAAACACACTTGAAATTTGGATGTGCTGCGGATTTCGTTTTTTTATGTAAGTAGGTGTGTTGATCGCCCCCACAGCTGCTGGCACCCATACTACTGAACTTTACTTATCGGCTGTGCTGCCCGTTTTTCTGTATATATATATATATATATATATATATATATATATATATATATATATATATATACAGTGTGAATATATATATATATATATATATATATATATATATATAAAACCCCATAATTTGTGATCTTTATAGTAATGTTATTGGCCTATCATGTGGCAACGTGCCATTGCTGTTTGTTTCAATAGTCAAAAGATGTCACACCAGGATTAACAGGAGCTGACTGTAAACTTTTATTCCCCCCTACTCTAGACCAGGGGTCGCCAACCTTTGGCACACCAGCTGCTGTTAAACTACAACTCCCAGCATTTCCACTTGTTCAGCTTTACTTGTAACTCCCATAAAAGTGAATAAAGCATTCTGGGAATTGTAGTTTCTGAACACCTGGAGTACTGGAGGTTACTGATCCTTGCATTATACTAGTGATGGTGAAACTTTTAGAGACCGAGTGCCCAAACTGCAACCCAAAACCCACTTATTTATTTCAAAGTGCTAACACAGAAATTTAACCTGAATAGCAATATATTATATCTTCCATGTACTTTATCATTTAGCTATAACATCCTACCTACATTCAATGCGCTGCCTGTGCTGTTCATGTGCTGTTCATAGTGTGCCCTGATAAATGGCAGGAAAACTCTAAGGAATATTGGTACACCATAGACTTTTTCTAGAGTGTGGGTGCCCATAAAGAGGGCTGTGAGTGCTGCCTCTGGCCCCCGTGCCATAGAATCGCCACCACTGCCCTATACTATTGACCAAAACTCTTTATTAAACTACCATGATAGTTTTAAATTAGCAGAAAATATTTATTTTTTAATTTTCTTCTGCTAAACCTGGGGGAGGGGCTATTATGGTCTGAAAAATATAGGTAGTTTATAAATATATGATTGATACATTTTGTCTGTTTTCTTTATCATTATCATAAAACCCTATACCATTCTATATAACAGACAATGAATTAACAGAATAACAGAAATACGATAGAAAGAAGGGATATTCATAAAATAATAGTACTTTCTGCTTGATCCCAAATTAAGTGGAACATGCTATGTCCCTCTCTTCGCGTCAACTTTTAAAGTATCTGAAAAGCAGATATCTTCAGTGTCTTTTTCTGTGTGAACGCGGCAAACGAGTCCTATCACATTTCTGTTTGAAAACATTTAACTTGAGCGATGTAAGGATTTCAATAGATCTGTGACAAGATCAAAGGATATAAATTATTTAACAGTGGTCCTACTTTTGTGGAATTATTTAAAGTATCATAATTGCAGCTCAGCTTCTCAGCCCTCAGTTTCATGTCTGGAATTCTGTTGGGACCCATCATAATCATGGAGGAGTATAATGTTACAAGCTGGGTATAAAAATATCTTTTTAATGACTAGCAAATTAGTGAAATGTCTTGACCTGAATGAAGACCAAACAGAAGACAGTGTTTTTATGAGAGAGAGAGAAAGAACTTAATTGTCACCACATTGTTATTCTTGTTAAATTCCCAAGTACATAAAATGTTGGCTGATTAGATAAAATGTGCAATGGAGAAGGTTATTATATGTGATGAAGGCAGCAATACCACATTACGTATTTGCATTCTGTAGATTATGTTTATTGGCAGTTTACTTCAAAGTTATCCCTTTCTTCAACTGTAATAATCCAATTTAGTTTGGGATCCATAAAAGATGAGTCTTGGACAGTGATCACTTCATTATAGAAATGTTAATGTTGAGTTGTAAGCTAATATCCCCCAGAGACTAAACATCATGTTGTGTTGTGGGAGTAGGTAGATGATTACAACTGTAAAACTGTATCAATTTACTATATGTAGGTTTAGAACAGTATGGTCCAACTGCTCATTTATAGTAAAACCTTTATGGTGTGTTTTTAAATGTTTTTTTAATTTATTGTATATTATTCCTCTTGCTACCTATTGGCTACCTATTCACTTCCTATGAGAAAGGTTTATGTGTCTGTACCCCTATGACAACACTTCCCCTTCTCTGCTCTTGTAGCTTAGTGATATCATTGGGAAACCGGGTCTTCCAGAACCCAATACAGTTAGCTTTCTTTTTCTTTTTCCTTCTGAAAATTCCAGCATCTTTGAGGGGTTATCCCAAAAATTTTAAATAGTTTTTACATTATCTGTAAAACTTCCTTTTCTTTCTATGAATGGGCAGCAGCACATCAATAACCCACATCTTCCAGCATGCATTGCAACTAGCTCTTGTTAGCCCGCTCCTCAAAATATTTTTCACATATAGCCCCAGAGATTCATATGTTATGTAATATCCCTACATTATATTTATATGTAGTAGAGATGAATGGATTAATGAAAGGTGTTTGGGTTGCTTCACCTGCTCCACTATAAGATCACTATGCCAGAAATTAGTGAAGGAGAAGAAGCAAGGATGTTACTAAGCATGTTAGCCCACCACTGAATGCAGAAGAAGGTGGACCAGAAGTGTAACAAGCAAGGGGCGCTACTATAGAGGAAAATGTAATGTACATAAAAAAGAACAATATTTTATAGCTTGTATATTGCAATAATACTTCTTTTGATATGTCTTATTTATTGCATAGTAAGACTTTTGATGGGATAACTCCTTTAAGAGTTTAAAAGGATAAGGAAATTAAAGCAATAATAGCAACAAAAAAAAAGGATTTTACTAGAATTAAATATTTTATACACAAAGAGAACAGTAACATTAGTAATATAATATATGAACAAACCAAACCAACATTTTCCAAAACTGTTTAAACATTAAAAAAATAGAAACCTTTAAAATCCTATTTTGCTAATATCTATTCTGAACCACTGTCTAATTTCCTCAAAGGGTAGTTCAAGTAAAATGTACTTGTATTTTCTTTATAACTTTTTGTTTTTGCTAAGATGATTTATTTTGTAAGGCATCCAGTGCTAACAGCAGCATTTTGCACTTTTCTACATTGGATATCTACAAACAAATAGTCCAAGGTTCAGAATCTGAGTAAGATGAGCAGAAAAAAAATACATTTGAATTGATTCATTATCTTGTAAAGAATGAACTTAGACGTTTTATAAAATATTTGCAGAGTTGTACTGTTTTACTCATTGTTAACTATATTGATATAAAGCAGAGATTTTTCAGAGTTTGGCAATAGCAAGTATCAGCTTCTCGTATAAAATCCCAGGACCCCTTTTCAGTAAAAAAACAATCTTTACTTGTAGGTTAAATTTTCACCATAGCTGTGGTATGCTGCAGGCATATACACTGCAAAAATCTACCAACATATGACTGTGCCCATAGACTTAGTGTGAAGACATATGACAAAAGGTTCTCCTTATGTCATATATTCAGAATTAATTTGGTTCGAAAAAGTTCCACTGAACTTCATAACAGAACAAGTATGTCTACACAAGCTAGGGGCTTGCATAAACTTCATTTATAACTTCTGCCAGTTTCTAGTCTAAGTTATTGTAAATCCGGCAGATCATGCATAGCTCCATTCCTAGACTAAGCCATGCCTCTTTTCTTGACAGAAAAGTGTCAGGAAGCTTAAATAGTCACAAATTATGCAATACTTTGTGACTTCTTTAGTCATAAGACATAATCATCCCCCTTTTTAATGTTTTTGTATGCAGTCATATGTTTTATTAAGGGGGTTATCCAAACTTGTAAAATTGATGGCCTATCCTTGACAGCCCTGCCAATCAGCTTTGCAGCTTTTACCCCTTTCAAGTGAATGAGACACGGCTGCAATACTAGGAACAACTGCCACAAGAAGTATGGTGTTCTAAGTACAAACCAACCTGAAACTCCATGTAAAAAATTGAGTAGACTATGAAACTTGCACCGCCAATGCACCCCCTTCAAAAAGTTAAAAGGATAGGCCACCAATTTTAGAAAGTGACATGACCTCTTTAAATTATATAGGAAAATATGAAATATGAAACTACAAACAATGCATGTTTGTGGCATAATTGTTGGCATTGTTCTTGTCCCTGGTATTCTTTTAAAAATACAGCTTGCTCTATGTATGGAATTATTTTCTGACATTTTTCCCATAGGCTTCTCTATAAAGCATGAAGAATAGAAAAAAATGCATGTTACAAATGTAATAAAAGGAAAAAATTACACAAAAATGCTTGTAAAAAAAGTGCCGTAATCTGCTCCTGAAATA
Source organism: Bufotes viridis (assembly GCA_033119425.1). Classification (NCBI taxonomy): domain Eukaryota; kingdom Metazoa; phylum Chordata; class Amphibia; order Anura; family Bufonidae; genus Bufotes; species Bufotes viridis. The sequence continues at coordinate 400,164,337 of CM065592.1, read as the reverse complement.
CGCCTAATACAGGCATATTTCAGTATAATAAATGACCCCCATAGTTTATATAATAGCTACCATATTTCAGATTTTAGATTCAATTAATTTAATCCTAATATGTATCAAAGTTGGGGAGAAAATATAGGAAAATAAAACAGCAAAATTTTACTTTGTTATCTGCATGTTAAATATTCCCTTGTTTAATTTCATTATTGATCCTAAAGACATATGCATAAGATTATTTTTAATCGGTTCCAATCTAAACGCATTTGTCTTGTAATTTAATTAAAATGAATTGAATCTTGTCACTGGATTAATATAAATGGCGAGATCCGAAATGTGAAATTAATGCTACTATTATACACTTCCAGTCAACACACAGTATGTTAAGACTTTGGTTGACATGCAAAATGTCCTGGAATTGTCGTCAAAGTACTTTTGTTGAAAAAAGGAGCATTTCTGATAATATTATTGTATCACTGGCAAGTGGCAAGAAAGACAATGCCGTAACATAATATTCCAACTGTAGTAAAATAAACATTCAAACAAATAAAAAGTTTGTTTTTGTTTAGTAATCCCTCTACTGCAGCAGTAGTTAGTTCACAGTGCTGAGCATGTACAGTACTGTGATGGTGCTGGCTCAGGAGCTGTGCTCATGCCATCATTTCTGTGTGCCTTCTGTATCTTATAGCTAGCAGCCTGTTGCCACTGCTAGGATGAGAGTTAACTCAGATTATAGCAGTTTAACCCCTTAGCTGCCCTTATTAGTGCCGACGGCAGCATTTAAGTGATTAGACAGAGCAGAGGTTTGAATAAGCATAATGTCAGTTATTACAGCAACTAAAATATTGAAGTATTCCAATGTGTATGAGCGATCAAAAGACTGCCACTGCAATTCCTATAAGGGAATATGGAAGAAAAATTTTAAAAAGTGTTTAGAAAAATTAAAAATAAAATTTCAAGTAAAAACTAAAAAAAAAGCATCCTTTTTTTTACATATGAGTACTTTAGTTATGGAAAAATATAACAAAAAGAAAAGTACCGTATTTTTCGCCCTATAAGACGCACTGGCCCATAAGACGCACCTGGGGTTTTTGGGGAGGAAAATAAGAAAATATATATTTTTAACCAAAAGGTGTGCTTTTGGAACTAATGGTGGTCTGTGGATGTCACTGCTATGGGGGGATCTGTGAAGGACACTGTTATGGGTGATCTGGGGATGACGTACTGTTATGGGGGATCTGGGGATGACGTACTGTTATGGGGGATCTGTGGATGACGTACTGTTATGGGGGATCTGGGGATGACACACTTATGGAGGGGTCTGGGGATGACGCACTGTTATGGGGGGATCTGTGGATGACGCACTGTTATGGGGGGATCTGTGACTGACACTGTTATGGGGGATCTGTGACTGACATTGTTATGGGGGGGGATCTGTGAAGGATACTGTTATGAGGGTGGATCTGTGAAGGATACTGTTACAGCCCCCCTGTAACAGCATCCTTCACAGATCCCCCCCATAACAGGGCTGGCACTGTTATGGGGGATCTGTGGATGGCACTGTTATGGGGATCTGTGGATGGCACTGTTATGGGGGATCTGTGGATGGCACTGTTATATATGTGTCATCCACAGACCCTCCACACCCCATAACAGTGCCATCCACAGATCCACCATCCCATAACAGTGCCATCCACAGACCCCCTCCCCCCATAAAACTGAGCGAGCGGGGAGGGACTGGGAGGAAGAGCTGGAGGCCGGCAATTGCGGAGGGGCCGTTGCAGTGACTGTACCCGGCCCCCCCGCTCCAGTGCTGCACTAATAAAATATAAAGTATCTAAATCAATTAAAAGTTGTGGTCCATGCCCCCCACGCCTAATATTACCGACACACGGCTTGTTCAGCTGATGGCAGGCATTCCGGGCGGTCGGCGCGTCACTCACTGACGTCACGTGCCTGCGCCGCCTACTTTATGAATGAAGCAGGCGGCGCAGGCTTGGACGTCAGTGAGTGACGCGCCGGCCGCCCGGAATGCCTGCTATCAACTGAACAAGCCGTGTGTCGGTAATATTAGGGGTGGGGGGCATGGACCAGAACTTTTAATTGATTTAGATACTTTATATTTTAATAGTGCAGCACTGGAGTGGGGGGGGGGGGGCCGGGTACAGTCAGCATTCACCCCATAAGACGCAGGGGCACTTTCCCCCCATATTTTGGGGGAAAAAGTGCGTCTTATGGGGAGTAAAATTGCAAAAATCAAAAAAATGCTATAAAAAAATCAGAAAGTCATGTGTACCCCAAAATACCGCTAATAAATTGCTTGTCCTACAAAAAACAAGCCCCATACAGCTTTATCAAGGGAAAAATAAAATGTAATGGGTTTTTTTAAGCAATGAAATAAAATCAAGAAAAGGTTTCTGTAAAAGTAGAAAAACATAAAAGAATCTATAGATTTGGAATTGTTCTTAATGTACTGACCCACAGAATAAAATTATTATGGCACTTATACCGCATGTGGAACACTAGAAAAAAAGTATATTTTTAGGAATTATTGGTGCTATTTCTAATTTTCTATGTCACTCTCTGTAATTATACAATCCTTCAGTCGTCACTAAGCTTAATAATAGCCTGATAATTCATGTTCTGTAAAATTCACTTTTCAGCAGTTGTTCAGCAAGATTACAATAAATATAAATACAGTATATAACAATGGATCCACTATTCACAGTAGGTGATGGTTATTCCCCATCTTTGTACAATGACCTCTGCACAGGTCACAGAACAGTCTAAAGGCTTTTAAAAGTAGCTTGAACAAGATGGCTACCCCATAATCGTGTACAAGAAATGAAAAAAAAAAAAAAAACTAGATTAGAAAAGAGGTACTGTATGTGTTTTACTATTTGGTTTAAACTAACAGAAATATAGGTGACACATTCCTTTTAAAGGGTTGTCCCATGACATACAATGCATTTATTCCCTCTACACAGGATAGGGGATACGTATTTGACTGGAGGGGGTTAATCCTGATAACAGAATCCCTGTGTTCCCCCTTTTGATTGGAGAACTGATCACATATGCGCACTTCTACTCCATTGAGCTTCATGGGACTGATGAAGATACTGGTGCCCTTGCACTTTGCCCCTCCATAGTCCAATAGAGTGGAAGTGTGCATGCATGACTGCCACTACTTTCAAAAAGAGGTACACTTGGGACTCCATGCTCATGACTGGCAGAGACCAGCACAATCAAAAAAATATGCTCAATCCTGTGAACAGAAGATGTGTTGGTCATGGGACAACCCCTTTAGGCAGCACTGGAGAACTAGTTTTAATTATTATGCTGTTTTCTATAGTAAAAATATTTAGCTTTTAAATAGGACAATTTGCGAAACCGAATCCATGATTTTAGGTCTCTGCACTGAATTAGTCAGTTTTTTTTGGTGTCATGGTATGTGTCAGTCATGTGATTTAGGTGACAGTCATCATGATTTATTCAAATACGTTGTGTATTCCCTTGGCATAAAGGACAATGAAACCAACCAAGTATTCCATGTATAAATGCAGGTCATTGAGAGTATAGTTTGCACATTATGCTTTAGTTCTGCTTCTATAAAAATATTTTTCTAGCGAACAAAACTTTATTACATCTCAACTTTTGTTTACAATAAACTTCAAGTATGAATGGACCTCTTATTGGACATCTTTAGTCTTTTGAAGCCATTCCTGACACCTGGAGACAATTGGCAAAATTAAAATGTATTTTTAGAGGCAAGATTCCATTTCTCTCAATTATCTGTTATTTCTTTGATGCTCAAAGTCAACATGGAGAAACCTTTTAATATAGCGTGCACATGAGTAGGGATGGTAATAGATTCATTAACACAAGAGGGAAAATATCACCATCTGCTATCTAGTTCACCCCATTGAAAAGTTTAATTTCATGTGAGGGCGAGAAATAATTAGACAAGCAGAAAGAAACCACCTTGGTACAAAAATATGTCTTATTTGTAGCAATTTCCAAACCTAAAAAAGAATGCACAGATGAGTGAACTTCTTGAAATTTGTTTCATGTTCGATTCGTCAATTTTTTCAAAAGATTAGATTTGTATCTTAATCGATTTGACACAAATCAAACAGACTCTAATTGGCCATAAAATTTGTATATGTAGCTATAATTGTAATTTTTTTTCCCTTTTTTTGTAAATTCTTGCTCCACCCTCACATTCAAGCTCTGACAGCAACATTGCATGTGTTATTCTTTTTCATATTCAAAACCTTTCAAATATTGTTCCTTATATGGGGCAGATGGTGTCATAATAAAAACAGTGGGACCTGTTGGGACCAAGCATCCAAAAATGATGTCTTAACAGGGTAGATCCCTGCCCTAGTTTATACACATAAATTAATCTCAGAAGAAACAGTGGCTTGTTTTGCACCAGAATTGCACCAAAAATTATGTTTTAGGCTACTTTCACACTTGCGTTGTTGGATTCAGGCAGGCAGTTCCGTTGCCGGAACTGTCTGCCGGATCCAGAAATCTGTATGTAACGGATTGCATTTGCATCCGGTTGCGGATCCAGCTAACAAATACATTAAAACACCAGATCCGTCTCTCCGGTTTCATCCGGAAAAAACGGATCGGGTATTTATTTTTTTCACATTTTAAAAGGTCTGCACGTGTGCAGATCGGGAAACCAAATCCGGTTTTCCAGAACACTTGGTACCGGATCTGGCATTAATACATTTCAATGAAAATTATTGTCGAATCCAGCATTCTGGCAAGTGTTCCGGAATTTTTGCTGCAGTATTTTCTCCAGCCAAATACCGTAAAGGGACTGAACTGAAGACATCCATTCCCGATGCATACTGAATGGAAAGCTTTCTATTCAGAATGCATTAGGATAAAACTAAAGCATTTTTTTCCGGTATTGAGCACATGTGACGGAACTCTATACCGGAAAAATGTAATGCTAGTGTGAAAGTACCCTTAATGGGGCAGAATGCCTGCCAATATTTATACACAAAAGTGTTAATTTCAGAAAAAACAGGAGCTTGTTCTGAAGTTGAACAAGCCTGGAAAAAGTATCTTTTTTTTATTTAGGAACAGCAGCAGTACAGTGTGGATGAGGAAAAGGCGGGGTCTGTAGGAATAATAGTAGTAGCAATAGTACCACCAGCTGTAGCAGTAGAGTATGAAAAAGAAAAGCAGTAAGTAGATATATATGTAGCTCTGTTGAGATAATAGTAGAAGTGGCAGCTGTGTAGAAGTAATGGTAGTGGCAGTAGGGTTAATGGCATTGACAGAAGAGTAGGGATTTAACTATTGTCATAGGAGCCCAGGCCGTAATGGATGTCTTTCATCTGTTATGACTCAGCCCTCCACCACTACATGATTATGTAAGGGCCTCTACCAGATCTAAATGTTTGGATTGATGTTCTGGCTGAACCTGCAGTTGCTGCTGAACTAATAGTGAAATAGCAGTGAGCAGCTGCTGTATGTGCAGTTTGCTCACTTCTAGCACTGTATGGGCTGTATTAGGCCCCTTTCACACGAGCGAGTTTTCCGCATGGATGCAATGTTTGACGTGAACGCATAGCACCCGCACAAAGTCCTGAGCCATTCATTTCAATAGGTCTGTGTACATGAGCGTTGTTTTTCACGCATCACTTCTGCATTGCGTGAAACTCGCAGTATATTCTATATTCTGCGTTTTTCACGCAGCTCTGGCCCCATAGAAGTGAATGGGTCTGCGTGAAAAACGCATTGCATCCGCAAGCAAGTGTGGGTGCGATGCGTTTTTCACTGATGGTTGCTAGGAGATGTTGTTTGTAAATCTTCAGTTTTTTATCACAAGCGTGAAAAACGCATTGCACTCGCGCGGAAAAAAATTAACAACTGAACGCAATCGCAGGCAAAACATAATGGCTTTGCCTGGGAAATCGCACAGTTTTCACTGAACGCATCAGGACCTAATTCGGACCTAATCCAGACACGCTCGTGTGAAAGAGGCCTTAAGGAGGGCCACGTACTGGCTCTGAAAACAGTAATTACCTCTCCTGTTTTAGAGGAGAGATAATTACTGTGTTTAGTACGTAGCAGCATTGTACAGTGATCCTGCCTCCTACTGGCACTGAAGGAACACAGGAAATGAGTCTTGCATGGCCTGATGCCATGAAGTAAGAAGAAATGGAGGAGGAGTAGGGGGAGTCTACTCCTCTCTGCAACCAGAAGTGGCTTCAGAAGGGCCTCCTATGTGCATCTGCTTTTGGTAAATGAATGTGGGACGGAGGTCAGAGTTACTCTGAAGCTGCTGTCTGTCTGCAGGCAGCAGATTCAGTGGAACTAATTAGTTCTTCTCTAAATGCCCTTGATACACACTGTCTCTCCTTTACCCTATCACACCCTTGTCTCCCCTATAAAGAACCAGCAGTTTGTGTTTCCCATTGCATATTTCTGTTCCTTCTGCTCCCCCTAAGAGACCCTTTATGCCCCCTCAACACCTCTCATCCAGCTCCACCACTTCATGTCTCCCTCTCACCCACAAAGACCCTGAGAAATAATGTCAGTCCTCTACACTGCCTCTGTTACCTATGTCACTTTCAGTTCTCCTTTCACGTTGTGCTCAATGCTCACCGTGCAGAATCCTGACTGACCGCAGCACTTACACTAGGCCATGGACTGATTGATCTCTGCATTTATAGCAGACTATAGTCTGACTGACTGGAACGGTTACACCAGACTATGGAATGACTGACTGCAGCGGTTACACTATACTATGGATTGACTGATCGTAGCAGTTACTCCACACTATGGGCTGGCCACTAAATTAGACAAAAAGTATCACCCTCATTCCCCCAGCTACATTAAAAAAAATTCAATTACAGAGGCCCCCCACCAGATTTGTTTTTTCTAGGGGCCTCATCAGGCATATTATGGCCCTGCCATTCTGTGCTCTCCACAGCAGGCATGATCTACAACTGACATCATGGCACCTAGCTGGCTGAAAAGAAGAATGAACACATCAAGGATCATTCCCCGGACTGTGCGCTTCCTCAGCCCAGCAGCTGTGATGCCTTCACTGCATAGCATTTACTGGAGAGAATGGAATGTTCTGTTCTTAGGGGAAACAGGGTATTTAACCCTTTAATGACATAGCCATTTTTCACCTTAAGGCTGGGTTCACACGGGCAGGTGCGTTGCGGGAAAATGCGCGATTTTCCGCGTGTGTGCAAACTTTTGTAATGCGTTTTGCACTCACATGTAAAAAATCAGCATTTTTGTTACCCAGACCCGAAGCCGGACTTCATCACTGAAGTCCGGTTTCGGGTTGAGTATTCTTTATATTTTATTATTTTCCCTTGTAACATGGTTATATTGGAAAATAATAGCATTCTAAATACAAAATGATATGTTAACCGGGCAATAGAGGGTTAAAAATAAAAAAAATTCAACTCACCTCCTCCCATTGATCGCGTAGGTGCAAGGAACATCTTCTATCTTCATATCTGTTGGTTGAAGGACCTTCGGTGATGTCACTGGGTCACATGGGTCACATGGTCCAATCATGGAAGCTTTTGATTGGACCATGTGACCCATGTGACCCAGTGACATCACCGAAGGTCCTTCAACCAACAGATATGAAGAAAGAAGAATGATCCCGGCACCTACGCGATCAAGAGGATGAGGTGAGTTAAAGTTTTTTTTTATTTTTAACACTCTCTTCCCATTTTTACATAACATTCTGTAATTAAAATGCTATTATTTTCCCTGATAACCATGTTATCAGGGAAGATAATAAACATCGGGTCCCCATCCCGATCGTCTCCTAGCAATCATGCGGGAAAATCGCACCGCATCCGCAGTTGCTTGCGGATGCTTGCGATTATCCTGCAGCCCTATTCACTTCTATGGGGCCTGCATTGCGTGAAAAAAAGAATATAGAACATGCTGCGATTTTCACGCAACGCAAAAGTGATGCGGGAAAATCACCGCTCATGTACACAGCCCCATTGAAATGAATGGTTCCGGATTCAGTGCGGGTGCAATGCTTTCACCTCACGCATTGCACCCACGCGGAAATCACGCCCGTGTGAATGCAGCCTAAGAACCAGGCCAAATTTTGGAAATCTGACGTGTCACTTTATGTGGCAATAGCTCTGGAACACTTTTACTTATCCAGGCCATTCTGAGATTGTTTTCTTATCACAAAAAAAAATATATGGCTCTCAGAATATGGAGACACTAAAACATGATTTTTTTGTTTAAAAAATGCTGTTATTGTGTAAAACTTAAATAAATAAAAAAGTATACATATTAGGTTTTACCGCACCCTTAAGAAACTGCTGTATAGAAATATCACATGAACTAACCCCTCGAGTGAACACCGTAAAAACTAAAAAAGTGTAAAAACAAAAGGCCATTTTTTGTCACCGTACATCACAAAAAAATAAGCCCCTACATAAGACAGTCGCCCCAAAAATGCCAAATTTGTTAAAAATTAGGAAAAATATGCACATTTTGAAATTTCTATTTCCCTACTTTCAAAATAGATAGCTCCAAAAATAGTTATTACTTTACATTCCCCATATGTCTACTTCATGTTTGGATAATTTTGAAAATGACATTTTCCTTTTTTGGGACGTTAGAAGGATTAGAAGTTTAGAAGCAAATCTTGAAATTTTTCAGAAAATTTCCAAAACCTACTTTTTAAGGACCAGTTCAGGTTTGAAGTCACTTTGGGAGGCTTACATAATAGAAATAACCCCAAAATGACCCCAGTTTAGAAACTACACCCCTTAAAGTATTAAAAACTGATTTTATAAACTTTGTTAAGCCTTTAGGTTTTCCACAAGAATGAAAGGAAAATGTTTGTTTTTTTGGCAGATTTTCCATTTTCATCCATTTTTCCAGTAACAAAGCAGGGGTTAACAGCCAAACAATACTGAATATTTATTGTCCCGATTCTGTAGTTTACAGAAACGCCCCATATGTGTTCGCAAACTGCTGTACAGGCACACGGCAGGGCGTAGAAGGAAAGGAACACCATGTGGTTTTTGGAGGGCAGATTTCACTGGGATAATATTAAGCTGCCATGTCACATTTGAAGACCCCCTGATGCACCCGCACCTAGAGTAGAACCTACCAAAAAAGTCCCCATTTTGGAAACTACAGGATAATATTGGTAATGTTGGTACTATTTTAGGGTATATATGATCTTTGGTTGCGCTATATTACACTTTTTGTGAGGTAAGGTAACAAAAAATTGTTGTTTTGGCACCGTTTTTATTTTTTGTTAGGTACACTGTTGATCTGACAGGTTAGATCATATGGTATTTTTATAGAGCAGGTTGTTACAGATGCAACAATACCAAATATGACAACTTTTTTGGTTGTTTGTTTCAGTTTTACATAATAAAGCATTTTAGAAAAAAAAAACTTTTTTAGTGTCTCCATATTCTAAAAGACATAGTATTTTTTTCGGTCTTATGTAAGGACTAATTTTTTTCAGTATGAGATGACTGTTTGATTGGTACTATTTTGGGGTGCATATGCCTTTTTGATCGCTTGGTATTACACTTTTTGTGATGTAAAGGTAACAAAAAATGGCCTTTTGCTTTAACACTTTTTTTTTGTTTTTACGGTGTTCACCTAATATGTATACTTTTTTAATTTATTAAAAGTTTAAGTTTAACACAATAACAGCATTTTTTAAACAACAAAAATCATGTTTTAGTGTCTCCATATTCTGAGAGCCCTATTTTTTTTTGACAATTGTCTTAATTAGGGTCTTGTTTTTTGCGGGATGAGATGATGGTTTGATTGGTATGATTATGGGGTGCATATGACTTTTTGATCGCTTGGAACTTAACTTTTTGTCATGTAAGGTGACAAAAAATTGCTTTTTTGACACACTTTTTTTATGGTGTTCACCTGAGGGTTTAGGCCATGTGATATTTTTATAGAGCTGGTTGTTACAGATGCGGTGATACCTAATATGTATACTTTTTTTTATTTATTTCACTTTAACACAATAACAGCATTTTAGAAAAAAAAAACATGTTTTTATGTCTCCATTTTCTGAAAGTCATATTTTTTTAATATTTTGGGCAATTGTCTCATGTAGGGGCTCATTTTTTTCAGGATTAGGTGACAATTCAATTGGTACTATTTTGGGGTACATACAACTTTTTTGATCACTTTTAATACCTTTTTTTGGGAAGTGAGGTGGGCAAAAATTTCAATTTCATCATAGTTTCTTTTTTTTTTTCATGGCATTCACCCTGCTGGGAAAGTAACATGACCCTTTCGTAGATCAGGTCATTACGAACGTCGTGATATCAAACGTGTAGTATATTTTATTTTTTAAATGTTTATCCAATTATCAATGTGCCGCTATAAGAATAAATTTGATTTTTTTTTTTACTTTTTTTTCCCCCAGACCCACTTGGTTCTTGCAGATCCAGTGGGTCTGATGCCTCTTTTAATACACTGCAGTACACTATATAGAGTACTGCAGTGTATTGTGACTTTACACAGCCTTATCAGCCCCCTGCCTTGATCAGGCTTAGCTATACCATGGCAAGCCAGAAGCCTGTGAAGGCATCCTGTTGTCACGGTAACCATCGGGACCACTGCCACAGCAATGCAGCCCCTGATGGGGGAGGCAGAGAGCCCCCTCCGTCTGTGAACCAATCAAGCATGGGGTCATTGTAACGGCACAGCAGTGGCCCCAAGGGAGAGGGGGGAGCTCCCTCTCTGTTAACCCTTACCATACGGTGGTCTCTATGGACCGCTGCATGGAAGGGGTTAAACGTCTGCCATCGATGTCAGTCATTTTAAGCAGCTGTGTGCTGACACTCTGCTAACCGCTCTGGTCATCCTGAAAATGAGGGAAGGGTGGTGTGGGATCGCACACCTGCCTGCCCGCTCGGCCCTCTTGGGGCACATCAGGGGGCATATCAGGAGCTGATGAGGGGGAGGGAGGGGGATTAAATAACTTGATATATATATATATATATATATATATATATATATAAATACACCAGAGAATAGCAGCACTGTTCCGGTATGGGCGGGTGCAATTCCTCAGGAAAGCGGACAATCTTCCTCAAATATACCAAGTCAGATACGAGGCAGCACTCCGATGCAGATAGTGGTGACCCAAATTTATTCCAAAGCTACGTTTCTGCCTTATCAATGAGGCCTTTGTCAAGCTATACAAACAGTGTCAATCTCAAACTTAAATACCCCTGACCGGGGTCATGTGACATGGGCGTGTCAATAATGTAATGAAGAAAGAAAAGAGAGGTTTGAGTAATTCTGTCTAAACAGAGTTACCCCGGATTATTCGGCGCCAACAGGGTGGTGGAGATGGGACAGTGAAAATGAAGGTAGGTTAGGGTTAAATCAGATGTCAGGAAGAATAGCAAGGATTAATGGGGGGCAGCACAGGTGTTGGGGGGATGGAAAGGACTTCCAAGCCCCTTTAGAGACAGTGAATAGGATGGTTGGACAACTAACCAGTTGAAAAACGGGCTGTATGTCCAGAAAAAACACCAAGGGAGGCGCCAAACCCCAGAGTCACCGAATGGCTATGTAGTGTAGGGTATAGCCATAATGGAGTGTGATAGCCCCAAGTGGGTAATGACTCTAATAATGATTCTTTAGAGAAAAAAATTAAGTAGATGGAGTCTGTACTCACTTCACAGGGGGAAACACAGGATAAAGCTCAAGACACCTGTGTCTCTCCGCCCCTGGCCAGGGTCGCGTAACAGAATGGTACAAATCGACGGCTGCCCACGCACAGGCTTCTGGTCAATAAGGTTTATTAGGGTGAAAACAATGGCTCAGCAGCGTTTCGGAGGCTTATAGTCCTCCTTCTTCAGGGGTAGACAATAATCATAACAAAAGGAAAAAAAAACGATAAAAACACACAATCTCATAAGGAATTGTGACATAACATAATGATCATCCAGATCGGATGTATAACCGTAAACAAATTCCACTAGGTACATACTGATAGTAAAAACCTATTGAACATAGGTGTAGATTAAGATATAAAAATATAAGTCTGAGTATATTTTACTATGCATAAGTAAAAAGTGAATGAATGAATAGATGAATAAATGAATAAATAAATAAAAGAGGGCTAATACATAGTAAATGAATAAATATATATATATAGTAAATGAATAAATATTAATGGAAGGAAAAGTAATAAAAAAGTAATAAAAAGTAATAAATAGTTGTATAATTCATATTTAGTGATTGGATAATTCATAGATCATCATATTTCATCTTCTATATTTTATTTTATCATATTTTATCATATATTTTATATGGTACCTATATTTTCTCTAATACCTTGTATATGGCATGGTGGAGTCTATAGCTCCATAATCCTACCTTCTCACAATTCCTTATGAGATTGTGTGTTTTTATCGTTTTTTTTCCTTTTGTTATGATTATTGTCTACCCCTGAAGAAGGAGGACTATAAGCCTCCGAAACGCTGTTGGGCCATTGTTTTCACCCTAATAAACCTTATTGACCAGAAGCCTGTGCGTGGGCAGCCGTCGATTTGTACCATTCTGTTACGCGACTCCTGGCCAGGGGCGGAGAGACACAGGTGTCTTGAGCTTTATCCTGTGTTTCCCTGTGAAGTGAGTACAGACTCCATCTACTTAATTTTTTCTCTAAAGAATCATTATTAGAGTCATTACCCACTTGGGGCTATCACACTCCATTATGGCTATACCCTACACTACATAGCCATTCGGTGACTCTGGGGTTTGGCGCCTCCCTTGGTGTTTTTTCTGGACATACAGCCCGTTTTTCAACTGGTTAGTTGTCCAACCATCCTATTCACCGTGTCAATAATGACATTATTGACACGCCCATGTCACATGACCCCGGTCAGGGGTATTTAAGTTTGAGATTGACACTGTTTGTATAGCTTGACAAAGGCCTCATTGATAAGGCAGAAACGTAGCTTTGGAATAAATTTGGGTCACCACTATCTGCATCGGAGTGCTGCCTCGTATCTGACTTGGTATATGCTATCCAGAGAAAAACAGCAGCACAGCAAGCAAGCAGTCGGGTGCAAATCCACAAAATCGCTGGCAAGGCGATCACAGTAGTATATTTACCAAAGACGAGGCAGCACTCCAGGTGGCGGTGTATATGTATATATATATAGTGAAAAAAAGATGTCTCCGATGGCGGCACTCAACTAAATGGGATGGCGTGCCCGCGGTCAAAAGGGCCTGGACTAGGCCGTATGCAGACAAAGGAAGAAGACTGCGGCACCGCTGAGTAGTGAAATAAGGTGGATCCTTTATTCACCCTAGTGCATGCGACGTTTCGATCCTCTCAATGGGATCCGTATCAAGCAATGAATTACATGTGAATCTACGTATAAATAGATAGTCAAATAATTTGCATACATAATTGTGAAAGTGATAAAAATACATAATAAAAGTATACAAAACATTGTGACATGATCCTATACCTTAATTATAAGGTGACAACAGTGATAAGGTTAAAATGATATCATTAAAGTGCTAAGTGTCCATTAAAAACGTGAAAAATTGGTAATGATATTCAAATGACATCATGGCTGGAGGCGGGATAAACAAAGCGTAATGAAGACCTCGTATATATCAAGGTTCTGATGCCCAGAATCTGTCAGCTGGCATTAGAATCCTCTGACTAGACTATACAGACTAACAAATCAGAGCTCTCATTGGTCCCGGGCCAGTTAGCTGAGATCCCGGGCTTTGTGTAACAGCCGGGGTCTCAGCGCCGTCACCATAGACACAATGGACTGTAAGGGACCCTATTGACTTCTGTGGGAGAGTTTTCTAGGCATGTTCTGTAACCTGTGCAGAGGTGATTGTACAAGGAAAGAATAGATAAACTCTGACAATCACCTACTGTGAATGATGGATCCTGTCTTATCTATACACAGAGGTGATATTATTACAGGCAGGATTGGAATGACAATAAGCAGAAAACTGCAGTAAACTGATCTGTACAGAGCAAGAAGCCTATTATGAGGCTCAGTGACCAGTAGGGAAATTGCAATATTTCATGTTTTTTGGTTAAATTTAGATATTGACATGGAAAATTTAAAACAACATCATCAAAAATTATTTAAAAACGTAAAAAATGTGCTTTAATCAATAGGCCATTTTCTGATGAGACACTCCCTTTAATACTACAGTACACAAAATGTAACAAATGTAAGGGGAACTAAGAGGGAGCACTACTATAAAGGAATAATAAGGGGCAAAACAACTGTGAAAGGGGCAGTAAGGCTGTGGCATAATGGGGCACTGACAGCAATGATAGATCCATTCATCAGCCTCAGCCAGTAGGTGTGTGAAAACCCGAAAAACACAGATGCATGCCTTATTCGTGTTTTAAATTATGTTTTAAATACTGTGATAGGACAACTTTGTCCGTTTGGGTGTGGCAATGCCACCTGCCACATTGAAAACCTTCTCTTAGATGATACTGGAGGCTGGAAATGACAGTACAGAGACAGCAAACTGAGTCAGTTATGACCACTGTTCCAATCTACCTTACCAGAAGTTCATGGGATCAGGGAACATGGTAAGCGTCAGAAAAAGACCACAGTCCAGATACATCTATATGATACATAACATAGTTATTAAGGTGGTACTGTACATCTCTGTTTCATAATTTGCATAAGCCTGGTGTGGCACATAGAAAAACTGCTCCAACATGTTGATGATACTGAGCTGGCTGCTGTTGCAGCTTCTTCTGCTTGTGGTATCAGAGATAGAGGGAGGTGGGTGATTCAGAGGAGTGTGGAGAGAGGCCTATAGGTCATATACATGGGCAGCTGGTGTCTGCTCACTGAAAGCTCTGGCAAGCTGCGTACACAGTGTATCCTGGTAATAAAGCAATTTGGCCTACATTTCAGCAACAGGAAAACATTCCCAAATTATGGTTTGATAGCTAGTGTCTCAAAGCATTGTTATCCAGTAATCAGATTTCTTCATGCAAATCATACACCTGTCAGTGCATGATCAAGCAAGCAGACAGCCTGCTAGTATACCTGAGGATCCAGTTCTTTCTGGCTTTGCACCACTGAGAACTGTTCATCATGGACACCACACCACATTTTCATAACGATGAGACATTTTTTGCAAACATCTTCCATGGCAAAAGTCCATAATAATTAAATTTTTGAAAAATATTACATTTTGATGAGGGAAAGGAATGGAGCCACTATGGACTTCTGGCCAAAAGTCTAACAGATGGGATATGGCAAAAACTGCAGCTGATTCATTTTTTAAAATACTTTTTGGTGAAGGTGTGACATTACAGCAGGGGTCAGCAACTTTCAGCACTCCAGCTGTTGTGAAACTACAATTTCCAGCATGCTCCATTTATTAATATGGGAGTTATGAGAAGAGCAGAGCAAGTGTGCATGCTGGGAGTTGTAGTTTCAAAACATATTGAGTGCTGGAGGTTGTCAACCCTGGCACTACAGATATCTGGCCAAAAATTCATTTGATGAGACATGGCAAAAACTGTGGCTGATGGTATAGAGCAGGGATGCTCAACCTGCGGCCCTCCAGCTGTTGTAAAACTACGACTCCCACAATGCCCTGCTGTAGGTTGATAGCTGTAGGCTGTCCGAGAATGCTGGGAGTTGTATTCTTGAAACAGCTGGAGGGCTGCAGGTTGAGCATGCCTGATATAAAGAATAGTTTAATTTTTGAGAAAAATTACATTTTGAGGAAGGAGCAGAACTGCACCACAATTATCACAACTAAGTGGAACAGGAGCAACTACATTGCTAGCAACTTTTCCAGGTGAGAGTTCAGCTTGCTGACAACTTAATTTTTGAACACATAGGGGGGATTTATCAAAACTGGTATAAAGGAAAACTGGCTTAGTTGCCCATAGCAAACAATCAGATTCCACCTTTCATTTTTTAGAGCTCCTTTGGAAAATGACAGGTGTAATCTGATTGGTTGCTAGGGGCAACTTAGCCAGTTTTCCTTTACATCAGTTTTGATAATTCTCCCTCATAGAGTTGCTTTCTGGCCACAAATTCCATTATTGATGACAGCAGAAGAGTAGTAGTCTGAGAGTGAGAACAGGTAATTGATGAAGAAAATGACAAGGAGACTGTTCTGGTTGTGGATGTGGCCTGGCTACCACACAGAAGACTGGGAGAAGGAGGTGATTTGTTCTGATTGGGAATGTTGGCCAGTAGGGATGAACGAACCCGAAATTCACCAGGTTCGGTGTTCGGGTGGGTTAGGAAAACAGAATATAATGGAATTAGTAGACAGAATGCAAAATGGAAGCCTTAAATAGACATTCCAGTTTGATCCGTCACAATAGAAGTTTATGGCCAAGCATAAATGATTTGTCTGGTTTCCGTTATGCAGAACTTTATTGTGCGTCCTGCATAACGGAAACCAGATGGATCCGTTATGATTGGCCATAGA
Organism: Bufotes viridis; assembly: GCA_033119425.1. NCBI lineage: Eukaryota > Metazoa > Chordata > Amphibia > Anura > Bufonidae > Bufotes > Bufotes viridis. The sequence goes on along the minus strand of CM065592.1, from coordinate 400,147,861 downwards.
CTTCTATTATGACGGATGAAAACGGAATTCCTCTTAAAAGCTTTCGTTTTCCATTCCATCTATGAATTCCATTATATTCTGTTTTCCTAATCCATCCGAACACCGAACACGGTGAAGTTCAGGTTTGCTCATCCCTAAAGTTCTATTTTCCCACAGGATCCGGTGATGCTGCCTCATTGGCTGCCACAGAGCCCCGGTACCTTGTGTTTGAACGCACATGGCTTATTTTAATCCTGCAGACCTTGCATATGGCTGTGGTTTTCTGTTCCAGGCTTATGGAGAAAATTCTCCATATAAGAGATACTCATGCAGTGAACCGGACCGCAAGGGTAATCTGTGAGCGCACGGTGGGCTGATCGGGTATTAGTCATACTCACGATTTTTGTAGCTCCCTGGGCCGTCGTGCAGTGATGGGGAAGACAGCACTAAATCCTCCGGGGCTCTCTCTAGTACAGGGATCAGAAGCCAGATGGTAGTTGAGGTGCCCTTGATGGTATAGGTGTTTAGGGTGCTTTTGAGGCTGGGACCCCAGTTTTTCCTGACGCCAGCCCTGTTAGGTGCAAAGGTTGATGGTGGAAAAGATGAGGAGTCGGTTGTAGTAAAACCGTTGAACTTTTACTTAAATCACGTGTCTCCAGGTAGTCAGTACAGTTCATTTATATGGCATAAAGATATGATTTAGATATTGGTTTAGCTGTAATCCTTATAACAGGCTGGACACTTGTCAGTTAAGGAGATTTCCTTAGACTTTTACTTTAACAGGCAAGAAAAAGGCTCTTTCAATCCACAGGGCGGCTCCCTAATGGCAGGCATCAGTATTCTGCTCTATTCTTTGGAAAGGATGTTCACTATCGAATTCCGGTCCACTATGTCCATAAAGGCAATAAGGCATGTGGTAAAGGATAATTTTGTGCATTAATCATCCAGCTGTGTCCAGGTACTTTTAGGTTCCTCCTGGTCACTGGTGCTTGTGAAGTCCATTGGCTAATTTAGCTCTACTCTCCACCAGACTTTCTCTATATCCAGACGTAGACTCACTGATCTGTGCTGTGCTGCTGTAATACTGTTCTCTATACTCCCTTAGCCTGACCAGAGCCAAGGGGCTAAAATAGCAGCTACATTGTGGACTAGGCCTGTTCTGCTCCTCCATTAACTTCCTACCCTCTCCTCTGTTCTCCTCTCAACAACCACCAACTTTATTAGCAAATAGTGATGAGCGGGAGGTGCCATATTCGATTTCGCGATATTTCGCAAATATTCGCTTGAAAATTCGTCATATATTCGTCGAAATCGAATATTCGTCATTATTCTATATATTGCGAATGTTACGCGAATTTATATTCGCATCGCGAATTAAACTTAGAGCTGAGTTCCTAATGGTTGGTTGTTGTATTGCTAGAATATAAGGAATATTGAGAATATAGCGCTATATTCGTTATCTTCCTTATATTCTAGCAATACAACCATCAACCATTATGAACTCAGCTCTAAGTTGTAATCGCAATGCAATGAATGCAGGTTATATTAATCGCATTGCGAATTCAACTTAGATCTGAGTTTCTAATGGTTGTATTGCTAGAATATAACGAAGATTGAGAATATAGCGCTATATTCGTTATCTTCGTTATATTCTAGCAATACAACCAGTCAACCATTATGATCTCAGCTCTAAGTTGTAATCGCAATGCGATTAATGCAGGTTATATTAATCGCATTGCGAATTCAACTTAGATCTGAGTTCCTAATGTTTGTATTGCTAGAATATAACGAAGATTGAGAATATAGAGCTATATTCGTTATCTTCGTTATATTCTAGCAATACAACTATTAGGAACTCAGATCTAAGATGTAATCGCAATGCGAATAATACTTACAATTATTAATTGCTTTCCGAATCCATTAATGCCTCTTTTGGATTGTATATGACGGTTGACTATGACTACCACCAGTCTGCCTCCAAAGCAAGATATCTGAACCCCAGGGGCCATTTGGGCGTTTTTGATAGAAAACCCATCAAAAACGCATCAAAAACACATCTGGGCAGAGTAATGATCTAGACTTGAGTTTCTAGACTACCATATTTGCCTATACCAAATGTAAATATGCAACCAAATGTGGCAAAATATACAAAAAAATAAAATAAAAAATAAAATAAATGATAAAAACGCATATGCGTTTTTGATGCGTTTTCTATCAAAAACGCCCAAATGGCCCCTGGAGGGTTCAGATATCTTGCCTCGGAGGCAGCAGAATGTTGGTGGTAGTCATAGTCAACCGTCATATACAATCAAATAGAGGCATCAAATGGATTCGCAAAGCTATTAAAAATTGTAAGTATTATTTGCACTGCGAATTCAACTTAGAGCTGAGTTCCTAATGGTTGTATCACTAGAATATAACGAAGATTGAGAATTCAGTCTTCGTTAATTTATATTCTAGCAATACAACCATTAGGAACCCGGCTCTAAGTTGAATTCGCAATGCGAACATATACTCGCATTGCGAATTAAACAGAACTGGGTTCCTAAATGGTTGGCTTGCTAGAATGACGAAGATCATGTCATATTTGTTAGTTCTAGATAGCCATAGCCAAACAAAAGTGAAGTAAGGGCTCTTTCACACTGGCGTTTTATCTTTCCGTCCTAGAGTTCCGTCCTCAGGGCTCTAGGACGGAAAGAAACTGATCAGGATTATCCCAATGCATCCTGAATGGAGAGAAATCCGTTCAGGATGCATCAGGATGTCTTCAGTTCAGTACTGAGACTTTTTTTGCCGTAGCAAAATCCACAGCATGCTGCGGATTTTGCTCCGGACCCAAATCCTGAAGGCATGCCGGAAGGACGGATCCGAATTAATGCCCATTGAAAAGCATTAATCCAGATCCGGCTTTAAGCTAAACGTCGTTTCGGCGCATCGCATCCCGGCTGCCATGGTAAAGTGTAGTGGGGAGGCAGGGGAAAAGTCTACTTACCGTCCGTGCGGCTCCCGAGTCCCAGGGCGCTCCACAATGACGTCAGAGCGCCCCATGAGCATGGATTACATGATCGCATGGACCACATGATCCATGCGCGTGGGCGCTCTGACGTCATTGTGGAGCGCACCGGGAGCCGCACGGACTGTAAGTATCTGCTCCCCTGGCTCCCCACTACTTACTATGGCAACCAGGACTTTAGTAGCTTCCTGGCTGCCATAGTAACACTGGAAGCATTTTGAAGACTGATCAGCCTTCAAATACTTTCAGTTGTCTTGCGTTGTGACGGATCCTGCGGGCATTTCTTGCGACGGAAGTGCACGCCGGATCCTCACAACGCAAGTGTGAAAGAGGCCTAAGTTGCTTATACCCCAATGCAAGAATATTACTTTGCATACGTTATTTTTTTAAGTACATGTCTCTCTTAAAGGGGTGGTCACTCTTAAAGGGCAATGCCGGGTCATCATCAGCTAGGAGATGGCGAAAAAGCACCGTAAAGGGATGCAGAAAATGGAGGAGCTACTTTCCCAACTTACAATGTTCCCATAGAGGCCTTTTTTATTTTGTTAATAAATATTTTTTTCTGAGTTATAACGCGTGATTTCAGTTTTTTATAATGTTATGTTATGGTGTAATTCTTACTGATAACTTTATTTATTCTAAGGCCCCACCATTAACAAAGACTGCTGCTATTATCCTCACCACTATGAGTTCTGTGTAGGCCTTAGGCCCCTTTCACACGGGCGAGTTTTCCGCGCGGGTGCAATGCGTGATGTGAACGCATAGCACCCGCACTGAATCCTGACCCATTCATTTCAATGGGTCTGTGTACATGAGCGTTTTTTTTCACGCATCACTTGTGCGTTGCGTGAAAATCGCAGCATGTTCTATATTCTGCGTTTTTCACGCAGCCCTAGCCCCATAGAAATGAATGGGGCTGCGTGAAAACGCATTGCATCCGCAAGCAAGTGCGGGTGCGTTGCGTTTTCACTGATGGTTGCTAGGAGATGTTGTTTGTAAACCTTCAGTTTTTATCACGCAGCGTGAAAAACGCGCCAAAACGCATTGCACCCGCAAGCAGAAAAACTGAACAACTGAACGCAATCGCAGGCAAAACTGAATGGCTTTGCCTGTGAAATCGCACAGTTTTCACTGAACGCATCCGCAACGCATCCGGACCTAATCCGGACACGCTCGTGTGAAAGAGGCCTTATACTACCAAATTTCCATGTACCTGCGGCTGCTGTATGTCATGATACTGATGAGTTTTGGCTGGAAAAAATTTGCCTTAATGTAACCAGAGTTGTTAAAATAAAACAGAAAACCAAAAATGATTTAAAACCAAACCAAACTTTATAAATAAAATATAAAACAATTGTTTAAACAAACATAAAATAAAAAATAAATAAAACTAAGGCAGGGCTTTCAATTGATCATGCTGGTTGATCAGCTCCGCTACGGCCTTCTGATGCCACTCCTCCATGGCCTTTATTTCTTGGCTGAACTTCAGCTGCAAAGCCCTCATCCTCCTGGAGTGCTCCCGCTGCAGCATAATTATTTAATTTTTCATTTCTCTTAGTACTGCCCAAATTTTTTTTTTATTAAAAATCAGATTAAATAACTTTTATTGATTAGTGTATAAAGGAGCTGGGCATTAAAATCACAATCAGTTATATAGTTCTTTACTTAGGAATATTTCAATAGAGTATTTTATAAAAAAAAAAAATCGTGGGATGAGTTGACTGTTTGATTGGTACTATTTTGGGGTGCATACGTCTTTTTGATCCCTTGGAGTTGGAATTTATGTCATGGAACGTTACAAAATATGTATACTGTATAAAATATGTCTGTTTTTGACCAAAATGTTTGTATGGGATTTGCCAAAGGGGTAAGAACACTATATTGCTATATTGTTATAGAGCTGCTTTTTACGGATGCGGCTATACCAATTATGTGTACTATATTATTTATGTAATTTTTAGATTACATAAATGAATATATATGAGAAAAGACGATTTCAAAATTATTCTTCTTTAAAAAAAAAATTTTTGTCTTTTTTGTCTTTCAATTTTTTTATATATATATTTTTTATTTATCAAAACCCATCTGCATCCTAAAGATCCATTGGGTCTGATCACTACACAGTGCATTGCAATAGTCATCTATTGTAATACACTGTATAGTCAGTGCCACACTTACACTAAGGCTGATCAGACCTCAGGGTCTGATCAGCCTTAGGTAAATGGCAACTAGGACGCCTTTGTAGGGCGTCCGGGTGCCATGGCAACCATCTTGCCGTTGCGTAAGCAGTGACGGCAAGATGGAAGAGAGAGGGAGCTTTCTCCCTCTCAACCACATAGATGTCCCTGGCCTGAAACAGGCTTTTTTTAAAGTGCTGCGCTTCGATTGGTTAGTCTGTAGAGAGAAAACAATCGGAGCACTTACTAGCAGGGAACACTCTGATTGGTCCCTTGCCGGCTTACCACGTGTGTCTGCTTCTGTGGAGAGCAGAGACTCCGGGGCTGTGACACTTTATAGTGTCACAGCCCTGGGAAGCAGTTTGGGCATGGCCGTATGTCAAAATGCAGCAAGTCACTTGTAATTTGGTCGTACAGTTATGTCAGAAAGCATGAAGGGGTTAAAGGATAAAGATTTAACATGTTTGTTATGGTTTTCTGGAATAAACTGACACCAGTGACTGAGTTAAAACACCCACAACACATATTATTTACCCTCCTGGCGGGGGGTGGTCACCAGCTCCTTCTCCTCATTCTTCTCATGAGAACAGGGGTGATCTGAGGGTCCGGCATCCTCATGCTGTGGGGTAGGGGCAGAGGGTCCTGCCTGCTCCTGCTCCTCCTCGACCAAGACCTCCTCCTCCACCACCACTGCCTTTTTTGAAGGCCTGCAGCAGACTGAGGGGACGGGATCACCTATAATGACAAAATTTTCATAAGTTATAAAAACCTCATAAAGCATAACTGTACCTATTGTAAGAGGGTGCAAGGTACCGTGGTCAATGGCAGGTACGTGTCACCGAGGTTCCTGGCCTCGGTGAGGTAAGAGCTGGGTTTTCGTGTGTCAGCAGCAGCTAGTGCTGTTTGACACCTTGTTTTAGTTTGGCTGCAAAGCCAATCCGGGCCGGCTCTTACTGGGAGTAGGCAAAGAGTTGGGTGGGTGCCTATTCCCCACGGTCCAGGCCGGACTTTATCCGGGCCTTTAAAAGGCAGCCTCCTCAGCAGCTGAGTGTGATTGTCCTGGAGCTGCTGTTAGGCTGTGGAATCACTTGAGTTTGGGAGTGCTGATCCATGCTGTGCTGTGTGGAGTTTTCTGAGCTGGAAGCAAGACCCCAAGCAAGGAGGAGTGCAGACGGCCTGGAAGCCGGAGGTCGATCGCCTTGCGGCTGGACTGACAGCCAGGTGCGAACCTGCACCTAAAGCCTCCCAGGTGACTGGAACCTGTTTTTGACTATTTCGTTTTGCTGCACGGTTTCTGATGGGTGTGAATTAACACCAAGTGACTGTTTGCTGTGTATTTGCTACAAGTGTGAATTAAACACTGTTTGCTACACTTTCTGGACTCCGTTTTGCCTCTATACTGCACCCGCACTGCTATCTACCAGAGCGACTCCCCACATTTGGTGGAGGATGCGGGCATGCGCAGTGAGGCTGGCGTGAACGCCCGAATTGTTTGTGTTTTGCTGAGCACAAGTGCATGGCATATATAAAACCGGCAAAGTTGCAAACAGGAATTTCTGGCAACATGGAGGCGGCTGTGAAAGCCCTCATGGAGGCTAACGTGCAGCAGCGGGAGACCAACCAACTACTTTTACAGCACGTGATGGCGTTACAAGCTGCAGGAGCGTCCCACCACGACCATGATGCCCGGAAGCGGTCCGTGCGGCGATCCCAAAGATGACCCCCTCGGACGACGTGGAGACGTATCTGGCGGTCTTTGAAAAGGTGGCCGTGAGGGAGAAGTTACCCCGTGACCAGTGGGCTGAGGTGGTCGCTCCGTTCCTGGCATCCGGATCCCAACAAGTTTTTTTGACTTAGCAGATGACCAGGCTGCTGATTACCCCACGGTGAAGGGGGAGATCCTGGCCAGGCTGGGGGTAAACGTGTTAGTCCGGGCTCAACGGGTCCACCAGTGGGACTTTAAAGCGGCTGAACCCGCCCGGCCGCAGTACTATGAGTTGCTGCACAGGTTGCAAAAATGGCTGCAGCCTGATATTCTAAGTCCGACTGCTATGCTGGACCGACTGCTGGCTGACATGTTCTGGAGGGCCTTGCCTTACCCCCTTCAGCACTGGATCGGCCAGGTATCACCCACCAATGCCCTAGAAATGGTCGACCTGGTGGAGCGCTATGAGGCCACCCAAAACTTGAAAGGGGGTGTTGTTGGGAGGGGGCCGGTCAAACCCCGGAGGACTCCCATCCAGTCCCGACGACTGGTACCCGAAAAACCTGCTCGGGGTGTACCCCCTGTAGACCCGGCCCCGATAGTCAGCTGGTGGTGTCACGAGCCTGGCCACGTAAGGGCCGACTGTCCACAGTGGGGAGAACCCATGGAGATTAATTATGGGTACCGGGCTTCCATGTATGCCCAGAGACTGTGTGCAACCGGCACCCCCGAGACAGTAGACAATCGTCACCTGTGCCAGGTGCAAGTGGGTGATATTCTGGCAGTGGCGCTGTTGGACTTAGGGAGCCTAGTAACCATGGTAAGTGCTGCCCTGGTACAGCCCACCCAGTATACGGGCCGGAAAGTTGGTGTGGTGTGCATACATGGAGACTTAAAGGACTATCCCACTGCTGTAATGTCTCTATCCACGGCGGCCGGCACATGGACTTGTGAAGTGGCGATCTCCACAAAGCTACCGTATGAACTAATAATTGGGAGAGACTTCCCTGGTTTTCCGTCACTATGGCCTGAGATGAAAGTGACTAATAGCCCTGAGACAGGAGCAACCCTAGCAGAGTGGCCTGGTTCCAGTGGGGGCCAGAGCCCTGGGAGCCCGAGTCCGAAGGGCCTGCGGTAGGGGTGACCACCACTGCTGTGATAGAGGGGAGACACCCCCACTGAGTGTAATGGTGGGAGACATGGAGGACTTGCCACCAGGACCTGAGTTGGCAGACCTCCACGTCTCCGGAGACAATTTTGGGACCGCCCAACACCGGGACCAAACCCTAACTAGGGCCTGGGAGAATGTGGTGGAAATTGATGGTAAACCCCAGAAGCCAGGGGCTGAGTTAATATTTCCCGCTTTGTCGTTCACCAAGAAATGTTATATCGGGTGAACCAAATCCGGGGTGAATCTGTTGAACAGTTGGTGGTGCCCACAGCGTATCGCAAGCTGGTCATGGAGCTTGCCCACCAACATGTTCTTGGGGACACCTGGGGTGGCAGAAAACGCAGGACCGCATACTGCAGCGGTTTTATTGGCCTGGTGTGTTTAAGGAGGTAGAAGAATATTGTAAATCTTGTCCAACCTGTCAGGTAAATAGCCCCCAGCCACATTTCCGTAGTCCCCTTGTGCCTCTTCCAATCATTGAGGTCCCGTTTGAGCGTATCGCTATGGATCTAGTCGGGCCTGTACCGAAGTCTGCCAGGGGCCACCAACACATTCTGGTAGTTCTCGACTACGCCACTCGGTATCCGGAGGCGGTGCCTCTGCGACATACCTCGGCTAAGCTCATTGCCAAAGAGTTAATGGAAATGTTTTCCCGTGTGGGCCTGCCAAAAGAGATTCTGACAGACCAAGGGACCCCTTTTATGTCCAAAGTTATGAGGGAACTGTGTAAATTATTGCGTATAAAGCAATTGCGGACGTCCGTTTACCATCCATAAGCGGACGGTCTTGTCGAAAGGTTTAACCAAACTCTAAAAAATATGTTAAAAAGGGTGGTGTCTAGAGATGGGAAGGACTGGGACCTGCTTCTGCCCTATCTCATGTTCGCAGTGCGAGAGGTGCCCCAGTCCTCTACTGGGTTCTCGCCCTTCGAACTGCTTTATGGCAGACACCCTCGGGGCCTGTTGGATATCGCCAAGGAAGCGTGGGAACAGCAGCCTGTCCCCCACAAAAGTGTCATTGAGTATGTCACCCAGATGCAAGACCGGATGGAAAGGGTGTTGCCGCTGGTCCGGGGAGCATATGGAGGCAGCGCAACAAGCCCAGAGTAGGGTGTACAATCGTCAGGCTCGGGTACGGGGCTTCAATCCGGGAGATCGGGTTTTGGTTCTGGTACCCACCCTTGACAGCAAGTTCCTAGCTAGGTGGCAGGGCCCCTATGAGGTGATCGAGAAGGTAGGGAAGTAAATTACAAGGTACACCAGCCAGGGCGGCGCAAGCCGGAGCAGGTGTACCACGTGAATTTACTAAAGCCGTGGAAGGATAGGAACGCGACCGACGACAACAGCCCCCGGCCAGGGCTTCTGGGTGAGAAGGGTCCAGCCCCACAGTTCGAGGCCTGCGAAGCGGTAGCCACGGTAAAAATTGCAGACAGCCTGTCTTCCAAACAAGTTCAGGAAGTCAGGGAGTTCATCAGTCGGAACACGGATGTGTTCTCGGACCTCCCTGGCCGCACGTCTCTCATCCAACATGACATCGTCACTGAGCCTCAGGCCAAGATCCGGTTAAAACCATACCGGGTACCCGAGGCTCGGCGACGGGCCATCGCGGAGGAAGTGCAATTAATGTTGAAGCTTGATGTCATTGAGGAGTCGAAAAGTGAGTGGGCCAGTCCCATAGTTCTAATACCCAAGCCGGATGGGACGTTGCGGTTCTGCAACGATTTTCGCAAGTTAAATGAAGTGTCCAAGTTTGATGCGTATCCCATGCCCGGGTAGACGAGCTTGTTGAGAATTTAGGACAAGCCCGGTATTTTTCTGTGCTAGACCTCACTAAAGGGTACTGGCAGGTACCCTTAACGGAGTCGGCCAAGGAAAAAACCGCTTTTGTTACCCGCAGGGCCTGTATCACTACAAGGTGTTACCCTTTGGCCTGCATGGCGCCCCGCCACCTTCCAAGGTTAATGGACATAGTGCTGCGACCTCATCGTCGGTGCGCCTCGGCCTACTTAGATGATGTAATCATCCACAGCACCGACTGGGAAAGCCATTTGCCCAAAGTGCAGGCGGTAGTGGATGCCCTGAGGAAAGCTGGTCTAACCGCCAATCCAAAGAAGTGTGCGATTGGGTTGGAAGAGACTAAATATCTGGGATATGTTATTGGGCGGGAGTCATCAAGCCGCAGGTAACTAAGGTAGAAGCCATACGTAACTGGCCCCGACCGGTCACCACCAGGCAGGTAAAGTCCTTCCTGGGAATGGTAGGGTACTACATGCGGTTTGTGCCCCACTTTGCCACAATAGCAGCGCCATTGACAGACCTGTTGAAGGGGCGAAAGTCTGGGAAGGTTAGCTGGAGTGAGAAGGCGGAGGAGGCTTTCTCCGCGTTGAAGTCGGCCCTGTGTGGGTCCCCGGTTTTGGTGACACCCGACTTCAACAGGGAGTTCGTCGTACAGACCGACGCCTCGGAGGTAGGTAGGCCTCGGTGCGGTACTGTCTCAGGAGGTCAACTGGGAAGAACATCCCGTTGTCTTCCTGAGCCGTAAGCTCAGTCCCGCCGAGTCCAGGTATAGTATAGTGGAGAGGAAGTGCCTGGCTATCAAGTGGGCACTCGAATCTCTCCGCTACTACCTGTTAGGGAGGAGGTTCCGTCTGGTGACCGACCATTCCCCTCTCAAGTGGATGAGCCAGGCAAAGGAGAGGAATGCTCGGGTCACCAGGTGGTTCCTATCCCTGCAGAACTTTAAGTTCTCTGTAGAACACAGGGCAGGCCGCTTGCAGGGTAACGCAGATGCCCTGTCCCGCGTCCACTGCCTCACATGTGTTCACCCCTCAGGGTTGAACAAGAGGGGGTGTGTAAGAGGGTGCAAGGTACCGTGGTCGATGGCAGGTACGTGTCACCGAGGTTCCTGGCCTCGGTGAGGTAAGAGCCGGGTTTTCGTGTGTCAGCAGCAGCTAGTGCTGTTTGACACCTTGTTTTTAGTTTGGCTGCAAAGCCAATCCGGGCCGGCTCTTACTGGGAGTAGGCAAAGAGTTGGGTGGGTGCCTATTCCCCACGGTCCAGGCCGGACTTTATCCGGGCCTTTAAAAGGCAGCCTCCTCAGCAGCTGAGTGTGATTGTCCTGGAGCTGCTGTTAGGCTGTGGAATCACTTGAGTTTGGGAGTGCTGATCCATGCTGTGCTGTGTGGAGTTTTCTGAGCTGGAAGCAAGACCCCAAGCAAGGAGGAGTGCAGACGGCCTGGAAGCCGGAGGTCGATCGCCTTGCGACTGGACTGACAGCCAGGTGCGAACCTGCACCTAAAGCCTCCCAGGTGACTGGAACCTGTTTTTGACTATTTCGTTTTGCTGCACGGTTTCTGATGGGTGTGAATTAACACCAAGTGACTGTTTGCTGTGTATTTGCTACAAGTGTGAATTAAACACTGTTTGCTACACTTTCTGGACTCCGTTTTGCCTCTATACTGCACCCGCACTGCTATCTACCAGAGCGACTACCCACACTATACATTACAGAGTGTTGCTGAAAGATACAAGAGTCACGTAAGCATTGTATCTCGGCAGATTTTGTTTCGGATCTCAGTGATCCAATCCTGGTGTCTCCTCTTCAGGTCGGACCACTTTTTTATAATGACCATCCGTTTGTGTTTAGCATCGTGGTCACGGTATAGCTCATAACCGATCCTCCTCAGGATCCGCTGCTTCTCCAAGCGGGACCTGGTGGTGTCATACTTCATCTCTAGCATTCGCTGCAGGATAAAAATGCGACCATATAATTCCAAATTTGTAAAATCAAAGTAGTAGAAATTAATGTCATCATCTCAACACAACAACATTTTTTTGAGTGTTTGAAAGTAAAATATTAGATTTAATGTTACAGTTATACAATCGAATTATATTGAAATTGTATGTGTGTGTAGTATGAGCAATCGGAAATTGGCCATCTGAGGAGAGTTGTACCTGTCTAGTGAGGTGACAGTACAGTATGGGGTGTACAGCTGGTCTGCCTCCACATGGTGCACCCTGGGTAACGCTAAATGAAGCAGCAAATAATGGCAGTCAAACATTACTTCTCCTGACCAACCAGACGCATATTAGAATCCAAAGACTGTGTGTGTGTGTGTGTAGGGATATACACTGTGGGGTATACGGTGTGGGGTATATAGTGTGGAGTATACAATGTGGGGTATGCACTGTGGGGTATATAGTGTGGGGTATACAAAAATGAATGTGCATTGTGCATATGAAAGATGTTTCTCTGCTGTCCAATGTGTCCATACATACATGCTATCAGACATAGTGGTGTGATGTCATAACAATACTTAGTGCACCTATCATTAACCCCTTCACGCCCAATGACATAGCTGTACGTCATCTGGCGGTTGTTTAAACATGGATTATACAGAAAAGCTTGTGGCACTCTTTGGAGGTGCGCTACTGGAGGTCGGGTTCCCACCCCTTAGTATCAAGAAGGAAATAAACTCCAGTTTGTGCGTTGAAGATAAGTTTCTTTTAATCAGAAGTGCGGTAAATCATATACATGCATGTGACGTTTCGGCCACAATACGGCCTTCATCAGACTGATACCGCTCTGAGGACTGTTTGGAAGATGGGCTTGTTGGTAGCAAAAGTAGAACACTGTCTATGTAGATATGCGGACGCAGGCCTTCCCTGCTATCGGGTCCCCATTACAGCACCACACCCGATAGCCACCACACCCGCCACCCATCTACACGGAAAAGCCACAAACCACAGGTGTGAATTGACCCCCCGGCGCATTGTCCAAGGGTGCCTGCTGATTGATTTCAGCAGGCACCCAGTTCTGATCACCGCCCGAGGCGTAGCGGTGATCGGAACTATACATGATGTACCATTGCGTCATGTGTCCTTAAGGGGTTACAAACCCGTAAAACTGGCGTGGCATTGCTTTTATTTTGCAATTTTTGTACATTTTGCATTTTGTTTGGCTTCCCAATACATCTTATGCAATATTAAATGGCGGAGTTAGAAAGTACAACTTGTCCCGCAAAAAACAAGCCCTCATATGGCTAATAAAAAAGTGATCGCTCTTTGAAGGCAGTGAGCGAAATATGAGGCTAACAAAAAACCTCTGGCTTTGACAGGGTTAATATCTATGCACTGAAGCAAGATAACATGTGAATTTGTATAAATACATTGGACTAACAAGCATGTGATATGTAATACAGTGCTGTAATGTGGAATTACTTACAGTGATCAGGAGATCTTCCTCGACTTCTTTAAAATTGCTTGAGACCATTTTCACACGAGTCCCACACGAGTATTGCACTGCGATTCAACCTTCCTCCTGTCAACAAACTCGCAAGACAAAGCCACGCCCGTATAGTCTCACACGAATATTTCAATGCGATTCTCGCGATAGAAACACCATGTGCATATTGCGAATGCAACTTAGGCAACTTCCTATTGGTTGCCTTGATAGAATGAACGATTATTGAAAATATACCCCCCTGTAAGTTAGATGCGCAATGCGAGTAAACTTACTTAAATTACTCTCATTGCGCATCCAACTTAGTTCTGTGTATAGGCAACGTTTTCCTAACAATGGTTGGCTTGCTAGAATAAACGAATATGACGAATACGAATATAGCGCGATATTCTCTATATTCTTTAAGTCTAGCAAGCCAACCAATAGGAACGTTGCCTATACACAGAAACGATATTCATATTCGTTAATTCTAGCAAGCAAGCAACTAAGTTGGATGCGCAATGCGAGTAATTTAAGTAAGTTTACTCGCATTGCGCATCCAACTTAGACAACTTTCCGATTGGCAATGGCAATAGTAAAGTTGCCTAAAGCCTATTCCACGCTCAAAGTTGGATGCTCAATGCGAGTAAACTTACTAAAATAACTCGTATTGCGCGTCCAACTTAATTTTGTGTATAGTCAACGTTCCTAATGGTAGGGGGTACTTAGGTTGCTAGAATTAACGAATATACAGAATATAGCGCTATATTCGTATTCGTCATATTCGTTAATTCTAGCAAGCAAGGCAACTAAGTTGGATGCGCAATGCGAGTAATTTAAGTAAGTTTACTCGCATTGCGCATCCAACTTAGACAACTTTCCGATTGGCAATGGCAATAATAAAGTTGCCTAAAGCCTATTCCATGCTCAAAGTTGGATGCGCAATGCGAGTAAATTTACTTAAATACTCGCATTGCGCATCCAACTTAGTTGCCTTGCTTGCTAGAATTAACGAATATGAAGAATACGAATTTTTTCCACTTCCCAAAAGCAGTTATTCTTACATGTCCGACAGTACTCGCATTGCGCATCCAACTTTTACCATGGTCTAGATAACCGTGATTCTCAAATCCGACAGTACATTCTAGCACGGAGGCGTTCCCATGGTGAACGATCCATGCGCACAGGAAGTTGGCACTCGGCAGACGGGCACTGACTGGAGCGGGAGGGGAGCATGGAGTCCTCGGACATGTAAGAATAACTGCTTTTGGGAAGTGGAAACAACTTTAAAAAAAAAAAAAAAGCGAATATTCGAATTTGCGAATATATAGCATTATATTCGAAATATTCGCAAATTAGCGAAGTGCCGATATTCGCGATTTAAATTCACTATTCGAATATTCGCGCTCAACACTATTAGCAAACCCCAGGCAATATATATAAGTGGTGCCAACATCACCTAGAGGTAAATAAATGAAATGACACTGCCAGCCTGTTAAAGGGAATTATAAATACATTCAATACATATGCAAAAGTTAAAGTTAAAGTGACCCCTAATGGAGTTACTGCAGTAAACTTACACTTCATCCCCTGACATCACCCCTTCTTTACTCCAAAACACCAGTAATTGTCTGGCAGGTGTCTCTTACATCATTTCCTCTCTATATCTAAAACAGAACCTCTCAAAAATGGAACTTCTTGTCTTTCCCCCATCTACTAACCAACCTAAACTTCTTATTTAAACTTCGGTCTGCAGCACTATCCTAATTCCTGTGCAACATGCCCACTGTCTTGGGGCAACATTTGACTCTGATCTTTCCTTTGTTCCCCATATTCAATCACTTACCTGCTATTGTCATCTGCACCTTAAGAATATCGCCAGAATCCACCCTTTTCTGACTGTGGAAACGCCAAAAACGCTTGTTGCCTTGATTTATTCTCATCTTGACTACTGCAACGCATTACTAATCAGTCTCCCTCTCACTAAACTCTCCCCCCTTCAGTCTGTCCTAAATGCTGCAGCCAGGCTCATCTATTCATCCAAACGATACACTGATGCTACTAGACAGTGCCGGTCACTTCACTGGTTGCCCATCCACCACAGAATACAGTTCACCCTCACCCACAAAGCTCTCCACAGTTCTGCACCTCCATATATCTCCTCCCTCATCTCCATCTACCACCCTACTTGTGCTCTCTGTTCTGTTAGCGACCTAACATTAATATCCTCCATAATTCGTACCTCTCACTCCCGTTTTCAAGACTTTTCGCGAAGTGAACCTACTCTCTGGAATACTCTGTCACAGAATATTAGGTCAATTCACAACTTCTCCGCCTTCAAATGTGCCTTAAAAACACATATTTTCAGGCAGGCTTATCAAGCTACCTAAAATGACATTTCCCAGACTAAACCTCACCCCCACCAACTCCTCTTGCCTAAACTCAATCCTAAAGCACTATAACACTGAATGGTATTTTGCAGTAATATTATACAACTCGCTCATTTACAGGGGTATACTAAGGGCATTATTGCAACAAAATGTTTTTGCTATAACACTGAACAGTATCTTGTAGCTATATATACAATGTCAATAACACAGGTAAAAGTCACTGAAATGCACGATTACAAACAGTAAAGAGAAACTGTTCTTAGAGAAGAAAAAGGGGAGAGGAATTCCTCAGAGTTTGCATCAGAATGTATGCTATTGAGGTACTAGCAATAAGCCTATGAACTGAAGAAAATTTATTTAAAAAAAAAATTGGCTGGTTGTTCATACAGATTTGGGAGGATTTTGTAATGCAGTACTTTCCAGCAAGCTGTCTGAAACAACTGGGACTGTGAACAGTTCTTCACTCTCTATGTTAAAGAGGTTCTGTAGCGTTTTCTTACTGATGATCTATCCTCTGGATAGATCATCTCATCAGCATCTTATCGGCAGGGGTCTGACACCTGGGACTCTTGCTGATCAGCAGTTTGAGAAAGCAGAACCGCTGGCAGTTTCACTGCTAGTGTCACTGGTCTGGGTGAGGCTAAGCCCCATAAAATTGAACAGGGCATAGCCGTGCCCTGCCCAGTGATGCTAGTAATGACGTTGTTGGGCCAGCGGTAAACAGTGAGAAAGCCACAGCGCTACTGCCAGCACCTTTGCCTTCTTAAACAGCTGATCGGCATGGGTCCCGGGTTTCGGCCCTGCCGGTAAGATGCTGATGATCTATGCAGAGGATACATTATTAGTAGGAAAAAGCTACAGAACCCCTTTAAGCTGTCCCTGATAAAACTCTAAAATCTACTCAATTATATCTCCATATTCTCTCCCTATAGTGTTCATATAGTACCCCTAGTAATTGGCTTGTGTCTGCAATTGTTTTTGACAGACACAGACAAAACATATCTTATCACACCCACAAATGAATATAGAATAGCATCTAACTCGTTCTCAGCAGTAGTACCTAGCTGAATGCTGCTCCAGAACTGGCTGATCAGGCTGTCAGCCTATGAGTCAATCAAAGCAAGCCCTCCTCCCCTCTTCTTCCCATTATCATGCGATCCTCCATCTTCATCCTTCCTATTCCAATTTTTACAGTTAAATGGTGCTGGGTGCCGTTTTTACACAATTTGTCCGAAATGAATCATAAAAAGTTTGGATTTGTTTGGCAGACAAATTTTGATGAAATTCATAACAAATCTGATTTGTTTATAATTGATTTTCTCATCTCTAAACACCACCAAAAAGTTTGTAAAAAATAAGTTTAACATAAAAATGTACAAAAACATTATCTATTCTAACAGCAAAACCGCTAAAGCTAGTGATTGGCTGACTGGTCTTTTGTCGACAGGGACCAGGAATTACTGAGATCAGTTGAGGTCCGAGAATAAGAGCACAAAGAGCAAAGGTGAGTATGGTTTATGTTAATGTTTTAAAGTGTGTTTTTTTTATTTTATTGGCCAGAGAACCCCTCAAACAATAAAAAAACAATATTGTACAAATCTAACACATAGAAAATATTTCTCTTTTTTATATAAATGATATATATATATATATTTATATATATATACACACACACACACACGTTGTATAATTTAGACACATTTGAAAGACAGCCACTAACAAACATATTCTTTTTTGACTTTCTGTGACACAACATGCCCTGTCCTTAGACATATGCAAGAGCATCAAATACAGTAGGTAACTTTCTCATCTCTTTCTCAAACTGTTTCCTCTAATGGCTGGAGAAATGGAACATTACACCATTTTACTTGTGGGGGTCACATTAATCACACAATATTCTTTTAATCTCTCAGAAGCAACTGTCAGACTGGACATACTGAATCTATTTAAACTCAAGCGTGCCATTTTTTATCTTCAGTGATCTTTAATTCACATAAAAGGGTCAAGAAAATGTGATTAAGTGACAGGTTTAAAATGTACTATAATATTAAATAGCTTGATTAAGTGACAACTATAAAATGTAATACAATATTAACTATCTGGCTATGTCCCAAAAGAACTTTAAAGAATTTTGAATACTTTCGAATTTCCATAACCCATTTAAAAGTTGGTTCAAAAAACATTGAAAACTGTATTTATCACAACATGTAGCTCAATTTTATGTAATGGAGATGTGATAAAATGGGAAATGCTTTTAATAATCCATTAACATGCATTTTTGTTCACGCTTCCAATTTACTGTGCAAAATATTAAAAAAATGAAAGGTCTTATGAAAGGTCGGGTTCAAAGTTGTTTTTTTTAGCCTTAGAGTTATTTCAGACTTGGGGTCCAGGATGACTATAACGCCTACCAAGAGTCAACTGATCTGACATGATCAGTTTTCAGAAAAATGTCCTTCATCAAAAAAACTTTAGTGTGGACATGCTGCTATCAGTGTGGAGACCGAGGCCATAGAGGTAGGTAAGCTTTTACATCTATTTATTTTGATGTTTATGGTCTTTGTGGAGGTCTTGGTTGGTGATGATCAGTGCCATAGAGGCTTTTACACACGCCAACCAAGCTGGCAATATATAAGAAGGGACCATTTCTTCCCAATAACTGCCTACTCGTCAGTGGAGGTAAAGATCTGCAGTTAACATGCAGAAATCACCTCCACTGTACAGAGACAGAGAGACGGCTTGCTCATCCTCATATGAATTAATTGTTTCTGGGCAGTAGAGTACTGTTAAAAAGCACCATCCGCTACCTAGAAATTATGATTTAGGTGTCCACTTAAAGGATGAATTCACCAGATAAACAAGCATTTTGCTCGTTCATCAGGTGATCGGCGGCACCTTTTCACAGAAAGATTATCGGGAACAAGTGTTCATACTAACTTTTTTTGCTGATCGGCCAAGCAATTGTGTAGTGTTGATCCACCTTAAGTCTAATGGCAGGTGTGCTCTTAATATGCCTTGCTCATGTGAATGAAAACCCTACAAAGTACTAGTAGGCTAAAGCTGTTTGATCAAAATGTTTACTAAAAATCTCAATTTAAAAAATGTTTTACATAGCAGATTGTTTTGAAGTGCAAACCTATTTTTTGTTAATTGGCTTGGCATAGTCTGCTGGAAATATGTTATTGAAGAAAGTAACGTTCATGAAAACCCTTATTAAAGAATCATGCAAATGGTCATGTTATAACTCTATATGAGTCCTTATTAAAAAATCATGCATATGGCCATTTTACAACTACAAGTCCTTTACTGTACTTCATTATGCCTTAGCTTTCATATGGAGACAATACAGAGGTTTCTTCATTCGTCTAATTTGGTATGAAAAAATGCAAATGCTCTTTTGGAGTACACATGTATGAAGGCATTCTCCCCAAGAAGCAATGGAGCTTGGATGGTCGCACAAGGAAACTCTATGGCCAGTCTTGCAAAAAAAGGAGCTGTACAACCATTGTGCACAGCTGTACAATTGTCTCAGTTATAATGCGAAAACATATCACAAGTCACTTAGGATTATTTGAATTTTCTTTTCTTTTTTTTTTTTACTTTGATTTCATTACATGGAGAAATGCTCTTTGTTATTTATCATTGTCATGTTGTCAATCAATATAAAACAGTTGGAGAAAGATAATTGCAGTTTCTGACACCTGAGTGCAATTAAATCAGAACTAATTCTAATGCTAACGCTTGGTGAATCTGGTTAGAATTTTCCAAATCTTATCTCAGAATTTATCCTAAGAAACCTGAGACTAAAATAAACTGGGTTTCCATAAGTTTTACTCTAACACAAATTTGTTTTACTTTTGGAAATATTTGGAAGTTATTATCTTCTTGCAATCTATAATTTCATTTAGAAAACATTAGAAGGCTATTCTTCTCCTTACATTATAATTGCCAACTTTATATAAGAACAAACTGCCTTCATGTTGCGCTTGTTATTTGTTCATTACCTGCATTTTAATAAGTTTTTACTTTTTGGGGGTTGTTGTATTGTAATAGTCATGTGTGAAGCTCATTTATACTGAAGGCCATGTAAAAATATGATTCGGCCCCAAGAAATTGTGGGATTCCGTTTTCACAAAACTGTAACATTGCTATTTTAATGTACCCCTATTAGTGATGAGCGAGCATGCTCGGCCAAGTACCAGTTCACCTCGAGCATCACTATGCTCAGCAAATGGCGGTACTCGGCCGAGTACCTCATGTGCTCGAGCTGAATGCTCGAGTCTCCGCCCCGCACGTTTTGTGGGTTTTAAGCAGCCAATAAAGCTGCAGGTAAGTACTACCCTCACTGTAATGCAAGTAGCCATGTTAGCTGCTGGCATTACAGTGATTGGCTGGCCGGTACACGTCATCGGAGGTTGTATAGCACCCGATGACGCATGTTTGGCTCAGATGTAGTCAGAGAGAGCATCGGGTAGGAAGGGAAAGACAGAGCAGGGAACTAATTTCAGCAATTTTAGTTACAGAAAGCTTTTCAAAGGCCCAAAAGTCCTTTTAAGGACTACTGTGTGTGTGTTTTAGATCAACAACATATTTAACAGCAGTGTCAGGGACATCCTTGCTAAGGAAAGGACAGATGAGTGCAGGGAGAGAAATTTGCTGTATTTAATACCAAAAGCTTTTCAAAGAACTCCAAATCCTTTTAAGGGCTAATGTGTGTGTTTCATAGCAGCTTGATATTTTTATTTTATAACTATTAGTCACATATACTGTACATCATCCACAGACTGACTCTTTAATAATCTGGGTCACATCTAGAGTCCATAATCTCTGGTGTTCTATGTAACCAATAATGTCCTGCCTCAGAAAACACTGTCAGTATTACAAATTCCAAAATTCTGGTCCTCATATAGTGTCTGTAATCTGTGGTGTTCTATAACCAATACTGAACTAAATCTGAAAACACTGTGTATAATACAGCTTCCATTAATCTGGGCCTAGTAAAGTGTCCACAGTCTGTGGGTTTTTGTATCCCATACTGAACTGGAACTAAAAAAAGTGTGATTACAATTTCCATTAAACTGGGCCTAGTAAAGTGTACACAAACTGTGGGTTTTTGTATCCCATACTTAACTGAATCTGAAAACACTGTGTATATTACAACTTCCATTAATCTGGGTCTAGTAAAGTGTCCACAATCTGTTGGTTTTTGTATCCCATACTGAACTGAATCTGAAAACTCTGTCTATATTACAACGTGCATTAATCTGTGCCTAGTAAACTGTGTACAGAATCTGTGGGTTTTTGTATCCCATACTGAACTGAATCTGAAAAATGTGTGTATATTACAATTTCCATTAATCTGGGCCTAGTAAAGTGTCCACAATCTGTGGGTTTTTGTATCCAATACTGTCCTGCATCAGAAAACTGTGTCTTTAGCGGACAGTAAAACAATCTGCGCCACATCTACAGACAAAACTATTAATATGAAGAAGGCGAGCAGAAAGGGATGGAGAAGTGGACATGATGCTGATGGTGCAAGCAGAGGCTGTGGCCCTGGGCGCAATGAAACTGTGCATGCTGTCAGTGCAACAGAAAAAACAAAAAACATCCACCTTACCAAGCTTCATGTCCAACTTAGCTGCGGCGCAGGACAACACTGTCCAAGTCGGACCAGTGCGAACAGGTGGTCGGTTGGACTGCAGAAGATAATGCTTCCAGTCGGTTAAGCACGGCCCTCTCTTTCACTAAGTCCAGTCTCTTTAGCCAAAAGTCTGGTCAACCGAATCCTCACTCTGATCCTCCTTCCTCCCACCATGTCGTGTCTGGCCAAACAAGTGATCCGACACTCGGATATTCACATGACCTCTTTTCATCGCCATTATTTGGTTTGGCTCACTCACCAAGCACACTTGAAGAGGTACCTCAGATATTGTGCCCTAATTCCCAACCTCTTGAGCCTTCACAGACTCAAGAAGATGGCGGTGGTGAACGGCAATCATTCGTTCATGAGGTGGATGATGATGAGACACAGTTTTCAATTACTGAGACTGTGGTTAGGTCAAGTCAGGAGGACGAGCAGAGTGAGGAAGTGAAAGAGGAGGTGGTGGACGATGAGGTCGCTGACCCAACATAGGAAGATGAAAAGCCGAGCGATGACAGCAGTACAGAGGGGGAGGGATCCGCATCACCGCAACAGTCTGGAAGAGGTAGTAGGGTTGCAAAAGGGAGAAGTCGGCCAACACCAAACAGGCCCGCAACCTTTACACTTAGCACCCCCATACTTAAATCTAGCTTGCCAAGGGGTAGGTGTTCCGCAGTATGGCGCTTTTTTGAGGAAAGTGCAGACGACAAAAGAGTGGTAGCTTGCAACCGGTGCCGTACCAAAATCAGCCGGGTTGTGAACACTTAACAACCTTACCACCACTAGCATGATCCGCTACTTGGCATCCAAGCAGCCTAATAAGTGGGCCGAACGCCTGGGTCCACAATCTGGGTCTGCGGGTCACACCACTGCCTCCTCTTCTATAGTGTTACACACTGCTGGCCAATCCCCTGTCGAAGGAGCAGACCTTGATGCCCCTCAGCCTGCACCTGGACCTTCGCATGAATCATCAGCAACAACATTCACTTCCCTGTCCCAGTACAGCGTCTAAATGTCGATAACACAGGCATTTGAACGCAAGCGCAAATAACCACCCACCCACAGGCCATAGCACTAAATGCTCAACTTTTGAAATTACTGCCCCTTGAAATGTTGCCATTTAGGCTTGTGGACCCTGAGGCCTTCCGCAGGCAGATGTTTGCGGCCGTCCCTTGGTACGCAGTCCCAAGCTGCCACTATTTTGCATGGTGTGCCGTGCCCGCCTTACACCAGCATGTGTCCCAGAACATCACCCCTGCCCTGACCAACGCACTTACTGGGAAGGTCCACCTCACCACGGTCACATGGTGCTGATGGCCAGGGACGCTACATTTCCCTGACCGCACACTGGGTGAATGTTGCAGAGGACGGTAGTGCATGAGGTGGATGATGATGAGACACAGTTTTCAATTACTGAGACTGTGGTTAGGTCAAGTCAGGAGGACGAGCAGAGTGAGGAAGTGAAAGAGGAGGTGGTGGACGATGAGGTCGCTGACCCAACATAGGAAGATGAAAAGCCGAGCGATGACAGCAGTACAGAGGGGGAGGGATCCGCATCACCGCAACAGTCTGGAAGAGGTAGTGGGGTTGCAAAAGGGAGAAGTCGGCCAACACCAAACAGGCCCGCAACCTTTACACTTAGCACCCCCATACTTAAATCTAGCTTGCCAAGGGGTAGGATTGTGGGCCCTACATCCATCAGGGTCTCCGTCAGCGGCTAAGTTACTGGCTCCAACCCCACTTCTCCTCCTCCGCTGCCTCCTCCTCCACTTCCACCTCCAACTGCAGTCAGCCATCAGTCGCTAGCTGGAAGCAGTGTAGCACTGCTGTGGGTAAGCGTCAACAGGCCATGCTCAAGCTGATCTGCTTATAGGACAAACAGAACACTGCCGCAGAGCTGTGAAAGGGTGTAAGAGACCAGACCGAGCTGTGGCTCTCACCACTCAACCTAAAACCAGGCACGGTTGTGTCTGACATTGGCCGTAATTGGTGGCGGCTTTGGAGTTCGGCAACCTGACACACATCCCATGCCTAGCCCATGTCTTAAACTTAGTGGTTCAGCGGTTTACAAAAACCTACCCCAATTTGGCAGAGCTACTAGTAAAGGTACGCCGCATGTGTGCCCATTTCCGCAAGTCGTTCATAGCTTCAGCCGGTCTGTCAACTTTGCAGCTGCAGCGACTGTTGTGCGACGTGAGCACGCGCTGGAACTCTACGTTCTACATGTTGGCCAGGCTATGTGAGCAGCAGAGGGCAGTTGTGGAATACCAGCTGCAACATGGTCGTCGCCTTTCCAGTCAACTGCCACTATTCACAAGCGAGGAGTAGGCATTGATGTCAGACCTCTGTGAGGTTTTAAAAAACATTGATGAATCAACACAGATGGTTAGTGGCTATAACGCTATTATCAGTGTAACCATCCCACTGCTGTGTCTACTCAAACGATCGCTGCTCACAATTAAGGAGGACACTCTGAATGTAGCAGATGAGGAAATGGGGGAGAATATTACACAGGGTGATAGCCAGACCACCCACAGTTCATCTTCTCAGCGCAAATTGGGCCATGAAGAAGAGGAGCTGGAGACAGTTGCCTCTGTAACAAAGGGTAGTACCTATGGAACTTTAATTTCATCTGTTCAGAGTAGATGGGAAGAGGAGGAGGAGGATGAGGGGGTGGAGAGTCATCCTGATGTTGACATCGACATCTTCCCTGTTGGTACTCTGGCAAACATGGCTGACTTCATGTTAGGCTGCCTTCCCCACGACCCTCGCATTATACGCATTTTAGATAACACAGATTACTGGGTGTTCATCCTTCTTGACCCCAGCTACAAAGAGAACTTCTCATCTCTCATTCCTGTGATGGAGAGGACGAGTCAAAACGGTGCAATACCAGAAGGTACTTGTTGAGAGATTGCTCCAAAATTTTCCATCTGACAATGCCACCAACCTCACCCTGAAGCACGGCCTAGTGCTACAAGGAGAAAAAAGTTTTGGAAGATGGTGAAGGTATATATTGCAGACCGTGTCAGAGTCCTAAATGATCAATCAGTGCCTTACAACTACTGAGTATCCAAGCTGGACACGTGGCACGAACTTGCGCTCTATGCCTTGGAGGTTCTGACCTGGCCTGCTGACAGCATTTTTTCGTGAGCGTGTATTTAGTGCTGCTGGTGGCATTATAACTGATAAGCATATCTGCTTGTCCCCTGACAATGCTGACAGGTTGACTCAGATAAAAATGAAGAAGGCCTAGATTGCCTCTGACTTCTCAACTCCACCAGAGGACAGCTGAGATGATTGATGATGAACATAAAAGCAATTTCAATGTATTGTTTCTAATGTACTCAGTCCACTGTAATGTATTCCCATGCACCTTTTCCACCATAAAAAAGTGTATATGGGTGAATCTTGTTTTCTACTCCTCCTCCTCATCAAGATTGTATATTTTCCCTCCACTACAATTTTTATAGAGGGTCAGCTCAACAGCAGGCCCTCAACCATAATGTTTTATAGGGTTAGTTCACCAGCAGGCCCTCAACCATGATGTTTACAGGGTCAGATCACCAGCAGGCCCTCAACCATAATGTTTTACAGGGTCAGCTCACCAGAAGGCCCTGAACCATAATGTTTTAGCAGGTCAGCTCACCAGCAGGCCCTCAACCATAATGTTTTAAAGGGTCAGGTCACCAGCAAGTTCTCAACCATAATGTTTTACAGGATCAGCTTACCAGCAGGCCCTCAACCATAATGTTTTACAGGGTCAGCTCACCAGTAGGCCCTCAACCATAATGTTTTATAGGGTCAGCTCACCAGCAGGCCCTCAACCATAATATTTTGCAGGGTCAGCTCACCAGCAGGCCCTCAACCATGATGTTTTATAGGGTCAGCTCACCAGCAGGCCCTCAACCATAATATTTTGCAGGGTCAGCTCACCAGCAGACCCTCAACCATGATGTTTTAGTGGGTCAGCTCACCAGTAGGCCCTGAACCATAATGTTTTACAGGGTCAGCTTACCAGCAGGCCCTCAACCATAATGTTTTAGCCGGTTAGCTCACCAGCAGCCCCTCGCCCCTAATGTTTTAGAGGGTCAGCTAAGCAGCAGGACCTCGCCCTCAATGTTTTAGTGGGTCACCAGCAGGCCCTTGCTCCAAATGTTTTTGAGAGTCGCCAGCAGGCCACCAATGATTTTTCAAGGGTGTGTATGATGCCCTCCTTTGTTTTTCATAAAGGGTGTCTTGTAGTGCCGGTTCCTTGTAATTTTTGGCAGCCCTTTCACTTAGTGCATAGGCTTTATGAGTGTAAGAGTCCCACTACCTGAACAATTGTACCACAATATGAACAGGGTCTTCCTCTATGTGATATACAGGCTGTTTCAGAGTGTCACTTGCACTTTATATACAATTGAATATACAGGAAACAATTTTTCCTGTGAAATAGTTTTTTTTTTTCACGGACCATGTGATGTGACGTCATCACAGGTCCTTTAGAATACAACTAAAGCTTGAAGAGAGAAGAGAGATCGCCAACTACGCGATCAAGTGGCTAAGGTAAGTTACGTTTTTTATTTTTAACCCCTTAATCCTCCTTTTACAAATCATTCTTTATTAAGAATGCTATTATTTTCCCTTATAACCATGTTATAAGGGAAAATAATAAAGATCTGGTCCAGTCGCTTAGCAGCCATGCGGGAAAATCGCACTGCATCCGCTCTTGCTTGCGGATGCTTGCGATTTTCCCGCTGCCCCATTCACTTCTATGGGACCTGCGTTGCGTGAAAAACGCAAAATATAAAGCATGCTGCAATTTTCACGCAACGCAGAAGTGATGCGTGAAAATCACCGCTCATGTGCACAGCCCCATAGAAATGAATGGGTCCGGATTCACCTCACGCATTGCACCCGCACGGAAAACTCACCCATGTGAAAGGGGCCTTACAATGAATATTGCTAAGTGGCTGATGGTTATTACTCAATGAACTTAGACCTGATGAAATAGTTCAAGTTTAGCTAAAAAATATTTCAATTCATGTCTGCAATTAAATAGAAGATTTTTCTGACATCCTTCATATTACACAAAAAAAAACAACTGAAAGGAAAATTCTATTGGGAATTCTTACTCTTTTGGTCATTGCAGAGTGCAGATTACAAGAGCTGGTCTGTAACAACAATTTTGACTGCAAAGGACCTATTGGCTCGAAAGCAAAGATCCTTACATTTTGAGAATTTACAGATAAAAAATAAACGTTATTGTCTTAATCGGGGATCAGCAACCTCCGGCACTCTAGGTGTTCTGAAACTACAAGTCCCAAAATGCTCCATTCACTTTTAGAGGAGTTAGAAGAACAGCCGAGCATGGTTGCATGCTGGGAGTAGTAGTTTCGCGGCAGCTGGAGTACCGAAAGTTGCTGATCCCTGGTCTAGATAATAGTCTAATAGTTTTGTTCTCTATTCTCTACAGACATAAATTGTTTTCAAGGCTAATTTAGGGCAGAAGTTCTCAACCGTGTCCTCGGTTTCCCCTTAAAAGTCATGTTTTGTGAATTTTCTTGTCTGGAAACAGATGGGATTAAATTCTGACCAATTTAAATAGATGTGTTCATTGGTTCACTGTTTGAATGCTCTAGAATTATGTAATAGGGCAGTTTAAAACCAGAAGTAGGAAACTATATGTTGGTGTGTGTAATACATTTGGTATGTTTGGACACCTGTAATAAAATTGATCTTGGAAATAAATCATAAAGTAGAAAAATGTTAACTCTGATTTATAAATCATCCAAATTTGATTCAATAGAGCATAAGGTAGAGACAGAAGGCCCAAAATATAAAACATGACAGTAGATTTCTTGCTTTTATAAGCAAACGTCAGTTGAGCATGATCAATAGTACATAAGAAGAATGACAGTATTAATGAAACATGTTAATCTAAGGAAATTTATCTACCAATTTATGTAGCCACTGTTTTTTAAGTGGGTTGTATAGATACATACCTATATCTATACTTTCTACATATTGTTCTCTATTTCACTTTTTAATGCACTTTTTGAGTATGCACTGAACATACAAAACAAAATTGTGTCTCCAATTTGGAAGCAAAAACCCTAAACTAAATAACATTTTAAATGTATAACTACAAAATACATTGTAAAAGAACAAATCAAGGGCTCCATACATTTTGAAATATTATTTTATTTTATACAGAACAATTGAAGAAATGACAAACTATGTTGAAAATAATTAGGATTATAATTATTAAGGTCTCTATTCATAATTTATTGTTATGTAAAAGTATGCTATCCCATGGGCTTGATCAGTAGCCTTTAGAATGCTTTTAAATACTTCTTGTATTGTTACAATTAAAAAAAAAAAAACTGAATCCAGCACACTTTTCCATAAAACTCCTTCTTCCTAATTATTCCATATTTTTAAAAAGACATCATCATAGTGCAAAATTGTTAAGTTTATAACTTTTTTGCACCATGACAATGATTTTTATGGAGATTTATGTTGGATTAATTTAATATTGGATTTTTGTAACTGAAGCCAAAATGGGTTTTAACCGTATGTGTCTCCTTGGGAATCAGCTAGTGATTGGGATTAAAATATGAAGGTGCTTACCTTAACTGTCTTTTTCTTTGTTTTTTCTTGTAGCATGGCTACAGTTTATATTAATGCTACATGACGGAATCCAGCATTATTAGCAGCTGCATCCAGTAGAATTTTATCTAAATTTATTTTGACTTCATATTTATGGAGGCTATTTAAAGGGAATCTTCAGGACAACCCTTTTTCATAAGTTTAGGTACAGTGCAGAGGTGAAAAGAAGACTGACTTACCATCTGCACTTCAGTTCAAGCACCAAGCTCCTTTTTCCTCAACTCCTATCCTCTCTGGTCCGATAGTGTTACATGCTGTCACGACCAACCCCGTTTAAATCAGACTCACGACCGACAGGAAGCCTCAGTCGGAAGAAAAGCCCAATTGAGAGTGGACCAAGACAGGGTGGGAGGTACAGAATTACCCAAAACAGTCAATCCTGAATGCCCCCTTTTTTGCTGCCACCACGTTCATTAGTGAACGACTCTGTACTTGTAGGGGTATGGGTTGAGATCACTCACAGATCAGCCCCGGTACCACTAATCAAACCACCAGTTATGTCTCTATTACTAATCAACTATAACACAGGTAAGTTTCTTCAAGGCGTAAAGTACTTTGTTGGGGCTTAGAGCGATAAGAGAGAGACAATTGAAAAGATATAAGACTATCTTTTACTTTAAATAACACAGAATGATACAAGCAGTGCATACAAAAATTTACAGAAAAATAAGAACAATAGCAAGACTGGGAAAGGTGTACAAAAAGAAAGGGTATAAACAGAAAATTTCCTATCTTGGAGTTTGCCTTCGCATTCCAACGGGCAGCCTTTCGCCGACGTCACCACAGGGCAAGAGAGAGAGTTTTCCCCAGTTGCAGGAATCTTTATGCCCCATCTTCTGGGAGGAGCAGGGGTTTGGCTCGGCCAATCACTGAGCGATGGAGGCTGTTCAGTGGGTGTTCCTGAAGGGGGCTTTGGAGGGCTTGCTCGGGTTCCCCCTGATGCTAACCAGGCTGTTTTTCTCTCATTTTACAAAGATGGCCCATAACGTTGCCTGCGCAATAGTTATGGAAAATCGGGCGCTTGTGCGGGGTCCCCCATGACTTTTCGGACGATTCCATGGGTGACATGCCACCCCTTTGCCTTACAGGAGACTGGTACCCGTCTCTCATGTGAGGGAGGCCCCAGCTCTGTATTTTCTGGGTTCTATCTTCTCCCCTCGATACAAGCTTCATTTTGAGGGGTCTCCCATGCCGGTACCATAATTCCGCCCTGAGTTATTGCCAAATGTGTTTTCCCGGGTGACTAAGAGATTGGCCCAACATGTCTCCTTATGCTAATCCCCTTCTAGCTCTCTGCACTTCTGAGGTGTAAATTGACCAGGCAGCCCGGTAGGGTCAATTATCATGTGTTTAGCTTGGGTGACTATCAATGCTGCCCGGAGACCTAAGGTCCGAGGGTTTCCTTTTGAACCTGTGTGAGGTGATCTCAGCAGGAGGTGATTAGGGTCTGTTGTATTCAGAGGCTACAGGAACGGCCATATGGACGTCTTGTTTCCTGGCTTAAGATTCATATTTTAACCTGACAGTTACCCGGATTCTGCTCATAAAACATTTTTACGAATAAGATCCGGATGGGGACGTGACATTGCATCACACATGCTTTCTACATACATGTAAATACTGCAGACCAACCAATGGCCTGAGCCATTTTGACTACTTCAACAGCTGAGGTCATTAATAGACCAGCATCCATGATGCATATGTGAAAGGCATGTCACTCTTCCAATACAGCAAGTATCGGAAGGGGAGGAAGAGGGAGCTCAGAGCTGGAAACTCTATCACCGGGAAAAGGTGAGACTTTTTTGTTTAACCACTCAATCTGTCCGACCATATGGAAAGGCGTCCTGGCTTCAGATAACCCCTGTAAAGATACAATATGTATCAGAAAAATAATTCAAAATGAATTTTTTTTTTGAATTTTTTTGTTTAGTGTTCTTTTAAGAATTTTATCTGCACATAATGTTAAATCAAAATGCTAGATCCAAAAGGTCAATAGCCTTACAATGCAGACATGTTCTGTAACAGAGAAATAATAACTATTCACTTAAAAAAGGCTTTAACGAAGTATCTTTTTTGATTTATTCAAAATGCTGAATTAAAATACACACTTTACAGATGAAACTCTAACACCAACGAAAGTGTAATACTAATATTAACACAATATTAACAAAACCAAGTACAAAATGTTCTGTAGGCAGCAAGTCAGTCAGCTAGAAACCTTTTTAGACTAGCAGATGTGAATCCGTCTGTTGTTTCTTTCCCAGTCTGTAGATCCATTTCTTTTCTACAAATTTGCATGTACAAACATCTTTAAAGCACCAGCATGATCTGTCCATCTTTTAGGTGCTCTTAATTTAAAACAAGTTAAATCTGTTCTACTAAAAACATTCAGCAAATGATAATTAATAGGGCACAGTTAATATGACTCCTCATTCCTTTTTTTTTTCTTTTTTTGTTTTTACCTGGAAACATTAACTGCCATTTTAAATTACTTTGAAGATTCATTTCTGTGTGTGTTTTTAATTTATTTCTTCTGGGATATTCTCACTCATCTCTTCGACATAAATCTGAGAAGCTAGCTGAGAGTAGACAGTATCTAGGCACTGCTTTTATTCCGAACCCATAGCTCACCCTAATTGCTATGGTTTTAATGAGAGATTTACTGTTTGTAGACAAAAGTTGAGCTTTTGGTCATGAAGTCTTGGGAGATAATTTGCACAGCTCATTTCTTAGCTTGGGACCCACAGTGCCAATCGTCTTTAAATATGCTATTGCTTTTTCATGTATGATTGCTGACAACAAGTATGTTAATAGCGCATGGACTATTGCCTCTAAAATAAAGATAGCCAAGCTTCTGCACCTTCAAATACCAACGATTCCTTATTAATGGTGCAGTGGTAAAGAGAACAGCTTTTAGTGACAACTTAATATCCTTGAGGCTAACATTTCTGGTTTTGCTATTTGCATTTGGGATGTGAAACCCTAGTAAAGAATTCACACATCTCTGAGTGTTGAAAAGACAAATTATAAGCAGTGTTAGCACATTTATATTAACTTTATTTTTGCAAACTTTATGTTCCTTTTTATGTTCCATAAAGATGTTTGTGCAATTAAAGCAGACATGTGTAGTATTTGTGCTTCTGAATATTTAGCATGGATTATTAAAAGTTATATAATTAGAAATAAAATACTACTCATTAACAAATTTAGTTGTTTGGCCCAAAAGTAAAAAGTAAAACAAAACCCATTTGTTGTTTAAAGCCAAGTATGCTTTGAGGGATCAAATCCTCCTCCTGATCCTAAGGGCAGCCAGATAATTTCCACTATCAAATGTCAGATTTACCTTTCACTAACGATAACTCTCAACATGAAGGAATATTAAATATAAAATTCACAAAAAAATTAATAATGTCCGCAGGTCCACCTAAAAAATATTTTCAAGGAGATCAGTTATTTCTCCCTTCTGCTTTTCAAAATCCTGTGTCTGGATGGAAGACAACTGGCTGTATGAAACCCCTGCATTCTCCTCTGTTTGCAATAGGAGGCAAAGAATGTTAAGTCTTACTCCTTGGCTAAGACCCATGACCCTTGGAGCAGAATATCTCCTTGCGCTGCCACAATCCTGAAATCTGCAGTGAGCAACTGTTTATTCTCTTCAGCTTTAAGTGATTGCTGCACATACTGAAGTCTGTAACGCAGGAGAATCTGGAGCCACAGGTCCGCAGACAGCTGTGAGCCCTCGCTGCGCATGTCAGGATTGTGGCAATGAAAGGAGGTCTTCTCCACCTGTGGAAGAGTTCTTATGGCCAGGTGCTGACATCATGAAGGCCAGGAGCAGTTGGTGATAGCGAGATGGACGTGAAAGTGGAGGGACGACTCTTGACTCACCTCATCCAGCGAAAAGCACCAATGACTCCATGAGCTACATGTTGATGACATCACATTTGACATAAACAATACTTTTGAGTGAAAAAAGATTTTATGAATGTTGGGATCATGATTTGAACTGTAGGAATATGTAAATAGCTCTATATGTCAATTCTGATCACAGGTTTTCTTTAAGTTACATAGATAAATGTTACAAATTCATCAAACAAATTCATCATGTCATTAACAAAAAACAATCACTGGCTATGGTTATAATATTTTCAGCCAAATATGACCCAGTTCACACAAACAATAAAGTAAAGAACAAATGAATGTGGGTAAGTAACTGGCTGAGTGATAGAAAACAGAGGGTGGTTATTAATGGTAGATACTCAGATTGGGTCACTGTCACTAGTGGGGTACCTCAGGGGTCAGTATTGGGCCCTATTCTCTTCAATATATTTATCAATGAGCTTGTAGAAGGCTTGCACAGTAAAATACCTACTTTTGCAGATGACACTAAACTGTGTAAAGTAATTAACACTGAAGAGCACAGTTTTCTGCTACAGAGGGATCTAGATAGATTGTAGGCTTGGGCAGAGAAATGACAGATGAGGTTTAGCACGGACAAATGTAAAGTTATGCACATGGGAAGGAATAATGCAAGTCACCCGTACATATTAAATGATAAAACACTCAGTAAAACTGACATGGAAAAGGATCTAGGAATTTTAATAAACAGCAAACTAAGCTGTAAAAACAAGTGTCAGGCAGTTGCTGCCAAGCCCTTTTGATGATGGGTTGCCCGTGATGAGAACATAGTCCTACCACTTTACAAATCACTAGTCAGACCACACATGGAGTGCTGTGTACAGTTCTGGGCTCCTGTGAACAAGGCAGACATAGCAGAGCTGGAGAGGGTTCAGAGGAGGGCAACTAAAGTAATAACTGGAATGGGGCAACTACAGTACCCTGGAAGGTTATCAAAATTATGGTTATTTACTTTAGAAAAAAGACGACTGAGGGGAGATCTAATAACTGTGTGTGTGTATATATATATATATATATACATATATATATATATATATCCCCAGGACTGTAACTGTGACGAGGGGACATCCTCTGCGTCTGGAGGAGAGAAGGTTTGTACACAAACATAGGAAAGGATTCTTCACGGTAAGAGCAGTGAGACTATGGAACTCTCTGCCTGAGGAGGTGGTGATGGTGAGTACAATAAAGGAATTCAAGAGGGGACTGGATGTATTTCTGGAGTGTAATAATATTACAGGCTATAGCTACTAGAGAGGGGTCGTTGTTGAAGGCAGTTATTCTGATTGCCTGATTGGGGTCGGGAAGGAATTTTTTTTCCCCTTAAGTGGGGAAAATTGGCTTCTGCCTCACAGGGGTTTTTTGCCTTCCTCTGGATCAACTTGTAGGAAACAGGCCGAACTGGATGGACAAATGTCTTTTTTCGGTCTTAGATACTATATTACTATGTTACTATGTTACTATGTAACAGTCTCCAGATCAAGTATTCTAGCAGTTGCATAGGGTGTTAGCTATAAATCTGCCATAGTCTAGTTTCTAAGTTTTACACTGCTAAAGGTAGATCTGGTTAGCAACAGGGTGAAGAGACTGATTGCCATGCATATAGTCTCTCTGATATATGTACATAGAAAGTGAAATGAAAGTGAAAAATAAAACAAAATGTTGGCAGTATCAAAGCTTAGCTAAATGAGCAGAATAAAATAGAGTACCATGTTCTTAAAAGATTGTACTTTATTTATGAAGAGATTTTCAGGAACCTGCTGAACCTATTCTGGAGGCACTTTACTCCTAATGGCATCAAATAGAATGCTCTAGGTTACCTACAGGTGGCAGATATCTAAATCCCCTTATGTATAATAAAATTGTTTCATCTCAGTAGCCCTCTTCAAATTACTAAGGGTAGAATTTGTTGAAAACCCAAGCGCTACATGAAAATGCAGTATGATCATAGAAAATTAGCTTAGCTGTCTTAAAAGCCTTGGTTGGGGTCTGTGGGGGTTAACATTTCTGTAATGCAGATCACATGAGTATGTGTGAGAATTATTGAAGGGTATGCAATGCTCCTATAGGATTCTGGGAAAATATATACAAATTAGCTAATCATATCAGAGATACTTAGCTTTCTTTTCCTTTTGGAAGGAAAATTGATTTGCATATCTTTTCTGGAATCGTTCATACCCACACAGATGTGTTAATTGTTTGTGGCACAACCGTGTTCACACAGTATAACAATGATTTTATGTTCCACATAAATGACAGACCACCCAACAAATGATAATTTTTCTTGCTTGTTGGGTTATTGGAAGTTCACTTATATGTGCAATTATGAGACATGAGCATTAGTACAAATGTTTGTTCCTGACATTTGTCCAGCTAAGGGTGGGTTCACACTAGCGTTATGGAGTCCGTTATGGCTTTAATGGAAAATAACGGAATCCATAAGACGGAAGGACGGATCCGTTCAGCCTTTAAGTCGACAGGATCCGTTATGTTTTCCCATAGACTTCTATTAGGACGGAGCAAAACGGAATGCCTCTTAAAGGCTTCCGTTTGTCATTCCATCCTATGGATTCCGTTATTTTCCGTTATAACCCTATTATAGCGGAAAGCTATAACGGACTCCATAACGCTAGTGTTAACCCACCCTAATCTGCCCATTTAAATTAGCCTTATTTTGGTCATTAAGGCCATATGGTATAGGACATAGGAGAATGCACTGCATCTATAAATATCCATCAGAGAACAAGAACCTTTTAAGTCTTGCCATAACTGTTACCATAACCTTGCCGCAGAGTTTAAAATTGTAGTAAAATGTCACTGTGTATATTTTAAATAAACCCCTTGAATGTAAGCTACCACATTACATTAAACATACAGTGCATTTCGAAAGTCTTCAAACCCTTAACTTTTTTAACATATTGTTATGTTGTAGACTTGAGATAAAATAAAAAAAAGTTTTCCCCCTTCAATCTGTACTTTACACACAGGGGCGGATTAAGTGCATGATAGGCCTGGCACTGTCTACCGAACTCGGGCCCCTCCCTCCATTTTAGTTTAGTTTTTTTTCTATCTGAAGAGGCTGTGGACGGTGCTTCGTGAGCACCACAGTCTCTTCCTAGGTCGTATGACATCACATTCATCGTTACATGGCCTAGGTGCAGCTCAGTTCCATCCGAGTGATTGGGGCTGAGCTTCAATACCAAGCACAGTGCTATCAAATTGACAGCTCTCTGCTTGGTAAGGAGCAAAGAGGCTGCGGCATTTACTGGAACATTGCGGTCTCCTCAAACAGCTTATTGGCTAGGGTGCCAGGAGTCGGACCCCCACCAATCTCAGGAGGATAGGCCATCAATATATAAATCCCAGAGAACCCTTTTACCTTATGTCATCTGTAGTGTTACATAGGACTGCAAAAATTCCCAGGAGCCATTGGCTCCTAAACTAAAAAATTTAGGAGCCAAATTAAATTTTTAGTTACCAAATTTAAAATAAGTGCCGGTAAATTATAGTAAAAAAAGACTTGGAGGAGAAGATGAGATGCAGCTCACAGTAGTTACCCAGCTCTACATATAATTGAATACAGCACCACATAACTCCTACTTCCAGTGACATCTCTTGTGATGTAGATCTTCTCTTTCCTCTTCTCCTCCATTTGCCACAGAATGCCATGACTAATTCTTTCAGCTGCATCTTGTTTCTACAGTGTTTGTTACACAGACATGTTAGATTTCTCATAACTGGAGTCATTTATTAAACTGGTGTAAAGTACAACTGGCTTACTTTCCCCATAGCAACTAATTAGATTACACCTTTTATTTTCAAACGGAGCTGTCTAAAATTTAAAATGAAATTTGGTTGCTTTGGGCAACTAAGCCAGTTCTACGTTACACCAGTTTGATAAATGACCCCCAAATGTCCCTATGATGTCTACTGCAATTATAATGTGCCCCCAGAAATAATAATATCCTATATTGTGCTCCAGGTAATAATGCCTGTATATTGTCCCTGAAAAATAATGTCCCCTAATATGTCCTTGTAATAGAAATGCCCCCATAGTTCCTACTCAATAGCAACATCCCCCACACTATCCCCATATAGTAGTTTGCCCCCACACTGCCCCCACAGTAGTAATTGTTCTCCACACCGCCCCCACAGTAGTAATTGTAGCCCACACTGCACCCACAGTAGTAATCTTCCCCCACACTGCCCCCACAGTAGTAATTGTCCCCCACATTAACCCCACAGTAGTAATTTTCCCCCACAGTAGTAATTTGCCCCCACTCTGCCCCCACAGAATTAATTGTCCCCCACACTGCCCCCACAGTATCAATTTCCCCCACACTAGTAATTTGCCCCCACACTGCCCCCATGTAGTAGTTTGCTCCCCATGTAGTAGTTTGTCCCCCATTATCCCTTCAGTAATTTTCTCCTGTGCACCCCAGTAATTTCCCCTAACGTTGACACAATAAAAAAATAAAAATAAAAGCTAGTTCTTACCTGTGTCCCAGACTCCTGGCTCTCACTCGTAAATGGTAGGCACATGCGCTGCGTGCACACGTAAGTGTGCTGCATCCCGGCACAGGCGCGCGATGACGTCATCACGCCTGCCTGTGCCGGGATTTTACTACCTAGAAGGCATGAAGCCTATAGCGGTGATCGGCGTGGCAGGGAACTATGCGCTCCTGTGCCTCGCTGTAGTTTGTGGGCGTTTGGGTCGGGTTGGGTCCCCCTGCAATGCCGGGCCCGGGGCTACTGACCCAAACGCCCCAATTATAATCCGCCACTGTCTACACCCAATAATGAGAAATCTAGAATTTTTGAATTTATTTGCAAATGAATTTAAAAAATGAAAATGTTTTTTTTTTACCTGGATATAAGTATTCAGACCATTCACCATGACACTTGATATTTAGCTCTGGGGGTCTACCATTTTATGATTATCTTTGAGATATTTCTACACATTTATTGGAGTGGTAAATTATGTTGGCTGGACATGATTTGTAATACAGCTCTGTCTACATAGCACATAATATCAGAGCTGAAAATGCATATCACTGATGGATTATAAAACAGGAAAATATAAACAGAATGCATGAGGAATGATTTGTTCCTCCCTCATTCTGTTCTATTCATTATTGGTAGCACATCCCTCATTACACAGATTACACACGGAGATGTCCTGCCAGTAATCAGGCATTTTCGGCCCCGATTAAAGATGCCCAGGCAATTATCGACTAATTGGCTGCTCGATTATACAAGCCAATTAACATGAATGAGTATTCCTATGAATTCTTGTTCCCGATATTTTGCAGATAAACTTGAGGTCTAATAGGTCCTTTACAGGCCTGAAGCTTTATTGGGAACCAAACCCGGTGAGAGAGAGAAGTCAGAAGTGTGTTCTCTTCTTCACTGATGTCCATGCTGTCCAAGATGGAATAGGCAATCCAGGTTGGGCATGCTCTCCCTTCTTAAGTTGATTTATTAAGTGTGATTACTGACTAACCAAATAGCACCTTTAAAATTATTCATAAGACACCAGTTCCAAACAGAATGATTCCTGTGAAATAATCCATAAAGAGCCAAATTGTACAATAGGCTGTTTGTGAGTACAAAATCTTTGGGTCCCTCAATATTTGCTTGAGCCAGAATAAAAGTGAAGTGGCTAATCTGGGAAATTCCAAATAACAATGCTATTTATTCTCCCTCAAAAATATAGGGGATAATTTTTAATTGGTGTGGTTCTACTTGGAAACATGGGGGTTCTGAGTGACCTGAATAAATGCACATGCATGCTGCAGCTCCATCCAACTCTATGGGAGTCTATAGGACTACCAGAAATAGCCAAGGGATACTCTATCTACAGGAGTCTCAAAGTTCCTGAAGGATCAGTAGCATGTATTCTAGACTATCTCTCCATCTATCTTACCAAATATTAAGTTATTATGACAAAATTGTCTTCTTATCCCGCTATAGTACTTCAGTCCTCTGTCAAGGAAGCTCAGTTTGAAAGGCTAAGATTTTTTATACAAGAGAATATTGTCAGGAAAGTCCAAGAAGACCTGATGTTCTTGATCACTTTTCAGGTCACATATTCCAATTTGCATGGTCTAACCTGTCAACCTCATTTATTCTTTCTGAGCTGTTTGAAGAACATTAAACTTGCAGATGCAATTATTGTATAATAAAGTATTGATTTCTCTAGAAACTCTCTAACATTATCCTCCTTAAAATTAGCATTTACAAGAAATAAATCCAAATTTTTCATTAAAATTAACCTAGTGGACACTGGTGAGTAAATTACAAGAAAAAGATTTTTCTTTCTCCCAGGGATAAGTGTTTTAAATAGCTATCGATAAATTACAGTTTTATTGTAGGGTTTGGCTCAGGGAATCTATGTTTCATGTATCTTATAATACAATATGCTTTTAGGTGAAATTTTTTATTGTATGTGTATTTTAGGATACCTACAGTACATGTATAGCATATGGATGAAAATGTACATTCTAATTTAATTGTCTGAGTTGCAAACACATTTATATTTGTTAATCCAGAGAAAGTACAAAGTGAAGGCTAGAGCCCTGTGGATACCTCTACATGGGTTTCTGTCACCAGTTTTAACCCTATGAAGTTAGCTGACATTAGCGATGTGCTAATGTCAGCTAAACCTAACTAGCCTATTCTTACTTTTCTCAGTGCCCGCATAAACCTAAAAATCGAACTTTTATAATATGCTAATGAGGCTCTAGGAGCAGGGGGGGCGTTGTTCCTGCTCCTAGAGCCTCCATTCTCCCACCTTGGTCTCCTCCCTCCAGGTCTTGATTGACAGGGCCAGGCAGCGCTTGCATCTGTCTGCCAGCCCTGTGCTCGGATGAAATCTCGCGCCGTTCTGAACTCAGCGCAGGCGCGGTGAGGGAAAGACGCTCGTCGGCTGCCAGGTTCCTCACCGCGCCTGCGCTGGGTTCGTAGCGGCGCGAGACTACATCGAGCACAGGGCTGGCAGACAGACGCAGCGCTGCCTGGCCCATCAGACCTGAGGAGGAGACCAAGGTGGGAGAATGGAGGCTCTAGGAGCAGGAACAGCGCTCTCCAGAGCCTCATTAGCATATTATAAAGTTCGATTTTAGTTTATGCGAGCACTGAGAAAAGTAGAATAGGCTGGTTAGGTTTAGCTGACATTAGCACATCGCTAATGTCAGCTAACTTCATAGGGTTAAAACTGGTGACAAAACCACTTTAAAGGGGCTGACTACCTGACAAGTCAAACTTATATGCACTGATACCCTTTGTCTCCCGTTCCTCCATTCCCCTGGTCCATTCCCAGACAATTACTTAAAGCATTTCTCTGCTTCTCATCTCAAAATTGGTTTGCTCGGGCTAAAATGTAGGACAATGTGTATGGAAGACAGCAATACTAGTAGTGAACCACAGACTGAACTGCTCCTAATGAAAGGATTATTTTTGCCTAAATAGCTTATTAAATTATTCACATATATAGATATGTCCTTATGTTTAAGTGGTAAAAGAGAGAGAGGGTGCCCCTCTAATTCTTCATCACTTCCACCCTTTCTCAACATTGACATGATCGCAGAATACTGATGGGCTGCCTAACAATGGCTCCAAGGCCTGCCATGTATGTAAGCCTATTAGGTCCTTTTTGCTTGCAAGCATCTTTATTTACACAAAATATTTTTTTTAAAAACTGAATTTAATTCATATCACTGTGTCCATAATTACCTGTATAATATAATCATCACATTACTTATCCCGTATGATAAATATTGCTTTTTAAAATACAAATTGCCAAAATTGCATTTTTTATTCCACCTCACCAAAAACACAATAAAAAAATAATTAAAATATGTTATATATACCCCAAAATGCCACGAACGAAAAAAAGCCCTCATACAGCTCAGTCGACAGAAAAATAAATGTGTTATGGGTCATTAAAAGTAGCATCACAAAAAAACTAATTATTTTCAAAATAGTTTTTATTGTGTAAAAGTTCAAACACATAACAAACATACAACTTTGGTGTTGGCATACTAACCAACAGAATAAAGTTAGCATGTCAGTTGTATTGAATGTAGTAAATACAATACCTCCAAAAACAATGTTTTTTTTCACACTGTCACCCACAAAACTTAATAGTTATAGAACACATTGGATGTATACCAAGAGGTTGCCATTTACAAATTAAACACTTTGCACAGCAAACAATTCCTTTTATGGCTATGCTGATGGAAAAATAAAGAAGTTGTATAATGTGATGAGATGAAAAAATTTTAAAAAGTTATACAATGTCATGTCACCAGCCTATTCATTAGAGGAGATGGTTCTGACATCTAGGATTAGGTGCCATTACAGAAGGCAGTTTAGACTCCTCCCCCTTATGATCCAGTTTCAAAATGGAAGACTACAAAGCCATGACTACCTCTACAAATGGTGCTGCAGGCTTTTAGAAGTGTCTGGAGAGTCACCTAAAGGTTACTTATCATTTTAACAAACCTTTGATATATCATAGTGAAATGGACCCCTCTGGCATTGACTTCTTCGTATCTCTAACTAAAGAAATGCATCCTTTATGTCAAAATCCAGCACACAAATTGAATGTCGGATAAACTTCTATATGTGAACAGTCTGAAGAAACAATATTCACTTGTCAGGGGCAGCCACAGTAATACTAAATAATAAATATTCTTCTAAAGGATACATGCCAACAGTCCTTATACCAAGTGCCCTGTCGGCTTAATGACTTGGATTCACTCCGAGTTTCAATCCAGTGCTTGTACTGATATCACACTGCTCTCCTCTTGCAATCTACTCATCTGTTACATGGCTGGTACTCAGGTTGTGGTCTGGCTCTGTAATGTAACTTCAGCTTGCAGCCATCTACCCAAACTCTACACAGATCTTTTCTTTGACTTAAGCAGGACACACTTGGTGGCTAGCTTTCCCCACCTAAGTCTGTAGACACATCTGTTTCTGCTATTTCACTGTGCAGGACACACAACAGACCCTCTGTCTATCACAAGTAAGGATCGTTTACTGTGCAGACTAAAAAACCTTTCCTATCTGTCTCCTTAAATTTGGTTCCACCTTCTTTTTACTGATACACAGCTCCTAGATAGGGTGGCAGACTGTGCATGTTGTTTGAGTCGAGCAGTGGTCAAGAACATGTGTGGTGCTGATCCATTCAAATTCTGTGGGACTGCTGAATAGCCAACTATAGCACTTTTTGGTGGTCCCATACAGATTGAATGGAGAGAGAATGCACATGCTCAACTATAGCTCCTCTCAAAGCAGAGACATAGGACTCCCATTCTCATGATCTATGAGGTTTCCAGCAATAAGACACTTATTTGAGGAATTGTATTAATTGTACTGAGTTGATTTTCCCTTTAGTGACTGAAAGCAATCTATTCTGACTTTGAGAGATGACTTATTAAAATAGACATGTACAAAACAGCATAGAAACACAAAATTCTTATTTTTTCACCATTTAGAGACTTTCTACAACAATATAGTGACTTTGTAATGAATACCAAAGGACAATAGATCAATGTTTTCTATACACTTCCCAAGACCTTGAAGCCAATAAAGTTTGAGTGAAGCATCATTATTCATGAGCAGCATTTTTTTCCTCACACTTATTTTATAGAGGAATTAATGGACAGAGAAAAGACTAATGGCGATAGAAGAGTAACGGTCATTGGAGAAACAGCATTCAAAATATAAATGCAGACTGCAAATATTGATTACTGACTATCAATATGCCAATTGCTGCCATAAAACACAAGTTCTGCTGACATTTGTGTCAATGTCCTTCTTAGAATCATTCCTCTCAATGCCCAGTGTGCTGTTCAATTGCATCTTAGCTCTGCATTGCTGTTTATTTCTGCTTTCACTGGGAATGGCTCATTGGAAAATAAATCTGAATACATTGCTTTTCATTGCAAACTGCTTTGCTGTGAAAACATTTTCTGCTATCCAAGTAACAAATAAACCTTGAATGCATGTTACAATTATTCCCTGAAGCTTAAATTCGTAATAAACATTTGTACATCCATTATTCTATATGTTTCCTAAACATATTATAGATCAGTTGGTCTATATTTGAAAATGTCAGTGGGTACAGAAAATATACTGACCCAATACAGGACACCAAGGGAAATAATTGTACAGTGGAATAGATTCTAAACGTTTCACATAACTGCTTTTACGTTCTCTCTGCATCAACTTTCCCTCCAAACAACACTGATGTTACAATTATCTACCGAATACCAGGCCCTGCAAATACCTTTACTGACCACTTCAGTACCTCACTTCTACATGTCTTTTTCAATGGACATCAACATCACCATCATAAGTGACTCCAACATCCCCACTAACGCAAGCCATTTAGCTACCCACTCCTATCACTTATTGTCTTTTTTGGCCTTTCACTGCACATCTGCTCACAAAGAGGGGCACAAACTAGACCTTATTTTAACCTACTTATATTCCCTATCAAACCTTACAAACTTGAATCTCCTATATGGCCACAATTTACTTACATTCTGATCCCTTCTCTCTTCAACTGCCCCTGCAGTCCATTGACTAGTCTACTCTCATATAAACCATAAAAAGCTTGATATTCACATAATATCTCTTTCCAACCACTGTCCACCAAGTCTTACCTCCCTAGTCTCTGTTTTCTACAAAACTATCGTTACATACTTCCACTCACATCTCAGTTGCCCCTTTCACACACAAAGGAATTTGAAAAATAAAAAGACAAACTTGGCAAATCAATCATACAAAAAAAAAAATGAGGACAATTACCAGTGGTCAAGAACGGTGCTGGAGGAAAAAACCCTCTAAACAAGACATTATTACATACAAACAAGAATTTCTTAGCTTTAATTCTA
Organism: Bufotes viridis; assembly: GCA_033119425.1. NCBI lineage: Eukaryota > Metazoa > Chordata > Amphibia > Anura > Bufonidae > Bufotes > Bufotes viridis. Next base: position 400,105,086 of record CM065592.1, on the reverse strand, counting down.
CCCTTAGGCCTTCAAAACAGGATTACCTTATTGATCGCATATATTTTCTATTCCACAACCCCAAAGAATAATCTAATAGTTTTAATTCTTGACTGTGTCCCTTATGTCAGACTCTGCTTCCTGAATACCTCACCAGTTCACGTCACTATCGGCCCAAGGCATGCGCCGTACACTGTGGGCAGCTGCATCAGTGAACTGACTGTGCATGTCTAGGCCTGGCAGTAAGGTGAGCAGAGTCTGTGACATGCACTAGGCTGGATTAGAGTGAAACATAGAAGGAGAGATAACGGCAGTCTCTGGAGGGCATGGGCACTTGCATTTGGGAAGAAATGCCTGTTGGCACTTACAAATCATTTGCATAAATCTTCAAATGTCGTTTTTTTAAATGTCAAATACACTGAAAAGAAAGGGTCTGTTAATCTGTTAACTGGTTATATCACCTATAGAACAGTGATAACAGTTTACTATGTCTAAAGTAGGTGACTGACTCCCTTTAAAAACAAGATCACCAACATTAAATAAAGCTTCAGCCTGATTTTTTCCATTGTGTTTGACACAGTCCAATCCGACCTCATCATCAACCTCAATACTGTATTTATCCCCGGGATATCCCACCTATTAAACCTATCACTAGCTACTAGTGTATTCCTTTCTTTTTTTAAACATACAACTATCACCCATCCCCAAGAGGCTCAACCCATCCTCTTTGTCCAGTTATTGACCCATTTTATTATTCCTGTTTATATATAGACACCTTGAACAGCAGGTCTAACTTGAAATTTCCACTCATCAACCCACTTTCCGGCTTCTAAACCCAATATCCCACTGAAAATACCCTAACCGAAGACACTAACAGCCAAAGTTAAGCAATATTACACTCCTAGACCTTTCCCTCTGTTCACCCAAAAAGGTGACCACTCCTTCCTGTTAAAAACTCTCTAATTCCTTGGCATCACAGACTTGGTCATCTCCTGGACAACTTTATACTTGTTTACCAAACATTTAGTATCTCCCATACCACCTCCTCATTTCTCCCTCTTTCTCTTTTGATGTCCCTGAAGACACTATTTCTAGGATTCCTACTCTACTCCACCTATAAGTAGTATAGCTCATAGTGTCCCATAGCTTACATTACTACTTGTATGCTGATGAAACTCAAATTTACCCAGATGGTCCAAATGCTACATCCAACCATGCTGGCATAATTTCTCCATTTTTTTTATATGTATCCCAGCTATGGTTTTATAATATATTACCAATATAATTTGACTAGCAAAGTATTTTCTTACTATATATTTATTTTTGTATTATATTTATTTTTTTTACTATGTATATGTATTACCACACACAGATAACACAAGAAAGTGCTTCAAATTTCTAATTTTTATTATCTTCAAAAGTAAGACCTGATAACTTACACACCTGCCAACATTATTATAAATTCCTTAAAATCTTTTACTCGTAATTTTTTTTTTTACCTCAATAGTAACCCTGCAGTTAACATGATTTTTGTAAAATAAGGGAATCCTTTGGAAGGATGGACTGTTCTTTATTGCATCTGGACCAAACCCAAGGACACAGTGTATTATATACCTTTATTTTAGCATTGATTTTGTTCAGGGCTTCTTCTAAGAATAGCTTCTTTGTTTAGAAGGTATCAGAAAGGATGAGCTATTGAGCTACTTACCTTCATAGTCTAATGAACAAAGAGAAAGCCTTGCTCCTGTTACCTGGAGAGATTGAAGAAGGCAAGTGCAATTAGTCAGGAGATAATTAAGCTGTGCATAATCGGAATACTAGAGACAAATCACCTTTAGTCCAGAATAGCACTGGGGCATGCAAAGCATTCCTTTCAAATGCCGCCTTTCCAAAAAAAAATCTACCATCGTTTTATACACTGGAGTGCTGAAAAACATGGTCAGAAGTAAGGTGAACATTCCAAGACCAAGTCATTTTCTTTGAAATAACCTAAGTCGGAATAATCTGTCTGCATTGTAGACTTGTAAACACCTTGTTGGAGGCAAAAAATCTATTTGCAACATATTCTTCAGTCTCTTTTTATATGGCACTTGCATATGGATTGATTCTGAAAATGTATGCTACCTGTATTGTGTTTGCGTGTGTGCTGGGCTTTTTTCATAATAGTTTATAAAGAAATACGATAAATATAATTTGAGTTGTAAATTTATTCCTCTTCTTATGCTTCCTTTGGTAAGAAAAAATGACACTATTTCCTGTTTAATGTGAAGCTGGTCTCTTAGCTAGATTCCCTGTACAGTCGCTGCTCATAAAAATGTCAAGTGTTTTTAAGAACAAGTCTAGCGCTGGCCAAAAGTCTTTCTGTATTTCTTAACAGCAGAGTTACTATTTATTACAAGCACAGCAAAGCATGTCTATTTTATAACTGAATGTGTAGACGGCCAGTTTTCTACATGTCCGAGCCAGAAAACACTCTGGCTCTCTGTGTTCTAGCCATAAAGGTCAAACTGCATTTCTCATGAAGTCCTGTAAAAATAATCTCAACCATTTGCCTTAAAATTGAATTTGCAGGATTGTATTCTATAAATACACAATACATCATCTTTGTGGATAGGACAGTAATGTGTGTCTGCAAAAAATTAAAAATAAAAGGGGAAAAATGTGTAAACCAATGTAATATAACGAGAATCTCTTCCTCATATTTCATCAGATCTACTTTTTGCTGCCTTGAACGAGTATTAATATTTAAAGGGTATCTGCCTGTGTCAGGGCTCCGTGAAAATCTAATAAACTCCAGTGCTAAAGCATTGGAGTCTATGAGAGAAGAAATCTAATGAATGAATGTTCAAATTCCCGATGGGAAATTTTAAAAATTGTAACAAAATGTATAAAAATATAAAAAAAATAAAAAATCAAATCACTCCCCTTCACCATATAAAGTAAAAATAGATAAAAAAAAAACTAAAACAATATGGCGATCACAGAGTGAAAAAATATTTTTACTTTTAAAATGTAAAAATACTTATCACATACACTAAACAGCTGATTGGCCCAATTTTTGGTTGTGGCACCTAATGGAAAAAATTTAATAAAAAGTGAACAAAAAGTCATACACACTCCAAAATGGTATCAATGAAAAGTACAGATCTCCCTGCAAATAATAAGTCCTCAAACAGCATTGTATACATAACTACAAAATATTATAGGGGTTAGAATATCGGGATGAAAAAATCATTTTTTTAAAGTTTTTTTTTTTTTGGTAACAAAAACGTAAGAAAAACTATATAACTGTGGTATTGCCGTAATCATACTGAACTGGATAATGAAAATAATAGGTCAGTTTTACAGCATAGGGAATGTCATAAAAACAAAACCCATAATAATAATAACTATAATTTTATGTTTGTATGGTCCCGCACTCCCCACCCGCCTTCACTCGGTAGATGCTCCAAAGACACACTATATACTAATAGACTCCCGGAATGTATTTACCTTTCCTGAGTACTGCTCTGTATTTCTGCGTCTTTTCCTGTTACTTTCACACCAACACAAAGGAGGGGAACAATGGAGGCTAGACCCTGCTGTCATTGCTATAGCTGAGCTTGCCCTCGCCGGTGGCACAGCTCTAGTTCAAGTTGCTTCTCGCTTGCGCTCTCTCGGAGTGCTGTGTGATGTCACAGTATGAGCTACGGGCAGTTGGGAGGATCAAGGTTCATCCAACGCTTTTCGAATATTACAATATTCTTCATCAGGTAATGGGTCCGCAATTCTGTTCCGCAAAATGAATTGCGGATGTGTGAATGGACCATAACAGGGACCACCACAGTACCACTCTGCCTTAACAGTGACCTCACAGTAGCCTGCTACCTTAACAGTGACCTCTACAGCAGTTGCCTCTTTAATAGTGAATAGTGGCCCCTGCCCCCTTAACAGTGAACTCCAAAGTGTACGCCCCTTTAAAAGTGACCTCCGCGGTGGGGAGTGCATCACGCAGGGCCAAACATAAAATTATTGTGTGCAATTAGCCGCGGTGGCGATACTGCTGCGGTACCGCAGCACTAGTAGTGTAGATAATACAAGTAAGTGCCGGTGTGTAAAGACATAGTATTGTAAACATATAACTAATTTACCATATATTAAAAATCTATTGCAATCATGGTCCCATGTAATTTACATATGGAGCTCTTAATAATTAATAGTTGCTGGCTTTTAAATCAACTTCTCATAGGATCAGCATTAGTACTTTCTTTATATTATAGTAGCAGAAGGACACGGCTTCACACGGGTATATTTCATCTATTTCATTTAATGTTTGTGTGTGTCGTTAAAAGATATCGACAGTATCCCCCATAACAGTGACCTCTACAGCACCCCGTCTCTTTAACAGTGAACTCCACAGTCACCCACCCCTTAACACTGTCCCCCCTCACAGTGCCCCGCCAATTTAAAATGGGACCTCCACAGCAGCCCGTCCCCTTAACTTTGACCTTCACAGTAGCCCACCCCTTTAACAGTGAGTTTCAAAGCACTCCACTCCCTTGACAGTGACCTCCTCAGGGGCCCACCACCTTAAGGCTCCATTTAGACATCTGTGTGTGTTTTTCGGATCCGCGGATACGCAAAACACGGACACCGGCAATGTGCGTTCCGCATTTTGTGGACCACACATCGCCGGCACTCTCATACAAAATGCATTTTAATAGGACATGTTCTATTTTTTACGGGAACGCGATTGCAGACCCGGAAGTGCGGATCCGCAATTGTGGATGTGGGCGGGACATAGAAATGAATGGGTCTGCAATTCGGTTCTGTAAAATGCAGAACAGAATTGCGTAAGCGTGAATGGACCCTGACCTCCACAGTAGCCTGCTGCCTTAACAGTGACCTCCACAGCAGTTTCCCCTTTTAATAGTGGCCCCTGCTCCCTTAACAGTTAACTCCACAGTGTACGTCCTTTTAACAGTGACCTCTGCAGCAGCCTGTCCCCTTAACAGTAACATCCACAGCGCCAGCCCCTTTAACAGTGATCTCCATAGTGCCCTGCTCCTTTAATGATAGGGCTACATGACGACATGTGTCGCACAACATTTTGTGTCAACAATTTTTATAATGATAGGCTATGGTGTCGCACTGCGACAGATGACCTGCTGCAACTGTGACATGACAATTGCAAAAAATCCATACAAGATAGATTTTTTTGCGACTGTCGCATCGCAGTCGCAGCATGTCACATGTTGCAGTGCAACACCATAGACTATCATTATAAAAATTTTAGCACATGTAGCAGTGTAGTTGTGCCCTATGTGTCATGAGACTTACTCTCAAGCAACACATGTCGTCTTGTAGCCCTAGCCTAAAGCTGACCTACAACAGTGAAGAAAAATGGCTGTGTTATTATGGAAACCTGGAGTAAAACTGTGTGTATGTGGAGACTAAGGGCCTTCAAGCTTCTATTGACCGATAAGGGACATGTGACCGTGTGTATGGCAGTTGGGATATGAAGATAAAGAGTTGCAGGCTTTTCAGGTAGCAAGGTATGTGTATACTAAGTTTCGTTGAAATCGATTGTTGCATTTTTGGGTGATTGTGGAACATACAGAAACACATACACATATACGTCCTTCTTCATATATATAGAAGAAGAAGATATATTGTAAGTATAGGTATTGGTCAGCAGTTAATTGCGATACTGCTCTACATATAGCGACTGATTATAACATTGAAAGGGTTAACTGTGCTGTGGCTCTGCAGGCAATAGTTACAATTACTTAGTCCATCAGTTTGTAGTACTGACCGAGCGTTACGGTTTGTATATATTGTATCTCACCAGTCCACTGGTCTCCGTGCGCTCTGGTGTCTTCACGCATGCGCTCTTTGTTATTTCCCACCCAAGACTTGCTTAAGTATAGTAATGCTGTAATCCGATTCAATGTCAGGATTCTCTCCTGTTGAGGTATTCCAATATAGCCGCTCACACCAGACGCTCACTTTCCTTCCTCAGGGGCAAAGAGTATATGATGATTGGGACCAGTTGCTTTTATAGAGCCATGTTTAGGCTTCAATTAAAATACGGACTGGATTGCATTTTATATATCAATATACACACCCTGCAGTTCTGTGTCTTGCAACCACACTTTTTTTCCTTTTCCTATTTACCAGTTTATTTTTATAAACCCCGTTATTATTCTACATGTATCATTTGAAAGAAAATCAATTGCATGATAAATCGACTACAGATGAAACACTAAAATTAGTCCTGCCATTCAATACAAAATATAAAAAAATTGCAGATGTGATCTGTAAACATTGGCATTTTATACAGGAGGATAAGGTATTGGAGCCCATTTTACCAAAGCCACCTCCAATTGTATACACTAAAGCACCCAATTTAGGACTACAGGTGGCCCCTACAGTTGGTAGAAGAAAGATAAAACCAATAATTTCACCATGGTCAACACTAAAAGGCTTCTACAGATGTGGTACCTGCAATAACTGCAAAATAACCAATTTTAATAAAAAAACACTATAATAGAGTCAACGTTCAACGTTTTTAGGTGGGAAATCAAGAAAGTATTAAGCTGCTAGGTCTCAATTCAGAATTGGAAGTCTTTGGATTCATATAGTGGGATAGTGGGAAGGCCATCATAGCATGTCGGGACCTGGCTGTATTACCAGCGCCCTGATATGCTCTGAGACTTTCCCACCTTCCCCAATATCTGTCAAGCAAGTATGGTGAAGGAAGAATCATAATTTTCAGTACATTAGTATACTATTATGTTTATTTTATCTGCATCTCTACTTTTATTTTCATTTTTATTTTTGTTTTATTATTTTTACTTTTATTGTTATTTATTTTTATTAATACAGTATGTGATTTTCTTTCAAATGATACATGTAGAATAATAATGGGGTTTATAAAAATAAACTGGTGAATAAAAAAATAAAAAAAAGTGTGGTTTCAAAACACAGAACCACAGGGTGTGTATATTGATATATAAATGCTATCTGGTCCGTATTTTAATTGAAGCCTAAACATGGCTCTATCAAAGCCACTGAAGGTCCCAATCATCATATACTCTTTGCCACTGAGGAAGGAAAGTTATTTCTGAAACGCGTCTGGCATGAGCAGCTATATTGGAATAACTCAACAGGAGAGAATTCTGACATTAAATCGGATTACAGCATTACTATACTGAAACAAGTCTGGTGTAGGAAATAACAAAGAGTGCATGCGTGAAGACACCAGAGTCGGCGTCTGACTACGAGCGGACGGAGACCACCAGACTGGTTAGCTACAACATATACAAACTGTAGCGTAGTACTACAAACTGACGGACTAAGTCATTGTAACTATTGCCTGCAGGGCCGCAGTGCAGTTAACCTTTTCAATGTTATGATCAGTCGCTATCTGTAGAGCTGTATCGCAATTAACTACGACCAAACCGGTCAAAGTTGCGACTGAGAAGCACACACTAGGACATTGTAAGGATGAGTGAGTGGCCGAAAAGCGCAGACCAAAACCCATACTTACAGTATATATGATTTAAAGAAAGTACTAATGCTGATCCAATGAAAAGTTGATTTAAAAGAAAAGGCCAGCAACAATTAACAATTATTAATTACATGTGAGAGATCCACATGTAAATTACATGGGACCATGATTGCAATAGATTTTTTAACTATGGTGAATTAGTTATATGTTTCATATTTAGTATTTTATGGTATGATTATAAGATACAGACAGACAATAAAGAGTGTTGATTGAACTGTGAGCCAGCCCTATTTTGTGTATACAGAAAGTAAAACTTGTCCTACAAAAAAAAAGCCCTCATAGGAATATGTGAAAGGAAAAATAAACCAGTTATGGCCATGTAAAGGCAGGAAGTGAAAATACGTAAGAACTAAAAAGGCTCTGGGAGTAAAGGGGTTAATTAATAAACACCAATTGTATGTATACAATATTTTTTACTTCATCTAAGTGAGCAGCATGTTTTATTTTTCAGCACACCTGTGCTAGAGAAGAAATCATGCTGTTCACGTGATCCTCCATCTCACTGCAGATACTGCTATGCACTATCTGGTTTATCGAGAGATAAATTACAATTACCAGATATCAGTGAGCTGGCTGCTGACATATCACTATTTAATTTGTATGATATTATTAAAATATCTATAAAACATTATTGGACCTTGCTCTGATCCAGAAATGTGATCTAATTTAGTGAAGTACCAAAGTGAAAACACTCTTAAGAGCTGGAGAGGTTATCTCATAATTAGGGATGAGCGAATCTACTTCAGATGAAACATTCAAAGTCGATTCGCTTAAAACTTTGTTTCAATACTGTATGGAGTGAGCTCTCCTTACAGTATTAGAATATATTGGCTCTGATGAGCCGAAGTTATTACTTAGAAGTTTTGCGAGACTTTGCATAATAACTTCAGAAATTGATCTATACTGTAAAAAAAAACAGTAGCACCTTGGAACCGAACCCGAGTTCGGGAAATGTTTTTTTCCGAAGTTTTATGTGAATCGGCTTTGGATGTTTAATCAGAAGTCTATTCACTTATCCCTACCCATGATTAATGTAAAGAATTAATATCAGATATCATATAATACATGACAATCTCTAACAAAGCTAGAACTTGTACTTCACATAAATCCAGAGATCTCCCCATTTGTTGCTCAAATTGCTCTGTTCGATTTATTTCAAGTTGGAAGCTCTGGGGGTATGGCTTTTCTCAGGGGTGTATCCTTCCTATCTTGGGGGCTGTTCCATTCTCTGGGAGTGTGCTCTTTCTCAAGCGGAATGTCCTTTGTGCAGCAGCTCTTTCCCTGTAACTGTCACATCTTTTATCAGTAAATATGGATAATGTGGTTTGAATGATAGAACAGAGCATCTGCGACCACCTCATCAAGGTGGACAGAGAGATAAAGAAAGCAACAAACAGCAAGTGGTGCCATACACATACATTTTTATTGAATAGCTCAGGGGTTATACTACATTATTATTTAATATGTGAGAATCACACAATGAAGAGTAAGCCTACATCTAATGAAAATTACATGTGTACAATACAAGACCAATAATGGATATGTACACAAATTATCCTAAAATACAAAAAGGTGCCTATGGCCAAAATGAAATAATAAATATCTACAAGAAAGGAGCTAGTTCACTCTACACCAGTGTTTCCCAACCAGTATGCCTCGAGCTGTTGCAAAACTACAATTCTCAGCATGCCTGCACAGCAAAAGGCTGTCCGGGCATGCTGGGAGTTGTAGTTTTGCAACAGCTGGAGCCACACTGGTTGGGAAACACTGCTCTACACAGTCAACCTCTATGAATATCTTATATAAATAATATAAACATCACATCAGGTTAACCCTTTCCCAATCCATGACGTACTAGTACATCATGGCGGCAAGTGACTTGCCGCATTTTAACATACTATTATAGTAATTGGGCGGGCACCAGAGAGGTGCCCGCCCGATCACTGCAGGGGCCTGGAAGTCCCTGGTAGCTGGGCCCCTGCTGTAAACGCAGCATGGAAAGTATTTGTGGCGGGTGAGGGAGCCCATCGGGGACCCGATGGGTGAGAAGCAGTTCGATACCGTGCAGAGGCTGCCCAATGCCTTGCAAGGCATCGGGACCTTACTTCAATGGAGGCCGAGGAGATCCAGCCCCAGGCTAGGTCTCCTACTCAGTGTAATATACTAACAGCTAGCGATGAGCGAGCATGCTTGGCTGAATTGGGGTTCGACTCGAGCTTTGCCATGCTCGTGTTCAGCCGAGTATTCGGCCAAACACTGCATGTGCTCGTGTGCCATTGAGCACAATGTAAGTCAATGGGAGAACCCCAGGCACCCCCTGCTCGGAAGAGGAGAGGGTGTCTGGTTCCCAAAAACACAGCCCGCTTTTTCGTAAAAACTCAGATCTGATGGTATATTCTAACCCCAAGGCGTTCGCATGGTGATGGGGACGCACCTATGACAAGGCGCTGCCATACGCAGCACTTGCGGGGTTAATTGCGCGGACAGCAGCTTTCTGTCAGAGGTCAAGTGTCGGGAATGTTTCTACAATGTTTGCATTGGTGGGCAGTGCGATCTCCCTCCTCCCCAGTATTAAAATCATTAGTGGGCAGTGCACCCTCCCCCCACTCCCCAGTAGTAAAATCATTGGTAGGCAGTGCACCCTCCCCCTCCCCCCATCATTGGTGGCAGCGGCAGTTCCGATCGGAGTCCCAGCAGTGTAATGCTGGGGTTCCGATCGGTTACCATGGCAGCCAGGGTGCTACTGAAGTCCTTGCTGCCATGATCAGTCAGTCAGCAGCAGACCTTTGAGTTACCAGAAGAAGGAGCGCCTAGCAGCCACAGCGCATGTGAGTATAATGCTGATGACTAACTGACCATGGCAGCCAGGACTTCAGTAGCGTCCTGGCTGCCATGGTAACGATCCGAACCCCAGCATTACACTGCTGGGACTCCGATCGGAACTGCCGCTGCCACCGATGATGGGGGGGGGGGCGCACTGCCCACCAATGATTTTAATACTGGGGAGGGGGAGGAGCGCGCACTGCCCCCCAATGTAAACATTGTAGAACCATTCCCGGCACCCGACCTCTGAATGGGAGCTGCCGTCCGTGCAATTAACCCCTCAGGTGCTGCGGATGGCAGCGCCCTGTCAGAAGTGCATCCCCATCACCATGGGACTGCCTTAGGGTTAGAATACACCATTGGATAAGAGTTTTCTCTGATCCGATGGTATATTCTAACTTCAAGTGTCCCCATCACCATGGGAACGCCTCAGGGGTAGAATATACCATCGGATCAGAATTTTCACGATCGTGAAAACTCAGATCCGAAAAAGTGGGCTGTTTTCTGAGCAGGGGGTGCCTGTGGTTTTCCTATTGACTTTCATTGTGTTCAGCCAGAGCACCCGAGCACACAAGCACTTTGATTCTCGCTCAACACTATAGGCCGCGCTTCAGGGTGAGGTTGCTGGCGGGGTGTCATGAAAGTGTCCCATGCCTTGGAGAGTGTTGCCCTGCCTCTGTTGGAACTGCTGTGTGTTCACCTTGTCTCCCTTCCTCGTTTGCCTAAGGAAGTATGGACTCTGGCGGCCGCGTTGTCAGATGGAAAATTTTGGAGCAATCTCTCAACAAGTACCTTCTGGTATTGCACTGTTTTACTTGTCCTCTCCACCACAGGAATGAGAGATGAGAAGTTCTTTTTGTAGCAGGGGTTGAGAAGGGTGAACACCCAGTAATCTGTGTTATCTAAAATGCGTATAACGCGAGGGTCGCGGGAAAGGCAGCCTAACATGAAGTCAGTCTTGTGTGCCAGAGTACCAACAGGCAAGACGTCGATGTCAACATCAGGATGACTCTCCATCCCCTCCTCCCCCTCTTCTGCCCATCCACGCTTAACAGATAGAATTAAAGTTCCATTGATACTACCCTCTGTAGTAGAGGCAACTATCTCCAGCTCCTCCTCCTCCTCTTAAAGGCCCAATTCGCAATGAGAAGATGAACTGTGGGTGGTCTGGCTAACACCCTGTGTAATGTTCTCCCCCATTTCGTCATCTGCTTTATTCAGAGCTTCCTCCTTAATTGTGAGCAGCGATCGTTTGAGTAGACACAGCAGTGGCATTGTTACGCTGATAATAGCGTTATCGCCACTAACCATCTGTGTGGATTCATCAAAGTTTTTTAAAACCCCACATAGGTCTGACATCAATGCCCACTCCTCGATGGTGAATAGTGGCAGTTGACTGGAAAAGTGACGACCATGTTGCAGCTGGTATTCCACAACTGCCCTCTGCTACTCACAAAGCCTGGCCAAAATGTAGAACGTAGAGTTCAAACGTGAGCTCACGTCGCGCAACAGCCGGTGAGCTAGAAGCCGCAAGTGCTGCTGCAGCAGCGTTGACAGACCGGCTAAAGCTGTGGACGACTTGCGGAAATGGGCACACACGCGGCGCGCCTTCACTTGTAGCTCTGCCAAATTGGGGTAGGTTTTTATAAACCGCTGAACCACTAAGTTTAAGACGTGGGCTAGGCATGAGATGTGTGTCAAGTTGCCAAGCTCCAAAGCTGCCACCAAGTTACGGCCATTGTCAGACATAACCATGTCTGGTTGTAGGTTGAGTGGCGAGAGCCACAGCTCGGTCTGGTCCCTTATACCCTGCCACAGCTTTGCAGTGGTGTGCTGTTTGTCCCCTAAGTAGATTAGCTTCAGCACGGCATGTTGACGCTTACCCACAGCAGTGCTACACTGCTTCCAGTTAAACCTATGTTTAGACCCTAAGGTTAGTGTAGAGGCATTAACACATTTTTTTACATTTTGGGATTTTCCAATAGATTGCCTTCTCTTGACACCAGCCTATCACTTGTTAAAAAGTAACTTTTATTAAATAACTATTAATAATACCAAATAACAAGGTCCCTGTTAAAATCTAGTATGCTAACCCTGTGGTAGGAGTCTGTTCCAATGTGCCAGTTTATTGTGTTTATAATGGCTATTTCGTATGGCTGGTTGCGCAATCCAGCAGTCACAGCTAGTCACCACAGATCCTGAGTCAGTAATGGAGTCTTAGGTACATCCACCACTAATAGCCTCCAAAGTATTAAAAACTATCTGGCACTACCCCCCGACATGTTTCGCCAAACACTTGGCGTCCTCAGGGGTACGGGCAGTGTGAACGCTGATAGTAACTTGCGGGGGCTTTTAAAGCCTTCTGTTCCCTCCCTTTGACTACGTCACGCAGAATCGTCCAATCGCGCTAGATGTTATTTATCTTTTTAATTTGCTTTGGAGAGATGCGGGATCCTATTTGCTGTTAGTGACGGGCTTCCTCTGATGTCATCTAATTTATTCACTGCTCCTTACGTATGGCGCATGTCCACCCACTTAGTAAGCTCTATCACGTTCTCACTACTTTGCCTCCCACTGGATGTTCGCACTGCGCATGATTTCTTGACTTCTAACTTCTAACTGACAGCGGACTTGGTCTCCACTAGTGACCTCCACTGCGCATGACAGCGGACTTAGTCTCCAGGATCAACACTGGGCAATTTCACTGCATCTAACATACAGCCTTATCTCTGTACTGCCGGGTCGCTCCGCACCAATAGCTCTATCCTGTACTATCTTTCCTTCATTTAGTTAGATATGGCCTGAAATATCCGCCGGCGAACAGTTCCCGGCGAACATAGCTTGTTCGCGTTCGCCGCAGCGGGTGAACACATGCGATGTTCGGTCCGCCCCCTATACATCATCATTGAGCAAACTTTGACCCTGTACCTCACAGTCAACAGACACATTCCAGCCAATCAGCAGCATAACCTCCCTCCCAGACCCTCCAATCTCCTGAACAGCATCCATTTTAGATTCATTCGGAAGCTGCAGTCTTAGTGAGAGGAGGGAGAGTGTAGTTGCTGCTGATTTAATAGGGAAATCGATAGCTAGGCTAGTGAATTCAGTGTCCACTCCAGTCCTGAAAGACTCATCTGATCTCTGCTGTAAGGACAGCGTCCTGACAGCACCCCAAAAAACCCTTTTTAGGGCTGCAACATTAGTCAGCTTTTTTTTTTCTCCATATATATATTGCAGTTGCCTGGCCTGCCTGTGTGTGAGGAGCTGCAGGCCCACAGACTGTAGTGTGCCCACTGCCAGTGCCCACCCCTGTCATCCCGTGTGGCACAAGACTTTGCATCAAAAAAAGGCATTTAATTTTTACACTTTAGTGTAATTTCAGTTGCTTGCCTGCTAGTGTGTGTCAGGCCGACTTCCACTGACTGTAGTGTGCCCACTGCCAGTTCCCACCCCATTCATACTGTGTGGCACAGGACTTTGCATCAAAAAAAGGCATTTAATTTTTACACTTTAGTGTAATTTCAGTTGCTTGCCTGCTAGTATGTGTCAGGCCGACTTCCACTGACTGTAGTGTGCCCATTGCCAGTGCCCACTCCTGTCATACCGTGTGGCACAGGACTTTACATCAAAAAAAGGCATTTAATTTTTACACTTTAGTGTAATTTCAGTTGCTTGCCTGCTAGTGTGTGTCAGGCCGACTTCCACTGACTGTAGTGTGCCCACTGCCAGTGCCCACCCCTGTCATCCCGTGTGGCACAGGAATTTGCATCAAAAAAAGGCATTTAATTTTTACACTTTAGTGTAATTTCAGTTGCTTGCCTGCTAGTGTGTGTCAGGCCGACTTCCACTGACTGTAGTGTGCCCATTGCCAGTGCCCACCCCTGTCATACCGTGTGGCACAGGACTTTGCATCAAAAAAAGGCATTTAATTTTTACACTTTAGTGTAATTTCAGTTGCTTGCCTGCTAGTGTGTGTCAGGCCAACTTCCACTGACTGTAGTGTGCCCACTGCCAGTGCCCACCCCGTCATCCCGTGTGGCACAGGACTTTGCATCCAAAAAAGGCATTTAATTTTTACACATTAGCTTGCCTGCTGCCAGTGTGTGTCAGGCCCACTTCCACAGACTGTAGTGTGCCCACTGCCAGTGCCAACCACTGATACCGGGTGTCACAGTAGCTTGCCGATAAATAAGGCATTTGATTTTTACACATTAGTCTAATTTCAGTTGCTTGCCTGCTGCCAGTGTGTGTCAGGCTCACTTCCACAGACTGTAGTGTGCCCACTGCCAGTGTCAACCACTGATACCGGGTGGCACAGTAGCTTGCCGATAAATAAGGCATTTATTTTTTTAGACAGTATTCTAATTTCAGTTGCTTGCCTGCTGCCAGTGTGTGTCAGGCCCACTTCCATAGACTGTAGTGTGCCCACTGCCAGTGCTAACCACTGATTCCGGGTGGCACAGTAGCTTGCCGATAAATAAGGCATTTAATTTTTAGACAGTAGTCTAAATTCAGTTGCTTGCCTGCTGCCAGTGTGTGTCAGGCCCACTTCCACAGACTGTAGTGTGCCCACTGCCAGTGCCAACCTCTGATACCGGATGGCACAGTAGCTTGCCGATAAATAAGGCATTTAATTTTTACACATTAGTCTAATTTCAGTAGCTTGCCTGCTGCCAGTGTGTGTCAGGCCCACTTCCACAGACTGTAGTGTGCCCACTGCCAGTGCCAACCACTGATACCGGGTGGCACAGTAGCTTCAGTTGGATGCAATTCAGTACACATCAGTTGGATGCAATTAGTGATGCACAACCATTATTGCCAGATGATGTAGATTACAGGGATATGTCTCAGTCAGGCAGGATTACACACATGGACATACAGTGTGATGATGATGATGATGATGATGTTGTACCCGCTGCTGCTTCCTTTGCTGAGGTGTCAGATACAAGTGAAGTGGTTGATGATGACGATGTGTACACAGATGCCACATGGGTGCCTGCTCGAAGAGAAGAAGAGGGGGAAAGTTCAAAAGGGTAGACAGAGAGAATGAGGAGACGAGTTGGAAGCAGGAGGAGGTCGTCGCAAGGAGTTAGTGGCACAGTCAGACAGCATGTATCAGCACCCGGGGTCAGCCAGACAGCACGCCAGTCAACGCATGCTGTTGCGACCACCAGAATGCCGTTGATGCAAAGCTCAGCAGTGTGGCATTTTTTTTGTGTGTCTGCCTCTGATAACAGCAATGCCATTTGCAACCTGTGCCAAAAGAAACTGAGTCGTGGGAAGTCCAACACCCACCTCGGTACAACTGCTTTGCGAAGGCACATGATCTCATATCACAAACGCCTATGGGATCAACACATGAGTACAAGCAGCACACAAACTCAAAGCCACCATGCTCCTCCTGGTCCAGCATCTTCAGCCACGTCAATCACTGCTGTCCTCCCTGCCTCCTCTCAACAACCGCCACTCCGCCTCTCACCTTCAGCAGTTCCTGCTCATCTGCCCACAGTCAGGTGTCTGTCAAGGACATGTTTGAGCATAAGAAGCCAATGTCAGAGTCAGCCCCTTGCCCGGCAACTGACAGCTGTCTTGATGGAACTCTTAGCCCGCCAGCTTTTACCATACCAGCTAGTGGAGTCTGAGGCCTTCAAAAAATTTGTCGCTATTGGGACACCACAGTGGAAGGTACCCGGACAATTTTTTTTTTCAAAAAAGGCAATCCCAAACCTCTACAATATCATTGAAAAGGAAGTCATGGCATCTCTGGCATACAGTGTTGGGGCAAGGGTCCATCTGACCACTGATACCTGGTCTGCAAAGCACAGTCAGGGCAGGTATATCACGTACACTACGCATTGGGTCAACCTGCTGACGGCTGACAAGCATGGCATGCGTAGCTTTGGAGCGGAGTTGGTGACACCGCCACGACTTGCAGGCAGACCTACTGCCACCTCCTCTACTCCTGCTCTATCCTCTTCGATATCCTCCTCGGCTGAGTCCTCTTCTGCTGTGGCGTCTGGCTGCACATCAACTGAATCCCACCAGCTCCCCAGGGGCTATTCCACATCCCGGATACGACAGTGTCACGCTGTCTTGGGGTTGACTTGCCTGAAAGCAGAGAGCCACACAGGACCAGCACTCCTGTCCGCCCTGAACGCACAGGTGGATCAGTGGCTGACCCCGCACCAACTGGAGATCGGCAAAGTGGTGTGTGACAATGGAACAAATTTGTTGTCGGCATTGAATTTGGGCAAGTTGTCACATGTGCCGTGCATGGCACATGTGTTGAATCTCATCGCAATCGCGTTCCCGAAAAAAATAGAAATTGCGGAATGCACATTGCCGATGTCCGTGTTTTGCGGATCCGTGGATCCACAAAACACACATGAACGTGTGAATGGACCCTTACAGATGTGTTGTTGATGGAGGACATGCGGAGCTTTTTCAGTCCTACACATCGCCACAGCCCTTCGGGATCCAGCCTTAGAGAACGACTCGACCGACAGGTAGCAGACTACCTCGCCTTAACAGCAGATATCGACACTCTGAGGAGCGATGAACCCATTCACTACTGGGTGGGGTGTGCAGGCTTGACCTGTGGCCTGAGCTATCCCAGTTTGCGATGGAACTTCTGGCCTGCCCTGCTTCAAGTGTCCCGTCAGAAAGGACTTTCAGTGCAGCAGGAGGCATTGTCACTTACCAGAGAAGTCGCCTCAGTCAAAAAAGTGTTGATTACCTCTCCTTCATAAAGATGAATGAGGCATGGATCCCGAAGGGACTGACAGTGGGGGATACGTTTGACTAACAAACGGCCTGATTACATGCCTTGGCCTCAAAATGGTCCCCACGCTGCTGTATTTAATGTCTGCATACCGGATGACTTTCGTGAATTCTCCACCACCAACTAGGGTTCAAGCCGCAATGTTTTAATCACTTTTCTGCCTGGAAAACATCAATTTTTCCGGGCCGCTGCTACAATAGCGGCTGCAACAATGCCATTATTTTTCAGGCATGTGTACATGCCTAATTTTTCTGTCCTATGGTGCAGCACTGTGGCTGAAAAAACAAAACAAAAAAAAAGGCACATACAAGTGTCAATTCCCCTTCGTGATCGTTACCTTGTTGTGGTGAAGGGGCTTGCGTATCACAATGGAGCAATAATCACCTCTATGAGTGTGTTGGAAATGTTGCCACAACCCAGATGCTAAGGCCGTTGCTTCATTATGGTCAGACCAAAAGCGATCGGACGGCTGGATAATATTTCATAGAAAAAACATTAATTTACCTTTTCTTTTTTCTTGTTTTTTAGTTGTATGGGTTTTTAATACATAAAATAAAAAATCATAATAAAGTCTCTTAATAGTTTATTAGAAATAATGCAGACAATTAAAAAAATCCCCATCAATTCCAATACAAAGCAAGTACAGAGCTCAGAACTAAATTATTTCATGATGTCGTAATGGTTCGTTAATTCGACAATGTTTAATCAATTCGACACACGTCCCCGGATAGGGTCCGTAACAGGGAGGAGCTACCAAGCTGCTTTTTCCATCTCCCAGTTCCTAAAATCAATTCAGTTTGGTGTATGAGAGTTTGGTCTGTCACTGTGAAGGCAGTCGAAGGTACGCGGCCTAAATTTTTTTTCACAAAAGGCAATCCCTGATATGGGATGTAACAGGGATTAAACTGATGAGAATAGTACTACAGAAAATACCACTCATATGGGGTGTGACAGTAAATTGCACAGCGCAGACGCAGTGACCTTGGATTAAAACAAAGTGGAGGGAGCCAGCGTTTTTTTAACCATCTCCCCGTTCGAAAAATCTATTCAATAAATGGACCCCAGATTGGGGATGTTAGAGGGATTAAACTGATGAGAATGGTGCTACAGAAAATACCACTCATATCGGGTGTGACAGTAAATTGCACGGCGCAGACGCAGTGACCGTGGATTAAAACAGAGTGGAGGGAGCCAGCGTTTTTTTAACCATCTCCCCGTTCGAAAAATCTATTCAATAAATGGACTCCAGATTGGGGACGTTAGAGGGATTAAACTGATGAGAATAGTACTACAGAAAATACCACTCATATCGGGTGTGACTGTAAATTGCACGGCGCAGACGCAGTGACCGTGGATAAAAACAAAGGGGAGGGAGCCAGCGTTTTTTTAACCATCTCCCCATTCGAAAAATCAATTCAATTCACCTTTCGGGGACCCTTGGTGTTGTACGTGGCTGGGTGGAGGAAGAAACCTTCATCAATGACATCACCGGGACATGACTAGCTTGGTATCCAACCTTGTGCAAATGAGGAGTTTGCCGTCGTGCAAATGGACTGTTTGCGGTGCATTAAAAGGGGAGTTTAGTCTGTCAATGTCTGTAAAGCGGGCGTAACCCTTACACTACCTGATCGATACAACATCATACCTGATCGTATACACACACTGGATGTTTTAAAGCATGTTATTCCAAAAAATTTGGAATGTTAGTTGATTTATGCCCTTTATGGATTAAAACCCGACTCGGTCAATGTGCCACTCGGTGGCCTCCTCATAGTGCCGCCACCTAAAGACTCTGTCATTGTGCCACTCTGGCCTACTCATGCTGCTGCCACCTCAACACTCTGTCATTTTGCCACTCTGTGACCTACTCATCCTGCTGCCACCTCCACACTCTGTCATTGCGCAACTCTGTGGCCTACTCATGCTGCTGTTACCTCCACCATCTGTCATTGTGCCACTCTCTGGGCTACTCAAACTGCTGCCACCTCCACCCTCTGTCATTGTGCCACTCTGTAGCCTCCTCCTGATGCTGCTGCTGCCGACACCTCCACACTCTGTCATTGTTTCAACCTGTGGCCTACTTATGCTGCTGCCAACTCCAGACTCTGTCATTGTGCCGCGCTGCAGTCTCTTCATGCTGCCGCCACCTGCATACTCGGTCATTGTGCCACTCAGTGGCCTCCTCTTACTGCCGCCACCAACAGATTTTGTCATTAGGCTACTCTGTGGTCTCCTCATACTGCTTCCACCTCACCACTATGTCATAGGTCCACTCTGTGGACTTCTCATGCTGTTCCTACCCTCCGCACTTCATGACTGGTCCACTATTGTGGCTTTCGGCCTGGCTGACATCATCATTTATTTGACACTTCTTCGGATCTGTCAGGCGGAGGGAAAAATGAGACGCACAACAGATCCTGTCTATGTAGCAGCTTTACGGCCTGTATGGTCCCAGCAGAAATGACTTATGATTTTGTAGCCAAAAGCAGGAGTGGCTACAAAACACAGAAGACATGCAAATATTCCATACACATGTCATCTCTGTTTTAGATCCACTTTTTTTTGCCTTTAGCAATACTGATGGATTATTGAGCAAATGCTGACGAGTGAAGGCGTATGCTCCACAGACAGTATCCGTTTTTTGTGGTTTATTGTTCTGACGGTTTAGAGGAGGGCCAAAATAATCGGTGATGTCAACACAAACTTACTGCTGACACCCCCTCCACTCTGTCAGGGGGAATCTACTTGTATAAGCCTTTAATAGAACAGGTTCTGTAGACATCTATGTGGAATCAGCTGACGAGGGTGCAAAAGGAGTACGCTTCTTCTTGATGGTAACATCTACCTGTAAGGTTGAGTTGATACTTGAGTTATTTGGTCAGTTTGGCCCCTTATCCGCCCACATAAGTGAAGTATGAAGTGATTCTAAGAGCGATGCCTGTAATCTGCATGTCATACGGACGCATAGTATTTTTTTACTACCTAAACAGAGTCGCTATGCGTGTTACTGAAAGGCACAGTGTTCTACGCCACTATAAAGGCTTTCAGCAGCCAGGAAATAGGCGTTTTTTAACGTAATTCACCGCGAATATATTCGGATCAAATCAAATTTTTCCCGAAAAAGTCAGTGAACCGGCTAATAGAATTTTTGAAAAATTCGCTCATCTCTATTACTGTTATTTAAGACAAATATCCCATATATGGCCATTAAGGGGCTTGTTAAACTAAGGCAACTCTGTTAGTGAAAATGGACTGGGCGGACTGTCGGTCTATTTTAGCTGGACCAACAGGAGATTTAAAGGGGTTATCTCATTTCAGGAAATAGCATTTATTATGAATAATAATAATTATTGTTATTTTTATTGTTATTATTGTTATTACTATTGTTATTATTATTATTATTATTATTTTGCAACATGTTTAGTAAAGTCTAAAATGATACAGAAATCTTTCTAATCTGTGTCTGTAATGTATTCAGTTACCTATAAAATAAAATTGGGGAGCAAAAAAACTATGAAAATGTTGCTATCTTTTTTATTTTAAATGTTACTAAACATTTCAAAAATGTGTTACAACTAAATCCAGAAGCAGGTACAAAAGTGAACATTTCACCCAGGTTACAAACGTCAATTTACCTTGTTCATCTAATCTTGTTAACTTAATACTAATAAGAAATCACGAGTGTGATAAAACTTTCATCTTGTATTAGGATAGTAATGCTATTCATGCATTTAGTAAGCTATCGAATGCCATCACCATCTGTTCTGGCAAACTGTCAGCATTGCTGTGTATCATCAACCAGGCAAAGTACAGTTTTAAAACTTCTGGTGTGAATTGCAAAAGTAACCTGCCTGACATGAGCAGAAATATATTGGCATACATTTAATACCTTATGGAGTTATAATGCAGTAGATCATAGGAACAGAAATACACAACTTAGAATATATTAAAACACAACCTAAATGAGGAGGGTAAAATATATTTAGCATTTTTAACATATCATTCTATTAATTATTTCTACTTAACTCATATTAACTCTTGAATCTCTTTCCTACCCTTGTGTAATGCCTAACATTGGCAACTGTAGTTCAAAGCTGCAATTACACTGTCTACTGTCTTCAATGATGGGTTGTCAATGGCTCTAGTAAACCAAAAAGTTAAATGTTGGAAATACAATGTTCTAGATGCAATCATTATACAGTAAATCTCCTGCTCTCTTCGAAGACAGCATATGGTGCTCCTCATTTTCATTACTGCAAAAGCTAAACTCATATAAAAAAGGTAAATTTGAGCAATCGATGGGGACCCACTGTGCTGACTAACCAGTTTGACTTTAGGTTAAACCTAAGGGTGTTTTGCTGGGGTTCCCTGGTATTCGCCTTTTGACAAAGAAGTCACTGGTAGAGATGTCGTGAACATAAAATGCAAATGTTCGCGACCCGGCAAACCGGACGAACCGCCATAGACTTCAATTGGCAGGCGAATTTTAAAACCCGCAGGGACTCTTTCTGGCCACAATAGTGATGGAAAAGTTGTTTCAAGGAGACTAACACCTGGACTGTGGCATGGCGGAGGGGGATCCATGGCAAAACTCCCATGGAAAATTACGTAGTTGACGCAGAGTCGGGTTTTAATCCATAAAGGGCATAAATCACCTAACATTTCTAAATTGTTTGGAATACCGTGCTTTAAAACATCCAGTGTGTGTATACGATCAGGTATGATGTTGTATCGATCAGGTAGTATAAGGGTTACGTTCGCTTCACAGACAGTGACAGACCAAACTCTGGCAGACCAAACTCCCCTTTTAACGCACCGCAAACAACCGCAATCAGTCCATTTGCACAACCGCAAACTCCCCATTTGCACAAGGTTGGATACCAAGCTAGCCATGTCTCGTTTCTTGTCCTCACTGACGTCATTGAAGGTCTCTTTCTCCACCCAGCCATGTACAACACCAAGGGTCCCCGAAAGGTGACAACAAGCCCCCTGGGATGCCTGCTGTGGTTGGTCTTCCACCTCCTCAAAGCCTCCTTCTTTCTCTGACTCCTCTTCTTCAGACTCCTCTCTCTGCATTGCCGCAGGTCCAGCAATCAACGACGACAAGGCTGCTTCTGGTGGTGATGGTGACCACAATTCTTCCTCTTCATGCTCATCTACGGCCTGATCCAGCACTCTTCACAGGGCACGCTTCAGAAAAAAAACGCATATGGGATTAGGTTGATGATGTTGCTTTGGGTTTGACTGACCAGGTTTGCCACCTCCGTAAAAGGACGCATGAGCCTACAGCCATTGTGCATGAGCGTTCAGTAACGCGGCCAAAAATACCCAACTCCTCAGCTCCTCCTAAAAATAATCTGTTCTTACCAGTTTAATCTCTATTTTGTCCCCTATCAGGGGCCGGTGTATAGAATAGATTTTAGGAACCGGGAGAAGGAAAAATATGGTTGGTCGGCCCTCTTTCTTCCAATTTGGGGCACTGCACGTGTGCCGTGCAATGTACTGTGCCGCCCTGCTGTGCCATGTACTGTGCCACCCTGGTGTGTTGAGTAGTACTATTCCTATTAGTTTAATCCCTGTTACGTCCTCTATAAGGGGACGTGTATCAAATAGGTTTTAGGAACCGGGAGATGGAAAAAGATGATTGGTCGGTCCTCTTACTTCCAATTTGGGGCAATGCGCGTGCGCCGCGCAATGTACTGTGCCACCAATACAAATAGTGTGAACTACTATTCTTACCATTTTAATCTTTAAGTGTCCTATCAGGGGACGTGTATTGAATTGAATCCTTGCATGGGGAGATAGAGAAAAAATCTTGCTCTGCCTGCTTCCTTCTACTTTTGGGCACTTGCAATGGAATTTGCCACCAATGCAACTAGTGTTAACTAAGTACTATTCCTATCAGTTTAATCTCTATTTTGTCCCTTATCAGGGCCAGGGCCGGTGTAGTGAATAGATTTTTGGAACCGGGAGATGGAAAAAGACCCATGCTCGGTCCGCTTCGTTTGAATTCTAGGTCACTGCGCGTGCGCCATGCAATGTACTGTGACACCCTATGTGAGTGGTGGGCAGTGGGCACAATACAGTCTGTGGGCCTGACACTCACTGGCAGGCAACTGCAATTATATTAAAGGGTAAAAATTAAATGACTTTTTTTTATCTGCAAGGTACTGTGCCACCCTATATGAGTGGTGTGCACACAGTACAGTTTGTGGGCCTGTGGCCATTCACACACGTGCAGGCAACTGCAATATATGTATATATGAAAAAAAAAAAAAGCAGACTGATGTACAAGCCCTAAAAAGGGTTTTTTGGGGAGCTGTCAGGATGCTGTCCTAACAGCAGATGGCCCCTTTCACACGAGCGAGTTTTCCGCACGGGTGCAATGCGTGACGTGATCCGCACTGAATCCTGACCCATTCATTTCAATAGGTCTGTGTACATGAACGTTTTTTTTCATGCATCACTTCTGCGTTGCGGGAAAATCGCACCATGTTCTATATTCTGCGTTTTTCAGGCAGCCCGCCCCATAGAAGTGAATGGGGCTGCGTGAAAAACGCATTGCATCCGCAAGAAAGTGCGGGTGCGTTGCGTTTTTCACTGATAGTTGCTAGGAGATGTTGTTTGTAAACCTTACAATTTTTATCACGCACATGAAAAACGCATCAAAACGCATTGCACGCGCGCGGGCAGAAAACTAAACAACTGAAAGCAATCGCAGGCAAAACTGAATGGCTTTGCCTGTGAAATCGCACAGTTTTTGCTGAACTCATCTGCAATGCATCCGGATCTAAGGCCCCATTCACACATCTGCAATTTTTGTTCGCATCCATTCCGCAATTCTGCGGAATGGATGTGGACCCATTCATTGTGAATGAGGCCGCACGCGAACATCCGGGTTTTGTCCCCGAAACATCTGGCTGCGGCTCCACAAAAAATAGAGCATGTCCTATTCTTGTCTGCAGCCTGCGGACAAGAATAGGCATCTCTATGGGAAGTGCCGTCATGGTGTGTTGCGGATCTGCAATTTGCAGATCCGCAACACACTACGGACGTGTGAATGGTGCCTAATCCGGACACGCTCATGTGAAAGAGGCCAATGAGTTTTGAGGACTAGAGTGGACACAGAACACTGGCCTAGCTAACGCTTTCCCTATTAATTCAGCAGCAGCAGCACTCTCCCTGCTCTAACTAACACTGCAGCTTCAGAATGAATTTAAGATGGATGCTGTCCTTGCTTTTTGATAGGAGGTGGGAGGGTCTGGGAGGGAGGGTATGCTGATTGGCTGGAATGTGTCTGCTGACTGTGAGGTACAGGGTCAAAGTTTGCTCAATGATAAAGCATAGGGGGTGAATCGAACATTGAATATGTTTGCCCGCCATGGCGAACGCGAACATGCGATGTTCGCCGGGGACTGTTCGCCAGCGAATAGTTCAGGACATCTCTAGTCACTGGGAATGTAGACCATTAGTCACCCACAATAAATATCTTTCACAACCACAATTGTAGTATCAAAAAATGGGTTTTACAGATTAATGATCATACACAAAAACAGGACATAAATATAAACCATAATCTCCAATATATAAGGTGCATTCTTATAATACAAAATGTTCCTGTTAGGTGGCTCTATACTGGCCAACAAGATGACATTCTCTAATGACAGAGATGCAGGAGAGTAAAGCTCCCTCCCTCTCCAGGTGTCCCAGTTCCCTTTTTTTCCATTAAAAGGGTTCCTTAGGGCACAATGCCTTCACAATAAACATATAATAAACATGACAGGAATGTTAAAAACATAGGGGGTAATTTACTAATCTGAAATACGCCGATGCAGATGGCAGAACAACAATAAGTTGGCCTCTATCTGTAACTTTTCCCCACTCACGCCAGGTCTAAAATTTTGGTCGCGGTGTGGGTGGAAAAGGGGACAGGCTGTCAGGTCCGTCTCAATTAGCATTTGCTACACCTGTTTTTGGTGTAGAAATTGGTCTAAATGCAAGACAACTTGGAAGCTGTCTTACATTTAGAACTGGCGCCGGATCCGCTGAAGTCATGTAGAGGCCGGTGCCAGCTATGGGCCTTTATTAAGACTGGCGTCTAAATCGCTGGTCTTAATAAATGTGACCCATAGTTCAAATTGAAGCTACAAATAAACTAGACAAAGAAATGCTCCACAAATAAGTCGTCCCAGACTGGGTGATCAAATGATCAGGGCAATTGTACATCCTAGGGCAAGACAGATTCTCCAAATATTTCCAGATGGGAAGATTAGGTATTACGTCCCCTGATGTGAATCTGATGTTTTAAGCTACGGGGAGGGCCATTGATACAGAGTCGATAATTTTAGAAGCTCACAAAATGGATGCCAGCTGTACCAATTGATAATCGTCTCCCCTTAACACACAGAGGCATCACTGGAGAGGCTCCAGTATCCTCAATAAGTAATATCTTGGTAGTTCCTCTAGATACTGAGACTTAAGGGGATACTACCATATCGTCAAGTATTTATAGGTGAATAGACCAGTGATGGGGCACTGAATCACAATTTTGATAGGTTAATGTGACAGTATAACAGTGGTAGCCCTTTAATATGTAGCAGCAGTGGATAATGGCCAAATACCGGACTAGACAGTTAATGAATATATGGTATCCTCAGAAGAGAGGGAGAGAAGGGAAAGGGTGGAGGAAGGAAGAGAATACTATAGCTTCCCTTAGTTAGACCTCCTACAGTATATCCCCCAGCAGTGTCGGACTGGGGTACCTAGGGCCCACCTGTAAAATTTATTTTGGGTGCGCACCATACGGATACATTAAAATATAATAAATAATCTAACAAGTTTTTATATGAACATAGACTGGTTGAGGTGCTGTACATTGAATATATGTATGTAGTGCAGTAAATCTACTGTGTTATGTGAAACTTGTGGAGGGGGTGGGAGACTAGGGGCCCACCTTGCTCAGGGGCCCACTGGGGGATACCCCTGTACCCCTGTGGGCCAGTCAGAGCCTGTCCCCCAGGTTTTAGATAGTCCAGTATCTGTCTTTTATAGTATATTCTGCCACTGCTATGGAATGCTGCCACATGTGAGGACTGAGCCGACATCTGCATTTCCATCAGACATCATTCCTTAGCATTTCTTCTCCTCTGATATTCCCATTGACTTCTTTTTCTTGTTTGGTGTTCCATATTATCAATCAAAGGGAATTTATTCACCTATATATAGATCTGGACTTCGCTGCACGGAACCAACCAGGCGGCTACCTCCAGGAGTAGTCCTGGCATGGTTAACAGCTGACCCACTGGTGCAAAGCACCAAGAACTCAGGCAAAAGACATACTCTCAGCATAGTCCAAGGGCAGGCTGAGTATTTGCATATTCCAGATAGCAATTCCACAATCTGGGCAGACTGAGTACATGCGTAGTCCAGGTAGCAGCTTCCAGGGCGGGGCCAGCAGCAAGGAGCAGAATTGGTAGACAGGCAAGGTACAGTACATGGGAAGTCAGACAAGAGATCACACCTTTGCTGGTTACTAGAGACTATAAAGCCTCAAAGCTCAGGCAAAGGGATGGGTCTACAGCTCATATAAATAGGAAGGCTGATCAGCACCGTAGTCAGCAGCTGAACAGGTAGCAAAAGGGAAGGATTAACTCTAGCAGTGCTGAATGGAAGTTAACAGAGCATAGGTCCCAATACACATAGGAAGATTGGTGCAACTCCCACGTTTCTAAGGGACAGCAGGACAGAGGCAGGCATGGGCCACCAGCCTAACAATAGTTTTATACCAAATCTGGCCATACACATGAACTTAATAGACAGCGTTATAACTATAGATGAGCGGATTTTTCAAAAATTTCAGTCCGAATTTATTTGTGGCGAATTGCATAAAAAAACTGCTATTTCCTGGCTTCAAAGAGCCTTTATAGTGGTGTAGAACACTGTGCCTTTAAGTAACACGCATAGGGAGTCTGCTCTGGTAGTGAAATAATATTGTGAGTCCCTATGACATGCAGATGACAAGTGTCACTCTTACGCCCCTTGCAGACGAGCGTGAGTGGATTAGGTCCAGATTCGTTGAGGATGCATTCAGTGAAAACTGCACGATTTCGCAAGCAAGTATATTCAGTTTTGTTTGCAATCGCATTCAGTTGTTCAGTTTTTATCGCGTGAGTGCAATGCGATTTAATGCATTTTGCACGCGTGTGATAAAAAACTGAATGTTTACAAACAACATCTTTTAGCAACTGTAAGGAAATTGGACCCTTTGCTAGGTAACCCTGGTACCGGACTCCAGTGGTCAGCTTGGGTTAAGTCTTACTGGTACCAGGAGAGATATTTCTCAGTAGCAAACAAATGACAGACACACACACACACACAGGTATCACTGAGAAATACTTTAACTTTATTGAGGGTGGGGTAACATATCTATAGCAAGGGGGAGGGGGGGAATCAACAACCAATAAGATGAAGACGCACATACTATATGAAAAGTTACTGTTACAAAGAAATTGACCGTTGCTACATTTCTTAGAAGTGAGGAACAAGATGAAAATAACGGGATGCAGCCAGAACATCCACAGCTCAAGGCCTCACACGCATAGCTTACAGTGTTAACCCTTCAATCCCCTCTTAGAACCATTTAATTTTCATATGATATGGTTCTTTTTCATCTTTTTTATACACCGCCAAGTGTTCTCGATACCCCTCTGGGGAATGGGCATCTGAATCGGAGGGTAAAGCCTCCTAAAAGAACATATTGGTCATGCCCTTAAAATGCATTTTCTTTACACAGGGTATGACACACAAAGCAATTACAGCTATCATTATAATAGCAATAAGAATCATGAGGCCTATTTGCACAATTGCCCGTTTCCAATTACTAAATCATCCAAAGTAGTTCATGGATTGTTCAATCCTGAATTTTGTTTTAATTCACCTGACAAGTCTTCTAGTTTTTGTATGGCTACTGTCACCTTACCATTTGGGCCAGTATTATTGGGGATGAAAGTGCAACATGAGGTGGGATCAACCAGCACCTTACACACACCACCTTTTTCTGCCAGTATCATGTCTAGCACCATCCTATTCTGGAATGTCATAATAGAATCCGCCTGCAATTGATCAGCTACCTATTATAAAGCATCTCTAGTATAGTTAACAAACCTTTGTTGATTATAGTAGATATAATTAATCCAATCTACATTTTTATCTACAGTGATAATAGAAATGATGGATTCAAAACCAGCGGCTACTTGATCCCTGGCCTTGAATTCATCGGGGACCCCTCTTGGGACCCCTATAGCGTCTATGTACACATGTGGGTCAAAGTTCCCTTTACGTTTCCGTTTTGCCCTTAAGTTTACCTTTTCCTTGGGGAGTTCTGACTCTTCAAAGATATGCGTGTTCATGATAGCTTTGGCTAAGGCACATTCCCCTTGCCAATTTCCTTCTAATCTGGATCTTATCTTTCTATCTCCACATATCCAGTACATACCTGATTTTGAGTTAGTGATTGATTGGTAGTACTATCATTGGCACAATACCCTTTAGTAAAATTTCCCAGCTGTCTACTTGTGTTTCCACCTGTGTAACATGTGTAATTTCCTGGATATGTGTGTATACCAGCCCCAGGGTGAGGGGTCTTTGCTACAAGAGGGTATTTCTGTTTCCATTCTTCACAAATAGAGTGGTTGCTGGTGATGTTAGCAAATATTTGCAGAAAACATTCCTCTATATTAGAAGGGAGTATAAGAGGGACAGTTCCTAGATGGGGTTTAGCAGCCCCACAGATGTAACAATTACTCTCATTTACAGAGGCTGCTGTATATTTCATCCATTCAAGCCATAAATTAGTATCAGAAAACCCAGTTTCTGCTGCAAGAGCCTCCTCATATGTTGTGTCAGATATTGCCACCCAGTATGTGCATCGATTACCCCAATAGAGATCAGTCACACAAATATAGGCTTGCCCATTCTTCTAGTGGTTTCGTGAGTATTAGAGGAATTGTACCAGAAAGTGGTGAATTCATCTTTCTGGGTGATAGCAACTTTAGCTTGGCTATCTATCAGAAAAGTTAATAAGATCATTAGTGGCCCCATAGTCAGAATGGACCATTTGTGCCATTTCCCAGAATTGAGGGAGTGCATCCTGGTATTCTGGTGGAGGTCAGAGCTGTCTGCTCCCGTTAGTACCTCACTTTGTCCGTTTTCGAGGTCAGGGCTGTCTGCCCCCATTATTACCTCCTTTTGGGGCGCCTCTTTTACCAACTTCACTCTGGTGGCCTGTATCCAGGTGGGTGTTTCCTCTGTGAGAACTGCTGTATGGGTCACAGCTACCACGGTGGTGGGAGTTCTGTAGGTGAAGTCCCCTGGAGCTTTTCCTTTCTTTAGGTTCTTCACTAGAACTCTGTCTCCAACTTGAAAAGGGTGAGTTGATTCGTGTGGAAGACAAGGAGACTTACAAGCAACTTTTTCTTCAGTTTCACGTAGGACCTTTATTAGTTTGGTAACATACTCTTCTCTGATGAGATCCATATCCCCTTCCTGCACTACCAGTGGGTGCTTAGCCCAAGGGGTGGGGAATGGCCTACCCATGAGTATCTCAAATGGTGACATCCCTAGTTTCTTACTAGGTGTCATCCTTATCTCAGCTAGCACTATTGGTAATACTTCTTTCCATTTTTTAAATGTGCCACCTGTTGCTTTTCTCAATTTATCTTTGAGGTGAAGGCCGGCCCCTGGTCAGATTCAATCACCAGTGGGCAGCCCCATCTTGGAATGATGTTCTGTGTGAGTATCCTTGCTATTGTTTTTGCATCTTCTGATTTTGTAGGGTAGACCTCTGGCCATCTTGAAAACATGTCAACTATGACCAAGGCGTATTCCTGTTTCCCTTTCTGCCTAGGTAAAATCTATGCCTATGTGTGTAAAATCTACCTGCAAATGTGTGAAAGGAGTGGTGGGGTAGTCGAGATGTTGGTATGGGACTTTGACATTGTTGTTTGGATTGTTTCTTAAACATGTGATGCATCTCCTTACATTGTCTGAAACTAACTCTTTGATACCCGTAATATAAAAGTTTTGTGTTAGCAGCATGTATGTTGTTTGAATGCTGTTATGTCCTACTCTGTGGAAATGTGCAATGAACAGAGGAGCACTGTGTTGTGGTATGCATGGTTTCCCCTCTTTGCAGATTAATCCAGTCTTAGGATTCTTCTGCAAAATTGTATAACACCAATCAGCCTTTTCATCTTCAGTGGCTGAGGAAAGTAATGCAGCTTTCTTGGCCTCTGTGTCAGCTAAGGCATTCCCCTGTGAAACATGTGCTCTGCAGTGTACATTTTCAAGTTGTGAGGGTAACTTCCAGAAGTTGTGTGACAAGATGTGAGTGTGAGATGCGCTTACCGTCAGCTGCAACAAATTATTTTCTCTGCCAGATAACACCGTGGTCCCAGACCACGCCACGAGCATACCTGCTGTCAGTGTAAGTGGTAACTGGCTTACTTTTGTGTAATATGCATGCTCTAGTGAGTGCAATCATTTCAGCAGCTTGTG
This sequence comes from Bufotes viridis, assembly GCA_033119425.1. Lineage (NCBI taxonomy): Eukaryota > Metazoa > Chordata > Amphibia > Anura > Bufonidae > Bufotes > Bufotes viridis. The sequence continues at coordinate 400,074,397 of CM065592.1, read as the reverse complement.
CAGACTGGTAAGTGATTGGTCTAGCTTCGAGGACAATGTCAGGTAACATGACTACTGAGTACCCTGCGTGGTAAGAATTGTCATTTGGTCTGCTGCAAGATCCATCTAAAAAACCTTCAGGTGCACCTTCAATTGGTATGGATGATAAATCAGAACGGGGCGAGGTCTTATGTTGTATGGCATGTATGCAATCATGTGTCTCTACCAGGTGGTCCTCAGTTCCCTTGAGTCCAAGCAGTGCATTGAGTATGGGTGCTGGGCCTGTGGTGTGTACGGCATAATTGATCTGTAGGGAGGAGTTGATGAGGAGCAGGATCTCATACCCAGACAACCTTTGGGCTGACATGTGCTGTGTGTGTATGCCTTTAAGAAGTCCTACAACATCATGTGTGGTGTACAGGATTGTTTCATGTCCCATTGTCAGTGGGGTTGCAAGTTCAACCATCATTGCACAGGCTGCAAGAGATCTAAGACATGCTGGCATTCCTTGGACAGAAGCCGTCATTACCTTTGAGAAAAATGCACAAGGACGCAACTTGCCTCTGTGATACTGGGTCAGCACACCCGCCATGGTTTTACAATTTTGTCAAGCATATATGTGGAATGTGAGGTTGTAGCCAGGGAGGCCCAAACCTAGACTTGTCATTAAAGCACATTTCAAGTAATCAAATGCATTCAACATTTCCTTTGACCATTTAATTAAGTCTGTCTGTTCGCTCAGTGTGGCCTGCCTCAGAACATTGTCATAGTAGGAGCAATCAGGAATCCATTATCTGCAGTAGTTTATCATACCAAGGAAAGATAGCATGTCTTTCCTGGTGTGCGGGGTGACCAGGCCTGCAACAGACTGGACTCTTTCTGTGCTGATTCTCCTTTCTACCTTTGTGAGGACAAAGCCCAAGTACTCAACTTGCTTTTTACACCATTGCATTTTCTTGCGTGACACCTTGTGTCCACATTCTTATAACCATTTTAACAAAGATACACCATCATTGGCCTCCTCTGACATACTGCACCCATCCGCGAAAAACGCATCACATCCGCACTTGCTTGCATGAAAATCGCTGAATATAGTACATGCTGCGATTTTCACGCACTGCACAAGTGATGTGTGAAAACCAACGCTCATGTACACAGACCCATTAATATGGATGGGTCCGAGTTCCGTGCGGGCGCAATGCATTTGTATCACGCACTGCACCCGTGCAGAATAGTTGCTCCTGTGAAAGGGGCCTTAGAATCACTGCACACTTCACTTATTTGGGTAGTCACGGGGGCCAAAACCAAATAACTCAGGTGTGAATTCAGCCTTACAGCCTTAGGTCAAGAAGAAGCACACTCCTTTTACACCGTCAACAGCTGATTCCACATAGATGTCTACAGAGCCTGTTCTATTAAACGCTTATACAAGTAGAGCCCCTGACAGTGGAGAGGGTGTCAGTAGTAAGTTTGTGTTGACATTACCGATTATTTTGCCCTTCCTCTGATCCATCAGAACAATAACCCAAAAAACGGATCCTGTCTGTAGAGCATTTGCCTTTACTCAGTCAGCATTTGGCCAGTTATCCATCAGTATTGCTAATGCAAAAAAAACAGGAGTGGATCCAAAACAGAGATGACACGTGAATGGAATGTTTGAATGTCTTCTGTGTTTTGTACCAACTCCTGCTTTTGGCTACCAAATCACAAGCCAATTCTGATGGAAACATACAGGCCTTACAGCTGCTACACAGACAGGATCCATTGTGTGTCTCATTTTTCCTTCCTTCTGACAGATCAGAAGAAGGGTCAAATAACTGATGATGTCAGCAAGGCCGACAGGCAAAATAGTGGCCTGGGCATGAAGTGGGGAGAGTAGGAACAGCATGAGAAGTCCACAGAGTGGCCCAATGACATAGTGGTGAGGTGGAAGCAGCATGAGGAGGCCACAGAGCAGCACAATGACAGCATGGAGGTGGCGGCAGCAGCATCAGGAGGAGACCACAGAGTGGCACAATGACAGTGTGGTAGTGGCGGCAGCATCAGGAGACCACAAAGTGGCAAGGTGACATAGTGTGGAGGTGGAAGCAGCATGAGGAGACCACAGAGTGGCAAGGTGGCATAGTGTGGAGGTGGAAGCAGCATGAGGAGGCCACAGAGTGGCACAATGACAGTGTGGCCCTAATTTTTTTATACTTTTACACAACACAAAGGCTTTTCAACAGATAAGTGCAACACTGAACGGTGAATATATTTTTATTTTGCCACTAATACACGGCAAACTGGGCTTTTGAATATATCACTGTATCGCAGAACGACAAATAGGCCCTAATTTTTTCTACTTTCACACAACACAAAAGGCTTTTCAACAGATAACTGTAACGCAGAACGGCGAGTATATTTTTATTTCGCCACTAATACACGACAAACTGGGCTTTAGAATACATCACTGCACCACACAAGGGCAAATATTTTTTCTTTTGCCACTAATACACGGCAACATGGGTTTTACAACATATAACTGCACCGCACAAGGGCAAATAAAACATACTGTAAAAATATTTCCTTGTAATAAACCCTGTTAATGGCTGTATCAAACAGCACTTGCACCCCAATAACAAGAATGGTTTGCTAGAATGACAGAGCTGTATAATGGCAATTTGGATCCCCAGTCAGTGCATCAAGGTGTAATAGGATTGTTGCTATTACCCAGGCTGTAACCTTCCCTACTGAACCCTGTTCTACATAAATGCTGTGGAACAATTTCTCCCTATCCTTTCCCTGCACTTATAAATCGTTTTTCACCACAATCCAGTCTTTCCTATCACTGTCTCTAGCGCCTGCAGACTCATTGGTAAATGACAGAATCTAAGATGGATGCCGCTATTTATAGGGCTGTGACATCACAGGGCTGGCTGGCTGCTGATTGGCTGCATGCATGGCATTACAGGTGATACCATCTTCCCAGAGTTCCTTTCTCCATGTCCTCACACGTGCAGTAGCCATTTTAGGAAAAAATGCGATTTGTTACCACGAAGCGTGAGGAAATTTGGCTTCAGTACGAATCAAATTTTTCCTGAAATTTGGAACAAATTCTACTTTGTTTATTTTGATTCGCTCATCTCTAGTTATAACTCATTGGAGTGCCATTGGTGTCAGTCGTGTGATAGAAAAAGCTCTCAGACACTCCCCAATAGAAAACTGTACATGACGACACAGCCTAACATATAGTGTATGGTGAGGAAACTAGTATGACAAGCCTCTAAAGGAACATGCAAAGTTGTGGACATAGGAGGACCACCTAGTGAATATTCGTGAATCCTGATGTTTTACTGTGTTTGAAGTTTGGCCCAGACATGGTAATAAAATAATTTAAAAAATTATACATGCCGCTTCGATCTACCTTCATTTCAGTCTGATCCTTCAGGTGGGCTTTGTGCCCCTATACTGCATGCAACCACTGCAGTCATTTATTAGCAATTATTAGCAGTCTTGTGTGGTAGGTAAGATGCCATCACTGCAACGGCAGGAAGAATAGAAAGAGTAGCTTTGGAGTGGAGAGAGTTTGGAACAGTTGAGTATAATTTGTTTTTATTATCTTCATACCTTCCCTGCATTTCACGACCCCTGCGAATGGGATAAAAAGCTATAATTAGTCTGCACTACCACTACATTGTAGACAGTGTGTATCCAGACACCTAAAAGGACGAAGCATGACACCACAACCCCTTCAAACTGTTCATATACAGTTGTGTTCAAAATTATTCAACCCCCACTGAAATTGAGTGTTTTGGCCAGTTTGACATTGATTTTGATCATTTCAGTCATCTTGTTTACAATTAAATCAAAGAGGCACTTGTAAGTCAGACAAATATAACATAACATTTATACTGAAATAACCACAAATGTATTTTCTGTGCTCACATCATTATCAGTTTTATTCAACCCCCAAGTGACATTCAATCTTAGTACTTAGTACAACATCCTTTTCCAGTTATAACAGCTTTTAAACATGAAGCATAGCTTGACACAAGTGTCTTGCAGCGATCTACGGGTATCTTTCGCACAAGTGATGTGTGAAAACCAACGCTCATGTACACAGACCCATTAATATGGATGGGTCCGAGTTCCGTGCGGGCGCAATGCATTTGTATCACGCACTGCACCCGTGCAGAATAGTTGCTCCTGTGAAAGGGGCCTTAGAATCACTGCACACTTCACTTATTTGGGTAGTCACGGGGGCCAAAACCAAATAACTCAGGTGTGAATTCAGCCTTACAGCCTTAGGTCAAGAAGAAGCACACTCCTTTTACACCGTCAACAGCTGATTCCACATAGATGTCTACAGAGCCTGTTCTATTAAACGCTTATACAAGTAGAGCCCCCTGACAGTGGAGAGGGTGTCAGTAGTAAGTTTGTGTTGACATTACCGATTATTTTGCCCTTCCTCTGATCCATCAGAACAATAACCCAAAAAAAACGGATCCTGTCTGTAGAGCATTTGCCTTTACTCAGTCAGCATTTGGCCAGTTATCCATCAGTATTGCTAATGCAAAAAAAAACAGGAGTGGATCCAAAACAGAGATGACACGTGAATGGAATGTTTGAATGTCTTCTGTGTTTTGTACCAACTCCTGCTTTTGGCTACCAAATCACAAGCCAATTCTGATGGAAACATACAGGCCTTACAGCTGCTACACAGACAGGATCCATTGTGTGTCTCATTTTTCCTTCCTTCTGACAGATCAGAAGAAGGGTCAAATAACTGATGATGTCAGCAAGGCCGACAGGCAAAATAGTGGCCTGGGCATGAAGTGGGGAGAGTAGGAACAGCATGAGAAGTCCACAGAGTGGCCCAATGACATAGTGGTGAGGTGGAAGCAGCATGAGGAGGCCACAGAGCAGCACAATGACAGCATGGAGGTGGCGGCAGCAGCATCAGGAGGAGACCACAGAGTGGCACAATGACAGTGTGGTAGTGGCGGCAGCATCAGGAGACCACAAAGTGGCAAGGTGACATAGTGTGGAGGTGGAAGCAGCATGAGGAGACCACAGAGTGGCAAGGTGGCATAGTGTGGAGGTGGAAGCAGCATGAGGAGGCCACAGAGTGGCACAATGACAGTGTGGCCCTAATTTTTTTTATACTTTTACACAACACAAAAGGCTTTTCAACAGATAAGTGCAACACTGAACGGTGAATATATTTTTATTTTGCCACTAATACACGGCAAACTGGGCTTTTGAATATATCACTGTATCGCAGAACGACAAATAGGCCCTAATTTTTTTCTACTTTCACACAACACAAAAGGCTTTTCAACAGATAACTGTAACGCAGAACGGCGAGTATATTTTTATTTCGCCACTAATACACGACAAACTGGGCTTTAGAATACATCACTGCACCACACAAGGGCAAATATTTTTTTCTTTTGCCACTAATACACGGCAACATGGGTTTTACAACATATAACTGCACCGCACAAGGGCAAATAAAACATACTGTAAAAATATTTCCTTGTAATAAACCCTGTTAATGGCTGTATCAAACAGCACTTGCACCCCAATAACAAGAATGGTTTGCTAGAATGACAGAGCTGTATAATGGCAATTTGGATCCCCAGTCAGTGCATCAAGGTGTAATAGGATTGTTGCTATTACCCAGGCTGTAACCTTCCCTACTGAACCCTGTTCTACATAAATGCTGTGGAACAATTTCTCCCTATCCTTTCCCTGCACTTATAAATCGTTTTTCACCACAATCCAGTCTTTCCTATCACTGTCTCTAGCGCCTGCAGACTCATTGGTAAATGACAGAATCTAAGATGGATGCCGCTATTTATAGGGCTGTGACATCACAGGGCTGGCTGGCTGCTGATTGGCTGCATGCATGGCATTACAGGTGATACCATCTTCCCAGAGTTCCTTTCTCCATGTCCTCACACGTGCAGTAGCCATTTTAGGAAAAATGCGATTTGTTACCACGGAGCGTGAGGAAATTTGGCTTCAGTACGAATCAAATTTTTCCTGAAATTTGGAACAAATTCTACTTTGTTTATTTTGATTCGCTCATCTCTAGTTATAACTCATTGGAGTGCCATTGGTGTCAGTCGTGTGATAGAAAAAGCTCTCAGACACTCCCCAATAGAAAACTGTACATGACGACACAGCCTAACATATAGTGTATGGTGAGGAAACTAGTATGACAAGCCTCTAAAGGAACATGCAAAGTTGTGGACATAGGAGGACCACCTAGTGAATATTCGTGAATCCTGATGTTTTACTGTGTTTGAAGTTTGGCCCAGACATGGTAATAAAATAATTTAAAAAAATTATACATGCCGTTTCGATCTACCTTCATTTCAGTCTGATCCTTCAGGTGGGCTTTGTGCCCCTATACTGCATGCAACCACTGCAGTCATTTATTAGCAATTATTAGCAGTCTTGTGTGGTAGGTAAGATGCCATCACTGCAACGGCAGGAAGAATAGAAAGAGTAGCTTTGGAGTGGAGAGAGTTTGGAACAGTTGAGTATAATTTGTTTTTATTATCTTCATACCTTCCCTGCATTTCACGACCCCTGCGAATGGGATAAAAAGCTATAATTAGTCTGCACTACCACTACATTGTAGACAGTGTGTATCCAGACACCTAAAAGGACGAAGCATGACACCACAACCCCTTCAAACTGTTCATATACAGTTGTGTTCAAAATTATTCAACCCCCACTGAAATTGAGTGTTTTGGCCAGTTTGACATTGATTTTGATCATTTCAGTCATCTTGTTTACAATTAAATCAAAGAGGCACTTGTAAGTCAGACAAATATAACATAACATTTATACTGAAATAACCACAAATGTATTTTCTGTGCTCACATCATTATCAGTTTTATTCAACCCCCAAGTGACATTCAATCTTAGTACTTAGTACAACATCCTTTTCCAGTTATAACAGCTTTTAAACATGAAGCATAGCTTGACACAAGTGTCTTGCAGCGATCTACGGGTATCTTCGACCATTCTTCATGGGCAAAAGCCTCCAGTTCAGTCACATTCTTAAGCTTGCGCGCTGAAACTGCTTTCTTTAAGTCCCACCAGAGGTTGTCAATCGGATTTAAGTCTGGTGACTGCGATGGCCACTTCAAAATGTTCCAGCCTTTAATCTGCAACCATGCTCTAGTGGACTTGGAGGTATGCTTGGGATCATTGTCCTGTTGAAAGGTCCAACGTCTCCCAAGCCTCAGGTTTGTGACGGACTGCATCACATTTTCATCCAATATCTCCTGGTACTGAAGAGAATTCATGGTACCTTGCACACGCTGAAGCTTCCCTGTACCTGTAGAGGCAAAACAGCCCCAAAGCATGATTGACCCCCCGCCATGCTTCACAGTAGGCAAGGTGTTCTTTTCTTCATAGGCCTTGTTCTTCCTCCTCCAAACATAGCGTTGATCCATGGGCCCAAACAGTTCTAATTTTGTTTCATCAGTCCACAGAACACTTTTGTGGTTTGTCCACATGACTTTTGGCATACTGCAGTCGACTCTTCTTATTCATTGGAGACAGCAAGGGGGTGCGCCTGGGAGTTCTGGCATGGAGGCCTTCATTACGCAGTGTGCGCCTTATTGTCTGAGCTGAAACTTCAGTACCCGCATCTGACAAATCTTTTTTCAGTTCCTCAGCAGTCACACGGGGACTTTTCTCCACTTTGCGCTTCAGGTAGCACACAGCAGTCAAAGTCAGCATCTTCTTTCTGCCACGACCAGGTAGCATTTGTGACACAGTGAGAGGTTTGGTGGTAAAAAACTGGTATTTTCCTCTCAGCCTGTGCTGCTGGGTTGATTGCAGCCAGGTGAGGGCAAATACTGGACCGGAATTTAGGTGCCGGTCCGGGTTTTTGGGTTAATACCTAGCTGCCTTTAAAAGACAGCTGGGTTTATGCAAAGCTCTCTCTCTCTCTGTGCTTGGGATCTGAGCCCTGTGCTGGGCTGAAAAGCTGAGACCTGTGTGTCAGGAGAGCAGGCCATGTAAAGACGGTCAGTGGACTTTTTGTGTTGCCGAGCATTCAGCCAGGTGTGAACTGACACCTAGGATTTGAGGTGATTAACCTGGAAACTGCTGGTGTTCTGTGGAGCTCTCAGGGCTGGAAGCAAGAGCTTGCAAAGAGGCGTGCAGTCTGCCTGGAAGCCTGAGGTTGGACTTTCCTGCGGCTGGGCTGACAGCCGGGTGCGAACACGCACCTAAACCACACAGGTGATTTGATCCCGTCTTGGACTTTTGTTTTGCCTCAAGTTTTTGCTATGTGTGTGAAGTAACACTAAGTGACTGTTTTGAGTTTTGTTTTTGCAAGTGTGAAATAAAACACTGTTTGCTGCACTACCTGGACTCCCTTTGCCTCTATACTGCACCCGCACCACTCTCTACCAGAGCAACTCCCCACACATTTCAACAGTGCCCTTTGCCTTGAAATTGCGAATGATGCTTCCTATGGTGTCTCTTGGTATGTTTAACATCTTTGCAATCTTCTTATAGCCATTGCCCTTCCTGTGAAGAGAAATCACCTCTTCTCTTGTCTTCCTGGACCATTCTCTTGACTTCACCATGTTTGTAAACACACCAGTAAATGTCTAGAAGGAGCTGAGTATCACAGTCATTTTAACCTCTTAAGGACACAGGGCGTACAGGTACGCCCTAATGTCCTAGTCCTTAAGGACACAGGGCGTACCTGTACGCCCTGTGTTTAAACTGCTACTGCACCCGATGTGGGCGCGGTAGCAACATGGTTCCTGCTGATGTAGATCAGCAGGAACCATGTTCTAATGCCGAGGGGGATCATGTGACCCCCTCGTATCGGCGATCGCTGCAAACCGCAGGTCAATTCAGACCTGCGGTTTGCAGCGGTTTTAGCGATCTCTGATCCCCGCGGTCTGTGACCGCGGGGATCAGAGAGTTAATTGCCCCAAAGTTAAAAATTTTAACCCCCCCTGCAGCGGCGGCGGGAGGCGGGCGGTGCGTCAGGCGGGATCGCAATAGCGATCCCCCGCCCGCCTCCCTTGTAATAATTCCCTGGTGTCTAGTGGTTCTATCAGAGTGCCAGCACATTGCTGGCACTCTGATAGAAAAACGGCTGGCATCTGTGCTGCAGATGCCAGCCGTTTAACCTCTTCTTACCGCGGTCCGGACGGACCGCGGTATGGAAGGTGTTAACAGGGAGGGAGCTCCCTCCCTCTTCCCATCGGGGCTGCTGTGCCTTTGCAGCCCCCCAGGATGCGATCGCAGAGGGAGGGAGCTCCTCCTCCTCATCCATCACCCACTGCTCTCTAATGGCAGTGGGTGATGGTTATCATGGCAGCAGGACGCTTTCAGAAGCGTCCTGCTTGCCATGGTATAGTAACTCTGGTCAGACTTCTGCTAAAGGCAGAAGTCTGACCAGACTGTGAAAGTAAAAATACAGTGCAGTACACTATATAGTGTACTGTACTGTATTATATAGACACCAGATCCACTGGATCTACAAGAACCAAGTGGGTCTGGGTCAAAAAAATGTAAAAAGTGAAAAAAGTAAAAATAAAAAACACAAATCACTGAATAAAAAGTAAAAAAAAAATACACTACACATATTAGGTATCGCCGCGTCCGGAAAAAACAGCTCTATAAAAATATCACATGACTGAACCCCTCAGGTGAACGCCATAAAAAAAAACAAAAATGGTGTAAATAAGCCATTTTTGGGCACCTTACATCACTAAAAGTGTAATACAAAGCGATCAAAAAGGCATATGCCTCCCAAAATAGTACCAATCTAACCGCCATCTCATCCCGCAAAAAATGAGCCCCTTCATAAAACAATTGCCCAAAAAATAAAAAAACTATGCCTCTCAGACTAAAACATGATTTTTTTGTTTCAAAAATGCTTTTTAGTGTTAAATGTAAAAAATTTAAAAAAGTAGACATATTGGGTATCTCCACGTCTGTAAGAATCTGCTCTATAAAAATATCACATGACCTAACCCCTCAAGTAAACTTTGTCAAAAAGCCATTTTTTTGTCACCTTACATCACAAAAAGTGTAATAACAAGCGATCAAAAAGTCATATGACCCCCCAAATAGTGCCAATCTAACCGCCACCTCATCCCGCAAAAATTATACCCAACCTGAGACGATCGCCTAAAAACTGAAAAAAATATGGCTCTCAGACTATGGAGACACTAAAACATGTTTTTTTTTGTTTCAAAAAGGATATTATTGTGTAACACCAAAATAAATAAAAAAAAAGTATACATATTGGGTATCGTCGCGTTCGTAACGACCTTATCTATAAAAATATAACATGACTTAACCCCTCAGGTGAACGCTGTAAACATAAAAAATAAAAACGTTGTAAAAAAAGTAATTTTTTTGTCACCTTACATCACAAAAAGTGTAATAGCAAGTGATCAAAAAGTCATATGCACCCCAAGATAGTACCATTCAAACCGCCATCTCATCCCGCAAAAAATGAGCCCCTACATAGGACAATCGCAAAAAAAAAAAAAAAACTATGACTTTCAGAATGTGGAGACAATAAAAAATCATTTTTTTCAAAAATGCTTTATTATGTAAAACTGAAACAAAAAACCCCAAAAAGTAGTCATATTTGGTATTGTCGCGTCAGTAACAACCTGCTCTATAGAAATAGCACACAATCTAACCTGTCAGTTCAACGATGTAAATAACAAAAAATACAAAACTGTCCCAAAACAGCTATTTTTTTTGCAAATTATCCATTTTAATCCATTTTTCCAGTAACAAAGCAAGGTTTAACAGGCAAACAAAACTCAATATTTATTGCCCTGATTCTGTAGTTTGCAGAAACCCCCCATATGTGGTTGTAAACTGCTGTATGGCCAAACGGCAGAGCACAGAAGGAAGGGAACGCCATATGGTTTTTGGAAGGCGGATTTTGCTGGACTGTTTTTTTTGAGACCATGTCCCATTTGAAGCCCCCCTGATGCACCCCTAGAGTACAAACTCCCAAAAAGTGACCCCATTTTGGAAACTACGGGATAAGGTGTCAGTTTTGTTTGTATTATTTTAGGGTAAATATGATTTTTGGTTGCTCTATATTACACTTTTTTTGAGGCAAGGTAACAAAAAATTGAAATTCTGAAATTTCATCTCCATTTGCCAATAACTCTTGTGGAACACCTAAAGGGTTAACAAAGTTTGTAAAACTAGTTTTGAATACCTTGAGGGTGTAGTTTCTTAGATAGAGTCACTTTTATGGAGTTTCTATTCTAGGGGTGCATCAGGGGGCTTTAAATGGGACATGGTGTCAAAAAACCAGTCCAGCAAAATCCGCCTTCCAAAACCCATATGGCGTTCCTTTCCTTCTGCGCCCTGCCGTTTGGCCATACAGTATTTTAGGACCACATATAGGGTGTTTCTGAAAACTACAGAATCGGGGCAATAAATATTGAGTTTTGTTTGGCTGTTAACCCTTGCTTTGTTACTGGAAAAAATGGATTAAAATGGAAAATTTTCCAAAAAATTGAAATTCAGAAATTTTATCTTTATTTGCCATTAACTCTTGTGGAAAACCTAAAGGTTTAATGACGTTTGTAAAATCAGTTTTGAGTACCTTCAGGGGTGTAGTTTCTAGAATGGGGTAATTTTTGGGTGGTTTCTATTATGTAAGCCTCGCAAAGTGACTTCAGCCCTGAACTGCTCCCTAAAAAGTGGGTTTTTGAAAATTTCTGAAAAATGTCAAGATTTGCTTCTAAACTTGTAATGTCCCCAAAAAATGAAATGGCATTCCCAAAATAATCGATACATGGTGTAGACATATGGGGAATGTAAATCAATAACTTTTTTTGGCAGTATTACTATGTATTCTAGAAGTATAGAAATTGAAACTTGGAAAATTGCAAATTTTTAAAAATTTTTGGTAAATTTGGTATTTTTTTATAAATAAAAATGAAATTTTTCGACTTTATTTTACCACTGTCATGAAATACAATATGTGACGAAAAAACAATCTCAGAATGGCTTGGATAAGTAAAAGCGTTTTAAAGTTATCACCACATAAAGTGACACTGATCAGATTTCCAAAAAATGGCCTGGTCCTTAAGGTGAAATAGGGCCGTGTCCTTAAGGGGTTAAATCTGCCTAATTGGTGCTTATTATGCTTGATTGCTGCTCCTTGACATCCACAGGTGTTTTCAATACCTGATCGAAAACACTTGAATGAACCTCTGTTATTAAGAGTGGTAGTCTTTAAGGGGTTGAATAATTGTGGCAATGAAGAAATCACAAAAAAAAACATTTAATACTGTATTACAAAAACAATTGATGTAAATTTGATTCTTTAAAAAGTCCTTGTAAGATTTTATTCTGAACACAATTACAAATGTACACTAAATTCCCTAAAACCCTTTACAGCATTGGGGGTTGAATAATTTTGAACACAACTGTAGAAGTACAAACCCGAGTGATCTGGTGATATACTATGTATATGGAAAAACCTGTCAATCAACAGCTGGAGGAAAGGGGGAGCAAGCTTGTCATGCATATTTATTGGACTTTTGCTGACCGAGCACTGCATAGTTTGAGAATGAACTCCAAGTACTCACAAAGTATTTCAAATTAACATGTGTGGCAAACCACTGAAATCAATGTTTTTCTCATTATACTTTGCTGCACTGAGAGAGGACAGTATAAGATACCTGGGAGGTTCCCATTAAAGTGGCACAGTGTTCTTTTTGAGTCCCTTTTTTGAAGATGTTGGAATTTAATTTTGTAATATTTATTTTTGGTCCAGCTTCATATTTTAACAGCTGGGTTCATACTTTGCTCATATATTCTCTGTCAAATTTTGGAGATCATGGGTTTCTTGATTTATATCAAGCTGCCAAGAACCTGAAGTAGCAAAGAAAAATCAAAACAAAGATTCAATAAGAAAATTCATTGATTTTTGTCCATAGATAAATATCTGGTCTGGTCCATTGATGGACATAGGTACACTGTCAGGTCTATAGATGCATGCCATGATAAGTTTGGTGGGGAGGAACTTGTGTGGACTGGAAAGATACCTGATCTTAACTCCACTCAATACCATTAAAAAGAACTGATACCATGAGAACTCTCTCTACCGGAATGCATGCCTACTATAAAATTTGGTGAAGGAAGGATACTAGTAAGGGGCTGCTTATCAGGATTTTGGTCCCTTACTGTCAGTAAAGTATAAAGTTTCTATTGGATTGAGTGATTTTTGGGATAGTTCTCAGGAACAAGCATTCCTAAGAACTAGAGTTGAGCGAACACCTGGATGTTCGGGTTTGAGAAGTTCGGCCGAACTGCACGAAAATGTTCGTGTTCGGGATCCGAACTTGACCCGAGCTTCACCCCGAACCCCATTGAAGTCAATGGGGACCCGAACTTTTGGGCACTTAAATGGCTGCAAAATTGCCCTGGGAAGGGCTAGAGGGCTGCAAAATGTAGGTAAATGCCCTGCAAACATATGTGGATAGGGAAATAGCTTAAAATAAAATACAGAAAAATAATAAATAAACATTCTAAACTTGAGCCCAAGTGAGTGACAGTGGCACCTGTCACCCAGCAAACAGAGAATGTGGCAGCAACGCCAACACATCTGTCATTGTCACCAAGCATCTCCACCAAATCCCATGGAAGTGTTCAGCTATCAGCTGTCCATCTCCCAAACACTGGAGAGAAAAAAAAATAGAAAGAGGAAGTACCCTCCTACCCATGGCTCTGAATGCCTTATTTCAAACATCCTGGTCCTTTGAAATGCTGTCATTCTGTCTGGTGGACAGTTTTAAAAACCTTATGGCGGTGGCTGTCCCACAGTACGTGTATCCCAGCCGCCGCTACTTTTGCAGGCAAGCCATCCTTTCCCTGCACAACCAAGTGACGGACAAAATCAGGTGTGCACTGCGCAAAGCCATCTGTGGCAACGTCCACATAACCAACAACACAGTAGGTAAATGCAGCTGCTGGCCCAGAGGCGGATAGCATTTTTGCGAATGTCCTTCCACCCCCGAGAATTGCTGGGCATTTCTTTTTGTATCCTGTTACCTCCTCCTCCTACTCAGCTTTCTCCTCCTCTACCACCTCCTCATCTGCTCAGCGTAACACCTTCACCACCCACAGCAGCACATCCAGAGGGAAACGACAGCAGGCTGTTTTAAAACTTGTGTGTTTGTGGGACAAACCCCGCACCGCGCAGGAGCTGTGGACAGGCATGGAACAACAGACCGATCGTTGATTGGTGCCACTGAGCCTCGAGCCTGGCCTGGTGTTGTGCGCTAATGGGCGAAATATACTAGCAGGTCTGGGCCTAGCCGGTTTGATGCACATCCCCTGCCTGCCACATGTGCTGAATTTGGGGAACAGAAATTCCTAAACACCAGACAGTGAAAATCAATTCAGTTAATCGAACACACACAACACCCCCACCCCCACTTTCACTCAAACCATTAACAAACTATTTACAAATATTCTTAAAAGCATATTAAAATAACTATAATTCAGCTAAACTTACTATATAAACAAACAAAACTATATACATGCCTTATCCTTAACTTAAGGCTAGTGACATCCAAGTGGCTCGAGGTGTGGGTTCCTGCACCAACATAGTCCCTGGCCTGGAACACAATTGTCCAGCCAGGGCACAGTTCTGGAGGATGAGGAGGATAAGTAGGATGATAAGGAGTAGGAGTAACTGTGTTCTCAGCAGGGTGGCACCCAAGCCAGCTCACGGGCAGCTGGGTCACCATCAGCACCTCAGAAGGCTGGGTTAGCATTGGCGAAATGTGGGAAAGCTTTGTCATCACGCCACAACAACCTGCACCACCACCTGCAGATCTGGAACGTTTTAGCAGGAGGCAGCATTTCAGCAACATGGTTTGCCCAGGGGTGTAGCTACAGGGAAGCGTGGGAAGCACACTGTTTTGGGTCCCTGACCTAGAAGGGGCCCATCCAGGAGGAGAAGGACTAAAATAATTTGTCATGGCCCCCTCAACAGTATTATACAATGAAATTAGATACAGTGGCAGTATAGACAGTGTAGAAAGTGGATGGAAAATAAACCCAAACAGCCTCTCACCCTACACACTCAACACCCCCCCACCCTTTCACACAAACCATTAACAAAATATTTGCAAATTTACTTAAAAACATGTTAAAATAACTATAAGGCAGCTAAACAAACCATATAAAGAAACAAAACTATATACACGCCTTATCCTTAACTTAAGGCCAACCAAATACAAGTGGCTCGGAGAGTGGGTATCTGCACCAACATAGACCCTGGCCTGGAACACAATTGTCCAGCCAGGGCACAGTTCTTTAGGATGAGAAGGAGGAGTAGGAGGAACGCTGGGGGATACAGAGGAAACAGAGAGGATAGCTTGTCCTTGCCTCTGGGCAGCCTGACACACATGAGCGACTACATGCTGCAGTGCCTGCGCAACGACCGTCCAGTTACTGCCACATTCTAACTTGTGCTGATTACTGCGTGGCCACCCTGCTGCATCCCCGTTACAAGGACAACATGTCGTCCTTAATTCCCTCACTGGAGTGTAATAGGAAGATAAGCCCGCTAGTAGACATGCTGCTGATGGCATTCACACCTGACACCGGGGGCTCAGTGGAAGCACAAGGTGAAGGCAGAGGAGGAGGAGAAAGAATTTGCCAATGCAGCTGAGTCAGCAGCAACACCTTAGAAGGCAGAGTTATCATGGGCAAAATGTGGAAAGGCTTTGTCATCATGCCACAACAACCTGCACCCCCAGCAGATCTGAAACATCTTAGCAGGAGGCAGCATTTCAGCAACATGGTGGAACAATACATGTACTGACTGATGGGTTTGCCTAGGGGAATAGCTACAGGGGAAGCAGGGGAAGCAACTGCTTTGGGGCCGTGACCTAGAAAGGGCCCATCCAGGAGGAGGAGGAGGACTAAAGGACTTTGTCAGGGCCCGTTCAACAGTATTATACAATTAAATTATATACAGTGGCAGTATTGACAGTGAAGAAAGCGAAAACAGCTGCCTGGCCTGGTCTGAAAGAGTGATCTTTAGTAGCCACAGGCATGGCGGCAGGAAAGAAAGGGGTTTGTGCAAAAATTACTGGGGGAGGGAGGCCCCATTCAAAAATTTGCGGTGGTGCCCAATCATTTCTACCTAGGCCACTGGGTCTGCCCCATTCAACATCAAATTGGGCACATGTCCTGAGGTTGCCCTTTACGCCTTGGAGGTGCTGGCCTACCCTGCAGCCTGTATTGTCTGAAGGGGGTGTTATCAGGGGCGTAACTAAAGGCTCATGGGCCCTGGTGCAAGAGTTCAGCTTGGGCCCCCTTCCCTCAGTGCTTTGTGTGTCTTCCTATGCAGCACAAGTGTCTTTGGGCCCCGTCAGGCTCCTGGGCCCGGTAGCGACTGCTACCTCTGCACCCCCTATAGTTACGCCCCTGGGTGTTATCACCAACAAGCGCAGCCGCCTGTCCTCAGACAATGTGGGCAAGCTTTCGTTTATTAAAAAGAACCAGGCATGTATCCCACAGAACTTGTTTGTACCTTATTCAAAATTGACATGTATACCGGCCTCACCGAACCATTGTTATACTACCATGCACTTACACTTTGTTTCATTTTTTATATTTTCCCAATGTCTTGGGATCTACACTAATTTATTTAAAAAAAATTAACAATAAAAAGAACAGTTATTGGCGACTACCTTTGGCTTCACAGCCAAAAAAGGCTTCATTTCATGGAAGAATGTAACCGCCAATTGTAAGTTCCCTGTCAGTTATGCAGTGAAGGGGTTTGTCCCTGGCAAAAATGTTAATATTTCACCCAACAATTTAAAATCTATCCTTTGCCGGACAGTATTAAACTTGGCCAGCCACAGCTGAAACCACTGATTTACGGTATTGCTATTTTGGCAATTGAATTTCTCCCAAGAAAAAAATCTATCCTTTGCTGGACACTATTAAACTTGGCCAGCCACAGCTGGAACACCAGATTTAGGGGATTGCTTTTTTGGCAATTGAATTTCACCCAAGAACAAAATCTATCCTTTGCCGGACACTATTAAACTTGGCCGCCACAGCTGGGACACCAGATTTAGGGGATTGCTATTTTGGCAATTGAATTTCCCCCCAGAGCAAAATTTATCCTTTGCTGGACAATATTAAACTTAGCCAGCCACAGCTGGAACACCAGATTTAGGGGATTGCTATTTTGGCAATTGAATTTCACCCCAGAACAAAATCTATCCTTTGCCAGACAGCAGACAGTATTACACTTGGCTAGCCACAGCTGGAACACCAGATTTAGGGGATTGCTATTTTGGCAAGTGAATTTCACCCCTCAATAAAATATAGAAATTTGTATCCTGCGTTTCTAGGTGTGACAATCACAGCCAAGCCACTGATGTAGGATATAGCAAAATAAAAAAAACTAGTATTGATGGATTGACAGCTTTTGCTGGTGAACCACCAGACACAAAATGGCTGCCGATCACCCCAGAAAAAAGTGACAGAAAAACACTCTGGTCAGACTAAAAACCAGTGAGCAATTGACTAGCAGAAGTTGAATGATTCACAGCTATAGATTGATCACTTCATTAAGTGTTTTTGCTGAGTTTTCCCTGCCTATTCTCGCCCTCACGGCAGCTGCATCCTATCCCTACACTAATCAGAGCACAGTGACGTGTGGCGCTACGTGACTATAGCTTAAAGAGGACCTGTCACTGGTCCACAGTTTATTAGGCAAAGGTATGTACATGGAGAGCGGCACCCAGGGATATCCCTGCACTTACTTGTATCCCTGGGTGCCGCTCCGTTCGTCCTCTGTAGCTCCCGGTACAGGTGCTCGTGCTTCTCCAATTTTGCCTGGGGCGGAGACATCTTCTTTTGCCCTGGGCGTCACCTTCTCCCAGGGCTGGAGCGCTGGCCAATCGCAGCGCTTAGCTCATATTCAGGATATCTCATGTGGAGCGCGATGATATCATCACGTTGGCTGTCATAGTGATGTCACGGGATGTTCAATTAAGATGGTGGCAGGCTTTTCACACCCAAACGGATGAGGTGAGTATGATTTTTATTTAACCCCATATTAGGGAAAATCGATTAATTGCCACAAAGCTCAAGGAAATTCAGCTTTGCGGCAAATCAAAATTTCCCTGAAATTCGTATCGAAGTCCACTTCGAACACTTAGATTCGCTCAACACTACCCATAGTATTGAAATCTCCTACCCAGTCTTCTGCAGAGAGCGCACAGGTGGCGTCTGAATCCTATGCTCATCAGTCTGTCACATCACACCCATGCATATCAGGGAACCTGTCTGAGCTCAAGCAATGCAGCAGTCTCTTATGCTGTTTGAAGACTGCAGGCAGGGTTTCCCAAGGGCATCTAGCCCTTCCCTAGGGGTGGAAGACATAGAATGCACTGATGCACAACCATTTATGTTTCCTGATGAGGACATTGGAATACCACCTCAGCACGTCTCTGATGATGAGGTGCCAACACAGGTGCCAACTTCTTTGTCTTTCTGCAGTGTGCAGACCGATAAGGTCAGGGAGGAAGACTGGGTGGAAGACGATGCAGGGGACGATGAGGTCCTAGACCCCACAGCAGGGTGCAAAAGCAGACCAGCGTCGCCAAGAGAGTTCGCCTGCTACTGGCCACCACCACCAGGGACCGAGCACACCAAAGGCAGCTTCAAGGAGTTCCCTGGCATGGCACTTCTTCACACAATGTACTGACGACAAGACCGGAGTGGTTTGCACGCTGTGCCATCAAAGCCTAAGGCGAGGCATTAACGTTCTGAACCTTAGCACAACCTGCATGACCAAGCATCTACTTGCGAGACACGGGCTGCAGTGGAGTAAGCACCTTCAAAACCAAAAGAGGGCTCAGGCCCCTCCTGCTCCCTCTTCTGCTGCTGCTTTGGTCTCTTCCTCCACCTCTGGAGGAATGTTGGCATCTGCCGCCCAGGAAACAGAGGATGTGTCACCAACGCCACCACCTCAGTCACCAAGCATCTCCACCATGTCAAAGGGAAGCGTTCAGCTCTCCATCTCACAAACCTTAGAGAGAAAGCTTAAATTCCCACCTAGCCACCCTCGATCCCTGGCCCTTAATGCCAGCATTTCTAAACTACTGGCCTTTGAAATGCTGTCATTCAGGGTGGTGGAGACGGACAGCTTCAAACAGCTGATGTCCATGGCTGTCCCACAATATGTTTTTCCCAGCCGCCACTACTTCTCCGGGAGAGCCATGCTTTCCCTGCACAACCAAGTCTCGGATAAAATCAAGTGTGCACTGCGCAATGCCATTTGTGGCAAGGTCCACCTAGCCACAGATACGTGGACCAGTAGGCACAGCCAGGGACGCTTTATTCCCTAACTGCACACTGGGTAAATGTAGTGGCGGCTGGGCTCCAGGCGGAGAGCTGTCTGGCACACGTCCTTCCGCCACCAAGGATCGCAGGGCATCATTCTTTGCCTCCTGTTGCCTCCTACTCGGCTTCCTCCTCCTCTTTTACCACCTCATCATCCGGTCAGCGACCGACCTTCACCACCAACTTCAGCACAGCCAGGGGTAAACGTCAGCAGGCCGTTCTTTAAACTCATGTGTTTTGGGGACAGGCCCCACATCACACAGGAGTTTTAGCGGGGTATAGAACAACAGACCGACGAGTGGTTGCTGCCAGTGAGCCTCAAGCCCGGCCTGGTAGTGTGTGATAATGGGCAAAATCTCGTTGCAGCTCTGGAACTAGCCGGTTTGACGCACATCCCTTGCCTGGCGCATGTGCTGAATTTGGTGGTGCAGAAATTCATTCACAACTACCTCGACATGTCAGAACTGGTGCATAAAGTGTGGGCCGCCTGTGCGTGCTTTCGGTGTTCTCATCCTGCTGCTGCTCGCCTGTCTGCGCTACAGCGTAACTTCGGCCTTCCCACTCACCGCCTCATATGCGACGTGCCCACCAGGTGGAACTCACCTTTGAACATGCTGGACAGACTGTGCGAGCAGCAGCAGGCCATAGTGGAGTTTCAGCTGCAGCACGCACAGGTAAGTCGCACTACGGAACAGCACCACTTCACCACCAATGACTGGGCTTCCATGCAAGACCTGTGTGCCATGTTGCACTGTTTTGAGTACTCCACCAACATGGCCAGTGGCGATGACGCCGTTATCAGCGTTACAGTACCACTTCTATGTCTCCTTGAGAAAACACTTTGGGCGATGATAGAAGAGGATGTGGCCCAGGAGAAGAAGGAGGAAGAGGGGTCATTTCTAATACTTTCAGGCCAGTCTTTTAGAAGTGGCTCAGAGGGAGGTTTTTTGCAACAGCAGAGGCTAGGTACAAATTTGGCCAGGCAGGGCCCACTACTGGAGGACGAGGAGCAGGAGAATGAGGAGGAGGATAAGGATGAAGCATGTTCACAGCGGGGTGGCACCCATTGCAGCCCAGGCCCATCACTGGTGTGTGGCTGGGGGGACACGGAGGACGATGACGATACGCCTCCCACAGAGGACAGCTTGTCCTTACCTCTTGGCAGCCTGGCACACATGAGCGACTACATGCTGCAGTGCCTGAGCAATGACAGCAGAGTTGCCCACATTTTAACTTGTGCTGACTACTGGGTTGCCACCCTGCTGGATCCTCGGTACAAGGACAACGTGGAAGGTGATAGGAAGATGCGCGACTACAAGCGCATGCTGGTAGACACACTCCTGAGAGCATTCCCAACTGACACGGGGGGACAAGTGGAAGCACAAGACGAAGGCAGAGGAGGAGCAAGAGGTCACCAACACAGCTGTGTCACGGCCAGCTCCTCTTAAGGCAAGGTTAGCATGGCGGAGATGTGGAAAATTTTGTCACCGCGCCACAGCTAACTGCACCGCCAGCTGATATGGAACGTGTTAGCAGGAGGCAGCATTTGAACAACATGGTGGAACAATACGTGTGCACACGCCTCCACGTACTGACTGATGGTTCGGCCCCATTCAACTTCTGGGTCTCCAAATTGTCCACGTGGCCAGAGCTAGCCCTTTATGCCTTGGAGGTGCTGGCCTGCCCTGCGGCCAGTGTATTGTCTTAATGTGTATTTAGCACGGCAGGGGGCGTCATTACAGACAAACGCAGCCGCCTGTCCACAGCCAACGTGGACAAGCTGACGTTCATAAAAATGAACCAGGCATGGATCCCATAGGACCTGTCCATTGATTGTGCAGAATAGACATTTATAACTGCCTCGTCCTCAACCATACATTCTATACTCCAGGGCACTTCTTTATTAAATCCTCTTTTTAATTGTACCATTATTTTGGGGGCAAATCCAAGTTGAATGAACCTCTCCTCTGGGTGCCAGGGGCCTACTTTTTAGCTAATCTCCTGCTGCTTTGGTGTGTGACATTAACCTCTTTTTGCTGTCACATGAGCTCTCCACTGTCTGGGTGTCAGGGGCCTAAAATTCTGTTAATCGCCTGCTGTATTGGTGGGAGACATTAACCTCTTTTTCCTGTCAAATGACCGCCCCATTGTCTGGTTGTCAGGGGCCTATATTTCGTTAAATCGCTTGCTGCATTGGTGGGAGACATTAAACTCTTTATACTGTCAAATGACCTCAAAATTGTCTGGTTGTCAGGGGCCTATATTCCGTTTAATCGATTGCTGCATTGGTGGGAGACATTAAACTCTTTATACTGTCAAATGACCTCAACATTGTCTGGTTGTCAGGGGTCTATATTTCGTTTAATTGATTGCTACATTGGTGGGAGACATTAAACTCTTTTTACTGTCAAATGACCTCTACTTTGTCTGTTTGTCAGGGGCCTATATTTTGTTTTATCGCCTGCTGTATTGGTGGGAGACATTAACCTCTTTTTACTGTCAAATGACCGCCCCATTGTCTAGTTGTCAGGGGCCTATATTTCGTTTAATCGCTTGCTGCAATGGTGGGAGACATTAAACTCTTTTTACTGTCAAATGACCTGCCAATTGTCTGGTTCATGAGTAGGAATCAGACAGTGGAGGCCGGATATAATCGGCTTACACAAAAAATAAAATAAAAAATTATTAAAAAAAAAAAAAAAAAAAAAAGGGGGTGGGTGTTTTCAAGGGAGCGCCAGATCAGATTGTCATGATCTATAAAATAAAGAGAATCTTGTGGTATATGTTAATTTTAGGACGTTAACCTCTAAAGTTATCTCGCCGTTCGTCCCAGTAGTTATGTATCAGATAAAAACCACTTAAGGATAGAGTATAAATAAAATATAAAATCAAATAGATCCAATAGGCACTTACTTCACAAGGGGGCTGTCTCTAGAATAAGCTCAAGACACCTGAGACATCACCCCCCAGCCAGGATCGCCTGTAGAATCTCAGTGAAGGACATCAGCCGGACTCGCAAGCTTCTGGTCTTTCACCTTTATTTAAAATATGGCTGGACGCGTTTCGGGTAATCTCCCCTTCATCAGGAGCAAGTGTATACATGTCAAACAATGTAGCAGGAGATATATAGGCACAGTGTACATTAACAATTCACAATTGCCGCACTTTTTTGTCCGAGACCGGAAGTGATGTCACTTCCGGTCTATGGAACGCAACTTGCGGTCCAAAAGGAATAATAATTATATTAAATATATTCCCATTCAGAGCATAAGAGTATAAACACAAGTACATATATACAGATAATCGTAAGGGGGTCGTGATTAAAATCATAGAAGAGAGCGCGTTCTTGCGCTCACCTATGTAGCCAGAGACACCGGATCGCCGGGTGCCGCTGCGCTGTGTCTACTGCGCATGCGGGCCCGGGGGTGATTCCTCAGTGAAACGCATATGCGTGCCAAGGACCGGAAGGCGCGCACTGCTAGTTCGGAGACAAGTCAGCTGAGGGTCAGCTGATACAGAGGTCACGTGATCGGGCTGCATTGAAGAATGGGTAAATAAATAAAAAAGTACATAAAAAGAATCTATTCCACTGCGATTACATTCTTCTAAGATAGTAAGACATTCTTCTAGGATAGTAGGACATGAAAGGACATAAAAACTTCTAAAGCGGCATCGAAGTGAACTTATAGTAATGACACTTCTAATAACCATAAGAGGAGTTAGAAAAAAATATATAACTATAAATATAAGTGTGAAACTCATAGGATTGTGAGTGACTATATTACATAAATAAATAAATATATGAATAAATACGTGGATATCAGGATCGCACTAGTATCATCCATATCACTATCAGTACTAACATCAATAATGAATATATATATATATATATATATTAAAAGTATGTGATTAATAATATGCAATTTATAAAACTAATAAAATCCACATAGGTTTCATATGAGGTTTCAGATAGATAAGAATATATGGTGTAGGTGGATATAATAATGGTAAAAATAGTAAAAATGTATATAAATAATATATAATAATAATGGGGACTAGTATACATATTCGCGTTATTTAGGGGGCTGGCAGAGGCCGTTGATACATAGTGTAAGTTCTTATCAGTAGTTAACATATTCTAATGACTCATTTAGGCGAAAGGGGGTCAACGTATTTAATTTATATATCCAGAACATCTCTTTGCGACATAGAGATTGAAATGACTGGGGTACCCATTCTATGGGGAGAACGCGCAAAGAAGATGGGTCTCCGTTATGATGGAGCATATAGTGACGGGAAATGCTATGTGTGGTAACCTTGCGGGTGATGTTGGATCGATGGTCATTCATACGTTCTCTTAATGGTTGGGTGGTACGGCCTACATAATACATTTTGCAAGGACATAATAACATGTAAATGACAAATGTGGTACCACAGTGAATATTGTGTCGTAAGGAGATGGTCTCAGGCGGGTTCACCATTGTATATTCCTGGATGTCATGCAGGATCATATTACAACATTTGCAACGGGATTTCCCGCATTTGAAAGATCCCACCTTACACTTACTACCTGTGCTAGTGGTTTTATGGAGAGTAATAGGAGCATCTTGTAATCTTGGGCAGGAGGGGGCGAGAATTTCCTTTAAGGTTTTAGCTCTCCTGAAGGTCAAATTCGGGTTCCGAGGGATTGAATGGCCAATAATGGGATCCTTTAACGGAATTGTCCAATGTTTCTGTAGGATTTGTCTTATTGTCCCATGTTGTGAATTAAAGCGGGTGATAAGATTCAAAGGGAATTTATTTTTATTGCTGTTTTTATTATCACGACTATTTTTACCATAATGTATATCCCGTTTAGTATCTATGGTTCTTTTTTTAGAATCATTGATGAGTTTCTTGGGGTACCCCTTGTCTATAAACCTGTTGCCCAGCATTTCCATTTGATTGATCAGATTTGCCCTGTCCGAGCAATTCCTTTGTAGCCGGTGCATTTGGCTATAGGGGATATTTTTCTTCCATTGGTGGTAGTGGCAGCTGTTATAATCTAAAAAGCTGTTTGTGTCAACCCTTTTAAAGTGTGTGCTTGTGGTGATCCGATCTTGCTCTATACGTAAATGGAGGTCGAGGAAGATTGCTTCCTCTGGATTGGACTCAGTGGTGAATGTTAGTCCCCAATTATTATTATTTAATATTTTGATGAAGTCCTCTAGTTCCCTGAGTTCCCCTTCCCAGACCATAATGATGTCGTCTATGTATCTTTTATATAGACGAATATTTGGGTGGGAAAGGAGGCCCAACTGGCTCTCAAACTGGCCCATGAAGAGGTTGGCGTACGATGGGGCAAACTTGGTCCCCATCGCCGTACCTCTATTCTGAAGGGATATTTTGTCTTGGAAGGAAAAGTAATTGTGCTCCAGTATAAATTTAATAGAATCCAGGACAAATTTTCGTTGGGAGCTCGGCATGGGAGGGTCTGTTGATAGTGTGTTATTAATGGATTCCAGACCCAATGAGTGAGTGATATTGCTGTAAAGAGCTGCCACGTCCATGGTTACCCATCGATAGCCTTTTTTCCACTGGAAGAGATCTAGGGTTTGTAACAGATGTGCAGTATCTTTCAAGTAAGAGGGTAATCGAGTAACGTAGTGCTGTAAAATTCCGTCAACATATTCGGAGAGGTTAGTGGTGAGTGAATTGATGCCAGAAATGATAGGACGACCAGGGGGATTTATGAGTGATTTATGGATTTTTGGCAAAAAATAAAATTTTGCCATTACTGGGTGTGGGGTACGTAGATATGCTTTCAATTTTTTGTCTATAGTCCCTAGCGAGAAGCCCTCGTCTACAAGGTCAAATAAATCCTTTTTGAAGGTTACTGTAGGATCACAGGTGAGTGGTGTGTAGTAATTGGTATCCGACAGTATACGGCAGGCTTCTTGAATATAGTAACAGCTATCCATGATAACAATTCCACCCCCCTTATCTGCACTTTTAATGACGATATTTCTATTATCCTTCAATGTTTTTATTGCTGCTCGGGGTTAAAGTTATCGGCGGTGGTTCTGTTTGGTGTATTTAACGTCTGTTTAAAATCGGACAATACCAGATTATAGAAAGTGTCTATATAGGATCCCTTACTCTCCAATGGATAAAAGTTAGATTTAGGGTGGATACCAGAGGGAATAAAGTTGGAGGGGGCTCCCGGATTTATGTCTGTTGAAATATTTGGGGGAGGGGGGGTGGAACTGACAGTCTGAGGTGGTTGATTGGTATCTTTTAGTATAAAGTGTCTATGTAATGTCAGTTTCCTAATAAATTGATTAAGGTCAATGAAAAGGTTGAACAAGTCAGGGCCGCTGGTCGGACAAAACGATAGGCCTTTACTCAACACTTCGATCTCCCTTTCATTGAGCAAGTATTTGGATAAATTAAATATTCCACATTGTTTTTCTTGTGTTTCGCGATCAGAGGTTGACTTAGTTTTTAGTTTGGTTTTTTCAGTTTGAATTTCTTGTTTTTTGGGACCTTTGTGTTCACCTCCTCTACATCCTCTTCGTCTGGGTTTGGTCATTTTTTTAGGTTGTTGGAAAGTGGGGTATAAAATTGGGTAATTTTGAGGTTGTTTGGTGTGTGCGGAGTCTTTTGTCGTGGGGATTCTGATAGGAGAAGTGGGCTTAGAGACAGAAAGCTGTTCAAGATCTGTCTGGGTGGTAGGATGGGATCCGGATTTCAGACCGTGGGGGACACTTTGTCTAAAAAAGAGTCCTCAGTGAGTTGCGGTGGTAAGGTTAAAAATTGGTCTGGTTCAGTAGATGTGGTTGAGTGGATAGAGAAATTGAGGTTTTGGGACTCGGGGGGGGGGGGGATCTCTTCTGCAATTGGAGAGATCAGTGTCTGATATTTAGTTGAAATACGGGTCTGCTGAAATGATAAGTTCGGGATCTTACTGAGGGTTTTTTTGAGGGTTTTTTGTATTGGTAATAATGCTGCTGGTATTGCAGCCAGAGCACTGCTACTCTCCGTCTCTTTGGGAACAGTGGACAAAAGTTGTAATGAGGGATGATCAGTGATATTGATAGTACTAGGGGGAGGTGAGGGGGTGGTAGTGTGGGACCTGGGTGAGATGGCATGGTTAATGGGAGGGTTCCTTGCGGGGGGGAGGGGGGTGTTTTCTGGTATGGTATTTCTTTTTCTGTTTAGAGATCTACTGTTATAAAAGGTAATACTCTTGGTGGGTATTTTTACTATCTCGGAGTATGTTCGTGTCCCGTGGTATTGTTTTTGGTGCAAAATAGGTCGTTATTATTATTATTATTATTTACCCATTCCTCAATGCAGCCCGATCATGTGACCTCTGTATCAGCTGACCCTCAGCTGACTTGTCTCCGAACTAGCAGTGCGCGCCTTCCGGTCCTTGGCACGCATATGCGTTTCACTGAGGAATCACCCCCGGGCCCGCATGCGCAGTAGACACAGCGCAGCGGCACCCGGCGATCCGGTGTCTCTGGCTACATAGGTGAGCGCAAGAACGCGCCCTCTTCTATGATTTTAATCACGATCCCCTTACGATTATCTGTATATATGTACTTGTGTTTATACTCTTATGCTCTTAATGGGAATATATTTAATATAATTATTATTCCTTTTGGACCGCAAGTTGCGTTCCATAGACCGGAAGTGACATCACTTCCGGTCTAGGACAAAAAAGTGCGGCAATTGTGAATTGTTAATGTACACTGTGCCTATATATCTCCTGCTACATTGTTTGACATGTATACACTTGCTCCTGATGAAGGGGAGATTCCCCGAAATGCGTCGAGCCATATTTTAAATAAAGGTGAAAGACCAGAAGCTTGCGAGTCCGGCTGATGTCCTTCACTGAGATTCTACAGGCGATCCTGGCCGGGGGGGGTTATGTCTCAGGTGTCTTGAGCTTATCCTAGAGACAGCCCTCTTGTGAAGTAAGTGCCTATTGGATCTATTTGATTTTATATTTTATTTATACTCTATCCTTAAGTGGTTTTTATCTGATACATAACTACTGGGACGAACGGCGAGATAACTTTAGAGGTTAACGTCCTAAAATTAACATATACCACAAGATTCTCTTTATTTTATAGATCACGACAATCTGATCTGGCGCTCCCTTGAAAACACCCACCCCCTTTTTTTTTTTTTATAATTTTTTATTTATATTTTTTTATTTTATTTTTTTCGTGTAAGCCGATTATATCCGGCTTCCACTGTCGGATTCCTACTCATGAATATTCAACTGTCTCTAGATTGAGACATCAAGGGTAACTTGTCCTCTCAGATATAAAACTATATAAAACTATACAATACAATAGAATATTTATCACCACTACCATCAATACTGTTTCTCGTTGAACACCTTTTTCACCACCCTGTCGGCGCCCACCTCGATCACGTTTTTTTGGGGGAACCCATATCCCCAAGTTACTTGATTAACTTCCACTTTCCATTTATTCTTTTTTCTTCCTACACGCTGCAACTGTCTGGTTGTCAGGGGCCTATATTTTGTTTCATCGCCTGCTGTATTGTTGGGAGACATTAAACTCTTTTTACTATCAAATGACCTCTACATTGTCTGGTTGTCAGGGGCCTATATTTTGTTTCATCGCCTGCTGTATTGGTAGGAGACATTAATCTCTTTTTACTGTCAAATGACCGGCCCATTGTCTGGTTGTCAGAGGCCTAAATTTTGTTTAATCGCTTGCTGCATTGGTGGGAGACATTAAACTGTTTATACTGTCAAATGACCTCTACATTGTCTGGTAGTCAGGGACCTATATTTTGTTTCATCGCTTGCTGCATTGGTGGGAGACATTAAACTCTTTTTACTGTCAAATGACCTCCCTATTGTCTGGTTGTCAGGGGCCTATATTTTGTTTCATCGCCTGCTGTATTGGTGGGAGACATTAACCTCTTTTTACTGTCAAATGACCTCTACATTGTCTGGTTGTCAGGAACTTAATATTTTGTTTCATTGCCTGCTATATTGGTAGGAGACATGAAACTCTTTTTACTGTTAAATGACTGCCCAATTGTCTGGTTGTCAGGGGCCTATATTTCGTTTAATCACTTGCTGCATTGGTGGGAGACATTAAACTCTTTTTGCTGTCAAATGACCTCCCCATTGTCTGGTTGTCAGGGGCCTATATTTTGTTTCATCGTCTGCTGTATTGGTGGGAAACATTAAACTCTTTTTACTGTCAAATGACTGTCCCATTGTCTGGTTGTCAGAGGCCTATATTTTTTTTAATCACTTGCTGCATTGGTGGGAGACATTAAACTCTTTATACTGTCAAATGACCTCTACATTGTCTGGTTGTCAGGGGCTTATATTCCATTTAATCGCTTGCTGCATTGGTGGGAGACATTAAACTCTTTTTACTGTCAAATGACCTCCCCATTGTCTGATTGTCAGGGGCCTATATTTTGTTTCATCGCCTGCTGTATTGTTGGGAGACATTAACCTCTTTTTACTGTCAAATAACCTCTCATCTGTCTGGGTGTCAGGGGCCTACATAAATGATAATGGCCTGTTCCATTGCAGGTTGACCTGAGGCCTGTGTTGCTGTTACGGAACCGCTCTCACTCTCCTCTTTGTGGGTGCCATGGTCCTGAATTAGTAAATGAGGCCTGTGGCACTACTGGGTAAAATCAATACTGTTTTGACATGATTGTAGCTCTCCTCTTTGTGGGTGCCATGGGTCTGAATCTGTGAATGAGGCCTGTGGCATTGCTGGGTGAAATAAATACTGTCTTGGCGTGATTTTAACTCTCCTCTTTATGGGTCCCGTGGGCCTGAATGTTTGAATGAGGCCTGTGGCCCTGCAGGCAGACATGATTCCTTCTTGGTTGTGATGGCAACTTCAACTCCCATGTATGGTTGTCCTTGGCCTGAGTCTGTGAGTGAGGCCTGTGACACTGCAGGCAGACATGAATCCTTTTTGGCTGTGATGTGAAATTCAACTCCCATGTATGGTTGCCATGGCCCTGAGTCTGTGAATGAGGCCTGTGGCACTCCAGACAGACATGAATCCTTTTTGGCTGTGATGAGAACTTTAACTCCCATAGCATTCCCACCTGACGCCACCCCAACCTCCTATTCCACCTCCTCCTCCAAGTTGCCAATTGATATTAGTTAACTTTTATTTATTTTATTTATTTATTTAAAGTCATTTCCCTATCCACATTTGTTTGCAGGGGATTTACCTACATTTTGATGCCTTTTGCAGCCCTCTAGCCCTTTCCAGGACTATTTTACAGCCTTTTTAGTGCCCAAAAGTTCGGATCCCCATTGACTTCAATGGGGTTTGGGTTCGGGGTCAAGTTCGGGTTGCGTTCGGATCCTGATCCTGAACATTTTCATGAAGTTCGGCCGAACTTCTCGAACCCAAACGTCCAGGTGTCCGGTCAACTCTAGCCATAGACACAATGCAGAGGAGGGGACCTCATTTACTTCTATTGGAGGGTTTTCTAGGCTTGCTCTGTGATCAGTGCAGGGGTCAGGAGAAGTAGATAAGCTTTGACAATCACTTATTGTGAATTTTGGATCCTGTCTTCTCTATACACAGAGGTGTTATCTGTCATTCTAATCCTGCCTGCAATGATAAGCAAATAACTGAAGTAGATATCTAGAGTGAAGAGCAAAAAGGTGAGCTAGACCTTTCTATTGAATGATGCTCTGTGTCCTTTCCTATAAACATCTAGTAGGCAAAGTAATGATTTACAGAGCAAACATAAAAATGTTGTTTACATATAAGTTCCATTCCAGTAGGAGTATAGTTTAATTGCCCAAATATTTGATGGAAAAATGGCCCAAAATTCTTGGAACGAAGAACAATACCCCAATGGTACTGTTATATGAAGAGCCTAATACCAAACAAACAACAAATGAGTGTGAATACATTTGGCAGGGAAATAAAACAAGGCAGCTTTGTACATTCATGCTTTGAATCAGTGAACACAGTTTTCATTTATTTAAAATAAAAACAAAGATTAGATTACACATGTATGATATCATGATGTGGTTCCTGAGATTTTATTTCCATGCTCACCATTAGCCAGATTTTAAGGACAAACCCACTTAAATCAATTTTTAGGCATGCCGAATACTAGATGTCCTCCCTCATCAATGACTTCTTCTAGCAGGAAGCTAACTCTAAATCATTGCCAAGCTAGTTCTCAACACAAAAGATCACCGTGGAAAAAGTTCTCACTGGAGCAACTAATTCTAGATATTAGATTTCAATCCTTCAGACTGTGGAGATGTTTTACAGTTACCATTACAACATCTGCTTTTTTTAAGAAAAAGAAAAATCCCAGGCAACGTTAAGAAGTCGAACAGATAGACTTGGCATAACGTGTGTATGTTAAAGCACTGAAGTAGCTTTCCAGGAAATGGGTTCGTCTTTTGCTGTCTACTGCAAAGTTATGGTAAGAAGAGTAAAGAGCCCATAAAACATGGCCTTTTCCTTCAATTATTGGCTGAATTCCGAGTGTGACTTGGTTAATGCAAATCAATTTGCTCTTTTCATGGGATTTCGTTGTGCACGAAGAATAATAAATGTCTTTCAGTTGAGCTGCATAAAGTAATAATCTTGGTATTTATCTAAAACGGTATGGAACAGAACATTCGGGACAGCATACTGAGTGATTGTAGCCACTTAAATGTGTGATGTACTGTGAAATACTATGTAACGTCTGCTGAGGAAGATATCTGATATGGCAGAGGTGAATACAGTGGACTGTACGAAGCTTTGGCTATTTATTGTATAAATTGCATACAAATTGTGTTTTTACAAGAAAAATATACATATTAATTATGCAAAGAGCCATAAAAATTCTTACCTTTCACTGGTACTTTACGTAGTGAAATGAGACATCTGTACTGTAAGCAATGTTTTTTTAAGTTAAATACATTTTACTCCACTTCTATGTGTGATAGAAAACACATGCCCTAATAAAGAGATGCTGCCAGTTTTTTTTTCTTTTATTTTGGTGTGCATTTTTTTTATTGATTTTTTCTTCATTTCCAGAAACAAGGAAAAACTTTGCAAAGTTCAAAGTGCTTTAGAAAAACCACTATTTCTGACACCTTTTATTTGTTTGGATTTCATGTTGAATCACCTAAAAGGAAAAAGATATCAATCACAATTTTGGAACATTGTTTACCATTCTGGGTTTTAAATTGTCTCTTAACTTTTTAGGCTTGAAAAAAATGAAAAAAAAATGTTAAAAAACCTTTAGACTATGGCTTGTACATAACAGCACCATTTTTCCTTCTGCTCCATCTTTTGAGGTAAATTTGCCTAATTTCCCATTCTTCTGAAACGTTTGGAATTGTTTAAAGGGAACTTGTGTTGCTGGCCACTATGCTAATTTTTAGACATAGAAAATGGTCTAAATGTAAGACCGCCACTGTGTTCGATGGCCTACAATTCACGGTTACAGTTGACACCAATATGGTGAGTTTCTTGGACACTAGGGTCATTAAGGATCAAAAGGGACATTTATCCACAGACATTCATCGGAAGGATACGGATAAAAATAGTATACTCCATTTTAAGAGTGCCCACCCACCATCCCTTAAACAAGCCATTCCTAGATCTCAATTCCAATGAGTGAAACCAATAGTCTCTGACCCAGTTACACGAGACATAAGAATGGCAGAAATGACAGAGAGATTCTAGGAGAGGGGGTATCCCCAATCTGTCCTCATGAAGGCCAGGGAAGGGTTAGAGGGGGTTACAGGCCCACAAGAGAGAGATAAGATGTCCAGAATTGCACTTGTCCATAAATTTCACCCTTTTAATGCGGGCATTGATAACACAGTCAGGAAACACTGGCACCTGTTGGGTAAAGCATACCCTCAGGTTGATGAGTTTAAGAGTCTACCCCTTGTTTGTAATAATAATAATTTGAATTATCGAGACAAAATAGTTCATGCAGATTTGGGTAGTACAAAATTGACATTAAAACAACAGCGGATATCGACACTACGGATGGGTACGTCCCCCTGCCTGCATTGTCTACAATGCTCCCACATAATTAAAGGCCCTTAATTTCACCATCCACATACTAGTAAAAGTTTTGGAGAAAAAGGTTTCTTTACTTGTGAATCACCAAATGTGGTATATCTCATCAAATGCCCTTGTGGCCTATTATATGTGGGTGAGACAATGCAGGCAGTGAGGAATCGGATTAGTAAGCACAAATTTGACATTAGAACAAAAAAACTGATGTTGCCAATTCCTAACCATTTTGACAAATTGAAACATACTGTAGCACAATTACGGTTCCAAGTATTGGAGCAGGTGAAGAGACCAAGGAGAGGGGGTGATATCAAGAGGCTTCTCCTCAAACGAGAGGCCTTTTGGATACACACCCTTGATACACTGCACCCAAGCGGTCTGAATAGAGAATATGATTAGGTCTTGCATTTATGATGTTTACATATATACACATGTTTAAACATACCTTTGTGTATTCCTTTTAGACCTCTGCCTCATGATGGAAAGATGTTTAGATTCTCCAGCAAAGTAGAAACAAACTCCACCAAATGTCAGTTTTTTGTTTCTGTTTTTGCTATTTGATTGACATATTTATAAACACCACCCACTAGGGTGAGGACGTCCCTGTGGGCTGTACCTGACCTATATATAGTTTGTGATTTTCTGTTGGAAGTACAAAAAGAACGGCTTGTATGCCAAAACGCGCCCTGGTCATAGGACAGTTTCTGGAATGAAATAAAAGGAAACCTACTTGCAAAAGACACAGCTGCTGGGATTTGTTTTTCTACCGGTCTTAATAAATGAGCCACCTAATTTTTTTGGTAAACCATATCATTTTCAAATTTATCTAAAATTCATACACCGCTGCACTTGCCTCCTCTTCTGCACCAAAAATGTTTATAGCCCACAAATTAGTCCTATGTAGTACATCCATGACAATTCATTACATCAGTCATGTGATCCCCTACATGAATGTTATGTGTGACCCCTGGCACTCAGTACTTCAGTATTTCTAACTACATCCCTATCACAGGACATCTAACATTCTCTTTACAGAACCTTTTCTACCATTATACTCTCTGTATCCTCATTGACTGTTTATTGTGCATTGCTTTTTATTTTAACAGCTAAAGTAGTTTACCTATTAATAATGTGAAACATGAAAATGGGATATCACATAGTACATGATAGTCTCTTTCTCTGGAAGCTCAGGTTGGGGGTGTCCTTTCTCAGGGCGCAGGTCCTTTCTGCTAAAGCTAGTGACAGTTTAAAGATGGAACTAAACATGTTCTTCCATCTCCATGATCTGGACGAAGAATTTTGCAAAAGAGCAAACAGCAGGTGGTGCTAAACAGAGCGATTTCAGTGAATAACTCAGTAGCTATTATACATTTTTAATTACATGCCTTTACAAGTGTATCCAAATCCAGGTTTGAAAAATGTAGAATATTTTTCATGGGACAAACACTTTCATTTTATCAACATCACTAGAGTTGAGCGAACACCTGGAAGTTCGGGTTCGACGGGTTCAGCTGAACTTCACAAAAAAGTTTGGGTTCAGAAACCCAAACTTGACACCGAACCTGAACCCCATTGAAGTCAATGGGGACCCAAACTTTTGGGCGCTAAAATGGCTTTAAAATAGCCCTGGAAGTGGCTAGAGGGCTGCAAAAGGCAGCAAAATGTAGGTAAATGCCCTGCAAACAAATTACTTAAAATAACATAAAATACAGAAAAATTATAAATAAACGTTCTAAACCTGAGCCCAAGTGAGTGCCACCCAGCAACGCCACCACTTCTGGCACCGTCACCAAGCATCTCCACCGAATCCCATGGAAGTGTTCAGCTATCAGCTGTCCATCTTTATGGCGGTGGCTGTCCCACAGTACGCGGATCCCATCCCTTCCCTGCACAACCAAGTGGCGGACAAAATCAGGTATGCACTGCACAATGCCATCTGTGGCAAGATCGACATAACAACCGATACATGGACCAGTACGGGCAGGGCAGGGACGTTATATCCCTCTTAACAGCACAGTGGGTAAATGCAGTGGCGGCTGGGCCTGAGGCGCATAGCATTTTTGCGAATGTCCTTATGCTCAAGAGGATTGCTGGGCATTTCATCTTTGACTCCTGTTACCTACTCCTCCTATTACTCGGCTTCCTCCTCCTTCTCTACCACCCCCTCATCCGCTAAGCATAACACCTTCACCACCCACAGCAGCAAAGCCAGGGGGAAATGACAGCAGGCTGTTTTAAAACTTGTGTGTTTGTGGGACAAACCCCACACCGCGCAGGAGCTGTGGACAGGCATGGAACAACAGACCAATGATTGTTTGGTGCCACTGAGCCTCCAGCCCGGCCTGGTGTTGTACGCTAATGGGCGAAATATAATAGCAGGTCTGGGCCTAGTCGGTTTGACACATATCCCCTGCCTGCCACATGTGCTGAATTTGGCGTGCAGAAATTCCTGAACACCAGACAGTAAAAATCAATTCAGTTATTCAAACACACACAACACCCCCACCCCACCTTTCACTCAAACCATTAACAAACTATTTACAGATTTACTTAAAAACATATTAAAATAACTATAATGCAGCTAAACTAACTATATAAACAAACAAAACTATATACACACCTTATCCTTAACTTAAGGCCAGTGACATCCAAGTGGCTCAGAGGGTGGCCCTGGCCTGGAACACAATTGTCCAGCCAGGACACATTTCTGGAGGAGGATGAGGAGGAGTAGGAGGAACCGTGTTCTCAGCAGGGTGGCTCTCAAGCCAGCTCACGGGCAGCTGGGTCACCACCAGCACCTCAGAAGGCTGGGTTAGCCTTGGCGAAATGTGGAAAAGCTTTGTCATCACGCCACAACAACCTGCACCATCAGCAGATCTAGAACGTCTTAGCAGGAGGCAGCATTTCAGCAACATGGTGGAAGAGTACACGTACTGACTGATGGGTTTGCCCAGGAACGTAGCTACAGGGGAAGCAGGGGAAGCTACTGCTTTGGGGCCCTGACCTAGAAGGGGCCCATCCAGGAGGAGAAGGAGCGCTAAAATACTTTGTCAGGGCCCCCTCAACAGTATTATACAATCAACAGATGGAAAATTAATCCGAACAGCCTCACACCCTACATACTCAACACCCCCACCCCCCCCCCCTTTCACTTAAACCATTAACAAACTATTTACAAATTCACATAAAAACATATTAAAATAACTATAATGCAGCTAAACTAACTATATGAACAAACAAAACCATATACACGCCTTGTCCTTAACTTAAGGCCAGCCAAATACAAGTGGCTCGAGGGTGGGTTCCTGCACCAACATAGGCTCTGGCATGGAATACAATTGTCCAGCCAGGGCATAGTTCTGGAGGATGAGGAGGAGGAGTAGGAGGAACGCTGGGGGATACAGAGGACACAGACGATACACCTCCCTCAAAGAGGACAGCTTGTCCTTGCCTCTGGGGAGCCTGTGACACATGAGCAACTACATGCTCCAGTGCATGCGCATCGACCGCCGAGTTACTGACACATTCTAACTTGTGCTGATTACTGGGTGGCCACCCTGCTGAATCACCGTTACAAGGACAACGTGCCATCCTTAATTCCCTCACTGGAGTGTGATAGGAAGATGCACTCGCCAGTAGACACGCTGCTAATGGCATTCACACCTGACACCAGGGACTTAGTGGAAGCACAAGGTGAAGGCAGAGGAAGAGGAGAAATAAGTCACCAACGCAGCTGGGTCACTACCAACACCTCAGAAGGCATGGTTTTCATGGGTAAAATGTGGAAAAGCTTTATCATCAAGCCACAACAACCTGCACCACCAGCAGATCTGAAACGTCTTAGCAGGAGGCAGCATTTAAGCAGCATGGTGGAACAGTACACATACTGCCTGATGGGTCTGCCCAGGGGCATAGCTATAGGGGAAGCAGGGAAAGCTACTGCTTTGGGGCCCTGAACTAGAAGGGCCCATCCAGGAGGAGGAGGAGGACTAAAAGACTTTTTCAGGGCCCCCTCAACAGTACTATTTAATGAAATTATATACAGTGGCAGTACAGACAGTGTAGAAAGCGGATGTAACAGCTGCTTGCCTGGTCTGAGAGAGCGATCTTTAGTGTGGTGCCCACTGGGTCTGTCCCATTCAACTTCTGGGTCTTCAAATTGGGCACATGTCCTGAGGTTACCGTTTATGCCTTGGAGGTGCTGGCCTACCCTGCAGCCACTGTATTGTCTAAATGTGTGTTTAACATGGCTGGGGGCATTATCACAGACAAGTGCAGCCGCCTGTCCGCAGCTAATGTGGGCAAGCTTTTATTTTTGTACCTTATGCAGAATAGACATGTATACTGGCCTCACCAAACCATTGTTATACTACCGTGCACTTACACTTTGTTTTATTTTTTTATATTTTCCTAATTTTTTGTGGCCTACAGCAATTTATTTAAGATAATAAAAAGCATGTTGTTGGCGACTAGTACCTTTGGCTTCACAGTCCAAAAAGGCTTTATGTCATGCAAGAATGTAACCGCCAATTGTAAGTTCACTGACAGATAGGCATTGCAGGGGTTTGTACCTGGCAAAAATGGTAATATTTCACCCAACAAATTAAAAGAGGATTATTCACATTTTCGGTCACTGTCACCTATGCGGTGCAGGGCTTTATACCAGGCAAAAATTGTAATATTGCAACCAACAATTTAAAATAGGATTATTCACATTTTCAGTCACTGTCACCTATGCAGTGCAGGGTTACTTGACAGCAAATAATTTGAATATGTCAACCCATGAACTCCCAGACGGATTAACTAAATTATTGTCCCCGGCACATATGCAGCGCAGGCCACAAAGGTAATTCCTGGACTAAAAAATTAGGATTTTATCACCACCCATGGAAAACATGGATTTCAGTTGTATATTTTGGGGTGTAGAACCTCATTGTTCTCAACATTATCTTTCACCCAGCCTTCACCCCTGCCCTTTTTGCTGGTCTGCAGACCACAGAAAGCCGCAGCGGTTTGCACCTGCGTTTCGTCATCATCAGAGACGTGCTGCCGTGGTCTTTCCCTGTCCCCATCCTCAAACCTAAGTGGTTGGGCATCCGTGCACTCAATCCCTTCCACTTCTGGGGTAGGACTATAATTATGGCCCTGGGAAACCCTGCCAGCAGAGTCATAAAGAAGCATAAGAGACTGCTGCATTTAACTGCCAATAGTAAACAATTAAGTTCACTATACAGTAAAATGCAAAAAGATTGTGGAGCCCCAGTTATGGGTCTACAACACAGTGAAAGCCAGATATCCCTCAAAGGAAGGAAAAACAAGCAAAGGGGTGTCTCCATTACAGAGATCACCAAAACCACCATATTAAGTGGCCCCTATGTCAAGATCCCGCTCTTTTACAAGCTTTAAGGATGTGACGGGGAAGACCTAAGCAAGTTATCCATCCACAGACAGCTGTTTCGGGGTGTTGCCCCTCATCAGTGTGGAGTAGGATTCTGGCTAACCGGGAGCAATGCTTTGGTGACTACTCAAACAAAGCAATAGCTGATCTTAGGGAGACCAGCTACAAAAATGCCGTGGAGCCTCACTTAAGAGTCTCAAACACAGCAATCCAAAGTGCAAAGCTCCCTGGGAAACATAAAATGCAAAAAGATTGTGGAGCCCCAGTTATGGGTCTACAACACAGTGAAAGCCAGATATCCCTCAAAGGAAGGAAAAACAAGCAAAGGGGTGTCTCCATTACAGAGATCACCAAAACCACCATATTAAGTGGCCCCTATGTCAAGATCCCGCTCTTTTACAAGCTTTAAGGATGTGACGGGGAAGACCTAAGCAAGTTATCCATCCACAGACAGCTGTTTCGAGGTGTTGCCCCTCATCAGTGTGGAGTAGGATTCTGGCTAACCGGGAGCAATGCTTTGGTGACTACTCAAACAAAGCAATAGCTGATCTTAGGGAGACCAGCTACAAAAATGCCGTGGAGCCTCACTTAAGAGTCTCAAACACAGCAATCCAAAGTGCAAAGCTCCCTGGGAAACATAAAATGCAAAAGATTGTGGAGCCCCAGTTATGGGTCTACAACACAGTGAAAACCAGATATCCCTCAAAGGAAGGAAAAACAAGCAAAGGGGTGTCTCCATTACAGAGATCACCAAAACCACCATATTAAGTGGCCCCTATGTCAAGATCCCGCTCTTTTACAAGCTTTAAGGATGTGACGGGGAAGACCTAAGCAAGTTATCCATCCACAGACAGCTGTTTCGGGGTGTTGCCCCTCATCAGTGTGGAGTAGGATTCTGGCTAACCGGGAGCAATGCTTTGGTGACTACTCAAACAAAGCAATAGCTGATCTTAGGGAGACCAGCTACAAAAATGCCGTGGAGCCTCACTTAAGAGTCTCAAACACAGCAATCCAAAGTGCAAAGCTCCCTGGGAAACATAAAATGCAAAAGATTGTGGAGCCCCAGTTATGGGTCTACAACACAGTGAAAGCCAGATATCCCTCAAAGGAAGGAAAAACAAGCAAAGGGGTGTCTCCATTACAGAGATCACCAAAACCACCATATTAAGTGGCCCCTATGTCAAGATCCCGCTCTTTTACAAGCTTTAAGGATGTGACGGGGAAGACCTAAGCAAGTTATCCATCCACAGACAGCTGTTTCGAGGTGTTGCCCCTCATCAGTGTGGAGTAGGATTCTGGCTAACCGGGAGCAATGCTTTGGTGACTACTCAAACAAAGCAATAGCTGATCTTAGGGAGACCAGCTACAAAAATGCCGTGGAGCCTCACTTAAGAGTCTCAAACACAGCAATCCAAAGTGCAAAGCTCCTGGGAAACATAAAATGCAAAAGATTGTGGAGCCCCAGTTATGGGTCTACAACACAGTGAAAGCCAGATATCCCTCAAAGGAAGGAAAAACAAGCAAGGGGTGTCTCCATTACAGAGATCACCAAAACCACCATATTAAGTGGCCCCTATGTCAAGATCCCGCTCTTTTACAAGCTTTAAGGATGTGACGGGGAAGACCTAAGCAAGTTATCCATCCACAGACAGCTGTTTCGGGTGTTGCCCCTCATCAGTGTGGAGTAGGATTCTGGCTAACCGGGAGCAATGCTTTGGTGACTACTCAAACAAAGCAATAGCTGATCTTAGGGAGACCAGCTACAAAAATGCCGTGGAGCCTCACTTAAGAGTCTCAAACACAGCAATCCAAAGTGCAAAGCTCCCTGGGAAACATAAAATGCAAAAAGATTGTGGAGCCCCAGTTATGGGTCTACAACACAGTGAAAGCCAGATATCCCTCAAAGGAAGGAAAAACAAGCAAAGGGGTGTCTCCATTACAGAGATCACCAAAACCACCATATTAAGTGGCCCCTATGTCAAGATCCCGCTCTTTTACAAGCTTTAAGGATGTGACGGGGAAGACCTAAGCAAGTTATCCATCCACAGACAGCTGTTTCGAGGTGTTGCCCCTCATCAGTGTGGAGTAGGATTCTGGCTAACCGGGAGCAATGCTTTGGTGACTACTCAAACAAAGCAATAGCTGATCTTAGGGAGACCAGCTACAAAAATGCCGTGGAGCCTCACTTAAGAGTCTCAAACACAGCAATCCAAAGTGCAAAGCTCCCTGGGAAACATAAAATGCAAAAGATTGTGGAGCCCCAGTTATGGGTCTACAACACAGTGAAAGCCAGATATCCCTCAAAGGAAGGAAAAACAAGCAAGGGGTGTCTCCATTACAGAGATCACCAAAACCACCATATTAAGTGGCCCCTATGTCAAGATCCCGCTCTTTTACAAGCTTTAAGGATGTGACGGGGAAGACCTAAGCAAGTTATCCATCCACAGACAGCTGTTTCGAGGTGTTGCCCCTCATCAGTGTGGAGTAGGATTCTGGCTAACCGGGAGCAATGCTTTGGTGACTACTCAAACAAAGCAATAGCTGATCTTAGGGAGACCAGCTACAAAAATGCCGTGGAGCCTCACTTAAGAGTCTCAAACACAGCAATCCAAAGTGCAAAGCTCCCTGGGAAACATAAAATGCAAAAAGATTGTGGAGCCCCAGTTATGGGTCTACAACACAGTGAAAGCCAGATATCCCTCAAAGGAAGGAAAAACAAGCAAAGGGGTGTCTCCATTACAGAGATCACCAAAACCACCATATTAAGTGGCCCCTATGTCAAGATCCGCTCTTTTACAAGCTTTAAGGATGTGACGGGGAAGACCTAAGCAAGTTATCCATCCACAGACAGCTGTTTCGAGGTGTTGCCCCTCATCAGTGTGGAGTAGGATTCTGGCTAACCGGGAGCAATGCTTTGGTGACTACTCAAACAAAGCAATAGCTGATCTTAGGAGACCAGCTACAAAAATGCCGTGGAGCCTCACTTAAGAGTCTCAAACACAGCAATCCAAAGTGCAAAGCTCCCTGGGAAACATAAAATGCAAAAGATTGTGGAGCCCCAGTTATGGGTCTACAACACAGTGAAAGCCAGATATCCCTCAAAGGAAGGAAAAACAAGCAAAGGGGTGTCTCCATTACAGAGATCACCAAAACCACCATATTAAGTGGCCCCTATGTCAAGATCCCGCTCTTTTACAAGCTTTAAGGATGTGACGGGGAAGACCTAAGCAAGTTATCCATCCACAGACAGCTGTTTCGAGGTGTTGCCCCTCATCAGTGTGGAGTAGGATTCTGGCTAACCGGGAGCAATGCTTTGGTGACTACTCAAACAAAGCAATAGCTGATCTTAGGGAGACCAGCTACAAAAATGCCGTGGAGCCTCACTTAAGAGTCTCAAACACAGCAATCCAAAGTGCAAAGCTCCCTGGGAAACATAAAATGCAAAAAGATTGTGGAGCCCCAGTTATGGGTCTACAACACAGTGAAAGCCAGATATCCCTCAAAGGAAGGAAAAACAAGCAAAGGGGTGTCTCCATTACAGAGATCACCAAAACCACCATATTAAGTGGCCCCTATGTCAAGATCCGCTCTTTTACAAGCTTTAAGGATGTGACGGGGAAGACCTAAGCAAGTTATCCATCCACAGACAGCTGTTTCGAGGTGTTGCCCCTCATCAGTGTGGAGTAGGATTCTGGCTAACCGGGAGCAATGCTTTGGTGACTACTCAAACAAAGCAATAGCTGATCTTAGGAGACCAGCTACAAAAATGCCGTGGAGCCTCACTTAGAGTCTCAAACACAGCAATCCAAAGTGCAAAGCTCCTGGGAAACATAAAATGCAAAAAGATTGTGGAGCCCCAGTTATGGGTCTACAACACAGTGAAAGCCAGATATCCCTCAAAGGAAGGAAAAACAAGCAAGGGGTGTCTCCATTACAGAGATCACCAAAACCACCATATTAAGTGGCCCCTATGTCAAGATCCCGCTCTTTTACAAGCTTTAAGGATGTGACGGGGAAGACCTAAGCAAGTTATCCATCCACAGACAGCTGTTTCGGGGTGTTGCCCCTCATCAGTGTGGAGTAGGATTCTGGCTAACCGGGAGCAATGCTTTGGTGACTACTCAAACAAAGCAATAGCTGATCTTAGGAGACCAGCTACAAAAATGCCGTGGAGCCTCACTTAAGAGTCTCAAACACAGCAATCCAAAGTGCAAAGCTCCCTGGGAAACATAAAATGCAAAAGATTGTGGAGCCCCAGTTATGGGTCTACAACACAGTGAAAGCCAGATATCCCTCAAAGGAAGGAAAAACAAGCAAAGGGTGTCTCCATTACAGAGATCACCAAAACCACCATATTAAGTGGCCCCTATGTCAAGATCCCGCTCTTTTACAAGCTTTAAGGATGTGACGGGGAAGACCTAAGCAAGTTATCCATCCACAGACAGCTGTTTCAGGGTGTTGCCCCTCATCAGTGTGGAGTAGGATTCTGGCTAACCGGGAGCAATGCTTTGGTGACTACTCAAACAAAGCAATAGCTGATCTTAGGAGACACCCTTTGCTTGTTTTTCCTTCCTTTGAGGGATATCTGGCTTTCACTGTGTTGTAGACCCATAACTGGGGCTCCACAATCTTTTGCATTTTATGTTTCCCAGGGAGCTTTGCACTTTGGATTGCTGTGTTTGAGACTCTTAAGTGAGGCTCCACGGCATTTTGTAGCTGGTCTCCCTAAGATCAGCTATTGCTTTGTTTGAGTAGTCACCAAAGCATTGCTCCCGGTTAGCCAGAATCCTACTCCACACTGATGAGGGCAACACCCCGAAACAGCTGTCTGTGGATGGATAACTTGCTTAGGTCTTCCCGTCACATCCTTAAAGCTTGTAAAGAGCGGGATCTTGACATAGGGGCCACTTATATGGTGGTTTTGGTGATCTCTGTAATGGAGACACCCTTTGCTTGTTTTTCCTTCCTTTGAGGGATATCTGGCTTTCACTGTGTTGTAGACCCATAACTGGGGCTCCACAATCTTTTGCATTTTATGTTTCCCAGGGAGCTTTGCACTTTGGATTGCTGTGTTTGAGACTCTTAAGTGAGGCTCCACGGCATTTTTGTAGCTGGTCTCCTAAGATCAGCTATTGCTTTGTTTGAGTAGTCACCAAAGCATTGCTCCCGGTTAGCCAGAATCTACTCCACACTGATGAGGGGCAACACTCGAAACAGCTGTCTGTGGATGGATAACTTGCTTAGGTCTTCCCGTCACATCCTTAAAGCTTGTAAAAGAGCCGGATCTTGACATAGGGCCACTACTATGGTGGTTTTGGTGATCTCTGTAATGGAGACACCCCTTTGCTTGTTTTTCGCTTCCTTTGAGGGATATCTGGCTTTCACTGTGTTGTAGACCCATAACTGGGGCTCCACAATCTTTTGCATTTTATGTTTCCCAGGAGCTTTGCACTTTGGATTGCTGTGTTTGAGACTCTTAAGTGAGGCTCCACGGCATTTTGTAGCTGGTCTCCTAAGATCAGCTATTGCTTTGTTTGAGTAGTCACCAAAGCATTGCTCCCGGTTAGCCAGAATCTACTCCACACTGATGAGGGCAACACCCGAAACAGCTGTCTGTGGATGGATAACTTGCTTAGGTCTTCCCGTCACATCCTTAAAGCTTGTAAAAGAGCGTGATCTTGACATGAGGGCCACTTAATATGGTGGTTTTGGTGATCTCTGTAATGGAGACACCCCTTGCTTGTTTTTCCTTCCTTTGAGGGATATCTGGCTTTCACTGTGTTGTAGACCCACAACTGGGGCTCCACAATCTTTGCATTTTATGTTTCCCGGGAGCTTTGCACTTTGATTGCTGTGTTTGAGACTCTTAAGTGAGGCTCCACGGCATTTTGTAGCTGGTCTCCTAAGATCAGCTATTGCTTTGTTTGAGTAGTCACCAAAGCATTGCTCCCGGTTAGCCAGAATCCTACTCCACACTGATGAGGGGCAACACCCGAAACAGCTGTCTGTGGATGGATAACTTGCTTAGGTCTTCCCGTCACATCCTTAAAGCTTGTAAAAGAGCGGGATCTTGACATAGGGGCCACTTAATATGGTGGTTTTGGTGATCTCTGTAATGGAGACACCCCTTTGCTTGTTTTTCCTTCCTTTGAGGGATATCTGGCTTTCACTGTGTTGTAGACCCATAACTGGGGCTCCA
Organism: Bufotes viridis; assembly: GCA_033119425.1. Classification (NCBI taxonomy): domain Eukaryota; kingdom Metazoa; phylum Chordata; class Amphibia; order Anura; family Bufonidae; genus Bufotes; species Bufotes viridis. The sequence continues at coordinate 400,030,359 of CM065592.1, read as the reverse complement.
CAATCTTTTTGCATTTTATGTTTCCCAGGGAGCTTTGCACTTTGGATTGCTGTGTTTGAGACTCTTAAGTGAGGCTCCACGGCATTTTTGTAGCTGGTCTCCCTAAGATCAGCTATTGCTTTGTTTCACTATACAGTAAGGCAGTGCCCGTGTCATAAACAGAATAGATTTCTTTAGGTCACACAACAGTGTAACGGAGCAATTCAATAAAATGACTTCACTATCTCCAAAAATGTGAGTTTTCAAACCAACAATGTAAAAATAGTATGCTGTATGTGGACCAAGAACACAGCTTTTCTTTCCCAAAATTCACAAATGCACTATTTAACGGCTGGAAATACGTAGGTATTTGTACCCTGTATGCACAACTGCTTTGAGAACCAAGAACACAGCTTTTTTACCCTAAAATACACTAATGCACTATTTCAGTGCTGAGATTTAAAATAGGTATTTGTATGCTGTATGCACAACTGCTTTGTGAACCAAGAACACAGCTTTTTTTCCCTAAAATACACCAATGCACTATTTCAGTGCTGAGATTTAATATAGGTATTTGTACGCTGTGTGCACAACAGCTTTGTGGACCAAGAACACGGCTTTTTTTCCCAAAAATTCACAAATGCACTATTTAACGGCTGGAAATTAAACGTAGGTATTTGTACGCTGTATGCACAACTGCTTTGTGAACCAAGAACACGGCTTTTTTTAACCATAAAAAACACTAATGCACTATTTCAGTGCTGAGATTTAAAATAGGTATTTGTACGCTGTATGCACAACTGCTTTGTGAACCAAGAACACAGCTTTTTTCCCTAAAACACACAAATGCACTATTTCAGTGCTGAGATTTAAAATAGGTATTTGTACGCTGTATGCACAACTGCTTTGTGGACCAAGAACACGTCTTTTTTAACCATAATTCACAAATGCACTATTTAACAGCTGGAAATTAAATGTAGGTATTTGTACGCTGTATGCACAACTGCTTTGTTAACCGAGAACACAGCTTTTTTTCCCTAAAACACAGTAATGCACTATTTCAGTGCTGAAATTTAAAATAGGTGTTTGTACGCTGTATGCACAACTGCTTAGTGGACCAGGAATATTTATAAAAATACACTGATGCCCTATTTCACTACAGAAATGTAAAATAGGTATTTGGGCGGTGTATTTTAAACTACTTTGTGGACCAGGAATACCGCTTTATTTTCCCTAAAACACAGTAATGCACTATTTTACTGCAGAAATGTAAAATAGGTATTTGTACGCTGTATGCACAACTGCTTTGTGGACCAGGAATACCGCTTTTTTTAAAAAAAATACACTGATGCACTATTTCACTGCTGAAATTGAAAATACTTTTTGGTGCATTGTATGCACAAGTGCTCTATAGCACTAAAATACAGATTTTTGCCCCAGACTACAGAAATGGACTATGTCACCTCTAAATTATACAAAAGGTAATGTAAGGGACTTGACCTGCCAGAAAAAAAGATTTTTTCCTTCACTGCTCTACCAAAAAGGATTAGACTGATGTACCTTGCAGGCTGGCACACATGCAGTTCACATGCAGTTCCAAGGACACTGCAGTGGCTAAAAAGTCTGCCGACCCCCCCACCTCAGTAACAGATGGATAAAAAAAAAAAAAAACATTTCCAGTATCACTGGGCTCAGGGCTGGGTACAAAAATGTAGGATTGCAGTAGCACCCTCCCTTAAAAATTGCTGTAGCTTGAAGATTTCACACCACCAGGTTCAACAAATTTCTTTCCTAATCTCTCCCTGGGAGTACTGACAGCAACCTTTCCCTATACTAACAGTAGCAGAGTGACGTGCTGCACTACGTGACTCCAGCTTATAAAGAGGCTGGGTCACATGCTGCACTCAGCAAATCAGAGCCATGCCATTAGTAGGCTGCAGCCTTTCAAAAAGCGGGAAGAATCACCGAACAATCGACCCGAACCCGAACTTTTATGAAAATGAAAATGTTCGGTTTCGGGTCCGTTTTTTGTAGCAATGACCATTATAACCAACATTTTTCCACCATAATTCTCATTTAGATAAGCTATACCATGTAAACCCATTGGTAACTGAATGTTGGTGTCCACATTACATGTTGTGTACATGTCATATTTAGTGCTATTCAGTTATCATGCATTATATAGGACTGATCATTGAGCTATACCTTTCAATAATTTTATTTAAAAAAGCATATTCTAGAAGTAAATAAAAATAATAGAACTGGAACACCCCTTTAAGATTTGGGTGGAAAGTTTCTTTAACCCCAGTTTGCACTGCAATTTGATTTATGTCACTGAAAAATAAACAATATACCATAGTAAGTAAACTAAGGGCTCATGCACATGACCATTGGGAGTTTTGGGGTCTACAAATCCCGGATCAGCAAAACACAGATACCGGCCGTGTGCATTCTGCTTTTTACGGAACAGAACATCCGGCCCCTATTACAACAGTCCTATCCTTGTCTATAATGCAGCCAAAAATAGGATATGTTCTATTTTTATGCGGAAAGACCATGCAGACATACGGACATTAAATGCACACAGAGTAATTTCTTTTGAAATTAATTGTTTCGCATATGGGCCACAAAAGAAAACGGAACAGACACAAAAAAAAAAAGTTTGTGTGTATTAGCCCTAAGATTTTAATGGTCTTTTGTTAAGAATTATTTATAAAAACTAACAGAAAAAATGTCTGTGATGTTCAAAGTAACCAATTACAGCTTAGTTTGTTCTTTCAGAGCAGTGTAAGAAATAAAAGCTGTGCAGTGATTGGCTGCTATGGTCAACAAAGGCAGTTTTTCTGTTGGACAGATTCTATGATGCTCTTCAAAACTGCATCACAAATAGGGTTGATGGCTTTATAGAGTGGTGATCTTTAGCACACCAGCAGTCCACTGATTTTCATGGCTGACCTATAATGCATAAATGGGTTGCTGGGATTAGATCTTCTTTTGTTTTAAAAATAACTTTCTTCAATTGAAGAGGGCTAGACTGCAATACACAACACAACCCATAAACCACAGTTGCTGGTTCTGGAGAGAAAACAAGCAGATTTTTTAACTGTATAAGGCTCTTTACATTGGCTGAAAATTGCACAGATTATCGCTAACGAGTGTTCATAGTAACAATTATTAGCGATGATCAGGTGGTGTAAATGTACCGCTGATTACACGATGAACGAGCAAAACGCTCATTCATCGGGTAATCCAATCGTTTGTGTGCCCCCCAAAAGTGATCATTTACCAGCAGCAGATTGTGCCATGTAAACACAATTTCCAACCGCAAACAACGAGTCTTTATGGGGAAGAACGATGATATTACTGTACGGAGGATTCATTAAGCAATCTAAGATAGCCAGAAAAATATATCAGATAATAATACACTACCGTATACAGGAGTGAGGACATAATCTATCTTTAAAAATCTGAAATATGCTCTTTCAACAATTGTTCACAGTCATCAAATGAAATGATAATTCAACTTTTTTTCCTTTACGGGAATAACTCACTTCAATGACATAGAAAATTGGATGTTTGCCTAAAACTGCATACTAAAACATGTTGTGTCGGCAAAGTTACAAATACCTTGCGAAACTGAACCTTTATTTTAAGCCGCCAAAGTCATCTTATATTTAAGTGCAACTTATATTTAACTTTGTACTACAGGCTTCTAAAGATTTGTTACGTTGTAATTATGTTCAATCGAAGAAGTAATAGAGTAGTATATAGAGTACAAAACTGTGAAGCATGATTAACCTCAATGCTATATAACATCAGAGGACAGGTATCAAAGTACCATATTTTTTGGACTATGAGATGTACCTAGCACACCCAAATCAGACCCCCATTTTTCTTCAGACCACAATTCATACCACAAAATCAGACCCCCAAACTCAATGAGAGCTCAGGTCAGACCCCTATCAGACTCGCAAGCTCCATTTGCCTCAGATCAGACCCCCCCCCAGCTTTGATCAGCCTCAGATCAGACCCCCATCAGTCTCAGATCAGACTCCCAACCTCAATCAGTCTCAGATCAGACCCCCATCAGCCCCACATCAGACCCCCCAATTCCTTTAGCCTCAGATAAGACCCCCATAAGCCTTAGATCAGGCCCCCAACCTCCATCAGCCTCCATTAGACCCCCATCAGCCTCAGATCAGACCCCCATCAGCCTCAGATCAGACCCCCATCAGACCTCAGATCAGACAAAAAAATAAACTTACCTAACTTGCTCCAGATAACTCTGCCACTCTCCAAGTCCAGGACTCACTGCTTCCTGCCCTTCTTCCGGCCCATGCTGTACTGTGACCTGATGTTGCACAGCTTCAGTGCAGCGCAGCACCCAGAAGAGGGCCTGGGAGGGTGACTAGAGCCAATGAATTTGATTAGCTTGGAACTAAATTGCTCATCTCTAGTGGTAATATTTTGTTCCAAGAAAGCATCCTTACGCCTCCGAGAATTTTCTGTGTGGTTTTTACCTGCCCAAAAAAAACACAAGCTGACAATGCTTTTTTGTACTGAAGTGAATGCTAGTTACAAAAAAAAGTGTTGAAAAATGCATCAAAAATGTTTCAAAAACCTAAGAAAAATGCATGAAAAAATCATGTTGAAAGAGAATATGTGCCAATAACATGACAAATTTTGTAGGTGGATTTTCAAAATCTGTCTTATGAACATACCCCAACACTTCAATACAATGCCTAAAACCTCCGTACAGTATCAAAATAATAGTATCAGATAATGCTCACATAACACTGCCATATCTTTGCCATATAATACTTCAATTCAATGTTAAACAAATGTCACTCAACATCCAAACAATACTGCTACCTAGTGCCTAAATAGTGAAGATGTTAGAGGTCTAGTCACTAATGATCTAGGGTACAATGATTAGTGGATTGAAAATGAACTCTTAGCCTCATAAGTGGAACTCATAATATGGCAGGACTTTTATGTACTCCACTCTGAGGTTTCTACTAGAGGTAAAGTCCTCTACAGTTCCCTAGGAAATGAGGGCCCTGGTCCATTGCTCATTTTCACCCCTGAAACCATCTCTAACCATAACCATAAATCTATTAGTTACATTTTTTATGTAGAATCTAATGTTGGGCAAGCATGCTTGGCCGAACACTAGTTCGGCTCGATCATCGCGATGCTCGGCACATCGTGGTGTTCGGCCGAATACCACATGCGCTCGAGCGTGATGCTCAAGTCTTCTCCCCGCACGGGTAAGTATTGCCATTCACTGTAATGCCGTAGCCATGTTGGTTGCTGGCATTACAGTGATTGGCTGGCCGGAACGCGTCATCGGGTGCTATATCAACTTCCACCCACCATGATACTCCTTCCACCCACCATGGAGAGTCTTGGCAAACAAGTGATCCCACACTTGGATATCCCGAGGAGCTCTTTTCATTGCTATTCCTTGATTTTGGCCTCTTGACAAGCCCGCTTGAAGAGGGACATGAAGAGATCTTGTGCCCTGATTCCCAAACTCTTGAGCATCCACAGTAAGAAGAAGATGATGGAGGGGAAGGGCAATTAGTGTTTTACAAGGTGGATGATGATGATGAGACACAGTTGCCAATAAGTCAACTGCAATTAATGTCTCAAGAGGTTAATGATGAGGATGAGACACAGTTGTCAATAACTGAGGTTGTTGTTAGGTCAACAAGTCAGAAGGATGACCAGAGTGAGAAGTGGAAGAGGAGGTGGTGGACAATGAAGTTACTGACCCAACCTAGGAAGATGGCAAGTGAAGCGAGGACAGCAGTGCAGAGGGGGAGGGATTCGCAGCACCGCAACAGGCTGGAAGAGGCAGTTCTGTGTCCCAGCGCACTGTACAGATGTCTACACCCCAGGCCTTTGCACTAAAGGCGAAACGAAAGGGCAAATACCCAACTACGCACCCACAGGCCATAGCACTAAATGCGCACCTTTCAAAATGTTGCCATTTAGGCTTGTGGACACTGAAGATTTCAGCAGCCTGATGGCGACTGCCTTACCGCATTACTCTGTCCCCAGCTGCCAATATTTTTCACTGTGTGCAGTCCCAGCCTTACACCAGCATGTGTCCCATAACATTACCCGTGCCCTGACCAACGCAGTTATTGGGAATGTCCACTTAACGACTGACACATGGACAAGTGCTTTTGGTAAGGGACGCTACATTTCCCTGATGGCACAGTGGGTGAATGTTGTGGAGGCCGGGAGCAAGTCGTACCCTGGAATGGCACATGTGCTACCGACGACAAGGATTGCGGGCCCAACTTCCATCAGGGTTTTTCGCCGCCACCTACGTTAGTGGCTGCACCCCCCCCCCCTTCTCCTCCTACACCTCCTCCTCTACTTCCACCTCTGAATTATCATCTTGCAGCACCAGTCAGACATCAGTCAGTAGCACAGTGTAGCACAGCAGTGGGGAAGCGGCAACAGGCCATGCTTAAACTGATCTACTTAGGTGACAAACAGCACACCGCCGCAGAGCTGTAGCAGGGAATAAGGGATCAGACTGAGCTGTGGCTCTCGCCACTATACCTACAGTCAGGCATGGTTGTGTCTGATAATGGCCGTAACTTGGTGGTGGCTTTGGAGCTCGGCAAGCTCACACACATACCATGCCTAGCCCAAGTGCTCAACCTAGTGGTTCAGCGGTTTCTCAAAACCGACCCCAATTTGCCTAAGCTACTGGTGAAGGTGCACCGCGTGTGTGCCCATTTCCGCTGGTCAGCAATTGCCAGCTCATCGTTTTGCGACGTTAGCACGCGCTGGAAGTCGATGTTCCACATGTTGGCCAGGCTTTGTGAGCAGCAGAGGGCAGTAGTGGAATACCAGCTGCAACATGGTTGTCTCCTTTACAGTCAGCTTTCGCTCTTCACAAGTGATGAGAGGGCATTGATGTCTGACCTCTGTTAGGTTTTACACAACTTTGAGGAGTCAACACAGATGGTGAGCGGCGATAACGCTATTATCAGCGTAACCAACCCACTTCTGTGTCTACTCAAATGCTCACCCAGCTTGTCAGCAGGCCCTCGCCCCTAATTACTGTTGAGTGAACCCGAACTGTACCAAAAACCCTAAAGTCCGGAACGAACCTGAACCTTACAGTCCAGGTTCGTACTGGACTTTAGGGTTTTTGGTACCCGGACCCGAACCCAAAAAATTCCATAAAAATTTGGGTTTGAATTCTTTGTTCGGCCGTTTAATAAAGCTTGTTGAAAGGATGCAGGATGTGTGCCCTTAGAAGCCATCACAGCCATGCACATCACATCAGCTCTCACTAGTGTAAGGATAGGATGCTGCTGCTGTGAGGGTCGGATTAGGAAAGAATCTGATATAAGAGCTTGGTGTTAAGTCAGCGATCTACAGCTATTTTTTTTGTGGGTGCAATGCAACATTTTTGTACCCTGCCCTGAGTCCCATGACACAGAAAAATAGGTTTTAATCTGTCTGTTAGTTAGGTGGGCATCGGCGGCAATTTTGTGCAAGTGACAATATTGCCAGGGACAATAATTTGCCAGGGACAATAATTTAATCCTGTTCTTGAAGTTCAGGGTGATATATACCCATTTTATAAGTGCACCTGCATTGCATATGTGCCAGGGGAAGTCAAAATAATATAGGTAATCCGTATGTGAGTTCAGGTACCCTGGGGGTGACATATTCACATTTTTTTTCTGTAAAGTACCCCTGTGCTGCATATGTGACAGTGTAATCAATTCAGTAAATCCATCTGTTAGATTCTGGGGTGACAAATAACATTTTTTTTTGCCACAACGAACATTTGCGGCCTGCACTGCAATTCTGAGAGTAAAATATAACCAGTAAATACAATTGGGACATTGAGGGTGAAAAAAATTACTTATTTTTTGCCATAAAGTACATTTGCATCCTGCACTGTATTTCTGAGAGTGAAATATTACCAGTAAATACAACAGTGACATTGTTGATGGAAAAAAAATCACTTTTTTTTTGCCATAAAGTACATTTGAGGCCTGGACTGCCTTTCTGAGAGTGAAATATAACCAGTAAATACAAGTGGGACATTGTTGGTGAAAAAAACTACTTATTTTTTGCCATAATGTACATTTGCAGCCTGCACTGCATTTCTGAGAGTGAAATTTAATCAGTAAATCCAGCTCTTAGATTGTGGGTGGACATTTCCACGGTTATCAGACCAGTCATTCACAAGTGGCTTGGAGGGTGTGTTCCTGCTGCACTGCATGCCTGACAGGGAAATATATTTTGTAAATTCGGCGATGTTTTGATTGTTGGGTAATCTGTTTCTGTTCCCCATTTTTCTTTCACACTACCCCTGCCCTGCATACCTGACTGGGAAACATATTCTGCATGCTACTGATGGCATTCCCACCAGGAAGGGGTTAGCATGGCGAAAATGAGGAAAAGCTTTGTCAACACGCCACAACAACCAGCACTACCAGCTGATATGGAACGTGTTAGCAGAGGCAGCATTTCAGCAAGATGGTAGAAAAGTATGTGTGCACACGCCTATACATACTAACTGATGGGTCTGCCCCATTCAACTTCTGGATCTCCAAATTGGGCACACGGCCTGAGCTTGCCCTTTATGCTTTGGAAGTGCTGGCCTGCCCTGCAGCCAGTGTATTGTTGGAACGTGTATTTAGCCCGGCAGGGGGCGTTATCACAGAAAAGTGCAGCTACCTGTCCACAGCCAATGTGGACAAGCTCACGATCATTAAAAAGAAACATGGCATGGATCCCACAGGACTTGTCCATAGCTTGTGCAGAATAGACATGTATACCGGCCTCGGCCTCGCCTAGCCTTTGTTATACTCCAGCGCACTTTCTCTTTGTTTTCTTTTCTATATTTCCCAATGTTTTGGGATCTACCCAAATAATAATAAAAAAAAAAGTTAAAAACAAAAAACAGTGTTGTTGGCGAGTCTCCTCCTCCACCACAGCTTCCACCTACACCGCCACGTCCACCGCCTTCTCAACCTCCTTCTCCATATGGACCTCCTCCTCCTAGTTCAAGATTATTATTTAAAATGTTTATGTATTTTATGTCATTTCCCTATCCACATTTGTTTGCATGGCAATTGTCCAGCTCTTACCCCCATTTAGCTCTCTTTAGCAGCCCTCTAGCCCTTTCCATTTCTTTTTCAGAGCCATTTTTATTGCCCCAAAGTTCTGACTTCCATAGGGTTCGGGTTCGGGGTCAAGTTTGGGCCAAGTTGGGGTCAACTCAACCCCTAATGTTTTAGAGGGTCACCAGCAGGCCATCAATCATAATTTCAAGAGTGTGTATGATGTCCTCTTTTATGTGTAATGAAGGGTGTATTGTAGTTCCTGTTCCTTGCAATTTTTCGCAGCTCTTTCACTTAGTGCATGGGCTTTATGAGTGTAGGAGTCCCACTACCTGAACAATTGTACCACAATGTGAATGAGGCCCTCCTTTATGTGATATACAGGTTGTATCGGAGTGCCCCTTCAATGTAATTTTTGGCAGCACTTGCACTTTATATACAAGTAAATATACAGGAAAGACTGTTTCCTAACAATTTTTCCTCTAAAAGCGATTTTATCTTCGGTTTTGTGCGTATTATTGTCAGTCTGTAAAAGTGGTGTACTACTCGGACAACATCGTTCCCAGGAGCGACCTGGGAGTCCAAGATGCATCCAGATATCCTCCCTATGCTGTTCCCAAACCAATTCAGTGGTGTTTTCATCAATTTCTGACCTTTTCTGTGAACCAGACACCCTCCCCTCTTCAGAGCAGGGGGTGCCTGGTTTAATGCTCGGGTTTTCCCATTGACTGCCATTGTGCTCGGGTGCTCTACCGAGCATCCCGAGGTGTTCTACTCTAGCAACTGAGCACATTGGTGCTCGACCAGCACTAGTAGAATATTTTAAGATATTGTTAAAATCATTAAATCTCCTTACTATAAAAGAGTAAATCCACAAGACCCACTTCCTTAGTGAACATTTCCAGCTTCAAACATTCCATTGGAAATTTCCAAATCTTATCATTTCATGGTCTAGAATCATTATATTCAGTAAGTAACTAATTTTAAAATTTTATGCAAATAAATAAGGATTGCATTTCAAGACATCTGATTCCAATGCTGTGTACCGGTCAGAGTTCACAGAGGAAAGTTTTAAATAAGCAATCTGGTTTTCCAGCTAATTAAGATGTTTGTATAGGCTAGTAGATTGTCTTTTATAATCACTTTAACACTACCGCTCTCTGGAGTGGTATCGGTTGACACTGCACATAATCTAGAACAGACTAATTGCCATACAAATTTCTAATTCCTCTGCAACCATGTAAATGAGTTTGGATCTCTACAGGTGGAACTTATTATAGCCGTAGCAAATAATTTTCTTCTCATGTTGTCATCTTCATTTGCCATCATCTATTTCAGTCAAAGTAAGGAACCCAGACCATGGAAGTTCAAGCAATCAAACAATGCCTGACTGCAAACTCTTGTTTCATTATTTTTTAATTTCAATGGTACTACCTGCCTAATGCAGTTTTCTGATTATCATGCCAGGCTGCTGGTAATGTAGTTTTATTCAAATAAGAAGGCACCACTTTAATTTAAGTGAAGCAATATTCCACTTTTCTAACGAGGCAAGAAGGATTTGACTCAATAATATATGAATTTAATAATATATAATGGTAGGCTCGGCAGGTACTAAATAGCAATATCATAATGAACATGTCGACTTTTTACATACTTTTAGCACAGGCAAGTTTCCTTTATCAATACATTATTTGTGTCTATGTAGAGAGAGAGATAGATAGATAGATAGATACAGTGGATATAAAAAATCTACACACCCTGTTAAAATTTCATATTTCTGTGCTGTAAAAAAATGAGACAAAGATAAATCATTTCAGAACTTTTTCCACCTTTAATGTGACCTATCAACTGTACAACTCAATTGAAAAACAAACTGAAATCTTTTAGGTAGAGGGAAACAAATATAAAAATAAAATTATATGGTTGCATAAGTGTGCACACCCTTAAACTAATACATTGTTGAAGCACCTTTTGATTTTATTACAGCACTCAGTCTTTTTGGGTATGAGCCTATCTGCATGGCACATTTTGACTTGGCAAGATTTGCCCACTTTTCTTTGCAAAAACACTCCAAATCTGTCAGATTGCGACGATATCTCCTTTGCACAGCCCTCCTCAGATCACCCCACAGATTTTCAATCTGTTTGAGCCATTCAAAAACTTTAATCTTCTTCTGGTGAAGCCATTCCTTTGTTGATTTGGATGCATGCTTTGGGTCATTGTCCTGCTGAAAGATGAAGTTCCTCTTCATGTTTGGCTTTCTAGCAGAAGCCTGAAGATTTTGTGCCAATATTGACTGGTATTTGGAACTGTTCTTAATTCCCTCTATCTTAACTAAGGCCCTAGTTTCAGCTGAAGAAAAACAGCCCCAAAGCATGATGCTGCCACCTCCATGCTTCACTGTGGGTATGGTGTTCTTTTGGGGATGTGCAGTGTTGTTTTTGAACCAAACATATCTTTTGGAATTATACCCAAAAAGTTCAACCTTGGTTTCATCAGACCATAACACCTTTTCCCACATGCTTTTGGGAGACTTCAGATATGTTTTTGCAAAATGTAGCCTGGCTTGGATGTTTTTCTTCATCAGAAAAGGCTTTCGTCTTGCCACTCTACCCCATATCCCAGACATATGAAGAATACGGGAGATTGTTGTCACATGTACCACACAGCCAGTACTTGCCAGATATTCCTGCAGCTCCTTTAATGTTGCTGTAGGCCTCTTGGTAGCCTCCCAGACCAGTTTTCTTCTCGTCTTTTCATCAATTTTGAAGGGACGTCCAGTTCTTGGTAATGTCACTGTTGCGCCATATTTTCTTCACTTGATGATGACTGTCTTCACTGTGTTCCATGGTATATGTAATGCCTTGAAAATTCTTTTGTACTCTTCTCCTGACTGACACCTTTTAACAATAAGATCCCTCTGATGCTTTGGAAGCTCTCTGTGGACCATGGATTTTGCTGTGGGATGCAACTAAGAAAATTTCAGGAAAGACCAACTAGAGCAGCTGAACTTCATTTAGGGTTAATCAGAGGCACTTTAAATGATGGCAGGTGTATGCTGACTCCTATTTAACATGATTTTGAATGTGATTGCTAAATTCTGAACATAGCTACATCTCCTTTTATAAGAGGGTGTGCACATTTATGCAACCACATTATTTCAGGTTTGTTTTGTTTTCTTCCTTCCACCTAAAAGATTTCAGTTTGTTTTTCAATTTAGTGGTACAGTTTATAAGTCTCAATAAAGGTGGAAAAAGTTCTGAAATGATTTATCTTTCTCTATTTTTTTTACAGCACAGAAACCTGACATTTTGACAGGGGTGTGTAGACTTTTTTTATCCACTGTAGATAGATAGATACTCTGGATACAGACCACTCATCTTTGACCTATACTAATAAATGAAAATAACTAAAAATGTAAACTGTGTCTAGAAATGATTTAGGACTTTGGAAATACCCTGGAAGATGAAAATGAAGTGAAAATTTAATGATAAAGTGAACAATAAATTGCCCATTTATTTCAAGTAATATAATCAGTGAACAGTGCAGATATGTGCAGAGGAATATAAATAGTTAAACAGTATTGAAAGAATAACATTAGAAAACTGAAAATGAATTGAACTCCAATACATAAGAACATAGATATCATAAAGGCAGACTATTCTGGTTCCAATGAAACCATTAGAAAAAGGGTGCAAAAAGCTTTGGGTTGCAGTCCATTTGCTACATGGCTGCAAGAACCTGTACAATAGTCCCCTATCCAAGGAAACATTGACAATTAAGGGCTTGAGGAATCAGCCAAAGGGTTATGCACAGGGCATGGAGAGGGACATTATCATTGGGGCCCTTCTGTCTTGGTTGATAAAATTTAGTATTGTAAGTGGGGACCCTTTTTATCTTTGTTATGAAGACTTCTCATAACAAAGGCACAGCATCACTGCAGTGATGGAACCATTGGCCAGCAGAACCACAGGGGTTGCAACCCTGGAACCAATAGGACCCTTTAGTATCTTTAATCTACACAATTCTACATAGCTGTTTAGGACATTATTTTGTGCAGAATAAGTTGTAGAGAGAGGCGAGTGCATCCATTTGTACTAATACAGTAGGTAGTAAATAGTATGTTTTTTAGAAATTATTTTGGGGTATATATGTAAGTTAATGCTTAATCTGCACAAATTGTTTTTAAATTGCATTCAAAATATAATTCAGTCAGTTTCTTAATTTTTGACACCTATTTCCATAATTACCAAAATTAGCATAAATGGCATTGTACATGTCATTACAAGTTCAAACATATCAAATATGTGTTTGTTTTTCATTATTAAAGATTTTTTATTCAATAAAATTACTTTTCTTGACGTTTTGTTCCATTATGGGAATTTTAAGTATAGTTTTTAAAAGTAATGACATACAGTATGTACTGTATAAAGGATATAATATTACATTACATAGAATGCATGGGCATCTTTGGCCTGTGGTTTGCCCTAACTAAAGCTTTTAATGGACTGGTCAATACTACTCGAAAGTGGCTTTCACTAGACAGACATCTAGCAAGGGGTGATCAAAAGGGCATAGCTTCCGAGCCCTTTCATACGTGTATGTAAGGATATAGAAAGTGGATGCCTCCTTTGTGGCCTCTGATCCTTTGTTGCCCAATGTGAAGGCAGTAGGGATGAGCGAAGCGAGCTTCGGATCCTAGATCTGAAGGTGCTTTGCTCAAAACTTCGGATTAATGCTGTACAGAGATCCGTCTACGTAGGTACAGCCTCTGATGAGGCGAAGTCAGTTATACTAACTTTGGTATTTGATTTTTAAAATGAGTACCATTTTTTGATACGACCGGTAGAAAGCAGTGACAGAAACAGAGATTATAGCGGTGCATTTCACTAAGGCTATGTTCACATCGGCATTGGAGAGTCCATTCAGGGCTTCTGTCACAGTGCAAGCAGGATTTTTTTTGTCCACTAAAAAATCTTTTTCCTGAATAGAAACCTAAAGGATCCTATTACAGTCAATGGGACATCAGGCTCCATTCCTGTCAGTTATGTGTCGAATTGACTTTTCTGTTATTTGCCTTCTTTTGCTCCTATAACAAAGCAGAAGAACGGAAACAAATAGCGCTGATAGGTGGAAGCATCCTTTTTGTCAATATACAGTAGTTTGCATAAAATCAGAGCTTATCAGGTACAGTCAAAGTCGAGCACTGTGAGAGCCAGAAGTTCTTGCGTTCATGGGCTTCAGGCACCCCTGCCATCCCACTGCTGATTGACAGTCTTCTCCCTATAATTGTGCCTAGAGAGAAAAGAGCAGGTCGGTGAGGGAGCCAACCAATCATAAATGCATAGCATTGCAGTATGAGACAAGCTCTGTATGAGCCAAGGGCCCTTGCATTCATAAGTGCATTTACATCATTAAGAAAACTATTGTTTTCCCTTTCCAAAGTAATAGGGAGGAAGCTGTCAATCAGTGGTAGGAAAGTGGGGGAGCCAGCAGCTTATGAATGAAAGGATCTTTGGCTCATACATAGCTTGTCTCACACTGCACATAATAATCTGTGATTTTATGAAAACTACTGCTTTTGACAATTAAGACTAGGTTCACATGTTTGGCCCAATTCTAGTATTCTGTTCCAGCATAGGAACAAAATACTGGAATTGCCGGATTACATATACCATGGACACTGCCACCATCTGGCAAATTCCTTTTACTATATTGGGGTCCATCAGGTTTCTGGCATGCATTAAACACTACTGTATGCTTCCATATTTTGTCCTTTTTTTACCACCTGCCAACCTGTGACAGAGACTCCAGACGGAACCTAAGCCTCAAATGTAAACTGCCTGAGTCACAAACTGTCCTGCTTAATTTTTTTTTATTTACTTTTATTTGACGATATTTATTGCATTTGGAATTTATTGTGAAACTTCCATTGGTGGTATAATTGTGTCTCAGTGTGTTTCAAGTATAATAATGGTTCATTACTTAAAGCAGTGCGGTATTTCTTGAGCTCATAAGGCCTGAGAGTAGTGTTGAGTAAATTGAAGCCAAACAAATTGACTTTGATCCGTATTGCAGGAAAAATTTGATTTGCCATGAAGCCGAATTTTCTGGTCTGAAATTCGGCGAAGCAGCAGAATCAAATTTTTCATAACTTCGCTCATTTGTACCTGAGAGTCCTGTGGAAAATTACATACAATATATCTGCCGGCTGTAGCATGAACATATCACTGGTTAGTAGTCTTTAATGTATTTCTTACAAAGCAGCCTACTGATAGAATGCCAGATGCCAACAGTTTGCAACTAATTTGATTTCCTCAGACCATCCACTGGTTTCCAACTTCAGAAAGGAGATTCAAAGATATACATATTTTAGTACATTTGATTTTTATGATAAAAGAGGCTTAAAATGTAAATCAATATTATAGAAAATTATTTCTTTAGTAGTCTGTTAGGTCTCAGTGAGCACCATTATTTTCATTCACTATTTGCTTGAATAATTTAGGCACGAGAGCTAAATTATACATAAAGTGTACAGTCAGAGGAAAAAGTTCATGCACAGCCTCAGGCTATAGCCATCCCCTAATGATGTCTGTAGTCAGTGGAAAAGAACTCGTTAGACTGAGAGAAATTTCTCAAGGCTTACATGTTTTTTTTAAAAGCAGTAATGTGCATTCATGAGAAATCTGATAGATAGATAGATAGATAGATACAGTGGATATAAAATGTCTACAGTAAAAAAAAGTCTGCTGTAAAAAAATGAGACAAAGATAAATAATTTCAGAACTTTTTCCACCTTTTATGTGACCTATAAACCGTGCAACTCAAAAGTCTATCAGCATGGCACATTTTGACTGAGCAAAATTTGCCCACTCTCCTTTGCAAAAACAATCCAAATCTGTCAGATTGCGAGGGCATCTCCTGTGCACAGCCCTCTTCAGATCACCCCACAGAGTTTTAATCGGATTTAGGTCTTGGCTCTGGCTGGGCCATTCAAAAACTTTAATCTTCTTCTGGTGAAGCCATTCCTTTGTTGATTTGGATGCACTGTACCTCATAAAAGGTTAGTATATAAAAGGAGGATGCTCAGACTGGGAGAAAATGTCTGTATGTGGGTAAGTAACTGGCTGAGTGACAGAAAACAGAGGGTGGTTATTAACGGTAGATACTCAGATTGGGTCACTGTAACTAGTGGGGTACCTCAAGGGTCAGTATTGGGCCCTATTCTCTTCAATATATTTATTAATGATCTTGTAGAAGGCCTGCACAGTAAAATATCTATTTTTGCAGATGACACTAAACTGTGTAAAGTAATTAACACTGAAGAGGACAGTTTTCTGCTACAGAGGGATCTGGGTAGATTGGAGGCTTGGGCAGAAAAATGGCAGATGAGGTTTAACACTGACAAATGTAAAGTTATGCACATGGGAAGGAATAATGCAAGTCACCCGTACATATTAAATGGTAAAACACTCGGTAACACTGACATGGAAAAGGATCTAGGAATTTTAAAAAACAGCAAATTAAGCTGCAAAAACCAGTGTCAGGCAGCTACTGCCAAGGCCAATAAGATAATGGGTTGCATCAAAAGGGGCATAGATGCCCGTGATGAGAACATTGTCCTACCACTTTACAAATCACTAGTCAGACCACACATGGAGTACAGTGTACAGTTCTGGGCTCCTGTGAACAAGACAGACATAGCAGAGCTGGCTTTTGCTGTGGTGTGCGACTAGAGCAGCTAAACTTTATTTGGGGTTAATTAGAGGCACTGTAAATGATGGCACGTGTATGCTGACTCCTATTTAACATGATTTTGAAAGTGATTGCTTAATTCTGAATACAGCTACATCCCCAGTTATAAGAGGGTGTGCACACTTATGCAACCACATTATTTAGTTTTTTTTTGTTTTCTTCCCTCCACCTAAAATATTTCAGTTTGTTTTTCAAGTGGTACAGTTTATAGGTCAGATTAAAGGTGGAAAACGTTCTGAAATGATCTATCTTTGTCTCATTTTTTTACAGCACAGAAACATGACATTTTAACAGAGGTGTGTAGACTTTTTATATGCACTGTAGATAGAGAATAATATGATATAGATAGAAAATAGATAGATAGATAGATAGATAATAGAGATGAGTGAACCAGTCGAGATTAGTTTCGGATTCGGTTCACAGAATGTTTGAAAAGTTGAGTTTTGACCCAAATCAGTTCTGGCTGAACCAAAATTGCTCTAATTGCCCTGAAAGTTGGTATATAAACCCTCTAGCCTCCTAAGCAGTGTAGCTGCATACCATTCTGATGCTACAAGTCCAGGAGAGAATTTCTCACCACATGAGAATGGCTGAAAAGAGGGACAGCCACCTGGACATTGGCAGAACCTTGCACAAACCAGTTAATTTTTTTAAAAAGCAATCTAGGGAGCATGTGTGGCCAGGATCTTGTGCCCATTGTTGCTGACCACCTTGCCCAGTTGGAGTCAGCGGGGTGACAGCCAGCAGATATTTGCTGCTTGATGTCATCATAAAACTGCTTGTTAGTGTGGCTATTCTCTCCCAGGCTGATCAGCAACAACATGGCATGATAACCCTTGACATAACACTTGATAGGAAGGGTAGTGTGAGCAACACTGTGCCCTTCTGCTGTTCGAGACAGGACTGTGTCCATGGAGGAAGAAATGGAGGAGGCAGATATGTGCCTGCTGTGGAAACCAGCCCTATGCTGTAAAAAACATTGACCCAGTGGGCCATGTCCCTGCCCAGAAAAGCTGCTCCAGGTGTCCACTGTGAAATGCAGCTTGCTGCATAGCAAGAATCGCAAAAAGTAGCCTGCATTACTGCAATGGTACTGCAGCAACTGCACTGCCAGCAACGTGGCCGGGTGGGGGTTAAGCTTGTAAGCAAGCTAATTGTTGGTTGACAAGAGTTTTTTTTATGGCCAAATGTTCTGTTATAGATGTCTCATGATGGAGGACAAGGAGGAGTCTTATCAGGTGATGATGATGACAAAGATTCCATATTGCTTGAGGATGCAGGTCCTCTGCCACAAAGAGAAGCAGGAGATGAATAATAGACTTGTACTTATTGGGAATGCTGGCCAGTTAAATTTTCCCAAAGGATCCGTTGATGCCGCCACATGTGCTTCAATTGACCTCCTGTACTTATAATTGTGTTTAAATGGCCATGGCTTATTTTAATCCTGCAGATCTTGCACACCGCTGTGGTTTTGTGTGCTTCTGTTGGGGAGAAAAAGCACAATATGGGAGTTGCCTTCACAGAGCTACAGGCAGTCAAGCTGGGCTTAGCTTTGGCATGTCTTGGGTCTAACCCTCCCACAGTGTTAGCAGCATCACTAGATCTCCCTTTCCCTCCCCAAGCTCTGAAACGCAATGACAGCAATAGTAAATTATGTCACACATCTGACAGTGTTAACATACAGCGTGTTTTAAAACATATCATGCCAGCACATGTGTTATGATTTTCCATATTCTAAAGCTTCCAAAAATTGGCCCTTATCAGGGGCAGATGATGTTTAAACATACACAGTGTTATGGGATAAAACATTTTTTTTACAATAAAGTGGCTTGGAAGACCAAAAATTATGCCTTGACAGGGTCGGCGGTAGCAGCAGTCGCCTTACAGAACATGATGGTAGGCAGGTCGCATTAGTGGCATGATGGACGTGGCGGCAGCAGCCATACAGAACGTGATGGTAGGCAGGTTTCATTAGTGGCCTGATGGAGGATACAACAGCAGCCATAGAGAACACGATGGTAGGCAGGTCACACTAGTGGCATGATGGAGGCAGCAGCAGCCATACAGAACATGATAATAGACAGACAGACGGCATTGACATGATACAGCCGGCAGCAGACATAATAGTAGGCAGACAGACAGCATCAGCATGATGGAGGCGGCAGCAGCAGCTGTAAAGAAAAAAATGGTAGGCAGGTCACACTGGTGGCATGATGGAGGCTGCAGCAACAGCCGTACATAACGCGATGTTAGGCAAGTTGTAGTAGTGGCATGATGGAGGTGGCAGCAGCATCCATACAGAACATGATGGTAGGCAGAGAGACAACATTGGCATGATGGAGGTGGCAACAGCAGCCCTGCAGAATGTTATGATAGGTAGGCAGACAGCATTGGAATGATGCAGGAGTCAGCAGCAGCCATACAGAACGTGATGGTAGACAGGTCACAGCAGTGGCATGATAATGGCAGTGACATAATGCAAGCAGCAGCCTTACGGAAGATGATGGTTTGCAGAAGCAGCAGTGGCCTGATGGAGGCAGGCAGGCAACAACAGTGGCAAGATGAGGCACCACCAGCAAGGACAGATATATTCATCAGACTCAGACAAAGAAGAGTGAAAATCCTCCCCGACCCAAGCTTGTTTCATTTTGACAAATTTATGTTTTTGGCACTGACAGATTGGACAAAAAACTGCTGTTCCTGTCTGCCTGCCCTGCCTGTATTTACATGGGGTCAGGAAACAGGGTATGCGCCAGAGACTGGCAAAAGTTTAGGTAGGGCTGAACCTGGGCATTGATGCTCGAGCTATCAGCATGCTGACTTATGACGCACCTCGTGGAAACAATGCTTCATTACATTGAGGAGACTAAACTGGCTGCTGCTGCAGCTACTGCTGCTAGTGGCAGTGGGGGGGGGGGGTGATTGTGGGTGTGGAAAGAGGCCTTTTTTTCAGATATCCTGCGGCAGGTGTCTGCTTGCCATAAGCAGCGGCAAGCTGCTTACACAGTATTTCCTGGTCATAATGTAATGAGTGTGAGTGAAGGGAAATGGATTTAGACCTAAATTTGTTATCACTCTCAGATACTTTTATGTGCTAACCTGTGTATTGGTATATTAATCATGTATATATGGTGCTAGTTTGAATATAATCAACAACCCCAATAAAATAATTGATTAGAAACATGTTTGTTAACACAGATATAAAGTGAAATGGATTTAGGCCTAAATTTATTATCCCTAACAGACACTTTTGTGTGCTGGCCTATGTATTAGTATTGATCACCATTATGTTGGCTTAATTAAATTGAACAAGTCCCCAAAAAATATTATTCCAACTGTGTGGAAACTGCATATACGGAAACGGATGATTGAGACCTGACCCTTAATATAACATTAAGACTCTCAGGTAAATAGTTACCATAGTCTATGTACTGGTGTACTGATCACCTAAATCCTAATTTAATTAAATGGAACAATCCTGAAAAAAAGTACATTTTCAACTGTGTGGAAACTGAATAAATGTAAAGGGACTATTGAGGTTTGATGCTCAATTTCACATTAACACTCACAAGTATATTGCTTTTATACCTTATTAGAGTTGAGCGAACACCTGGATGTTCGGGTTCGACGAGTTCGGCCGAACTTTCGAAAAATGTTCGGGTTCGGGATCCGAACTCGACCCGAACTTCATCCCGAACCCGAACCCCATAGAAGTCAATGGGGACCCGAACTTTTGGGCACTAAAAAGGCTGTAAAACACACCCGGAAAGGGCTAGAGGGCTGCAAAAGGCAGCAAAATGTAGTTAAATCCCCTGCAAACAAATGTAGATAGGGAAATGATGAGTTAACATAAAATAATTAAAAATTAAACAATATTAATTGGAGTGAGGTCCCATAGCACAGAATCAGGCTTCAAGTCACCCACCAATGGAGAAGGTCACTTACTATTATTTTGACCACAGCACCCAGACAAAGGAGAGAGGTCCCACAGCAGAGAACCAGGCATCATATCACCCACCACAGGAGTAGGCCACCATTTAGTTACTTTGACCCCTACACCCAGACGGAGGAGAGAGGTTACACAGCAGAGAATCAGGCATCATATCAACCACCACAGGAGAAGCCACCATTTAGTTACTTTGACCCCTTCACCCAAACAGAGGAGAGAGGTTCCACATCAGAGAATCAGGCATCATATCAACCACCACAGGAGTAGGCCACAATTTAGTTTATTTGACCCCTGCACCCAGGAAGAGGAGAGAGGCCCCACAGCACATATTCTGACATCATATCACACACCACAGGAGAAGGCCTCTTTCAGTGATTTAGGCCTTTGGACCCAGACAAAGGAGAGAGGTCCCACAGCAGAGAACCAGGCATCATATCACCCACCACAGGAGTAGGCCACCATTTAGTTACTTTGACCCCTACACCCAGACGGAGGAGAGAGGTTACACAGCAGAGAATCAGGCATTTAGATCACCCACCACAGGAGTAGGCCCCAATTTAATGGGACCCCGGCAACCATGTCAGATGGCACAACCATCAGCTTCATATCAATCAGCACAGGAGAAGGCGACTTTGACAGACTTTGACCCCTACACCCAGACGGAGGAGAGAGGTTTCACAGCAGAGAATCAGGCATTTAGATCACCCACCACAGGAGTAGGCCCCCATTTAATGGGACCCCGGCAACTATGTCAGATGGCACAACCATCAGCTTTATATCAATCAGCACAGGAGAAGGCGACTTTGAAAGACTTTGACCCCTACACCCAGACGGAGGAGAGAGGTTTCACAGCAGAGAATCAGGCATTTAGATCACCCACCACAGGAGTAGGCCCCCATTGAATCAGACCCTGGCAACCATGTCAGATGGCACAACCATCAGCTTCATATCAATCAGCACAGGAGAAGGCGACTTTGAAAGACTTTGACCCCTACACCCAGACGGAGGAGAGAGGTTTCACAGCAGAGAATCAGGCATTTAGATCACCCACCACAGGAGTAGGCCCCCATTGAATCAGACCCTGGCAACCATGTCAGATGGCACAACCATCAGCTTCATATCAATCAGCACAGGAGAAGGCGACTTTGAAAGACTTTGACCCCTACACCCAGATGGAGGAGAGAGGTTTCACAGCAGAGAATCAGGCATCATATCAACCACCACAGGAGAAGCCACCATTTAGTTACTTTGACCCTGCACCCAGGAAGAGGAGAGAGGCCCCACAGCACATATTCTGGCATCATATCAGCCACCACAGGAGAAGCCACCATTGAGTTACTTTGACCCCTGCACCCAGGAAGAGGAGAGAGGCACCACAGCACATATTCTGGCATCATATCAGCCACCACAGGAGAAGCCACCATTGAGTTACTTTGACCCCTGCACCCAAACAGAGGAGAGAGGTTCCACATCAGAGAATCAGGCATCATATCAACCACCACAGGAGTAGGCCACAATTTAGTTTATTTGACCCCTGCACCCAGGAAGAGGAGAGAGGCCCCACAGCACATATTCTGGCATCATATCACACACCACAGGAGAAGGCCTCTTTCAGTGATTTAGGCCTTTGGACCCAGACAGAGGAGAGAGGTCAGAGATTAGCTTCATATCCCCAGCACAGCAGAAGACCGCTTTATTTGACTTAGGCCTCAGCACCCAGACAGAAGACAGAGGTAGCATGGCAGAGGTTATGGCTTCATGTCACCCGCTAGTTTAACCGGCCACTTTCATCTGGTTAGGCCCCGGCGCCCAGACAGAGAAGAGTTTCATTCAACTGTGGGTTTCATAAAATTTGTATCAAATAAAGAAGTGGCCCGTAGCACAACAAGACATGTTTTAGGCAGTTAATAAGGACTACTCTGCACAAGGGAGGGACAGGTCCTGTGGGATCCATGCCTGGTTCATCTTTATGAAGGTCAGCTTGTCCACGTTGGCTGTGGACAGGCGGCTGCGCTTGTCAGTAATGACGCCCCTGCAGTGCTGAATACGCTGCTCAGATAAAACGCTGGCCGCCGGGCAGGAAAGCACCTCCAAGGCATAACATGCTAACTCTGGCCACGTGGACAATTTCGAAACCCAGTAGTTGAATGGGGCCGAACCATCCGTCAGGATGTGGAGGTGTGCAGACATACTGTTCAACCATGTTAGTGAAATGCTGCCTCCTGCTAACACGCTCCGTATCAGGTGTCGGTGCAGATAGCTGTGGCGTGAGACAAAACTTTTCCACATTTCTGCCATGCTAACCCTGCACTCAGATGAGCTGGCCGTGACACAGCTGCGTTGGCGACCTCTTGCCACTCCTCTGCCTTCACCTTCCACCTGTTCCCCTGTGACATGTGGGAATGCTCTCAAGAGCGCCTATCAGCGTGCGCTTGTACTCGCGCATCTTACGGTCGCGCTCCAGTTCAGGAATTAAAGTGGGCACATTGTCTTTATACCGGGGATCCAGCAGGGTGGCCACCCAGTAGTCTGCACACGTTAAAACGTGGGCAACTCTGCTGTCGTTGCGCAGGCATTGGAGCATATATTCGCTCATGTGGGCCAGGCTACCCATGGGTAAGGACAAGCTGTCCTCTGTGGGAGGCGATCGTCATCGTCCACCGTATCCCCCAGCCACGCACCAGTGATGGGCCTGGGCTGCCACCCCGCTGTGAACTTGCGTCATCCTCGTCCCCTCCACCTCCTCCTCCTCATCCTCCTCGCCCTCCAGTACAGTGCCTTGGCTGGCGACTTGTGAACCTGTCCTCTGCTGCTTAAACAAACCTCCCTCTGAGCCAATTCGAACATACTGGCCGAAAGTGTTAGAAACGAGCCCTCATCCTCCTCCTCCTCCTCCACCTGGGCCACCTCCTCTAACATCATTGCCCTAAGTGTTTTCTCAAGGAGACATAGAAGTGGTATTGTAACGCTGATAACAGTGTCATCGCCACTGGCCATGTTGGTGGAGTACTCGAAACAGCGCAGCAGGGCACACAGGTCTCGCATGGAGGCCCAATCATTGGTGGTGAAGTGGTGCTGTTCGGCAGTACGACTGACGCGAGCGTGCTGCAGCTGAAACTCCACTATGGCCTGCTGCTGCTCGCACAGTCTCTCCAGCATGTGCAAGGTGGAGTTCCACCGGGTGGGCACGCCGCATATGAGGCGGTGAGCGGGAAGGCCGAAGTTCCGCTGTAGCGCAGACAGGCGAGCAGCGGCAGGATGTGAACGCCGGAAGCGCGCACAGACGGCCCGCACTTTATGCAGCAGCTCTGACATGTTGGGGTAGTGGTGAATGAACCTCTGCACCACCAAGTTCAGCACATGCGCCAGGCAAGGGATGTGCGTCAAACCGGCTAGTCCCAGAGCTGCCACGAGATTTCGCCCATTATCGCATACCACCAGGCCTGGCTTGAGGCCCACCTGCAGAAACCACTCGTCGGTCTGTTGTTCAATACCCCGCCACAACTCCTGCGCGGTGTGGGGCCTGTCCCCCAAACATATGAGTTTCAGAATGGCCTGCTGACGTTTACCCCGGGCTGTGCTGAAGTTGGTGGTGAAGGTGTGTGGCTGACCGGATGAGCTGGTGGAAGCAGTGGAGGAGGAAGCCGAGTAGGAGGAGGAGGCTACAGGAGGCAGAGAATGATGCCCTGCGATCCTAGGGGCGGAAGGACGTGCGCCAAGGAACTGTCCGCCGGGGCCCAGCCGCCACTACATTCATCCAGTGTGCAGTTAGTGAGATATAGCGTCCCTGGCCGTGCTTACTGGTCCACGTATCTGTGGTTAGGTGGACCTTGCCACAAATGGCGCTGCGCAGTGCACACTTGATTTTATCGGACACTTGCATGTGCAGGGAAGGCACGGCTGTCTTGGAGAAGTAGTGGCGGCTGGGAACCACATACTGCGGGACAGCCATGGCCATCAGCTGTTTGAAGCTGTCTGTGTCCACCAGCCGGAATGACAGCATTTCAAAGGCCAGCAGTTTAGAAATGCTGGCGTTCAGGCCAAGGGCCCGAGGGTGACCTGGGGGAATTTGCGCTTCCTCTCTAAGGTTTGAGATATTGAGAGCTGAACGCTGCTGTGTGATATAGTGGAGACGCTAGTTGACGGTGGCGGTGGTGGTGGTGTCGGTGGCACATCCTCTGTTTGCTGCTCGGCAGGTGGCAACATTCCTCTCGAGGCGGAAGCCGAGGCAGCAGCGGTAGAGGGAGCAGGGGAGCCTCAGCGAGTGCCTGGTTTTTAAGGTGTGTACCCCACTGCAGTTCATGCTTTGCATGTAGATGCCTGGTCATGCAGGTTGTGCTGAGGTTCAGAACGTTAATGCCTCGCCTCAGGCTCTGATGGCAGAGCTGCAAGTCACTCGGGTCTTGTCGGTAGGACATTGTTTAAAGAAGTGCCATGCCAGGGAACTCTTTGAAGCTGCCTTTGTGGGGCTGGGTCCCTGTTGGCGATGTCCAGTAGCAGGCGAACTCTGGGGGCGGCGGCTCGTCTGCTTTGGCCCCCTGCTCCCTCTTTGGCTTCGCTGTTGTCTCGGTCTCACCACTACCTCTTCCTCTGAACTGTGAAAGTCATCGCCACGACCTTCAGTCCATGTGGGGTCTAAGACCTCATCGTCCTCTGCATCGTCTTCCACCCAGTCTCCCTCCCTGACCTCCTCCTGTTCAGTCTGCACACTGCAAAAAGACGCGGCAGTGGGCACCTGTGTTTCGTCATCATCAGAGTTGTGCGTCAGTGCATGGTATGTCTTCCTCCACTGGGGAAGGGCTAGGTGGACGCCCCTGGGAAACCCTGGAAGCAGAGTCTTCAAACAGAAGAAGAGACTGCTGCATAACTTGTGGCTCAGACCGTTTCCCTGATATGCTTGGGGGTGATGTGACAGACTGATGGGCTTGGTTTTCAGGTGCCACCTGTGCGCTTTCCGCAGAAGACTGGGTGGAAGACCATGTGGTGAACGTGCTGGAAGCACTGTCGGCCACCCAATCGATTAATGCCTGTACCTGCTCAGGCCTTACCATCCTAAGAGCGGCATTGGGCCCCACGAGATATTGCGGTACATTCTGCCGGCTAGTTGAGGGAGTTCGCTCCCTACTGTGTGCGCCTAGCCGAACGGCCACGCCCTCTACCAGCAACAGAGGCTCCACGGACACCACCACGACCGCGTCCTCGTCCCTTAATAGTATTTTTCTTCATTGTTGCGATTCAACTCGCACCACAATGAAATATATTATTTTTTATAAGCAAAATCCCCTCACTGGAATACTTTCAGTCTTTTGACTGTATGGATTACAGATGGAATGACTGTTATATGTGAGTACCGCTTTCTTTGACAGATTCTAGTATGGGTACATATATGTTTTCCCAACCCCAGCACATTAGTTTGCTAATTCCAGATGTATGAAACGCAGGCCTAACTGTATCTAGTATATTGAACGCCAGATAAACTAACTTGGCCTTTTTAAATAAAAAAATTCCCTCACTGGAATACTTTCAGTCTTTTGACTGTATGGATTACAGATGGAATGACTGTTATATGTGAGTACCGCTTTCTTGACAGATTCTAGTATGGGTACATATATGTTTTCCCAACCCCAGCACATTAGTTTGCTAATTCCAGATGTATGAAACGCAGGCCTAACTGTATCTAGTATATTGAACGCCAGATAAACTAACTTGGCCTTTTTTAAATAAAAAATTCCCTCACTGGAATACTTTCAGTCTTTTGACTGTATGGATTACAGATGGAATGACTGTTATATGTGAGTACCGCTTTCTTTGACAGATTCTAGTATGGGTACATATATGTTTTCCCAACCCCAGCACATTAGTTTGCTAATTCCAGATGTATGAAACGCAGGCCTAACTGTATCTAGTATATTGAACGCCAGATAAACTAACTTGGCCTTTTTAAATAAAAAAATTCCTCACTGGAATACTTTCAGTCTTTTGACTGTATGGATTACAGATGGAATGACTGTTATATGTGAGTACCGCTTTCTTTGACAGATTCTAGTATGGGTACATATATGTTTTCCCAACCCCAGCACATTAGTTTGCTAATTCCAGATGTATGAAACGCAGGCCTAACTGTATCTAGTATATTGAACGCCAGATAAACTAACTTGGCCTTTTTAAATAAAAAAATCCCTCACTGGAATACTTTCAGTCTTTTGACTGTATGGATTACAGATGGAATGACTGTTATATGTGAGTACCGCTTTCTTGACAGATTCTAGTATGGGTACATATATGTTTTCCCAACCCCAGCACATTAGTTTGCTAATTCCAGATGTATGAAACGCAGGCCTAACTGTATCTAGTATATTGAACGCCAGATAAACTAATCTTGGCCTTTTTAAATAAAAAATTCCTCACTGGAATACTTTCAGTCTTTTTGACTGTATGGATTACAGATGGAATGACTGTTATATGTGAGTACCGCTTTCTTTGACAGATTCTAGTATGGGTACATATATGTTTTCCCAACCCCAGCACATTAGTTTGCTAATTCCAGATGTATGAAACGCAGGCCTAACTGTATCTAGTATATTGAACGCCAGATAAACTAACTTGGCCTTTTTTAAATAAAAAATTCCTCACTGGAATACTTTCAGTCTTTTGACTGTATGGATTACAGATGGAATGACTGTTATATGTGAGTACCGCTTTCTTTGACAGATTCTAGTATGGGTACATATATGTTTTCCCAACCCCAGCACATTAGTTTGCTAATTCCAGATGTATGAAACGCAGGCCTAACTGTATCTAGTATATTGAACGCCAGATAAACTAACTTGGCCTTTTTAAATAAAAAAAATTCCCTCACTGGAATACTTTCAGTCTTTTGACTGTATGGATTACAGATGGAATGACTGTTATATGTGAGTACCGCTTTCTTTGACAGATTCTAGTATGGGTACATATATGTTTTCCCAACCCCAGCACATTAGTTTGCTAATTCCAGATGTATGAAACGCAGGCCTAACTGTATCTAGTATACTGAACGCCAGATAAACTAACTTGGCCTTTTTTAAATAAAAAAAAAATTCCCTCACTGGAATACTTTCAGTCTTTTGACTGTATGGATTACAGATGGAATGACTGTTATATGTGAGTACCGCTTTCTTTGACAGATTCTAGTATGGGTACATATATGTTTTCCCAACCCCAGCACATTAGTTTGCTAATTCCAGATGTATGAAACGCAGGTCTAACTGTATCTAGTATATTGAATGCCAGATAAACTAAATTGGCCTTTTTTAAATAAAAAAAAATCCCTCACTGGAATACTTTCAGTCTTTTGACTGTATGGATTACAGATGGAATGACTGTTATATGTGAGTACCGCTTTCTTTGACAGATTCTAGTATGGGTACATATATGTTTTCCCAACCCCAGCACATTAATTTGCTAATTCCAGATGTATGAAACGCAGGCCTAACTGTATCTAGTATATTGAACGCCAGATAAACTAACTTGGCCTTTTTTAAATAAAAAATTCCCTCACTGGAATACTTTCAGTCTTTTGACTGTATGGATTACAGATGGAATGACTGTTATATGTGAGTACCGCTTTCTTTGACAGATTCTAGTATGGGTACATATATGTTTTCCCAACCCCAGCACATTAGTTTGCTAATTCCAGATGTATGAAACGCAGGCCTAACTGTATCTAGTATATTGAACGCCAGATAAACTAACTTGGCCTTTTTAAATAAAAAATTCCTCACTGGAATACTTTCAGTCTTTTGACTGTATGGATTACAGATGGAATGACTGTTATATGTGAGTACCGCTTTCTTTGACAGATTCTAGTATGGGTACATATATGTTTTCCCAACCCCAGCACATTAGTTTGCTAATTCCAGATGTATGAAACGCAGGCCTAACTGTATCTAGTATATTGAACGCCAGATAAACTAACTTGGCCTTTTTTAAATAAAAAATTCCCTCACTGGAATACTTTCAGTCTTTTGACTGTATGGATTACAGATGGAATGACTGTTATATGTGAGTACCGCTTTCTTTGACAGATTCTAGTATGGGTACATATATGTTTTCCCAACCCCAGCACATTAGTTTGCTAATTCCAGATGTATGAAACGCAGGCCTAACTGTATCTAGTATATTGAACGCCAGATAAACTAACTTGGCCTTTTTTAAATAAAAAAATTCCCTCACTGGAATACTTTCAGTCTTTTGACTGTATGGATTACAGATGGAATGACTGTTATATGTGAGTACCGCTTTCTTTGACAGATTCTAGTATGGGTACATATATGTTTTCCCAACCCCAGCACATTAGTTTGCTAATTCCAGATGTATGAAACGCAGGCCTAACTGTATCTAGTATATTGAACGCCAGATAAACTAACTTGGCCTTTTTAAATAAAAAAAGTTCCCTCACTGGAATACTTTCAGTCTTTTGACTGTATGGATTACAGATGGAATGACTGTTATATGTGAGTACCGCTTTCTTTGACAGATTCTAGTATGGGTACATATATGTTTTCCCAACCCCAGCACATTAGTTTGCTAATTCCAGATGTATGAAACGCAGGCCTAACTGTATCTAGTATATTGAACGCCAGATAAACTAACTTGGCCTTTTTAAATAAAAAATTCCCTCACTGGAATACTTTCAGTCTTTTGACTGTATGGATTACAGATGGAATGACTGTTATATGTGAGTACCGCTTTCTTTGACAGATTCTAGTATGGGTACATATATGTTTTCCCAACCCCAGCACATTAGTTTGCTAATTCCAGATGTATGAAACGCAGGCCTAACTGTATCTAGTATATTGAACGCCAGATAAACTAACTTGGCCTTTTTAAATAAAAAAATCCCTCACTGGAATACTTTCAGTCTTTTGACTGTATGGATTACAGATGGAATGACTGTTATATGTGAGTACCGCTTTCTTTGACAGATTCTAGTATGGGTACATATATGTTTTCCCAACCCCAGCACATTAGTTTGCTAATTCCAGATGTATGAAACGCAGGCCTAACTGTATCTAGTATATTGAACGCCAGATAAACTAACTTGGCCTTTTTAAATAAAAAAATTCCTCACTGGAATACTTTCAGTCTTTTGACTGTATGGATTACAGATGGAATGACTGTTATATGTGAGTACCGCTTTTGACAGATTCTAGTATGGGTACATATATGTTTTCCCAACCCCAGCACATTAGTTTGCTAATTCCAGATGTATGAAACGCAGGCCTAACTGTATCTAGTATATTGAACGCCAGATAAACTAACTTGGCCTTTTTAAATAAAAAAATTCCCTCACTGGAATACTTTCAGTCTTTTGACTGTATGGATTACAGATGGAATGACTGTTATATGTGAGTACCGCTTTCTTTGACAGATTCTAGTATGGGTACATATATGTTTTCCCAACCCCAGCACATTAATTTGCTAATTCCAGATGTATGAAACGCAGGCCTAACTGTATCTAGTATATTGAACGCCAGATAAACTAACTTGGCCTTTTTTAAATAAAAAAATTCCCTCACTGGAATACTTTCAGTCTTTTGACTGTATGGATTACAGATGGAATGACTGTTATATGTGAGTACCGCTCTTTGACAGATTCTAGTATGGGTACATATATGTTTTCCCAACCCCAGCACATTAGTTTGCTAATTCCAGATGTATGAAACGCAGGCCTAACTGTATCTAGTATATTGAACGCCAGATAAACTAACTTGGCCTTTTTTTAAATAAAAAATCCCTCACTGGAATACTTTCAGTCTTTTGACTGTATGGATTACAGATGGAATGACTGTTATATGTGAGTACCGCTTTCTTTGACAGATTCTAGTATGGGTACATATATGTTTTCCCAACCCCAGCACATTAATTTGCTAATTCCAGATGTATGAAACGCAGGCCTAACTGTATCTAGTATATTGAACGCCAGATAAACTAACTTGGCCTTTTTAAATAAAAAAATTCCCTCACTGGAATACTTTCAGTCTTTTGACTGTATGGATTACAGATGGAATGACTGTTATATGTGAGTACCGCTTTCTTTGACAGATTCTAGTATGGGTACATATATGTTTTCCCAACCCCAGCACATTAGTTTGCTAATTCCAGATGTATGAAACGCAGGCCTAACTGTATCTAGTATATTGAACGCCAGATAAACTAACTTGGCCTTTTTTAAATAAAAAAAAATCCCTCACTGGAATACTTTCAGTCTTTTGACTGTATGGATTACAGATGGAATGACTGTTATATGTGAGTACCGCTTTCTTTGACAGATTCTAGTATGGGTACTGTGGGGAGTCGCTCTGGTAGACGGCGGTGCGGGTGCAGTTTAGAGGCAAAACAAGGAGTCCAGATTGTGCAACAAACAGTGTTTTATTCACACTTGCACACCAGAAATGAAAACAGTCTCTTGGTGACAGTTCACACACAACAGAAATCATGTGGCAAAACCAAAAACAGGCCAACACAGGGTCCAGTCACCTTGGGTGGTTTAAGTGCGGTTCACACCTAGCAGTCGGTTCAGCCGCAGGCGATTCCTCCTTCAGTTTGCAGGAAACACCACCTTGCTGAGCTCCGTCCTCCAGCACAGAGAACTCCTCAGTCCTGTTAGCAGGCTCCAGGATAATCACACACAGACACAGCTGATGGCTGTGTTTTATACCCAGCCCAAAACTCGGACTGGACCGTGGGGAGCAGCCACCCACCCTACTCTTTAGCTGCTCCCAGTAAGAGCCGGCCCGGATCGGCTTTGCAGCCATGCTATTTAAAAGAGTCAAACAGCACTAGCTGCTGCAGACAAAAACCCGGCTCTCACCTCACCGAGGCCAGCAACCTCGGTGACACGTACCTGCCATCGCAAATGACACCTTGCACCTTACCACATACCCCCTTTGTTCAACCCTGAGGGGTGAACACACGTGAGGCAGTGGACGCGGGACAGGGCATCTGCGTTGCCCTGCAAGCGGCCTGCCCTGTGTTCCACGGAAAACTTGAAATTTTGAAGAGATAGGAACCACCTGGTGACCCGAGCATTCCTCTCCTTGGCCTGACTCATCCATTTGAGGGGGAATGGTCGGTCACCAGACGGAACCTCCTCCCTAACAGGTAGTAGCGGAGAGATTCGAGTGCCCACTTGATAGCCAGGCACTCCCTCTCCACTATACTATATCTGGACTCGGCGGGACTGAGCTTACGGCTCAGGAAGACAACGGGATGTTCTTCCCCGTTGACCTCCTGCGACAGTACCGCACCGAGGCCTACCTCCGAGGCGTCGGTTTGTACGACAAACTCCTTGTTGAAGTCGGGTGTCACCAAAACCGGGGACCCACACAGGGCCGACTTCAACGCGGAGAAAGCCTCCTCCGCCTTCTCACTCCAGCTAACCCTCCCAGACTTTCGCCCTTCAACAGGTCTGTCAATGGCGCTGCTATTGTGGCAAAGTGGGGCACAAACCTCATGTAGTAACCTACAATCCCCAGGAACGACTTTACCTGCCTGGTGGTGACCGGTCGGGCCAGTTACGAATGGCCTCTACCTTAGTTACCTGAGGTTTGATGACTCCCCGCCCAATTACATATCCCAGATATTTTGTCTCCTCTAACCCTATGGAGCACTTCTTTGGGTTAGCGGTCAGTCCGGCTTTCCTCAGGGCATCCACTACCGCCTGCACCTTGGGTAAATGGCTTTCCCAGTCGGTGCTGTGGATGACTACATCATCTAAGTAGGCCGAGGCGCACCGACGATGTGGTCGCAGCACTATGTCCATTAACCTTGGAAAGTGGCGGGGCGCCATGCAGGCCAAAGGGTAACACCTTGTAGTGATACAGGCCCTGCGGGTAACAAATGCGGTTTTTTCCTTAGCCGACTCGCTAAGGGTACCTGCCAGTACCCTTTAGTGAGGTCCAGCACAGAAAAATAACGGGCTTGTCCTAAACTTTCAACCAGCTCGTCTACTCGGGGCATGGGATACGCCACAAACTTGGATACTTCATTTAACTTATGAAAGTCGTTGCAGAACCGCAACGTCCCATCCGGCTTGGGTATTAGGACTATGGGACTGGCCCACTCACTTTTCGACTCCTCAATGACATCGAGCTTCAACATTAA
This sequence comes from Bufotes viridis, assembly GCA_033119425.1. Taxonomy (NCBI): domain Eukaryota; kingdom Metazoa; phylum Chordata; class Amphibia; order Anura; family Bufonidae; genus Bufotes; species Bufotes viridis. The sequence goes on along the minus strand of CM065592.1, from coordinate 399,997,419 downwards.
CTTGCACTTCCTCCGCGATGGCCCGTCGCCGAGCCTCGGGTACCCGGTATGGTTTTAACCGGATCTTGGCCTGAGGCTCAGTGACGATGTCATGTTGGATGAGAGACGTGCGGCCAGGGAGGTCCGAGAACACATCCGTGTTCCGACTGATGAACTCCCTGACTTCCTGAACTTGTTTGGAAGACAGGCTGTCTGCAATTTTTACCGTGGTTACTGCTTCACAGGCCTCGAACTGTGGGGCTGGACCCTTTCACCTAGAAGCTCTGGCCGGGGGCTGTGGTCGCCGGCCGTGTCCCTATCTTTCCACGGCTTTAGTAAATTCACGTGGTACACCTGCTCCGCTTGCGCCGCCCTGGCTGGTGTACTTTGTAATTTACTTCCCTACTTTCTCGATCACCTCATAGGGGCCCTGCCACCTAGCTAGGAACTTGCTGTCAAGGGTGGGTACCAGAACCAACACCCGATCTCCCGGCTTGAAGCCCCGCACCCGAGCCTGACGATTGTACACCCTACTCTGGGCTTGTTGCGCTGCCTCCATATGCTCCCGGACCAGCGGCAACACCTTTCCATCCGTTCCTGCATCTGGGTGACATACTCAATGACACTTTTGTGGGGACAGGCTGTTGTTCCCACGCTTCCTTGGCGATATCCAACAGGCCCCGAGGGTGTCTGCCATAAAGCAGTTCGAAGGGCGAGAACCCAGTAGAGGCCTGGGGCACCTCTCGCACTGCGAACATGAGATAGGGCAGAAGCAGGTCCCAGTCCTTCCCATCTCTAGACACCACCCTCTTTAACATATTTTTTAAAGTTTGGTTAAACCTCTCGACAAGACCGTCCGTTTGTGGATGGTAAACGGACGTCCGTAACTGCTTTATACGCAATAATTTACACAGTTCCCTCATTACTTTGGACATAAAAGGGGTCCCTTGGTCTGTCAGAACCTCTTTTGGCAGGCCCACACGGGAAAACATTTCCATTAACTCTTTGGCAATGAGTTTAGCTGAGGTATGTCGCAGAGGCACCGCCTCCGGATACCGAGTGGCATAGTCGAGAACTACCAGAATGTGTTGGTGGCCCCTGGCAGATTTTGGTACAGGCCCAATTAGATCCATAGCGATTCGCTCAAACGGGACCTCAATAATTGGAAGCGGTACCAGAGGACTACGGAAATGTGGCTGGGGGCTAGTTATCTGACAGGTGGGACAGGACTTACAATAATTCTCTACCTCCTTGAACACACTGGGCCAATAAAACCGCTGCAGTATGCGGTCCTGGGTTTTCTGCCACCCCAGGTGTCCCCAAGAACATGTTGGTGGGCAAGCTCCATGACAAGCCTGCGATGCGCTGTGGGCACCACCAACTGTTCAACAGGCTCACCTCGGATTTGGTTCACCCGATACAACATATCCTGAAGGACAATGAATCGCGGAAACATTAATTCAGCCCCAGGTTTCTGGGGTTTACCATCAATTATTATGACACTTTCCCAGGCTCTGGTTAGGGTTTGGTCCCGGTGTTGTGCGGTCCCAAAATTTTCCCCGGAGACATTGAGGTCTGCCAACTCAGGTCCCGGTGGCAAGTCCTCCGTGTCTCCCACCATTACACTCAGTGGGGTTGTCTCCCCTCTATCACAGAAGTGGTGGTCACCCCTACCGCAGGCCCTTCGGACTCGGGCTCCCAGGGCTCTGGCCTCCCACAGGAACCAGGCCACTCTGCTAGGGTTACCCCTGTCTCAGGGCTATTAGTCACTTTCACCTCAGGCCATAGTGACGGAAAACCAGGGAAGTCTCTTCCAATTATTAGTTCATACGGTAGCTTAGCGGAGATCGCCACTTCACAAGTCCATGTGCCGGCCGCCGTGGACAGAGACATTACAGCCGTGGGATAGTCCTTTAAGTCTCCGTGTATGCACACCACCCCAACTTTCCGGCCCGTATACTGGGAGGGCTGTACCAGGGCAGCACTTACCAGGGTTACTAGGCTCCCTGAGTCCAGCAGCGCCACTGCAAGATTATCACCGACTTGCACCTGGCACAGATGACGATTGTCTAGGGTCTCGGGGTGCCGGTCGCACACAGTCTCCGGGCATACATGGAAGCCCGGTATCCATAATTGGTCTCCATGGGTTCTCCCCACTGTGGACAGTCGGCCCTCACATAGCCAGGTTCGTGACACCGCCAGCAGACTATCGGGGCCGGGTCTACAGGGGGTACACCCCGAGCAGGTTTCTCGGGTACCAGTCGTCGGGACTGGATGGGAGACCTCCGGAGTTTGACCGGCCCCCTCCCAACAACACCTCCTTTCAAGGTTTTTGTGGCCTCATAGCGCTCGACCAGGTCGACCATGTCCAAGGCATTAGTGGGTGACACCTGGCCGATCCAGTGCTGCAGGGGGTACGGCAAGGCCCTCCAGAAGATGTCAGCCAGCAGACGGTCCAGCATAGCAGCCGGACTTAGAACCTCAGGCTGCAGCCACTTTTGCAACCTGTGCAGCAACTCATAATACTGCGGCCTGGCGGGTTCAGCCGTATTAAAGTTCCACTGGTGGACCCGCTGAGCCCGGACTAACACGCTTCACCCCCAGTCTTGCCAGGATCTCACCTTTCACGGTCGGGTAGTCAGCGGCTTGGTCATCTGGGAGGTCAAAAATACTTGCTGGGGTCCAGACGCCAGGAACGGAGCGACGACCTCTGCCCACTGTTCTCGGGTAATTTCTCCCTCACGGCCACCTTCTCGAACACCGCCAGATAGGTCTCCACATCATCCGAGGGGGTCATCTTAGGGATCGCGGCACGGACAGCTTTCCGGGCATCGTGGACGCGGTGGGACGCTCCTGCCGCTTGCAACGCCATCACGTGCTGTAGCAGTAGCTGGTTGGTCTCCCGCTGCTGCACGTTAGCCTCTATGAGGGCTTTCACAGCCGCCTCCATTTTGTCGGGGATCACAGGCTGCAACTTTGCCGGCCTAATATAGGACATTCACTTCTGCTCAGCAAAACAAAGTTCGGCGTTCACGCCAGCCTCACTGCGCATGCCCGCATCCGACACCAAATGTGGGGAGTCGCTCTGGTAGACAGCGGTGCGGGTGCAGTTTAGAGGCAAAACAAGGAGTCCAGATTGTGCATCAAACAGTGTTTTATTCACACTTGCACACCAGAAATGAAAACAGTCTCTTGGTGACAGTTCACACACAACAGAAATCATGTGGCAAAACCAAAAACAGGCCAACACAGGGTCCAGTCACCTTGGGTGGTTTAAGTGCGGTTCACACCTAGCAGTCGGTTCAGCCGCAGGCGATTCCTCCTTCAGTTTGCAGGAAACACCACCTTGCTGAGCTCCGTCCTCCAGCACAGAGAACTCCTCAGTCCTGTTAGCAGGCTCCAGGATAATCACACACAGACACAGCTGATGGCTGTGTTTTATACCCAGCCCAAAACTCGGACTGGACCGTGGGGAGCAGCCACCCACCCTACTCTTTAGCTGCTCCCAGTAAGAGCCGGCCCGGATCGGCTTTGCAGCCATGCTATTTAAAAGAGTCAAACAGCACTAGCTGCTGCAGACAAAAACCCGGCTCTCACCTCACCGAGGCCAGCAACCTCGGTGACACGTACCTGCCATCGCAAATGACACCTTGCACCTTACCACAGTACATATATGTTTTCCCAACCCCAGCACATTAGTTTGCTAATTCCAGATGTATGAAACGCAGGCCTAACTGTATCTAGTTAATTAAACGCCAGATAAACTAACTTGGCCTTTTTTAAATAAAAAAAAAATTCCCTCACTGGAATACTTTCAGTCTTTTGACTGTATGGATTACAGATGGAATGACTGTTATATGTGAGTACCGCTTTCTTTGACAGATTCTAGTATGGGTACATATATGTTTTCCCAACCCCAGCACATTAATTTGCTAATTCCAGATGTATGAAACGCAGGCCTAACTGTATCTAGTATATTGAACGCCAGATAAACTAACTTGGCCTTTTTAAATAAAAAAATTCCCTCACTGGAATACTTTCAGTCTTTTGACTGTATGGATTACAGATGGAATGACTGTTATATGTGAGTACCGCTTTCTTTGACAGATTCTAGTATGGGTACATATATGTTTTCCCAACCCCAGCACATTAGTTTGCTAATTCCAGATGTATGAAACGCAGGCCTAATTGTATCTAGTATATTGAATGCCAGATAAACTAACTTGGCCTTTTTAAATAAAAAAATCCCTCACTGGAATACTTTCAGTCTTTTGACTGTATGGATTACAGATGGAATGACTGTTATATGTGAGTACCGCTTTCTTTGACAGATTCTAGTATGGGTACATATATGTTTTCCCAACCCCAGCACATTAATTTGCTAATTCCAGATGTATGAAACGCATGGCCTAACTGTATCTAGTATATTGAACGCCAGATAAACTAACTTGGCCTTTTTAAATAAAAAAATTCCCTCACTGGAATACTTTCAGTCTTTTGACTGTATGGATTACAGGTGGACTGGTATTAGTAGGGGTGACACAAGCACACCCAAGTCCCTGATGTAGGATTTCTATGGCACAGACCACTATTAAAAGTGATTAATGGACGTTGGGAGAGAGTGTGCTGCAGCACTAGTCCCAAGATGGCCGCCGCCTATCAGCCCAGTAACATGTGCCACAAAATGGTCTGCACAACCTTTTAAAAAGATAGCCTTGGACTGTGCTGCTAAATCGCTATTGGTCTGAATCCCAGGTGTAGATGTCTGACTTGTTTGGAGCTTTGGAATGCACACTGTGGCAGCTTCTGCTGCAGCACTACAAGTCGCAAAATGGCGGCCGGCGGTCAGCCCAGGTACATGTGGATGGAAAAATCACTCTGGCCACTCTAAAAATAGCCAATCCCTATCAAAAAGCAGCTCAGCTGCAGTTGTTCAGATGAATCACAGGTGGAGGAGAGAAATTTGCTTCCAGTTATTCAATTATCCCTGCCTATTCTCGCCCTAGCATCAGCTGCGTCTATCCCTGTTCTATTCACATCGGGAGTGAGCACGTCCCGACGTGCGCACAAGCTTATAAAGAGGCTGAGTCACATGCTGCACTCGGCCAATCACAGCCTTGCCAATAGTAGGCATGGCTGCGATGGCATCTTAGGGCAAGTAGTATAATGCATGTTGATTGGCTGCTTTGCAGCCTTTCAAAATGCGCCTAAATACATGCCGAACGACGAACCCGAACCCGAACTTTTTTGAAAATGTCCGGGTTCGGGTCCGGGTCCCGGACACCCCAAAATTCGGTACGAACCCGAACGATGCTCGAACTGTTCGCTCAACACTATACCTTATGTTTTGCTGCAGTAATCATGTAAATATATGATGGTTAGTTGAATTGAACCCCCCCCACCCAAAAAAAAATAAAAATAAAATTTAATTCCAACCGTGGGGAAATGGAATTCACAAAAGGGACGATTGAGGCCTGACACTCAATTTCTCGTTAGTAATCACATATATTCTGCTTTAATTAAATTTAACAATCCCCCAAAAATTTAATTGCAACATATATAAATGGAATTCATAGAAACAGAGGCCTGGCATAGTGATGAGCAGCAGGAGCAATATTCGATTTCACGGTATTTCCTGAATATATGGGCGAATATTCGCCATATGTTCGCGAATTTGCGAATTCGCTATCTTCGTACACTAGTTTTTTACTTTGCAAAAATCACAATGTAAAATTTGCTTAATGCGCATGCGCAAAATGGGCCTGGCCTAATTGTGCAACTGTTTTCAAACTACCCGAAGTTTGAGAAGATTGGACAAAATGGTGGGAAGCAATTTTCGCAACAGTGAGGATGAACTACTGATCACTGTAATTAATTTGACATTACAGCAGTGCATCTGATTAAATTTTACATGCATGTCAGAACAATCGCTTTATATGCAGATAGTGTTATAAAATGTTCGCAATTGCGAAAATCGCCACTTATTGTGCGAATTTATACATACATACAATTTCACATTTTAGTATTGTTGTGAACTTGTGACATCACATCACTATGTCTGTAGCGTGTATGGTTTTTATATAGTAAGATATAAAAACCATTGCAGCCTTCTGAGATATTGCAGCCTTCTCATTGGCCCACAAGCTAGAAGCATGGAGGGATCATGCGTACTGTGAAAAAAAACAAATAATATTCAAAATTGCGAATATGTATCACTATATCCTAAATAGTCACGATTCTGAATTCTCGAAGTGCCGATATTTGCGATAAAAATTTGCAATGCGAATGTTCGCACTCAACACTAGCCTGGCGCTCAATTTCTCATTATCACTTCTAGGTGGATTGCTTCCCTACCCTGTGTCTTGTAGTTATCACATATATATACTTTTTTAAATTAAATTGAATCCAAACCCAAAATTAAATTCCAATAATGTGGAAATAGAATTCATGGAAGTAGGTTATTGAGGCTTGATGCTTAATTTTACTTTAACACTCACAGGTAGATTGCTGCTATACCATGTGTTTAGCTACAGTAATCAAGTATACTGTATTTGCTGGTTAATTAAATTGAACCCCCCCCCCCACCAAAAAAAATTGCAACCGAGGCTTGATGATGCTCAACTTCAAGTAAACACTTACAGGTACATTGCTGCTATACCATGTGTCTTGTTGCAGTAATCATGCATGTATGCCGGTTAATTAAATTGACCCCCCCCCAAAAAAAAAAAAAAAACGAATTCGCAACCGCATGCTCAATTTCAAATTATCACTCATAGGTAGATTGCTGGCTTTCCCTGTGTCTTGTAGTAATAACATATATATGCTTTTTTAATTAAGTTTAACAATCCCCCTAAAAAATTATAGATGCCCATCATATAGGTAATCAGCACAATAGTACACAGGCTGCAGTAACAATTTACCTGGTAGTGTTAACATGATGTTAAGGGTCAGGTCTCAATTGTCAGTTTCCGTATATTTAGTTTCTACATGATTGGAATAATATATTTTTTTGGGGGAGTTGTTCAATTTCATTAAACCAGCATATATGAGTTTTTACTGCAGAAAAACACAAGGTATAGCAGTAATCTACCTGTGAAAAATGAAATTGCAAATATGTGGAAATGGAATTCACAGAAACGGATGATTGAGGGATAACGCTCACTTTCTCATTATCACTCGTAGGTAGATTGCTGCCCTTCTTTACTTTTGCTTTTTAAATTAAATTTAACAATCCCCCCAAAAAATTATAGGTGACCAGCATATAGGTGATCAGTACACCAGTGCACAGGCTACGATAACAATTTAATTTCTTTTAATTTTAAAGCTCCTCAAGAAAAAACGCATAATTAGACTGGCAATATTCATTTTATCATGCCTCTATTGATGATCGCAGTGCTTTATTAGTTTTTATATGTATATGTGATGTTTGTGTGTTTGCAATCAGAAGCTCCCTGATGAAGAAGCCCGTTAGGCTTTGAAACGCGTAGGTAGAATTGTGGACCTTGGAGGCTACCGTACTACCAGTGGTGACGTCACCCACAGGAATCTCCAGGACAACGCTCTAACGCTACTTCACGTTCCCTCGCACAGCGCGTGCTGCTGTCCGGAGCAGCGTTGGTGCTAGTAGGTGAACAGAAGAAACCTGAAAGCGCAGCACCCCAAGATTGGCGAAAGACCGGCACAACGGTGATCGGACGTTCAAGGAAGTACTGACAAGAGAAAAGGTAACCACAGATGGAGTCAGAGGGAGGCACTTCACTGACTCTGAATGCACACCGAACACCTGTACTATTAGAAATATTCTATTTCAGCTTTCCAATTTAAACACCTCTGGATAAGATTATAAAAACCTTTTTTCCACATTTTCAAACACTTCAGTACAAATTACCAGCGCTCTTTATTACTATCGCTACTCGCGATTTTTGTTTATAACCTAATTATACGAGGGCAGCAACAGAGCCCGGCTCCGATAAAGAAGCAGCGGAGTCTACCTATAATAGGGAGACTATTTTTTGTACTGACCACACAGCAGCGCAGGCAGACTACAAGTCTTTTGTAGTCATCTTTAAATTCAGCTGCCAAGTACAGACAAAAGCTATTGATTCATATACTATAATTTATTAAATGCATTTTAAACAAGTGCCAGTACATACACAGTTTCATCACAAGAGCCAACACAAGCCATATACAGATATGTGGTTCTTTCCCTTTTCTTTTGGCTTGACACATCCCGAGATGAGTGTTTAAAGATGGAAAAAAAACTTTTGGGTTACTTGCAATACTTGACAGAGTTGTTCAAAATTTTTTCCATTCCAGTTCAAACTAACAAGGAAACAAAAGGTAAGAAAGGACACATCTGTAACTGCAGTGTCCATGCCTAGAGGCATAAGGGAAATTTCTAAAGACCGCCATTTTCTATGCCGGTTTTGTTATTCCCTTCACCGCCGGAGCGTGCGCTTATTTTTTTATGAGGTGTACGTACGCCTTGTCAGAAATTAAGCTCATCCTCTGGCAGTTCATGCACCTCAAATTAAATCTATGCCAGGTCATAGCTGGTGTAGACTTCAGTCATCATTTACACCAGAAAACAGATAAATCTGCTAGGGCCAAAGTCAATTTCCTGCAATTTTTGGAAAGTGGCAAGAGCAACGTAAAAATGCACTTTGTGAAAAATGTATGCGCAAACGGTGCTAAAAATATTACAAACCTGTGGTTTGGGCCTTTTTTTTACACCATACCTAAGGTATTGAGGATGAAAAATCTAGTTTTTAGAGGAGAAAATAATGCCAGATGGAATATACCACAAAGTGATATATTGTACTTTATGTGGCACCATACAGGCTCCATGGGGGTGGCACAAAAACAATGGCAGAGTGGTTAGCACTGTTGTATTGCAGCACTAATGTTTTTCTAGTATTCTTCCCATCTGTTGTCTCTGAGTATTCCGGTTTGTCCCACACAGCAGACACATATATATGCAGGATAATGGCTCCGTGGTCAGCACTGGTGCCTTGCAGAGCTGGAGTCTTATGTTTCAAATCCGACCAAGGACAATAATTTTGTGGCGTTTGTATGTTCCCCTGTGTTTGTGTGGGTTTCAGCCTGGTGCTCTAGTTTCCTCCAAAGACATACTGCTAGTGAACTTAGATTATTAGACCCATTGGGGACAGCGTGATACTAATGTCTGTATTTTGCAAAATAAAAGCTAGGTTAATTTAGAATTTAGAACTATGTACAGTGCAGTGGAACATATTGGCCCTAGTGATGAAATCAATTAGTCTTACTACCAAGAGTTCTTAATTTGCGAGGGGCTCTCTCAACTGCTGAAGAAGCTCCCCTGAGACATCTCTTGCAGACCTTAACCGCTTCAACCCCCCTAGCTTAAACACCCTTAATGACCAGGCCACTTTTTACAATTCCGCACTACACTACTTTCACCGTTTATTGCTCCGTCATACAACTTACTACCCAAATGAATTTTACCTCCTTTTCTTCTCACTAATAGAGCTTTCATTTGGTGGTATTTCATTGCTGCTGACATTTTTACTTTTTTTGCCATTAATACAAATTTAACGACATTTTTGCAAAAAAATGACATTTTTCACTTTCTGTTGTAAAATATTTAAAAAAAAACTACATTTCTATATACATTTTTCTCTAAATTTATTGTTCTACATGTCTTTGATAAAAAAAAAAAAGTCCAATAAGTGTATATTTATTGGTTTGGGTAAAGGTTATAGCGTTTACAAACAATGGTGCAAAAAAGTGAATTTCGGCATTTTGAAGCAGCTCTGACTTTCTGAGCACCTGTCATGTTTCTTCAGGTGCTAGAATGTCAGGATAGTATAAATACCCCCCAAATGACACCATTTTAGAAAGAAGACACCCCAAAGTATTCGCGGAGGGGCATGGTGAGTTCATGTATCATTTCATTTTTTTTCACAAGTTAGTGGAAAATGACACTTTTTGAGAAAAAAATAAAATAAAAAAAGTTTAAATTTCTGCTAACTTCTGGCAAAAAAAAATAAAAATCTCAGACGGACTCACTATGCCCCTCAGTGAATACCTCGGGGTGTCTACTTTCCGAAATGGAGAGTGTTTACTGTTCTGGCATTTTGGGCGGGGCGAAATTGTGAGCCGCCATGTAAAACCTAAAGGTACTCATTGGAATTTGGGCCCCTTTGCGCACCCAGGCTGCAAAAAAAGTGTCACTTATGTGGTATCGCCGTACTCAGGAGAAGTTGGGCAATGTGTTTTGGGGTGTATTTTTACATATACCCATGTTGGGTGAGAGAAATATCTCTGTAAATTGTCAACTTTGTATAAAAATTTTTAAAAGTTGTCGTTTACAGAGATATTTTTCACACAAAGTATGGGTATATATAAAAATACACCCCAAAACACATTGCCCTACTTCTCCTGAGTTCGGAGATACCACATGTGTGCCACTTTTTTGCAGCCTGGGTGCGCAAAGGGGCCCTAAACCAATGAGTACCTTTAGGATTTCACAGGGCATTTTTACGCATTTGGATTCCAGACTTCTTCTCACGCTTTAGGGGCCCCTAAAATGCCAGGACAGTATAAATACCCCACATGTGACCCCATTTTGGAAAGAAGACACCCCAAGGTATTCCGTGAGGGGTATGGTGAGTTCATGTAAAATTTTATTTTTTGTCACAAGTTAGTGGAATATGAGACTTTGTAAAAAACAAAATAAAAAAAAATATATATCTATTTCCGCTAACTTGTGCCAAAAAATAAAAATTCTGTGAACTCGCCATGCCCCTCACGGAATACCTTGGGGTGTCTTCTTTCCAAAATGGGGTCACATGTGGGGTATTTATACTGACCTGGCATTTTAGGGGCCCTAAAGCGTGAGAATCCAAATGCGTAAAAATGCCCTGTGAAATCCTAAAGGTAATCATTGGTTTTAGGGCCCCTTTGCGCACCCAGGCTGCAAAAAAGTGTCACTCATGTGGTATCGCCGTACTCAGGAGAAGTAGGGCAATGTGTTTGGGGTGTATTTTTACATATACCCATGCTGCGTGTGAGAAATATCGCTGTAAACGACAACTTTTTACATTTTCTTATTCAAAGTTGTCAATTTACAGAGATATTTCTCTCACCCAGCATGGGTATATGTAAAAATACACCCCAAAACACATTGCCCTACTTCTCCTGAGTACGGCGATACCACATGTGTGACACTTTTTGCAGCCAAGATCGCAAAGGGCCCAAATTCCAATGAGTACCTTTTAGGAGGGCATTTTTACGCATTTTTCTTCTCACGCTTTAGGGCCCCTAAAATGCCAGGGCAGTATAAATACCCCACATGTGACCCCATTTTGGAAAGAAGACACCCCAAGGTATTCCATGAGGGGCATGGCGAGTTCATAGAAGTTTTTTTTTTGGCACAAGTTAGTGGAAATTGATTTTTTATTGTTTTTTCTCACAAAGTCTCCCTTTCCGCTAACTTGTGACAAAAAGTTGAATTTTTCATGGACTCATTATGCCCCTCAGCGAATACCTTGGGGTGTCTTCTTTACAAAATGGGGTCACATGTGGGATATTTATACTGCCCTGGCATTTTAGGGGCCCTAAAGCCTGAGAAGAAAAATGCGTAAAAATGCCCTCCTAAAAGGTACTCATTAGAATTTGGGCCCCTTTGCGCATATTGGCTGCAAAAAAGTGTCACTTATGTGGTATCGCCGTACTCAGGAGAAGTAGGGCAATGTGTTTTGGGGTGTATTTTTACATATACCCATGCTGGGTGAGAGAAATATCTCTGTAAATTGACAACTTTGAATAAAAATGTTTTTAAAAGTTATCGTTTACAGCGATATTTCTCACACAAAGTATGGGTATACATAAAAATACACCCCAAAACACATTGCCCTACTTATCCTGAGTACGGTGATACCACATGTGTGACACTTTTTTGCAGCCAAGATGCGCAAAGGGGCCTAAAACCAATGAGTACCTTTAGGATTTCACAGGGCATTTTTACGCATTTGGATTCTCACACTTTAGGACCCCTAAAATGCCAGGACAGTATAAAAACCCCACAAGTGACCCCATTGTGGAAAGAAGACACCCCAAGGTATTCCGTGAGGGGCATGGCGAGTTCACAGAAAAAAAAAAATTGGCACAAGTTAGCGGAAATTGATTTATTATTTTTTTTTTACAGTCTCATATTCCACTAACTTGTGACAAAAAAATTAAATTTTGCATGAACTCGCCATAGCCCTCACGGAATACCTTGGGGTGTCTTCTTTCTGAAATGGGGTCACATGTGGGGTATTTATACTGCCCTGGCATTTGAAGGTCTCCGCAATCATTACACGTATGGCCAGCATTAGGAGTATCTGCGATTCTCCTTATATTGAGCATACGGGTAATGAGATTTTTTTTTTCCGTTCAGCCTCTGCGCTAAAAAAAATAAATAAATGAACGGCACAGATTTTTTCATTTGCATCGATCAATGTGGATGAAAAAATCTCTGCCAAAATCAGTGACTGCGGTGCGGTGGGCTGGGCGCTAGCTACCTAACAAGTAGCTAACTAACTGGCGGTGATAAGGGACCCTTATGCCCCATTCACACGTCCGAAATTCTGTTTGCGGAACGGAAATGCGCACCCATTAATTTCTATGGGGACAGACTTTGTCCCGCTCGGATCCGGAATTACGGATCCGCGCTTCCGGGTCTGCACTTCCGTTCCGCAAAAATATAGACTATGTCCTATTCTTGTCCGCAATTGTGGACAAGAAAAAGCATTTTCTATATAGTTCTGGCAATGTGCGGATCTGCAAAATGCGGAAAGCACATTGCCGGTGTCCGTGTTTTGAGGATCTGCGGATCTGCGGATCTGATCCGCGGATCCGTGAATCCACGGATCCGCAAAACACATATGGACGTCTGAATTGAGCCTTACAAGGGGTGTGATCAATGACAGGGGGGTGATCAGGGGTCTAGATGGGGTGATCAAGGGGTTAACAAGGGGTTAATAGGTGAGGGGGGTGGGGGTGGGGGTTAGTGTAGTGTTTGGTGCAACTTTTCATAGTTACCTGGTCCTCTGGTGGTCGATCCCAGCAAATGGGACCACCAGAGGACCAGGTAGCAGCTATATCAGACGCTGTTCACAAAACAGCGTCTGATATAGCTCTTTGATGCAATTTAATTCGCATCTACAGCCTGCCAGCGATGGATCATCGTTGGTAGGCTGTAGCAGAACTCCTGAGATGCGCGTTCACAGGAAATCTCGGCTCTCACGAGATGACGCGCCGATGCGTCGTCTCAGAGCTACAGGACCGCCCGCAGGACGCATCCCTGCGTTAGGCAGTCCTGTAGCGGCTAAAAAACACACACTTGCGCCACTGCTCCATGGCACAAGCACAGAGGCTTTGCATCCAATATCGAAGTAGCAACTATACTACACTTCACTAGTGGCGCATAAACAGTCCCTGCTCAAGAAGCGAAAGCAGAGCCTCTACAGTTGTGTTGCTTCTTGGAAGTGGTGTGCAGGAACCAGATTGGCAGGGCCGAGCAAGGTGTCGGTCCTGATCAATCAAGTCAAGTGGCAAGGGGGAGCTTCTTCAGCAGTAGGGTGCAAATCTGGAGGGTGCAAATCTCTTGTTGATGAATGACAAATCAATTTGCTATTGAGTAAAATAAATAAGTGTATACTGCAGCATTCTTTACAGGGGCCCTAATACATTGTCGATACCCTTTTACAACTGACCATAGATATGCTCTTGCTGCCGTCATTCTTTAGCTTTTAGAATCCCCATAAATTGACTGTATCTACTTCTGAGAGGACCAATTGTTACTGCCTCCAATCTGACCTCTGGTTCAGTTGCCAAATGGAAACACATACTGTAACAGTCACATGGCCAATTTTACAATTTTTGTCAGTAAATCCATTATAAATCTACATTCAATACAAAATTGGTAGCCCCATACCATCTCTTATTACGAATTGTGTACCCTGGCATTTTATGAGACAAGTAAACTGGTGATATCTTTACAGACCACAGCAGGGAGTCCATTGTCTCATGTATGTTTTACTATAATACCACATTATGTGAAAATTACGAGCAGCCATTTGTCAACGGGAAAGGAAATCCACTATTTCACTTTTGTTATATCTTTCTTATTTTTGTATGGTTTTATGGCATAATCCCTTTGATAACAATTTAGGTATAAAAGAGGCTCCCTTGCTCCTTTATCATAGCGGCACACATGCAGAACCTGGTCTATTGTACTGTGCCAGTAATAAAACAGATCAAGAGAAGCTGTGGCACAAGAAATCAAAAACATAATAATGTCTTTGGGTTTTGCATTTTAAATACTGCATTCATTGTTGCACTGAGGCTTCAGATCCCTTCCCAGACATTATGCAGATTATCTTTGGTAATGTGTGTTTCATTGTACTTTGATATAACATAATGTAGATCATGATTCATCCTAGCGACTGCCATTAAAGAGAAAAGCAGCTACTTATGATATGTAACAATTTGCTTTTCTAATTTGAAGAGGATCTTGCTATTTTAATTGCATAATTTGTGCAGTGTTCCTGGGCAGAATTGCAATTCACTGTGAAACCTATTGCTTGGCCTCGAAATTGATAACATCTATATTCCTTAAATGGCTGTATGGGTTTAAATTGTATTTTCCTAAGACTTTTAAAAATTTCTACATGAAGGGTGAACAACTGTGAAATGGAAGAATCAATTATATAACTTTGTGTATGTAAAAAAACAAAAAAAACAAACAGGGCTTCTTAAAGAAATTAACCAGAAAAAGAAGTCTGAAAAATAAAACAACTGGAAGAAGACAATCACTACTCCATGTAACAGACTCATTAGGGAAATTGGCAGAATTGGAGAGAAAAGAGATAGTTACAATTATTAGAGAGGCTCAGATATTCGAGATTACTTCCATTTAGAAGAGAATGTAGGTTTTGAGTCTTCTCATTTCAGTACAATTTAAAATTATTGAAGCACTTCACTTTGGAGGTGATCGGGCCTTGCATCTGTTCCTTGTAGGAAGATTTTAAATTATGAGTGCTCCTTAAATTGTTTAAACCATTGATTTTCCTATGAAATTGATTTTCTAGGCTTTTATTTCTTCCCTGGCCAGGTAATTACAGTTAAGACAAAATGGAGCTTTTTTTTCCTCTTGTTGAATACGACATGCTTGTTCTTTGTCTTCATTTTCCATTTCAATTCGAATCTACATCTGCTTAGGCTATTCTAATGCAATTCAATTTTTTTTCTTTTGTTTTTGTATTAGGCATGAAGTGTACTGGTATTAAAGTTTAGCAAGCGCTTAAAGGAGTTTTTCAACCCCATAAAAGCTTTTACTAACTGCTTACAATGGATTAAAATCAGGCTCCATAAATTATGTGGAGTGTCAACAGGTGACCACTACAGCAAATCAACAGCTATGGCAGTGATATGTTGACTTCACTCAGGTCACCACTGTGGCTAGTGATTAGCTGCAGAAATCACATGTCTTGGTGACACATCTTTGTCAGAGGCCATTAAAGCAGAGACCAGAGGGCTCATAGAGAAAGGTCAGCATGGATGCGACAGGGGATTGGTAAGTTATTACTCTTTTTTAGAGATGAGCGAATCAACCCTGACGAAGTGGAATTCGATCCGAATTTCAGGAAAAATTTGATTTTCACCGAATTCTAATTTCCTCGTGCTTCGTGGTAACGAATCGCATTTTTTCCTAAAATGGCTGCTACAGGTGTGAGGACATGGGGCAAGGAACTCTGGGAAGGCGGGATCACCCATACTGACATGCATGCAGCCAATCAGCAGACAGACAGCCCTGTGATGTCCACGCCCTATAAATACGGCGGCCATCTTAGATTCTGCCATTTACTAGTGTGATTTGTGCAGGGAGAGACGTGTCTGCAGACGCTAGGGACAGTGATAGGAAAGACTTGATTGTGGTGAAAAAAAATGATTTATACGTGCAGGTAAAGATTATTCAAGGTGTAGGGAAAGGATAGGGAGGGTTAACTTCAGAAAATATGCAATTAGTTTGGCGGCTCAATGTACTAAATTGGTTCACTCTAGCAAGAATGTGTCGCTAAAATTTAATCTTTATTAGATATACATTAAAAGGTAAGTAACAAAAAATTGAAAATAAAAAAATCATAAACTATGGATGACCGATCTCACTAGGTTCAACCAAGGGCCAGCTAGCCAATGACCAGGCTCTGCCATAACCCAAAGGGGACTAAAGTTGATTGGTCCCACAGCAAGGAATCATGCGCCAATTAAAGTATATTGATTTGTATGTGCACCTGGACCGTAATGTGTCACCGACCGTATTACCACTAAGTCCGTGGTCTCGCACACCCTAATACTCCCTAATATGATATGCCTCCTATACTTCCATCACCAATAGTCCTATGGCTACAAATACATCTGTCATCTTATTCCATTACTAGTGCTGTATTTAGGGTATTCAACGCATTTCTGAAGCACCAATAACAGATAGACTCTTCATCAGGAGCGTCCCAACATCAGCACAGAGACAGACAAACACACAGTGCACACCAATGGTGCGTTCAACATAGAGCCAGCGGCACTTGGATGGCCATAGCACAGCCGCTCCACGTGCCTGCTTATGTGGATTCTTCCCCGTCCCCGCCGGAGTATACCAGCCACGCGGGAACCAATCAAACTGGGGAAGTGACAGAGATGGCACTCCCCCGTCCCACCTCCTATTCGCTCGGCTGTCAGAGGGACACAAAACTATTAGAAGTGACAACAGGCGGTGCTGATACATTAGAACAGTGACAAATACGCTCAGGTGAAGTCCGACAGGACTATAAATATACAGTACATATATGCACTGAACATCCATTAGTACATTTAATGAACAAGTAAGTGTACCACAACACTAAAATATAGGTAAATGAAGGGAGAATGTAATGTATCACTATTGAGGATAAGCAATAACATGTGTTTCCATGGAGATTGGAACACATACATCTAGGAGGGGGACATATTATCAGATAAAGCTAGTGTATGAGATGAAGTCATTTAACCCCATTGGTTTCAGCATTTGGGGATTGAATTTCCATTGACCTTCTTTGCATAGGAGAAGTATGTCTTCATCTCCTCCCCTGGGGGACGCCCTGACATGTTCAATAGCTTGAAAACTAACACAATTTGGCATGCCCTGATGACATACCAACACATGTTGGGCTATGTGGGTCTCCGCTTTATTTTCAATATCGCGTAGAGGCTCCCCTATCCATCATCTGAACTCGAGTTTTATTTTTCCTACACACTGCAGGTTGCAAATACATGTTGCCAGATAAACGACTCCAACCGTTTTACAATTGATAAAGGATCTGATCTTGTAGCTCCTTTTGTTGACATTACTGACGAATGTGTCCCCCTTTTTTGTGGCCTTACACGAAACACATCCACTGCACTTAAATGTCTCAGGCAGGACAGAGGAGTGCAGCCTTTGTCACTCCCCCAGTTTGATTGGTTCCCGTGTGGCTAGCATACTCCGGAGGGGGCAGGGACGAATCTTCATAAGCAGGCACGTGGAGCGGGCACGCAATGACCATCCCACTGTTGCTGGCTCTATGTTGCACGTGCCATTGGCGTGCACTGTATGTTTGTCTGTCTCTGTGCTGATGTTGGGACGCTCCTGAGGAAGAGGCTATTTGTTATTTGTGCCTCAGAAACACGTTGAGAACCCTAAATACAAAGTTACTTAACAAAAAGGACCTAACCTAGGTAAGGTATATTTCTTAATGTATACTCCAATGCCTAAAAAAAAAGGCTTTAACCTATCTTGACCCAGGTCCAAAACGAATATTATTTAAAACGTCACTTTTAATTGTAAATAAACGTAAAATGGCCGTGAGTAGAGATGAGCGAACACCTGGATGTTCGAGTTCGCGAAGTTCGGCCGAACTTACAGAAAATGTTCGGGTTCGGGATCGGAACTCGACCCGAAATTTATCCCGAACCCGAATCCTATTGAAGTCAATGGGGACCCGAACTTTTGGGCACTACAAAAGGCTGTAAAATAGTCCAGGAAAGGGCTAGAGGGCTGCAAAAGGCCGCAAAATGTAGGTAAATGTCCTGTAAACAAATGTGGATAGGGAAATTAATTAAAATAAAATAAAATAAATAAAAATTAACCAATATCAATTGGAGAGAGGTACCATAGCAGAGAATCATGCGTCATATCACCTACCACTGGAGAAGGCCACTTTCAGTTATTTCGGCCCCAGCACCCAGACAGAGGAGAGAGGTCCCACAGCAAGGAATCATGCGTCATATCACCCACCACTGGAGAAGGCCACTTTCAGTTATTTCAGCCTAGAACCCAGAAAGAGGAGAGAGGTCCAACAGCAAGGAATCATGCATCATTTCACCCACCAAAAGAGAAGGCCAATTTCAGTTATTTCGGCCCCAGCACCCAGACAAAGGTGAGAGGTCCCACAGCAAGGAATCATGCATCATTTTACCCACCACTAGAGAAGGCCACTTTCAGTTATTTCGGCCCCAGCACCCAGACAGAGGAGAGAGGTCCCACAGCAAGGAATAAGGCGTCATATCACCCACCACTGGAGAAGGCCACTCAGTTATTTCGGCACCAGCACCCAGACAGAGGAGAGAGGTCCCACAGCAAGGAATCATGCATCTTATTACCCACCACTGGAGAAGGCCACTTTCAGTTATTTAGGCCCAGCACCCAGACAGAGGAGAGAGGTCCCACAGCAAGGTATCATGCGTCATATCAACCACCACTGGAGAAGGCCACTCAGTTATTTCGGCCCCAGCACCCAGACAGAGGAGAGAGGTCCCACAGCAAGGAATCATGCGTCATATTACCCACCACTGGAGAAAGCCACTTTCAGTTATTTCGGCCCCAGCACCCAGACAAAGGTGAGAGGTCCCACAGCAAGGAATCATGCGTCATATCACCCACCACTGGAGAAGGCCACTCAGTTATTTCGGCCCCAGCACCCAGACAGAGGAGAGAGGTCCCACAGCAAGGAATCATGCGTCATATCAACCACCACTGGAGAAGGCCACTTTCAGTTATTTAGGCCCAGCACCCAGACAGAAGAGAGAGGTCCCACAGCAAGGAATCATGCGTCATTTCACCCACCACTAGAGAAGGCCACTTTCAGTTATTTAGGCCCCAGCACCCAGACAGAGGAGAGAGGTCCCACAGCACGGAATCATGCGTCATATCACCCAGCACTGGAGAAGGCCACTCATTTATTTTGGCCCCAGCACCCAGACAGAGGAGAGAGGTCCCACAGCAAGGAATCATGCGTCATATCACCCACCACTGGAGAAGGCCACTTTCAGTTATTTCGGCCCCAGCACCCAGACAGAGGAGAGAGGTCCCACAGCAAGGAATCATGCGTCATATCACCCACCACTGGAGAAGGCCACTCAGTTATTTCGGCACCAGCACCCAGACAGAGGAGAGAGGTCCCACAGCAAGGAATCATGCGTCATATTTCCCACCACTGGAGAAGGCCACTTTCAGTTATTTCGGCCCAGCACCCAGACCGAGGATACAGGTCCCACAGCAAGGAATCAGGCGTCATATCACCCACATAAGGCCACTTTTAGTTATTTCGGCCCCAGCACCCAGACAGAGGAGAGAGGTCTAACAGCAAGGAGTAAGGCGTCATATCACCCACCATTGGAGAAGGCCACTCAGTTATTTCGGCCCCAGCACCCAGACAGAGGAGAGAGGTCCCACAGCAAGGAATCATGCGTCATATCAACCACCACTGGAGAAGGCCACTCAGTTATTTCGGCCCCAGCACTCAGACAGAGGAAAGAGGTCCCACAGCAAGGAATCATGCGTCATATCACCCACCACTGGAGAAGGCCACTTTCAGTTATTTCGGCCCCAGCACCCAGACAGAGGAGAGAGGTCCCACAGCAAGGAATCATTCGTCATATCACCCACCACTGGAGAAGGCCACTTTCAGTTATTTCGGCCCAGCACCCAGACAGAGGATACAGGTCCCACAGCAAGGAATCAGGCGTCATATCACCCACCACTGGAGAAGGCCACTTTCAGTTATTTCGGCCCCAGCACCCAGACAGAGGAGAGAGGTCCCACAGCAAGGAATAAGGCGTCATATCACCCACCACAGGAGAAGGCCACTTTCAGTTATTTTGGCTCCAGCACCCAGACAGAGGAGAGAGGTCCCACAGCAAGGAATAAGGCGTCATATCACCCACCACTGGAGAAGGCCACTTTCAGTTATTTCGGCCCAGCACCCAGACCGAGGAGAGAGGTCCCACAGCAAGGAATCATGTGTCATTTCACCCACCACTAGAGAAGGCCACTTTCAGTTATTTATACCCCAGCACCTGGACAGAGGAGAGAGGTCCCACAGCAAGGAATAAGGCGTCATATCACCCACCACTGGAGAAGGCCACTTTCAGTTATTTCGTCCCAACACCCAGACTGAGGAGAGGTTCATTCAACTTTGGGTTACACCGCAAGATCATGGTAAAGTAAAAAAAATGAGGATTCAATAAAGAAGTGCCCCTGAGTACAAGAATACATGGTTGAGGGGGAGGCAATTATAAATGTCTATTCTGCACAAGGGAGGCACAGGTCCTGTGGGATCCATGCCTGGTTCATTTTTATGAACGTCAGCTTGTCCACGTTGGCTGTGGACAGGCGGCTGCGTTTGTCAGTAATGACACCCCCTGCCATGCTGAATACACGTTCAGACAAAACGCTGGCCGCCGGGCAGGCCAGCACCTCCAAGGCATAACATGCTAACTCTGGCCACGTGGATAATTTGGAGACCCAGAAGTTGAATGGGGCCGAACCATCGGTCAGTACGTGGAGGGGTGTGCAGACGTACTGTTCAACCATGTTAGTGAAATGCTGCCTCCTGCTAACACGTTCCGTATCAGGTGGTGGTGCAGTTAGCTGTGGCATGGAGACAAAACTTTTCCACATTTCTGCCATGCTAACCCTGCCCTCAGAGGAGCTGGCCGTGACACTGCTGCATTGGCGACCTCTTGCTCCTCCTCTGCCTTCGCCTTGGGCTTCCACCTGTTCCCCTGTGACATTTGGGAATGCTCTCAGGAGCGCGTCTACCAGCATGAGCTTGTACTCGCGCATCTTCCTATCACGCTCCAGTGCAGGAAGTAAGGTGGGCACATTGTCTTTGTACCGGGGATCCAGCAGGGTGGCAACACAGTAGTCCGCACACTCTGCTGTCGTTGCGCAGGCACTGCAGCATGTAGTCGCTCATGTGTGCCAGGCTCCCCAGAGGTAAGGACAAGCTGTCCTCTTTGGGAGACGTATTGTCATCGTCCTACGTGTCCCCCCAGCTATGCACCAGTGATGGGCCTGAGCTGTGTCGGGTGCCACCCCGCTGTGAACCTGCTTCATCCTCATCCTCCTCCACCACCTCCTCATCCTCCTCGTCCTCCAGTAGTGGGCCCTGGCTGGCCACATTTGTACCTGGCCTCTGCTGTTGCATAAAACCTCCCTCTGAGCCACTTCTAACAGACTGGCCTGAAAGTCCTAAAATTACCCCTCATCCTCCTCCTCCTGGGCCACCTCCTCTTCCATCATCGCCCTAAGCGTTTTCTCAAGGAGACATAGAAGTGGTATTGTAACGCTGATAACGGTGTCATCGCCCTGGCCATGTTGGTGGAGTACTCGAAACAGCGCAACAGGGCACACAGGTCTCGCATGGAGGCCCAATCATTGGTGGTAAAGAGGTGCTGTTCCGCAGTGCGACTGACGCGTGCGTGCTGCAGCTGAAACTCCACTATGGCCTGCTGCTGCTCGCACAGTCTCTCCAGCATGTGCAAGGTGGAGTTCCACCTAGTGGGCACGTCGCATATGAGGCGGTGAGCGGGAAGGCCGAAGTTCCGCTGTAGCGCAGACAGGCGAGCAGCGGCAGGATGTGAACGCCGGAAGTGCGCACAGACGGCCCGCACTTTATGCAGCAGCTCTGATATGTCAGGGTAGTTGTGAATGAACTTCTGCACCACCAAATTCAGCACATGCGCCAGGCAAGGGATGTGCGTCAAACCGGCTATTCCCAGAGCTGTGGCGAGATTTCGCCCATTATCGCACACCACCAGGCCGGGCTTGAGGCCCACTGGCATAAACCACTCGTCGGTCTGTTGTTCAATACCCCGCCACAACTCCTGCGCCGTGTGGGGCCTGTCCCCCAAACATATGAGTTTCAGAATGGCCTGCTGACATTTACCCAGGGCTGTGCTGAAGTTGGTGGTGAAGGTGTGTGGCTGACTGGATGAGCTGGTGGAAGCAGAGGAGGAGGAAGCCGAGTAGGAGGAGGAGGCTACAGGAGGCAAAGAATGATGCCCTGCGATCCTTGGCTGCGAAAGGACGTGCGCCAAGGAACTCTCCGCCTGGGGCCCAGCCATCACTACATTTACCCAGTGTGCAGTTAGGGAGATATAGCGTCCCTGACCGTGCTTACTGGTCCACATATCTGTGGTTAGGTGGACCTTGCCACAGATGGCGTTGCGCAGTGCACACTTGATTTTATCGGATACTTGGTTTTGCAGGGAAGGCACTGCTCTCTTAGAGAAGTAGTGGCGGCTGGGAACAACATACTGTGGGACAGCCATGGACATCAGCTGTTTGAAGCTGTCTGTGTCCACCAGCCTGAATGACAGCATTTCAAAGGCCATTAGTTTAGAAATGATGTCATTCAGGCCCAGGTCTCGAGGGTGGCTAGGTGGGAATTTACGCTTTCTCTCCAAGGTTTGTGAGATGGAAAGCTGAACGCTGCCGTGTGACATGGTGGAGATGCGTGGTGACGCAGGTGGTGGTGTCGGTGGCACATCCTCTGTTTGGTGGGCGGCAGGTGCCAACATTCCTCCCGAGGCGGAGGAAGAGGCCGAGGCAGCAGCAGAAGAGGGAGCAGGGGGAGCCAGAGTGAGTTCCTTGCTTTTAAGGTGTTTACTCCACTGCAGTTCATGCTTTGCATGTAGATGCCTGGTCATGCAGGTTGTGCTAAGGTTCCTCGTCCCTAAACTTGTCATCCGCCGCCTCTGGCCAATTGAATTTCATTTTTGTCTTCAAGGACTCTGAAGATGATTTCTAAACCGGTGTGGGCGGCTCTAGCGTTAAACGCTTGTTCCCGCTACGTTCACAAGGTATACCTACACTGTTTTGACTGTTTCGGTACAGAACTCTTTTTACAGCTTGAAGCAGATGCAGTTGGAACAGAGCAGGTATACCATGTGACGGCATGGTACTGTGAACATGTAAGCAGGAAAAAGAATGGAACAGGTGAATGAAGTATATTAGTAAGTTCTAACTATGCAATTACATAGCCTGAGTAAAATAAAAAGTTACTCTTTAAGGTTTACTGTGGGGGGGTTGAACTACTTGGTGACATGAGATGCCTCTTAGCGTGTCCATGTGCCACAACCTGAAATGTAACTTGCACCAGAAAGCTAGCGAAACTTACAGTATCTTAAATGTGTCAAACATTTGCCCAAAATCCACCCATTGTACCTTGTCTCGACCTCATTAGGCTACATAGCAGAACATCTTTTTTACCATCCCATCCTTAGCTGTCATAGACAAGTTTATTATTCTCAGATTGCCATGGGCCAGCCTAAGCTCAATGGGACCTGCTGGTATATACCTAAGTTTGCCAGGTGCTGACATCAGACTAGATCAAGGGACAAACCTTAAAAATATTATTTTACTTTTATTTTTTGAATGTGCTTGTATAGCACAAAAATGTTACTATACAAATAGGGTCAGCAATCGCATCCACAATGGGGCTTACAATGTAAATTCCAGTAACCCATCAGTAATGTTGAGCGAATCAAAGTATCCGAAGTGGACTTTGATCCGAATTCCAGGAAAAATTTGATTCGCTGCAAAGCAGAATTTTCCCAGAAATGGCGGTAAAATAATAAATAAAATTATACTCACCTCATCAATTGAACATGAAGAGGCAGCCGCGGCCCTCTTGGTTAAAGATCCTGCTTGAAATCTCGTGAGGGGTGACGCATTACATCATCAAGATGGCCGCTGCAGCCTCTTCACGTTCAGATGGAAAAGGTGAGTATTTTTTTTAACCGATTAACCCCTGAAAGCCCTCATCTTTTATTGAACCCCTCACATGCTGCAATCAGCGACAAACGCAGCATCTAAGGGGGTCAATCATGGGTTAAATTGATTCACTACCACAAAGTACGAGGAAATTCGTCTTTGCGGTGAATCGAATTTACCCTGAAATTTGATTTGAAGTCCATTGTGAGAAATGGACAACATTTCTCATAATTTTAATTATCTGTGTATGTTTTTATACATGTTGTGTGATCCTACTGTATATATCTTCATGCAATTCTGTGATTGTATGTGCCATTATGTCTGGGCCTGCAGGTGGAATACGCACTGCACTTGGAGGAAATCAGTTTATCACCTGTATGTTAAAAAACTGGCCCTTTGCGAGTGGTGATGAAGATGTTTCCTGGAAATGCAGACACTCAGATAGAATGGGGGTCTAGAAGCTTTTCAGTGCCAGGAAAAAAATAAAATTATCTCATAAGCAATAACTCATCTCTGGTACAACTCACATAATAATTATTGTAATTATTGCATTCTGTTTCTGTATAATGTAGACATCATAGGGAGTCCAAGCCAGGGCTCGTTTCTAACACTTTCGGGCCAGTCTGTTCGAAGTGGCTCAGAGGGAGGTTTGTTTAAGCAGCAGAGGACAGGTTCACAAGTCGCCAGCCAAGGCACTGTACTGGAGGACGAGGAGGATGAGGAGGAGGAGGTGGAGGGGGACGAGGATGACGCAAGTTCACAGCGGGGTGGCAGCCCAGGCCCATCACTGGTGCGTGGCTGGGGGGATACGGTGGACGATGACGATACGCCTCCCACAGAGGACAGCTTGTCCTTACCCATGGGTAGCCTGGCCCACATGAGCGAATATATGCTCCAATGCCTGCGCAACGACAGCAGAGTTGCCCACGTTTTAACGTGTGCAGACTACTGGGTGGCCACCCTGCTGGATCCCCGGTATAAAGACAATGTGCCCACTTTAATTCCTGAACTGGAGCGCGACCGTAAGATGCGCGAGTACAAGCGCACGCTGATAGAGCGCTCTTGAGAGCATTCCACATGTCACAGGGGAACAGGTGGAAGGTGAAGGCAGAGGAGTGGCAAGAGGTCGCCAACGCAGCTGTGTCACGGCTGCGTTGGCGACCTCTTGCCTCCTTGAGTGTTTTCTCAAGGAGACATAGAAGTGGTATTGTAACGCTGATAACAGTGTCATCGCCACTGGCCATGGCCATGTTGGTGGAGTACTCGAAACAGCGCAGCAGGGCACACAGGTCTCGCATGGAGGCCCAATCATTGGTGGTGAAGTGGTGCTGTTCGGCAGTACGACTGACGCGAGCGTGCTGCAGCTGAAACTCCACTATGGCCTGCTGCTGCTCGCACAGTCTCTCCAGCATGTGCAAGGTGGAGTTCCACCGGGTGGGCACGTCGCATATGAGGCGGTGAGCGGGAAGGCCGAAGTTCCGCTGTAGCGCAGACAGGCGAGCAGCGGCAGGATGTGAGCGGCGGAGCGCGCACAGGCGGCCCGCACTTTATGCAGCAGCTCTGACATGTTGGGGTAGTGGTGAATGAACCTCTGCACCACCAAGTTCAGCACATGCGCCAGGCAAGGGATGTGCGTCAAACCGGCTAGTCCCAGAGCTGCCACGAGATTTCGCCCATTATCGCATACCACCAGGCCTGGCTTGAGGCCCACCGGCAGAAACCACTCGTCGGTCTGTTGTTCAATACCCCGCCACAACTCCTTTGCGCTGTGGGGCCTGTCCCCCAAACATATGAGTTTCAGAATGGCCTGCTGACGTTTACCCGGGCTGTGCTGAAGTTGGTGGTGAAGGTGTGTGGCTGACCGGATGAGCTGGTGGAAGCAGTGGAGGAGGAAGCCGAGTAGGAGGAGGAGGCTACAGGAGGCAGAGAATGATGCCCCTGCGATCCTAGGGGGCGGAAGGACGTGCGCCAAGGAACTGTCCGCCGGGGCCCAGCTGCCACTACATTCATCCAGTGTGCAGTTAGTGAGATATAGCGTCCCTGGCCGTGCTTACTGGTCCACGTATCTGTGGTTAGGTGGACCTTGCCACAAATGGCGTTGCGCAGTGCACACTTGATTTTATCGGACACTTGCATGTGCAGGGAAGGCACGGCTGTCTTGGAGAAGTAGTGGCGGCTGGGAACCACATACTGCGGGACAGCCATGGCCATCAGCTGTTTGAAGCTGTCTGTGTCCACCAGCCGGAATGACAGCATTTCAAAGGCCAGCAGTTTAGAAATGCTGGCGTTCAGGCCAAGAGGCTCGAGGGTGACTCGGGGAATTTGCGCTTCCTCTCTAAGGTTTGAGATATTGAGAGCTGAGCGCTGCTGTGTGATATAGTGGAGACGCTAGTTGACGGTGGCGGTGGTGGTGGTGTCGGTGGCACATCCTCTGTTTGCTGCTCGGCAGGTGGCAACATTCCTCTCGAGGCGGAAGCCGAGGCAGCAGCGGTAGAGGGAGCAGGGGAGCCTCAGCGAGTGCCTGGTTTTTAAGGTGTGTACCCCACTGCAGTTCATGCTTTGCATGTAGATGCCTGGTCATGCAGGTTGTGCTGAGGTTCAGAACGTTAATGCCTCGCCTCAGGCTCTGATGGCAGAGCGTGCAAGTCACTCGGGTCTTGTCGGTAGGACATTGTTTAAAGAAGTGCCATGCCAGGGAACTCTTTGAAGCTGCCTTTGTGGGGCTGGGTCCCTGTTGGCGATGTCCAGTAGCAGAGCGAACTCTGGGGCGGCGGCTCGTCTGCTTTGGCCCCCTGCTCCCTCTTTGGCTTCGCTGTTGTCTCGGTCTCACCACTACCTCTTCCTCTGAACTGTGAAAGTCATCGCCACGACCTTCAGTCCATGTGGGGTCTAAGACCTCATCGTCCTCTGCATCGTCTTCCACCCAGTCTCCCTCCCTGACCTCCTCCTGTTCAGTCTGCACACTGCAAAAAGACGGCAGTGGGCACCTGTGTTTCGTCATCATCAGAGAGTCGGTGACTCTGCTGTGGTGGTATTCCCATGTCCTCTTCATCTGGAGACATAAGTGGTTGTGCGTCAGTGCATGGTATGTCTTCCTCCACTGGGGAAGGGCTAGGTGGACGCCCCTGGGAAACCCTGGAAGCAGAGTCTTCAAACAGAAGAAGAGACTGCTGCATAACTTGTGGCTCAGACCGTTTCCCTGATATGCTTGGGGGTGATGTGACAGACTGATGGGCTTGGTTTTCAGGTGCCACCTGTGCGCTTTCCGCAGAAGACTGGGTGGAAGACCATGTGGTGAACGTGCTGGAAGCACTGTCGGCCACCCAATCGATTAATGCCTGTACCTGCTCAGGCCTTACCATCCTAAGAGCGGCATTGGGCCCCACGAGATATTGCGGTACATTCTGCCGGCTAGTTGAGGGAGTTCGTTCCCTACTGTGTGCGCCTGGGGCCGAACGGCCACGTCCTCTACCAGCAACAGAGGCTCCACGGACACCACCACGACCGCGTCCTCGTCCCTTAATAGTATTTTTCTTCATTGTTGCGATTCAACTCGCACCACAATGAAATATATTATTTTTATAAGCAAAATCCCCTCACTGGAATACTTTCAGTCTTTTGACTGTATGGATTACAGATGGAATGACTGTTATATGTGAGTACCGCTTTCTTTGACAGATTCTAGTATGGGTACATATATGTTTTCCCAACCCCAGCACATTAGTTTGCTAATTCCAGATGTATGAAAGCATGAGCCTAACTGTATCTAGTATATTGAACGCCAGATAAACTAACTTGGCCTTTTTAAATAAAAAAATTCCCTCACTGGAATACTTTCAGTCTTTTGACTGTATGGATTACAGATGGAATGACTGTTATATGTGAGTACCGCTTTCTTTGACAGATTCTAGTATGGGTACATATATGTTTTCCCAACCCCAGCACATTAGTTTGCTAATTCCAGATGTATGAAACATAGGCCTAACTGTATCTAGTATATTGAGCGCCAGATAAACTAACTTGGCCTTTTTTAAATAAAAAAATTCCCTCACTGGAATACTTTCAGTCTTTTGACTGTATGGATTACAGATGGAATGACTGTTATATGTGAGTACCGCTTTCTTTGACAGATTCTAGTATGGGTACATATATGTTTTCCCAACCCCAGCACATTAGTTTGCTAATTCCAGATGTATGAAAGCATGAGCCTAACTGTATCTAGTATATTGAGCGCCAGATAAACTAACTTGGCCTTTTTAAATAAAAAAATTCCCTCACTGGAATACTTTCAGTCTTTTGACTGTATGGATTACAGATGGAATGACTGTTATATGTGAGTACCGCTTTCTTTGACAGATTCTAGTATGGGTACATATATGTTTTCCCAACCCCAGCACATTAGTTTGCTAATTCCAGATGTATGAAACGCAGGCCTAACTGTATCTAGTATATTGAACGCCAGATAAACTAACTTGGCCTTTTTAAATAAAAAAATTCCCTCACTGGAATACTTTCAGTCTTTTGACTGTATGGATTACAGATGGAATGACTGTTATATGTGAGTACCGCTTTCTTTGACAGATTCTAGTATGGGTACATATATGTTTTCCCAACCCCAGCACATTAGTTTGCTAATTCCAGATGTATGAAACGCATGAGCCTAACTGTATCTAGTATATTGAGCGCCAGATAAACTAACTTGGCCTTTTTAAATAAAAAAATTCCCTCACTGGAATACTTTCAGTCTTTTGACTGTATGGATTACAGATGGAATGACTTTGTTATATGTGAGTACCGCTTTCTTTGACAGATTCTAGTATGGGTACATATATGTTTTCCCAACCCCAGCACATTAGTTTGCTAATTCCAGATGTATGAAGCATGAGGCCTAACTGTATCTAGTATATTGAGCATCAGATAAACTAACTTGGCCTTTTTAAATAAAAAAATTCCCTCACTGGAATACTTTCAGTCTTTTGACTGTATGGATTACAGATGGAATGACTGTTATATGTGAGTACCGCTTTCTTTGACAGATTCTAGTATGGGTACATATATGTTTTCCCAACCCCAGCACATTAGTTTGCTAATTCCAGATGTATGAAGCATGAGCCTAACTGTATCTAGTATATTGAGCATCAGATAAACTAACTTGGCCTTTTTTAAATAAAAAAATTCCCTCACTGGAATACTTTCAGTCTTTTGACTGTATGGATTACAGATGGAATGACTGTTATATGTGAGTACCGCTTTCTTTGACAGATTCTAGTATGGGTACATATATGTTTTCCCAACCCCAGCACATTAGTTTGCTAATTCCAGATGTATGAAGCGCAGGCCTAACTGTATCTAGTATATTGAACGCCAGATAAACTAACTTGGCCTTTTTAAATAAAAAAATTCCCTCACTGGAATACTTTCAGTCTTTTGACTGTATGGATTACAGATGGAATGACTGTTATATGTGAGTACCGCTTTCTTTGACAGATTCTAGTATGGGTACATATATGTTTTCCCAACCCCAGCACATTAGTTTGCTAATTCCAGATGTATGAAAGCATGAGCCTAACTGTATCTAGTATATTGAGCGCCAGATAAACTAACTTGGCCTTTTTAAATAAAAAAATTCCCTCACTGGAATACTTTCAGTCTTTTGACTGTATGGATTACAGATGGAATGACTGTTATATGTGAGTACCGCTTTCTTTGACAGATTCTAGTATGGGTACATATATGTTTTCCCAACCCCAGCACATTAGTTTGCTAATTCCAGATGTATGAAACGCATGAGCCTAACTGTATCTAGTATATTGAGCGTCAGATAAACTAACTTGGCCTTTTTAAATAAAAAAAAATTCCCTCACTGGAATACTTTATGGCTTTTCACTGTATGGATTACAGGTGGACTGAGTATTAGTAGGGGTGACACAAGCACACCCAAGTCCCTGATGTAGGATTTCTATGGCACAGACCACTATTACAAGTGATTAATGGACGTTGGGAGAGATTGTGCTGCAGCACTAGTCCCAAGATGGCCGCCGCCTATCAGCCCAGTAACATGTGCCACAAAATGGTCTGCACAACCTTTAAAAAAAATAGCCTTGGACTGTGCTGCTAAATCGCTATTGGTCTGAATCCCAGGTGTAGATGTCTGACTTGTTTGGAGCTTTGGAATGCACACTGTGGCAGCTTCTGCTGCAGCACTACAAGTCGCAAAATGGCGGCGGCGGTCAGCCTAGGTACATGTGGATGGAAAAATCACTCTGGCCACTCTAAAAATAGCCAATCCCTATCAAAAAAGCAGCTCAGCTGCAGTTGTTCAGATGAATCACAGGTGGAGGAGAAATTTGCTTCCAGTTATTCAATTATCCCTGCCTATTCTCGCCCTAGCATCAGCTGCGTCTATCCCTGTTCTATTCACATCGGGAGTGAGCACGTCCGACGTGCGCACAAGCTTATAAAGAGGCTGAGTCACATGCTGCACTTGGCCAATCACAGCCTTGCCAATAGTAGGCATGGCTGCGATGGCATCTTAGGGCAAGTAGTATGATGCATGTTGATTGGCTGCTTTGCAGCCTTTCAAAATGCGCCAAAATACATGCCGAGCGACGAACCCGAACCCGAACTTTTACGAAAAAGTTCGGGTTCGGGTCCGTGTCACGAACACCCCAAAATTCGGTACGGACCCGAACTATGCTCGAACTGTTCGCTCAACACTAATCACAATGCTAATGAAGGTAGCAATCTAGGCTACAATGGACGAGGAAGAGGGAGTTATAATCACCAACACATGCCGCCACCCCAATGTAGACCATTTAGACCATATTACGGACATCATTATGGACATGAGAATAGAGGTAGATATGGGAACCATCAGTATTACGGAGGACCCCATTCCAGGGGATCATGGAGAGGAGGAAGGAATTATTATAGATATGAAGCTTCACATGAACAAGGAGAAAGGAGCGATTCCAGGGATGAAGTAAGGGGGGGGGAGATATGAACTCACGGGGCTATAATGACACAGTGGATAAAGAAATCATTCACAATCATGACATAGTGGAACCACGGGAACAACGAAATTTTCCCCATCAGGCAATAAAGGGAGTGCAGAGGGGAGAGAACGAGGAAAAAAGGATAAGAACACCGCAGAAAAGAATTCTAGAAGAGGCAAACGAGGGGGAAGAAAAAACAAGCCCCGAGGGAAAGAAAGTAAGGGGAATGAAGTAGGTGTGTTTAATCTAAGCTCCAAGGTTTTAACTGAGGAAGAAATGAAAGTTCTGTCAAAGGGACTCAAATTTGCACCCTCCAATAGTTTAAATAAATTCCAGGTTTTTCTAGATGTTCATAGGTTTGTTCGTAAACTGAATATTGCCAAGTACTATATGAATAATCCCAGCCCTCAAATTAAAAATTATACTAATGAGGACAGTATCAGACATACAATGTTAAAAGAAAAATCTAAGTTCTGCCCGGTGAACAGAAATAATGAGTGCATAGAGGCGTTTAAACGCAGTGTATTAAAAGGTTTGGAGGAAATGGAGTTTGATAAAAAACAAGGAAACTTGTCAAAAAAAGAAAAAGAAGCATTGAAAGGTCTGGAAAAAGACCAGGATTTGGTTATTAAGTCAGCAGATAAGGGCGGGGGGATAGTGGTGCTGAATAAGGTGGATTATGACCAAGAAATGATGAGGTTAATCTCGGATGAGATAACCTCATCGAAAATTAAGAGGGAATCCCGTCAATGAATATAAAAATATACTTGATGGGTTGTTAAAAAGGGGATTTGATTCGGGAGTACTCAACAAAAGGGAATTTGAATACCTTTCTATTCCCTACCCGGTTACCCCGGTCATATATTATCTGCCAAAAGTTCATAAAAGCACCACCAATCCCCCCGGCCGCCCGATAGTGTCAGGGATAGGTTCCCTGACATGCAGGATTACTGAATATATAGATTTTTTCCTCCAGCCATATGTAGTAAAAAATCCCTCATATCTTAAAGACACTAATGACGTTATTAACCTTATAAAGGAGATGGGACCCTTAACAGATGAAGTTTGGTTGGCAACTGTGGATGTGTCCTCATTGTATACAATAATCCCAAAAGATCTGGGTTTAAGGGCGGTGGAAAATAGGCTTAAGAATGATAAAAAAAAAAGGAGGAGGTACAGAGGACATTTATACTTGATCTTTTGAGATTTTGCCTGGAACATAACTATTTTTGGTTTGATGGTGACTTCTTCCTACAATGTGTCGGGACGGCGATGGGGGCGAAATTCGCCCCCAGTTTTGCAAACATCTTCATGGGCCATTGGGAAGAGAGCCACATCATACCTAGAATAGGAACAGTCTCCTCCGGAGGGCAACTTACCCTCTGGAGGAGATATATCAATGACTGCCTGCTGATATGGGAGGGCAATGAGATGAGCTTGAGAAAATTCATCGCTGATTTGAATACTAATAGTTGGAACCTACACTTCACTGAAGAAATCAGCAAAACATCCATTCATTTTTTGGATTTAGAAATATTTAGGGAGGACAACAGACTTAAAACCAGGGCTTTTTTCAAAAAAACAGATGTTAATTCTTACATAGATCTTAGTAGCTGCCACCACCGCCCCTGGCTTCGTAATATACCCAGGGGACAATTTGGGAGAATATCCAGAAATTGTATGGAGGTGGAAGACTACAAAACACAGAGTAAAGTTCTTAAAGATAGATTTATGGAAAAAGGGTATGAAGTTGAGGAACTTGACAGATGTATAGAGAAGATAGAGGAAGAAAGAGATACTGTAATGAAGAACATCCTGAGAAAAAGTTGGAGTATATTAAAAAGTGACCCGGTTATTGGTAAAGAGATTCCTGATGCACCGAATATTATCTACAAAAAAGCCCCTAATATAGGAACAAAAATAACACACAGTGCCATTCCACCCAAGAAAGGAACAATAAAAGGGGGTCAATTCACATGGTGCGGTTTCTGTGGTCCGTGCAAAAATCGGACCTCCAAGGAAAGACAGCGGACATGTAGTACTATAATCTCAAATAGTAATGGCAACAAATTCGAACTTAGAACAGCAGGTAGCTGTGAAAGTGAATGTATCATTTACATGCTACAATGCCCGTGTGGGTTACAATACGTGGGCCGGACCCTTAGGAAGTTGAAGGTCCGAGTTCAGGAGCATGTACGTAACATCAAAAAGGGCTTGCAATCCCACAGTGTCTCGGCACACTTCAAAGCTAAACACCAACAAGACCCGAGAGGACTGAAGTTCATCGGGTTAGAAGTGGTGAGGAGACACTGGAGGGGAGGCGATTTCGTTAATCAAGTGAATCGCAAGGAGGTGGAATGGATATACAAACTTGGGACATTACAACCGGCAGGACTTAATATCGGATTTGACCTGAAGCCATGTATAATTTAGCTAGTAACATCATGATATTTGAATCAGATTCAAGGACCTGTGAGAGCTTCGGTCATGTGACAAAACACCGGAGAGTGTGTAGAATGTGATTGGAGAATGAACTGAATTTGATGAATGGTAGGAGGTTCCACTGTGTCATGTGAGAGGGAGGCGACTTTTATGAATGACTTTTAGGGAATATTGTACTATTAATGATCGTCTAGATACAAAATAATGGAGATGTTGCAGTATGTATTGAATAAGGTTTCCATTAGTTTATTATGTTGTTATGGAAGATTTATATATTGTGAAAACATTTTAAAAAAATTTATGTGGAGGATGAGGATATATTAGCCCGTCCCCGGATGTTAGCTTGTGACGCCCCTGACGAAGCTCTGGTGAGCGAAACCCGGGTCAGGACACGAGGACGCCGAAGTCCGAGATATTTATGAATTTTATGGACGTTTGACTATTGACTTTCCTGTAAGTGTATCTTTTATACCTTATTAAAAAACTAGAAGATAATGCACTATTGTGTGGTCTATATCGGTACTTAGGTAACAAGTGAAAAGAAGTACTTGATTTACACTGGAGAGGAGGAACAGTTTGGTCAGGAACATTGGATCGGTGAAAGGGTGCGCGGTTCTGTGAACTTTAGTGAATTTTGGCAGGCTGTTCTCTGCCGGAACAGCCTGCCAGAATCACTAACGCAGTTGTGAAAGTAGCCTAATGCAGCCCCACAACATACCTCTTACATCCAGTGACGTCTCCTGTGATGTAGATGTTCTCTTTCTTTATCTTCTCCATTCAGATCAGACCACCATGATG
This sequence comes from Bufotes viridis, assembly GCA_033119425.1. Taxonomy (NCBI): domain Eukaryota; kingdom Metazoa; phylum Chordata; class Amphibia; order Anura; family Bufonidae; genus Bufotes; species Bufotes viridis. The sequence goes on along the minus strand of CM065592.1, from coordinate 399,963,108 downwards.
ATTTCTTTCAGCCATCTCTTCTCTCTGCAGAGTTTGACAGACATCTTAGTTTCCTACTTTTCCATCATGCACCCCCAAAACTATACTGCATAAACTGATAAACCCCCTGAAAATACTAGTTACACACAGATAGCCCCCCACCCTCTTTTAATAATTATTGGAACACAATGCTCTTAAAAAAAACTGCACACAGGAAATAGTGTCCCTGATGCCAATAGTGTAACCATAATGTCCCCCAAAAATAACTGTGCTAAGCTGATACTGTGCCAGGAGCCCCCACAGTAATAGTGCTCCCCAAAATCACAACTATAGTAATAATTCTGTGCCAGAATGCACTTAGTAGTAGTAGTGCTCCTACAGTGCCCCATACAGTAATACAGTAATTGTGTCACAGAAGTAATAATGCTCCCATAGTCCCCCAGTTGTAATAAAGCCCACCATAATGCCCCTGTAGTAATAATTCTCTTTATAATGTGTGACAGTAGAAACCCCCCCCCCCCCTTATAATGTGCACCAGTACAAAAAATGCCTTGCTGTGTGTCAGTAAAAAAATAAAATAAAAACATCTCTTAGTGCCCCCAGTAGAGCCAATGTCCCCAGAGTGCCCTCATGTGTTCCAATGACCCGTACTGTGTGCCACTACAAAAACACTTAGTGCCCCCAGTTGAGCTTAGGTGCCCATAGTGCCCCTTTAATTTGTGCCAGTATAAAATACTCCTATATAGTGCCCCAGAAGATGCCCCATAGTGCTCCTCCCTGTCCCCATAGTGTCCTCCATAATGTGCCAGTATAAAATGCCCCTATAGACTGCCCCACATAGATGCCCCCATAATGTTCCTCTCCCCTTCCCCATAGTGGCACCAAAATGGGTGCTAGTATTAAATGCCCCTATATAATGCCCCCATAGTGCTCTTTTCCCCCACTTCTCCATAGTGCACCCCCATAATGTGTGCCAGTAAATAGGGCCCCCAGTAGATGCCCCCAAAGTGCTCCTTTCCCCTCCACTTCTCCATAGAGCCCCCCAATAATGTGTGTCAGTACATAGGGCCCCTAGTAGATGCCCCCATAGTGCTCCTTCCCCTCTTCTCCATAGTGCCCCCATAATGTGCCAGTATATAGGGCCCCCAGTAGATGTCCCCCCATAATATGTGCCAGTATATATGGCCCCCATGGTGCTTTCCCCTCTTCTCCATAGTACCCCCTCATATTGTGCCAGTATATTGGGCCCCCACAGTGCTTCCTCACTTCTCCATAGTGCCCCCCCATATTGTAGCAGTATATAGGGCCCCCATAGTGCTTCCCCCTCTTCTCCATAGTGCCCCCCATATTGTGGCAGTATATAGGGCCCCGATAGTGCGTCCCCTCTTCTCCATAGTGCCCCCCCATATTGTAACAGTATCTAGGGCACCATAGTGCTTTCCCTCTTCTCCATAGTGGCCCCCCATATTGTGGCAGTATATAGGGCCCCCATGGTGCTTCCCCCTCTTCTCCATAGTGGTCCCCATAGTGCTTCCCCCTCTTCTCCATAGTGCCCCCCATATTTTAGCAGTATAAAGGGCTCTCATAGTGCCCCCCCCATATTGTGCCTGTATATAGGGCCCCCATAGTGCTTCCCCTCTTTTCCATAGTACCCCCCCATATTGTGGCAGTATATAGGGCCCCCATGGTGCTTTCCCCTCTTCTCAATAGTACCCCTTCATATTGTGCCAGTATATAGGGCCCCCACCCCCCTTCTTGCCACAGTATACTATAAATAAAAACAATAAACTCATATACTTACCTTATGCTGCTGTCAGTGATGCGATGCAGGCCTCTTCCGGCCTGTGTCCCGCGCTGTACGATTCAGGCGGCGCGATGACGTCATCGCGCCGCCTGTGCCAGCAACTGATAGGCTACAGGCTTAGTGCCTGTAGCCTATCAGAGGACTGGGCAAGGGAGATGCCTCTCCCCTGCTCCTCCGCACAATTCATCTGTATCGCTGTCCTGAGGACGGCGATACATATGAATATGGAGATGAACGCTTCCACAGAGGAAGCGCTCATCTCCACTCCTGCTGCCTCCGGACATAATGGGCCCCCCTCCGGCCCTGGACCCTGCTGATGGCGCCCCCCTCTTCTGTCCATAGTGATGCGCCCCGTGCGGTCGCATCCCTCGCCCGCCTCTAGAAACGGCCCTGGTCCAAGCATCCCACCCCTGTCAGCTAGTATTCCCACACAACAAGTATCTCACCTTCTGGGACAACCACACCGGTCATGTGTGGTATTAAAACTATCAGCCTGGTAATATATACGTGATTAAAACATGTCGGGGCCCGAATATCCATTAGTGTGGACAGGAAGCCCTGTTATTTTAATATTTCATGTCTGCCAGCTGAGTAAGAGAGGTGGAGCAAGTACAGGTAATGAGGGCCATACCAGAAGGCTGGACCAACGATGATGAAGAAACTCCTCTCAGCTTCACCCTCTGCCAAATGGGAATAAAGATAAATGATTGGGAACATTTCATTGACACAATTTGGGGATCCGATCAACATTGGGTTGTGTTCCACTTCCTCTTGTCCCTGGAAACCAGATGGGACTCTGATCATGCAATTTGTTGAGTAAGAACTAGTGTTGAGCGAACAGTTCGAGCATAGTTCGGATTCGTACCGAATGTTGGGGTGTTCGGGACCCGGACCCGGACCCGAACATTTTCAAAAAAGTTTGGGTTCGGGTTCGTTGTTCGGCGATTACTACCCGCTTTCTGAAGGGCTGCACAGCAGCCAATCAGCTATTGTTTTACTTCTTGCCCTAAGAGCCCATCACAGCCATGCCTACTAATGGCATGGCTGTGATTGGCCAAGTGCAGCATGTGACCCAGCCTCTATTTAAGCTGGAGTCACGTAGCGCCGCACGTCACACTGCTCTGATTAGTGTAGGGAGAGGACGCAGCTGCTGTGAGGGCGAGATTAGGCAGGGAAAAGTCTGCAAAAGCACCTAATGAAGTAATCGATCTACAGCTGTGAATGATTGAACTTCTGCTAGTTACTTGCTCACTGGTTTTTAGGCTGCACAGAGCATTTTTCTGTCACTTATTTTCTGGGGTGATCGGCAGCCATTTTGTGACTTGTGGTGCACCAGAACAAGCTGCCACCAAGTCCATCAATCCATCAATACTAGTTTTTTTTTTTGCTATATCCTACATCAGGGGCTTGGCTGTGCTAATTGTCACCCCTTGAAACTTAGGATAGCAATTTCTATATTTTATTAAGGGGTTAAATACAATTGCCAAAATACCAATCCCCTAAATCTGGTGTTCCAGCTTTGGCTAGCCAAGTATAATACTGTCTGCTGTTTGGCAAAGGATAGATTATTTTCTGTGGTGAAATTCAATTGTCAAAATAGCAATCCCCTAAATCTGGTGTCCCAGCACTGGCTAGCAAACTATAATAGTGTCCGCCAAAACATATATTTTGTTCTTTGGTGAAATTCAATTGCCAAAATAGCAATACCATAAATCTGGTGTCACAGCTGTGGCTGGCAAACTATAATAGTGTCCGCCAAAACATATATTTTGTTCTGGGGTGAAATTCAATTGCCAAAATAGCAATCCCCTAAATTTGGTGTCCCAGCACTGGCTGGCAAACTATAATAGTGTCCGCCAAAACATATATTTTGTTCTGGGGTGAAATTCAATTGCTAAAATAGCAATACCATAAATCAGTGGTTTCAGCTGTGGCTGGCCAAGTTTCATAGTGTCCTGCATAGGATATATTTTGTTCTGTGGTGAAATTCAATTGCCAAAATAGCAATACCATAAATCAGTGGTTTCAGCTCTGGCTGGCAAACTATAATAGTGTCCGCCAAAACATATATTTTGTTCTGGGGTGAAATTCCATTGCCAAAATAGCAATACCATAAATCAGTGGTTTCAGCTGTGGCTGGCCAAGTTTCATAGTGTCCAGCAAAGGATATATTTTGTTCTGGGGTGAAATTCAATTGCCAAAATAGCAATACCATAAATCAGTGGTTTCAGCTGTGGCTGGCCAAGTTTCATAGTGTCCTGCAAAGGATATATTTTGTTCTGTGGTGAAATTCAATTGCCAAAATAGCAATACCATAAATCAGTGGTTTAAGCTCTGGCTGGCAAACTATAATAGTGTCCGCCAAAACATATATTTTGTTCTGGGGTGAAATTCAATTGCCAAAATAGCAATACCATAAATCAGTGGTTTTAGCTGTGGCTGGCCAAGTTTCATAGTGTCCTGCAAAGGAAATATTTTGTTCTGGGGTGAAATTCAATTGCCAAAATAGCAATACCATAAATCAGTGGTTTCAGCTCTGGCTGGCAAACTATAATAGTGTCCGCCAAAACATATATTTTGTTCTGGGTTGAAATTCAATTGCCAAAATAGCAATACCATAAATCAGTGGTTTCAGCTGTGGCTGGCCAAGTTTCATAGTGTCCTGCAAAGGAAATATTTTGTTCTGGGGTGAAATTCAATTGCCAAAATAGCAATACCCTGAATCTGGTGTTCCAGCTGTTGCAGGCCTAGTTTAAATCTGTCCGTAACAGGGTATATTTTGTTCTGGGGTAAAATTCAATTGCCAAAATAGCAATACGATAAATCAGTGGTTTCAGCTGTGGCTGGCAAAGTATAATTGTGTCCGCCAAAACATATATTTTGTTCTAGGGTGAAATTCAATTGCCAAAATAGCAATACCATAAATCAGTGGTTTCAGCTGTGGCTGGCCAAGTTTCATAGTGTCCTGCAAATGATATATTTTGTTCTTAGGTGAAATTCAATTGCCAAAATAGCAATACCCTGAATCTGGTGTTTCAGCTGTTGCAGGCCTAGTTTAAATCTGTCCATAAAAGGATACTTTTCATCCAGGGCCTAAATACTAGCCCTAAAAGAGATATTCCCCTAAATCAGTGGTTACTGCTGTGCCTGGATTAGTGTAATACGCTACATAAATAAATAGGCAGATAGTGTTAGGTGCCAGTAAAAAAAAGGCCTGAATTTGAAATCAATACATTGGGCCAAATATTTTTTTTCTTATTGTGGTGCTTGGTGAACAGCAACAATGAGGAAAACATCTAGTAAGGGATGCGGACGCGGTCGTGGTGTTGTTAGTGTACCCTCTGGTGCTGGGAGAGGACGTGGCCATTCTGCCACAGCCACACATCCTAGTGAACCAACTACCTCAGGTTCCAGTACCCGCCAGAATTTACAGCGATATTTGGAGGGGCCCAATGCCGTTCTAAGGATGGTTAGGCCTGAGCAGGTACAGGCGCTTGTCAATTGGGTGGCCGACAGTGGATCCAGCATGTTCACAACATTATCTCCCACCCAGTCTTCTGCAGAAAGCGCACAGGTGGCGCCTGAAAACCAAGCCCATCAGTATGTCACATCACTCCCATGCATATCAGGGAAACTGTCTGAGCCTCAAGTTAAGCAGCAGTCTCTTATGCTGTTTGAAGACTCTGCTGGCAGGGTTTCCCAAGGGAATCCACCTAGCCCTTCTCCAGTAGTGGAAGACATAGAATGCACTGATGCACAACCACTGATGTTTCCTGATGATGAGGACATGGGAATACCATCTCATCGCAGTCCGCACGTCTCTGATGATGACGAAACACAAGTGCCAACTGCTGCGTCTTTCTGCAGTGTGCAGACCGAACAGGAGGTCAGGGAGGAAGACTGTGTGGAAGACGATGCAGGGGACGATGAGGTCCTAGACCCCACATGGAATGAAGGTCGTGCCACTGACTTTCATAGTTCAGAGGAAGAGGCAGTGGTGAGACCGAGCCAACAGCGTAGCAAAAGAGGGAGCAGGGGGCAAAAGCAGAACAGCCGCCTCCAAGAGAGTTCGTCTGCTACTGGCCACCGACACCAGGGACCGAGCACCCCAAAGGCAGCTTCAAGGAGTTCCCAGGCATTCTTTAAACAATGTGCTGACGACAAGTCCCGAGTGGTTTGCACGCTGTGCCATCAGAGCCTGAAGCGAGGCATTAACGTTCTGAACCTTAGCACAACCTGCATGACCAGGCATCTACATGCAAAGCATGAACTGCAGTGGAGAAAACACCTTAAAAGCAAGGAACTCACTCTGGCTCCCCCTGCTCCCTCATCTGCTGCCTCGGCCTCCTCCTCCTACTCGGCTTCCTCCTCCTCTGCTTCCACCAGCTCATCCAATCAGCCACACACCTTCACCACCAACTTCAGCACAGCCCGGGATAAACGTCAGCAGGCCATTCTGAAACTCATATGTTTGGGGGACAGGCCCCACACCGCGCAGGAGTTGTGGCGGGGTATTAAACAACAGACCGACGAGTGGTTTCTGCCGGTGGGCCTCAAGCCCGGTCTGGTGGTGTGCGATAATGGGCGAAATCTCGTCGCAGCTCTGGGACTAGCCGATTTGACGCACATCCCTTGCCTGGCGCATGTGCTGGATTTGGTGGTGCTGAAGTTCATTCACAACTACCCCGACATGTCAGAGCTGCTGCATAAAGTGCGGGCCGTCTGTGCGCGCTTCCGGCGTTCACATCCTGCCGCTGCTCGCCTGTCTGCGCTACAGCCGGACTTCGGCTTTCCCGCTCATCGCCTTATATGCGACGTGCCCACCAGGTGGAACTCCACATTGCACATGCTGGAGAGACTGTGTGAGCAGCAGCAAGCCATAGTGGAGTTTCAGCTGCAGCATGCACGCATCAGTCGCACTGCGGAACAGCACCACTTCACCACCAATGATTGGGCCTCCATGCGAGACCTGTGTGCCCTGTTGCGCTGTTTCGAGTACTCCACCAACACGGCCAGTGGCGATGACACCGTTATCAGCGTTACAATACCACTTCTATGTCTCCTTGAGAAAACGCTTAGGGCGATGATGGAAGAGGAGGTGGCCCAGGAGGAGCAGGAGGAGGAGGATGAGGGGTAATTTTTAGCACTTTTAGGCCAGTCTGTTAGAAGTGGCTCAGACTGAGGTTTTTTGCAACAGCAGAGGCCAGGTACAAATGTGGCCAGCCAGGGCCCACTACTGGAGGACGAGGAGGATGAGGAGGAGGTGGAGGAGGATGAGGATGAAGCAGGTTCACAGCGGGGTGGCACCCGAAACAGCTCAGGCCCATCACTGGTGTGTGGCTGGGGGGATACGGAGGAAGATGACGATACGCCTCCCACAGAAGACAGCTTGTCCTTACCTCTGCGGAGCCTGGCACACATGAGCGACTACATGCTGCAGTGCCTGCGCAACGACAGCAGAGTTGCCCACATTTTAACGTGTGCGAACTACTGGGTTGCCACCCTGCTGGATCCCCGGTACAAAGACAATGTGCCCACCTTACTTCCTGCACTGGAACGTGTTAGGAAGATGCGCGAGTACAAGCGCACGCTGGTAGACGCGCTCCTAAGAGCATTCCCAAATGTCACAGGGGAACAGGTGGAAGCCCAAGGCGAAGGCAGTGGAGGAGCAAGAGGTCGCCAACGCAGCAGTGTCACGGCCAGCTTCTCTGAGGGCAGGGTTAGCATGGCAGAAATGTGGAAAAGTTTTGTCTCCACGCCACAGCTAACTGCACCACCACCTGATACGGAACGCGTAAGCAGGAGACAGCATTTCACTAACATGGTTGAACGGTACGTCTGCACACCCCTCCACATTCTGACTGATGGTTCGGCCCCATTCAACTTCTGGGTCTCCAAATTGTCCACGTGGCCAGAGTTAGCTTTTTTTTGCCTTGGAGGTGCTGGCCTGCCCGGCGGCCAGCGTTTTGTCTGAACATGTATTCAGCATGGCAGGGGGCGTCATTACTGACAAACGCAGCCGCCTGTCCACAGCCAACGTGGACAAGCTGACGTTCATAAAAATGAACCAGGCATGGATCCCACAGGACCTGTGCCTCCATTGTGCAGAATAGACATTTATAACTGACTCCCCCTCAACCATGTATTCTTGTACTCAGGGGCACTTCTTTATTGAATCCTCATTTTTTTAACTTTACCATGATCTTGCGGTGCAACCCAAAGTTGAATGAACCTCTCCTCTGTCTGGGTGCTGGGGCCGAAATAACTGAAAGTGGCCTTCTCCAGTGGTGGGTGATATGACGCCTTATTCCTTGCTGTGGGACCTCCCTCCTCTGTCTGGGTCCTGGGGCCTAAATAACTGAAAGTGGCATTCTCTAATGGTGGGTGAAATGACGCATGATTCCTTGCTGTGGGCCCTCTCACCTCAGTCTGGGTGTTGGGCCGAAATAACTGAAAGTGGCCTTCTCCAGTGGTGGGTGATATGACGCATGATTCCTTGCTGTGGGACCTCTCTCCTCTGTCTGGGTGCTGGGGCCGAAATTACTGAAAGTGGCCTTCTCCAGTGGTGGGTGATATGACGCATGATTCCTTGCTGTGGGACCTCTCTCCTCTGTCTGGGTGCTTGGGCCGAAATAACTGAAAGTGGCCTTCTCCAGTGGTGGGTGATATGACGCATGATTCCTTGCTGTGGGACCTCTCTCCTCTGTCTTGGTGCTGGGGCCTAAATAACTGAAAGTGGCCTTCTCCAGTGGTGGGTGATATGACGCATGATTCCTTACTGTGGGACCTCTCTCCTCTGTCTGGGTGCTGGGGCCGAAATAACTGAGTGGCCTTCTCTAGTGGTGGGTGATATGACGCATGATTCCTTGCTGTGGGACATGTATCCTCTGTCTGGGTGCTTGTCCGAAATAACTGAAAGTGGCCTTCTCCAGTGATGGGTGATATGACGCATGATCCCTTGCTGTGGGAAGTCTCTCCTCTGTCTGGGTGCTGGGGCTGAAATAACTGAAAGTGGCCTTCTCCAGTGGTGGGTGATATGACGCATGATTCCTTGCTGGGGGACTTCTCTCCTCTGTCTGGGTGCTGGGGCCGAAATAACTGAGTGGCCTTCTCCAGTGGTGGGTAATATGACGCATGATTCTTTGCTGTGGGTCCTGTATCCTCGGTCTGGGTGCTGGGGCCGAAATAACTGAAAGTGGCCTTCTCCAGTGGTTGGTGATATGACGCATGATTCCTTGCTGTGGGACCTCTCTCCTCTGTCTGGGTGCTGGGGCCGAAATAACTGAGTGGCCTTCTCCAGTGGTGGGTGATATGACGCATGATTCCTTGCTGTGGGACCTCTCTCCTCTGTCTGGGTGCTGGGGCCGAAATAACTGAGTGGGCTTCTCCAGTGGTGGGTGATATGACGCATGATTCCTTGCTGTGGGACCTCTCTCCTCTGTCTGGGTGCTAGGGCTGAAATAACTGAAAGTGGCCTTCTCCAGTGGTGGGTGATATAACGCCTTATTCCTTGCTGTTGGACCTCTCTCCTCTGTCTGGGTGCTGGGGCCGAAATAACTGAAAGTGGCCTTCTCTAGTGGTGGGTGATATGACGCATGATTCCTTGCTGTGGGACCTCTCTCCTCTGTCTGGGTGCTGGGGCCGAAATTACTGAAAGTGGCCTTCTCCAGTGGTGGGTGATATGACGCATGATTCCTTGCTGTGGGACCTCTCTCCTCTGTCTGGGTGCTGGGGCCGAAATAACTGAGTCGCCTTCTCTAGTGGTGGGTGATATGACTCATGATTCCTTGCTGTGGGACCTCTCCCGTCTGTCTGGGTGCTGGGGCCGAAATAACTGAAAGTGGCCTTCTCCAGTGGTGGGTGATATGACGCATGATTCTCTGCTATGGGACCTCTCTCCAATTGATATTGGCTAATTTTTATTATTTTATTTTATTTTAATTCATTTCCCTATCCACATTTGTTTGCAGGGCATGTATCTACATTTTGCTGCCTTTTGCAGCCCTCTAGCCCTTTCCTGGACTATTTTACAGCCTTTTGTAGTGCCCAAAAGTTCAGGTCCCCATTGACTTCAATGGGGTTCGGGTTCGGGATAAAGTTCGGGTCGAGTTCGGATCCCGAATCCGAACATTTTCGTGATGTTCGGCCGAACTTCTCGAACCTGAACATCCAGGTGTTCGCTCATCTCTAGTAAGAACCTTTCTGCTTTTATCCATTTTTTTTATAACAGTTTTGTGCACGCTTTGTATGTCTCTTATTTCTTTAATCTTTTGTAACTAAGTACTGTACCTTTTTAGTACATTAAAGCACATCTTTAATGGTTTTGCCTTGTGCTCTAAATGACCCCAGTAACCTCCACTTTTAAGTGTATGAGTGTGGTTTACGTTACCGTGTATTTGCTATAAGTGTGGCCTGTGCTACTGTAAGCCTTCTTGCAAGAGCTGCTCAGTGGGGTTTTCTATGAGCCCCTAATTAATTTGTGCATGAATTTAAATGTCATAGATGATGGCAGCTTGTTGGGGGGCATGAATTCGCTCAACACTAGTGCTACTGAGCCACCAATTCTTTATAATTTATAAACCAAAGACCTCATGCACACGACCGTTGTTGTGGTCCGTGTCTGAGCCGCATATTTTGCGGCTCGGGCCCGGACCCATTCACTTCAATGGGGCCACAAAAAATGCGGAAAGCACTACGTGTGCTGTCCGCATCCGTTGTTCCGTTACGTGCCCCCGCAAAAAAAATAGAACATGTCCTATTCTTGTCCATTTTGCGGACAAGAATAGACATTTCTACAATGGGCCGCGTTCTGTTACGCAAATTGCATAACGGAACGCAGAGCAGCTTTCGTGTTTTACGGATCCGTGGTTTGCGGACCGCAAAACACCAACGGTTGTGTGCATGAGGCCATAGTGAGATTCTGTTTAATCCATGTTGAATGTAGCTCCACATTATATGTTTTTGTTAAAATAGTTGTTTGTTGCATAGAGTAATGAAAAATCAGTCATTTTGATTTTCAATTACTGATACTTTCCTGGACATCAGCTGTGAACTAAATCTTCTGCATGTAAACAACATATGCAAAGCTGAATGCAAATACCTCCAGTGATCACAGGAAACAAATCTGGCAATCTGTCATACCGCGGTGCTGGACTGTACCTTTAAGGCATTTTGAAGACTATCTTAAGCATAAATATAAACATATTCTTAGATATTTTGTCAGCTTGGACTAACACCTGTCACTTGCGAGATCTTTTGCGTTTCATGCACATCATAACTTCTAACTAAATTTAAAGGAACAAGAAAAGGCAGACAGAAACAAAACCCAGATGTTATGCTATTTAGGATACTGTGAATTTAAGATATACCAGCTTTTCATCCAGATTTTAATGCACCAAAACAATATGAAAATTCCAAGCCACAATGGATTATTTAAATGTCTGATCATTTTTTTATGAATTCCACAACAGATGTACAGAAGCAGGCTATAAAGCTGTGGTAACAAGGAACATTTATGCATCATCTCCCAGATCTGTTAATCTGTAATGAGAAGTAAAACTATATATGCCATCATTTTCCTTACTATAAAGCCATTTTCATGGTATAAACACAATTCGTAATGTGTTTGCTATGCTGAAATTTCTACTAAACAGAAAAACTTCTTTAGGGCTCATGTGTGCTGCCCTTTGCCGTATTGCGGACCGCATTTGCGCATCCGCAATACACGGGCGCCGTCCGTGTGCATTCCGAATCACAGATGAAGACCTATTCACTTCAACGGGTCCACAAATCCGCAGATGCGGAACGGTGCCGAACGGAATCACTGAAAGGAACACTACGGAAGCACTATGTAGTGCTTCCGTGGGGTTCTGCTCCGTACTTCTGTTCCGCTAAAAGATAGAACTTGCTCTATGCTAATGCTCCAATTGGCCTAAAAATTATTATAAAAATAATTATTTCTGTCTCATTCAGATGTCCAACAAGCGTCCAAAAATTAGGTGGAAGGATGCCTGCCCATATTCATTCAACAAGCTATCTCATAAGGAAAGTGATGCATCTCGCTAGCACCACATTGTGGTAGCGGCTCCAAGTCTTTGAACATGACAAGAGAAAATAGCCAAGCCAAATAAATATCCATTGATATTTGCTGTTTCGGTGTGCTTGCCCCTCAACAGTATGTCGTAGGATTCTGGTTGGCTGAGTACAATGCCTCAGGTGAAGCTTAGGTAGTGTGGTAGGTCTCTTTGAAGAGAACAACAGTGTAAGGAGACTTATTGGAAGTGCTCCATTCAATGGAGACTTAATGAAGTAATGCTCCATGGTAAAATATGTGTAATTTTCCCAGCACAAAAAATCAATGTCAGAATTGCTGCCTTCTCTTTATCTTGCTTCCTAAATGTTTAAAGAAAAAGTGAATGAAAAGTTTGATGTACCCCAAAATAGTATCAATGATAATGGCAACTCATCCTGCCATAAATAACCCTCAAATAGCTCAGTTGAGTGAAAAATAAAAAATATTTATTTGTTAGAAAATAGTTGTACTGATGCCCTAGAGGCTGTTAAAGTCATCATGACACCTGTAAACCAATCCATCAAAATCTGAGCTGCAAAAGCCAAAAGGTGGTCTTTCCCTTCTGAACCCTGCGGTATATACATTTATTTAAGAGGTGCGGTGTGTCTCAACTGGAACAAGCTGGGCACAACATATTTGGGACTGAAATGCCATACTGTCGCCTGAGTATTACTTTCTGTAAACTACACATGGTTTCGAAATACTCACTCCATCCCTTGACAAATAACTTGAGGAGTGTAATTTTCAAAAAGAGGTCACTTATTGGGGGTTTTCACTGTATGAGTCTCTGCAAATGTAATGCAGAACTAGAAAACCATTTCAGCAAAATCAATTCTCCAAAGGCCAAATGGTGAAGTTTCCAAGATAGAGCCACTTATCAGGGTTTCCAATTATTATTTTGTTCAAAAGCCTCTACAGTTGTCAGCACAAGAGGTATAAATCACCACATTGGGCCTCAAAATACTCATGGTGCTCTTATACCCCCAAGGCCTCTCATATGTTAAGGCAAAATATTAAAGAGGACCTTTCACAGGTTCTAACATTGCAATATCAATACCTGGTACTTGCATGTAGCATGTCCCTGTTCTATTTTACCACCCTGTATGCTAATCAATATCATCGGTACAGGGAGGAGGAGACAGCTGCATTTCTCAGTAGGTGTCTCCTTCTCCATGGCTGTGAGCTGTCCAATCACAGTGGACTACGTCACAGCCAGGGAGAAGGTGAGCAGTTTTTTTCTTAATTGCTGTGACGAGGCCATATTCGAGTGTATCTGTGTAAAAATTGCATTTTTCACTTTCCACTATCTACTGTGCAAAATGCCCACAACAACCTTTGGGCAATTCTGTAAAGGGGTATGGGTTTCAAAATTGGGCTATTTCTAGGCAATTTCTTTAATTAACCTCTTTTATTTAACCTCATAGCCTCTGCTGTTGGCCAATGCTTTATAACTCATCAAACTGAGCCTCAAATGCACATGGTGCTTATTCTCTTGTGAACCTTACAGAGTGCCCAAACAACAATTTACTACCACATAGGGGGTATTGTCATACTCAGGAAAAATAATGTAACAAAATGTAGGGTCCTTTTTCTCCTATTACTGTTTCTGAAAATGAAACATTTGAGGCTAAAACTACATATAATTAAAAACAAAATGTCATTTTTAATTTCATGTCCCAAACTTAAAAAAAAAAGTTGTTTGAAACACCATAGGGTCAAGCCAATCACTATACACTAGTTAAATTTCTTGAAGGGGTTAGTTTCCAAAATAGTGTGACGTTGTGAGGTTTTACACTATACTGGCACCTCAGGAGTTCTACAAATATAACATTGCACCCAAGCACCATTCCAGCAAAATCTGTCCTCCAAAGGCGCTCCTTTCCTTCTGATTTCTATGTTGTGGCTATAAAATATTTATGACCACATATGGGGTGTTGCCATGGGCGTAGCTATAGGGGGTGCAGAGGTAGCAGTCGCTACCGGGCCCAGGAGCCTGAGGGGGCCCAAAGACCCTTGTGCCGCATAAGAAGACACACAAAGCACTAAGGGAAAGGGGGCCCAAGCTGAACTCTTGCACCAGGGCCCATGAGCCGTTAGCTACGCCCCTGGGTGTTGCCATATTCTGAGCTCTGCTGTGTGCCCATACAGCAGTTTACAACCATATATGGGCTGTAAACTGCAGAAAATTGAGGTTTGTTTTGTTATCTTATAGGGAAAAATGGAGTATAATGGAAAATCTGCAAAAAAAAAAAAAAAATTTTTAATCTCACCTCTATTTTGCGTTAATTCCTGTGGAACACCAAAAGGGTTTACAAAGTTTCTAAAATAAGTTTTGAATAATTTTAGGAGTGTAATATCTAAAATACAGTATTCATGTGTGATTTCTATTATGTAAGCCTCTCAAAGTCACTTAGACGTAAATTAGTGCTTAACCTGTCCCCGACCGCCGAACGCACGGATGCGCCCTGGCGGCGGCAGGTTTATTCCTCCTGGACGCATCCGTGCGTCCTCTCGCGAGACGCGAGAAGACGCGCTACAGCATCCAGTGGAACGCACATGGAACGCACCGCTGGACTCGGGGGAGGTGAGTCACCAGCCTGCCAGCCAATGATCATCGCTGGCAGGCTGGTGATTTTTAAAATCACCTATAGAAAATGGTGATCTACAATGTATTTACAAATAAATGTGTTTTATAAGGGATCTGTGCCATGTGCTGGGTCCTTTTCATCGGTTGGACCCAGCACAGAGCACAGATCCCAAGTAAGTGCACCAATCAGTACATATTAGGCCCTGATCACCCCCATCACCCTAATTAACCCCTTGATCACCCCCTGTCAGTACATAGTGAAAGTGAAAAAGTGATCAGTGTCACTTTTGTGAACTGTCACTTTTTTATTTTTCACTTGGATTGACTGTTAGGCTTAGCTTAGTTTAGGCCCCTTTGTTAGGTAGTTAGCGTTAGCGCCCAGCCCACCGCACCGCAGTCACTGGATCGCTGTTTAGCGTAGCGCTAATCAGCATTTATACTTTTATAGTATCTGTAAGTGATCAGAACTGATCACAGTCAGATCTATATTAGTATTAGTGTCACTTTAGTTCGCCCTCCACCCCAAACGCAGTGTTTGCCCGATCAGACCTGGATCGGTCGCCCACACCTGCGTCTCACCCACGCCCGCCCCGCCGCAGTGACAAAAATTTTTTTTTTGTATCACTGCACAATCCTTCACAAGCGCTGCGGCGATAAAAAATCAGTTTTGATATTTTTTATCAATCGCAGCGGTTTCTGTACTTCGCTACACTCCCATTTGTAAGACAGGCTTGCTTTTTTTCTTGGGTAGTCTCAGGGAATACCCCTAAATTTAGTATCCCAAATGGCAAACAAGGGGTATTCTCCTGAAGAGGCCTACAGGATTCTGACCCAGTCGGATGAGGAATGGGAACCCTCATCTGACGAATCTAGCGGGTCAGAATACCAACCTGTAGAAAGCAGTGGCTCTCTGACTCAAAGTTCGGACGAGGAGGTTGAGGTCCCTGATAGCACCAGGCGTACCCGGCCCCGTGTTGCTAGACCGCAGGCTGCGCAGGATCCGCTCAAGGGCAGCAGAGTGGGCTGGCGCTGCCGGATTACGTGGTGAGGCATACACCAGCAGCGCAGCCCGTCCTGGACCTTCTACCAGCACTGCCGTAACACATGGTGAAGTAGCGAGCACCAGAAGGGCAGTTGAAGCTGGTACGGTGGCACGTGCAGTAATTCCCCGCCGCAGCCACCGCGCAGACAGGCCCGTAGAGCCCCTAGAGTCCCTGAGGTGCTGGCAAATCCTGATTGGCAGTCCCCATCTTCAGCCGCACCATTAGTTCCCCTTTCACCGCCCAGTCAGGAGTTCGGGTGGAGACGGCTCAAATCGGATCGGCACTAGGGTTTTTTGAGCTGTTCTTCACTGCGGAGCTCTTTGACTTAGTAGTGGCAGAAACAAACCGGTATGCCACACAATTTATTACCGCTAACCCGGGAAGCTTTTATGCCCAGCCTTTCCGGTGGAAACCAGTCCAAGTTTCCGAATTTAGAACTTTTTGGGCCTTCTCCTCAACATGGGCATTACAAAAACATGAATTGCGCTCATATTGGTCCACGAACCCAATTCATCATATGCCCATGTTCTCTGCTGCCATGTCCAGGACACGTTTTGAGACCATCCTGCGTTTCCTGCACTTTAGTGACAACACCACCTCCCGTCCCAGAGGCCACCCAGCTTTTGACCGGCTCCACAAAATTCGGCCCCTCATAGACCATTTCAACCAGAAATTTGCAGATTTGTATACCCCCGCACAAAACATCTGCGTAGACGAGTCCCTAATACATTTTACCGGGCGCCTTGGCTTCAAACAGTACATCCCAAGCAAGCGCGCCCGGTATGGGGTCAAATTGTATAAGCTCTGTGAAAGGGCCACAGGCTATACACACAAATTTCGGATCTATGAGGGAAAAGATCAGACCCTGGAGCCGGTCGGTTGCCCTGACTACCTGGGGAGCAGTGGGAAGACAGTCTGGGACTTGGTGTCACCCTTATTCGGCAAGGGGTACCATCTTTACGTGGACAACTTTTACACAAGTGTGGCCCTCTTCAAGCATTTGTTCCTAGAACGCATTGGCTGCTGTGGCACCGTGCGACCTAGTCGCCGGGCTTCCCCAACGGCTCGTTACCACCCGACTTGCAAGGGGGCAGAGGGCTGCACTGTGTAACGAAGAACTGCTCGCGGTGAAATGGAGAGACAAGCGTGACGCTTACATGCTCTCCTCCATTCACGCAGACACGACAATTCAAATTGAACGGGCAACCAGTGTCGTTGAAAAGCCCCTCTCCGTCCACGACTATAATCTCCACATGGGAGGGGTGGACTTCAACGATCAGATGTTGGCCCCGTATTTAATTTCCCGACGCACCAGACGCTGGTATAAGAAGGTGTCTGTATATCTGATTCAATTGGCTGCCTATAATAGTTACGTTCTCTACAGTAAGGCTGGGAGAACAGGATCCTTCCTCAAATTTCAGGAAGAGATCATCGAGAACCTCCTGTATCCAGGAGGTTCCGTGGCCCCATCCACCAGTGTAGTTAGCCGTCTACACGAGCGGCACTTCCCCAGTGCCGTTCCTGGTACCTCAACCCAACCGTCACCCCGAAAAAATGTCGTGTCTGTAGCAGGAGTGGAATAAGGCGTGACACCCGTTATTTCTGTCCTGACTGTCCTGACCGCCCTGCCCTATGCCTAGGGGAGTGTTTCCGGAAGTACCACACCCAGGTACACTTAGGATAGGGAATGCACGACACAGGTAGTTTTTATAATCAGGCTCGAGGGTCTCTCAGGATACTAGGTTTTGAGAGACCCTAACACATAGGGTACGGTGCTGCTGTGCTACTGCAGAAGTGTGAAACGGTAGAAACGTCTCCTTTCACTTGGGATAAAGTGCATAATGTACTTCTCACCATCTCTGTGTGATTTACACTTTACACATTGTCCCATGGGAAAGGAGATGTTTCTGCAAGGAAAATAAAGAGTGATATGGTTAAAAAAGAAAAAAATTAAACAGGTAGCAAGAAAAATAAAATCTTGAGTTAGTTCAGGTTTTAAAAGTTCAGTTTTTTTTTCATGTTCAGGTTTTATTCATGTTTTATAATGTTTGCAACGTTCAAGTCATGTGCCTGCTGCCTGTTTTTTCTTCTTTTTTTTTTTTTTCCCCTAACCACCCTTTATTTTCCAGGTATACCAACAGACCAACGGACCAACCGATGAAAACGCCGCAGCACTGATGTGCATTCTGAGAGAAGCATTGCGCTGCTGTCAGAAGACACGTGAAGTCGGTGTATGCGGCGCTGCAAGACGAGATTTCTCCTCTGCAGGACAGGTATGTTTGCCCTGGCATTTGAGCTGAGGAGAGGTGTTGGAGTTCATATGCTTTGGCAAACACTTTGTATCAAAAATCTAGCAAAGATGTCTTCCTCCACACCGATCGATTGATCGATGTGAATGGAGAAATCATGTTTGCCAGGACATAGGAGCTGAGTGGGTATGGATGTTTGGGCGGAGCCTCTATGTCCTGGCAATCGCCAGGCCCCTCTTTTTCTCTTGCATATTTTTTGGCAGAGATTTTTTCATCCACATCGATCGATGCGAATGAGGAAATCTGTGCCGTTCATTTTTCTTTCAGCCCAGAGAAATCTCATTACCCGTATGCTCCATATAAGGAGAATAGCAGAAACTCCTAATGCTGGCCATACATGTAATGATTATGGAGACCCTCAAATGCCAAGGCAGTACAAACGCCCCACAAATGACACCATTTTGGAAAGAAGACACCCCAAGGTATTCGCTGAGGGGCATATTGAGTCCATGAAATATTGAATTTTTGTCATAAGTTAGCGGAAAGGGAGACTTTGTGAGAAAAAAACAAAAATCCATTTCCACTAACTTGTGCCAAAAAAAAAATCTTCTATGAACTCGCCATGCCCCTCACGGAATACCTTGGGGTGTCTTCTTTCCCAAATGGGGTCACATGTGGGGTATTTATACTGCCCTTGCATTTTAGGGGCCCTAAAGCGTGAGAAAAAAATGCGAAAAATGCCCTTCCTAACAGGTACTCATTGAATTAGGCCCCTTTGCGCATCTTTGCTGCACAAAGTGGCACACATTTGTATCGCCGCACTCAGAAGAGTAGGGCAATGTGCTTTGGGTGTATTTTTACATATACCCATACTTTGTGTGAAAAATCTCTGTAAATCACAACTTTTTCCATTTTTTTATACAAAGTTGTCAATTTACAGAGATATTTCTCTCACCCAGTATGGGTATATGTACAAATACACCCCAAAACACATTGCCCTACTTCTCCCGAGTACGGCGATACCAAATGTGTGACACTTTTTGCAGCTTAGGTGCGCAAAGGGGCCCCAATTCCAATGAGTACCTTTAGGATTTTCACAGGGCATTTTTACGCATTTGGATTCTCACGCTTTAGGGGCCGCTAAAATGCCAGGACAGTACAATTACCCCACAAGTGACCCCATTTTGGAAAGAAGACATCCCAAGGTATTCTGTGAGGGTATGGTGAGTTCATGTAAAGTTTATTTTTGTCACAAGTTAGTGGAATATGAGACTTTGTAAAAAAAAAAAAAAAAAATCCAATTTCCACTAACTTGTGCCAAAAATAAAAACTTCCATGAACTCACTATGCCCCTCAGTGAATACCTTAGGGTGTCTTATTTCCGAAATGGGGTCACTTGTGTGGTATTTTTACTATCCTGGCATTTTAGGGGCACCTAAACGTCAGAAGCAGTTTGGAATTCAAATGCGTAAAATGTTCTGTGAAATCCTGAAGTACTCATTGGAATTTGGGCCCTTTGCGCATCTTGGTTGAAAAAGTGGCACACATGTGGTATCTCCGTACTCGGGAGAAGTAGGGCAATGTGTTTTGTGGTGTATTTTTACATTTACCCATGCTGGTGAGAGAAATATCTCGGTAAATGGACAACTTTGTATAAAAAATGGAAAAGTTGTGATTTACCGAGATATTTTTCACAAAAGTATGGGTATATGTAAAATACACCCCAAAACACATTGCCCTACTTCTCCCGAGTACGGCGATACCACATGTGTGCCACTTTTTTCAACCAAGGTGCAAAGGGGCCCAAATTCCAAAGAGTACTTTCAGGATTTCACAGAACATTTTTACGCATTTGGATTCCAAACTGCTTCTGACGCTTGGGTGCCCCTAAAATGCCAGGATAGTAAAAATACCACACAAGTGACCCCATTTTAGAAAGAAGACACCCCAAGGTATTCTGTGAGGTGTATGGCAAGTTCATGTAAAGTTTATTTTTTGTCACAAGTTAGTGGAATATGAGACTTTGTAAAAAAAAAAAAAAAAAAATCCAATTTACACTAACTTGTGCCAAAAATAAAACTTCCATGAACTCACTATGCCCCTCAGTGAATACCTTAGGGTGTCTTCTTTCCGAAATGGTGTCATTTGTGTGGTATTTATACTGTCCTGGCATTTTAGGGGCCCCTAAAGCGAGAGAAGTAGTTTGGAATCCAAATGCGTAAAAATGTCCTGTGAAATTCTAAAGGTACTCATTGATTTGGGGCCCCTTTGCGCATCTTGGCTGCAAAACTGTCACACATGTGGCATCGCTGTACTCAGGAGAAGCAGGGCAATGTGTTTTGGGGTGTATTTTTACATATACCCATGCTGGTGAGAGAAATATCTCGGTAAATGGACAACTTTGTATAAAAAATGGAAAAAGTTGTGATTTACCGAGATATTGTTCACAAAAAGTATGGGTATATGTAAAAATACACCCCAAAACACATTGCCCTACTTCTCCTGAGTACGGCGATACCACATGTGTGCCAGTTTTTGCAGCTTAGGTGCGCAAAGGGGCCCCAATTCCAATGAGTACTTTTAGGATTTTACAGGGCATTTTTACGCATTTGGATTCTCACGCTTAGGGGCCCCTAAAATGCCAGGGCAGTACAATTACCTCACAAGTGACTCCATTTTGAAAGAAGACACCCCAAGGTATTCTGTGAGGGGTATGGTGAGTTTATGTAAAATTTTATTTTTGTCACAAGTTAGTGGAATATGAGAATTTGTAAAAAAAAATAAATTTTCATTTCCGCTCACTTGTGGCAAAAATAAAAACTTCCATGAACTCACTATGCCCATCAGCGAATACCTTGGGGTGTCTACTTTCCGAAATGGTGTCATTTGTGGGGTGTTTCTACTGTCTGGGCATTGTAGTGCCTCAGGAAACATGATAGGTGCTCAGAAAGTCAAAGTGCGGAAATTTGCTTTTTTGCACCATAGTTTGTAAATGCTATAACTTTTGCGCAAACCAATAATTATACACTTACTGCATTTTTTTTTTATCAAAGACATGTAGTACAATAAATTTAGAGAAAAAATTATATTGAAAAGTAGTTTTCTTTGAAAAATTTTGTGACAGAAAGTGAAAAATTTCATTTTTTTGCAAAAAAATCGTTAATTTATGATTAATAGCAAAAAAAGTAAAAATGTCAGCAACAATGAAATAGCACCAAATGAAAGCTCTATTAGTGAGAAGAAAAGGAGGTAAAATTCATTTGTGTGGTAAGTTGCATGACGGAGCTACAAACAGTTAAAGTAGTGTAGCGCAGAATTGTAAAAAGTGGCCTGGTCATTAAGGGTGTTTAAGCTAGGGGGGCTTAAGTGGTTAAAAAACTCGCATTGGGAAATTTTTTTGAACATTTGAAAAATTTCTTCTAAAATTCTAAACCTTCGAATATCTTAAAACAATAAAATGAAATTTGAAAAATGATGCCAACATAAAGTAGACATATGGTGAATGTTAATTAATATACATTTTGTGAGGTAACACTCTGTCTTAAAAGCAGAGAAATTCAAATTTAGAAAATTGTTTTTCAAATTTTCCATAAATTTTGGATTGTTTTTCTAGATAAAGTTAAAACATATTTTCCCAGATTTACCACTAACATTAAGTGCAATGTGTCAACAGAAAACATTATCAGAATAGACTGGACAAGTAAAAGCATTTAAGTTATTACAACATAAGGTGGTACGTCAGTTTTGCAAAATTATGCTCGGCACATAAGCTGAAAACTGGCTGTGCCCCAAAGGGGTTAAGATTCCAAGGACCCTTTTGGCAGCTATCAATTTCTACACTGAAACCTATACTAAAAAAATAGAAATTGTTAAAATGAAAATGATCTGGTGCTAAGGATTATAAAATGTAGTTGTGTTTATTTTGCTTCTTGACTTTGCCAAAATCTCTTTGTCAAAGTGGGCAAATAGCAAATAGATAGAGCGTGTTCAATCATTATATGAATCTAGTAAATAAATTGTCTGAAAGTAAAACGCACTGACATACATTTTAACCAAAATGCATCATGCATATTATTACTAATTTGTAGTCTTCTCTATTCATTAACACCTTGAAAAACAGCCACATAATCACACATAAATATGCTGCACTTAAATTTCATATTTCTTGATGCATCACAAACAGATATATTTTACATAATATGGCAATATCGGGTCATCATTAATCCTCCATTGTGCCGTTACTATTCCCCATATCAAATGGGTATGTTCCTACACAGTCTGATACTGTCAGCACTGATTGGACAGTGTCAGACCGTGTTCCAGCCTACACACCACATTCAAACACTAAACACTACTCATGTCCTACTCTCCATATTGCGATCCACTGAGAAAGGTCTGTCTTAGACTGAAACATCTGAACGCATAATCGCAACTATATGGATTGACTGATATGTCTCATACCGGGATACAGTCCTGTTTAGTTTACAATTGTTTGACATTAAAACTTTGCATAATTGGGACTGTTACAAGTGCGCATTGGATCATTTTTTATATAAATTTGGGAAAATCCCTGTTACCCACAGCACCTCAATTAGAAAAAAGTGGAGTGCACAATCCTTTCTTTTTTTCAGACTATGTAGAGACAGATCTCCAATTTGTAATTTACAGTTGCTAATTTATTCAGAAAATTTGAGGAGGCTTAACAGAGAAGTGACACATCACAAAGTTCCAAAGCAAGATGCTCCAAAATTGTTATGTTCTGAATAATACTATTATTTTCTAAAGCAGACATGTAAAGAGAGCTGACAGATCCTCTTTAAGGCCTTATGCACACGGCGATATTTTGCATCCAGGGCTCATTCACATTTTTTGCTGATTGTACACTGACCTGTTTATTTCTATAGGTCCGCAAAAAAAGGGGACAGCATATGAATGTGTGCTGCCATATCCATATGTCCACTTCGCAAATTAAAGAATATGTCCTATTCTTGTCCATATTGCAAGACAAAAATAGCCATTTCTATGATTGATGGGAGTAAGAAAAATGTGGATTACACACGTTCACGTGTATGAGGCCTCTATCTTTGAGATACAGTAATCAATAGAAATAAATATATAGATTTTGACATGTACTATACTATAAAATATAGTATGCATGAGCAGAAGTACAGCATCTCTAAAAAGTACAACATCCATCTCCAAATGACATCTCCAAACAACAAGCTCTCATGTAATCATACATCTGTATATACACAGCCCAAAACGAATAAAATGAACGTCGGGTTTATTTGAATCAATTTATTTTTTTAGGAAATTCGGGATGAATTCGGAATCCGTAGAATAGATCCACTCCATCTCTAGTGTAACAAACACCAATTTGAGAACACACATATTCAAAATATAAAATTTTATTATATACCATGATTACATTATAGACATAACAAAACCCATAAAAGACAGATTATGCAGGAGAGAATATGGAAAAATGTGTGTGTCCCGATTACACTGAGATGGTAAGGACACAAGGGCAATATCATCAAATTATAACCATCATGGTTAAGTAACAAACGCTACCCAAGTCCTGCACCCACCCAGCATCCATCAATAACAATCCATCTCAGAAGGCACAATGCCTAACTGTGTAATAGAGACATGCGCCCACACCCCCAACCAGGAGTGCTAACAGCAAGTCCCCAACACAATATTGCTACTGAGCAGCCTAAAACATACACATAAATGGACACAACTGTGGGAATACCAACCAGCAATCAGGAGACATACCGCCACAACGTACGTTTCGCTGTCGCTTCCTCTTGGTGTTTGTTGTTGTATTATCGTACATCATTGACTGTTATTTGTGTAAGGCTACATGCACACGACCGTTGGTGTTTTGCGGTCCGCAAATCGCGGATCCGCAAAACACGGAAGCTGTTCCGCGTTCCGTTCCGCATTTTGCGGAACGGAAGGCGGCCCATTATAGAAATGCCTATTCTTGTCCGCAAAATGGACAAGAATAGGACATGCTATATTTTTTTTGCGGGGGCACGGAACGGAGCAACGGATGCGGACAGCACACGGAGTGCTGTCCGCATCTTTTGCGGCCCCATTGAAATGAATGGGTCCGCGGCCGAGCCGCGAAATATGCGGCTCGGACGCGGACCCGAACAACGGTCGTGTGCATGGGGCCTAATGTTGGAGTTCCATATCTAGTGTGTAAGCTACAAAGATTTTGCATATTAGGGTAGACTAAAATGGATTAGAATAGCCTAGTAACATTATTTTGGCAATTGATTGATTTTTTTGATCCCCATATACAGCTGGTGGTGTGTTATTGGCAGGCAGAATGTTATAGAACAGAAGGAAATGATATATGGTTTGTGGGGGAAAATTGTATATAACTCTTATTTTATTCAATAATATTTCTGCTCTTACTATGCTTACAATGGTTGGTTCTGTTCAGTGATAGAATTCCCTGTATCACCAAACTTACAGTGATAATTGTCAGTCACTGAATAGGACAAAGAGTGGTTCCTAATCATAAAAAGATCAGGGATTTAAATTAATAAATTACACGTTAAACTGAATATGTTCCCACAAAACTATTTATTAATCGCTCAGCTCCCCCTCTTCTTGCTCTCTCTTTCTCGCTCTCTCCCCAGTCTTTAGGGCAATTGAAGCACATTTGATTCTGGTAGAATTCAGACTTGAATCAGATTTTTGAAAAAATTTACAGAATACCAAACAAATTTTAAGAAACTTGCTCAACTCCATTCCTACAGAGATTCAGCTGAAGATCATATTAAACTGTATTTCGGATCATAACCCCTGACAAGCAGAGTAGAGAGGAGGATGAGGCAGCTCTTTAGCTCAGTTGTCACGACCGCTATCCCAGCAGCAGTCGTGTCGCACCAGACGGAGGGGAAGGGGGACCCTTATCTACGGATGGGAAATAGAACGGCCACCCCTGACAAACCCTACGCTGGCATCTGTCTGCCCTGATACCCTAGACGGGGTGTGAACCCGTGCGGCGAGCAGGATGCCTAAACCCTGAGTGACCCTTAGAAGACTAGACTGGGGAAAGGCAGATGGGAGCACTAGTCACCATCACTCATGTCTAGGAGAACAACAGGGGAAGACAGTAACAAACAAACAAACAATCTCCAGCAGAGATAGACTTATCCAGTCACGAGCAGAGAAGATGATCCCAACAACGACAGTCCACGCCAGACACGAGCACCACAGCAATACCGTCAAACGATCTCCTTCAAAGGTCAGAATAGCACTGGAAGTAAGGACTATATCTGGCAATGACTGCAAGTGAAACTGAAACTAATATAGTAGCTGGGAGTGGCAGACAGCACTCACCTGAGAAGAATGCCTACCAACTCCCAGTCAGGACAAAAAGGTTCACAAGGCAAAACCTGGATGACATACCCTGAACCATGAAGCAAACTCACAAGCTATCGCGAGTAGCAAGTCGCTGCGACCTTCTCTTCCCAGACCTATCTGGATCAGTCACAGTCGTGACAGTACCCCCTTTCTACGAGGGGCCACCGGACCCTCAAGACCAGGCCTCTCCGGGTGGGACCTATGAAAGGCCCGAATGAGTCTGTCCGCCTTTATCTCTGATGCTGGCACCCACATT
Organism: Bufotes viridis; assembly: GCA_033119425.1. Lineage (NCBI taxonomy): Eukaryota > Metazoa > Chordata > Amphibia > Anura > Bufonidae > Bufotes > Bufotes viridis. Next base: position 399,937,729 of record CM065592.1, on the reverse strand, counting down.
CTCTCTTCGAACCATAACCTTTCCAGTGCACCAGGTACTGAAGAGAGCGGCGAACATATCGTGAATCAACAATCTTTTCTACCTGAAACTCAAGACTGCCATCAACAACCACCGGTGGAGGCGGTAGTGGCAATGGTTCAGGAGGTTCTACATATCTCTTAAGCAGAGATCTGTGGAAGACATTATGGATCCTTAGAGTCTGAGGCAGCTCCAGACGAAAAGCCACCGGGTTAATGATCTTAATTACCCTATAAGGACCAATAAATCTCGGACCTAATTTCCATGAGGGAACCTTCAACTTGATATTTCTGGTAGACAACCACACCAAGTCATTCACCCCCAGGTCCGGACCTTCAGAGCGCTTCTTATCAGCCACACGTTTGTATCTGCCACCAATTCTCTTCAAACTTTCTTGCACACTCTGCCACACTGATGAAAGTGAAGACGCAAATCGTTCCTCCTCGGGAATCCCAGACGGCCCCCTCACTAAACGTACAAAACTGAGGATGGAAACCATACGCACCAAAAAATGGTGACTTATCGGTGGATTCTTGACGACGATTATTAATGGCAAACTCGGCTAACGGTAAATAAGATGACCATTCCTCCTGATTTTCGGAAACAAAGCATCTCAAATATGTCTCTAAGTTTTGATTGGTACGTTCAGTCTGACCGTTGGACTGTGGATGGAAAGATGAAGAAAACGACAGATGAACCCCTAAACGAGAACAAAAAGCTTTCCAAAATTTAGAAACAAATTGGGTACCACGATCCGAAACAATATCGGAAGGGACCCCGTGAAGCTTCACGATGTGGTCAATAAAAACCTGAGCCAGTGTGTTAGCATTAGGCAAAGCGGTCAGAGCAATAAAGTGCACCATTTTACTGAATCTGTCAACAACAACAAGAATAACAGTCTTCCCTGCTGATACTGGTAGATCAGTAATGAAATCCATTGATAGGTGCGTCCAAGGCCTGTTGGGGATGGCCAGAGGTAAAAGACGCCCTGCCGGACGAGTATGATCCACCTTAGAACGAGCACAGGTAGGACATGCAGACACAAAATTCAACACCTCCTGGCGCCACTTAGGCCACCAGAACCGACGAGACACTAATTCAGAGGTTGCCTTACTACCTGGGTGTCCTGCCAGTGCGGAGTTATGGTGTTCCTTTAGTATCTCCAGGCGTAAATTTTCTGGCACAAACAGTTTATCCGAGGGGCAGGAGTCCGGGCGTCCCCTGAGCTTCCAACACCCTCCCTCTAAACCTGAGTGTAATGCAGAGACCACCACCCCTTTTGCAAAATAGGCTCTGGAACATCATCATCACCCCTCCAGGAAAACTTCGAGACAATGCATCCGCCTTAGTATTTTTGCCCCGGGCGATAGGTTATTACAAAATTAAACCTAGTAAAAACAACGACCACCGAGCCTGTCTAGGGGTGAGACGCTTAGCAGACTCCAGATATACTAAGTTCTTGTGATCGGTAATCACTGTGACGGGATGAACCGCCCCCTCCAAAAATGACGCCACTCCTCTAAGGCCAACTTAATAGCCAAAAGTTCCCTGTTGCCAATGTCATAGTTCCTTTCTGCAGTAGACAATTTCTTCGAAAAGAAAGCACACGGACGCCATTCACCAGGGACGGGCCCTGAGATAGTACCGCTCCCACCCCCACCTCAGATGCGTCAACCTCTACAATAAAAGGAAGCGAGACATCTGGCTGTACGAGAATAGGAGCCGAGGTGAATCTTTCCTTCAGAGATGTAAAGGCAGTTTTGGCTGCATGTGACCATTTGGAAAAATCGGATCCCTTTCGGGTCATGTCCGTCAGTGGTTTGACCACCAAGGAATAGTTCTTTATAAACTTCCTATAAAAATTGGCAAACCCCAGGAAGCGTTGCAATGCCTTCAGGTTCTCAGGCAGATCCCAGTCCATAATTGCCCGGACTTTCTCTGGATCCATGCGGAAACCTGAATCTGACAACACATACCCCAGAAATGGCAGTTCTTTTACGGCGAACACACATTTCTCTAATTTAGCAAACAATTTGTTGGCCCTTAATATCTGCAGCACTTGTCTCACATGGATCTTATGTGTATCCAGATCCGGAGAATAGACCAGGATGTCATCAAGATATATCACAACAAATCTCCCGATAAGGTGACTAAAAATATCGTTGACAAAATGTTGGAACACCGCAGGCGCATTAGTAAGACCAAATGGCATGACCAGATTTTCATAATGCCCTTCCGGAGTATTAAACGCCGTCTTCCACTCATCCCCCTCTTTGATGCGAACCAGGTTATAGGCTCCTCTGAGATCCATTTTGGAGAACCATTTAGCACCAGCAACCTGATTAAAGAGGTCGGGAATGAGAGGAAGAGGATAGGGATCTCGGATAGTTATCCGGTTTAATTCCCGGAAATCCAGGCAAGGACGCAGGCCCCCATCTTTCTTTTTAACGAAAAAGAACCCTGCAGCCACGGGTGAAGAAGAGGGTCTGATGTGTCCCTTAGCCAAACTTTCCGAAATATAATCTTTCATAGCCTTCCTCTCCGGGCCAGAAAGATTGTATAACCGGGTTTTAGGTAGTTTTGCCCCAGGTAACAGATTAATTGGGCAATCATATGGACGATGAGGTGGTAACCCCTGACAACCCTTCTCAGAGAACACATCCATAAAATCTGACAGAAAGGAAGGTAGAGATGTTACAGAGAGTGTTGAGCACCTACTACTCAAGCAGTTGTCCTTACAATGTTCACTCCACTCCACAATCTCCCGGCCTGCCAATCCACCATGGGATTGTGAGTCACCAGCCAGGAAGCCCCAAAACCATAGGAGCCGGAAGACCGTCCAGGACATAACAAGAGATATGCTCTTTATGGAGGTCCCCTACCTGCAGATGGATATTATGGACGATCTGAGTTAACTCTCTCTGAGTAAGAGGGAGGAGTCGATGGCAAAAACAGGAATAGTTCTGCATACCGGTTCCGGAGTAAAACCCAGAGCCTGAGCAAACCGTGAATCCACCAAATTGACCCCCGCCCCACTGTCCAAAAAGACGGAACAGATCTCAGTCTTATTGCCCGCCACAACGGTAGCGGACAACAAAAACTGAGACATGCGTATGGAGGAAACAAATACGCCCAGACTGTTATCCTCCGCACAGTCTGGGGACTCTAGTTTTCCGGCGGTCTCCTTAGTTTGTGATCTCTTGGGTTCTGAGGGACATACCTTTACAAAATGACCCCTCCCCACAACGAAAACAAACCTCTGACCTATGGCGGACCTTAGGAGGATTCACCCGTCTAGTGGCGCCCCTATTTGCATTGGTTCGACTGGATCACAACAAACCGACCCCTGCCCTATAGAGGCCTCTGTAGAATTTAATAGTCTCTCCTGAGTCGTCTGTCGATTCTTATGGACAGAGACATAGCAGCCTCCAGAGACCCAGGGACCTCGTATACAGCCAGCGCGTCTTTTAATTTTTCAGACAACCCCTGGCAGAACTGACTCCTAAGGGCCGAGTCGTTCCATAATGTATCCGTAGCCCACCTACGGAATTCAGAACAATATAGTTCAGCTGACCGGTTCTCCTGCCGAAGTCTACGTAGCTTAGACTCAGCCAGTGAGACCCTGTCCGGGTCATCATACACGAGACCCAAGGCTTCAAAAAACTCCTCCACTGATCGTAAGGCCGGAGAGTCAGATGGTAAGAGAAAGCCCAAGCCTGCGGATCTCCTTGCAGGAGAGAAATTACAATGCCCACCCGTTGTTCCTCACCGCCGGAGGATCTAGGGCGTAACCTGAAGAACAATTTACAAGCTTCTCTGAAGGTTACAAATTGGTCTCTCCCTCCTGAGAACCTATCAGGAAAAGCCACTTTTGGCTCAGGAGTACCTTGGTCTCCCATAGCAACGGTGGAACCCAAGGATTGCTGCTGCTGCTGCTGTACTGTTGCTTTTAATCCTGCCACTTCAAGGGATAACCCCTGTAATTGTTTCTCCAAAACCGTAACCGGATCCATAGTGGAACAGAAGAATACAAAGCAAAACAGCAGGCAACAAAAAAAAAAAAAAAAGGAAATGTCACTTTTTTTTTTTTTTTTTAAAAGGCCAGATATACTGTCACGACCGCTATCCCAGCAGCAGTCGTGTCGCACCAGACGGAGGGGAAGGGGGACCCTTATCTACGGATGGGAAATAGAACGGCCACCCCTGACAAACCCTACGCTGGCATCTGTCTGCCCTGATACCCTAGACGGGGTGTGAACCCGTGCGGCGAGCAGGATGCCTAAACCCTGAGTGACCCTTAGAAGACTAGACTGGGGAAAGGCAGATGGGAGCACTAGTCACCATCACTCATGTCTAGGAGAACAACAGGGAAGACAGTAACAAACAAACAAACAATCTCCAGCAGAGATAGACTTATCCAGTCACGAGCAGAGAGGATGATCCCAACAACGACAGTCCACGCCAGACACGAGCACCACAGCAATACCGTCAAACGATCTCCTTCAAAGGTCAGAATAGCACTGGAAGTAAGGACTATATCTGGCAATGACTGCAAGTGAAACTGAAACTAATATAGTAGCTGGGAGTGGCAGACAGCACTCACCTGAGAAGAATGCCTACCAACTCCCAGTCAGGACAAAAAGGTTCACAAGGCAAAACCTGGATGACATACCCTGAACCATGAAGCAAACTCACAAGCTATCGCGAGTAGCAAGTCGCTGCGACCTTCTCTTCCCAGACCTATCTGGATCAGTCACAGTCGTGACATCAGTACCCTTAAGTAACTTGTCCTCCTGTGTGATTAGGACAGGTTCTGTGTGCACTAATAGGATGGCGCTATTTTACTTCTTCTAATTGCTCCCCAGTGAAAACGAGCCATTATCACTAATGAAAGGTATTTGGAAATTTATTTTTAATAAAGTAATATTTATGTATTTTCATTTTCTTAATTCCTAGAAAACCCCTTAATCCTACAGAAGTAACGAATATGGAAGTTACTGGATATAAATGTGCTTCAAACACCAGCCATTCTGCTGTGATCACAGGAGGCAAGTCAATTAAAACAACCGTTCTTGTTTATTTCACACTGTAGCTAAAAATGTGCTCCTATTACAAATTGTGTTCTTAGCATGTGTTAAATACAAGAATGAAGGAACACTATTAATAAAATTTTTGAAACATTGGAATTTTGGTGAAGTTTTGTCCATTTTAGAATATATTAAAAAATCTTGAAATATTGTAGGTTTCACAGAGATCACTGAGACTTTAAAATACCTTGACAAACCTTGTCTTGTAGTGAATGCTTTCAATAGTCAGCTTGGCATCTCAGGCAATTACAATAAATGTCACAGGTAATGATGAACGAAGTTATGAAAAATTAAATTTGGCTGCTTCACCGAATTTAACAAAGAAATTTGATTCTCAATGAATTACTTTATTACGAAGTGCATTCCTTTGTATGTAATGGGCGCAATGACGGACAATGGTGATCACGCCACCCTCTGTCATTATACCCTTCAGATGCCGCGTTCATCGCTGATCGTGGTATCTGATGCAATAATTAAGGCGTTTCAGGGTTAAAAAAAATATATACTCACCTTATCCATTTGCTTGCAGAGAGAATGTCGCGGCCAACTTGATTGAATACACCGTGAAAAATCTTGCTCACTTATGTGATGATGTCATTAGAGATGAGCGAATTTTAAAAAAATTTGATTCGGCCAGTTTGCCTAATTTTCTGAAAAAATTTGGTCTGATCCGAATTTATTTGCAGTGAATCGTGTTAAAAAACATCTATTTCCTGGCTTCAGAGAGCCTTTATAATGGTGTAGAACACTGTGCCTTGTGGTAACATGCATAGGGAGTCTGCTCTGGTAGTGAAATAATACTGTGAGTCAGTATGACATGCAGATGACAGGCGTCGCTCTTAGAATCACTGCATACTTCACTTATTTGGGCGGTCACGGGGCCAAAATTGACCAAATAACTCATGAATGAACTCAGCTTTACAGGTCGATGTTAGCGTCAAGAAGAAGTGCACCCCTTATACACTGTCATCAGCTGATTCCACATATATGTCTACAGAACCTGTTCTATTAAACACTTATACAAGTAGAGCCCCCCGACAGAGTGGAGAGGGTGTCAGCAGTAAGTTTGTGTTGACATCACAGATTATTTTGCCCTTCCTCTGATCCGTCAGAACAATAACCCCCAAAAAATGAATCCTGTTTGTTGAGCATCCAGTGTCACTCAGTCAGCATTTGGTCAGTAATTCCTCAGTATTGGTAATGCCAAAAAAAACAGGACTGGATCCAAAACAGGGATGACCCATGAACTGAATATTTGCCTGTCTTCTGTGTTTAGTACCCACTCCTGCTTTTGGCTACCAAATTACAAGCCAATTCTAATGTGACCATACAGGCCTTAAAGCTGATACACAGACAGGATCCATTGTGCTTCTCATTTTTTCTTCCTTTTGATAGATCAGAAAAAGGGTCAAATAAATGATAAAGTCAGCCAAGCCAAAAGGCAAAATAATGGCCCAGTCATGAAGTGGGGAGAGTGGGAACAGCAAGAGAAGTCCACAGAGTGGCCTAATGACAGTGTGAAGGTGTCGGTAGCATCAAGAGGCCACAGAGTGGCAAGGTGACAAAGTGTTGTGGTGCCAGCAGCATGAGGAGACCACAGAGTGCAAGGTGACATAGTGTGGAGGTGGCAGCAGCATCAGGAGGCCACAGAGCAGCAAGATAACATTGTGTGGAGGTGGCAGCAGCATGAGGAGACCACAGAGTGGCAAGGTGACATAGTGTGGTGGTGGCAGAAGCATCAGGAGGCCACAGAGTTGCAAAGTGACATAGTGTGGAGGTGGCCACAGCATGAGGAGACCACAGAGTGCAAGGTGACATAATGTGGAGGTGGCAGAAGCATCCGGCAGGCCCCTGAGCGGCAATGTGACATTGTGTGGAGAAGGCAGCAGCATGAGGAGACCAGAGAGTGCAAGGTGACATAGAGTGGAGGTGGCAGCAGCATCAGGAGGCCATAGAGCAGCAAGGTAGCATTGTGTTGAGGTGGCAGCAGCATGAGGATTCCACAGAATGGCAAGGTGACATAGTGTGGTGGTGGCAGGAGCATCAGGAGGCCACAGAGAAGCAAGGTAACATTGTGTGGAGGTGGCAGCATCATGAGGAGACCACAGAGTGGCAAGTTGACATAGTGTGGAGGTGCCGCAATAAACACCCGCTCTGATGCCACACTACTGGCCGGGCAGGACAGCTTTTCCAGGGCAAACTCTGCCAGTTGCGGCCACAAATCCAGTTTGGCTGCCCAGCAATCCAGCGGATCTTCAATAACGGCTGGCAGGGTGCACTCGAAGTATGCCACCACCTGCTGGTTCAGGTTCTGCTCCAGGTCTAGCTGTTGCTGCCGCTGGTGAGTAGTTTCTTCACTAGACGGGTGAAGAAAGCCATGCATAATGCCATGCATGCAGCCAATCAGCAGCCAGCCAGCCCTGTGATGTCACAGCTCTATAAATAGTGGCAGCCATGTTAGATTCTGCCATTTTCTTGCGTACTTAGTGTAGGAAGACACGTGACTGCAGGCGCTAGGGACAGTGATAGGAAAGACTGAATTTTCGTAAAAAAAAAATGATTTATAAGTGCAGGGAAAGGATAGGGAGGAATCGTTCCACAGCATTTATGTAGAACAGGGTTCAGTAGGGGAGGATACAAACTGAGTAATAGGAACAATCCTATTGCACTTTGGTGCACTGACTGGGGAACCAAATTGACATTATACAGCTCTGTTATTCTAGTAAACGTTCTTGTAATTGGGGTACAATTTCTGTTTGATACAGCCATAACTGCAGTGCAGTTATATGTTGTAAAGACCTTTTTGAAATGTATTAGTGGCAAAAGATAAACATATTTACCCTTGTGCGGTGCAGTGATATATTCTAAAGCCCTGTTTGCAGTGTACTAGCGGCAAAATAAAAATATATTCGCCGTTCATCGTTTCACTGACCTGTTGAAAAGCTTTTTGTGTTGTGGAAAAGAGGGAAAAAAATAGGGCCTAATTGCCATTCTGCGGTGCAGTGATATATACAAAAGCCCAGTTTGCCATTTAATAGTGGCAAAATAAAAATATATTCTCCTTTTATCGTTGCACTTATCTGTTAAAAAGCCTTTTGTGTTGTGTAAAAGTAGAAAAAATGTATTGCCTAATTGCCATTCTGTGGTGCACTGATGGATTCTACTGCCCAATTTGCCATGTATTAGTGGCAAAATAAAAATATATTCGCCATTCATCGTTGCACTTACCTGTTGAAAAGCCTTTTGTGTTTTGTGATAGTTGAAAAAATTTTAGGGCCAAATTGCCTTTCTGCGATGCAGTGATATATTCTAAAGCCCAGTTTGATGTGTATTAGTGGCAAAAAATATATATATTCGCGATTCTGCATTGTACTTAGCTGTTGAAAAGCATTTTGTGTTGTGGAAAAGTGGAAAAAAACTTAGAGCCTAATTGCCATTCTGTGGTGCAGTGATATATTAAAAAGCCTAGTTTGACGTGTATTAGTGGCGAAATAAAAATATATTCGCTGTTCATCGATGCACTTACCTGTTGAAAAGCCTTTTGTGTTGTGGAAAAGTGGAAAAAAATGTAGGGCCAAATTGCCATTCTGCAATGCAGTGATATATTCTAAAGCCCAGTTTGATGTGTATTAGTGGCTAAATAAAAATATATTCGCTATTCTGCGTTGCACTTTACTGTTGAAAAGCCTTTTGTTTTGTGGAAAAGTGGAAAAAAATTAGGGTCTATTTGATATATTAAAAAGCCCATTTTGCTGTGTATTAGTGGCAAAAAATATATATATTCGTCGTTTTGCATTGTCCTTATCTGTTGAAAAGCATTTTGTGTTGTGGAAAAGTTGAAAAAAACTTAGAGCCTAATTGCCATTCTGTGGTGCAGTGATATATTAAAATGCCAAGTTTGCGGTGTATTAGTGGCGAAATAAAAATATATTCGCTGTTCATCGATGCACTTACCTGTTGAAAAGCCTTTTGTGTTGTGGAAAAGTGGAAAAAATTTAGGGCCTAATTGCTGTTCTGTCGTGCAGTAATATATTCAAAAGCCCAGTTTGCCGTGTAATAGTGGCAAAAAAAAATATATTCACCGTTCTGCGTTGCACTTATCTGTTGAAAAGCCTTTTGTGTTGTGTAAAAGTTGAAAAAAATCAGGGCCAATTTGCCGTTCGGCAGTGCAGTGATGTATTCTAAAGCCCTGTTTGACCTGTATTAGTGGCAAAATAAAAATATATTCGCCGTTCATCGTTGCACTTATATGTTGGAAAGCCTTTTGTGTTGTGTAAAAGTTGAAAAAAATCAGGGCCAATTTGCCGTTCTGCAGTGCAGTGATATATTAAAAAGCACAGTTTGCTGTGTATTAGTAGCAAAATAAAATTATATTTGCTGTTCAGCGTTGCACTTATCTGCTGAAAAGCCTTTTGTGCGTTGCACTTAACTGTTGACTGTCTTTTGTATTATGGAAAAAAAAATTTTAGCCTAATTGCCATTCTGTGGGGCAGTGATATATTCAAAGCCCAGTTTGCCGTTTATTAGTATTGAAATAAAAATATATTCGCCGTTCAGCGTTGCACTTATCTGCTGAAAAGCCTTTTGTATTGTGTGAAAGTGGGAAAAATATTGGGCCTAATCGCAGTTCTGTGGTGAACTGATATTCAAAAGCCCAGTTTGCCGTGTAATAGTGTCAAAATAAAAATATATTCGCCATTTATCGTTGCACTTATCTGTAGAGATGTCCCGAACTATTCGCCGACGAACAGTAACCAGCAAACATCGCATGTACGCGTTCGCCGCGGTGGGCGAACGTATGAGATGTTCGGTCCGCCCCCTAAATGTAATCATTGAGCAAACTTTGACCCTGTACCTCACAGTCAGCAGACACATTCCAGCCAATCAGCATACCCTCCCTCCCAGACCCTCCCACCTCCTATCAAAAAGAAAAGACAGCATCCATCTTAGATTTATTCTGAAGCTGCAGTGTTAGTTAGAGCAGGGAGAGTGCTGCTGCTGCTGAATTAATATAGGGAAAGCGTTAGCTAGGCAAGTGTTCTGTGTCCACTCCAGTCCTAAAAAACTCAACTGCTGTAAGGACAGCATCCTGACAGCACCTCAAAAAGCCCTTTTTAGGGCTGGTACATCAGTCTGCTTTTTTTTTTTATATATACATATTGCAGTTGCCTGCCCGTGTGTGAGAGGCCGCAGGCCCACAGACTGTACTGTGTGCACACCACTCATATAGGGTGGCACAGTACCTTACAGATAAAAAAGTAATTTAATTTTTACCCTTTAATATAATTGCAGTTGCCTGCCAGTGTGTGTCAGGCCCACAGACTGTACTGTGCCCACTGCCACTGCCCCTCACTTATATCGTAGTAAAGGATGAAACCGCGCTGCTTTTTACTCTTGCCGTCCAGTACACAGGTAAAGTACTTCAGGTGTTCGTGCTTGTCGTCCACTTCCAAAAGATATGATCCTTCCCAGACCACCTCCATTGTAGGATCCAATTATCGACAATAGTGAAACACCCTTTTAGTTGTTACGGTAAAAGGTTTTATTCTACTTACAAACAGAGGTTGACAAAAGCGTATCACAATATAAAATCCGATGCTTGCCCAACCCGGGTTTCACTCTCTGGCTTCCTCAGGGGCGACAACTGCGCATGTCCAAGGCAGGGACCATTTTATAGCCCAAATCCCCATATCAGAAACATAAAACATGGGAACCAGAATCCAGTCACACAATAGTATCTTAATACACTATACAGTAACTTTTCCCAACTAATCTCCCATATCCAACATGGTAAGATTGACCCCAAGTCGATCGCATCATATCCCGCTGACATCATATCGCCGTTTTCCATGGCTTTACACTCATCATTGAGTCCTATTCCTCTACTCCTTCTTTTAGTAATGCTTTCAATGGTTATACTCCGTCATTGTAGCACCTAGGAATCCTTCTATTGGTCGGGTGGTGAGGCTCCTCCTCCTTTCATTCATCCCTAGGTCACCTGACTCTCTCTCCTCCCACCCATAGTAACAGAACCCAACCCCACCTCTTTTCCATTCATAGGGCTCATATCACGTGATCCAGGCACCCAATTGTGATTCACTACTTGTAGCACGTCAATGGAAGGTCCTCCACAAAATGAAAACATTCATTATAACACCGGGAACCGTCTCTTATTACTCCATATATTCTCTATGGCTATTTAAAACTAGGCATGGTTTCCAGTCGAATTCTATATTCAGGCCGTGTGGTTGTAAGGTACCCAATAGGTATATCCACTGTACCTCTTTATGGTTTATTTGCCTAATCGCATCTCCTCCTCGACAATGTGGTTTAACCAGTTCTAGTCCTGCAAACATCAGACCCCGTGGGTTCTTTTCATGCTTCAGCTTGAAGTGGGCTGATACACTGTGGCTCATAAGTCCCCTCCTTATATTGCCAATATGTTCCTGAATCCTCACTTTCAGTTTCCAAACTGTCCTACCTACAAATTGGAGTCCACAAGGGCACTCCAATACGTATATTATTCCTTCATTTTCACAGGAACAGTGACCTTTAATTTGGAACTCCCCTCCATTTTTGTTAGATTTTATGCAACTGAGCGACCTCACTCTTTCTTTTATGTTTTGATTTTTGCATCCAGTGCAAAAACCGCACCATGTGAATTTGCCTCCATCTTTTACCTATTGGGGGGATGGCGCTATGTACAAGTTTTGTCTTTATATTGGCGGCTTTTTTAAAAATAAACATGGGATTTTCAGGTACAGTTTTGTCTTTTATAGGCTCATTTTTGAGTATTCCCCAGTTTTTCTTTACTGCTCTTTTGATGGTATCAAACATAGAGCAATATCTAGTCACAAAAGAATATCTAAAGTCTCTCTCATCCTTTTTCTCCTTTATACCCCCTCTTTTCATTTTCCACAATCTGAATACATGCATCTAGTTTATCTTCTTCATACCTCCTTTCCAGGAATCGCTCCTTTAGTATATTACTTTGTGCTCTATAATCTTCCACTGTCGTGCAGTTCCGAGCCATTCTTTTGAACTGTCCCTTGTGTATGTTTTTAAGCCAAGGTTTGTAATGACAGCTCTTCACATCAATATAGGAATTGACATCAGTATCTTTGAAGTAGGAACTGGTCTTAAATGTGCCCTCCTCTGTCCTAATACACAGATCCAAGAAATTGATGGACATATTACTGATCTCCCCTACAAATCGCAAATTCCACACATTGTTATTTAGCTGATTGATAAATGTCTCAAGACCCTCCTTCTCTCCTTCCCACATTAGGAGGCAGTCATCGATGTACCTCCTCCAAAGGGTTAACTTTCCTCTGGGAAGGATGGTTTCTTCTTCCCATGCCCCCATAAAGATATTGGCGAAACTGGTGGCGTTCCGATGCACTGTACATAATATGAATCCAAAAACCAAAAGTAGTTATGCTCTAAACAATATTTCAAACATCCCAATATGAAACTCCCCTGAAGATCATCTATTCTGAGATCTCTCTTGATCCTATCCTCCACCGCTTTCATCCCAAGTTGTTTAGGAATCACCGTATACAGGATGCCACATCAACAGTGGCCATCCATGTATTCGGTGTCGCCGGGCTCAGGTCCTTCACAATTTGTATTACAGACCCCGTGTCTTTCAAATGTGAGGGGTTCTGTATCACATAGTCCTGCAGATAGAAATCTATATACTCCATAACTTTACACGTGAGGGAATTAAGCCCCCAAATTATTGGCCTGCCTGGGGGGTTGGTGAGACTTTTGTGCACCTTAGGTAGGTGATATATCACTGGCACAATAGGGTGTGGGGCAGTCAGATATTCAAACTCCTTTTTGGTCAATATCCCTTTTTTGAAACCATCCTTTAAAAGATCATCTAGGATTTTCTTATATTCTAGTGTCGGGTTGCCCTTTAGTTTTTTATAGGTATATTCATCAGACACTAGTCTTAGTATTTCAGAGTCATCCATCACAACCACCCCTCCCCCTTTATCAGTTTCGCCAATATCTTTATGGGGGCATGGGAAGAAGAAACAATCCTTCCCAGATTATAGGTGGACACCTCCAGAGGAAAGTTAACCCTTTGGAGGAGGTACATCGATGACTGCCTTCTAATGTGAGAAGGAGAGAATGAGACATTTATCAATCAGCTAAATAATAATGTGTGGTATTTGCGATTTGTAGGGGATATCAGAAATATGTCCATTAATTTATTGGATCTGTGTATTGGGATAGAGGAGGGCACATTTAAGACCAGTTCATACTTCAAAGATACTGATGTCAATTCCTATATTGATGTGAAGAGCTGTCATTACAAACCTTGGCTAAAAAACATATCCAAGGGACAGTTCAAAAGAATGGCTCGGAACTGCACGACAGTGGAAGATTATAGAGCACAAAGTAATATACTAAAAGAGCCATTCCTGGAAAGGGGGTATGAAGAAGATAAACTAGATGCATGTATTCAGATTGTGTAAAATGAAAAGAGGGGAGAAAAGGGAGTTATAAAGGAGAAAAAGGATGAGAGAGACTTTAGATTTTCTTTTGTGACTAGATATTGCTCTATGTCAGATACCATCAAAAGAGCAGTAAAGAAAAACTGGGGAATACTCAAAAATGACCCTATAATAGGCAAAACTGTACCTGAAAATCCCATGTTTATTTTTAAAAAAGCCGCCAATATAAAGACAAAACTTGTACATAGCGCCATCCCCCCAATAGGTGAAAGATGGAGGCAAATTCACATGGTGCGGTTTTTGCACTGGATGCAAAAATCAAAACATAAAAGAAAGAGTGAGGTCGCTCAGTTGCATAAAATCTAACAAAAATGGAGGGGAGTTCCAAATTAAAGGTCACTGTTCCTGTGAAAATGAAGGAATAATATACGTATTGGAGTGCCCTTGTGGACTCCAATTTGTAGGTAGGACAGTTTGGAAATTGAAAGTGAGGATTCAGGAACATATTGGCAATATAAGGAGGGGACTTATGAGCCACAGTGTATCAGCCCACTTCAAGCTGAAGCATGAAAAGAACCCACAGGGTCTGAAGTTTGCAGGACTAGAACTGGTTAAACCACATTGGCGAGGAGGAGATGCGATTAGGCAAATAAACCATAAAGAGGTACAGTGGATATACCTATTGGGTGCCTTACAACCACACGGCCTGAATATAGAATTCGACTGGAAACCATGCCTAGTTTTAAATAGCCATAGAGAATATATGGAGTAATAAGAGACGGTTCCCGGTGTTATAATGAATGTTTTCCTTTTGTGGAGGACCTTCCATTGACGTGCTACAAGTAGTGAATCACAATTGGGTGCCCGGATCACGTGGTATGAGCCCTATGAATGGAAAAGAGGTGGGGTTGGGTTCTGTTACTATGAGTGGGAGGAGAGAGAGTCAGATGACCTAGGGATGAATGAAAGGAGGAGCCTCACCACCCGACCAATAGAAGGATTCCTAGATGCTACAATGACGGAGTATAACCATTAAAAGCATTACTAAAAGAAGGAGTAGAGGAATAGGACTCAATGATGAGTGTAAAGTCAGGGATAACGGCGATATGATGTCAGCGGGATATGATGCGATCGACTTGGGGTCAATCTTACCATGTGGGATATGGGAGATTAGTTGGGAAAAGTTACTGTATAGTGTATTGAGATACTATTGTGTGACTGGATTCTGGTTCCCATGTTTTATGTTTCTGATGTGGGGATTTGGGCTGTAAAAAGGGCCCTGCCTTGGACATGCGTTGTCGCCCCTAAGGAAGCCAGGGAGCGAAACCTGGGTTGGGCAAGCATTAGATTTTATATTGTAGGAGTAGGAGATCTCTGAGCCAGAGACCGCGCGGGACGCCGCGCCCAGGCTCAGAGCTACGTACTACGAATATACCAACTGTACCATTGTTCAGAATTTAAACCTCAAGATCCCTTCTCACAGAAACTTCTTTTACATAGCTTGTGGGATCAACTAGAAGATATTTTACTTTAAAAGAACCATATTGAACCACAAACAGACTTTGCTTTTACAGAATTTCACCCTAACACCTTTTTAAACCATTTATGGATACCCTCACTACAGCACTACCTATTTATTTGTGACAATTACCTCGAGACAACTAGCAACCACCACTTTTAAAGAATATCGATACTATTTGATGTCCAAACTACTATATTTTATCCACAAATTATCACTCACTCGCTATCACCTGCACCCAATTCAATCAGCTATTTTTAGACATATTATTACTATATTATCCTAATTTTACTAATAAAATATCCATTTTATCCCAAATAAGAGTGTGCCTGCTACCCTTTTTTATCCTCAATACTGACTTATCTGGCTGGGTGAGCCAGTTTCAGCAGTCCTTGCACCTCTACCATAGATACTGATTAGGTTTAGAGCCGTCTACCCACTACCATTTATTTATTGTTTTCACCCACAGACGTTCGCTCACCTATCAGTAAATATGAATATTTGGGATCATGCTGAAAACAAACGTTTAAAATTAGACACCTATAATTTCGATACTTCAAACATAGAAGACAGAGAATGGGATATGATAGATACATTCAAGGAAGCAGAAACCTTATTAATCAGACAACTGAAACAACGTTGGGAAATTAAAACATTACAACAATATATTGAACACAAAAAGGTACCCATAGGCCTACAATTGACAAAAACACCGGCACAAGATTTATGGGATGAAGAATTTAACAATGAATGGAATATGCTACTACAGGAACATTCCACATCCCTCATACATCTCATTATAAAGAGAAGGACCGTCATATTAGAGGAAACCACAATACAATTAGGAAAAATTAAAACAAGACTAGAAAATTATCCAAAAAATGAGGAATATGACACTTGGCAACAAAAACTATGCAAAAATTTAGACAGAGCAGAACAAGAAATTATGGATAAAAAAATCAGGAAATTAAAAAACAATTTAAAATACACTCATAAGAAAGAACAAAAAGATAGATCAAATAACAATCACACAAATAGAGAAAAAGAGAGACACGTAGAAAGAGAAACTAACATACAAGAGAACACCACTCTCAGACAAAATAAATACTCAATACCCACTACAAATAGATTTGAAGTATTAGAAGAACATGACCTTTTTTTAGACCGAACCCCCCCACACCACAGAACCCATATCCAACAAAGACCTCCACATTCCCCAACACAAACCCCACAAGACCAAAGATACAATCTGAGACTCAGGCAGCGACCACAAGATCAGGATCACAGACCATACCACCAATACAATGCACAACAAAAGAGGAGAACACAATACCAATCCAGAGACAACAACGAGACACAACAGAAAAGAGACAACCATCACCCATACCAAACAAGGCAACACGAAACAAGAGAAAGAAAAAGATACGGAGAGGAGGGAGGAACAAGACCCAAGTACACCAGATAAGTAGTGACAATGATACCATCATAAATCTTAGTAAAATCATTTTAAATACACCCCAAAAAAATCTACTTAATAAAGGGTTAAAATTTGCACCCACTAATACTTTGAACAAATTTGATACCTATATAGGGATAGAGAAATTTATCCGTAAATTATGTCTCAAGAAATACCACATAAAAAATCCCATTATACATGAAAATATAGAAAATAAGAAATATGAACAAACACCATTAAAATGTACATCAAAGAAATACCCTCGTCAAGAGATAGGACAAGAATTAGCAGCCTTTAAACAATGTATAGAGAAAGATATAAGGAAACTAAAAGATCAACCCAAATCTAGAAATAACTTATCCAAAAAAGAAATTGAAGCAATAAAACAACTACAAAAAGAGAAAAATATAATAATACATCCAGCAGACAAAGGTGGAGCTATAGTCATTCAAGACATTGCAGATTACAACACCGAATGTACAAGACAGCTATCAGACATCAACACTTATAAAAAACTCAACACTAACCCAACTGAACAATACTTCTCTGAACTAATACAATACTGTAAAAATGGAAAAGACAAAGAAATTCTATCTGAGACAGAATTCAACTTTATTATTAATACCTCTAAGAGATTACCTGTATTATATTGTCTCCCTAAGATACATAAAAATAATCAAAATCCACCAGGCCGCCCCATCATTTCAGGAATAGGATCCTTAACCAGTAATCTATCCCAGTACATAGACACCCTCTTACAACCAAGAGTAAAAAACATATCATCATACATTAAAGACACCACTCAAATCATAGAAATAATAGAAAATTTAAAATTTGAATCACACTGGCTAATAGGCACCTTAGACGTACAATCATTATACACCAGCATTAATCACGCACAAGGTTTAGATGCCATCCATAAACAACTCACCAAAGAAGCTAAACTTCCATCAGACCAAATTACCTTTATCATAGATGGCATAAATTTCATTTTGAATCATAACTACTTCTTTTGGAATTCAGATTATTATCTACAAATACAAGGGACAGCCATGGGCACCAGATTCGCCCCCAGTTATGCCAACCTATTTATGGCGCAGTGGGAGGATGAAATAATTTCGCCAAAACTGGGGACGAGTCTGGTGATCTGGCAACGTTACATAGACGATATCATCTTTATTTGGCGAGACAGTCCAGAAAACTTACAATCTTTCTTAAAAGAAATCAACGAGAATGCCTATAATTTAATCTTCACACCATCTATCAGCACAACCAAAATAGAATTTTTAGATCTCCAAATATCAATAAACAAAGATAAATTAACATGTACCACATACCAAAAACCAACAGCGAAAAATAGCTTTATCCAATATGATAGCTGTCATCTACCTTCCTGGCTGACAAACATACCACAAGAGCAGTTCCGAAGAGTAAAAAGAAATTGCACACTAGAATCTCATTTCGAAGCAGAATCAGAAAAAATGAAGAAACAATTCATCGACAAAAAATACCCAATCTCTCTCATTAACTCATCATTAGAACAAGTTAAAAAGATGGAAAGAAAGGATTTCTTCAAAACCAAAATCAAACAAACACAAGAAAAAGATACAACACCCAGAATCATATTACCTTATAATCCCCAATATAGAAAAATTAGACGAATCATCAATAATCACTGGTACCATATAAAACAAGACAAAATCATAGGACCCACTGTTTCAGATACTCCTCAAATTACATTTACCAAAGCGCCAAATTTAGGCTTAAAAATTGCTCCAACTATAAAACAAAACACTAGAAACTCCCAGACAGTTCAAGAATGGGCAGACATAACGGGTTTCTTCAGATGTGGAAAATGCCCAAACTGTTTAATAACATCATTTCCGAAAAAAAAAACATACATCCAATCAAAGATAAATCTACACAAACAAGACATAAAAGAATTCCTCACTTGTAGTTCCACAGAAGTAATATACAGCTTAGAATGCCCATGTCAAAAATTGTACATTGGCCGCACTAAGAGATCCCTCAAGAAACGGATATCGGAACACATCGCCAACATACGTAAGGGCTATGACAAACACACAGTTTCCAACCACTTCAAAACACACCATAATAAGGACCCCAGTGGATTAAAATACGCAGCAATAGAAAAAGTGCAAAAAGACTGGAGAGGTGGCAACCATATACTCAAGATGTCCAGATTGGAGTCAAGAAGGATTTTTGAATTCAATACCATCGCACCGAATGGACTAAACGCCGACATGGAAATCTTTGGTTTTCTCTAGACACTGGGGGACCGCCATTCTCTGACAAAGTACAGGGTCGTTAAGTTTAAACTGCCCCTGTTCTCCCTCGGAGTACGGCCGTCCCTCCTCATGATATCAATAACTCAAGATCCCCTCCAAAATATGACAGCAAATCAACATACCAGATGATTTGTATCCTATAGACAAGTGTGACATAAGAAAATTGCTTCACACCCTGCACATATATAACTGTGGTGCTAGTCATGTGTGCTATATCCACCAAATACATCCACTACATCTATCCATAATTTGGATCAATAGATAAATGGATCGATGGTCCAGAAATATCATAATCAATAACATATGTCAGACTTAACAGTAATACAAAAATAAAAAGAGGGTTCTTGTATATATCGACGTAGATTAACCCCCTATGAAAAATATCCTATGCTGTGAACAGA
The DNA here is from genome assembly GCA_033119425.1 of Bufotes viridis. Taxonomy (NCBI): domain Eukaryota; kingdom Metazoa; phylum Chordata; class Amphibia; order Anura; family Bufonidae; genus Bufotes; species Bufotes viridis. Next base: position 399,918,474 of record CM065592.1, on the reverse strand, counting down.
TTGAAGAAGATACCATGTCCACTGGATCCATCTATAATATGGATCAGTGAAACAAATAAATCAATCTTCTATAAATATCACAACAAAAGAATATATATCTTGCATGATTTGAAAACTACTGAATGACGACACCTAAAATATGAATATTTCCATAACATGGAAGCAGGAGCAAAATAGACACGCTGGGTCTTTTGTTTTACGGACCAGCGTGAACCTAAAATACTCCAAATATTTATCTACCCTCAGGTATGAATATACAGTATATACCTCTAAACAAGGAACATTATATTTGCTGGACTCATTCTTATCGTGATTAGAATGGTGAAACTTCTTCATAAACATTATATCATCCACACCAAGCATGGCTCTATTGAAACAACCTCTGTCATATATTCATATTCAATATGACTAGCGATCTAGTAAGATTTTTCTTCCAACAATCAGTTTACTTTAATATTTTATTTGATTTTAATGACCTCACCTCTCACAATAAATAGCACTATATAAGAAACCACCCACAAAGATACGCACATAATAAGATCCAATTGGACTCAATCTAATTGCCATTGCAGGCAATTAACGAACTAATTACTAACTCCACACTATATATGGAAGACAGTCACCAGCAATCCTCAGCTCACTGATGAAGGGAGAGAATCCCGAAACGCATTTGAGCAGAGGATCGCATTTGTAGACATAGAAGGAGGACTCAACTATATAGGACTAACAATACCTACCGTCCAAACACAAAAAACTTTGGACCGATCAAACGGACAAGCTACCACATCGAAACAACGATCACGTGATCAAACTTCAAACACAGAAGCGCGCGAAATCCATCGCGCTCACCACGAGGACGCCGAGGACGAGGACGCCGAGGACGCCGAGCTCCGTTACACAGGATCACAGACATCAGAATCTACCGGCCGGTAGGTAGGAGATCTCTGAGCCAGAGACCGCGCGGGACGCCGCGCCCAGGCTCAGAGCTACGTACTCACGAATATACCAACTGTACCATTGTTCAGGATTTAAACCTCAAGATCCCTTCTCACAGAAACTTCTTTTACATAGCTTGTGGGATCAACTAGAAGATATTTTACTTTAAAAGAACAATATTGAACCACAAACAGACTTTGCTTTTACAGAATTTCACCCTAACACCTTTTTAAACCATTTATGGATACCCTCACTACAGCACTACCTATTTATTTGTGACAACTACCTCGAGACAACTAGCAACCACCACTTTTAAAGAATATCGATACTATTTGATGTCCAAACTACTATATTTTATCCACAAATTATCACTCACTCGCTATCACCTGCACCCAATTCAATCAACTATTTTTAGACATATTATTACTATATTATCCTAATTTTACTAATAAAATATCCATTTTATCCCAAATAAGAGTGTGCCTGCTACCCTTTTTTATCCTCAATACTGACTTATCTGGCTGGGTGAGCCAGTTTCAGCAGTCCTTGCACCTCTACCATAGATACTGATTAGGTTTAGAGCCGTCTACCCACTACCATATTTTATATTGTGATACGCGTTTGTCAACCTCTGTTTGTAAGTGGAATAAATGCTTTTACCGTGACAACTAAAAGGGTGTTTCACTACTGTCGATAATTGGATCCACTGCCCACCATTCATATCGGGTGGCACAGTACCTTGCAGATCTTAAAGTCATTTAAGTTTTACCCTTTAATATAATTGCAGTTGCCTGCCAGTGTGTGTCAGACTCACTGACTTTACTGTGCCCACTGCCAGTGCCCAGCACTCATATATGGTGGAACAGTAACTTGCAGATAAAAAAGTAATTACATTTTTCCTCTGTAATATAATTGCAGTTGACTGCCAGTGAGTTTCAGGCCCACAGACTGTACTGTGCCCACTGCCCACCACTCATATAGGGTGGCACAGTACCTTGCAGATAAAAAAAAGTCATAAATTTTTTTCTCTGTAATATAATTGCAGTTGCCTGCCAGTGAATGTCAGGCCCACTGACTGTACTGTGCCCACTGCCCACCACTCATATAGGGTGGCACAGTACCTTGCAGATAAAAAAGTCATTACATTTTTCCTCTGTAATATAATTGCAGTTGCCTGCCAGTGAGTATCAGGCCCACTGACTGTACTGTGCCCACTGCCCACCACTTATATAGGGTCGCACAGAACCTTGCAGATAAAAAAAGTCATTTAATATTTCCTCTGTAATATAATTGCAGTTGCCTGCCAGTGAGTGTCAAGCCCACTGACTGTACTGTGCCCACTGCCCACCACTTATTTAGGGTCGCACAGTACCTTGCAGATAAAAAGACATATAATTTTTTCTCTATAACATAATTACAGTTCCCTGCCAGGAATGTGAGGCCCACAGACTGTACTGTGCCCACTGCCCACCACTCACATAGGGTGGCACAGTACCTTGACTGGCTTACAAAGGACACCCAATCTTCTACAGCTTTCGCTTGGAACCTTGATGCACCATCCTCCTCCAGCCAGCTTCGAGCACCTCTCAAGTTACCACTCGCCCGCCCGCCGCCACCACCAACACTAGCACCACAGTCGCTTCAGTTGATCTGTTATTTAAACATTAGTTGGAAGAAATGAGTGATGCACAACCATTATTGCCAGAGGATGTAGATAACATTGATATGTCTCAGTCAGGCAGCATTACACACATAGACATACGGTGTGATGATGATGATGTTGTACCCGCTGCTGCTTCCTTTGCTGAGTTTTTAGATACAAGTGAAGCGGTTGATGATGACGATGTGTCCGTGGATGTCACGTGGGTGCCTGCTCGAAGAGAAGAAGAACAGGGGGAAAGTTTAGATGGGGAGACAGAGAGGAGGAGGAGACGAGTTGGAAGCAGGGGGAGGTCGTCGCAAGGAGCTAGTGGCACAGTCAGACAGCATGTATCGGCACCCTGGGTCAGCCAGACAGCACGCCAATCAACGCATGCTGTTGCCACCACCAGAATGCCATCATTGCAAAGTTCAGCAGTGTGGCATTTTTTTGTGTGTCTGCCTCTGATAACAGCGATGCCATTTGCAACCTGTGCCTAAATAAACTGAGTCGTGGGAAGTCCAACACCCACCTAGGTACAACTGCTTTCCAAAGGCACATGATCTCACTTCACAAACGCCTATGGGATCAACACATGAGTACAAGCAGCACACAAACTTAAAGCCACCATCCTCCTCCTGGTCCAGCATCTTCAGCCACGTCAACCACTGCTGTCCTCCTTGCCCCCCTCAACCACCCGCCACTCCGCCTCTCACCTTCAGCAGTTCCTGCTCATCTGCCCACAGTCAGGTGTCTGGCTTCTTACACTCAAAAACTTCCTTGACAATGTCACAGAGTCACCCCCTTGCCCGGCATCTGACAGCTGGCTTGTCGGAACTCTTAGCCCGCCAAATTTTACCATACAAGCTGGTGGAGTCTGAGGCCTTCAAAAAATTTGTATCTATTGTGACACCGCAGTGGAAGGTACCCAGACAAAAAAAATTTTCACAAAAGGCAATCCCCAACCTGTACTCTATTGTGGAAAAGGAAGTCATGGCATGTCTGGCACACAGTGTTGGGGCAAGGGACCATCTGACCACTGATACCTGGTCTGCAAAGCACAGTCAGGTATATCATGTACACTGTGCATTGGGTAAACCTTCTGACGGCTTCCAAGCATCGAATGCGTGGCTTTGCAGCGGAGTTGCTGACACCGCCACGACTTGCAGGCAGGCCTGCTGCCACCTCCTTTACTCCTCCTACTCCATCCTCTTCGCTAACCTTCTCGGCTGAGTCTTCTTCTGCTGCTGCATCTTGCTCCACATCAACTGCACCCCCCAGCTCCCCAGGGACTATTCCACATCCTGGGTACGACAGTGTCAAGCCGGCTTGGGGTTGACTTGACTGAAAGCAGAGAGTCACACCGGAACAGCACTCCTGTCCGCCCTGAACGCACTGGTGGATCAGTGGCTGACACCGCACCAACTGGAGATCGGCAAAGTGGTGTGTGACAATGGGAGCAATCTGTTGGCGGCATTGAATTTGGGCAAGTTGACACATGTGCTGTGCATAGCACTTGTGTTGAATCTGATCGTACAACGCTTTGTGTATAAGTACCCAGACTTACAGGACGTCCTCAAGCAGGCCAGGAAGGTGTGTCGCCATTTCACATGTTTCTACACGGCCATGGCGTACTTTTACGATCTTCAGCGGTGAAACAACATGCTAGTGGGGCGCTTGATTTGCGATAGCCTGACACGTTGGAATTCAACACTCCTAATGGTCGACCACCTGCTCCAACAAGAAAAAGCCGTCAACGAGTATTTGTATGACCGGGGTGCTAGGACAGCATCTGCGGAGCTGGGAATTCTTTTGACACGTTACTGGACGCTCATGCGCAATGCCTGTAGGCTCATGCGTCCTTTTGAAGATGTGACAAACCTAGTCAGTCGCACCGAAGACACCATCAGCGACCTCATCCCATTTGTTTTCTTCCTTGAGCGTGCCCTGCGAAGAGTCCTGGATCAGGCCGTAGATGAGCGTGATGAGGAAGAGGATGAGTTGTGGTCACCATCACCACCAGAAACAGCCTTATCATCATCGCTTGCTGGACCTGCGGCAACGCTGGAAGAGGAGTATGAGGAGTCAGAGGAGGAATGTGGCTTTGAGGAGGAGGAAGACCAACCACAGCAGGCATCCCAGGGTGCTCGTTGCTGTCACCTATCTGGGACCCGTGGTGTTGTGGGGAAGAACGTGGCTGGGGGGAAGAACAGACCTTCAGTGAGATCAGTGAGGACGAGGAACAAGAGATGAGTAGCTGAAGGAGAACAACCTGTACTGGGTGGCCACGCTACTAGACCCCCGGTATAAGCAGAAAGTGGCTGAAATGTTACCAAATTACCGGAAGTTGGAAAGGATGCAGCAGTTCCAAAACAAGTTAAAAAGTATGCTTTACACAGCGTATAAGGGTGATGTCACAGCACAATGGGAATCTAACAGGGGAAGAGGTGAAAGTAATCCTCCTCCTACCACGCCGGCAAGGACAATACGCTTTACAGACGTGTTGTTGATGGAGGACATGCAGAGCTTTTTAAGTCCTACACTCTGAGGAACGATGAACCCCTTGACTACTGGGTGTGCAGGCTTGACCTGTGGCCAGAGCTATCCCAATTTGCAATAGAACTTCTGACCTGCCCTGCTTCAAGTGTCCAGTCAGAAAGGACCTTCAGCGCAGCAGGAGGTATTGTCACTGACAAGAGAAGTCGCCTAGGTCAAAAAAGTCTAGATTACCTCACCTTTATTAAGATGAATGAGGCGTGGATACCGAAGGGACTGACAGTGGTGGATGCATTTTACTAAAAAAGGCCTGATGAGATGCCTTGAGCTAAAATGGTCCCCACACTGCTGTATTTAATCTCTGCATGCTGGATGACTTGCGTGACTTCTCTGCCACCAACTAGGGTTCAAGCCACAATGTTTTAGTACACTTTCTGCCTGGAGAACAGCGGCTGCAACAATACCTAATTTTTCAGGCATGTGTACACTAATGTGTACATAAATTTTCTTTGTGATTATCTAAGGTGATCATCAAAGCCTACTAGGCCAACAATGGGCCCACACTGCAGAATCATTGTTTTCTGGGTCACTTAACTGTCACTGAACTACCTTAGCACGACCATAGGCTTTGAAAAACCGCCATCACCTGCAATCTTCCAAACGTGCGCACGAGCACAGTCATCAATACACCAAGACTGACGCATAGAGGAATAAAATTTATGTCATGAGTGTGTCAACTATTGACAACTCTTTGCGGTTGTCTAAAATCTATTCGATACACATCCCCTGATAGGGGACGTAACAGGGATTAAACTGATAAGAATAGTTCTGCTTAATACACCACTCATATAGGGTGTCACAGTACATTGCACGGCGCACGCGCAGTGACCTAAAATTCAACTTTTTCCATTTCCCGGTTCCAAAAATCTATTCACTACACCGACCTGGCCCTGATAAGGGACAAAACTGAGATTAAACTGATAGGAATATTACTTAGTTAACACTATTTGCATTGGTGGAAAATTCCATTGCAAGTGCCCAAAATTAGAAGGAAGCGGACAGAGCAAGCTTTTTTCTCTATCTCCCCATGTAAGGATTCAATTCAATACACGTGCCCTGATAGGGGACTTAACAAAGATTAAAATGGTAAGAATAGTAGTTCACACTATTTGTATTGGTGGCACAGTACATTGCGCGGCGCACGCGCAGTGCCCCAAATTGGAAGTGAGAGGACCGACCAATCATCTTTTTCCATCTCCCAGTTCATAAAATCTATTCGATACAGACCCCTGATAGGGGACAAAACAGAGATTAAACTGGTAAGAACAAATTTTTTTTTATTTAAAAAAAAAGGACAGCCTCTGCGGAGCTGGGTAGTTTTTGGCCGCGTTACTGAACGCTCATGTACAATGGCTGTAGGCTCATGCTTCCTTTTGCGGAGGTGACAAACCTGGTCAGTCAAACCCAAGGCAACATCATCGACCTCATCTCATATGCGTTTTTTCTAGAGCGTGCCCTGTGAAGAGTGCTGGATCAGGCCGTAGATGAGCATGAAGAGGATGAGTTGTGGCCACCATCACCACCAGAAGCAGCCTTGTCGTCGTCGATTGCTGGACCTGCGGCAACGCAGAGAGAGGAGTCTGAAGAAGAGGAGTCAGAGGAGGAAGAAGGCATTGAGGAGGTGGAAGACCAACCACAGCAGGCATCCCAGGGGGCTTGTTGTCACCCTTCAGGGACCCCTGGTGTTGTACATCGCTGGGTGGAGTAAGAGACCTTCAATGACGTCAGTGAGGACAAGGAACGGGACATGGCTAGCTTGGTATCCAACCTTGCGCATATGGGAGTTTGCGGTTGTGCAAAAAGCCTGTTTGCGGTTGTTTGCAGTGCGTTAAACGGGGAGTTTGGTCTGTAAGAGTTTGGTCTGTCACTGTGAAGCGGGCGTAACCCTTACACTACCTGATCGATACAACATCATACCTGATCGTATACACACACTGAAAGTTTTAAAGCACATTATTCCAAACAATTTAGGAATGTTAGGTGATTTATGCCCTTTATGGATTAAAACCCGACTCTGCGTCAACTATGTAATTTTCCATGGGAGTTTTTCCATGGATCCCCCTCCGACATGCCACAATCCAGGTGTTAGTCCACTTGAAACAACTTTTCCATCACCATTGTGGCCAGAAAGAGTCCCTGTGGGTTTTATTGTCTATTAAAGACTATGGCAGTTCGTTGGGTTCCGGAAAATTTTATGTTTACGACATCTCTACTTATCTGTTAAAATGCCTTTTGTGTTGTGCAAAAGTAGAAAAAATGAGGGCCTAATTGCCATTCTGCAGTGCAGTGATATATTCAAAAGCCCAGTTTGCCATGTAATAATGGCAAAATAAAAATATATTCTCCGTTCATCGTTGTACTTATCTGTTAAAAAGCCTTTTGTGCTTTGTAAAAGTGGAAAGAAATTAGGGCCTACTTGCCGTTCTGCAGTGATATATTCAAAAGCCCAGTTTGCCGTTTATTAGTGGCAAAATAAAAATATATTCGCCATTCATCGTTGCACTTACCTGTTGAAATGCCTTTTGTGTTGTGGAAAAGTGGAATAAAATTAGGGCCTATTTGTCGTTCTGCAGTGTAGTGATGTATTCTAAAGCCCACATTGCCGTGTATACGTGGCGAAATAAAAATATATTCGCCATTCATCGTTGCACTTATCTGTTGAAAAGCCTTTTGTGTTTTGTAATAGTTGAAAAAAATTAGGGCCTCATTGCCATTCTACGATGCAGTGATATATTCTAAAGCCTAGTTTGCCGTATATTTGTTCGGAAATAAAAATATATTCGCCATTCAGCGTTGCACTTATCTGTTGAAAAGTTTTTTGTGTTTTGTAATAGTTGAAAAGAATTAGGGCTTCATTGCCATTTTGCGATGCAGTGATATATTCTAAAGCCCAGTTTGCTGTGTATTAGTGGAGAAATAAAAATATATTCGCCGTTTAGCGTTGCATTTAGCGTTGAAAAGCCTTTTGTGTTGTGTAAAAGTAGAAAAAAAATAGGGCCTAATTGCCAATCTGCGGTGCAGTGATATATTCAAATGCCCAGTTTGCCGTGTAATAATGGCAAAATAAAAATATATTCTCCGTTCATCGTTGTACTTATCTGTTAAAAAGCCTTTTGTGCTTTGTAAAAATGGAAAGAAATTAGGGCCTATTTGCCGTTCTGCGGTGCAGTGATGTATTCTAAACCCCAGTTTGCCGTGTGTTAGTGGGCGAAATAAAAATATATTCGCCATTCATCGTTGCACTTATCTGTTGAAAAGCCTTTTGTGTTTTGTAATAGTTGAAAAAAATTAGGGCCCCATTGCCATTCTGCGATGCAGTGATATATTCTAAAGCCTTGTTTGCCGTATATTTGTTGGGAAATAAAAATATATTCGCCATTCACCGTTGCACTTATCTGTTGAAAAGCCTTTTGTGTTGTGTAAAAGTTGGAAAAAATTAGAGTTTAATTGCCATTCTGCGGTGCAGTGATATATTAAAAAACCCAGTTTGACGTGTATTAGTGGCAAAATAAAAATATATTCACCGTTCATCGTTGCACTCATCTCTTGAAAAGCCCTTTGCGTTGTGTAAAAGAGGAAAAAAATAAGGGCCTACTTGCCGTTCTGCAGTGATATTCAAAACCCCAGTTTGCCGTGTATTAGTGGCAAAATAAAAATATATTCACCATTCATCGTTGCACTTACCTGTTGAAATGCCCTTTGTGTTGTGGAAAAGTGGAATAAAATTAGGGCCTATTTGCCGTTCTGCAGTGCAGTGATGTATTCTAAAGCCCACATTGCCGTGTATACGTGGCGAAATAAAAATATATTCGCCATTCATTGTTGCACTTATCTGTTGAAAAGCCTTTTGTGTTTTGTAAAAGTTGAAAAAATTTGGGCCCCATTGCCATTCTGCGATGCAGTGATATATTCTAAAGCCTTGTTTGCCATATATTTGTTGGGAAATAAAAATATATTCGCCATTCACCGTTGCACTTGTCTGTTGAAAAGCCTTTTGTGTTGTGTAATAGTTGAAAACAATTAGGGCCTCATTGCCATTCTGCGATGCAGTGATATATTCTAAAGCCCAGTTTGCTGTGTATAAGTGGAGAAATAAAAATATATTCGCCGTTCAGCGTTGCATTTATCTGTTGAAAAGCCTTTTGTGTTGTGTAAAAGTAGAAAAAAAATAGGGCCTAAATGCCATTCTGCGGTGCAGTGATATATTCAAATGACCAGTTAGCCGTGTAATAATGGCAAAATAAAAATATATTCTCTGTTCATCGTTGTACTTATCTGTTAAAAAGCCTTTTGTGCTTTGTAAAAGTGGAAAGAAATTAGGGGCTATTTGCCATTCTGCAGTGCAGTGATGTATTCTAAACCCCAGTTTGCCGTGTGTTAGTGTGCGGAAAAAAAAATATATTCGCCATTCATCGTTGCACTTATCTGTTGAAAAGCTTTTTGTGTTTGGTAATAGTTGAAAAAAATTAGGGCCCCATTGCCATTCTGCGATGCAGTGATATTTTCTAAAGCCTTGTTTGCCGTATATTTGTTGGGAAATAAAAATATATTCGCCATTCACCGTTGCACTTATCTGTTGAAAAGCCTTTTGTGTTGTGTAAAAGTTGGACAAAATTAGAGTTTAAATGCCATTCTGCGGTGCAGTGATATATTAAAAAACCCAGTTTGACGTGTATTAGTGGCAAAATAAAAATATATTCACCGTTCATCGTTGCACTCATCTCTTGAAAAGCCCTTTGCGTTGTGTAAAAGAGAAAAAAAATAAGGGCCTACTTGCCGTTCTGCAGTGATATTCAAAAGCCCAGTTTGCCGTGTATTAGTGGCAAAATAAAAATATATTCGCCATTCATCGTTGCACTTACCTGTTGAAATGCCCTTTGTGTTGTGGAAAAGTGGAATAAAATTAGGGCCTATTTGCCGTTCTGCAGTGCAGTGATGTATTCTAAAGCCCACATTGCTGTGTATACGTGGCGAAATAAAAATATATTCGCCATTCATTGTTGCACTTATCTGTTGAAAAGCCTTTTGTGTTTTGTAATAGTTGAAAAAAATTAGGGCCCCATTGCCATTCTGCGATGCAGTGATATATTCTAAAGCCTAGTTTGCCGTATATTTGTACGGAAATAAAAATATATTCGCCATTCAGCGGTGCACTTATCTGTTGAAAAGCCTTTTGTGTTTTGTAATAGTTGAAAACAATTAGGGCCTCATTGCCATTCTGCGATGCAGTGATATATTCTAAAGCCCAGTTTGCTGTGTATAAGTGGAGAAATAAAAATATATTCGCCGTTCAGCGTTGCATTTATCTGTTGAAAAGCCTTTTGTGTTGTGTAAAAGTAGAAAAAAAATAGGGCCTAATTGCCATTCTGCGGTACAGTGATATATTCAAATGACCAGTTAGCCGTGTAATAATGGCAAAATAAAAATATATTCTCCGTTCATCGTTGTACTTATCTGTTAAAAAGCCTTTTGTGCTTTGTAAAAGTGGAAAGAAATTAGGGGCTATTTGCCATTCTGCGGTGCAGTGATGTATTCTAAACCCCAGTTTGCCGTGTGTTAGTGTGCGAAAAAAAAAATATATTCGCCATTCATTGTTGCACTTATCTGTTGAAAAGCCTTTTGTGTTTTGTAATAGTTGAAAAAATTTTGGGCCCCATTGCCATTCTGCGATGCAGTGATATATTATAAAGCCTTGTTTGCCATATATTTGTTGGGAAATAAAAATATATTCGCCATTCACCGTTGCACTTATCTGTTGAAAAGCCTTTTGTGTTGTGTAAAAGTTGGACAAAATTAGAGTTTAATTGCCATTCTGCGGTGCAGTGATATATTAAAAAACCCAGTTTGACGTGTATTAGTGGCAAAATAAAAATATATTCACCGTTCATCGTTATACTCATCTCTTGAAAAGCCCTTTGCGTTGTGTAAAAGAGGAAAAAAATAAGGGCCTACTTGCCGCTCTGCAGTGATATATTCAAAAGCCCAGTTTGCCGTGTATTAGTGGCAAAATAAAAATATATTCGCCATTCATCGTTGCACTTACCTGTTGAAATGTCCTTTGTGTTGTGGAAAAGTGGAATAAAATTAGGGCCTATTTGCCGTTCTGCAGTGCAGTGATGTATTCTAAAGCCCACATTGCTGTGTATACGTGGCGAAATAAAAATATATTCGCCATTCATTGTTGCACTTATCTGTTGAAAAGCCTTTTGTGTTTTGTAATAGTTGAAAAAAATTAGGGCCCCATTGCCATTCTGCGATGCAGTGATATATTCTAAAGCCTAGTTTGCCGTATATTTGTACGGAAATAAAAATATATTCGCCATTCAGCGTTGCACTTATCTGTTGAAAAGCCCTTTGTGTTTTGTAATAGTTGAAAACAATTAGGGCCTCATTGCCATTCTGCGATGCAGTGATATATTCTAAAGCCCAGTTTGCTGTGTATAAGTGGAGAAATAAAAATATATTCGCCGTTCAGCGTTGCATTTATCTGTTGAAAAGCCTTTTGTGTTGTGTAAAAGTAGAAAAAAAATAGGGCCTAATTGCCATTCTGCGGTGCAGTGATATATTCAAATGACCAGTTAGCCGTGTAATAATGGCAAAATAAAAATATATTCTCCGTTCATCGTTGTACTTATCTGTTAAAAAGCCTTTTGTGCTTTGTAAAAGTGGAAAGAAATTAGGGGCTATTTGCCATTCTGCGGTGCAGTGATGTATTCTAAACCACAGTTTGCCGTGTGTTAGTGTGCGAAAAAAAAAGTATATTCGCCATTCATCGTTGCACTTATCTGTTGAAAAGCCTTTTGTGTTTTGTAATAGTTGAAAAAAATTAGGGCCCCATTGCCATTCTACGATGCAGTGATATATTCTAAAGCCTAGTTTGCCGTATATTTGTTGGGAAATAAAAATATATTCGCCATTCAGCATTGCACTTATCTGTTGAAAAGCCTTTCGTGTTTTGTAATAGTTGAAAACAATTAGGGCCTCATTGCCATTCTGCGATGCAGTGATATATTCTAAAGCCCAGTTTGCTGTGTATTAGTGGAGAAATAAAATTATATTCGTCATTCAGCGTTGCACTTATCTGTTGAAAAGCCTTTTGTGTTGTGTAAAATTTGAAAAAAATTAGAGTCTAATTGCCATTCTGCGGTGCAGTGATATATTAAAAAACCCAGTTTGACGTGTATTAGTGGCAAAATAAAAATATATTCACCGTTCATCGTTGCACTCATCTCTTGAAAAGCCCTTTGCGTTGTGTAAAAGTGGAAAAAAATTAGGGCCTACTTGCCGTTCTGCGGTGATATATTCAAAAGCCCAATTTGCCGTGTATTAGTGGCAAAATAAAAATATATTTGCCATTCAAAGTTGCACTTATCTGTTGAAAAGCCTTTTGTGTTTTGTAATAGTTTAAAAAAAATTTGGGCCTCATTGCCATTCTGCGATGCAGTGATATATTCTAATGCCTAATTTGCCCTGTATTAGTGGCAAAATAAAAATATATTCGCCGTTCATTGTTGCACTTATCTTTTAAAAAGCCTTTTGTGTTGTGTAAAAGTTGAAAAAAATTAGGGTCTATTTGTAGTTCTTCGGTGCATTGATATATTCAAAAGCCCAGTTTGCCGTGTATGAGTGGCGAAATAAAAATATATTCTTCATTCATCTTTGCACTTATCTGTTGAATAGCCTTTTGTGCTGAGTAAAAGTCGAAAAAAATTAGGGCCAAATGACATTCTGCAGTGCAGTGATATATTCTAAAGCCCAGTTTGTCGTGTATTAGTGGCAAAATAAAAATATATTCGCCGATCCGCATTGCACTTATCTGTTAAAAAGCCTTTTGTGTTGTGTAAAAGTTGAAAAAAATGAGGGTCTATTTGTAGTTCTGCGGTGCATTGATATATTCAAAAGCCCAGTTTGCCGTGTATTAGTGGCGAAATAAAAATATATTCTTCATTCATCTTTGCACTTATCTGTTGAATAGCCTTTTGTGTTGAGTAAAAGTCGAAAAAAATTAGGGCCAAATGACATTCTGCAGTGCAGTGATATATTATAAAGGCCAGTTTGTCGTGTATTAGTGGCAAAATAAAAATATATTCGCCGATCCGCATTGCACTTATCTGTTAAAAAGCCTTTTGTGTTGTGTAAAAGTAGAAAAAAATTTGTACTTAATTGCCGTTCTGGGCTGCAGTGATATATTCTATATCCCTGTTTGCCGTGTATTAGTGGCCAAAGAAAAAGTATTTGATCTAACTTTTGATTATTTTATCTAACAGTATGTCAGATAAAGAAGTGCCAGGCCCTGCACAGGGGAGTGTCAGAGGCCTAAATGTTTCTGGTATAGGCAGAGGTCGCAGCAGAGTAAGGGGGCGTAGCAGCAGGGGTTGCAGCGAGATGCCTAAGCTTCCGGTGTTATCTAGCATTCGTGTCTTGACCAGCAACCCAATTCTTGAATGGTTGACTCGATCATCCACTTTGTCCCAAGTGACATCAAACAACCCCAGCCAAGAGTCGGTGGGTTCCTCTGACACGACGCTTAGTTGGCATAACCCGGGAGCAGGCCCTTTGCCCCCACCTGTCCTGAAGCTTCCTCTGTCATTTTCAGTTCCCTTAGCGCGAGAAGTATTATTTTCCCTTGGCTCGGCTCCACTTTTCAGTGTGGAGGAGCTACTAGAGGACAGTCAGCAGCTACTACCCAGCCAAGATCTGGAGGAGACATCCGCCGCTTCCACTACTAGGCGAGCAAGTAGTGATTTGGAGAGAGGCGTGGGATCTGGTGATGAGAGGGGTTAGGCTCCTGACCCAGAGACGGTTGAGGAGGACATCAGTGACATGCACAGTACTTGATGATAATGTACTGATTGCACTTGAGAGCAACGTTATGAAAGGGCTTCATCATCATCAGGAGAAGAGGGTGGCCGCTTGCCCGTGAGCCAGCGGTGGAGCCAGCAAGTTGCTAGCCTGGCTGGGAGTCAGCAGGATGGCAGCAGTGGGAGTTCGGGAGCCGAATGTGCCCAGGGTAGACCACCCGCTTCGCAGGAGCCTACCTGCCTGTGTAGTAGCGATGCATGGGTTCACGAAGGCAGTTGTGGTAGCAGTCAATCAGTGACTAGTTTTGGGGGTAAAATCACCTACTCGGCGGTGTGGCAGTTTTTTGTTAAGTCGCCGGAGGAGGTGAACATGGCCATATGTTGAACCTGTGGGCCCTGTGTCAACATATGCCGCATCATCATAAAGTGGCCTGGGACAACCATGGCTCCGATGTGGTGCTCTAGCCTGCTGCAGCAACCACTGCATCACCCAGTGGCACACACCCGGTTTCAGGCAGTCAAGGCTCCACCACCTCAGCCAAAGTGAGCTATCTGTCCATCCCATCATCTACTGGTGCTGATGCTCCTGCTTCACCTACTCCTCGTCAGTCATTTCATCAGCAATTGATCACCGAAGCGATAGCCAAAAGACAACAGTATGCGTGCACTCGTCTAACAGCACAGAAGCGGATGTGCTCCTGTCCAAGTTGCTGGTGCTGCAGTCCCTCCCTTTCAAAGTGGTGGACTCTGCACCTTTCAGAGAACTGATGGCTTGTGCCGAGCCGAGGTGGAGAGTTCCAAGCCATCATTTCTTTGCCAAAAAGGCAGTACCAGCCCTGCACAGACATGTAGAACAGAAGGAGGAGGAGGACATTGGAGCACAAGCAATGTGTAGGGAAATGGGTGGTTTTTCTACACAGATGACAGGAGAGGAGGAGCAGCCAGAGGATCTACAGGGCGATGAGGAAAAGGAGGCAGAGGACCCAGACACTCTCTGGCAGTATGCAATGGAAATGGGGACAGGGAGTCCCTCCGAGTCACTTGCACAAATGGCCCGATGCATGCTCACTTGCTTGTGTAGTGACACCATTCGGCAGAGGGATGACTTCTGTCTCTCCACCTTGTTGGACCCGTTCAAAATGGGGGCCTTTTTAACAGCCGCTGAGAGGGAGGAAAAACTAAACTACTATAGAGACATCCTATGTACTCAGTTGGCCGCTGCCTATCTGCGCCATCATCCATCCTCTCGGAGGTCTGACCTGGGTGGCCCTCTGAGCTTACGTTCCACTGCCATGGCTGCTGGGGAGGGGTGGGGTGGCAGCAGCAGTACCAGCTCTATCAGCAGCAGCCTGAGTCTACAGTCGCTGATGAGCAGCTTTGCTCACCCGCCTAGTGAAGAAACTACTCAGCAGCAGCAGGTAGATCTGGAGCAGGACCTGAACCAGCAGGTGGTGGCATACTTGGACAGTACCCTGCCACCCGACATTAAAGATCTGCTGGACTACTGGCCAGTCAAACCTGATTTGTGTCCGCAACTGGCAGAGTTTGCCCTGGAAAAGCTGTCCTGCCATCCAGTGGTGTGGCATTAGACCTTGTGTTTACTGTGACGGGGGCCATAGTTACTCCAAGAAGAACTCACCTGTCCACCCAAAATGTGGAGAGACTCTACTTGGTCAGGATGAATCAGGCGTGACTCAGCCAGGATTTCCACCCACCAATGCCTGATACATCAGACTAGAACATCCATGGTGTCACAATAACACTATGACAAAAGAGAATGGTTTTTTCTGGCTGCCTGCCTCAGCTATTATTCTGATGCTGCCATCCACCTGATGCCACATATCTGATGCCAAGTGCTCCTTCTTTCACCCACCATTTTCAGTGGGTACTGGTATTGCCACCCACCTCTACACTATGTCACCTTGCCACTCTGTGGTCTCCTCATGCTGCTGCTACCTCCACACTATGTCACCGAGTCACATTGTGGTCTCCTCATGCCGCTGCCGCCTACACACTATGTCACCTTGCCACTTTGTGGTCTCCTGATGCTGCTGTCACTTCCACACTGTCATTGTGCCACTCTGTGGCCTCATGATTCTGCTGCTGCCACCGCCTCACTGTCATTGTGCCACTTGGTGGCCTCCTGATGCTGCAGCCACCTGCACATTGTCATTGTGCCACTCTGAGGCGTCCTGATGATGCTGCTGCCACCCCACACTGTCATTGTGCCATGCTGTGCCCTCCTCATGCTGCTTCCCCCTCCACACTATGTCACCTTGCAAATTTGTGGTCTCCTCATGCTGCTGCCACCTCCACACTATGTCACCTTGCCACTTTCTGGTCTCTTAATGCTGCCGCCACCTCCACACTGTCATTGTGCTTCTCTGTGGCCTCTTCATGATGATGCTGCTGCCGCTAGCCCCACACTCTGTCATTGTGCCACTCTATGGCCGCTTGATGCTTTCGCAGCCACCTCCACACTGTCATTGTTCCACTCTGTGACCTCCTCATGCTGCTGCCACCTCCACTGTATGTCACCTTGCCACTTTGTGGTCTCCTGATGCTACCACCACCTCCACGTTTTCATTGTGCCACTCTGTGGCCTCCTGACAATGCTGCTGCCACCTCCACACTGTCATTGTGCCATGCTGTGCCCTCCTCATGCTGCCTCCACCTTCACACTATGTCACCTTGCAAATTTGTGGTCTCCTGATGCTGCCGCTACCTCCACACTGTTATTGTGCCACTCTTTGGCCTCCTCCTGATGCTGCCGCTGCTACCTGCACACTATGTCATTGTGCCACTCTGTGGCCTCCTGATGATGATGCTGCCACCTCCACACTTTCATTGTGCCACTCTGTGGCCTCCTCCTGATGATGCTGCCACCTCCAGACTCTGTCATTGGGCTACTCTGTGGTCTCCTCATGCTGCTTCCACCTCCACACTATGTCACCTTGCAACTCAGTGGTCTCCACATGCTGATGCCACCTCCACAGTCCAAACTATGTCACCTTGCCACTCTGTGGTCGCCTGATGCTGCCATCACCTCCACACCCTGTCATTGTGCCGCTCTACGCCCTCCTGATGCTGCTGATGCCACCTCCACACGGTCATTGTGCCACTCTGTTGCCTCCTCATGCTACCTCCACCTCACCACTATGTTATAGGGCTACTCTGTGGACTTCTCATGCTGTTCCCACCCTCCCCACTTCATGAATGGGCCACTATTTTGCTATTCAGCCTGGCTGACATCATTATTTATTTGACCCTTCTTCTGATCTGTTAGACGCACAATGGATCCAGTCTGTGTAGTACCTGTAAGGACTGTATGGTCCCATCAGAATTGGTTTGTGATTTGGTTGCCAAAAGCAGGAGTGGGTACAAAATACAGAAGACATGCAAATATTCCATTCACGTGTCATCTTTGTTTTTGATCCACTCCTGCTTTTTTTGGCTTTAGCAATACTGATGAATTACTGACCAAATGCTGACAGGATGCTTTTTTGGGGGGGTTATCGTTGTGACGGATCAGAGGAAGGGAAAAAATTCAGTGACGTCTACACAAACTTACTGCTGATACCCTCTCCACTCTGTCAGTGGGGCTCTATTTGTATAAGCTTTTAATAGAACAGGTTCTGTAGACATCTATGTGGAATTAGCTGACGACGGTTTAAAAAGAGTGCGTTCTTTCACGCTACAGTAGAATCTTGGGCCTCTGCATGGTTCTTTATACCTGGCGCTAACATTGACCTGTAAGGCTGAGTGCACACTTGAGTTATTTGGTCAGTTTTGGCCCCGTAACTGCCCAAATAAGTGAAGTGTGCAGTAATTCTAAGAGCACCGACTGTCATTTGCGTGTCATACTGACTCACAGTATTGTTTCACTTCCACAGCAGACTCCATATGCGTGTTACTGAAAGACACAGTGTTCTACACCACTATACAGGCTCTCTGGTTTTTAACTTAATTTGCCACAAATAAATTTGGATCAATTAAATAAAAATCGGAAATTCGGTGAACTGGCTTTGGATCATAGATCTGAAGTCGCTGAATGCCGTATGGAGGCGAGGTGAAATTTGTTATCTCTGAAGTCTCGTGAATAACTTTAGACTTTGATTTTTTAATTTGAAAACTATTTTAATTCTTAAATCCGAAGTCAGCTTCGGTACTGAGGTACCAGCCAATACTAAAGTCAACTACGGATTTAAGTTTTAAAATAGGAATAGTAATAGAATTGATGGCCAACTATTAACCGAAGCCTCAGGTGACTTCGGAGATAACGCATTTCACCTGCTGTATGGAGACGGGTTGCCATATAGCTTTCAAATAAAGCTTCACTCAACACTAATTCCAGAGAAGTATTAATAGGGATAAATAATGATACAACTTTTTAGATTTGCTGGATAGAATATGTGCTGAATTCCTGTCCAATCTATAATTATTCACTGAAAACATGGTAGCTGAATTATGTCTTCATGTGTTTTATTGAACCAGAGACCCTGAAAGATAATAAATTGTTTTGCTGAAAACAGGAAGTCTGGCACTGTTATAGGAGCACATCTAACTGCTGGCCGTGGAGCTCATAACATTGTGTTCTATTCTGAAAGTGTTTCCATGAGTTGAACAGAAAGTCTGAGGCACAGAAATTGCATCTGGCAAATTTGCTAATTTGCCAAATGTGTGGTTACTGTCTCAATGATGGAGAAATCTGGCAATTTATATTAGCCAGCTGGAATATTGTGTATGCAAAAACACATCATTCTTGCAGGGTATTCTTCTTAAGATGTTAACTAGAGTTGAAATAAGTGTTTTAATCAGTGTCGGACTGGGGTACCTAGGGCCCCCCAGTAAAATTTATTTTGGGGGCCCGATATATGGATACATTCAAATATGATAAATAATCTAACAAGTTTTTTTTAATGAACATAGGCTGGTTGAGGTGCTGTATATTAAATATTTTCATGTAGTGCAGTAAATCTAATGTGTTATGTGTCACTTGTGCAGCGGGTGGGTGACTAGGGGCCCAGCTTGCTCAGGGGCCCAGCTTGCTCAGGGGCCCACCTGGGAATTCCCCTGTACCCCTGTGGGCCAGTCCGAGCCTGGTTTTAATTCATTTTCATATCTACTATAAATTCCTTATATATTTTATATAATATTTATTTAAATCTCTAGTACGTAGATATCCAGTTATAGATATCTTAATATACTCATCGCAGTTCTGGAAATGTTTTCTAAATTGCCTGACTTCTTAAAAAGGTCTTTGTAAAAAATATAAACAGGTTATTTTCAAAACCTGTTGCAGTTTTGCCATAATGAGTGGCAGCAGTTTGCTAAATAAAAGTCACACTAAACACAAAAAATTGAAATCCATTGTGTCAAATATTACAGTTAAACTGGAACATATTTAGACAGATCTTCTCTATGTGCCTAGGAGCTCAGGCATGTTTCTCCTCCTCCTTACTTTTCTCTGTCTGAATATAACAAAACTGGCTGCTGCAGGAGCCTCCCTCTTGTGCCCTGTCTGCAGTAGGAACAGAAAAGTTTAGGGTCTATTCACACGTCCGCAGTCTTTTGCGGATCCGCAAAACACCGGGCCCGCACCCCAATAGAATTGCCTATTCTTGTCCGCAGCTCCGGACAAGAATAGGACATGTTCTATTTCTTTGCGGAGTCGGGGACCAAAAGTTAGGGGCCTAGGTCCGGAAATGCAGATGCGGACAGCACACTGTGTGCTGTCCGCATTTTTTCCGTCCCCATTGAAAATTAATGGGTCTGCACCCGTCCCGCATAATTGCGAAACGGATCCGGACCCAAAGTGTGGATGTGTGAATGGACCCTTAAGGTCCACTCCTTGGTTTGGCTGCTGCTTTAAATCCAATGATGGAACAGATTGGCAAGAGATTAACCCCTGTGTTCTCTACGATATTTCTACAAGTCTGTTTTGGCATTATTTTGAAAATCCTCCAGACTGACATACAGTGAAGGCATTCTTCTGACACATAGTGAAAAATATCTATATATATTTAGTTTTATCTTTAATTTCTAGGCTTAGTGTTCTGTTAAAGAAGCAGTGATGCAAAATATTTCTAAAACCACTGATGTGGAGAACATTGTCATAACTATAAAATATAATGTTTTTATTGACAATGGAGAAAACTCACTTCCCTCCTATTACTATGTAAGTCACAGAGCATGTGACACACAACATTCTCCCATAGGAGTCAATAAATTGGTGTTTGACTGAGGTTTTCTATATAAGTGTGTCTGAAGTAAAAACAGTTTAGAAAAATATAATGTTACAGTATATAACTTTAGTTAGTAAAGAAATACAGATGATAACTTCTGTTAGGTCAGGATTTAGTTTTCACTACCAGGATTCAGTACCACATAAAGTAGTACTTCTACACCAATAAAATAGAGTAGTAGTTAGAGATGAGCAAATTGATTCTAAACTAATTAGATTCATTTGGTATTTTGTAAAAAGAGAGAGACAGTAATAAAAGAAATAAAGAAAAAAGCAAGAGGCTAGAAAGAAAAAGATATGAGTCCTATGAGACTTGAGAGTGTTAAGAGTGTACACAAATTTTCAGGCCAACTGGGGCACTTTCAAATTGGGTGAAATTGATTTGGAACAAATCACAGAAAAAACTATATATAAACCATCCTGCACGATATGGTATTAAATGAGCAGATGTATATGGTTGCGTTTACAAAATAACAGAAAATAATGCACTATAAAATTAGACGCAAGCATTGCATATGGACTAGGCCCTCACTCTTAATAAAAACTGAGACACTTGGTCAATACATTTTGATCAAAATACATCTAAGCCCACCTACCGGCGACAAGGTGGTCTCAGTTCAGGCGGGTTCCTATGCTAACCTATTCATGCTGTGGCGCATTTTTCAGGAGCACAGTCCCCGCACATATGGTGTGCTGCCCCTTGTTACCTCCATGTGCATCAGCAACCGGTGGGAGGAGAGACACACACACCTATATGTACCACCTTAATCAAGGTCACCTATTAGATAGGTGGGGCAAAAGTGCACTTGAATATCACTCCCAGTATAGGAGCGTATTCACACATGAAGGTGTCACTCCTTCAAGA
This sequence comes from Bufotes viridis, assembly GCA_033119425.1. Lineage (NCBI taxonomy): Eukaryota > Metazoa > Chordata > Amphibia > Anura > Bufonidae > Bufotes > Bufotes viridis. Next base: position 399,897,433 of record CM065592.1, on the reverse strand, counting down.
CAAATCAAACAAGTCACAGAAAAAACTATATATAAACCATCCTGCACGATATGGTATTAAATGTGCGGATGTATATGGCTGAATTTACAAAATAACAGAAAATAATGCACTAAAAAATTAGATGCAAGCATAGCATATGTACTAGGCCCTCACTCTTGATAAAAACTGAGACACTTGGTCAATACATTTTGGTCAAAATACATCTAAGCCCACCTACCAGCGACAAGGTGGTCTCAGTTCAGGCGGGTTCCTATGCTAACCTATTCATGCTGTGGCGCATTTTTCAGGAGCACAGTCCACGCACATATGGTGTGCTGCCCCTTGTTGCCTCCATGTGCATCAGCAACCGGTGGGAGGAGAGACACACACACCTATATGTACCACCTCAATTAAGGTCTGATTTGGTTCTGAATTGAAATGGGCAACTGATTTGGCCAAATCAACCCCACATCAAATTATTCGCTCAAATAGTCGTGCCCATATATTTGAAAACTGGCAACCGCAAATGTTATCATTAACTTACATATGCTGTTGGAGCTAGTGATATCTCCCTCCCCCCACCCCTCCAGACCCTGCTCAGACAATCTCCACACCCACAGTCACTCTTTTGCATTAAATGCCTTGTTCATATCTGTTGAAATACATTGATATGTTTCATATTTATACATTTTCTCAAAAGCTGATTTATTGAACTTATATTTTAGTATTTTTACAAGTGAATAGAAGAAAAACATTTCCAACAATTGTGAGTTGTTGTTTTTTTTGCTACAAAGAAATAATGTTGGAGAATATTTATATAAGCATAGAGATGTGATAAATAGATTCTTTGAAGTTAAGAGTGTTGTAGACCATTGGGTGTTTAGCAATAGTGTTGGGCACCAATATTCAAATCGCGAACTTCTAGAATTTGTGAATATTTAGAATATAGTGATATATTCGTATTTTCGAATATTCAACTTTTTTTTCATCAGTAACTTCCATTTTTGCTTGTGGGCCAATGAGAAGGCTGCAATGTCTTTGTCTGAGCTTAGCAGCATATCTAGCAACCAATAGGAAAGTTGCCTACCCCTTTAGTATATAAGAACCTCCCAGCAGCCATTTTCTACAGTTAATTACAATTCTGAGAGAGACAGCAGTGTCATTGCTGTGCTCTCTGCTTTCCTGTGTCACATTACATTAGATAGTTAGTTAGTTAGTTAGCTTATCTATATATAATGCAGATAGTTAGTGGGAGAGAGTAGTAGGTTAGATTGCGATATAGTGTAGATGATAGGTTCTGCTGTCCATACCTACATGCTACATACATAGTGCTGTATGCATGTATGTCTGCTACATACATACATAGCGCTGTGATGTCACAAGTTCACACCAATACTTAGTGCACCAATCACTAATATGTAGTCAGACCAGCTAAAATGTTAAGTTGCACGTATTGTGCAAAAATATGCGCATTATTAATTGCCGATTTGCGCAATTGCGAATATATTGGAGCACTCTATCTGCATATAAAGCTATTGTAATGTTTTGCCATGCCAACCGCTTTCTCCAGTCTCAGAAAACTTCTAGCAGCTTGAAAAATGTAGCTATTAAGCATTACGCGCTATTTTTAATTAAGAAAATAACCTAGAATTCACGAATATATGAGGAATTTTCTACCAAATATTCACAAAATATGGTGAATTTGAAAATTGCCCCTGCCACTCATCACTATTTAGCAATGATGACTAAATATCCAAAGCCGGTATTTATGTCCAGCACTATTCTAGAGTGGGAGTTTTATAAACTTAAGGAATATAAAATAAATAGACTAACATTTGAGTAATAAAGGTTGAATCTCAGAAGATTCTTATTTTTATGAACATATTGTGCGCATGGCACTTCATTTTTTGCTGCTGTCTCAGCAACACATATTTAACTTAATATTACAACAGTTTCATACATTGTTGAGGAGGATTATAATAGAAAAGATACTGTCCAAAGAGTTGGGAATTTGATTAAATGATCCTCGATAAGAAATGTCCAAGATATATTTGGAAAGCATTTAGGAAAAAATTGGATCAGCAAATCTGAATAAACAAAATATATATAAAGTGTTAAATGGTATGTCCACATGTTCAACCATATTTTAAAGGGGTTACTCAGGATAGGTCATCAATATCAGATTGGTGGAGGTCTGAATCCCGGGAGCCCCGCTGATCAGCTGACTCTTAGGCATTTTCCTGAGGACAGACCATTAATATCAAATTCCTAGATAACCACTTCTCAAACATTAAAAGTTCTAATTAAAAATACCCTACCATTTTGTAAATACAGCTGCAATGCATTTCTATGTGTCTCCTTGGTTAGAGACAACAATTGAACCTTGTGTAGTCATACTTCCTTCCATCTTTATTCTACTTTTACTTCCATACATCTACTTGACAAGAAGTTTTGAAGAGATGGGGGACAAACATTGTTTAAATTCAAGATATACCTCATTGTATCCTATTAAAGAGACACTTTCATCAGAAAGGGGGGAGTATTTTCTAACTAAGCAATTTTTAAAATTTGGCTTTGTTTTTTTGTTTTTTTTTCATTTTGGCAGTATTATACTATTCAAAATTAAGTACAAAATATTTTTATTCTATAGAAGTAAATAAAGATTTCCACAGAAGAATATTTCACAAATCAATGTTTGATGCTCTGATTGAGTCACTTATTACCCTTCCCTCTGTCCGGAATGAATGGTTTGCATGAGAAAGTCAAGTGAGCCTGTTTATGCTAAAAATTCAAACAAAGGAGGAAGTTAAAGGGGTTCTCTGGGAACAATTTAAAATGGCTACCAGCAACCTGTCCATGGCTGGACTGTTTTTCTCCACTTTCAGAGCTATTTAGGAGGATGAGGCCTCAGTACACTGCTTTATAATATGTGGTAGTGATGCTATCCTGATATGCTATTGTGGCGGATAGCGTTTAGGGGATAAGCCCTTTAAATATTCTTTAATTTTCGTAACACAACACAGGACCCCATAGCTACAATTCCAATTACTGCTGAGCTGGCAGTGTACACATGCCACTCTTCGTTCATGTGACTGCTGCAGCCAATCACTAACCTCCGTGGTAATATGTGCATGAAGGGCACATGATTAATGAGGCCAGTGAATGGCTGCCAAATGAATGATGAATGGCATGTGACTGCTGCAGGCCCAGTGGGGACAAGAGCAATGGTGCTAAAGTGATGGAACTTTAAAAAAGTGAATAGCATTTTTTCTTTATTTCATGCAGGTCCTGGTCTCTGCCAATTTTTTCAAAAATCTTAGAAAACCCCTTTAAATTAATCATGTAAGCATTATTGAAGCATCTATTTTAGCAAATACTTGCATTTCCCATCAGATGACACTCTTGAATCCCCTTTATCTTAGAACCCTAGAGACTAGTGAGTGTCGGTGACTCTGCACACAGAACCCTATTTCTGTGTATAGTGTTCTTTGTGTATATTGTCACTACAATATGGTTGTCATCAATCATTAAATAAGTCACACTTTAATGATAATTAGATAACTTTGCTTTCTCTGCCCCAGTCTGTACAGCAAAGTAAGCTGCCCAGCCACCAGTCACACCTAGTGCATAATATTGTATAGCCCCCTATTGTCATAAATAACAGGATGAGAATGAGCAGTGAATAGTTCAAATCTAACGTTAACCATAAATATATAGCGAGCCAGCAAAAACTGGTATAGTGGAAGGGAGTGAGAGTCACCAATAGTCTCTCCAGAATATACCACAGGAACTCCGAATAGATGACCAAACATAAATCAGAAATGTTCCAAACTACCGTGAATGACAGGAATGTATACAAACAATAAGAAGCTCATACCCCTCAACATGCTGGAATCCTATAGTTACCTCTGTGGCAGACACCTCGAAACATGTTTCCCCTGCTTTTGGCTTTGTCAGGAGGTGGCATCATTTGAAAACCCTTTGGTATTTATAGTAAGATGTGGAAATAAAACTAACCTATGCCCAACAAAACTCCATGGATCCAGTATGTTGATTCTCCACATGCATAGGGTGCACTGGACAAGAATTGCAACCCACCTCAGAAATGACATGAGCTGCAGACAACAGAAACTAGCCAACTGTATGTAATCCAGTAGCCAATGTAAAAACTGGAATATTTCCATATTTTTCACATAGATTTGTATATCTTTATAAAACAATTGATATTAAATAATTCATTTTCTGCTGATACATTCCCTTAACAGTCTACAGTATATAATATAATTTTTGACTTATTTTCTGTAGCCATTCATTATTTTGACAGTATATTTTTCTTTGTGATATGTATTTCCAGTATTGGCTCCTCTCCTCTACCACTCGTCACATTATAAACAACACTTTGCTTATGTCTGAGGATTGTTTGGTAACACAGCCCTGGAACTTACAAATGTGCTTCAACTGAAGAGCTACTTAGAGCGAGGTCTCCGGGGAAAGTGCCATCTGGTTTTGTTACTCACTAATACCATCCAGGTATGTTTTGTTTAATTAATCCTTTGTTTGATTTCAGCATGGGATGTCAGAAAATTTTGAAATGCAAAGTAGTGTATGCATTTGAGATTGTAACCAAAGCTGAACTGTGACATCTTTCATAAATCCTAACTTCCACATTCTAATTAGACAGCCACAAATCCCAAGTCATACCTCTAAAGGAAATGTCAATGAAAATTTGGCACCTTGCTAAGAGAAATATGGAGTTTATATTTGCATGTCATACAAAGAGATCCTTTCAATAAATTCTACATTCTATCTATCTATCTATCTATCTATCTATCTATCTATCTATCAATCATATATATCTATCCATATCTAATATCTATCATCTATCACTCTATCGATCTATCATTCATTATCAATCTATCATCATATCTATCCATATCTAGAATTTGTCAATCTATTTGTCTATCTATCTATCTATCTATCTATCTATCTATCTATCTATCTATCAAATATGCAAAGTGCTGCCGATTTTTTGTTCTTTTTAGTATCTATCTATTTATCTTGTAGTTAAATTGAAAAAAGAGGCATCTATTAAGTCCAGTCTTTCTCAGGAAATTTATACATCATTAGTTCCTAAATTACTTACTATCCTCCAAACCATTTTCTGGACTATAAAACACATAATCCTCAAAACCATTTTCTGGACTAGAAGACACACTGGACTAGAAGACACCATATTTTCTCGACTATAAGACACACTTTTTTAGCAAGAGAAAAATCTTGCTAAAAAGTACCTGCATGTTTTAGTCTGCAGTGGAATTGCACAGGGTATCAATTTTCAATTAAAGATCATGGCATGCACACAATGCGGCTCACGCCCTGTTCTCATTGGTGGCCTCATGTGAAGAAGGAGGGCGATCGTCTAATGTGATTGTGCCTGACGAAGTGCGTTGACTAAATAAAGGAATTATTTCTTCATATGGACCTGCCTACAAGCTTCCTGGTGACAGTGTCTGTATTCCGGTTTCCTTTTTCTGCAATTTGTCCAGTATAAGCTCCCGGCTTACTGACCACATTGTGAAGCCAGTGATACCAAGTAATGGTAAGTGTGGTATATACTGTAACACTATTACTATATCCTTCAGATCCTTCTCCACCCCTGGACCAATATATTTGTAGATACACAACTTCAGAAGGCCCTCCAAACTATGCAGCATTCACAAGAATCTTTATTTATTCAGCCACAAAGTAGTGCAATGCAGTAATACAGCAATGTTCCAGGCTTAGAAAGTAAATAGCATTTTTTCAAGCATGTTTGGTGCATGGTATGACAGCTGGCATTCTATTGAAGTTCGCTCATGAAGACGCTGCCAGGTGATGTTCTCACATGCTTCCAATCATGAGCTACACCTGCAGAGTCTGTCAAAAGAGTGAGCACAATGTATATTACTGTATAGACTAGGTGTGCAGCTGTTTTAGGATGCATGTACCCTGTCATCCATACTTTACATCATATACACACTCCAGGATAGCACAACATTATCTCCTCTCCAGGTATGTCTACTCTGAAGCTAACTCCTACATCCAGCTTTCCCAGAGTCTGATATCGTCCACACCCCTCCTGTTTCCTTCACATTGCTTGGTATGTCTACTCTGAAGCTAACTGCTACATCCAGCTTTCCCAGAGTCTGATATCGTCCACACCCCTCCTGTTTCCTTCACATTGCTTGGTATGTCTACTCTGAAGCTAACTGCTACATCCAGCTTTCCCAGAGTCTGATATCGTCCACACCCCTCCTGTTTCCTTCACATTGCTTGGTATGTCTACTCTGAAGCATTAAAGTATAACTGTCAAATGTTTTTTTTTTTTTACTATTGGATTTTGGTGATTAATATCACCTTGTTGGCCCTGTTTTAATTTCTGATTGTTTAATAAATAACCCCTAAAAGCCACCTAAAAGTCCCCAGTATTGGCTATATTTACCTGAGATAAAATCAGGTTGCTATGCTCCTTCCGTCTACCAGATAGAGGACAGAGCACGCTGCGTGCACTGGGAACTGATAGTGAGTCAACATTGTAAGGGAATGTATAAAAAGCCAGGTTCTTCCTGACAGGAGATAACAGTGCTGGGCTGTGTGTGTGAACTTCTCCACATGTCTGTGCTTGGCAGACACTCCCTTAGCAGTTCTGAAGAAAGTACATATGCCGGCTGCTCAGTGTATAAATGACAGCCTTATCTGATAAGAGGAGAGCTTGTAGGAAGACTACAGGCTTCAGCCAGACCTGGGAACTTCACTGCAAGACCCCCCTATACAGAGCTGGTCTTCACTAACTTTACTGCAGGTGTCCTATGGATTAGCCTCAGGGCTGAGTTCGGCCATTTTAACAGAATAGTGAAATTGCATTTTTATGCAGACTGGTTGCTAAGGGCTGAATCTTATTAAATAAGGGGTAAGTAAGTCTAATAGTTATTGATTCAGGAATATTATCATATTAGTAACTACATATATGAAAACTGAAATTTGGGTCTAAATGTGACAGTTATCCTTTAATGTCTCTTTCCCTGCTGGATTTATTGAGGATTTATTTACATTGACTATTTCTGTATCTGGTCCTCCCTTGATTAGGCCATAAGTAGCCCCCTCCCCTCTTGTTCACACCTGATTGAACACTGAGTGGTATAAATCTAAGTTGTTAGGTCATTCCAGACCTTGGTCATTCCAAAATGCACCATCTTCAAAGTGCAACATTCTAAGTGCTGAGACTGAATTATACCAGAATTGAACCAGAAGGGACCCAAAGGTAACTACAAAAAAGTAAATGTAAACAATGTTTCACTTTTTCATCTTACTCTTCCCACTTTTCCTAAACCTCCTAAAATACCCCCACATCCATCCTCCCAGCAAGGAACTATTCATATCTCCCTCCATCTTACCTTCTCATCTGACCGCTTGCACAAACTTGTTTGGCAATGTAAAACACTTCCTTCTCAAACACACACAGATACCCCCTGCCCTTTCTTTTTCTCACCTACTGACACTTTCTCTGCTTCTCCTTATTGCTGGTGATATCTCACCAAATCCAGGCCCCCTCAGCAAATCCCCACTATCACCTCTACCTCCTACTACAAATCTCATTCCACAAATTTCTGCAACCCCTTAAACCTAATAACCATTCCTCTGACCCCTGCTCCTTTGGTTCCTCTTTCTGGAGCATTATGGAACGCTCGCTCTGTCTGTAACAAACTCTCCTACATTCATGATCTCTTTATCTCTCAAAAACTTTCCTTTCTGGGTCTCACAGAAACATGGCTGACACCCTCCGACACCTCCTCCCCTGCTGCACTCTCGTATAGTGGATTTCATTTCACTCACACCCCCCGCCCTGGCAGCAAACATGGTGGAGGAGTTGGTCTTCTCCTATCAGATACCTGCTCCTACAGCCCAACTCCACTGCCGCCCTCCATTGCACCCACTTCATTTGAAGTACACTCTGTCCGCATCCTCTCTCCCTCCAACCTCCAAGTAGCTGTTATTTACCGCCCCCCAGGCCCAGCCACCATCTTTCTTGACCACTTTAACACCTGGCTTCTACACTTTCTTTCTGCTGACATCCCCACTATCATCATGGGTGACTTCAACATCCCCATTGACACCTGCCACTCAGCCGCCTCTAAACTCCTATCGCTCTCTTCCTCCTTCGGCCTCTCACAGTGGTCTTCCGCTCCCACACACAGAGATGGTCACACTCTGGATCTTATCTTTACCCGCCTCTGCTCCCTATCTAACCTTTCTAATTCGCCTCTCCCCCTATCCGACCACAACCTACTCACCTTCTCTTCACTGGTCTCATCTGCTGCTCCCTCGGTCCACACACTAACACATCCCCGCCGGAACCTTAAACATCTTGACTTTCGCTTGCTCTCCGACTCTCTTCTGCCACTCTCTTCAATTTTTTCCCTCCAAGACCCAGATACTGCCACCACCCTATATAACACCACAATAAGTGCAACTCTGGACACTATTGCCCCACTTACACACAACAAAACCAGAAAAATCAACAGACAACCCTGGCATACCGACCTGACCAAAAATCTCAGACAAGCTTCCAGGGCTGCAGAGCGGCGATGGAAGAAATCCCATTCTAAAGATGAATTCACCGCATACAAGCAATCCCTCCTCATTTTCAAATCCTCACTTGCTGATGCAAAACAGGCCTACTTCTCATCTCTCATATCTTCCCTATCCCACAACCCAAAACAACTTTTTAACACCTTTAATTCTCTTCTCTGTCCACCAGCGCCCCCACCCTCTCCTCTCATCTCAGCTGAGGATTTCGCCACATTCTTCAAACAAAAGATAGTCAACATCAGAGAAAGCTTCAACACACCGTCTCCACAGACCCTCCACACAGCTGCTCTGTCCTCTTCTCCCAAAACCCGCTTCTCCGCTATTACAGAAGAAAAACTCTCCACTCTACTCTCCAAATCCCATCTCACCACCTGTTCTCTTGACCCAATCCCATCCCACCTCATCCCTAACCTCACCACAGTGTTTATCCCAGCCCTAACTCATCTCTTCAACCTATCACTAACCTCTGGTCTCTTCCCCTCTGCTTTTAAACATGCTACAATTACACCCATCCTCAAAAAGCCATCACTTGACCCATCTTCTTTGTCCAGTTATCGCCCCATATCACTTCTTCCATATGCCTCAAAGCTACTTGAGCAACATGTCCATTCTGAACTGTCCTCTCACCTCTCCTCCTGCTCCCTCTTTGACCGGCTACAATCTGGCTTCTGACCCCATCACTCAACCGAGACTGCCCTCACCAAAGTCACCAATGACCTACTACTTGCCAAAACCAAAAATATTACTCTGTCCTCCTTCTCCTTGACTTGTCCTCTGCCTTTGACACTGTCGACCACTCCCTTCTGTTACAAACTCTCTCATCTCTTGGCATCACTGACCTGGCCCTCTCTTGGATCACATCATACCTCACAGACCGGACATTTAGTGTCTCCCACTCTCACGCCACCTCCTCGCCTCACTCCCTCTCTGTTGGTGTCCCACAAGGCTCCGTCCTAGGACCCCTGCTCTTCTCTATCTACACCTTCGGCCTGGGACAGCTTATAGAGTCCCATGGTTTCCAGTATCACTTTTATGCTGATGACACACAAATCTACCTCTCTGGTCCAGACATCACCACCTTACTATCCAGAATCCCACAATGCCTATCTCGCATATCCTCCTTCTTCTCCTCTCGCTTTCTAAAACTTAATATGGATAAAACAGAATTCATCATCTTTCCCCATCTTGCTCACTCCCCCCAACCGACCTATCTATCACAATCAATGACTGCACACTCTCCCCGGTCAACCAAGTCTGCTGCCTTGGAGTGACCTTGGATTCTGCCCTCTCCTTCCGACCACACATCCAAGCCCTTTCCACCACCTGCCGTTTCCAACTCAAAAACATCTCCCGCATCCGCCCTTTCCTCAACTTTGAATCGGCAAAAATGCTTATACATTCCCTCATCATCTCCCGCCTAGACTACTGCAACATTCTCCTCTGTGGCCTTCCATCTAGCTCTCTCGCACCCCTACAATCTATCCTCAACTCTGCTGCCCGACTAATCCATCTCTCCCCCCGTTACTCCTCTGCATCTCCCCTCTGCCAGTCCCTGCACTGGCTCCCCATTGCCCAGTGAATTCAGTTTAAAATACTAACCCACACATACAAGGCCATCCACAATCGGTTCCCTCCCTACATCTCTGAGCTACTTTCCCGATACATCCCCACACGCAATCTTCGATCCTCACAGGACCTCCTTCTCTCCTCTCCTCTTATCACCTCTTCCCACACTCGCCTCCAGGATTTCTCCCGTGCATCACCTATACTCTGGAACTCGCTACCCCAACATATCAGACTCTCACCTACAGTGGAATCCTTCAAAAGCAACCTGAAAACCCACCTCTTCAGACAAGCCTACGACCAGTGACACTGCTGCTTTTATACCGCCATGACCAGCTTCACCCTCGCCTACTGTCTCCATCTCCATACCATGTAGATTGTAAGCCCTCACGGGCAGAGCCCTCTATCCTCCTGTACCAGTCTGTAACTTGTCTTGTTCATGCTTAAGGCAATTGCCTGTATTATGTATGTGCACCGCTTATGATATGTACAGCGCTATGGAATGAATGGCGCTCTAAAAATAAATAATAATAATAATAAAAATAATAATAACATTAGTTGTCTGAGGGTCACTGTATACAGCTCAATTAGCGCAGAAAGTCTTCATCTTCACCACTTGTAGCCTGTATGTCACCCCGGTATTGAAGATTTATCATCCTTGTAGTGACATGTACAGAATAGCACCTGTATATAACAGTTTATAACAGTTTATTTTGTACTATTTTGAACTTCCATAGTTTCTTGAACAAGTTCAATCACACCTAACCTATGACCCATGGTGTTAAATAAGTAGAAAATATGTTTTCCAAATTTTCTATTGTCTAAACCTGGGTTGCGTCTTATGGTCCAGTGTGTCTTATAGTCTGGCAAAATAAATTAAATATCTTGCCATGTTAAATGCTGTCATAATATCTACAATTAGTACATCTTGATGTTAGGCATTCTATAGTTTATCTAACTGTAAAGAACCTTTTTGCTATACTAATGTCTAAATCACCGTTCCTCCACATGTAAAGAATGTCCCTTGGTCCTTTGCACAGTTCTTTGAAAATAATGGCGGTCATTTATCAAAGACCGGCATTTTACTCCCTGTCTTTAATATCCCCCATGCTGCTGGAGGATACACTTTATTTTTGATCAGGCACAGGCCTTGACATAAATAAATCTCATTGCCCGGCAGTCCTTTTGCGTTGACTGAAATCTACTCCAGCTCAAGCATAGAAAATATTTTGTTGTAATTTATGCCAGGGTCAGACTAGCCCACTATGGTAGCAGAGGATAATTTGGTGGGCCGAGGGTCTGATACCATAGTGGGCCCCAAAGGTCCAGGAGAAAAATTCAATTGGAGCTGCCTTTGGAACTAGTAACTTGCAACTAGGGTCTATTTCTTTAAATCAAAACCTATTACACTTCATTGATGATACGGGGGTTGGCCTTGAGAATAATTTCCTCAGGTGTACCCAAGGAACCGCAGCCTGGCCCTGTTTTTGCCAGTAAACTGTGATAAATGATGGTGGATCCTGAGGACAGGCCATCAATATCAAATTACTGGATAACTCTTTTACATATGAAAATCTAGAAAATTACCCTCTGTAAGAAATTTTCAAAGCAACAAAGCATGTTACGTAACACAAACTGATAAAAACTAAAATTATCCACAGCGAGCGACTGGTCAGAAATTCATGTTGTTTCTAAAATTCTCCTAATTGCCATCTGTCTGCACTTACAGGATGTGTAATGAGTTTACCTATATATTTAGATATTTAATCTGTAGAACAGAGATGGCGAAAATAGCTCAGATCTGAAGTTATAATGGTTTGTAAAACAGAACCTCTAACCCCTTGTTCAGAAATCTAACGCCTTAGAAGGAGACCACCAGGTGTGTAAAAAGAATAATTGTTAACATCTTAAATTCATCATAGAAATGCAGAGCTAAGAGAACTGAGCAGTGTGACCCTTGATAGTTACAAAACAACTTTGCCAAATTGATCAATGCACTATATGGTACATACTGTATATAGATAGTACAAGCAATCAACATTTGTCTCATATGCAGACATTGTGTTGTATTAGAGTTCATGCACTCTGAATTGTTGACTGCATGAACCTAAAACAGTAGCACATGGAGTTCATGTGCTACCATATACTACTTGCAAGGAAGAAGGCCTCCATAATTCTGAATATGAGGGAGTGTGCCATGATTGTGTTTCTCCCAGATTCTTGTGAAAAAGAACCTGCTCTGTGTGTGCCCCTCACATAAAATCAGAGGTATACATGGATACAGTTTGGTAGTATGACATCGGCTTGAGCATCTCCATGCTCGACACATGCTGTGTCCGGCCGAATACTGTGTGTGCTCGAGCATGATGCTCAAGTCAGTGTATTTAAATCTAATTTAGCCTCTATTTCTGAAAAGTTTCTAGTAGGATTTGAAGTCACATTACAGCCAAGAACCTTAACCACTACACTATAGAGCTCCATAGCCAGTTTAAAAAAATAATAATAAATATATATATATATATATATATATATAACTTCTTCTGTATAGGAATACTTACTACTACTACTTACACAATGATATATATATATATATATATATATATATATATATATATATCATACATCTAATATATATGAATACATAATATGTGGGACACTACTACTGATGTTTTAGCCATAATATATTTATATATATATTATAATATACTATATATTATACCAATATAATAATATATGTAAATATATTATGGCTAAAAAAAATATATATATAAATATATATAAATTAGCTTATATTTCTGAAAAGTTTCTGGCAGGATTTGAACTCACAGCCTTCTACATTACAGCCAAGAACCTTAACCACTACACTATAGAGCTGCATGGCCATAAATACAAATAAATGATACTTCTGCTGTATAGGAATACTTACTAGCAGTTAAAAACGCTAATATATATATATATATATATATATATATATATATATATATATATCATACTGGCACCTTCATGTGTGAATAAGCTCCTACACTGTGAGTGATATTCAGGAGCACTTTTGCCCCACCTATCTAATAGGTGAACTTGATTAAGGTGGTACATATAGGTGTGTGTGTCTCTCCTCCCACCGGTTGCTGATGCACATGGAGGTTACAAGGGGCAGCACACTATATGTGCGGGGACTGTGCTCTTGAAAAATGCGCCACAACATGAATAGGTTAGCATAGGAACCCGCCTGAACTGAGACCACCTTGTCGCCGGTAGGTGGGCTTAGATGTATTTTGATCAAAATGTATTGACCAAGTGTCTTCGTTTTTATCGAGAGTGAGGGCCTAGTCCATATGTTATGCTTGCATCTAATTTTATAGTGCATGATTTTATAGATATGCAAATTACCAGTACCTTTGTGCCCAAGGGGCTGTCCCTCCGCCATTTTGTGCCCAGCCGTGGGATTAGGGACTCCTAAGCCAAACTAGAGTCCCGACACCCTCCCCTCTTCAGAGCAGGGGTTGTCTGGTTTAATGCTCGGGTTCTCCCATTGACATCCATTGTGCTCGGGTGCTCTGTAGAGCACCCGAGCATTGCTAAGTGTTCTACCAGAGCACACAAGCACTTTGGTGCCTGATCAACACTAATGGTTACCATATAATTGATTCATAAAACACTGTTCCCATCTGCAGAAGGTTTAAGTGGTGCAGCAAGACTTTTGTGGCCTCAGATAGGAAGCAAAGTGTCGCCCCCACCATCTAAACCAAGCACCCAGAAAAGTTAAAAGAAATAGCAGGAACTCTTCTCAGCAGTCATAAGTGTCTTCTGAAAATTCTCCATTGATTCTCCAATAGGTTAGAATACTAGAAATCTCAAACTTGGTAAATCAATTCTAATAACTCAATATAACAACTAACATCTAAATTAGAGATGAGCGAATTGAATCCCACAAAGTGGAATTGGATCCGAATTTCAGGATAAATTCAGTTAGCCTAGAAGCCAAATCTCTTCGTGCTTCATTCTGCGAATCAATTTAACCTGAAATAGTAAAAAAAACTAAAAAATTCAAACTTACCTCCTCCATCTGCTCGCGACGGGCCGCCAGCCTCCATCTTGTTTGAAGATCTCGGTCGAAATCCCGCGTGGCGTGAGATTACATCATCACGCCCGCTGGTGTGATGACATCATACATCACCACGCCAGCCGGCGCGATGACGTAATCTCGCGCCACACAGGATTTCAGCCGAGATCTTGAAGCAAGATGGCGGCGGCCGGACCGTTGTGAGCAAATGAAGGTGGTAAGTTTGATTTAATATTTTTTTAATTTTATTATTTTACACTCAGATGCCGCAATCATGAATGAACGCGGCATTTCAGGGGTACAATGACGGGGACGGCGCAATCGCAGCTCCATGTCGTTGCACCCGCTACTTACAAAAAAAGTAATTAGTCATGAAGCTAATTTTTTTGTCAAGTTCGGCGAATCAGCCAAATCGAACTTTTTAGAAATTCGCTTATCTTTAATCTAAAGCCAATACTATCACATTCCAGAAAGAAAAGCAAGTATCATATGTATTTGTCTTTATATTTCAATAGGTAATATGAATATAATAAAAGTAAGGCTGAGATATAAAATCTAAGGTTAAGAGCACAATGCCCTTAAAGGAGTATTCCAGCCAATAACATTCACTTGTCCACTGGATAGGTGATACCTTTTAGACCAGTGAAGGTTCAACCACTTGGATCTGCACCAATCACTCTAATGGACCTTAGTCTCCTGTTCCTCCCCTGTAACATATAGACTAGGAATTTGTATGAAGTGAAAGTTAAGGGGTTGCCTCACTTAGGCAAATGGTACTTACCATGTAGACAAAGTTGAAGAGGTTGGGCAGGGGTTTTATATTGATGGCCTATCCTCAGGATAGGTCATCAATAACTCATCAGCTGGGGTCTGACACCACTGCTAATCAGCTGTTTGCAGAGTAGGTGGTGTTCCATTCGAGTGCTACTTCCTCTTCATTACAATAAGCGTTGTTTCCCTTGCAGCAGCGTAGTGTAATTACAAGTACTTACTCCATTCAAGTAAATGGAATGAGTACTTGTAATTATACTTGCTTCCAAGATGAAGGGCAATGTAATGAACAGGAAGCAGCGCTCGCAAGGATCGCTGCCAACTTTTCAAACAGCTGATCAGCGGGGGTTCCAGGTGTTGGACCCCCGCTGATCATATATTGATGACTTCTCCTGAGGATAGGTTATCAATATTAAACCTGTGCACAACCCCTTTAATACAAGACACTTAATAATGTATTGTGATTGTCCATATTGCCTCCTTTGCCGGCTTGATTCATTTTTCCATTACATTATACACTGCTCATTTCTAGGGATAACGGCCACCCTGCAAACCATCAGCAGTGGCCGTGTTTGCACACTGCCATAGCCCAGGCCACCAGAGAGGACCTCACTTTTTCCTATAGGGTGCGAGCACGACCATTGCTGATGGATTGCAGGGTGGTCATAACCCCTGGAAATGAGTAGTGTATAATGTGATGGAAAAATGAATCAATTCAGCAAAGGAATTAATATGGACAATCACAATACATTAGTAAGTGGCTTGTATTAACTTTCTCCACATGATAAATGCCATTTGCTGAAGTGAGACTACCTCTTTAGGCCACATGCACATGACCGTTTTTTTATGCTGTCCGCAAAAAGGGGTTCCGTTGTTCAGTGATCCGTGTCCGTTTTTGCCTCCCGTTGTGTTTCTGTGTGTCTTCCGTTTTTTTTAGCGGACATGACCCAAAAGATTTTACCAAAAGACAGGCTGACAATTTTTGCCAAGTGCCTGCCAAGGGATCCGTAAAAAAAAAACGGACTCGGAACGCGGATGACACACAGATGGCCATCCGCATTTTTTCACGGTCCTATTGACTTGAATGGGTCCGTGAACCGTTTTTCACGGACAAAAATAGGACAGGTTATATTTTTTTGATGAATCACGGACCACGGACGCGGAGGACAAATGGTGCATTTGCCAAGTTTTCCACGGACCCGTTGAAAACCAATGAGTCCGCAGAAAATCGCGAAAAATGGAGCAACGAACACGGAATCAAACAACGGTCGTGTGCATAAGGCCTTAAGCTGAGAACATATGGATTTTATCATGACAATGATAGGATAAAATATCTAACTATGAGTAGCTACAGTACTATTATCTATGTCATACTAAGGGTACGTTCACACTTGCGTTGTTTGATTCCGGCAGGCAGTTCCATTGCCTGAACTGCCTTCCTGATCAGGCAAACTGTATGCAAACACGTTATTTTTAGACTGACCAGGATCCTTATCAGTCTGACATATGCATTAAAATACCTGATCAGCATCCTGATCAGTCTGAAAAATGCATTGCAATACCGGATCCGTTTTTCCCAGTGTCATCCGGTAAAACGGATCGAGTATTTATTATTTTCACATTTTTAAAGGTCTGCTCATGTGCAGACCGGACGACCGGATCCATCAATGCGGTAATTTTAATTCCGGATCCGACACTAATGCATTTCGATGATAAATAATGCCGATATTCCGGCATGTGCTCCAGAATTTTGGACGGAGAAAATACCACAGGATGCTGCAGTATTTTCTCCGTCCAAAAAACGTAAGAGGGACTGAACTAATGCATCCTGATGCATCCTGAATGGAATGCTCTCTATTCAGAATGCATTAGGATTAAACTGATCAGTTTTTTTCCGGTACTGAGCCCCTAGGACGGAACTCAATGCCGGAAAAGTTTAACGCAAGTGTGAAAGTACCCTAAGATAATATTCTCTACATTTCTGTGTAAAAAGTAGAGGGGTCCAGCTTCTGATAAACCGATATCCTTTATACCCTGAATAAAGGATATAGTTTTATCAGAAGCTGGACCCCTCTACTTTTTTTACAGTTTATGTTGGCCTTGTCCTGGCCACATCTGTGCCTCTGATATGATACCCAGGTGATCGCTGCAATTTGACTTTCTATTCTCTACATTTCTGGATGATATTATGTCTACAGATACTCTCATCAACCTTAATTCAGGGATTTCAATGGTATAATGTGTGAATATATTTTCAATCTTTCATTAAAATAAGTAAAAATCTGTAGAAACAAAAGTAATGTAAAATATATAAATTAAAAAGCTACTACTGTAGATGCTCTTCTTGCCGTCAAGAACAGTTCTTTTTTTTATGTGGATCATGAATATCCAAATGCATATTGCAGTCTTTTATTATAAATCTTAGACGTCTTTCCTGTAAATCAACATATTTATGAGGAAGATTCATGCTACTAAATGCTAATTATTAAAACTAATCAGTTTAATGATAGTTGGTGTGATTCTAAACATGATTAGGTTCTGTATTTTGAATCGTAGTTACTGAACTTCTTTTGCATCTTCGAATTCCATTACTTTTAACCCCTCCTTTGCTGAATGTATTTTATGCTACTCCTTGCAATAATATTTATACACTGAAAACCTTTATTACTCTATGTTAAACTATGAGGCAAATACAATGAAATCTAAAATTCCAAAATGACCAAACAACCACTTTAAATAGGTTTTCCCAGACTTTTTACTGATGACCTAGCAGTTTGGAATACTTTATTAGTGTTGGAGTCCTTATTGACATTTGTGGAAAGCTGATGTAAAGCTAGCGGCCTGTGTCCACCGCTCCCCTCGCTATGTGTCTGTCCAGTATGCATGTGTGAACAGAAGTTTACTTCAGTGTATCTCACCTCAGGTTCAGCACTGCAGGGGTTACACCCTTTCTTTGTTTGTTCTGTGTGTTGCCGTCCAGCTGCTTACCGACTTTAATTCATCAGCACCCTCTATATATACTAGCTTGTCTCTCTCACCCTTTGCCTGATCAATACAGGTCCTGCTAGGTTCTGCAAGTCTGCTTTACCTTGCAATCCTAGCTATAATCTGTTTACCTGTTGGTGTCCTGTTGCCTTCTTGGACTTTGACCTAAGCCTGTTCCTGACTACAAGTTATCCAGATTCCTCTGCAACTATGCTATAGTGTCCTTGATCCCTATGGGTCAACAGTCTACCGCTCTTGGCGGTTGACACAGTGGATCCACATCCACAGATGGTAACAGATAAAAATAGTGAAATCTGTATACCACAAATACAGCATTAATATTTACCCAAATGTTTACATCGTAATACTACCATACAATGTCAAATAATACATCCATAAATTGCCCATACAATAGAACTATTCAGTGCTTAAATAATTCCGTCATACGGTAAGCTCCTAAAACAGTGGCCCACCTTCAATAGAGGCAGACCACAAGACTGATTTGAGGCCTAGAGTGTGGGGGCCTGATGCTAAACTTCTTCTTCTTTCTCTTTCCAATGTAAAAGAACTGTGTTTTGTATGCAGTCACCACTGGAGGGAGCTCATTGCAAGCAAATTATTGCAGCTTCTAATTCAGCCAACTGTAACTTCATAAATTCCTATGCATTGAGCTCCCCCTAGTGGTGGCTGCAGGCAGCCAGTTTTGTAATACAAGGGAAGCAGTTGATAAATCAATGTATTTATTGTCTGGTGTAAATATATTGAGAAACGTAATTAAGAATAAGCGCCCTATTTATGAAGCACTTGCTCCCCATTTTCTGACATTGAAGTCAGCTAAAGAGGAGGACGTTAGGTGTTTTATTACATTTTTTTTAATTTAAGTTTCTCCGGCTTGAAAAACATTAAACATAAATTCATCAGAAATCTGGGGCATGGCACTTTGCATTCTGTATTGCATGGAAGTGATTAACGCATGCATACTAGGAATCTAGGTGGGGCATGAGGGTCCATTGCAATTGTTGCCATGGGGCCCTGTAAGACCTAAGCCTTGTAATGATACTACTATTTACCGGTAACTCCCTCATAGCGCTGCCATATACAGTATTTCCCGCACAGTACTACCAAACATCCAATTAAACTGGCATTCACTGACCAAATAATGCTGCCATACAATATCGAGGTAATACACTCATACTGTTTAACATGCAAATAAATCCCACATGATACCACTATATATACTATAGGCCAGATTTATCATTACTCTTGCAGTTCACTCCACTTTCAAAGAAGGCGTATGTGTATTTGAGTCAAGTCAAATTTATCATGGGCTCTTTCAGAGGTTGATAAATCTGGTGTATTTCTGGTTCCTAGTTGTATTTTGGCTTTGTCTTTGGAAAAGTCGCAATTTTAAAAAAGTGATTTTGTCAAACATAAGCATGGTCATGAGTGGAGTGAGTTTGCGCAATTTTTTGCGACTTTTTTGCGACTATTTAAAAAGTCGCAATAATAAATCTGTCTTGCAAGTGATTTACATACGACAAAACGCCCATAAACTTGGTTTTGGAGTGAGTGGCGTAAGTCTCCAAAAAGTCGCAAAAAATTGCGCACTTGGCTTTTTGCGCAATTTTTTGCGACTTTTCAACTCCAGAAAAGTGACTTAGGCTAATGATAAATCTGGCCCTATGTATTGTACATGAGAAGTGTAACTTATTATCCCAAAGATGTTTGATGGGCTTGAGGTTAAGACTAAACACATGTGGGAACTATTCAATAAATTCTTTCATTTTGACCAGAATCGAAAGTGTTGAGATTGCCAGGAGGAATTCATTCATTAAAATTAGAACTGTCTGAATTTTACAATCGATTCACTCATCTCTATTTGTAATCAGTACAGGAACACAGCTAAAGTTGATGTGGAGACATAACTGCATTTGGGGGGCTCAAAGGACGATCTGCCAGATAAAAACATACAAGTATAAATTGCCCATGATAGATGTGAAGGGGTGGATGAGATTTTGCATTTGGCCCATGAGCTGCAGATCAGCTGTGAGTGCCACAGCCTCTTTCTAGGCCAGTGACATCATCATGTATTGGTCATATGGCCTAGTTGCAGCTCAGCCTCATTCAAGTCAATGGAGCTGAGCTGCAATACCAAGCACAGCCGCTATGCGATGTACAGTGCTTGGTAAGCACCTGGGAAGCCACGGCACTCACCAAAGCTCCGGTTAGTGCCACAGTTTGCAGAAACAGATGATTATGGGGTTGCCGGGACTCAGAACTCAGAATATGATATTGATGACCTATGCTGAATATGATATTGATGACAGGTCATCAATATTATTTCCTAGATAAGGAAGTTATATATCAGATTCAATGTTAGAATACATTCTTATGGAAATATTTAATTAAATAAAGGATTGTACCACTTTGTTGCCTTTGGCCTGTTTTTCACGAAACCTTACAAAGGAGTTAATGAGTCTAAAGAATATTTAAACCCTACAAATAATTTTTTGCCCATTTTCCAAAAACAGACATGGTAAATTGAATGGTGATCTAAAATATTACAACTAATCCCTGCAAAAATAAGTCCTCATACAGCTATATAAATGGCAAATTTTAAAAAAAGTTATTGGAATGTTGGGGGGGGGGGGGGGGGAATGAAAATGCAAAACCAAAAATGGGCCCCGTACTATATGCTCTAATTATACAAACAATGAAGAACTTTTAAAAATGGAGTTATACTCACCTTTAACCCTTACATTCTAAAACCACATATGAAGAGCAGGTGACCAGCAGTTGGATCCAACTAACTGATAAAAGTGGAGTACAACAACCTTTTTGCCACTGCCTATTCTTTTGGAGGGCCCAGGCAACTGTCTGTTGGCCATAGTGTACCGCAACTGTATCAGTAATGTAACAGATTAACTATGAATGTGACAGCAGCTGAACAAGATAAACGCAGAAATATATTAGACCACCCTTTAATACTGAGGTACAGTAATTCTATGAACAAGAATGGGGGAGATCCCCCTTACCAGCTCCAACAGAATAGTGGGATATTGATGATGTAGTTGGCGTGTCATGGCAAGTTGAGACTCCTAAGAGTCTGCCGTTCTTCAAATTGGAGACTTTATTGAAATATTTTTATACAACAAAAACTAGCTTTTCTTGACTAGAGATGGGCGCGAATTTTCAAATTGGAATTTTAATCCCGAATATCACCACTTAGAGAATTTGCGAATATTTAGAAAATAGTGATATATATTCGTTTTTTTCGAATATTATATATTTTTTTTATCCCTCCCTGCTTCTTGCTTGTGGGACAATGAGAAGGCTACAATGTCTTTGTCTGAGCTTAGCAACATGCCTAGCAACGAATAAGAAAGTTGCCTACCCCTTTAGTATATAAGAAACTCCCCAGCAGCCATTGTATGCAGTATTTTGCAGATATGAGAGAGACAGCAGTGTTATTGCCATGCTCTCTGCTCTTCTGTGTCATTGCATTAGATAGTTAGTTAGTTAGTTAGTTAGTTAGCTTATTTATTACAGATAGTTAGTGGGAAATAGTCAGTGTAGGTTAGATAATGATATACTGTAGCTAATAGGTTCTGCTGTCCATACATACATGCTACAGAAATAGTGCTGGAATGTCACAAGTTCATACCAATCACTAATATGTGATCAGATCTGTTAAAATGTAAAGTTGCATGTATTGTGCCAAAATATTCGCATCATTAGTGCTGATTGCACAATCGCGAATATTTTGGAGCACTCTATCAGCATATAAAGCTATTGTAATGTTCTGCTGTGCCAACCATTTTCTCCAGTGTCAGGAAACTTCTAGCAGCTTGAAAAATGTAGCTATAGTGACCCACGCCTATATTTTGTCGCATTATGTACATATTGCATTGCTGATTTTCGCAAACAAGACCATACATGTTTCGGGCGACACTAGCCCTTTGTCAAAAGAATTTAAAAAATCACACACGGTTACAATTAAAATTCATGTTTGAAAATGGACCGAAAAGTCACAGACAGACACATCATTGAACAGGTAGGAGTTAACCTACCACTCAGGTGCTGGTATCTTATTGTTCCAAAAATAGGAAACACCTGAGATAGGAGTCAACATCAAGATATGTTATTATTCAAACATCAATAGAATATGTTTTTATGTATTTCGTAATAGCAAAAAATGTAAATAGAAATGAAACCTTCTAATAGTTATTAAAACTGCATGGTGTCAATAATAATAAATGTCATCCTGTCTTTTATTTAAACTTGCTGGAACTCTAAAAATCCAATAGATTTATCTTGCCAGTAATATTGTTCTGAGATCTCCACCCATCTGTGGTTTGAGCACTCTTTCAATTCCACAAAAGATGAAAGAAGATAAATCACCCTTGTGGATATCGGAAAAGTGTCTAGATAGTGCAGAGGCATTTAGGGCCTTTTCATTATTCCCACCAGATAGGTGCTTACGCATCCTTGTTTTTAGAGTATTTGTGGTGCATCCCACAGTCTGCAATTTACAGGAGTTGCAGCTGATAAGTTAAGTGTTACAGTTAATATATGAAGATATTTTGTGACTGTTATTTGTTTTAAACGATGTGAAGGTTTTTGTAGTCCTCACAAAATCGCAACAGCGACATATTTTATGTCCACACTTGAAAAAGCCTTTTGTTGCTAACCATGTGCATTGAGATTTCTCAGAAATAAATAAACCTGTAAAGAACCTGTAGTAGGGGCTTTTTTTTTGCAACACAATTAACACCTTCCAGTAATATGTCTTGAAAAAGTTTCATCCTGATATAACACAGGGATGTATTTGTTTACAATGTCTGTAACCTGCCTATCCTCCAAACTATAGGTTGTACAAAATGTTAAAACTTTTTTTTTGTTGGTTAGATCATGTTTTATTTAAATAAGATGCTAATAAATCACTCCTCTTTTTTTAGAGGGATATTGCAAGCCTTGATCCGATATCCAAGTAGGATACTCCCTAGCCAAAAAACAGCTAGAGATCTGTTCACATTTTCTATTGAAAATTGCATCATCTGAGCAATTGCATCAGGACCTAATAAAATCACCCTTGGGAATGTTTTTTATGACACGGGGTGACATGATTTTGCATATAGCAATGAATTTCCTGCGATGAGGTGTAGAATAATGTATAAACCAATTTATACCCGTGCGGGCTCAAAGAGGGTTCATGTAAATAAATGGTAATGCTTCCTGAGTTTCACTAATGTTCCACATGCACGGTGTATCCCTACCTTAGCTTCAGTGGTTTTCCGTGCTTGATATTTTCTCTCAGCCGCTGTATGCTGGAAAATTCTTATTGGGGCTGAAAATCTTCTGCTCTACTGCTGCGCGCACCGCCCTGGCCGGTGGCAGACGTGCATGCGCAGGAGCCGCTGTGAGAACGGGGAACGTGTGACGTCACAAGGTTCTTACTGGTACCTCCGTGGGACAAACATCATCCAACGCATTTCGGGGCCTTTGGGCTCCTTCGTCAGGGATGTTAAAACGTTGCTGTCCTGTGCAGGTTATAAGCATTACGTTCCTATGGCATCCATTAGCCCTGCAAGAGTTCCCTTGTATCGCACCACTCGGCTTTTTTTCTGCTTTCTCCAGTGTTCATCCCTATTAACCCTTTTTATCCACCCCATAAAAAAGTCTAAAAAGCAAAGAGTTCCATTTCTTGATTTAACCCTTTCGGTGAGAGGCTGTCCAATTTGAAGATCCATTTACTTTCGTTACGTGACATCAGTTTTATATAGTCTCCACCCAACTCTTTCTATCCCTCCAAAAGTGGAGTCCTTAAATTTCCCCTCATGATGTTCAGCATAATGTCTAGATAAACGGTGGCCTTCATATTTTTTACATATATTGTTTATATTGTTTATATGTTCATTTATACGGAATTTTAGCAGGCGTTTCGTTCTTCCTACATATATTTTTCTACATGGGCACAGAATATAATGTATCACTTCCTTTGTGTTGCAAGTAATAAAATCCTCTATTATATGTTTTTCTGATCCCCCATTTATTTCAAATATTGGATTTTTCATATGCGCCATTCTGCAATGTTTGCATGTTTTCCATGGATAGAATCCCTTCCTGGATGCCATTCCTTTGTTCCTATCATTTTTCAGCATTTTTACAGAGGGTGCTATTAAATTCCCCAGGTTTTGTGCCTTCCTAAATGTGAAGGTGGGATTTACAGGAATTTTGTCTCCAATTAGTTTGTCCTGTTTTAGTATATCCCAGTGATTTCTCACTATTTTCTTAAGGGTCCCCATCTCTTCACTATATCATGTTATTATGGGAATTTTTAATTTACCTGCCTCATCCTCATCATTCTGTATGTCTATTTTATTTTCCTTTTGTTTATCCAGTAGTAATTTCTTGCGATCTATTTATTTTATCTCTCTCACTATGGGTGTTAAATCACCCCTTTTCCAGGAATTTTTTATTTAATTCCAATGTCTCCTTTTCAAATCTGAGAGATATATTGTACTTACAGCCAACACCAAAGTGATATTGCTGATAGAGGGGCTACTTACCATCCTATATGCCCAGTGGACTATCCGCGGTTATTACTATATTCAGGACGCCATACATCACTCAGCTGCCTTTATCATTTGGCCATTGCATATAATATGTGTTCTTATTGTTGTAATCTGAATTCTTATATATTGACTACGGGGTATATTAGTTAGCCATGTAGATAAGTGGCAGCTATCCAGCGGTATATAGCTATTGCTATCAGTAGGCTTATGAAATGTTTTGGTGTGTATTTTCCCTTATTCAATAAATATGGTTAGATAAAGGAAGTTGATCCCCTTTTGACTCCAATTACACATAAAATTTAGATAAAAATCATTAATCTTAATCTTTATCTTAATTTAAGTTTCCCACCTTGTTACATCACACGTTCCCTGTTCTCACTGTGGCTCCTGCGCACGCACGTCTGCATCCGGCCGGGGCGGTGCGCACAGCAGTAGAGCAGAAGATCTTCACCCCCGATAAGAAGTTTCCAGCATAAAGCGGCTGAGAGAAAATATCAAGCACGGCAAACCACCAAAGCTAAGGTAGGAATACACCGTGCATGTGGGACATTAGTAAAACTCAGGAAGCATTACCATATATTTACATGAACCCTCTTTGAGCCGGCACGGGTATAAATTGGTGTATACATTTGACTATTATTATAAAAGCCCAATCCGGGGGCTTTGACTTATACCCCAGCAGCAGCACCTTGTCATCATCAAGCAAGGGATTATTAAACAGATAATCACACGGCAGCACAGGTGTAGTTTGTAATATTATTATCTCCTTCCCTGATAATACATTCTGCAGCAAACCGGTACCACGAAGTTAAATTATACCGACCAATCACATCTAAGGTTGCGTTTTAACAGTGAAATTAGCAGGAATCATAATTATAAATAAAACTATAACCATTGGAATATCTGAATAGAGACAGTAAGATACGCCTCCAGCAGTATGAGTGAATTATGGGGTGATAGAAAAGCAAGGATTGAATATATTCAATCCCTCTCCCGTCCTAAATACCAACCTAAGAAAAAACAGAATATACCAGAGGAAGAAATCATTGCCACCGTAACTCACATTAAAAAGCTGGAGAGACTACTATTCACCGAAATGAGAGATTTATGGGAGGTGGTTACTTTGGAAAGATACCTCCGTAATGAAATGATACCAAAAGGCTTAATAGTGTCTAAAGCTTTAACCAGTGATTTTGGAGATACTGAAACCTTAAAGGAATGGGAAGATCATTTTTATGATTTTCCAGGAGGACGGTGCAGTTTATTATAGATAAACGAAAAAACGTATTCAGAAAAAATAATTTTGAAATTATGGGATTATTTGATATCATACAACCCTATAAAGATCACCCTGAAATAATTAAAATTTCCAATTCAATAAGAAGAAGGATTAGAATAAAAGAGGAAGAACTAAGGGAAATAAAAAATAAGAAAATTGAGAGGGATTTAATGATCCAAAAAAATATGAGTACAGAAAAAGGGCATAAATTTCCAAATCCAAATATCATTGAGTACTAACGGTAGTCAGTATGAAACTATAGATGATATTAGCAGTGAAAGTGTAAGAACTCCGACATTTGGGGATATTTCTATACACAATGAGAGTGCCATTGAGGACACACCAACGGAAGGATTATTAATGAGTCAGGGGAATCCTATTCCATTATCCCCAGTGATACACATTCTAAAAAATGTGAGCATAATTACACAAAATAGATATGAACCATTGCAACAGCTTAATGAGGAAGAGAATGACTTAAAAGAAGGAGAGCCGGACGAGTCTGACAATACGGCAAGCAATACTTTAAACACTTTAAGGTGTGTCAATGGCTTCACCCGGTATATAGGATGGAAGGAGGTGACCAGCCACACAGTTTCACCCACAAAAACCAAAATAAGATAGAAGTAAAGGGGAACAGTGAGTAAAATGTAAATTTAATTCAAAACAGGGGCGGTGGCGCCCAATAAAAGCAATAAAACCAAACTTCCAAGGATGATGATTGTGGATTAAATACAACAATAAGAACACATATTATATGCAATGGCCAAATGATAAAGGCAGCTGAGTGATGTATGGCGTCCTGAATATAGTAATAACCGCGGATAGTCCACTGGGCATATAGGATGGTAAGTAGCCCCTCTATCAGCAATATCACTTTGGTGTTGGCTGTAAGTACAATATATCTCTCAGCAGTCCGCTAGTTCACAATGCACGTTGTAGAGATGTTCATTGATTGCTAACACACCGGGCTGAGCGCTAGGTGTGTGGACCAGCACTCCGGTATAGTGCTGTAGTGCCGTGCCAAGCGCTGCCCTGCTGAGCTATGCGGTACAATATCACCCAATGCAGACCTCCGGTATCAGTACATAGGTTTTTCCAGTAGGTTCACACTGGCAAAGCCCCTTACCTTTGCTTCTCTGATGTATCTTGAGGCGCTGCTCCTCCAGGTGCACCCGCGGCGTCCCGCGTGGTGTTTGGGTCTAACGCGGCGTCCCACGTGACCCCATGGAGGAAGTAGACGGGGCTGTCAGTTTGCGCGGTTATTACTATATTCAGGACGCCATAAATCACTCAGCTGCCTTTATCATTTGGCCATTGCATATAATATGTCTTCTTATTGTTGTATTTAATCCACAATCATCATCCTTGGAAGTTTGGTTTTATTGCTTTTATTGGGCGCCACCGCCCCTGTTTTGAATTAAATTTACATTTTACTCACTGTTCCCCTCTGTGGAGTGCTGCCGCCACTTTCCTTTACTTCAATACTTTAAACACCTCAGAGGCATTAAGTAGTGAGAATACCAATAAAATTAGTTGCTATAGAACAGTGGTACGTAAAAAGACAACTTTCAGGAACCATGTAATAGAGGGCAAAATGGAGAAGTTAAAAACAACATCACAACGACCTAAAGGGGAGAGAAATATAACTAAAAATAAAAAAACAATAAAAGTAACAATAAAAAAGACAATAAGGAAGGATTTTATTCAACCGAAAACATTCACAAAAAGAAAAAACAAAGAGAGGAAGGAGATCCGTAAGAAAAACATTAAAAAAGGAGGAGAGAGGGCAAGGTATATTTAATTTGAGTAAATATACCTTGAAGAGTGATGAAATATCCCTATTACAAAAGGGTCTTATATTTGCTCCTACATCAAAATTTTGCCCATTTAATGCATTTATTGGTATAAAAAAGTTCCTACAGAAATTTGCACTAAAAAAACACTCTGAAAAAAACACATAATTTCAAGAAGAAAAATAAGGAAAAGGAAGATAATCAGATAATAAACAAGAAAGATAAGACAGTGATGGAACCATTGTATGGAGAGACTTTGAACTACACTCATACCACTCTAAAACCAAAATCCCACTTTAACCCCCTGGGGGAATATTCGGATGTTCTGATCACATTCCAAACGTTGGTCCTACGAGATTTAAGGAAAATTAACATTAATAGAAAAAGGGGACCCCAGAATTTAACAAAAAAGGAAAGGGCAGCCATTATGAAACTACAGAAAAATAATGAGATTGTGATTAGACCTGCAGACAAGGGGGGGTGGGATTGTCATCTTAGATCTAGAGGCATATCATACAGAGGAAATGAGTTTGTTAAGAGATGAGAAAACTTACAAAAAACTAAAATCCAACTCTACAGAGACCTATAAGAAAAAACTGAATACACTGGTAAAAAAGGGTAATATAATGGGTATTCTGACATCTGAGGAATCTAAATATACAAATAACCAGAACCCAAGGATACCAATATTTTATTATTTACCTAAAATTCACAAATGTCAGACCAACTCCCCAGGGAGACTAATAGTCTTGGGGATAGAGGGGCTAACAGCAGACCCCTCTAAATACGTAGACATTTTGTTGCAAAAATGTGTATCTAAATTATCAGCTTATATTAAGGACACCAAACACATTCTTCAATTATTAGAGGAAGTAGAATGGAAGGAAAATTATATAATAGGCACCATGGATATAACATCGCTGTATACAGTCATAGAAAATACTAGAGGGAGGGAAGCGGCTGGGTATTTTTTAAAAAAAGAAGGAAACCTACTGGAAACACAGATTGAATATATTAGACAATGTATTTATTTTATTCTAACACTTAATTATTTTAAATATGAGAACAACTTTTACCTCCAGACTTGGGGGACCACCATGGGGACCCGATTCGCACTGAGTCTCACTAATTTGTACGTTGGGAGATGGGAGGAGCCTACCGTCTTCACATCTGGTGAACTCGGTGCGGATCTGGTCCTCTGGCGGAGGTTTATAGATTATATTGTTTTTATTTGGAAAGGTGGGGAATTAAAATGAAAACAGTTTTTAGATTTTTTTAAATAAAAATGATTTTTATCAAAATTTTACGTGTAATTGGAGTCAAAAGGAGATCAAATTCCTTGATCTAACCATATTTATTGAAGAAGGGAAAATACACACCTAAACATTTCCTAAGCCTACTGATAGCAATAGCTATATACCGCTGGTTAGCTGCCACTTATCTACACGGCTAACTAATATACCCGGTAGTCAATATATAAGAATTCGGAGAAACTGCAGTAACATAATACACTTTGAAAAGGAGACATTGGAATTAAATAAAAAATTCCTGGAAAAGGGGTACAAATTGAGTGATTTAACACCCATAGTGAGAGAGATAAAATAAATAGATTGCAAGGAATTACTACTGGATAAACAAAAGGAAAATAAAATAGACATACAGAATGATGAGGATGAGGCAGGTAAATTAAAAATTCCCATAATAACACGATATAGTAAAGCCATGGGGACCCTTAAGAAAATAGTGAGAAATCACTGGGATATACTAAAACAGGACAAACTAATTGGAGACAAAATTCCTGTAAATCCCACCTTCACATTTAGGAAGGCACAAAACCTGGGGAATTTAATAGCACCCTCTGTAAAAATGCTGAAAAATGATAGGAACAAAGGAATGGCATCCAGGAAGGGATTCTATCCATGTAAAACATGCAAAAATTGCAGAATGGCGCATATGAAAAATCCAATATTTGAAATAAATGGGGGATCAGAAAAACATATAATAGAGGATTTTATTACTTGTAACACAAATGGGGTGATATATTATATTCCACAAAACAGCAACGTTTTAACATCCCTAACGAAGGAGCCCGAAGGCCCCGAAATGCCTTGAATGATATTTGTCCCACGGAGGTACCAGTAAGAACCTTGTGATGTCACACGTTCCCCGTTCTCACAGCGGCTCCTGCGCACGCACGTCTTCCACCGGCCGGGGCGGTGCGCGCAACAGTAGAGAAGAAGATCTTTAACCTCGATAAGAAGTTTCCAGCATACAGCGGCTGAGAGAAAATATCAAGCACGGCAAACCACTGAAGTTAAGGTAGGGATACACCGTGCATGTGGAACATTAGTAAAACTCAGGAAGTATTACCATATATTTACATGAACCCTCTTTGAGCCCGCGCGGGTATAAATTGATTTATATATTTGACTGTTATTATAAAAGCCCAATCAGGGGGCTTTGACTTATACCCCAGCAGCGGCACCTTGCCATGATCAAGCAAGGGATTATTAAACAGATAATCACACGGCAGCACAGGTGTAGTTTGTAATAATAAGGTTTAGTATAAGTCACAGAAGTCATTTTATTGTTATGTGCACTAAGTTTCAAATTCCAAAAATGAATAGTTGCAGGATAATAATTCAAAGTAAACTGTAAATTGCAGTCATTATAATTGTTTAGATATGTTCTAAAAACGAGAATATCTTCTTGACGCCCCTCCTATTTGATGAGAAGGTCGTCAATAAATCTCCCATACCAAATTATACAGGATGAAAATTTATTATTTTCAGAAAAAATAAAAAACTCCTCCCACCATTCAACAAAAAAGATTAGCTAGAGAAAGTAAGAACTTTTCCCCCATAGATCCTCCTCGCACCTGCAAAAAGAAGTCTTTGTCAAAACTGAAATGATTGTGTTTAAGCAAACAATCGACCTATATTAATGTCAATTGTCTGACTTCATTATTATAAGTATTATAATTGCTCAAATGGTGCGATAATGCTTGAAGAGCTAGATCATGAGGAATGCTACACAGTAAGGATAGGTCATCAATAAATATAACTTGGGCAACCCCTTTAACAATGGTCCCGGGTTCTGCCATGTAAATAAGTGTGACATTGAAAGAACAATACATTGCAGTAAAGAGTCAGCGATCACATAATTGTATTTTCATTTCCACTACTGGAACTAAAAGAGAAAAAAAAAGTTTTATTCATATATTCATAAAGTTTTTTAGAAACTATAAAAAACGAATTAAAAACCTTTTTTCTCACCTTACATAGCCTTTTGTTATAGAAAAAATAAGTCCTATGCATCTCTAACAGCACATAAGAATGGGGCAATTTTTCAGGTGTTTTCCCATAGACTTCTCTTTAGGAAAAAGTCTTTAAAAAAAAAAACTGTAAAAACATTGTCACTAAAATAACAAAAAAAGGGCAAGTAAAATATATACATTCGCAGCACCCTCACAGTGCATTACAAATAGTCCGCCATTAAATGTATTAGCTTAGCCTGTACATACAATAAAATACACATTAGAAAGCTGTCTTTCAGTTGAGCTCTTGTTAAAAAGATTGTGCATATGATATATCTATTCCTGGGCATGTGCAAGACAGACCAGAATATTTGCTTTAATTAAAGATAGTTTTTTTGCAAAGTTTGCAAATCTAGTAATATCGATGTTTACTTCTACGTTTCCATCAGTGAGAGGGAAAGTAATTAGCATTTGGGGTTCCCTAGAAATCAATATAGCCACCAGCCAGGGACATTACTTCATAAAAAGGAAAGGTAATCCGTGGGATTTTTAACAAATGTAGCAGTTTTATTGTGCCCCCTGATACACATGCCCTGAACAGCTTTTGTTTTCATCTCTGGAAATACTCTTTAAACCACACTGATGTCTTTTTCCAACGTATCTATAAAATCACCATGGGATTGACACTCTATAACTAAAAACCTATATAATCTTCTTTTGTCAAACAGTTCACAGTCAGAATGCTATAAAAAAAGAAGGAACACCAAACATAGTAATCTCACTTTCCTTCACAACGCTGGCTATTTGCCAGGTATTTTTAGACAGTATGTGACATCCACTGCTTTACTTCATTCAAGTCTTAATTAAGTACTCACATTACAAGTTACCTACGTGACATTTTCCATTGGTCCGTTGACAACAAGTGAACAGAGTTTGTCTTCCAACAGATTATGCAATCCATGCAGCGCAATAGCTCTGATGTTTTCTCTTCTTGAAAACTGATTGCACATACATCAAATAACTAAAAGAATAAAAGGTCAAACTTTATACGCACTTTTTTACACTCTTTTTCTAAATTATATGATATCATGCGCAAAAATGGAGTAAATTAAACTTTTTCCTTTGTTGTTGTTTTTTTGTCAGAAAAAGCAGAGGCATAGTTAAAAGGGTTTTCCAAAACTTTTTTAATGATGACCTATCCTCTGAATAGGTAATCAGTATGTGACCGGAGAGGGTCTGACACCTGGGACTCCCGCCAGTCAGCTGTTTGAGAAGGCATCGGTGCTCACAGTAGAACCATAGCCTTCTGTCTGCTTACCAAGCACAGCCACATCCGTTTGATAGTGACTGTGCTTGGCATCACAGTTCACACCAATCAGATACTGATGACCTATACTGAAGATAAGTTATCAGTATAAAAATCTTGGAAAACTAAGAAGGGCTGGCTGGCAGCTCATATGTCCTATGTGCTGGGTGCCAATGAAGGTGTTTTGATTTTGTACTTCACCAGCCTCAAGTATTTTAAAGGGTATTCCAGCCAGAAGAATTCATCACCTATTTACTACTTAATATATACTAGATATGCGGGGACTTAACCACTGAACCCCCACTGATTGCAAGAACAAAGGAACATGATCCCCTCTTCCCTCTAGCTGCATGTAGGATGAGTTAGAATTGAGAGGTCCACCCTTCCAAATTCAATTGGTAGGGATCCCAGTGGTCAGACCCTCACCTGTTCACTTGATAAGTGATACATGCTTTTGGTTGGAGTCAGCCACTCATCATCTACAGTATGCAAGACAAAGGGGATCAAAAATCAAAGGGATCAATAAATACTGAGCAGTAACAGGTCCGGGTATATAAACTTCCTGAATATCTAGATGAGTATGAGGACAGTTAGATGATACAAATGGTCATGCAATGTATTAAGTTGTCTTAATAGTCTTCCTAAAATTTTGAGTGGTGTAAGACTATATGATTGGGGAAGTCAAGTAGGCTCCATTGTAGATCATTCCAGACTGAGTTCTAATACAACATAAGAAAAGTCTCGAAAAAAGTTATCGGGGGTTATGATCAGGGAGCAAAATCTAATGAGATACATAGATGCAAATGAGACAACTCATGAGCAGATCAGATAGCCTCATGGATGGCTCTTTTACTTAATCTAAGCATGGGGGCATAAGATAGCTGTCTGATTCTGATTACTTTTGGTTTCTCAGATGAGCACGCATTCTCAGCAGGAAGAGGGGGAGCTGCTGCCAGAATGATCTGGCTGTAATTTATCTCCCCGGGAACAAAAGGATCAGGCAGTTGAAACCCAACATGCCTGAATCTTATTTTCCCCAACATCTCCCATTAGGGAAAAGTTGGGAAGCCCTCTTACACATTAGATAGTTGCCTTGTCCCTCCAAAATTACCTTACTTTCCAACTTCCTACTTGCATACACATGCGTGCTAAGCCAAACCTAGCAGGCATATGTATGAGAGGTGAAGAGTAATAGCAGTCTGCCAAACGAGCATAATTTGTAGGTTTGTTCGACAAGCATCTAATATATATGGCTTTCTTTTCTGGCAGCACTGGGTTTAAATCTTATCAAAGACAATATCTACATAGATTTCTATGCTTCCTCCATGTTTGTATTGGCTTCCTGACACCCAAAAAGCATAATTGGCTGTCTATGAAATTGACCCCAGTGCATGTGTGCCTAAGGCTACTTCCTCATATGCGTTTTGCATTCAGAATTTGAGATCCGGCAGAGGATCTCAAAACCAGGGCAAAACACTTCCATTTTGTCCCCATTTATTGTCAATGGGGACAAAACAGAACAAACCAGATCAGGATGCATCAAGATGCTTTCCATTCTGGTTTATTCAGTTCTTTAACCGGACGCAAAACTGCCGCAAGCTGTATTTTTGTGCCTGGTCTGCGAAACTGGCACTAAAAACAAACTGACTTGAAGGGATTTTAGTGCAGTATCCGATTTGTTAAGTTTCACAGACCAGACACAAAAACACAGCTTGTGGCAGTTCTATATTTCTATCAAAGGAAAACTGTGTAATTCTCTGTTCACAACTGAATTGTGGTTTCCAATACAGATGAGCAAATTTGATATTTTGAAATTCGTTCACACTTCATTTGGTGGTTAAAGCAGAATTGTGTTATGGACCATAACGCAATTCAATGACAGAATGCATAACGGAATTTTGCATAACGGAATTTTAGAGGCATTCCGTTATTCATTCCGTCATAATAGAAGTCTATAGGCTGCAAAACGGATCCGTTCTGTTTCCGTTATGCAGGGGAGTCCTTTTCTGCATAACGGAAACGGGACAGATCCGCTATGCAGCCCATAGATTTCTTTTATAAAGGAATGAATAACGTAATGCCTCTAAAGGCATTCCATTATGCATTCCGTCATAGAATTGCGTTATGGTCTGTGGTAATAGAATCCATACTGCAATTCTCCTTTTACCTCCAAACGAAGAGTGAACGAATTTCATAACATGAAATTCGCTCATCTCTAGTTTTCAATTATAACTGACACCAAGACGAAGTGCCTGTCATACAAATTGTTCACACCAACTAATCGAACTCCAATAACTGTCCAACATGGTGTTTTTACTTGCACAATATAATAATTGTTGATTAAAATTATTAAATATATTCGAGCACTATGGCCTTCATGAATATTTCAGTATTGCATTGTTATATTCTATAGTCATATTCTACCTCTTAATGGATACATTTCTAATTATTTGTAAACACGAGACCTAAAATAAAACCTGAGTCATTGAAGAAAAGAGCTAAAATGTACCATTCCTTTTAAAAAAAAATACCCAACGTCCTTAAGCGCAGCAAATTACACTGTTATTAGCTCCCTTTCCTCTATTCACAGTAGGGATGGCACTGGGTAATGGTTTGCATGTAGAGTTAATCACTTTGATGCATTTTTGACTGATCCCAGCAAATTATGTTTTGGTTCCACTATATTAAACACAAGAGCCTGGGATTATCATTAATAAATCTAAAGCACAGCATGCATAAATCTTGAATAAATCAAATATCAATTACATAAGCAGTAGTCGACATCTGCTTTAATCAAATAATATTTAAAAAGGATTTATCCTTTTTTTTACCACGTACTGAAAAAAAAAACATGCAAGTTTAATGCACAAGGAAAGTACCATGCTAGGAATGTTTTTAACATAGATTAATTTTGATAGGTAAGAACATAAAAATAGGTCAGCAATGCAATTGTTTTGAAGACAACATGCTTAAATGCAGAGCTCCAGCCATCGGTACATTTCAGAAAAATAAGGCAAAACATTCATCTATATGCAGAACATTAAATAAAATACATTCATTCTTATGGAGTTTGACATTTACAGAAGTCAGTTTAAACATATGGTACTCTGGGTTACCAGATGGAGCTTCATACAACAGATTCCCATCAAGAGAGTATGAAGATGGAAAATAGAAAAATATATCTTAAACATTAGTACATAAAGATTAGATGACATAAGGAAAAATGAATTCCCCTCTAGTGCATCTCTTTGTCAGCGTTATCATACCAGTAAATACATTTGTATATATATATATAGGGCTTGCATGCACATGGGTGAATAAAGGATCCACTTTATATCACTATAAGGCGGTGCCGCAGTCTCTTCCTTCGTTTATATATATATATATATATATATATATATATATATAACATCAGAGTTAGTTCCATATGTAGGAGAATAAATCCTTGAAATGCCCAGGAATTTTTATTGCAGGTTGCTTGGGTTACTGGACCGTAGCAACTAGAAATTAGGGGTATCAGTTGGAGAAAACAAAGTGTGACCTGGACATGGTTTCTACAAACTTCAAAGGATGGGCAGATGGACGTCCATTTATCCAAGCTGAGAAGCCATGGTGAGGTGAATTAGACAATTACCAGTTTAGTATTCTCTCTCCTCACCATCCATTCATAAACAACAAAGCCTGCATATGCCCTGTGTGAAAATATCTTGAGACTGACTCAGAGATACATCTTAGAAAAAAAATACAATTCCGCCAAGAGTTTGGGGGGTTTTACATCACGGGGTTCACTGTTCACTAAAAATGACATAACTTTCTTATTCTTTGGCTCAAAACTTTTTAGTTTTACTACTGACAGCCATTTTCTATCACTGTATGAGCGCTTGTTTTTTGCAGGACAAAATTTATATTTTATTGGTACGATTTTTGTAGTAAGTATGACTTTTTTTTAACCTCATCCCGACCGCCGAACACAGGGCTGCGTCCTGCGGGTGGCCGGGATGTTCCTCCTTGACGCGTCGGCACGTCATCTCGCGAGAGGCGGCAGCTCGGCAGTTATACTGCAGCCTGCCAGCGATGTTCAATCGCTGGCAGGCTGTAGATGCGAAATAAATCGCATGAAATATGTATATCAGACGCTGTTTTGTTAACAGCGTCTGATATACCTGCTACCTGGTTCTCTGGTGGTCCCATTTGCTGGGATCGACCACCAGAGGACCAGGTAGCTATGTAAAGTAGCACCAAGCACCACACTACACCCCCCGTCACTTATTAACCCCTTATTAACCCCTGATCACCCCATATAGACTCCCTGATCACCCCCCTGTCATTGATCACCCCCCTGTATGGCTCCATTCAGATGTCCATATGTGTTTTGCGGATCCACAAAACACGGACACCGGCAATGTGCTTTACGCATTTTGCAGATCCGCACATTGCCAGAACTATATAGAAAATGCCTTTTATTATCCGCAATTGCGGAAAAGAATAGGACATGTTCTATATTTTTGCAGAACGGAAGTGTGGACCCGCAAGTGCGGATCCGCAATTCCGGATCCGAGTGGGACAAAGTCTGTCCCCGTTGAAATGATTGGGTCCGCAATTCCGTTCCGCAAACAGAATTGCGGACGTGTGAATGGGGCATAAGGGTCCCTTATCACCGCCAGTTAGCTACTTGTTAGGTAGTTAGCACCCAGCCCACCGCACCGCAGTCATTGATTTTGGCAGAGATTTTTTCATCCACATTGATCGATGCGAATGAAGAAATCTGTGCCGTTCATTTATTTTATTTTTTCAGCCCAGAGGCTGAACGGAATAAAAAAATCTCATTACCCGTATGCTCAATATAAGGAGAATAGCAGAAACTCCTAATGCTGGCCATACGTGTAATGATTGCGGAGACACTCAAATGCCAGGGCAGTACAAACACCTCACATGTGACCCCATTTTAGAAAGAAGACACCCCAAGGTATCTCGTGAGGGGTATGTTGAGTTCATGTAAAATGTTATATATATATATATATATATATATATATATATAAATATATATATATAAATTTCCGCTAACTTGTGCCAAAAAAAAAATATTTCGGGGTGTATTTTTATATATACCCATACTTTGTGTGAGAAATATCTCTGTAAACGACAACTTTTTAATTTTTTTTATACAAAGTTGTCAATTTACAGAGATATTTCTCTCACCGAACATGGGTATATGTAAAAATACACCCCAAAACACATTGCACTACTTCTCCTGAGTATGGTGATACCACATGTGTGACACTTTTTTGCAGCCTAGGTGCGTAAAGAGTCCAACAAGTACCTTTAGGCTTTACAGGGCTGCTCACAATTTAGCCCCGCCCAAAATGCCAGAACAGTAAACACACCCCACAAATGACCCCATTTCGGAAAGTAGACACCCCAAGGTATTCACTGAGGGGCATAGTGAGTCCGTGGGAGATTTTTTTTTTGCCAGAAGTTAGCAGAAATGGAAACTTTATTATTATTTTTTTCCTCAGAAAGTGTCACTTTCCGCTAACTTGTGAAAAAAAATGAAATGATACATGAACTCACCATGCCCCTCCGCGAATACTTTGGGGTGTCTTCTTTCTAAAAAGGTGTCATTTGGGGGGTATTTATACTATCCTGGCATTCTAGCACCTCAAGAAACATTACAGGTGCTCAGAAAGTCAGAGCTGTTTCAAAATGCGGAAATTCACTTTTTTTGCACCATAGTTTGTAAACGCTATAACTTTTACCCAAACCAATAAATATACACTTATTGGATTTTTTTTTATCAAAGACATGTAGAACAATAAATTTAAAGAAAAATTTATATCTAAATTTTACAACAGAAAGTGAAAAATGTCATTTTTTGGCAAAAATTTGGGTCATTTTTGATTAATAGCAAAAAATGTAAAATGTCATCAGCAATGAAATACCACCAAATGAAAGCTCTATTAGTGAGAAGAAGGAGGTAAAATTCATTTGGGTGTTAAGTTGTATGACGGAGCAATAAACGGTGAAATTTGTGTAGTGCAGAATTGTAAAAAGTGGCCTGGTCATTAAGGGTGTTTAAGCTAGGGGGGCTGAGGGGGTTAAATCACAGTTATGCCTCATTCACATGCCAGTGTTTGGTCAGTGATTTCAATCAGTGATTTTTATCCAAAATCATCTCCGGCTCTAAGCACAGAACAGGTGCAGATCTTTCCCTTTTTACTTTATATCTGTTTAGGCTCCAATCCTGTTTT
This sequence comes from Bufotes viridis, assembly GCA_033119425.1. NCBI lineage: Eukaryota > Metazoa > Chordata > Amphibia > Anura > Bufonidae > Bufotes > Bufotes viridis. Next base: position 399,858,987 of record CM065592.1, on the reverse strand, counting down.
TAGCCCACAATCACTGATGGAAATCACTGACCAAAACACTGACGTGTGAATGAGACTTTAATCGATTTTTTGGTGGGGAAAAGGTAACAAAAAATGGTGAATCGTGTTCTTTTAATATTTTTAATTTCATTTTTATAAGGGATATGATTTCATATTGGGAAGCACGTGATCATATTTGCTTGATCTTGTGCAGAGAGAAAATTATTTATTATGAGAAAGAGAAGTCTTATTATGAATATGAACTTATTATGAGAAAAAGTATTATTATGAACACGTCATGTGTTCAGGGACAATAGCTTGTTTTTCTGCTCAGGACTAGAGTTGAGCGAACCCGAACTGTATAGTTCGGATTCGTACCGAATCTTGGGGTGTTCAGGACACGGACCCGTACCTGAACATTTTCAAAAAAGTTTGGGTTCGGGTCCGTTGTTTGGCGATTTCTTCCCACTTTCTGAAGGGCTGCACAGCAGCCAATCAGCAAGCGTTTTACTTCTTGCCCTAAGAAGCCATCACAGCCATGCCTACTAATGGCATGGCTGTGATTGGCTGAGTGCAGCATGTGACCCAGCCTATTTATAAGCTGGAGTCACGTACTGCCGCACGTCACTCTGCTGATTTGAGCTTAGGGAGAGGATGTTGGTGCTGCGATCAGGGACAGAATAGGGCTGAAATCAGAAGAACCTGTGCTACTTTAATCCACAAGATACAGCAAATAGAGAGGGAGGATCTTTAGCAATCCAACATTTCTGTACCCAGCCACTGCAAGGGAAATCTTTTTTTGTAATCCATCTGTTACTGAGGTGGTGCTCGGCGGCCATATTAGCCACTGCAGTGTACTGCATGTGTGCCTGTCAGCCAGGGACATCAGCCTAATCCTATTTCGTAGCTCAGTAAAGGAATTTTTTTTTTTTTTCTGGCTGCTCAAGTCCCCTATATTGCCTTTTGTATGTTTAGGGGTGACATAGTCCATTTGTCTAGCCTGGGATCTTTGGTGCCACAGAGCACTTGTGTATACAATGCACTAAACTGTATATTCCATTTCAGCTATCAAATAGTGCATCAGTGTATTTTAGTTAAAAAAAAAAGTGCTCATCCTGATCCACCAAGCCTATTTTAGACCGCCAAAATATATATTTGACATTTCTGCGGTGAAATAGAGAATCCATGTAATTTTGGGGAAAAACTGTATTCCTTGCCCACAAAACAGTTCTGCATACAATGTCCAACGACATATATTTTGTATTTCTGCAGGGAAATAGTGCTTCTTTGTTTTTTAGATTAAAAAAACGTTATTCAAGGTACACCAGTCTGAAATACCCATTCCAGCCACCTATTTTACATTGCTGCTGTGAAATACAACATAAGTGTATTTTTTTGACAAAAAAGTGGAAATCCTGATCCACAAAGCATTTTGAAATACACCGCCTGAAAAACGATTTCACATTACAGCTGAGAAATAGTGCATTATTCTTTTCTAGAGTAAAAAAAGCAAAATTCCTGATTCACAAAGCAGTTGTACATACACGGTATAAATACCTACATTTGATTCACAGCAGAGAAAAATAGAGATGTCCCAAAATATTCGCCGGCGAGCAGTTCCTGACGAACATCGGTTGTTCGCGTTTGCCGCGGCGGGCGAACATATGCGATGTTCGGTCCGCCCCCTATACATCATCATTGAGCAAACTTTGACCCTGTACCTCACAGTCAGCAGACACATTGCAGCCAATCAGCATACCCTCCCTACAAGACCCTCCCACCTCCTATCAAAAAGCAAGGACAGCATCCATCTTAGATTCATTCTGAAGCTGCAATGTTAGAGCAGGGAGAGTGCTGCTCCTGCTACTGAATTAATATAGAGATTCTAGGAAAAGTGTTAGCTACTAGTGTTCTGTGTACACTTCAGTCCTCAAAGCCTCATCTGCTGTAAGGACAGCATCCTTACAGCACCCCAAAAAGCCCTTTCTAGGGCTGGTACATAAGTCTGCTCTTTTTTTTCTTTTTTCTATATATATATTACATTGCAGTTGCCTGCCCGTGTGTGAGAGGCCGCTGGCCCACAGACTGTACTGTGTGCACACCACTAATAACGGGTGGCACAGTAACTTGCAGATAAAAAAAGTCATTTAATTTTTACCCTTTAATATAATTTAATTTGCCTGCCAGTGTGTGTCAGGCCCACAAAGACTGTACTGTGCCCACTGCCAGTGCACACCACTAATAACGGGTGGCACAGTACCTTGCAGATAAAAAAGTCATTTCATTTTTATTCTTTAATATAACTTCAGTTGCCTGCCAGTGTGTGTCAGGCCCACACAGACTGTACTGTGCCCACTGTCAGTGCCCACCACTCATATCGGGTGGCACAGTACCTTGCAGATAAAAAAGTCATTAAATGTTTACCCATAAATATAATTTCAGTTGCCTGCCAGTGTGTGTCAGGCCCACAAAGACTGCACTGTGCCCACTGCCAGTGCCCACCACTGATATCGGGTGGCACAGTACTTTGCAGATAAAAAAGTAATTACATTTTTACCCTTTAATATAATTTGAGTTGACTGCCAGTTTGTGTCAGGCCCACACAGACTGTACTGTGCCCACTGCCAGTGCCCACCACTCATATTGGGTGTCACAGTACCTTGCAGATAAAAAAGTCATTTCATTTTTACCCTTTAATATAATTTCAGTTGCCTGCCAGTGTGTGTCAGGCCCACACAGACTGTACTGTGCCCACTGCCAGTGTCCACCACTCATATCGGGTGGCACAGTACCTTGCAAAAGTCATTTATTTTTTACCTTTTAATATATTTTCAGTTGCCTGCCAGTGTGTGTCACTGTCACTGAACTACCTCAGCATGACCATAGGCTTTGAAAAACCGCCATCGCCTGCAGTCTCCCAAACGTGAGCACAAGCACAGTCATCACTACACCAAGATTGACGCATAGAGGAATAAAATTTATGTCATGAGTGTGTCAACTATTGACAACTCTTTGTTGTTGTCTCAAATCTATTAGATACACGTCCCCTGATAGGGGACGTAACAGGGATTAAACTGATAAGAATAGTTCTACTTAACACACCACTCATATAGGGTGTCACAGTACATTGCATGGCACGTGTGCAGTGCCCCAAATTGGAAGGAAAAGGACCGACCAACAATCTTTTTCCATCTCCTGGTTCCTAAAATCTATTCCATACACCGGGCCCTTATAGGGGACAAAACAGATTTTAAACTGGTAAGAACAGATTTTTTTTATTTAAAAAAAAGAGAACAGCCTCTGCGGAGCTGGGTATTTTTTTGCCGCGTTACTGAACGCTCATGCACAATGGCTGTAGGCTTATGCGTCCTTTTGTGGAGGTGACAAACCTGGTCAGTCAAACCCAAGGCAACATCATCGACCTCATCCCATATGCATTTTTTCTGGAGCGTGCCCTGCGAAGAGTGCTGGATCAGGCCATAGATAAGGGGACCTAAGGGGACCTAGCCCTAGGGGGCTTGTTGTCACCTTTCGGGGACCCTTGGTGTTGTAGGGTGGAGGAAGAGACCTTTAATGACGTCAGTGAGGACAAGGAACGGGACTTGGCTAGCTTGGTATCCAACCTTGTGCAAATGGCGAGTTTGCGGTTGTGCAAATGGACTGTTTGCGGTGTGTTAAACGGGGAGTTTGGTCTGTCAGAGTTTGGTCTGTCACTGTGAAGCAGGCGTAACCCTTACACTACCTGATCGATACAACATCATACCTGATCGTATACACACATTGGATGTTTTAAAGCACGTTATTCCAAACAATTTAGGAATGTTAGGTGATTTATGCCCTTTATGGATTAAAACCTGTCAACTACGTAATTTTCAATGGGAGTTTTGCCATGGATCCTCCTCCGGCATGCCACAGTCCAGGTGTTAGTCCCCTTGAAACAACTTTTCCATAACTATTGTGGCCATAAAGAGTCCTTGTTGGTTTTAAAATTTGCCTGCCTATTGAAGTCTATGGCGGTTCGCCCATTTGCGAACATTTGCGGAAGTTCGCGTTCACCAACGGAAAATATTATGTTCGCGACATCTCTAGTGAGAAATTGCATTTGTGAATATTGGTGACGAAAGCCGTGACATAGTCCATTTGTCTAGTCTGGGCTCTGTGGTGCCACAGAGCACTTTTGTATACTATGCACTAAACCGTATATTCAATTTCAGTTATCAAATAGTGCATCAGTGTATTTTAGTTAAAAAAAAGTAGTCATCCTGTTCTACCAAGCCTATTTTACACCGCCAAAATATATATTTGACATTTCTGTGGGGAAATAAAGAATCCGTGTAATTCTGGGGGAAAACCCGTATTCCTTGTCCACAAAACAGTTCTGCATACACCGTCCAAGGACATATTTTATATTTCTGCAGGAAAATAGTGCTTCTTTGTTTTTTATAAAAAAAAACTTTATTCAAGGTCCACCAAACAGTCCAAAATACCCATTCCAACCACCAATTTTACATTGCTGTGAAATACAGCATAAGTGTATGTTTTTGACAAAAAAGTGGTAATCCTGATCCACAGAGCATCTTGAAATACACCGCTTAAATACCGATTTCACATTACAGCTAAAAAATAGTGCATTATTATTTTTTGTGGGAAAAAAGCAATATTCTTGCTTCACAAAGCAGTTTTACATACATGGTATAAATATCTAATTTTAATTTACAGCAGTAAAAAAAAATGCATTTGGGGGTTTTATTGAAAAAAGCTGTGTTTTAGGCAAAAAAAACAGTTGTGCAACCGTCGTTTAAATAATTATTTACAATTTATAGCAGCTAAATACTGCATTTGTGAATTTTGATGACCAAATCCGTGTTCTGGGTCCCCAAATCTGGTGTCCATACATAGTATAAACATCTACTGTTAATGTACAGCAGTTAAGAACTGCATTTTGGGGTTTTATTTAAAAAAGCTCTTTTTAGGCCAAAAAAATTGCTGTGCATCCGTTGTTTAAATAATTATTTCCAATTTATAACAGTCAAATACTGCATTTGTGAATTTTGGTGACCAAATCCGTGTTCTGGGTCCCCAAATCTGGTGTCCATACATAGTATGGATATCAACTTTTAATGTACAGCAGTTAAAAACTGCATTTTGGGGGTTTTATTGAAAAAAGCCATGTTTTAGGCCGAAAAAACTGTTGTGCATCCGGCATATAAATAATTAATTTCAATTTACAGCAGTGAAATACTAATTGTCTGTATTTTATTACAAAAATACTTGTTCTTGTTCCACAACCCACTTGTGCATACAGCGTAGCAAATTTTTTTTTACATTTCCACATAGAAATTGAGAATCAGTGTATTTTGGGCACAAAAAAACATTATTCTGGGTCCACAGAGCATTTTTATGACACGGGCACTGCTTTAGCTAACGTAATTGTCGACTATTGGCAGGTAAATTGACACCGGAGAGAGACCAATCTTTCATGTTGGTGGGTGAACGCAAATAATAAGGAGAACATCAAATACGGGACGTGGGCATGGTCGTGGTGGTGTTGGTGGAGCTCCTGTTGCTGGGAGAGGACGTGGCCGTTCAGCACCAACTACAGCTCCAGGTCAAACATCTTCCTCTGGTGTGAGTAGGCGACAGAATCTGCAGCGTTATTTGATAGGCCCAAATGCCACTCTACAGATGGTGAAGCCAGAACATGTACAGGTGATAGTAGATTGGGTGGTTGACAGTGCCTCCAGTTCCTTCACAGTATCTAACACCCAGTTCTCTGCAGAAAGCTCAGGATTGGCACCTGCAGCCCATGCCCATCAGTCTTTCACCTTACCCCTTTGCAAATCAGCCAAGCAGTCAGACCCCCAACTCATGCAGGAAAGTCTTCTGCTTTTTGATGACTCTGTTGGCAGGGTTTTCCCGGCCCATCCACCTAGCCCTGCCCCAGAAGAGCAAGACCTTGAATGCACTGATGCTCAATCACTTTTGTTGCAGGATGAGAACATGGATATACCGCCACAAAATGTCTGTGATGATGACGAAACACAGGTGCCAACTGCTGTGGCTTTCTGCAATGTGCAGACCGACGAGGAGGGCAGGGGTCATGAATGGGTGGAATATGATGTGGAGGATGATATAGTCCTAGACCCAGACTGGACTGAAGGTCGTGCTAGTGAGGCATGCAGTTCTGAGAAAGAGGCCATGGTCCCACAGAGGCAACAGCACGGCAAAAGAGGGAGCAGGGTGCAAAAGCGCAGCGGCCGTTCCAGAGACAGTATGCCTGCTACTGCACCAAACTCACCAAGGCCTGCTCCGCGGAGTTCATTGGCGTGGCATGTTGTGCCATCAGAGCCTGAAGCGAGGCATAAACATTCTTAACCTGAGCACAACCTTCATGACCAGGCATCTACATGCAAAGCATGAACTGCAGTGGAGTCTACACCTTAAAAACAAGGAACTCTTTCATGCTCCTCCTGCTCCCTCTTCTGCTGCTGGCTCGGCCTCTCCCTCCACCTCTGGCGTCACCGTGGCACCTGGCGACCAGCAAACAGAGGATGTTCCACCAACACCGCCACATACGACACCATCGCCAAGCATCTCCACCATGTCACACGGCAGCATTCAGCTGTCCATCTCCAAAACATTGGACAGAAGGAGTTAATACCCACCTACCCACCCATAATATCAAGTGTGCGCTGCGCAACGCCATCTGTGGCAAGGTCCACATAACCACAGATACATGGACCAGTAAGCACGGCATGGCAGTTATCTCCCTAACTGCACAATAGGTAATGTAGTGGCAGCTGGGCCCGAGGCGGATAGCAGTTTGGCGCATGTCCTTCCACCACCGAGGATGGCAGGGCATTATTCGTTGCCTCCTGTTGCTTCCTCCTCCTACTCCACATCATCCTCCTCCTCCTCCTTCTTCTCTTCAACCACCCCCACATCCGGTCATCGAAAGAACCTCACCCCCAACTTCAGCACAGCCCGGGGTAAACGTCAGCAGGCGATTTAAAAAATCATGTGTTTGGGTGACAAACCCCACACCGCACAGGAGCTTTGGAGGGGCATAGAACAGCAGACTAAAAAGTGGTTACTGCCGGTGAGCCTCAAGCCGGGCCTGGTGGTGTGCGCTACTGGGCGAAATCTCGTTGCCGCTCTGGGACTAGCCGGTTTGACGCACATCTCTTGTCTCGCATATGTGCTGAATCTGGTGGTGCAGAAGTTTCTTAAAAACTACCCAGACATGTCAGCTGCTGCTGAAAGTGCGGTCCGTGTGTGCGCGCTTTCGGCGTTCTCACCCTGCTACTGCTCACTAGAGATGGCCCGAACTATCCGCCGGCGAATAGTTCCCAGCGAACATAGCTTGTTCGCGTTCGCCGCGGCGGGGGAACGTATGCAAAGTTCGGTCCGCCCCCTATACAGCATCATTGAGCAAACATTGACCCTGTACCTCACAGTCAGCAGACACATTCCAGCCAATCAGCAGCATACCCTCTCCCCCAGACCCTCCCATCTCCTGAACAGCATCCATTTTAGATTCATTTGGAAGCTGCAGTCTTAGTGAGAGGAGGGACAGTGTAACTGCTGCTGATTTAATTGTGAAATCGATAGCTAGGCTAGTATATTTAGTGTCCACTCCAGTCCTGAAAGACTCATCTGATCTTAGCTGTAAGGACAGCGTCCTGACAGCACCACAAAAAGCCGTTTTTAGGGCTGCTACATTAGTCTTCTTTTTTTTTTTTCTCCATATATATATTGCAGTTGCCTGGCCTGCACGTGTGTGAGGATCTGCAGGCCCACAGACTGTAGTGTGCCCACTGCCAGTGGCCACCACTCATACATTGTGGCACAGGACTTTGCATCAAAAGAAGGCATTTAATTTTTACACTTTAGTGTAATTTCAGTTGCTTGCCTGCTAGTGTGTGTCAGGCCGACTTCCACTGACTGTAGTGTGCCCACTGCCAGTGCCCACCACTCATACCGTGTGGCACAGGACTTTGCATAAAAAAAGGCATTTAATTTTTACACTTTAGTGTAATTTCAGTTGCTTGCCTGCTGCTAGTGTGTGTCAGGCCGACTTCCACTGACTTTAGTGTGCCCACTGCCAGTGCCAACCACTCATACCGTGTGGCACAGTAGCTTGCCGATAAATAAGGCATTTAATTTTTACACTTTAGTCTAAATTCATTTGCTTGCATGCTGCCAGTGTGTGTCAGGCTGACTTCTACAGACTGTAGTGTGCCCACTGCCAGTGCCCACCACTCATACCGTGTGGCACAGGACTTTGCATAAAAAAAAGTCATTTAATTTTTTGACTTTAGTCTAATTTTAGTTGCTTGCCTTCTGCCAGTGTGTGTCAGGCTCACTTCCACAGACTGTAGCGTGACCGCTGCCAGTGCCCACCACTCATACCGTGCGGCACAAGACTTTGCATAAAAAAAAGGCATTTAATTTTTACACTGTAGTGTAATTTCAGTTGCTTGCCTGCTGCCAGTGTGTGTCAGGCCGACTTCCACTGACTGTAGTGTGCCCACTGCCAGTGCCAACCACTCATACCGGGTTGCACAGTAGCTTGCCAATAAATAAGGCATTTAATTTTTACACATTAGTCTAATTTCAGTTGCTTGCCTGCTGCTAGTGTGTGTCAGGCCGACTTCCACAGACTGTAGTGTGCCCACTGCCAGTGCCAACCACTCATACCAGGTGGCACAGTAGCTTGCCGATAAAAAAGGCATTTAATTTTTACACTTTAGTCTAAATTCAGTTGCTTGCCAGCTGCCAGTGTGTGTCAGGCCGACTTCCACAAACTGTAGCGTGCCCACTGCCAGTGCCCATGACTCATACCGTGTGGCACAGGACTTTGCATAAAAAAACTGGCATTTAATTTTTACACTTTAGTGTAATTTCAGTTGCTTGCTTTCTGCCAGTGTGTGTCAGGCCGACTTCCACTAACTGTAGTGTGCCCACTGCCAGTGCCAACCACTCATACCGGGTGGCACAGTAGCTTGCCGATAAATAAGGCATTTCATTTTTACACATTAGTCTAATTTCAGTTGCTTGCCTGCTGCCAGTGTATGTCAGGCCGACTTCCACAGACAGTAGTGTGCCCACTGCAAGTGCCCACCACTCATACCGGGTGGCACAGTAGCTTGCCGATAAATAAGGCATTTAATTTTTACACTTTAGTCTAATTTAAGTTGCTTGCCTGCTGCCAGTGTGTGTCAGGCCGACTTTCACTGACTGTAGTGTGCTCACTGCCAGTGCCCACAACTCATACCGGGTGGCACAGTAGCTTGGCGATAAATAAGGCATTTCATTTTTACACATTAGTCTAATTTCAGTTGCTTGCCTGCTGCCAGTGTATGTCAGGCCAACTTCCACAGACTGTAGTGTGCCCACTGCAGGGTGCCCACCACTCATACCGGCTGGCACAGTAGCTTGCCGATAAATAAGGCATTACATTTTTACACTTGAATCTAAATTCAGTTGCTTGCCTGCTGCCAGTGTGTGTCAGGCCGACTTCCACAGACTGTAGTGTGCCCATTGCCAGTGCCCACCACTCATACCGGGTGGCACAGTAGCTTGCCGATAAATAAGGCATTTAATTTTTACACTTTAGTCTAAATTCAGTTGCTTGCCTGCTGGAGGTGTGTGTCAGGCCGACTTTCACAGACTGTAGTGTGCCCACTGCCAGTGCCCACCACTCATACCGTGTGGCACAGGACTTTGCATCAAAAGAAGGCATTTAATTTTTTGACTTTAGTCTAATTTTAGTTGCTTGCCTTCTGCCAGTGTGTGTCAGGCTCACTTCCACAGACTGTAGCGTGACCGCTGCCAGTGCCCACCACTCATACCGTGCGGCACAAGACTTTGCATAAAAAAAAGGCATTTAATTTTTACACTGTAGTGTAATTTCAGTTGCTTGCCTGCTGCCAGTGTGTGTCAGGCCGACTTCCACTGACTGTAGTGTGCCCACTGCCAGTGCCAACCACTCATACCGGGTTGCACAGTAGCTTGCCAATAAATAAGGCATTTAATTTTTACACATTAGTCTAATTTCAGTTGCTTGCCGGCTGCTAGTGTGTGTCAGGCCGACTTCCACAGACTGTAGTGTGCCCACTGCCAGTGCCAACCACTCATACCAGGTGGCACAGTAGCTTGCCGATAAAAAAGGCATTTAATTTTTACACTTTAGTCTAAATTCAGTTGCTTGCCAGCCGCCAGTGTGTGTCAGGCCGACTTCCACAAACTGTAGCGTGCCCACTGCCAGTGCCCATGACTCATACCGTGTGGCACAGGACTTTGCATAAAAACTGGCATTTAATTTTTACACTTTAGTGTAATTTCAGTTGCTTGCTTTCTGCCAGTGTGTGTCAGGCCGACTTCCACTAACTGTAGTGTGCCCACTGCCAGTGCCAACCACTCATACCGGGTGGCACAGTAGCTTGCCGATAAATAAGGCATTTCATTTTTACACATTAGTCTAATTTCAGTTGCTTGCCTGCTGCCAGTGTATGTCAGGCCGACTTCCACAGACAGTAGTGTGCCCACTGCAAGTGCCCACCACTCATACCGGGTGGCACAGTAGCTTGCCGATAAATAAGGCATTTAATTTTTACACTTTAGTCTAATTTAAGTTGCTTGCCTGCTGCCAGTGTGTGTCAGGCCGACTTTCACTGACTGTAGTGTGCTCACTGCCAGTGCCCACAACTCATACCGGGTGGCACAGTAGCTTGGCGATAAATAAGGCATTTCATTTTTACACATTAGTCTAATTTCAGTTGCTTGCCTGCTGCCAGTGTGTGTCAGGCCAACTTCCACAGACTGTAGTGTGCCCACTGCAGGGTGCCCACCACTCATACCGGCTGGCACAGTAGCTTGCCGATAAATAAGGCATTACATTTTTACACTTTAATCTAAATTCAGTTGCTTGCCTGCTGCCAGTATGTGTCAGGCCGACTTCCACAGACTGTAGTGTGCCCATTGCCAGTGCCCACCACTCATACCGGGTGGCACAGTAGCTTGCCGATAAATAAGGCATTTAATTTTTACACTTTAGTCTAAATTCAGTTGCTTGCCTGCTGGAGGTGTGTGTCAGGCCGACTTCCACAGACTGTAGTGTGCCCACTGCCAGTGCCCACCACTCATACCGTGTGGCACAGTAGCTTGCCGATAAATAAGGCATTTAATTTTTACACTTTAGTCTAAATTCAGTTGCTTGCCTGCTGCCAGTGTGTGTCAGGCCGACTTCCACTGACTATAGTGTGCCCACTGCCAGTGACCACCACTGATACCGGGTGGCACAGTACCTAGCACACGTAGTACCACTTATCTAAAAAAAAATGACCGGTAGAGGCAGGCCACCCCGCAGGGGCCGTCGTGGTCGTGGTGCTGTGATTTCCACTGGCCCTGGAATAATGCCTAGTGTCTAGAGGCCACTTACCCTGAACCCGAAAAATTCTGAGGACATAGTTGACTGGCTTAGACAGTACACCCAATCTTCAACAGCTTCCGCTAAGAACCTTGACGCACCATTCTCCTCCAGCTCAGCTTCGGTCACCTGCTCTCAAGTTACCACGCTCCACCCGCCGCCACCACCACCACCACCACTACCACCACAGCCACCACAGCCGCTTCACTTGATCCGTCAGAGGAGTTATTTACAGATCAGTTGGATGCAATTAGTGATGCGCAGCCATTATTGCCAGATGATGTAGATTACAGGGATATGTCTCAGTCAGGCAGGATTACACACATGGACGTACAGTGTGATGATGATGATGATGTTGTACCCACTGCTGCTTCCTTTGCTGAGGTGTCAGATACAAGTGAAGCGGTTGATGATGACGATGTGTCCACGGATGCCACGTGGGTGCCTGCTCGAAGAGAAGAAGAGGGGGAAAGTTCAGAAGGGGAGACAGAGAGCAGGAGGAGACGAGTTGGAAGCAGGGGGAGGTCATCGCAAGGAGTTAGTGGCACAGTCAGACAGCATATATCGCCACCCGGGGTCAGCCAGACAGCACGCCAGTCAACACATGCTGTTGCCACAACCAGAATGCCGTCATTGCAAAGATCACCAGTGTGGCATTTTTTTTTGTGTCTGCCTCTGATAACAGCAATGCCATTTGCAACATGTGCCAAAAGAAACTGAGTCGTGGGAAGTCCAACACTCACCTCGGTACAACTGCTTTGCGAAGGCACATGATCTCACATCACAAACTCCTATGGGATCAACACATGAGTACAAGCAGTACACAAACTCAAAGCCACCATGCTCCTCCTGGTCCAGCATCTTCAGCCACGTCAACCACTGCTGTCCTCCCTGCCCCCTCTCAACCAACCGCCACTCCGCCTCTCACCTTCAGCAGTTCCTGCTTATCTGCCCACAGTCAGGTGTCTGTTAAGGAAATGTTTGAGCGTAAGAAGCCAATGTCACAGAGTCATCCCCTTGCCCGTTGACTGACAGCTGGCTTGACGGAACTCTTAGCCCGCCAGCTTTTACCTTAGCAGCTGGTGGAGTCTGAGGCCTTCAAAAAATTTGTCACTATTGGGACACCACAGTGAAAGGTACCCGGACGAAATTTTTTTTCAAAAAAGGCAATCCCAAACCTCTACTATGTTATTGAAAAGGAAGTCATGGCATCTCTGGCATACAGTGTTGGGGCAAGGGTCCATCTGACCACTGTTACCTGATCTGCGGGGCAGGTATATCACGTACACTGCGCATTGGGTCAACCTGCTGATGGCTGACAAGCATGGAATGCATGGCTCCACAGCGGAGTTGGTGACACCGCCACGACTTGCAGGCAGGCCTACTGCCACCTCCTCTACTCCTACTCCATCCTCTTCGATATCCTCCTCGGCTGAGTCCTCTTCTGTTGCGGGGTCTGCCTGCACATCAACTGAATCCCCCAGCTGCCCAGGGGCAATTCCACATCCCGGATACGACAGTGTCACGCTGTCTTGGGGTTGACTTGCCTGAAAGCAGAGAGCCACACAGGACCAGCACTCCTGTCCGCCCTGAATGCACAGGTGGATCAGTGGCTGACCCCGCACCAACTGGAGATCGGCAAAGTGGTGTGTAACAATGGAACATATTTGTTGTCGGCATTGAATTTGGGCAAGTTGTCACATGTGCCGTGCATGGCACGTGTTGAATCTCATCGTACAACGCTTTGTGTCTAAGTACCCAGGCTTACAGGATGTCCTCAAGCAGGCCAGGAAGGTGTGTGGCCATTTCAGGCGTTCCAACACGGCCATGGTGCACTTTTCCGATATTCAGCGTCGAAACCACATGCCAGTGAGGCGCTTGAATTGCGACAGCCCGACACGTTGAAATTCAACACTCCTAATGTTCGACCACATGCTCCAACAAGAAAAAGCCGTCAACGAGTATTTGTATGACCGGGGTGCTAGGACAGCCTCTGCGGAGCTGGGAATTTTTTTGCTACGTTACTGTACGCTCATGCGCAATGCCTGTAGGCTCATGCGTCCTTTTGAGGAGGTGACAAACCTAGTCAGTCGCACCGAAGGCACCATCAGCGACCTCATCCCATTTGTTTTCTTCCTGGAGCGTGCCCTGCGAAGAGTGCTGGATCAGGCTGTAGATGAGCTTGAAGAGGAAGAGGAAGAGTTGTGGTCACCACTAGAAACAGCTTTGTCATCATCGCTTGCCGGACCTGCGGCAACGCTGGAAGAGGAGTATGAGGAAGAGGAGTCAGAGGAGGAATGTGGCTTTGAGGAGGAGGAAGACCAACCACTGCAGGCACCCCAGGGTGCTCGTTGTTGTCACCTATCTGGGACCCATGGTGTTGTACGTGACTGGGGGGAAGAACAGACCGTCAATGACATCAGTGAGGACGAGGAACGGGAAATGAGTAGCTCTGCATCCAACCTTGTGCAAATGGGGTCTTTCATGCTGTCATGTCTGTTGAGGGACCCTCATATAAAAAGGATGAAGGAGAACGACCTGTACTGGGTGGCCATGCTACTAGACCCCCAGTATAAGCAGAAAGTGGCAGAAATGTTACCAAATTACCGAAAGTCGGAAAGGATGCAGCAGTTCAAAACCAAACTAAAAAATATGCTTTACACAGCTTATAAGGGGGACGTCAAAGCACAACGGGAATCTAACAGGGGAAAAGGTGAATGTAATACTCCTCCTACCACAGCGGCAAGGACTGGACGATTTACAGATGTGTTTTTGATGGAGGACATGCAGAGCTTTTTCAGTCCTACACATCGCCACAGCCCTTCGGATCCAGCCTTAGAGAACGACTCTACCGACAGGTAGCAGACTACCTCGCCTTAACAGCAGATATCGACACTCTGAGGAGCGATGAGCCCCTTCACTACTGGGTGTGCAGGCTTGACCTGTGGCCTGAGCTATCCCAGTTTGTGATAGAACTTCAAGCCTGCCCTGCTTCAAGTGTCCTGTCAGAAAGGACCTTCAGTGGCAGGAGGCATTGTCAATGACTAGAGAAGTTGCCTCGATCAAAAAAGTGTTGATTACCTCACCTTCATAAAGATGAATGAGACATGGATCCCTAAGGGACTGACAGTGGGGGATACGTTTGACTAACAAAAGGCCTGATGACATGCCTTGGCCTCAAAGTAGTCCCCACGGTGCTGTATTTAATGTCTGCATACCGGATGACTTTCGTGTATTCTCCGCCATCATCTAGGGTTCAAGCTGAAATGACTTAGTCACTTTTCTGCCTGGAAAACATAAATTTTTCCGGCCGCTGCTACAACAGCGGCTGCAACAATGCCATTATTTTTCAGGCATGTGTACATGCCTAATTTTTCTGTCCTATGGTGCAGCACTGTGGCTGCAAAAACAAAACAAACAAAAAAAAAGGCACATACAAGTGTCCATTCCCCTTCGTGATCGTTACCTTGTTGTGGTGAAGGGGCTTGCGTATCACAATGAAGCAATCATCACCTCTATGAGTGTGTTGGCAATGTTGCCACACCCCAGATGATAAGACCGTTGCTTCATTATGGTCAGACCAAAAGCGATCGGACGGCTAGATAATATTTCATAGAAAAAACATTAATTTACCTTTTTTTTCTTAAGTTGTATGGGTTTTTAATACATAAAATAAAAAATCATAATAAAGTCTCTTAATAGTTTGTTAGAAATAATGCAGACAATTTAAAAAATCCCCATCAATTTCAATACAAAGCAAGTACAGAACTCAGAACTAAATTATTTCATGATGTCGTAATGGTTCGTTAATTCGACAATGGTTAATCAATTCGACACACGTCCCCGGATAGGGTACGTAGCAGGGATTAAACTGATAGGAATAGTACTAGTTAAGACACCACTCATATAGGGTGTCAAAGCACATTGCTCTGTGCACTCGCAGTGCCCCAATTTTTGAGTAAGAGGACCGACCAAGCTGCTTTTTCCATCTCCCGGTTCCTAAAATCAATTCAGTTTGGTGTATGAGAGTTTGGTCTGTCAATGTGAAGGCAGTCGAAGGTACCCGGCCTAAAGTTTTTTTCACAAAAGGCAATCCCTGATATGGGACGTAACAGGGATTAAACTGATGAGAATAGTACTACAGAAAATACCACTCATATGGGGTGTGACAGTAAATTGCACGGCACAGACGCAGTGACCGTGGATTAAAACAAAGGGGAGGGAGCCATCGTTTTTTTTAACCATCTCCCCGTTCGAAAAAATCAATTCAATAAATGGACCCCAGATTGGGGACGTTAGAGGGATTAAACTGATGAGAATAGTACTACAGAAAATACCACTCATATCGGGTGTGACAGTAAATTGCACGGCGCAGACGCAGTGACCGTGGATTAAGACAAAGGGGAGGGAGCCAGCGTTTTTTTAACCATCTCCCCATTCGAAAAATCAATTCAATTCCCTTTTCGGGGACCCTTGGTGTTGTACGTGGCCGGGTGGAGGAAGAAACCTTCAATGACATCACCGGGACATGGCTAGCTTGGTATCCAACCTTGTGCACATGGGTAGTTTGCGGTTGTGCAAATGGACTGTTTGCGGCTGTTTGCGGTGCATTAAAAGGGGAGTTTGGTCTGTCAATGTCTGTGAAGCGGGCGTAACCCTTACAATACCTGATCGATACAACATCATACCTGATCGTATAAACACACACTGGATGTTTTAAACCACGTTCAAAAAAAATTAGGATTGTTAGGTGATTTATGCCTTTTATGGATTAAACCCAACTCTGCGTCAACTATGTAATTTTCCATGGGAGTTTTGCCATGGATCCCCCTGCATGCTACAGTCCAGGTGTTAGTCCCCTTGAAACAACTTTTCCATCACTATTGTGGCCAGAAAGAGTCTCTGTGGGTTTTAAAATTCGCCTACTTATTGAAGTCTATGAAGTCTATTGAAGTTTACAAACTGAAAATTTTATGTTTTACGACATCACTACTGCTCGCCTGTCTGCGCTGCAGCGTAACTTCGGCCTTCCTGCTCACCGTCTCATATGCGATATCCCCATGTAAGGTGGAACTCCACCTTACATATGCTGGAGAGACTGTGCGAGCAGCAGCGGGCGATAGTGGAGTTTCAGATGCAGTATGCAGGGGTCAGTCGCTCTGCAAATCAGCACAACTTCACCACCAGTGACTGGGCCTGCATGCGAGACCTGTGTACCTTGTTGCGGTCTTTGGAGTACTCAACCAACATGACCAGTGCTGATGACGCCGTTGTTAACATTATAATACCCCTTCTATGTCTCCTTGAAAAAAATATTACGGCGATGATGGAAGAGTATGCGGCACAGGAGGAGGAAGAGGGGGCATTTTACAGGGTTTCAGGCAGGTCATACAGAAGTGGCTCAGAGGGTGGGTTCCTGCACCAGCAGAGGCCAGGTACACATGTGGACAGCCAGGGCACACTTCTGGAGGATGAGGAGGATGAGGTAGAGGAGGAGGAGAAGGAACCAGTTTCACTGCAGAGTGGCATCCTACGCAGCTCAGGGCCATCACTGGAGCGTGGCTGGGGTATACGAGGGACACAGATGATACACAACCTACAGAGGACAGCTTATCATTACCTCTGGGCAGCCTGGCACACATTGTGCTGACTACAGGGTTGCCACTCTGCTGGATCCCCGGTACAAGGACAACGTGCCCACCTTAATTCCTGCCCTGGAGCGTGATAGGAAGATGCAAAACTACAAGCGCACGCTGGTAGACCCGCTCCTGATGTCATTCCCAACTGATACGGGGGGACAAGTGGAAGCACAAGGTGATGGCAGAGGTCGGAGGAGGAGGAGGAAGAGGTCGCCAACGCAGCTGTGTCACGGCCAGCTCCTCAGACAGCAGGTTAGCATGGCCAAGAAATGAAAAAGTTTTGTCACCCGTGCCACAGCAAACTGCACCACCAGCTGATAGGGAACGTGTTAGCAGGAGGCAGCATTTCAACAACATGGTGGAACAGTTCGTTTGCACACGCCTCTACGTACTGACTGATGGTTCTGCCCCATTCAACTTCTGGGTCTCCAAATTTTCCACATGGCCAGAGCTTGCCCTTTATGCCTTGGAGGTGCTGGCCTTCACTGCGGCCAGTGTATTGTCTGAACGTGTATTTAGCACGGCAGGGGGTGTCATTACAGACAAACGCAGCCGCCTTTCCACAGCCAACGTGGACAAGCTCACGTTCATTAAAATGAACCAGGCATGGATCCCACAGGACTTGTCCATACCTTGTGCAGAATAGACATTTATAACTGCCTCACCCTCAACCATACATTCTTGTACTCCAGGGCACTGCTGCATTGGTGGGTGACATGATACCTGTTTTTCTGTTATGGGACCTCTCTCCTCTGTCCGGTTGCAAGGGTCTAAATTCCTGAAAGTGGCCTGTTCCATTGCTGCGTGACATGATGCCTGTTTTGCAGTTATGGGACCTCTCTCTTCTGTCTGGGTGCCAGGGGCCTACATTAATGATAATCGCCTGCTGAATTGTGGGTGACATGATGCCTGCTTTGCTGTTATGGGACCTCTCTCCTCTGTCTTGGTGCTAGGGCCTAAACTGCTGAAAGTGGCCTGTTGCATTGGTGGGTGACATGATGCCTGTTTTGCTGTTATGGAACCTCTCTCCTCTGTCTGGGTGCTAGGGCCTAAATTCCTGAAAGTGGCCTGTTCCATTGCTGGGTGACATAATGCATGTTTTGCTTTTTTGGGACCTTTCTACTCTGTCTCGGTGCCAGGGGCCTACATTAATGATAATCGCCTGCTGCATTGGTGGGTGACATGATGCCTGTTTTGCTGTTATGGGACCTCTCTCCTCTGTCTGGGTGCTAGGGCCTAAATTGCTGAAAGTGGCCTGTTCCATTGCTGGGTGACATGATGCCTGTTTTGCTGTTATGGGACCTCTCTCCTCTGCCTGGGTTCCAGGGGCCTACATTAATGATAATCACCTGCTGCATTGGTGGGCGACATGATGCCTGATTTGCTGTTATGGGACCTCTCTCCTCTGTCTAGGTGCTAGGGCCTAAATTCCTGAAAGTGGCTTGTTCCATTGCTGGTTAACATGATGCCTGTTTTGCTGTTATGGGACTTCTCTCCTCTGTCTCGGTGCTAGGGCCTAAATTCCTGAAAGTGGCCTGTTGCATTGGTGCGTGACATGATGCCTGTTTTGCTGTTATGGGACCTCTCTCCTCTGTCTGGGTGCCAGGGACCTACATTAATGATAATCACCTGCTGCATTGGTGGGCGACATGATGCCTGATTTGCTGTTATGGGACCTCTCTCCTCTGTCTAGGTTCTAGGGCCTAAATTCCTGAAAGTGGCTTGTTCCATTGCTGGGTAACATGATGCCTGTTTTGCTGTTATGGGACCTCTCTCCTCTGTCTCGGTGCTAGGGCCTAAATTCCTGAAAGTGGCCTGTTGCATTGGTGCGTGACATGATGCCTGTTTTGCTGTTATAGAACCTCTCTCCTCTGTCTTGGTGCTAGGGCCTAAATTGCTGAAAGTGGCCTGTTCCATTGCTGGGTAACATTATGCCTGTTTTGCTGTTATGGGGCCACTCACCTCTGTCTGGGTGCTAGGGCCTACATAAATGATAATGGCCTGCTCCATTGCAGGTTGACCAGAGGTCTGTGTTGCTGTTACGGGACCGCTTTCCTCTTTGCGGGAGTCATGGGCCTGAATGAGTGATTGTTGCATGTGGCACTGCTGGGTGAAATCAATCCTCTTTTGGCGTGATTTGAACTCTCCTATTTGTGGGTGCCAGGTGCCTGAGTCTGTGTATGAGGCCTGTGACACTGCAGGCATGCATCCTTTTTGGCTCTGATGACAACTTCTCCAACTCCCATGCATGGTTGTCTTGAGCCTGAATCTGTGAATGTGGCCTGTGGCACTGCTGGCAGACATGAATCCTTTTTGGCTGTGATGAGAACTTCTCCAACTCCCATGTATGGTTGCCATGGGCCTAAAGCTGTGAATGAGGCCTGTATCGCTGCAGGCAGACATGAATCCTTTATGGCTGTGAGGAGAACTTCAACTACAATAGCATTCCCCCCTGACGCCACCCCAACCTCCTATTCCACCTCCTCCTCCAAGTTGCCAATTAATATTGGTAAATTTTAATTTATTGTATTTTAGTTTAAGTAATTTCCCTATCCACATTTGTTTGCAGGAGATTTACCAACAGTTTGCTGCCTTTTGCAGCCCTCTAGTTCTTTCCAGGGCTATTTTACAGCCATTTTATTGCCCAAAAGTTCGGGTCTCCATTGATTTCAATGGGGTTTGGGGTCAAGTTCGGGTCAAGTTCGGATCCCGAACCCGAACATTTTCGTGAAGTTTGGCTGAACTTCTCGAACCTGAACATCCAGGTGTCCGCTCAACTCTACTCAGGACATCTTATGACAATGCCTGAGAATCTCCTTTGTTTTTTTGAACTCCAGTACCCTCAGCACTTATATACACAGCCATACTGACTAAGGTTTCATGACTACTTGAGTGTCAATCATCATTATTCGACTGAGTCTTTTACATTCGTATCACATTTGTATCACAGAAGTAATTGAATATAAACCTGGGATTAACATATATTAAAGAAGCACTCCCACAAAAAAAATATTCTTTGACCTGTTAGAAAGGTAAAATGATTTAAACTTTAGTGAAAGTAATTTTCTTATCAATGGCAGTGTTTGTGAGTTAGTCCCTCTCATCTGATCCTTAACTGTGTCATGTGAGAAACACTCTGATCTCCAAATAACACAGCATATGTGGACTGGAAGCCAGTTTCTCTATGTATCCCTATGGGAGCCTCAATGTCAGTCCCTATACTATGTCAGTTGGAGAGTCAGAGTGTTGGTCCAGCTAAGGATCAGAAGAGAGGTTATGACTCACAAGTACAGTCACTGGTAACAAGATTACTAGAGTTGAGAGAATCAGGTGCGCATTGCTGGATTAATTTAAAAACTTCATTAATAACATGGGCTCCGTCCTACTCTAAAATGTATGTCCTCCATTGAATTATTTCCAAAGTTTCTGCAAATATCGCAAGACTTTGCTTCTATCACGTGTCAGTCCGTTTATTCACATAAACTACTATATCAAACTACTAAGCCACGGAGGACATACATTTTACAGTAGGATATTATTAACCTAGTTTTTAAAAAGACCGGGTTCGGATACAGCAATCCAAACTGGATTCGCTCAACCCTAAAGATTACCTTCACTGCAATTTAAATCATGTTCTAATAGGTGAGAGAATAAAAAAATTTGTGGGAGTGCTTTATTAAGATAAAAATAAAAAATACATCATATAAGGACAGACTAGATGGACCATAATTCCTCTATGGTAAATTTAAAGAAAATCTAAACAAATGTGGACAAAAACACACTTTTCAAATATTTCAAATTTTTTTTGCAAAGTTTCTAATACAGTAGTGGTTCTGAACTACACGACAAATACCATAACTAAACCTGTGGGAAAGAAGACCCAAGATCATCTGCTGGCACAATGTGTAGTGCTCTGAAAATAGTTTCTGGATGCACTTGTACTCTGCTGACATAATATTGTGTAAGTCCCTCATGTATTAGTATAGGTCTGCCTTGGGTGAACCTGTATTAAAGGGTATGCTACACTGTCTGCTCTGTATCAGGCTTCCAGGTATGGATTGTTTAACTTGAGATTTGGAGACATGATTTAGTTCAATTAGCTCAGATTTTTCATCTGTGTCGTCAGTAGAGAACAGACACAGAATTTACCTATAAATCAGCTAGCGCTGAGATAGGCATTGCCCACATGTTTAGCCAGAATAAACAGACCAAAGATGTGTTCGGGGCACCGTTGCCATTTGGGGCAGTATGTGTTTTTCTTTCTTCAAGAAAACATCATCAGCAGGAAAACAAACTGAGTGGGTTATAAATACAGTATTACCTCACTGCACTGAGCCAGAGAAGTTGGCTTCACTGCTGGAGATGACTTCATTAGCTGTCAAACTGCTACTCCTAGTGACGAGTTTCCAAGGCAAGCACCATGTATAGCTCTATGAGAGCATGCAACATACTAAAAAAGGAAACAAAACATTGTTTAATAAAGTGACAAAGGTACAGAATTCTAATATCGCTGTGCATATATTTTAGCACCTTGTATACTTTTCTAAGCTACAAGTAATTCTGCATATCTAGCAAGGGGCCCCTGTCCTATACATCATCACAGATTCACGTCCATCTCTTTCTTCTTTTCCCTGATTCTCCCAAATTGAAAGAGACTAATTTTGGGTTTCACTTGGTAGTTGGCCCAGAATCATCAGGGGACAACTTAAGAATGGTAGCCCACAGTACAGCAAAACAGCCCTACGAATGTATACAGGGAGCCCCTCAGAGTGTGTGACCCAGACAGTAAGGGGCTGGAGGCTGCTGTGCATATGGCACATGCAGCCGTGATGGCGAATTTGGGATGGACCGCCCATTGGAAGTACGTCATGCATGATACAGAGTGCACACTGTGAACCACAGCCCTGAATGAGGCCTGTCCAGGGACCGCCCATCAGCTGCGTCAATCGCATCATGTGAGGAATGATGGGGGCCACGTCCCAGTGGTGACGAGATTTGCTAGATTCAGAATTTTTAGAACAATTCATCTAGAATTTTTGAATTAATACATGTATCCGTAATCTGGAGTAAAGCATACCATTATTTTAACTATATCAATGCAGAAATGCTGCTCTACAGTGTCATGTTCACTATATTTTGGTTCTTACTCTCTTACCTTCATCTCTTTTGTTTCCTTATTTTCTGTGAGTGGGTGCAGTGCGCAGGGGGCCCACTGCATAAGGGGTGAATGCAACTTTACTGTGCACTTGATTTTCCAAGGGCTTACATGGGGGAAATTGGGTTAAATAGCCCATGACTCATTTGCTATGTAGTTGCAAGGTGTGGGATGGTACCACCCTTTTATGTTGTGTCTAGAGCTAGCTAAGTTAGAATGTGTCTCTGAGTGCCAGAGGAGACAGCGGCAGACATAGATTCTCCAGCCCTGCGAGACTTACACAAGAGCCAGCCTCTGAGGGAGAGAAAATAGCAGATATTACTGAGGGTCGATTTTCCCCGGATGGCAAAAAAACATTTATTGCTTGCTTTTGAAATCCATATGGCAACCGGAGTACAAAGCGGTCTACACGTTTCAAAATAGTGTCTTAATCATGACAATCATGATTAAGACACTACGTTGAAATGCGTAGACCGCTTTGCACTCCAGTTGCCATATGGATTTTAAAAGCAAGAAATAAATGTTTTGGATTTTAACCGTGGCTTTTGTTTTCAAATTTTTCCCTGGTCTGGGGATTCCGTGCACGGCTGTGGCAAAGAAGGATGAGCTGAAGTTTTTGTTATTTGCTTGAATAATCTTTATTTATGTGGCAACAACATATTCTTCAGTACTTTACAATCAGACGGGTCTTTTGCAAACAGAATTAAACATTACATGCCAACAAGCAAGTCAATATTTAACCCACTGTGGACACAACCATTTTTTTACCTTAAGGACCAGGCTAAATTTTGGAAATCTGACTTGTGTCACTTTATGTGGTAAAAACTTTGGAACGCTTTAACTTATCCAAGCCATTCTGAGATTGTTTTCTCATGACACATTGTACTTCATGACAGTGGCAAATTTGAGTCTATATATTTCACCTTTATTTATAAAAAAAAATAAAAATTGCCAAAAATTTGGAAAAAAAAAATTCTAAACTTTTATTTCTCTGCTTTTAAGACAGATAGTTATAGCTCATAAAATAGTTATTACTTTACATTTCCTATATGTCTACTTTATGTTGGCATAATTTTGTAGGTGTTATTTTTTGGGGGATGTTAGATGGAGTGCAATTTTAGATGCAAATGTTTAAGAATTTCCAAAACCTGCTTTTTAAAGGACCAATTCATTAATTAAGTCACCTTGTGGGACTTACATAATAGAAACCATCCATAAATGTCCCCATTTTAGAAACTACACCCATTTTCCATTTTAACCTATTTTTTCCTGTAAGGCAGCAAGGGTTAACAGCAAAGCAAAACTCAATATCTATTACTCTGATTCTGCAGTTTACAGAAACATGTCATATATGGTCATAAACTGCTGTATAGCCACATGGCAGGGCGCAGAAGGGAAGGAGCAACATATGGATTTTGGAAGGCAGATTTCGCTAGGATAATGTTAAGTTGCCATGTCGCATTTAAAGATCTCCTGATGTACCCCTACAGTAGAAACTCTCAAAATGTGACCCCATTTTGGAAGCTACAGAATAAGGTGACAGTTTTATTGGTACTTTTTGGGAGTACATATGATTATTCTGCCGATCGTCTTGTCTAGGGGCTCATTTTTGGCGGGAAGAGTTTATGTTTTTATTGGTATCATTTTTGGGTACAATGATTTGATTGTTCAATATTACCGTTTTTTTCGACAAGGTGACCAAAAAATGGCTGTTTTGGCACAGATCTTTTTTTTTTTTTTTTTTTTTACAGCATTCACCTGAGGGGGTAGGTCATGTGATATTTTTATAGAGCCGCTTGTTACAGAGTATAGGGAGGTACTCCTCTAGTGACAGTGACCCAATCTGAGTGTGTACCATTAATAACCTCCCTCTGTTTTCTATTACTGAGCCAGTTACTTACCCACATACAGACATTTTCTCCCAGTCCGAGCATTCTCATCTTATATACTAACCTTTTATGCGATACAGTGTCAAATGCTTTGGAGAAGTCCAGATATACGACATCCATTGATTCGCCGCTGTCCAGTCTAGAACTTACCTCCTCATAGAAACTGATTAAATTAGTTTGACATAACCGATCCTTCATGAAGCCATGCTGATATGGCGTTATTTGCTTATTTTCATTGAGGTGCTCCAAGCATCTCTTAGAAAACCTTCAAAAAGTTTACCCACGACGGATGTTAAACTTACCGGCCTATAGTTTCCGGGCTCTGTTTTTGGACCCTTTTTGAATATTGGCACCACATTTGCTATGCGCCAATTCTGTGTAATACTCCCTGTCAGTATAGAGTCCTTAAATATCAGAATTAAGGGTCTGGCTATGACATTACTGAATTTTCTTAGGATACGGGGGTGTATGCCATCTGGTCCTGGCAATTTGTCTATTTTAATCTTTTTAAGATGCCGCTATACTTCTTTCTGGGTCAGACAGGGCACTTTTAATGTGGAATTTACTTTTATATTCTGCATTTCATCTAACAGTGTATTTTCTTCAGTAAATACAGTGGAGAATAAAATATTTAATAACTTTGCTTTCTCCTCATCGCTCTCTGCAACTCCCCCCTCATCACTCTGTAAAGGGCCGACACCATCAGATTTATAGTTTTTTTACCATTTATATAATTGAAGAATATTTTAGGGTTAGTTTTGCCCTCTTTGGCAATTAATCTCTCGGTCTCTAGTTCGGACTCTTTTATTTGTTTTTTACATATTCTATTTTTTTCGTTATAGTTTTTCAGTGCTTCCTCGCTACCCTCCTGTTTTAGTGATTTAAATGCTTTCTTTTTGTTATTTATTGCTTTCTTTAGGGTTCTATTTATCCACATTGGTTTCTTCTTGTTCCTTAACCTTTTATTCCCATAAGGTATGTACCTCTCATAATTTGATCTTAGGATGCTTTTAAAAATATCCCATTTTGTGGCTGTATTTTTATTTTTGAGGACTTTGTCCCAGTTAGTTAGGCCTATGGCCTCTCTTAGTTAGCTAAATTTAGCTTTTTTGAAGTTTGTTATTTTTGTTCCTCCCCGAAGAATCACTCTTTTGAATGATAATTGGAAGGTTATTACTTTATAGTCACTATTTCCCAGGTGTCCCCCAACCTGCACCATACAGCAGCTCAGCCCCATTCAAGTCAATGGGGCTGAGCTGTAATACCAATCTCAGCCACTATACGATGTATGTCACTGTAGTAAGTAAGCACCCAGGAGATGCAGCTCTTAGCAGAGCCCCACTGAGCACTGCAGCTTACCGAAACAGCTGATCAGCAGGTGCCAGGGAGTTGGACCCCCACCGATGTGATATTGATGACCTATCTTGCTGTTAGGTCATCAATATTATTTCCTGGATAATCCTTTTTTTGTGTGTGTGGGTAGCATTTTCTTTAAATGGAAATTGTCATAAAAAGTACAATACTTAGCTTCAAACACGGAGGCCATGAAAATTGAATTAATTAAAGCAAAAGAAAGAAAGAAAAGATACTAAATCAACCAAAATAAATTTGACTGCCCAAGGGAAACTTGTAAATGTGTACTTGGCTTAATGCTTCAGACAAGATGGTAGTAATTGATCAAATGATTGCACTTGCACTAAGTTCCGCCTGCAGATAGAATCCCGTCTTTATCAGCTTGACCTGCACAAATGGATTCTGTTAAAATACGACTGCCACCAGGATTAGGACTCTTTGAAGACTTGCTAAATCTGTCTAAGCATATGAATAATTTAAATGAAAAATACTTAATTAGAACTGTTGAAGCCAAACAGCACCTTTATGGGCTTTTCTCTAAAGTAAAATGAAAGGCCGTTAATATCATGACATGATTCTCTAAATGGATAATGCATGGAAAGAGCATTTAAGTAGAATAAAAATTACACGCTTTAATGTAACAAAGAGGGGTAACCTAATTGTGTGTTAATGGGATATAAAATTACATTTTACTGCTCTGTTTAGGAAACGATCATCCCACATTTAGGGCACCAAAAATAGTTCTTTGTTCTTTGTAAGTGAGTAAAGATGACAACAATTAGGAGTTAAAAACCGTACCACATGTTTAAGAGAATCAGCAACATTTCTTGTACCTAAAACCAAATCAATGGCTTTCTAGATAACGTAATCGATAAAGCTGAGGTCATCTAGTTAATATGTTAAAAAGGCATGAATCTTTAAAGAAAATTTCATACCAATCTGCAGAGGCAATGGCAGCATTTACAGCATTTGTTAATTTTTATATTAAAACACAATTTTTATACTGCTATTTGCAAAAACTGCAGGCTGTTTTATTATTCAATCATGTCTATAACAATGTTCCGTTGCTTATAAAAGTGGCTTTCTGCTTTCGTGTCCACCTCTGAGGCTGAGCTCCAAATGTTTCCTTATGTACATAAAAAAAAATAATAGTTTAAACAGTCTGTAACCACCACTAGAGGGAGCTCTAGTCCTAAAATATATACTCACCTATTTTACTGCCACCTGTTTCAGCGCCTCAGCTCTAATCCTACAGATACGGCTTTGTTTGTTTGGCTGTAACAATGGTGTGCCCGTATACTCCATGTGACAGCTGCAGCCAATCACTGGTCTCATGGGTCATATATCACTGAGGCCAGAGATTAGCTACAGAGGTTTAGCAGTACATGGCCAGGTCAAGATTATGTCATTGCTGAAGTGAAGGGAGGAATCGGAGTGGTGGTACTGAAAGTGGCAAGAAGTGTTACTCTTTAAGACATGAAGAAAAATGTAGCTACTGTATTTTTTATTTTATTGTGTTTATACAATAGATAGCCATCAACTTTAAAGGGGTTTATGTTGAAGGGGCATTCTGTTTATATCAAGTTATCCCTTTCCAAAGGAAAATGGATGACTATTAGAATTGAGTGGCTGGTTAAGCATGCACCATGCCTTCAATGCATTAATTTTCTATGGAACTGTTGTAAATAGCCAAGCATTGTATTTGGCGATATACCCCATTCATTTTGTGTGTAGGGAGGGCATGGGGTATACAGCTCCGTTGTTGTGATTAGTGAAGATTCTAGTGGTTAGACCCCAACCAATATAATAATTTTCCCATATCCTGTGGATAGGACATAACAACTGAACTGAAATATGCCTTTCATGCAAAAGACCTTGTAATGTACAGAAGTGTCCTTTCATAACTGTTAACTAATTTAGTTTTAACTCCAATTTCTCACAATATAAATTCAATTTAATATTTCAACATGCTAGGAAAAGCTATAGCAGGTCATAGGTCACATCACAACCACTAGTGGTCACACATATATAGCTTAACCATCTCTCTACACAGTATCACAAAACCATGTTTTTTTTCCAAAGGTGGACTTCTCACACAATTCATTGCATATGTCAAACCTAGGTAAAGACACAACTGTGCATTATGTTGAGAGGGGCTACTAAATGAACTAGCGAAGCAATGCTGTCATAGAAGCTGTAGGATCATCATTTTTAGCAACACCAAAGGCTTTAATAGAACTGAATGGAAACTGGCTTGTCTGTATAGTGGCTTACATTTCCCCTACAGTAGCTATTGAAGAAGAGATGTGTTACGCAGGGTGGCTCTGGAAAAAATAACTTAAAGTGGACCTATATTGTAGGAGGGTCTAAGTTAACAGGAACTAGGGAAACAAAAGTAGGAGGGGTCAGCAATATATAATAATGCAAAATACCACATACCACAGTGCTGCACAATGTATTGCACCAAAAGGCCATTTTCTTTCCTCCTCTTCCAGTTATCTCTGATTAAGATATGGAGCAGGGTGCTTTGGAGGTGAGATGTGGGACATAATTGAATTCAGGAGGGCATTTCGCTGGCTAGGTACATGAGTACCTGATTCTCACAGGGTTAATTAACACTGATAGCTTATTATGTACCCAGTCAGTGGCGGAGATAGGGGCTTGGGTGGCCGCCTGTGCATCGGCCCAACTGGAAATTTCCCTGTAAGGTCTATGGCCAATCCACCTCTGGTGTTACGAATGAATGGGCAAGTAATACATACATAAATAAGCCATTTTCACTTGAGCATCCTTGCTATTCATATCTCATATAATATTTTAATGAAAATTTATTAAAAAGTACATACCATAAAGGCTATACTAATAACTCCTAATGTATATGTTAAAGTGTCCATAAGGTTATACAGTATTAACTCGACAGAGGTAAATAAAGTGCTCTTTTCGCTAGCATTTAGCCATTATATGTCAGTATACCTAAAAAAATAAAAAGTATTAAATAGCTTAGTAGACTACCCTACAATGGTATTCCTCAAAAAGAGAGTTATGCATGGTGTATGTCTTTTATGGGACCCTACAATTTATAGATGCCACTGTATGGATCTTTTCCCAACCTATACGTTAATCAGAGGCCACAAGAGTGATGTGACTGAAACCTTTGAGAATTTGAGTTCAGCAGTAAATTCATTTTCACTATATCTGTATATACAATATGTTTAGGTTTTTCTATAAGCATGAGCATGAATCTATGTATTACAATGTGCATTGAATTTTACATATGAATATACCAATGATCTTGGGAACAAAGCTCCAGTCATTTACCCACTCTGGTGTGCTTACTGTTACACATCCAAAATGCTGCTAAATATTCAGGTGATTACAAAGTACCTTAAACAATGGCCACAATTATGGTGCTCTAATGGCAAAAGGTCAGCTTACAGCTAAAGACCACAAATCCCTAGCCAGTGCCTGCAAATGGACTAACAACAGCATCTTAATTACCTCAAGACTCTTGAGTCGGGTATGTTATGTTAATTATGTCTTAGAGCGCCCCGGGCTGTGTATAGCCACAGACACTATGGTGAAAGCCTGCTGACCTTTCCCAACCTCAGGTTCAAGTTTCATGATTTCAGCCTGGATGTGCTGAGAGCTTTTGTTTACACGTTCATTTGCCTTAGAACTAAAGAATGTGAAATTCCTCTAATGCCTCTTAAAAAAAAATCTAAAACAATTATTATTATTAATATTATCTCCTTCATCCAAAATTTATGGAGATTATACAACAGCTACTAATATACATTAAATATGACGTATTCTATATAAATGGTTAAAGACATAGTCACCAAATTCATTAACAACAAGAATACTTCACTTTGGTATCCAATAGTAGAGGATTCTGAATTCGCATTAATAATAGTCCTAAACTAGCATGAAATTCCAAATCACCTAAAAATCTTGTTTTCTATATACATATAGTAGTAAGAATATATCTATCTATATATATATATATATATATATATATATATATATAGAAAAATAATCTATATACAGTGCATATAAAAATGATTAAACTTCATGTTTTTTTACACATTTTCTCATCAATCTTGCAAACAATAACCCATAATGATAAAGAACAATCAGAACCAAAATTATTGCTCCATCATTAAAGGTCCCAAAGATAACCTTGGTCATTGGTCTTCATCTTTATTAAATAGAAAAAGATTGAAAAATACACAGACAAGAAACCCATTGCCACTCTGAAAGATCTCCAGAGTTTTGCTGTGGAGATGGAGAACTTTTGAGAAGGACAGCCATCTCTGCATCTCTTCACCAATCAGACTATTATAGAAGATTGGCCAAAGGGAAGCTACCCCTCAATAAAAGGCTCAAAAAAGCCCAAGCATAAACAAGATGCTCTGATCTGATGAAGCCACAATTGAACTTGTTGGCATGAATACCAAGTGTCAAGTCTGAAGTAAACCAGGAACCACTTATAACCTGTCCAATACCAGACCTACAGTGAAGCACAGAAATGGCACCATCATGTTGTAGGGATATCTCTCCCCAGGGTTTCTAACCTTGGTTGGGAGGAAAAATTAATGGAGCTGATGAGAAGCTTTGAGACAAACCTCTGAATGTCTTTGAGAGATCTGGGCAGAGCTCTGTCTTGAATCCAATCTAACAGCTTTGGAGAAACCATAAAGGAGTTGTCTAGGATTTAAATATAGATGGCCTATCATCTGTACAGGCCATTGATATTTTATCACAGTGGGGTCTAACACCGCTCACCTCTTGCTAATCAGCTGTTACCAAGTAGCTCCACTGCAGGAATTACACAGCTCCATATATTGACTTGAATCCAAGCAGAGCTTCAATTACCAGCTCCATCCACTACACAATGGATGGAGCTGTGTAGTTCTGCCGCCGACTTCCGGAGCCAAAACTACTCTGTAACAGCTCATCGGTGGGTGTGCCAGGTGTCCGACACTGCTGATTTGATATTTATAGACTATCCTTAGGATAGGCCTTCAATATCAAAATCCTGGAATGCTCCTTTAACCCCTTAACGACCAATGGCATACTGTGTACATCATGATGTGGTGTTAGTTACCGCATCTTCATGAGATTAAAGTGTCACCGCTTGTACACTTGCGGTGACACTGACATGTAAATGGGTGTCACAGAAAGCAAAGCGGTCTGGGCACCCGGCAGGGGACCAATCGGCGTGATCCCTGCCTTTGAATAGCTGCGATTGGTCAGTCAGATTTGATTGACCAATCGCAGCACTCAGCAGCGCAGCTTCAATCTCCTTAGTGAGTGTTGAGGAGATCGGGCCTGCCTTGCTGTGTTGATCACCCCCCATTCAGGATGGCCGAGCGGGATCCCCCACCCCTTCTCGCCCTCACAATCTTTCAGGATGGCCGAGCGGAAGTAGATTGTCAGCTGTAACATACAGCTGAAAATCTACTGTAACGGCCGACATCAGTGTTGGCACTGTGGGTCTGAGTCAAAAAAGTGTAAAAAAAAGTGTAAAAAAAAAGAAAAATAAAAATCTAACCTTTTCCCATAAATGTACATTTATAATTGGATAAAAATGAATAAAATAAAATACTCTAAACATGTTTGGTATCGTAACAACCAACCCTTTAGTCACCTACCAAGCGATCTAAATACCAAGCGATCAATAGGGCATATGCCCCCAAAAGTAGTACCAGTCAAGCCATCACCTCATCCCGCAAAACAGGAGACCCTAACTAAGATAATTAGCCAAAAAATAAAAAAGCAATGGGTGACTATTGAGACACGGAAAAAAAAAAAAATTTTTGTTTTAAACATGCTATTATTGTGTAAAACTTAAATAAATAAGAAAAAGTATTTATATTAGCTATTGCCACGTCCATAACAACCTGCTCTATAAAAATATCACATGCTCCAACCCCTTCGAGGAACATCGTAAAAACATAAATAAATAAAAACCTTGTAAAAAAAAAGACATTTTTCTCACCTACCATCATAAAAAGTGCAACACCAAGCGATTAAAAGGCATATGCCCCTTATCTAGTACCAATTAAACCGTCACCTCATCCCGCAGAAAATGACACCCTACATAAGACAATCGGCCCAAAAATTAAAAAAGCTATGGCTCTGACTATGGAGACACTAAAACATTATTTTTTTTCTTTCAAAAATGGTGTTATTGTGTAAAACTTAAATAAGAAAAAGTATACCCCTCAGGTGAACTCAGTAAAAATAAATGAAAAAAAACGGTGCCAAAATGAACCATTTTTTGGTCACCTTGCTCCAAAAAGTTTAATAATGAATGATCAAAAAAACATATGTACCCAAAAATGGTACCAATAAAAACATCAACTCTTCCTGCAAAAAAAAACGAGCCCCTGCTCAAGATGATCAGCAGAAAATTAAAAAAAAATATGGCGATCAGAAAATGGAGACACAAAAACATATTTTTTTTCAAAAATGCTTTATTATGCAAAACTGAAACAAACAAACAAACAAAGTAGACATATTTGATATCATGTGCAATAGCACATGATCTAAACAGTCAGATGGACGTTGTAAAAAACAAAAAATAAAAGCGGTGCCAAAACATCCATTCTTTGGTTACCTTGCCTCACAAAAAAACATAATATAGCGCGATTAAAAATCATATATACTCCAAAATAGTTCCAATAAAACTGTCACCTTATCCCTTAGTTTCCAAAATGGGGTCACTTGTTTTTGATTCTACTGTAGGGTGCATCTGGTGGTCTTCAAATGGGACATGGTATCTAAGAACCAGTCCAGCTAAATCTGTCTTCCTAAAACCACATGGCGCTCCTTTTGTTCTGTGCTGTGCCATGCGCCCATACAGCAGTTTACCACCACATGTGGTGTGTTTCTGTAAACCCCAGAATCAGGGTAATAAATGTTGAGTTTTGTTTGGCTGTTAACCCTCGATGTGTTAAAGAAAAAAATGGAAAATCTGCCAAAAAAGTTAAATTTCAAAAATTAAATCTCCATTTTCCTTTAATTCTTGTGGCATTAACAAAGTTTGTAAAATCAGTTTTGAGTAACTTGAGGGTTGTAGTTTCGAAAATGGGATCATTTATGGGGGGTTTCTACTATGTTAGCCCCACAAAGTGACTTCAGACCTGAACTGGTCCCTAAAAATGGGGTTTGGAAAGTTTTTTAAAAACATCCCAAAGAAATAAAATGACATTTTGGGAGTGGACATATGGGAATGTTAAGTAATAAGTATTTTATGAGGTCTCACTTTCTGTTTTAAAAGCAGAGAAATTGAAAATTTGAAAATTGCTAATTTTTCATAATTTTTTGTAAATTTGGTATTTTTTCATTAATAAAGGTGAAATATATTGACTCAAATTTATGACTGTCTTGAAGTAGAATGTGTCCCGAGAAAACTATCTCAGAATGGCTTGGATAAGTAAAAGTGTTCCAAAGGTATTACCACATAAAGTGACATATGTCAGATTTTCTAAAATAAGCCTGGTCACGAAGGTGCAAAATGGCCTGGTCATTAAGGGGTTAAAGTAGTTCAGTTATCCCTGTACACACACTAACAGAGCTGGATCTGCAGAAATAAAAATGAAGAATATTGCACGTACTGTAGATACACAATTGCAAAAGATAAAAGGATCGGCAACCCTTTGCAATGATGGCCTATCTAAAGGACAGACAGTTAAAATAAATTCCCCGAAATCCTCTTTAAAGTGCAAGTGTAATGCCAATACTTGTCTGCCAGGTTGCACTATTCTGCATTCATTGTTTTATGTCATGAAAAACAACTCGACTCCCTTGCTTGCGGTATTACAATGCTGAGTTATTTTGCACAACCCGCCCTGTGAGTTTTCAATTTACATTTGCTCTTGTGAATAACTGTAATTGTTTGGCTCTAGCTGCCTCTGTATTGGTGCCAGCTGGCAATAGCTCCATCTGTGACACATGACACCACAGCTGTGTCCACATGTTTCTGTGCTGCAGTATCCACTTATATAATTTACTCTTTTTTGATCAACAGTGGAACTGTTCAAGTGAGCGTTATTTATGTTTTTGATCAACTGTTGAACCATTTATGTGAGATCATTGGATTACACATGTTAAGCTACTATGTTGCTGTTTGCTTTCTCCAAACAAAAATACAATCCTGGTAGTTCAGTATCTGTCATGGAGAACAAAGAGCTCTGTAAAATATCTTTTATATGGAGGAAGCTGAATTTCAAACTGGCTAGGTGAGATATTTTATGCTATTGACTATTTACTTACAAGTTTTTAATAAAGGTTTGCTGAGTTTTGGAGACATATCAAGAGATTTGATCTGTGGTGGTCCGAGTGCTGACACCCCCCATTGATTGCTAGAACTTGGAGAGAGAAGCGTTCATATATCGTGCTCACTCTCCTCGCTGCAGGAGACAGACTTAATAGAAGTCTATGGTCCCGTCTCTATTCTGTCCCCTGCAGCAAGGAGAGAGAACCTGATATGAACACACTTCTATCTCCTGGTTCTAGAGGTTGGTGGAGGTCTGAGTTCTGAGACCCCCTATTGATTGCTAGAACTGGGAGAGAGAAGCATTTGTATATTGTGCTCTCTCTCCTCGGTGCAGGAGACAGGCTCAGTAAAAGTCTATCGTCCCGTCTCTATTTTGTACTCTGCAGCAAGGACAGAGAATGGGAAATGTGTGCGCTTCTATCTCCTCTTTCTAGAGTGCTGAGACCCTCACCAATGGCCTAAATGACCAGACAGCTATTGTGCACACATGATGGTTTATCAGCTCTAAATGTTATACTTGGGCTACCAAGATAAGTTTAGTACCATTTTTTTTCTTGGCACATGCGGCTGTTTTGTAATATATTTATAGAGAATGTTTTTTCCCAAATTCAGTTTTATTAAGATTAAATTGTACAAAAAGTTAAAAACCATGTATTTTTTCAATTTTGAGTTCTTTAAATTAACAAATAAGCAAAAATAAAGAGGAATATTTTATAAATATCCCCTGTACTGCCAGAGGATGCACCTAATTTGTGACAAGGCACAGGCCTGGTCATAAACTAGGCACCTCCTCCAACAGTCCATGCACCTAAAACAGAAACCTACAACAGGATATGGTGATGTGAATAAGAAATCTTTTTTATTTAACCTATAAACATTTATTATGTAAAGAAAGTTAATACAAGGCACTTAATAATCTATTGTGATGGTCCATGTTGCCTCCTTTGTAGGTTTCATTCATTTTTCCATCAGATTATATACTGCTCGTATCC
This sequence comes from Bufotes viridis, assembly GCA_033119425.1. Lineage (NCBI taxonomy): Eukaryota > Metazoa > Chordata > Amphibia > Anura > Bufonidae > Bufotes > Bufotes viridis. The sequence goes on along the minus strand of CM065592.1, from coordinate 399,824,265 downwards.
AGCAGTGGTGGTCATGCTTCCGCACTATAGGAAAAGGCGCTGGTCTATGTGCACTCCCACAGTCCGGGGCCACCAGAGAGGCTAGCACTTTTCTTAGAGTGTGCAAGCATGACCACCACTGCTGGATTGCTGGGTGGTCGTAAACCATGGAAACGAGCAGTCTATAATGTGATTGAAAAATGAATCCAGCCAGCAAAGCAGGAAATATGGATAATAACAACACATTAGTAAGTGGCTTGTATTAACTTTCACTACATAATAAATGATATTTGCTGAATTGAGACAACCCCTTTAAGTATTAAGACACAAGACAAATTATATAAATGTGGTATCATTGTAATATTACTGACCCACAGAATGAATGAATGTGATCATTTTCACTGCATAGAATGCTCTGTAAAAAAAAATTAAAAAAAATAAAACTCCAGCTGAATTTTTCCAATTCCATTTGGAAATTTTTTCCAGCTTCTCACTATATTGTATGTAATATAAATGCAATATTAGATGATGCCATTATGAAGTACAACAGTCTTATGTGAATGTAGAAATAAAAAAGTTATGGTTCAAGGAAGGCAGGGAGTAAAAAAACTCACAAAAATCGAAAACCATTCAGTCCTTAAAGGGCTTCTCTGGGAATAATTTAAAATGGCTGTAATTAAACTTACATAGAATGTGAGCAGGACTGGTTGTCTCCACTTGCAGAGCTGCTAAGGGGGTGAGGAGTATGGACTTACTGCACTGCTTTGCAATAGATGGTAGTGATGTGATCCTGCCTACGATATGCCATCATGGCTTAGCGGCCTGACAGTAAAAAACTCACCAATATGTAGTATCTGTAAGTGCCTGAGCCTAGTGTGTAGTGAGGCCCCGTCACCTCACACCCCTAGGCTGCTCTGCAAGCGAAGGCAACAAGTCCTGCTCACATTCTAGAGTTAAGAATGGTGGACCACCAGGAGCAAAGGATCACATCAACTGTCATGCGATCAATGGATTCTTCTGTTAACATTCTAGGACAGGCAAACCTGTTACCATGAAAATGCTTTGCAATGTTCCGCTACAGCTATTTCTGTGTGACTGAGCAGAGATTTAAATGAGATTTAAATAAAAAAAATTCCAATTTATATTGAATTGTTTTCCCACAAAACTATATATCATTCTGCTCAGCAACTCACGCTCTATGACATGCTGCCTGCAGATTGAACTGCATTTTTAGGCCTCATGCACACGACCGTATGTGTTTTGCTGTCCGCAAACCGCGGATCAGCAAAACACAGAAGCTGCTCCGCGTTCCATTCCGCAATTTTTGGAACGGAACGCGGCCAATTGTAGAAATGCCTATTCTTGTCCGCAAAACAGACAAGAATAGGACATGCTATATTTTTTTGCAGAGCAACAGAACAGAGCAACAGATGCGGACAGCACATGGATAGCTGTCTGCATCTATTGCAGCCCTATTAAAGTGAATGGGTACGCGCCCAAGCCGCAAAATATGCGGCTCGGACGCGGACCAAAACAATGGTCATGTGCATTAGGCCTTATGGTGACAGGTTCCCTTTAGTTGATCAATTTTATGCACTTACATAGCGCTGAAATATTCCGCAGTGTTTTATAAACATCAGCATCACACTGTGGCTCTTACAATCTAAGTTCCCTATTAGTATATTTTTGGAGTGTGGGAGGAAACCAGAGGAAACCCACGCAAATATACAAGCTCCATGCAGATGTTGTCCTTGGTCAGATTCAAACCTAGGACCCCAGTGCTGCAAGACACCAGTGCTAACAACTGAGCATAAATATATGTTGTCGCTGTATAATAGACAATTAATTCTATAGAAATCCAGTAGTTAAGAAAGTCTGATCAGACATGTTCTCATTGCATTAAGGATATGTTACCGTCCATTATTTCTGAAGATACAGCAATCTGTATTTTAAAATGATCGCTAGAACATATACGGTACTCTTGATTTTCACTCAATCACAATATCAATTACTTGCACCGAAACCCCTGAAATGTTAACTACTACTGGTGCCTAAACAATGACAGCACCAAATGAAAGTGATTGTTTTGCTCTTTTAATTGACTGCAATTTATGGATATATTAAATGTGCTGAAAATGACCTTTGTGAGGAAACATGGGAGTATAAACATGCTAGAAGTAATGACATCTGGGACCATAAAGGAAGGTGAAACAGTAAAAAGGTCAACTGAGAGGAGAGCCAAGAACAGTTCAACAGTTAATATGTTGACGATGAGGAAATATTCAGCAAATGCTACATTGTAATTATTTATAGTACGTTAGTGAGTTTTCAAACAGATCTCCATGTGATAATCTGTGTTTATGGGGATCCTTAAAGGATAATTCTGAGTTTTAGGCTTCATGCACAAGGATAAGATATGTACATAGAGGCTGTATGGAAGCACCTGGAGTCCCTACAGCTCTGTACGATGGATTTCTAGGTGCTTCATATGCTCCATATGAAATCAGAGGCCTATAGAGGTACGATAGGGTCCTTAGAGGCTACCATGTGCACCATGTTGAAGTTCCATGCTACTTGGATGATGTAAACAGCCATAGTAGGGAGTGTGCATGATCCATTGAGACAGAAATGTTCAAAATCTGATAACCATTTCCCTGCTGCTGTTTGAAATTTCAGCTGTGGAGATCCCCTTATTGGGGTCATGTATAAAAACTATGATGAATCTCTGATAAATGTTTCCAATATTTACTTGTGAAATGATTTAGGCTCTATAATATGTTGCCCATACACTGTTATGGGTCTATATTGTACTCATGGGTGCCTCTCGTTTTTAATAAAGGCACATAAAGGTACATATAAATTGTTTTTGCTCTTATGGATTCCATATAAATCTGAGGGGAAAATGTTGGCATCCTGCATCAAGTTCTGTATGAAGGCCCTAAAATTATCTTTTTTGGAAATACCACTGAAATGTCCTCTAGGGTCCTCAGTGTGAATGGTGACTCTTCCATGTATCTCCTCATATGTGATGCCAAATTGTACTGTAATAGTCGTAGACTTACTATGTACAAAGGGTCTGGAAAAGGAAGTTCCTGTAGTCAGCACCATGAGTGGAAGGAATTAAATTGTAAAGTTTTACATTTCTTATAAAACTCTACTTCAGTCACTTTATGCAGACTGCACACAGTTTTGACCATTGTTGTGAACATTCATCCTCCATCATAGTTCCAGTGGGAACATATTTCAAGCAGAATGGTGAAAATAGTGGACTTCTGGGGCTCCATGCTCTATTTTTTAAATTTACTATAAGCTGACATGGCCAGAAAATTCAAAATCTATTCCTGCTGTTTCTCCAAAAATGACATCTATGATGTAACGCAAAATGAATCTCTCAAAAGGCACGCTGCTTAGTGACTGATCTAGTCATTGCTAGTAAGGTGGAATTTTTGAGCCGCAGATGTGGTATTTCTAACAAACTAGTCATTTGCTCCTGGTATACCAGGTCACTCTACTATAATAGCTATGGGACTGTATGCATGGCATAAGGTAATATTACAGCGACTATGAACTTTCAGTTATTGTGAATCTGAAAATATAGTTAAGTAAATAGTATTTTCTGAACATAATAATCATGTTGTCTAGTAGACTCTACTCACACCATCATTATATACGTTATCGGTTGCAGACATATTTTACACCAAAAGTGATCTATTAAAGGCATGGCAACTGCATCCCAATGAGGATAAACTGAACTTAGGGCAGAAACAACACTCAAATGAAGCAGTAGTGTCACTGCCTTTATCTTTGATTATTGCCTGCTTTCTGCATTCGAAAGCTTCTGGCTGCCAGGTCAGCTCTGTTTGTGACTGATGTCATCTCAGGTAGATGTTGTTACCTCCTCCTTTAATTCCTCCTGCTTTCTAAAACCCATCACGGAGATAATTGATTTCATAATGTTTCTCCATCTCACTCAGCTCTTCCACCAGACCAATCGATCACAATTTGAGGTTCTACACTTTGCCCAGTCTCACAAGTTCACTAAATTCAGATAACATTTAATTTCGCCCTGTCCAGACCACACATCCAAGTCCTTACCAACTCCTGCCACCTCCAACTCAAAAAATGTTCTCGTATCTGCTGTTTCCACAACCCTAAGTTAACAAAAATGTTACTGCATGCACTTATCGTCTTCCACTTGCAAAATCATTTTCCATGGCCTCTCATCTAACACTTTTGTACCTCTCAAATCCATCCTCAACTCTGCTGCCCAGTTAACAGGATTTTCTGGGATTTTAGTACTGATGACCTATCTTCAGGATAGGTCATCAGTATCTGATCGGTGGGGATCCGACTACCAGGACCCCCACCATCCAGCTGTTTGAGAAGGCACCAGTGCTTCTGTGAGTGCTGCAGCCTTCTCTGTGCTTACCAAGCACAGCTCCATACATTGTATAGTGGCTGTGCTTGGTATCGCGCTCAGCCCCATTGAAGTGAATGGGGCTGAGTGCAATACCAAGCATAGCCACTATATAATGGACAGCGATGTGCTTGGTAAGAGAAGTATGAGGTGCTCACTGGAGCTATTGGACCCCCACCGATCACACACTGATCACCTATGCAGAGGATAGGTAATCAGTAGTAAAATCCTGGAAAACCCCTTTAATCCCTCTCTCATATTTTCTCCTCTGTCTCTCCTTTCTTCCAGTCCCTTCATTGGCTTCCAATTGTCCAGTGAATGCAGTTCAAAATACTAATAGCCTACAAGGCTGTCCAGAACCTGTCATCTCCATACATCTCTGATTCTTTGCAAAACTACAACTCCCAGCATGCCCGGACAGCCTACAGCTATCAGTCTACAGCAGGGCATTGTGGGAGTTGTAGTTTTATAACAGCTGGAGGGCCGCAGGTTGGGCATCCCTGGTCTACAGGATTTCTCATGTGCATATCCAATACTCTGGAACTCGCTACCCCAGTACATCAGACCCTCCCCCAACATCCAAACATTCAAAATCAACCATAAAACCCACCTCTTCAGGCATGCTGCCACCATACAACAGATGAGCAGCTTTTTCCCTCATCTACTGTGTTCTTCCTCTTTCCTTGTAGATTATAATATAAGATATTGTGGACACGCTTCCCTCGCCCTCTGTACCAGTTTGTTAATAGTTTCATGTTTATCGTATTTATATTTTTTATATTATTTATGTGTAACTCTCTCTTGATGTACAGCGCCATGGAATTAATACCGCTTTCAAATAAATAATAATAATAACTGATAATAATCTGTAATGCCCCAATACCTCCTCACATGTAATCTCTAATCCTCACAAAACCTGTTTCTTTGAACTCCTCTCATCTCCAAAAAATGTTTCTTTGCATCTTCCGTAATCTGGAGCTCGTTAACCCAACAGATTGGTCTCTCCCCCACCATCTAAGCTTTTAAAGCAACTGAAAACCACCTTTTCAGGAAATCCCACAACCTACATTAAATCCGGCTGCAATTACACTACCATCTGAGCAGCTTCCAACCTCATCTTCTGTCTTTGGATTGTTATGTACAGTATGTCCCAGTAAGGATACATAACAGGTATGTAAATAGGAATGTCACAATCCCTGTAATATAAATGGAAACATTTCACGATTTCCACTTGAGATCTCTGCTTGCTGTCATTCAAATAGAACCTACAGTAATAGGCCCTGGACATGTGATGATCAGACAAGTGCAAGGCTTGTTACAGCACAGATAAGGCTGGGTTTACATGTTCAGGTTTTTTATGCAGTTAAAAAAAAAAAAAAAAAAAGAGTAAATCATAAACAGAGCACACATCATAAAGGAAAGACAGAGTCTTATGACTTTTTTGAATCCACTCCTGGCTTTGGCTTCCAAAACTATACAACCCGAGTGTTTAAACCCAGCCTAACCACGCTGCATCCTATAATTTTTTTTAGGATTTTTATCTCTTGGAAGTAAACAGTGAAGGTTCTCTTTAAAGATAGATTGGAAAAAACACAGTGTAAAGGAAAGACTTAAGAGAGTCTTAAAAGGACATCAGTAGAAAAAGACTACCTTAAACGGGTTCTCTGGAAATAATAATGGGCTGCCTGCCCCACTAAGCTACTGTTGCCCACCGCTCTGGTCCTCCATGCTGCCTACGGTATCTCCATGTTCCAGTCCCCGTAGTGTTTACACCTGGTACAGCATGAACATGGTTATATGTGCCCCTCCAGCCAATAAGTGGCTTCAGCAGTGACGTGCCCATGTCCATACTGTGCTGGAAATAAACAGTGTGGGGACTGGAACATGGAGATACCGGAGGCAGCGAGGAGGACCAGAGTGGTGGGGAACACGTAAGTGTGAATCCTTAGCGTAGTGGGAAAGGCCGCTGCCACTAAGTAAAATGTCATTATTACTGGACAATCCCTTTAAAGTGGTATTCTCTTTTGGAACATTTATGGTATATCCTGTTTATGTTTGGCTTTGGTTCCAAAACTGCATAAAACAACCGGAAAGCAAGTTTTTTTTTATTTGCCGAATTTGAACTCCGCTTTAAAGGGGTATTTTATGTGCCAGGCCACCACCATCTAGACTAAGCAGCAATACTTCAAATGTTCTTATTCAAAGAGAACAGTGCGACTGATCAATACCCCATTCACACTCTGTAGATCTCCTGACATGATGCATACACATTTGGTTTAAACGTAATGTTTAATGCAATAACTTTAATGCAATGAAAATATAGTAAATATCCAGGAATATGTTACAGCTGTTCTTCAACAGTATAATAGAGTACAGTATTGTGTACCAGTTCATAAAAAAGACATTACAGAACTGGAAAGAGTTCAGAGACGGACAACAAGATTAATAAAGGGAATGGAAGATTTTTAGTTATGGTAGAAGGCTAGCCAAATTAGGTCTGTCAGCTGCAGTCCCAGTTGGTTTAGCACTGCATATTTTCTCCACATTTGAAGCTACAAGTGCTACAGAACATATTAGCAATGTGGTATACTATGTTCTAGATTTTTAAAAATCAACTCTGATAAATAGATACATGGGCTTTCTTGTGCTAAAAATGTTTTGTTTTGGAAGACCATCTATTGAAATTTGCAGAAAACCTCCAGCTTTAATAGGGTTTTCCTGTATTACTATGATTTTTATCTCATGTTCTGACCCGTTTTCACCATTGTTGTATAAAGCACTTCCTGTTACTATGTCCAACCAAACCCATGATGCACTTCTACTTTCTCTTCCGCAGGTCCAGCACCTCCCATAACAATTTCCAGCTGGTTTATAGCTCCTCCCACCCAACCAGTTACATAGACATTACCTATCACTGCCCCTGTTGCTACTTTGACACACCTATGGACATAACAAATTTATTACAAAATTACAGTTACCTTCATAAATGATTACTTTAAAGAACATTGATACAAACCAGTAAACCACTTATCCCCCCCTCCTCCCCCCAACAGTCATCTCAATATTGGAAAAACACTCCTGGAAATGTCACTTTTTTATTATAGATTTTGATTGATAGGTGAAGAGGGATTTATAACATGCATAGAAGTCCATGTAACTTTCCCCCTGTGACATGTACAAGTAAAAAAGGGATAATCTTTTTCACTCCCCCTGCAGCCTAGCAAGACTCCCCCACTGCTCCACTCCTCCAGGCTGAGATCACAGCCAGCTAGGGGCTGATTTTAACCTTTCATATGCGTGAGCCTCATCTTGTTTGAAAGCTGACAATCTAAGCTTTTAAAAAACACCAAGATCACAGAGCTAGATGAGACACATGGATATACTGTATATATATATATATTTATATTAGACATTCTGCCCGTTACAATAAAGGGCGCTAGAACATTAGTGCTGGCACTGTTATGGGGGGGATTTGTGGATGGCACTGTTATGGGGGATCCTGTGGATGGCACTGTTATGGGGTTATAGGGGATCTGTGGCTGACACTGTTATGGGGGATCTGTGGCTGACACTGTTATAAGGGTCTGTGTCTGACACTTATGGGAGTCTGTGGCTGACACTGTTATGGAGGCACTGTGGATGTCACTGTTATGGGGGGGGGTCTGTGGATGATACTGTTATGGGGTGGTCTGTGGCTGGCACTGTTATGGGGGTGGTCTGTGGCTGACACTTATGGGGGTCTGTGGCTGACACTGTTATGGGGGTCTGTGGCTGACACTGTTATGGGGGTATCTGTGGCTGACACTGTTATGGGGGTGGTCTGTGGGTGACACTGTTATGGGGGTGGTCTGTGGCTGACACTGTTATGGGGTGGTCTGTGGCTCACACTGTTATGGGGGTGGTCTGTGGCTGACACTTATGGGGGTGGTCTGTGGCTGACACTTATGGGGGTATCTATGGCTGACACTTATGGGGGTCTGTGGCTGATACTGTTATGAAGGTATCTGTGGAAGACACATAGCATCTTATGCTATGTGTCATCCACAGATCCCCCCATAACAGTGTCGCTGTTTAGTGTGAATATAATGGCAGCGGGGCACGGTGCACTCACTGTATTGCACCAGCCCCACTTACAGAGTAGTAATACTTTGAATAACTGTAATAATAATAACAATCTTCACTCCTTCACTTACTAAACAGTGGGGCAGGAGGCCGGGCAGGTGGGGAGGCACTGGCCCGTGTAGTGTCCGTGGAGTGTGTGCCAATTGGTCTGTGAGCCGCGCATGCGCACTTGACAAATCGGTACACACGCACGGACACCACGCACATAGGGATTTTATCAGTATATATATATATATATATATATATATATATATATATTATAAATCAGACCATTTCTAAGGACTGTAACTTTCAATGTATCATGCTAGTGACAGGCCTTCTTTAAAAGATTAGATTATTATCTTTAAAACAAGAACTAAATTGTAGCTGTAGCCCTCGGACAGCTTAAGAAATAGCCTTCAGAAATATTCCCCCTTTTGTAGCCCCCAAACTTTGGTTCAAAACAGTATTGTTCTTTCTAAGTTGTTTTCTGACATAGAGTTTATATTCAGGTACGCAAACTGCTGTTTCAACATCCCAGGCAACATGACCATCCCCAAACTCATGTAAAAAAAAAAATAGTTAAAAAGGTTTTACATAAACAACAGTTGCTGGGGACTGGGAATGTGTTGCTCAGTGGAAACCCCCTTTAAATAATATACAGTCAAAAAATACATTTGAAAACTGATGCGTTTTAGCAATTTTTTTCTTTGTTAGAAAAGTATAACATACAATTTACTTTTTCATATTGCAAGTGGTTTTTGACCACTTTGGCCTGGAGACTGTAACATGGACTTCTTAACAGATAGTGGGGCACCATGCTGAAAACGACTTCGGCACTACGCCCCGCTATGCACCGCAATGTAAGATTTTTTACATGTGGTCGGTACACGTGACCTGCAGTAATTGCAATCATTGGATGGCTCGCCGTATTTCAGGTCAGCCCCTTTCCATCACTTTTTGTCCTCCTGACGAGGCGTTTTATACGCGAAACACACATTGAGGCTTTTGGGAGCAGTCACTTTTCCAGGGGTAAGCGACTTTTCATGCACTTTATCCAGGGCACATGGGTTAATCACTGGTTGTTAGACTGCATGGCCATAACGTTTAAGCTTTTTATGCTCATGTGTTAGGCATTGAACTGCCCTAAGTAGCCATGTGTTTGCCCTTTATTTTGCTGGTGTCATGGGTGTTTTGGCATAGATACATTTGACCAGTAGATCATTTTGCATCTCTATGTAATTGTTTTTTGCCTATTTGCCCAGTTGTCATTTCATGACTAGCTGATTTAAGTGCTAGTATATTCACCAATATTGAGGGGTTCCTGCTCCCTCCATTATTGTAACCTGTTTCCTGAGTATTGTTTTGAGGGAAATTAATCTTTTTATTTTTAATAATATATATTCAATAAATGACATTTCTTCCATGAAATTTTTTGGTGCTCTTTTTATCTCTTTTCTATAATATAAATATGGAGGGCCTTACACAGTTACCATTATGTTATTGATATTAAGACTAGTGGTATCTTTACTTAAAGATAGGTGATGGTAGCAAGACAATCTTACCCTGATCATGTCTTCAATGGATCTGAGCTCTCTGTTCCAAAACTAAGTGGGACATTTACGATGTTTTAGATGCCGGTCTTAATAAAGCCCTGCACAGGCCTCTACATAACTTTGGTGTATCCACCACCAATTCTAAATGGAAGACAGATTCCCTGCTGTCTTACATTTAGACCATTTTCTACACCTAAACAAGGCGTAGACAAGGATAAATCAGACTGGCCTGATTGTCCCTCCCCTCGCCCACACCATGCCCACTTTTTTAGACCTGGCATGAGCAGGGAAGAAGTTGCAGATTCTGTTTCAACATGGCATGGCAACATAGATATATGCCACACAAGTGAAGTATACTGTATCTGTTCATAAAGAACCCCTCTGTTTTCTACTCTCCTGGCCCCAATTAAAGGTCACTACGCTTGTACAGTTACCTCATACTGCAAAAATGTGGTGACTGAGGTATAGATAGGACTAAACTAAAGGAGAAGAACAAATTAAAAACCTTACTTTACAATAACTTTTCTGTTCACATCAGATGACAAACCAAAATCTTAGGTGCTAGTTTGTTTTGTTTTTTTTTATAGGCAATATGTGTCTTACCTTACAGATAATTTTTCATACAGGGTTTTTTCACTCGACATCCTCAAGTTCTTAGAAAATAAATCTGCCCCTCTCCCACTGGGACTCTAGAAGTTAGTTGTAGGAAACCTGGCAGTAAGTCTTTAATTTCCCTACAGTGCTCTATAGGGGAGATTAAGAATTACACTTTCAAGTCAAAGAGTTCCGCATTTAATGCAGGTCAGGAAGAGTGCAAAAGATACTATTTGTAACCACCAGCCCCTATTTACTTTCTAACCTTAACAATCCCTATAACACCATAACCCCCCTTTAAATTTAACCATGGATCTGGAGAGGGCCTGGAAGAAATGCTCCAGTATAAAGTTTCCAATTAATAGAAATGATAGATTCAGTGAAGCGTCACCTTTATACAGAACATGTATTGTATCTTACACTTTGGTCAGGTGATTGTCTGACAATCTTCTAATGGCAGAGCTGTAGATTGTTTATTACTTGTTTAGAGGAAGGTCGTAAGATTTACAGTAGATCATTTCACTGTATTAGGATCGATAAATGGCAAATTTGACCTATGACAGCTGCACAATAAAATTAAAACTTAGTTGTGAAGATATATTACATGTGACATTTTCAACCTGTCAGGATATTGAGATGGAAACAAAAGAAATGAGTCATGCAGCAAAATCCATGAATATTATGCAAAGGTAAGGAAGTCAAGTGAATTTCCACGTTTTAGTAATAATGGTTAAGTAAAATCTTTTCTATAATATATTTTTATTATTTTTTTAGTTGTTTTTTAAATTTCTCAGTTTTTTTATAATCTGCTGCTATTGTTTCTAGAAACCATCAACATGCAGGCTAGCCTTTGACAGAAGACTCAATTTTGCTATTGTTATGACATAAGTGAGTGCATAGATCAGTCTGTATCATAAACATATGAACATCCAAGTAGTCTATTAACATATGAATGTCTCTGATAGAGATGATCAAATTGATTTGGTTTAAATAGAATTTGACCTGAATTTTCCCAAAATTTTCTGTTGAAGCCAAATGTTTGGTAATTCGATTATGGCAAATTCCTCTAAATGGTGTCATCCTTTTTTCAGATCATAAAAAAGGAAAAATAAAGAAGGAGGATGGTGGCCCTAGGTAGTGTGTGTATTCACAGAGGCAGGCATTTGATAACAAAACGCCAACATTTTTGGACTATTTTTTAAAAGCATAAAGAAATTTAACAGTGCAGTACATTTTAAAGACGTTGGTTTTTATCACCAGCAGCCAGGCATTTACACATAGCCATTTGTCTCGTTTTGGCATCACCATTATTAATGGTGTCTTGGTATTAAAGAGCTTGAAAGAAGTTGCATACAGTCCTAGGAGATCCCAAAATGTCATCCTCAACTTGTTGGGACAATTGAAGTACTTTCAATGTGGGCTGAATTGACCTGATTCCAATTGGCCGACCAATTCAACAAATCGAAACCAAATTGAATTTCAGGAAATTCACTCAGTAGCCTTACCCTTATCCTTTTTATATTACCATGAGCGGGCTGCAGGTAAAGATATAAATCTCATAAGAACTGTTCCAAGGTACCACAGGGATATCAACCTCTATTGTATGATGTACAAGGTAGGTACTCACCACCTGAGGGCTGCAGTGATTACATCTTTAACTCAAGTGCCTTAAGACTTTAAAAAAACACATATTTGTTAGTAATAGAATTGGGAAACTGGAGGAGAGGGAGAGAACAAAAAGCTAATTTTTTACCCATTCAAGTCTGTTAACGCGGTTCAAATTGTCTGTGCACAAGGGCAGTACCAGCTTGCTATGCATGTCTAACACCCCTTTAAATTCTAGGGAAATGATGATTGTGTATAGCCTATCCGAGGCACTCTACAATTCAGAACTTCAGTTGTATAACATGATTATTTGCTGAAGTCAAAGGGGTTTTTCACTTGCATCAAGAGTTCAGTTCCTCTCCAAAGGAGAACTGATCCATTGCATGGTGTTCATTTAAATCAGTCATTTGTCTATGTAAAACATGGACATGTCGGGTCTTCTAGAGAGAAAGTCGATCTTTCTATAGGGAAGGTCATTAAATACAGAACCCTGTTATTGCACAGCTGACACTTGATATAGCTTCAGGTGAAGCGATTTCAGTATATGTCAACATGCTGCTTTGCTGACATACCCCTACTGGGATTATTTTTGCATTGATTTCCTTAGGATTTTCATTATTCTCTCATAGATGTTTGCAACAGTGATGGGATTTTTAAACACATGCTTATCTGTTTTTTGTTTTGTTTTTGCATTGGTCATGGATCCTGTGTTATGTCACAAAAACATGAATACTGCTTGACCCCAATATAAATCGGCCCAATATAAAACATGTAATAAAAACCCCACCTATCATGTGCCATTTATAGTACAAGTGTCTTGATATATGGCAATGGTTGAACCTCCTCAGGAATCATTCCTGGGAGAGACTGATATATCTGGATACCCTCTAATGTTGAATGCCGTTTATAGTTATCTACATGTCTGCTAGATGTTGGAGTTTGAAATTTTGTCTCAGTGTTTAGCTATTATTTCCCTTGTACCAGAAAACATATTGGGGGAGATTCACATGATGAAAATGCACCAGAATTCTTGCACAATTTGCACCCAAAATCTGGTGTACATCCTTTGAACCACATTTATTAACTATTTTAGACACTTTTCTTTGCTTTTTGTCACTTGTACTAAAAAGTAGTGTGAATTAGCAGCAAGGGGGTGTATCTTTGTGGAGAAGGGCATGACTTCTATGCAATATTGTGTGCCAAACAAGTGAAAAATTTTGCATATTTTTAGGTAAACTAAGTCAACAAATACATGTTATAAAGTTAGACAAAAGAGTCTATCTGTTACCCAAATTTGTCATCCATATTCAGCTACAGTTTAAAAGGGTATTCTGAATAGAGGGTAACTATTAGATGGGTGGGGGCTCAACCAGTGAACCCCTACCATTCATGAAAACAGGGTCTCCATATCCCGTGGGACAACCAAAGTAAATTGAAGTAGGTAGGCAAATCATGTGCACTGCTGCTGCTTTCATCTCCTTGGGACTGCCAGAAATAGCCAAGCACTGCACTTGGCCATCTCTGACACTCCCACAGAGATGAATGGAGTAACAGTGCTACCACTCCATTCATTTTGGAGGTCCCCTGGGATACAGGGTCCAATTATTGTGATCAGTGGACTCTCAGAGGTTGAAGCCTTACAGATCTAAAATGTATCTCATATACCCTAAATATGGGTTAACTTACTATAACTGGAATAGACTCTCTAAGTTTACACTGTCAAACTTAGACAGTATTAGTAAACCTGTCCCGTTATATTGGCAAATCCAATATTTTGAAGGTCATTGATATATATCAGTTGCATGGTGTATTGTACATGGTGTAATATTACATGTACAAACTTTATTATTATTTCATTAATTTATTTTTAATTTATTAATAATTCATTAATTCATAGCTTGATAATTATTTACTCCCACTTACCTGAAAACATCCACAGCACAAAATGGATTTTTGCGATAACATAAAAATATATGTTTATATGAGATTTGAATAAAGTATCCTTTTTGGCAACTAGTGACCTTGAATCAAGGATAAATCCAAAGGAAACCCAGTACAATCAAAGTAATTTATACTCCTACATATTTCTTCCAAGCCTACTTCCTGCATATGTTTCTAGGCAACTAAATATTTAGATATTTAGTGGTTTTCTGAAAAAACTGCAACTATTTGTTGCATCACCAAATGGACGGCGAATTCAGGAAGCTTAGCTGCAATTTTGCTGCCTGTACATGCAATAGCTATGAAGGTCAGAATGGCCATTTCATTCGGGACATGTGCCAGAGGATTGTAAATGGAAGAAGGTAGATGCATGTGAAAAGTCGGAGAATAATGCAGTACAGCTGGCTTCTATTAACTGTCTGAATGTACATATGTAGAGTGTTAAGGACGTCCTGGATTGAGAAAGATTTATTTTCTCCCTCATAAATACAAGCGTCATCTTTTAGGTTAAATGTCCAAGCAGTCTGTCTGGTCTCTCTTCTGAATGCTCAGAACAGGGAGCGTACAAATATGTGAAATACCTTACTCTTAATAATAACAGATATCTCCAACCTTAAAAACAAATTGTGGAAAAACCTTTGTTAGGCTACTTTCACACTTGCGCAAGCAGGGTCCGGCAGGCTGTTCCCCTGCCGGATCTGTACTAACGCTAGCCCGTGGGTGCTGCCAGAAGTCAGCTCCAGCCCCGTTCACTATAATGGGGACCAGCCAGAGGTCCGACTGCCGCATGGCAAATATGTCGAGAGGCGGCCGGACAAAACCTGCAGCATGCTGTAGTTCTTGTCCTGCTGCCTCTCAGCATGTTTGCCGTGTTGCGGCCGGACCTTCGGCCCATCCCCATTATAGTAAATGGGGCTGGAACGGACTTCCGGCGGCGCTCATGGGCTAGCGTATGTACGGATCTGGCAGGCTGTTCCCCTGCTGGAACAGCCTGCTGGACCCAGCTAGCGCAAGTGTGAAAGCCTTAATTTTTGCATCACCTCAAATGGCTACAGTTAAGAGTTTTACTGACAGGTATGGTTCCATCTTCAAAAACCCCAGCAAAAAGGGCTGTAGCTGTTCATACATACAGTGCTGGTCTTTACCACCATGTAAACCACGCAATTGCGTGGAGCCCCTGTCTGTCAGAATGAAAAGCAATGGAGCGGGGCGCAGCCATAGCGAAATGCGGCTTGACTTAGGGGGAAGAAAGTGGCGGATAGGGTTAATTTTGAGGAGAGTGGAGTGTTCCGGTAGGAGAAAGGAAGGGGTGGAGCAGGTTATGGGATGTGAGTTTAGAGGATAGCTGGGAGAGGCTTGTTCAGTCAGAGGAAAGCGTGGGTAGAAGTTGCACGTGCATCATGTCCACCTTAGAAATGTTGTTAGCAGGTTAGCAGGTTAGGGCAGCGGCAGCGGATCGGGGGTCGCTGTGGGTGCAGGAGACGCTGCAGGCGGTGTTGCAGGGGACCAGCCCGGTCACGGTCCTTGCTGTTCCTGAGGTGCGGGCGCGGAGGTCTCGGCCCCCGGTGAGATTGAGCCCAGAGATTACCCCCCGGACTCGGCGGCGCTTAGGGAGCCCTGTTAGGGACCCTCCGGCATGGCAGCGTGGTAGTGGAGCCTGCGCTGCTCGCGGCCGTGCAGGGAGGAATCCCGTTCGGTGGTCGGGTCATGCGGGAGAGGGAGGGGTTAACCCCCCTCCTGTCTCCCAGTCAGCGGTAGCAGTCAGGCCAGGTGTGACGGCGGGCCCGGTGCTGGAGTGCCTCAGCAGGGGACGAGCCTTAGACTTACCTCGGTCTCCGGTGGTGGGAAGGAGCCAGCAGCAGAATCGTAGTAGCAGCAGGAAGCAGGAGCAGGAAGAGCTTGGCGCGCTGAGGGCCTCTAGTGGGCGCCGGAGGCAATTGCAGCATCAGCAGGATGAGGAAGATCTTGGTGCACTGAGGGCCCCTAGTGGACGCCGGAGCAGTGAGTGGCAGGTGGCTCCACCCCCTAAAAGGTCATCTGCGGAGGGTGATGCATTTAGAGGACCTGCCCCTGGTGAAGGCGCTGCAGTGATTGGTGCTGTGCAGCCACCATCCAGTGGGCCTGGACGCGGTGTGGATAACGTCGTGGCGGTGGATTCTGGAGTACCTGCTTCCGGTTTTCCTGCGGAGGGGTCGGACGAAGAAGGGGAGCTTACCCAAGAGTCCACGGAGGATGAAGACGTCCAATCGGCGGCCTGCGGGGACGCTGCTGAGTCGGTTGCGGCGGCAGTTGGTTCCGCGAGTGTCCGTGAGCAGGAGTCCAGGCGTGCGGCGGCTGCTGGTATCCATCCCCAGGGACGGCCAGGTGAGAGGACGCCATGGGCGGGTCAGTGTGGGGGGGAGGGTGTTGTGGCGAGGACGTCTGTGGGTGACGGGGGTACTCAGGTAGTCCAAGAGTTGTTATCCAGTTTGTCGGCATTGTTAGCGCGGGTAGGTTCTGGGATCGGACAATCGCCTGCAGCGGTGTGGTCAATGGGGGTGCCGGCCTGTTTGGGAGCAACTGGTCCGGTCGCACAATCTGTAGCGGGCAGTGGGTCTGGGGATTCCGTGGCTGTGGCAGTGCCCATGGTTACGGCTTCTTCGGCATCAGTTGCGGCGACTGGTAGTGGTGGTAAGGCGGATACGGAGGACGTGGTACGGTTGGCGGACGCGGCTAGGGGAGAAGAACTTTTGCCCCTAGAGAAGTTTAATTTGGATAGGGTCAAGCTGGATAATTGCAAGAAGGAGGAGGAGGAGCGCCGTCGGTATCGAATGATACCGCGTACGTTCATGAATTGGTTACAGGCATTTGCAATTTTGGCAAGCGTAGTGGGGGAGAAGGTGCCGGGACATTGCTCCGCGCTTTTTGGATATATAACTCTATTGGGGAGGCTTATAGGGGGGTGGCGTGGTTGCGGTATGACGAGCAGTTCCATCAACGTAAGGCTATCCGCCCCGGTATTAGGTGGGATCACAAAGATATCAGCCTCTGGATGCGCCTTATGGCGGCCCAGAAGGTGGGTGGTCAACCCTTTCATGGCGCGTCAGGGGGTACGTCAGCGGCAGAGTCGCCCTCTGGCTGAAAAAAAGGATTCTGCTGGCAGTTTAATGAGGGGTACTGTAAGTTCCTGTCCGACTGCCGTTTTAAGGCATGAATGCGCCGGGTGTGGGGGTGCCCATAGTTTCTCCCGGTGTTTTTAGAAGGGAAAGGGAAGGGGACAGGATGTTGTGCAGAAGAGGTTCGACACCGGTGAAGGTGGACGCGATGCTTTCCTTTCTAAATGAGTACCCTGATAGGGCGACAGCAGAGTTGTTGTGTCAGGGGTTTGTTGATGGTTTTCGTATTCCGTGCTCTTCGGTTTGGGGGGGGCGGTGTGGTTCGGAACCTGGCGTCCGCGTTGGCGAGGCATGGGGTTGTCAGGGATAAGATTGAGAAGGAGGTTAACGCAAGGCGGGTTGCTGGTCCGTTTGCTGTCCCGCCGTTGCCGGGGTTGCGCGTTTCACCGTTAGGGTTGGTTCCTAAGAAGGAGCCGAACAAGTTTCGGCTCATTCACCATTTGTCTTACCCGGCTGGGAGTTCGGTGAATGATGGGATTGACCCGGAGTTGTGTTCTGTGTCCTACACGTTCTTCGATGAGGCGGTGGCATGGGTGCGTCGTTTCGGGCAGGAGGCGCTGCTGGCCAAGACTGATATAATGGCGGCATTTCGTTTACTGCATATACATCCGGAGAGCTTTCACTTGCTGGGTTTTGTTTGAGAGGCAGTTTTATGTTGATTGCTGTTTGCTGATGGGTTGCGCGATTTTGTGTGTGTTGTTTGAGAAGTTCAGTTCATTTTTGGAATGGGTAGTGAAGCAAGAGGCTGGTTGGAAATCGGTGCTGCACTATTTGGATGATTGTTTTGTTTGTTGGGCCGGCGGGTTCCCGGGTTTGTTCCATTTTATTGCATACGATGGACTGTGTCGCTGGTGCGTTTGGGGTTTCGTTAGCTCCGGACAAGATGGAAGGTCTGGCTACGTCAGTGAAGTTTTTGGGTGTCATCATTGACACGGAGCGCATGGAGTGTCGCTTGCCGGAGAATAAGTTGGCAGATTTGGTTAAGGAAGTGTCTGGTTTGCGGGGACTTCGGAAAGTGCAGTTGCGTAGGGTTCAGTCGGTATTGGGTAAGCTGAACTTTGCTTGTCGGATCCTGCCTATGGGACGGGTTTTTTTGCCGTCGATTGGCAATGGCAACTGCCGGGGTGGTTGCTCCGTTTCATTTTGTGCAGTTGTCGGCGGAGGTCAGGGCAGATCTGGAGGTTTGGGAAATTTTTTTGTCTCTGTTAAATGGGCGATCTGTGTGGATGGATGGGCCGGTTTCTACGGTCGATATGGAGCTCTTTACGGACGCGTCAGGGGCGTGTGGTTACAGGATTTTTTGGCGAGGTCAATGGAGTGCGGGGTCGTGGCCAGATGCCTTGTGTGGGGCTGGTTTTCTGACTAATCTGGCCTTATTGGAATTGTTTCCCATCATGCTAGCGGTGGAACTATGGGGTGATTGTTTTCGGAACAAGCGAATCCGTTTTTGTTGTGACAACATGGGCGTGGTGCAGGCTATTAATGCCCAGTCTGCTAGTTCGCCGCCGGTGATTCGTTTGTTGCGGCTTTTGGTGTTGAGGGGTTTGGAGTTGAATGCGTGTTTTGTGGCGGTGTTGAGAATTCGGTGGCTGACGCTCTTTCTCGTTTCCAGTGGGATAGTTTTCGTCGACTGGAGCCGATGGCGGAGGAGCGCGGCAGTCCTTGTCCTCAGTGGCTCTGGAGCGTGGCCTTGGGGTCTCGGTTACGCTGCTTCGGCGATCTGTGAGTACAGGTACGTGGTCGGCTTATGCTTCGGTTTAGTCCCAGTGGGAGCGGTTGATTGAGCACGTTGGGGATTGTAGTACTGATGAGGAGTTTCGGATGCTTCTGATTTATTTGGTGGGATTGGCGTTTAGCGCGGGTTCGTCTTATTCAGTGGTTTCGAAACAGGTGTCGGCGATATCCTTCTGGTTGCGTATGAGGGGCATGGTGGATGTGTCTAAATGTTTTATGGTGCGCCAGGCATTGAAGGGGTATCGGAGACATGTATTTACTAGGGATACTTGCCGCCCAGTTTCTTTTGAAATATTGAATTTGTTGTGGAGCCAGGTGGGGGTTACTTGTGTGTCAGGGTATGAGGTGTGTCTGTTTCGTGTGTTTTTTTCGCTGGCATTTTTTGGGGCTTTCCGAGTGTCTGAGTTGGTGGCAAGAAATAGAAGTGGAGATGGAGGTTTGAGGCGGGGGGATGTGGTGCGCTGCTCGGAGGGATTAGATTGTTTTGTGCGTAGATCTAAAACGGATCCGGAGGGGCGAGAGAGGCGTTTGTTGTGGGGACGGGTGTTGCCGGAATTAATTTTTTATGTTTCTCTTGATCGCCCTCCGGATATAGTGGTCATACATGCTGCAGAGAATGATTTGGGTGTTCGTCGTTCCAGAGACGTCATTAGGGACATAAAATTGGACTTTTTGCGGTTGTGGGCTGATTACCCGTCCTTATTGGTGGTGTGGTCGGATAGAGTAGCGAGGAGAGCTTGGCGGATGGCGCGGTCGGTAGAGAAGCTGAGCAGGGCTAGGGCCAAGGTCAATAGGGAGGTGGGCCGATTTGTGAAGCGGCATGGGGGGTTTGTGGTTCGACATAAGGACTTGGAGCAGGCTTCCTCTTTGTTTTTGAGATCGGATGGAGTACATCTTAATGACATTGGGATTGACATGTGGATGTTAGGCGTGCGTGACGGTTTGGAGACTGCTTTGAAGGTGTGGAGGGACGAGCATAGGTGAGGTGACTGGTGGCAGTTAAGAAGGGGATCCTGGGAGGCAATATTTTGGTATAGGTGCATGGCTTTATCTTTACGGCGTGCATCTATGAGGTTTTGGTGCTAAATGGAAAACTGGGGACCCTGATGGGGCTAATAGCCTTGCAGGGGTATAAGTCGTGGATTTGGGGTCCTTGGGTCGGAGAGTGCGGCCGAGGGTAAAAGTGAGTTAAAACTTGGACCGGATGCTCAGATTGCCTTCTAGGATCCCTCTGTGTTTTATAGTTATATATATATATGTCAAAAGTATTAAGTTTAAAGTGGTTATAATATATGTTAAAGTATGGTATTTTATTTATGGTTGGTTAATAAATTGCCGCTACGGCCTTTACACCAAGTATGGTTGTTGTGTTTTATTGATCAGGGTGGTGGAAAAGGGTAGAGGGTAGGAGCCTGAATCTCTTCCATCCCATGAAGTCAGAAAAGCAATGGAGCGGGGCGCAGCCGTAGTGAAATGCGGCTTGACTTAGGGGGAAGAAAGTGGCGGATAGGGTTAATTTTGAGGAGAGTGGAGTGTTCCGGTAGGAGAAAGGAAGGGGTGGAGCAGGTTATGGGATGTGAGTTTAGAGGATAGCTGGGAGGGGCTTGTTCAGTCAGAGGAAAGCGTGGGTAGAAGTTGCCCCCCCGCCCTCCCTTATGTGTTGCTTCTTTGTCGCAGCGGTCAGTAAAGAAGGGGATCCTGGGAGGCAATATTTTGGTATAGGTGCATGGCTTTATCTTTATGGCGTGCATCTATGAGGTTTTGGTGCTAAATGGAAAACTGGGGACCCTGATGGGGCTAATAGCCTTGCAGGGGTATAAGTTGTGGATTTGGGGCCCTTGGGTCGGAGAGTGCGGCCAAGGGTAAAAGTGAGTTAAAACTTGGACCGGATGCTCAGATTGCCTTCTAGGATCCCTCTGTGTTTTATGGTTATATATATATATATATATATATATATATATATATATATATGTTAAAAGTATTAAGTTTAAAGTGGTTATAATATGTTAAAGTATGGTATTTTATTTATGGTTGGTTAATAAATTGTCGCTACGGCCTTTACACCAAGTATGGTTGTTGTGTTTTATTGATCAGGGTGGTGGAAAAGGGTAGAGGGTAGGAGCCTGAATCTCTTCCATCCCATGAAGTCAGCCCTCTGACAACCAGATAACACAGTGCCACATCTTTCAACTGTATCTGCATCTTTAGGAAAGAAACTAATTGTGGAAACTAGGGAACCGCCAGCAATAATCCCTGTAAACATCACTAGGACCTTGACACACTGCGCATGATGTCACTGTGCAGGACATCAAGGAGGGCCTGAGCAGGATCGAGGTAGTACAGAGAGCAGCAGTAAGAGTGCAGGAGAAGACATAGGGAGCGTTCTGTAGGCCAGGCCTCAGACAATAGTAGTAGTAAGGGGGTCAGACAGCTCTGCAGCAGAGGCTTTAGGGGCTGCAGCTCCTCACACACAGGCAGGCCAGGCAACTGCAATATACAGTGGAGGAAATAATTATTTGACCCCTCACTGATTTTGTAAGTTTGTCCAATGACAAAGAAATGAAAAGTCTCAGAACAGTATCATTTCAATGGTAGGTTTATTGTAACAGTGGCAGATAGCACATCAAAAGGAAAATCGAAAAAATAACTTTAAATAAAAGATAGCAACTGATTTGCATTTCATTGAGTGAAATAAGTATTTGAACCCTCTAACAAAAAAAGACTTAATACTTGGTGGAAAAACCCTTGTTTGCAAGCACAGAGGTCAAACGTTTCTTGTAATTGATGACCAAGTTTGCGCACATTTTAGGAGGAATGTTGGTCCACTCCTCTTTGCAGATCATCTCTAAATCCCTAAGGTTTCGAGGCTGTCTCTGTGCAACTCTGAGCTTGAGCTCCCTCCATAGGTTTTCGATTGGATTAAGGTCCGGAGACTGACTAGGCCACTCCATGACCTTAATGTGCTTCTTCTTGAGCCACTCCTTTGTTGCCTTTGCTGTATGTTTTGGGTCATTGTCGTGCTGGAACACCCATCCACGACCCATTTTCAGTTTCCTGGCAGAGGGAAGGAGGTTGTCGCTCAGGATTTCACGATACATGGCTCCGTCCATTTTCCCGTTAATGCGAATAAGTTGTCCTGTGCCCTTAGCAGAAAAACACCCCCAAAGCAAAATGTTTCCACCCCCATGCTTGACGGTGGGGACGGTGTTTTGGGGTCATAGGCAGCATTTTTCTTCCTCCAAACACAGCGAGTTGAGTTAATGCCAAAGAGCTTTATTTTGGTCTCATCAGACCACAGCACCTTCTCCCAGTCACTCTCTGAATCATTCCAGGAGTTCATTGGCAAACTTCAGACGGGCCTGCACATGTGCCTTCCTGAGCAGGGGGACCTTGCGAGCCCTGCAGGATTTTAATCCATTGCGGTGTAATGTGTTTCCAATGGTTTTCTTGGTGACTGTGGTCCCTGCTAATTTGAGGTCATTAACTAACTCCTCCCGTGTAGTTCTAGGATGCTTTTCACCTTTCTCAGAACCATTGACACCCCACGAGGTGAGATCTTGCGTGGAGCCCCAGAGCGAGGTCGATTGATGGTCATTTTGTGCTCCTTCCATTTTCGAACAATCGCACCAACAGTTGTCACCTTCTCTCCCAGCTTCTTGCTAATGGTTTTGTAGCCCATTCCAGCCTTGTGCAGGTCTACAATTTTGTCTCTGACATCCTTGGACAGCTCTTTGGTCTTTCCCATGTTGGAGAGTTTGGAGTCTGCTTGATTGATTGATTCTGTGGACAGGTGTCTTTTATACAGGTGACTAGTTAAGACAGGTGTCCTTAATGAGGGTGACTAATTGAGTAGAAGTGTCTAACCACTCTGTGGGAGCCAGAACTCTTAATGGTTGGTAGGGGTTCAAATACTTATTTCACTCAATGAAATGCAAATCAGTTGCTATCTTTTATTTAAAGTTATTTTTTCGATTTTCCTTTTGATGTGCTATCTGCCACTGTTACAATAAACCTACCATTGAAATGATACTGTTCTGAGACTTTTCATTTCTTTGTTATTGGACAAACTTACAAAATCAGTGAGGGGTCAAATAATTATTTCCTCCACTGTATATATGGAGAAAAAAAAAAGCAGACTAGTGTTGCAGCCCTAAAAAGGGCTTTTTGGGGTGCTGTCAGGACGCTGTCCTTACAGCAGAGATCAGATGAGTCTTTCAGGACTGGAATGGACACTGAATTCACTAGCCTAGCTATCAATTTCCCTATTAAATCAGCAGCAACTACACTCTCCCTCTTCTCACTAAGACTGCAGCTTCAGAATGAATCTAAAATGGATGCTGTGCAGGAGGTGGGAGGGTCTGGGAGGGAGGGTATGCTGCTGATTGGCTGGAATGTGTCTGCTGACTGTGAGGTACAGGTCAAAGCTTACTCAATGATGATGTTTAGGGGGCGGACCGAACATCACATATGTTCGCCCGCTGAGGCGAACGCGAACAAGCTATGTTCGCCAGGAACTGTTCGCCGGCGAATAGTTCGGGCCATCTCTAGTCCGCGCCCGAGCCGCAAAATATGCGGCTCGGACGCGGACCACAACAACGGCAGTGTGCATGAGGCCAAACACTGATATAGGCTATCTAACCCTTTAGATGCTGTGGTCAATTGCAACAGTGGCATTTAAGTGGTTTACAGGGAGAGAGCTCCCTCTCTCAGTCTATGGCCCCCACCGTGATCTCATTTGGGGGGTGCCAATGTTTGTACACTATAGCCGGCAGCCTAATGCAGGTCCCCATGTCTGCCTGCAGTGTATGCCTGTGGCACAGTGTGATAGTGCCATTATCACATTGACAGCATAATACAATGTACTAGATAAGTAGCATACAGTTGGGTCCATAAATATTGGTACATTGACACGCTTCTAACATTTTTGGCCCTATACACCACCACAATGGATTTGAAATGAATTGAACAAGATGTTCTTTAACTGCAGACTGTCAGCTTTAATTTGAGGGTATTTACATCCAAATCAGTTGAATGGTGTAGGAATGACAACAGTTTGCATATGTGCCTCACACTTGTTAAGGGACCAAATGTAATGGGACAGAATAATGATCATAAATCAAACTTTTACCTTTTACTACTTGGTTGCAAATCTTTTGCAGGCAACTAAAGCCTGAAGTCTGGAACGCATACAGGGGCGGACTGAGCGGTCGGGCACTTCGGACGTGGTCCGAGGGCCTGGCCGGGAAGGGGCCCGCCGGCCGCTGCTGCCCAGTGTGTGTCTTGCCTGTATCTCCACCCTCCGTCCATGACGTCCTCCCATCTCTCCACCCTCTGCTCTGCTCGCCCTCTCTCTTCCCTGACAGAGAGCAGCTCCTCAGCTACCTGCAGCCACTGCTTCCCTCCAGTGCTGCCCCCCACCCCGTCACCCACCATTGCAGCACTTGTCTCCTGATCCCCCGTTGCAATAGTTTGCACACCCTCATCCCCCCCAGCCATTGCTCTTCTTCCTCCTCCTCCTCCTCCTCATTGCCCTCTATTTCTCCACCTCCTGTTTACCTCCTTTTTCTCCCTTCCCACCCCCCCAGCCTGCACTTTCTCCTCTCACCTGTGCTGGATTCCCACTGCACACTTTGTCTATGATGGGAGTTGTAGTGAGCAATGAACGCAGTCCTTGAGTTGTCCTTATCTGTCAAGCTTGTTGATTTCTCAGTTATATCTGTTTCAGGGAAAGCTGGGTGATGAGCAAGATGGCCGCTCCCAGGAGGTTCCATCCGCCTAGGGGTACGTCTGCTCCCTGCTTATCGGGACCGAAATCTGCAGCTTTGGCGCTGCGCGTGGTCGTATGATCATGTGATGGACTCCCAATGCGCCTCATTGACAGGCAGGCTGCTTCGGGAGAGACGAATTTCAACGGATCCGGCGTTTCCGAATTCTCTAGTTCAACTCTGGATCCCCATTGACCGGCGATGATTCGGCCGCTTTCCGGCATAAATGCCAGATCCGGACAAAAACCATTGCATGCCGGATCATCCGTGGCTTCTTCACACATCCGGGATGACAAGATGGTCAGTGGATCCGTGTTTGAGCCGTGAGTCCGCCTCACAGTGCCCAGATAACAGCCTCACAGTACCCAGATAACACCCTCACAGTGCCCCCCTAACAGTGACCTCATATCAGCCTCAAAGGGCCTAGATAACAGCCTCACAGTGCCCAGATCACAGTGCCCCCCAGGGGCGGACTGAGCGGTCGGGCACTTCGGACGTGGTCCGAGGGCCCGGCCGGGAAGGGGCCCGCCGGCCGCCGCTGCCCAGTACAGAGAAAATTCACCCATAAGCTCTAGAAGACTGATGCATGTACTTGCGCATGACCGGTCACGGCCCACGGGTGAATTTTCAGGTGACCGGTCGTGCGCAAGTACATGCATCAGTCTTCTAAAGCTGCCTACTTATCACATATCACCTGACCTGTGACTGAGTTATCTCACCAATCCAGATCCATCACCGGGCAGAGGCAGGCTATGGGGCCCGGCGGCTGGATTCGGCGGCTGGATACGCCTACTTTACATTTACGTCACGCCGGGAGGCGGGGCCTGTCAGCCGGAGGCTAACTACAGTGAGGAGGAGAAGAAGTGCCGGCAATGGTGTTCAGTGCGGCGCTTAGGCGCGCCGTCGCAGTGACATCATTAGTCACGTGACGTTGCTGACGTCGACGTCTGTATAGGCCGCGCTGAGGCCGGATTTCTTATCAACTGCGCCCCACAGAACACACACGAGTCACCGCGCCACGCATCCTGATCCACCTTCCTGCTGTTTCGGCCCAGAGTAGAGTGTGCTGCTCCTCTGCTGCAGTGCTGCAAGCTCTTCAACTGAAAGTGAAGTGAGGACTACAGACAGTAAGGTAGTATTTGAATAGTGACAGCTGAGTGAGTAACTGACACTCAAAACAAGGCTGATTGATGTGTATGGACTTGGTGACTAGTGAAGACCCACTCGACCAAGTTCCAATCTGGCACAAGCTACTGCAGCGTACATTGCTTTAAAAAAAAAAAGAAAGGGGGGCCTAATGGCACATGAGGGGGGCCTAATGGCACATGAGGGGAGACGGCTACTGACACATGAGGGGAGACGGCTACTGGCACATAAGGGGAGACGGCTACTGGCACATATGGGGGGCTACTGGCACATATGGGGGCTACTGGCACATAATAAGGGGGGCTACTGGCACATGGGGGAAGCACAAGAGAGGCACTTATTACTAGCACATGTGGTGGCATGGAGTGGCACGTGTTACTGGCACATTATTAGGGGGCACTATGGGGGCTTCTACTGAGGCCACAAAGAATGGGTATTTTATATGGGGGGCTCTGTGTGGTACTAGTATTACCAGGGGTATTATCTGTTTTTGCAGTGTAGTATTGGGGAGCACAGCGGCACAGTATTGGGGGTAGTAGGATGATTTGTCCAGAAGATGGGAGGATGATGGAAAAGTAGTAAACTAAGATTTTGTTTGTTAAACTGCAGAGATGGAAAATGGCGACAACATGGCGGTCTGGTCTGAAGGTCTGAAAGGAGAAGGCGAGGACAGAAAACATCTACATCAAAGAAGACGTCACTGGACGTAATAGGTAAGTGCCCTGTATTTTGCCCGGGGGCCCTGAGGGTTCTCAGTCCGCCCCTGAACGCATAGCCATCATCAGACAAGGGGTTTTTATCCCTGGTGATGCTCTGCCAGGCCTCTACTGCAACTGTCTTCAGTTCCTGCTTTTTATTGGGGCATTTTTCCTTCAGTTTTGTCTTCAGCAAGTGAAATGCATGCTCAATCGGATTCAGGTCAGGTGATTGACTTGGCCATTGCATAACATTCCACTTCTTTCCCTTAAAAAACTCTTTGATTGTTTTTGCAATATGCTTTGGGTCATTGGCCATCTGCACTGTGAAGCGCCTTCCAATGAGTTCTGAAGCATTTGGCTAAATATGAGCAGATAATATTGCCCGAAAAACTGCAGAATTCATCCTGCTGCTTTTGTCAGCATTCACATCATCAATAAATACAAAAGAACCAGTTCCATTGGCAGCCATACATTCCCACGCTATGACACTACCACCACCATGCTTCACTGAGGAGGTGGTATGCTTAGGATTATGAGCAGTTCCTTTCCTTCTCCATACTCTTCTCTTCCCATTACTCTGGTACAAGTTGATCTTGGTCTGATCTGTCCATAGGATGTTGTTCTAGAACTGTGAATGCTTTTTTGCTTTTTTTAGATGTTGTTTGGCAAACTCTAATCTGGCTTTCCTAATTTTGAGGCGCACCAATGGTTTACATCTTGTGGAGTCTTCTCTTGATTGTTGACTTTTGACACACATACACCTACCTCATGGAGAGTGTCCTTGACACTGTTGTGAAGGGTGTTTTCTTCACCAGAGAAAGGATTCTTCGGTCATCCACCACAGTTGTTTTCCGTGGTCTTCCAGGTCTTTTGGTGTTGCTGAGCTGAACGGTGCGTTCCTTCTTTGTATATAATGTAACAAAACAGACCTATATTGTGGCCCAAAATATTTTAGATCATTAAATTAATTACAAGATAGCCACTGGCTATAAGAATTCTGTTTCTGGCCTTTACATATAAAATGTAACCTTTATTATTATACTTTTTATTAAAATGGCTATGTGAGCCTTATGTGTTAAAAAGAACCAAAATAGATAATGCTTCCTTATTATATTTCTTTTTTCTGTTTATAGTAAGGATATACTAATATGGGACAATGTGTTAATATTCACACATTGGCCCTATTGGGGGTAGATTGATTTTGATCACCTCTTTATTATTATTTTTAGGCTTCCTTATTTATTCTATTTCCTTTAGTATTTAATATTACTGCATTTGTCTATAAGGTAGCTATTGCTATTTTCTTATCTTACTATCCTTTTCTCTCTATCTATTATTTTGTCTGTCTACCTCCATAGCTTTCCTTAGTATCTATATATCAGGTATGTGTAAAACAGGGAACGCCTGCAGTTCGGTCCCTGTATTAGCATTAGTATTCTTGTATCCTTCTGCTCTGTGTCCCACTGTCGGCGCCTGCGTGTGAAACTTAGAAAGATCATCGAGGCAGGGTCAAGAGTGATGACTAGTGTTGAGCGAACAGTTCGAAAATCGTTCGGGTCCATACCGAATTTTGGGGTGTCCGTGACACGGACCCGAACCCGGACATTTTCAAAAAAGTTCGGGTTCGGGTCCGGTGTTCGTCGATTACTTCCCGCTTTCTGAAGGGCTGCACAGCAGCCAATCAGCTAGTGTTTTACTTCTTGCCCTAAGAGCCCATCACAGCCATGCCTACTAATGGCATGGCTGTGATTGGCCAAGTGCAGCATGTGACCCAGCCTCTATTTAAGCTGGAGTCACGTAGCGCCGCACGTCACACTGCTCTGATTAGTGTAGGGAGAGGAAGCAGCTTCTGTGAAGGCGAGATAGGCAGGGATAAAGAAGTGAATGATCTACCTTTCTACACCTGTGCATCAGAACAACTCAGCTGAGCTGTTCACTGAAAGTCACTATTTTGTTGAGACTGGCCAGAGCGATTTTTACTGGCACATGTAACTGGGCTGACCGGCGGTGGCCATTTTGGGACTTGTGGTGCGCCAGCACAAGCTGCCACAGAGTCTAAACCAAAGCTCCAAAGAAGTGAAAAATCTACACCTGTGAATCAGAACAACAGCGATTCAGCTGCTCAGTCAAAGTCAATTTTCTTTCTGGCTGGGCAGACCGTTTTCTGGCACATGTTACTGGGCTGATAGGTGGCGGCCATTTTGGGACTTGTGGTGCTACAGCAAAGCTGCCACAACGTCCATTAATCTCATGTAATAGTCGATTTTTTCATAGATATACTACATCAGGGGTTTGGCTGTGCTTGTGTCACCCATACTAACTGCAAAGATATTTAATATATCAGTGGTGAAACTGAAAGTAACCCACTTGGATAGCAAATCCCATGAATGTGCTGTTCCAGCTAGGCTAGCCAGTGCCACTACAGCCAAGTCCAATACTGTCAGCCAGAAATATATATTTTTTTATATGCCAGAAATATAAATTAAAAAAAGCTTTCACCGTAATAATAAAATTATTCTGGTATTAGACCAGAAGAAGCACACCTGTTGTAATTAATACTGTAAAAAGACTTAGGCAATATTTCTCCCAGTGTGGGTAATTTATCTAGCAAAACTAGCATTTTAAAAATTCCGGTGTTCTGAAATACCAGCAGTCCTCTTGTAATTAATACCGCAAAAAGGCATTATATCGTCCAGTGTTGTAATGTTGGTGAAAAAAAGGCCAATTTAATCAATCTGGTGTTAGTTACACCAGAAACAGTAGTCCTCACGTTTTTACTCCTGTAAAAAGGAATTATATCTCCCTGTGTGGGAATCTATGTACCAAAACTAGCATATTAAAAATTCTGGTGTACAATTTGCAGCAGTTTTCTTGTAATTAATACCTGAAAAAGGAATTATATCTTCCAGTGTGGGAATTTATGTACACAAACTAGCATTTTAAAAATTCTGGCGTCCAATTAGCAGCCGTCTTCTTGTAATTAATACCGGAAAAAGGCATTACATTGTCCGGTGTTGTAATTTTGGTGAAAAAAAGGCCAATTTAATCAATCTGGTGTTAGTTAGACCAGAAACAGTAGGCCTCACGTTTTTACTCCTGTAAAAAGGAATTATATTTCCCCGTGTGGGAAGCTATGTACCAAAACTAGCATATTAAAAATTCTGGTGTCCAATTTGCAGCAGTTTTCTTGTAATTAATACCGTAAAAAGGAATTATATCTTCCAGTGTGGGAATTTATGTACACAAACTAGCATTTTAAAAATTCTGGTGTCCAATTAGCAGCAGTCTTCTTGTAATTAATACCGGAAAAAGGCATTACATTGTCCAGTGTTGTAATTTTGGTGAAAAAAAGGCCAATTTAATCAATCTGGTGTTAGTTAGACCAGAAACAGTAGGCCTCACGTTTTTACTCCTGTAAAAAGGAATTAATACCGAAAAAAGGCATTACATTGTCCAGTGTTGTAATTTTGGTGAAAAAAAGGCCAATTTAATCGATCTGGTGTTAGTTAGACCAGAAACAGTAGGCCTCACGTTTTTACTCCTGTAAAAAGAAATTATATCTCCCCGTGTGGGAATTTATGTACCAAAACTAGCATATTAAAAATTCTGGTGTCCAATTTGCAGCAGTTTTCTTGTAATTAATACCGGTAAAAGGAATTATATCTTCCAATGTCGGAATTTATGTACACAAACTAGCATTTTAAAAATTCTGGTGTCCAATTAGCAGCAGTCTTCTTGTAATTAATACCGGAAAAAGGCATTACATTGTCCAGTGTTGTAATTTTGTTGAAAAAAAGGCCAATTTAATCAATCTGGTGTTAGTTTCACCAGAAACAGTAGGCCTCACGTTTTTACTCCTGTAAATAAGAAATTAATACCGGAAAAAGGCATTACATTGTCCAGTGTTGTAATTTTGGTGAAAAAAAGGCCAATTTAATCAATCTGGTGTTAGTTAGACCAGAAACAGTAGGCCTCACGTTTTTACTCCTGTAAAAAGGAATTATATTTCCCCGTGTGGGAAGCTATGTACCAAAACTAGCATA
The DNA here is from genome assembly GCA_033119425.1 of Bufotes viridis. NCBI lineage: Eukaryota > Metazoa > Chordata > Amphibia > Anura > Bufonidae > Bufotes > Bufotes viridis. The sequence continues at coordinate 399,793,531 of CM065592.1, read as the reverse complement.
TTAAAAATTCTGGTGTCCAAGTTGCAGCAGTTTTCTTGTAATTAATACCGTAAAAAGGAATTATATCTTCCAGTGTAGGAATTTATGTACACAAACTAGCATTTTAAAAATTCTGGTGTCCAATTAGCAGCAGTCTTCTTGTAATTAATAACGGAAAAAGGCATTACATTGTCCAGTGTTGTAATTTTGGTGAAAAAAAGGCCAATTTAATCAATCTGGTGTTAGTTAGACCAGAAACAGTAGGCCTCACGTTTTTACTCCTGTAAAAAGGAATTATATCTCCCCATGTGGGAAGCTATGTACCAAAACTAGCATATTAAAAATTCTGGTGTCCAATTTGCAGCAGTTTTCTTGTAATTAATACCGGAAAAAGGCATTACATTGTCCAGTGTTGTAATTTTGGTGAAAAAAAGGCCAATTTAATCAATCTGGTGTTAGGTACACCAGAAACAGTAGGCCTCACGTTTTTACTCCTGTAAAAAGGAATTAATACCGGAAAAGGGCATTACATTGTCCAGTGTTGTAATTTTGGTGAAAAAAGGCCAATTTAATAATTCTGGTGTTAGGTACACCAGAAACAGTAGGCCTCACGTTTTTACTCCTGTAAAAAGGAATTAATACCGGAAAAGGGCATTACATTGTCCAGTGTTGTAATTTTGGTGAAAAAAAGGCCAATTTAATAATTCTGGTGTTAGGTACACCAGAAACAGTAGGCCTCACGTTTTACTCCTGTAAAAGGAATTAATACCGGAAAAAGGCATTACATTGTCCAGTGTTGTAATTTTGGTGAAAAAAAGGCCAATTTAATAATTCTGGTGTTAGGTACACCAGAAACAGTAGGCCTCACGTTTTTACTCCTGTAAAAAGGAATTAATACCGGAAAAAGGCATTACATTGTCCAGTGTTGTAATTTTGGTGAAAAAAAGGCCAATTTAATCAATCTGGTGTTAGTTAGACCAGAAACAGTAGGCCGCACGTTTTTACTCCTGTATAAAGTAATTATATCTCCCCATGTGGGAAACTATGTACCAAAACTAGCATTTTAAAAATTCTGGTGTCCAATTTGCAGCAGTTTTCTTGTAATTAATACCGGAAAAAGGAATTATATCTTCCAGTGTGGGAATTTTGGGGCTAAAAAATAATATATTTTATTGTGGTGCGAGTTGAATCGCAACAATGAGGAAACATTCTATTAAGGGACGAGGACGCGGTCGTGGTGGTGTCCGTGGAGCCTCTGTTGCTGGCAGAGGACGTGGCCGTTCGGCCTCAGGCGCACAAAGTAGTGAACCAACTCCCTCAAGTAGCCGGCAGAATTTACAGCGATATTTGGTGGGGCCCAATGCCGTTATGAGGATGGTAAGGCCTGAGCAGGTACAGGCATTAGTCGATTGGGTGGCCGACAGTGCTTCCAGCACGTTCACCACATTGTCTTCCGCCCAGTCTTCTGCGGAAAGCGCACAGGTGGCACCTGAAAACCAAGCCCATCAGTCTGTCACATCACCCCCATGCATATCAGGGAAACTGGCTAAGCCTCAAGTTATGCAGCAGTCTCTTATTCTGTTTGAAGACTCTGCTCCCACGGTTTTCCAGGGGCGTCCACCTAGCCCTTCCCCAGCGGTGGAAGACATTCCATGCACTGACGCACAACCACTTATGTATCCAGATGATAAGGACATGGGAATACCACTACAGCAGAGTGACCGAGTCTCTGATGATGACGAAACACTGGTGCCCACTGCCGCGTCTTATTGCAGTGTGCAGACTGAACAGGAGGAGGTCAGGGAGGAAGACTGGGTGGAAGACGATGCAGAGGACGATGAGGTCTTAGACCCCACATGGACTGAAGGTCGTGCCGCTGACTTAAATAGTTCAGAGGAAGAGGCAGTGGTGAGACCGAGACAACAGCAAAGCCAAAGAGGGAGCAGGGGGCAAAAGCAGAACAGCCGCCGTCCAGAGAGTTCGCCTGCTATTGGCCAGCGCCAACATTGACCCAGCACCCCAAAGGCATCTTCAATGAGTTCCCTGGCATGGCACTTCTTCAAACAATGTGCTGACGACAAGACCAGAGTGGTTTGCACGCTGTGCCATCAGACCCTGAGGCGAGGCATTAACGTTCTTAACCTGAGCACCACCTGCATGATCAGACATCTACATGCAAAGCATGAACTGCAGTGGAGTACACACCTTAAAAACAAGGAACCCGCTCAGGCTCCCCCTGCTCCCTCTACCGCTGCTGCCTCGGCTTCCGCCTCGAGAGGAATGTTGCCACCTGCCGAGCAGCAAACAGAGGATGTGCCACAGACACCACCACCACCACCGTCACCTAGCGTCTCCACTATTTCACACAGCAGCGTTTAGCTCTCCATCTCTCAAACCTTTGAGAGGAAGCGCAAATTACCACCTAGTCACCCTTGAGCACTTGGCCTGAATGCCAGCATTTCTAAACTACTGGCCTTTGAAATGCTGTCATTCCGGCTGGTGGACACAGACAGCTTCAAACAGCTGATGGCCATGGCTGTCCCCCAGTATGTGGTTCCCAGCCGCCACTAACGTCAGCAGCCCATTCTGAAACTCATATGTTTGGGGGACAGGCCCCACACCGCGCAGGAGTTGTGGCGGGGTATTGAACAACAGACCGACCAGTGGTTGCTGCCGGTGGGCCTCATGCCCGGCCTGGTGGTGTGCGATAATGGGCGAAATCTCGTGGCAGCTCTGGGACTAGCCGGTTTGACGCACATCCCTTGCCTGGCGCATGTGCTGAATTTGGTGGTGCAAAAGTTCATTCACAACTACCCAGACATGTCAGAGCTGCTGCATAAAGTGCGGGCCGTCTGTGCGCGCTTCCGGCGTTCACATCCTGCCGCTGCTCGCCTGTCAGCGCTACAGCGGAACTTCGGCCTTCCCGCTCACCGCCTAATATGGGACGTGCCCACCCGGTGGAACTCGACCTTGCACATGCTGGAGAGACTGTGCGAGCAGCAGCAGGCCATAGTGGAGTTTCAGCTGCAGCACGCACGGGTCAGTCGCACTGCGGAACAGCACCACTTCACCACCAATGATTGGGCCTCCATGCGAGACCTGTGTGCCCTGTTGCGCTGTTTAGAGTACGCCACCAACATGGCCAGTGGCGATGCCACGGTTATCAGCGTGACGATACCAATTCTATGTCTCCTAGAGAAAACGCTTAGGGCGATGATGGAAGAGGAGGTGGGCCAGGGCCAGGAGGAGGAGGATGACGGGTCGTTTTTAGCACTTTCAGGCCAGTCTGTTAGAAGTGGCTCAGAGGGAGGTTTTTTGCAACAGCAGAGGGCAGGTACAAATGTGGCCAGCCAGGGACCACAACTGGAGGACGAGGAGGATGAGGAGGAGGTGGAGGAAGATGAGGATAAAGCAGGTTCACAGCGGGGTGGCACCCAGCACAGTGCAGACACATCCCTGGTGCGTGTCTGGGGGGATACAGAGGATGATGACGATACGCCTCCCACAGAGGACAGCTTGTCCTTACCTCTGGGGAGCCTGGCACACATGAGCGATTACATGCTGCAGTGCCTGCGCAACGACAGCAGAGTTGCCCACATTTTAACGTGTGCTGACTACTGGGTGGCCACCCTGCTGGATCCACGGTACAAAGACAATGTGCCCACTTTACTTCCTGCACTGGAGCGTGATAGGAAGATGCGCGAGTACCAGCGCACGCTGGTAGACGCGCTCCTGAGAGCATTCCCAACTGTCACAGGGGAACAGGTGGAAGGCCAAGGCCAAGGCAGAGGAGGAGCTAGAGGTCGCCCACGCAGCAGTGTCACGGCCAGCTGCTCTGAGGGCAGGGTTAACATGGCAGAAATGTGGAAAAGTTTTGTCTCCACGCCACAGCTAACTGCCCCACCACCTGATACGGAACGAGTTAGCAGGAGGCAACATTTCACTAATATGGTTGAACAGTACGTCTACACACAACTCCACAGACTGACGGATGGTTCGGCCCCATTCAACTTCTGGGTTTCCAAATTGTCCACGTGGCCAGAATTGGCATGTTATGCCTTGGAGGTGCTGCCCGGCGGCCAGCGTTTTATCTGAACGTGTATTCAGCACGGCAGGGGGCGTCATTACTGACAAACGCAGCCGTCTGTCCGCAGCCAACGTGGACAAGCTGACGTTTATAAAAATGAACCAGGCATGGATCCCACAAGACCTGACCCTCCCTTGTGCAGAGTAGTCCTTAATAACTGCCTTAAACCATGTTGTCTTGTACTCCTGGCCACTTCTTCATTGAAAAATCAATTTTTGAAATTAAGTAGGATCTTGTGGTGCAACCCAGAGTTGAATGAACCTTCCCTCTGTCTGGGTGCCGGGGCCAAAGTACATGAAAGTGTCCTTCTCCTGTGCTGGGTGATATGAATGTTATACTTGTGCTGTCTGACATGTCTCCTTTGTGTGGGTGCAGGGGCCAAAGTCACTGAAAGCGGCCTTCTCCTGTGGTGGGTGATCGAAATGCCTGATTCTCTGCTGTGGGACCTCTCTCCTCTTTCTGGGTGCAGGGTCAAAGAAACAAAGGTGGCCTACTCCTGTGGTGGTTGACATGAGGCCTGATTCTCTGCTGTGGGACCTCTCTCCTCCGTGTGGCTGCAGGGGTCAAGGTCTCTAAAAGTGCCCTTCTCCTGTGGTGGTTGATGTAAAACTGATGCTTGTGCTATCTGACCTGTCTCCTCTGTCTCGTTGCTAAGGCCTAACTCACTGAAAGTGGCCTTGTCATGTGCTGGGTGATATAAATGTTATACTTGTGCCATCTGACATGGTTGCCGGGGTCCCATTAAATGGTGGCCTACTCCTGTGGTGGGTGATCTAAATGCCTGATTCTCTGCTGTGAAAACCTCTCTCCTCCGTCTGGGTGCAGGGGTCAAAGTCTCTAAAAGTGGCCTTCTCTTGTGCTGGGTGATGTAAAACTGATGCTTGTGCCATCTGACATGGTAGGCGGGGTCCCATTAAATGATGGCCTACTCCTGTGGTGGGTGATCTAAATGCCTGATTCTCTGCTGTGAAACCTCTCTCCTCTCTCTGGGTGTAGGGGTCAAAGTCTCTCAAAGTCGCCTTCTCTTGTGCTGGGTGATATAAATGTTATACTTGTGCCATCTGACATGGTTGCCGGGGTCCCATTAAATGGTGGCCTACTCCTGTGGTGGGTGATCTAAATGCCTGATTCTCTGCTGTGAAAACCTCTCTCCTCCGTCTGGGTGCTGTGAAACCTCTCTCCTCCGTCTGGGTGCAGGGGTCAAAGTCTCTAAAAGTGGCCTTCTCTTGTGCTGGGTGATGTAAAACTGATGCTTGTACCATCTGACATGGTTGCCGGGGTCCCATTAAATGATGGCCTACTCCAGTGGTGGGTGATCTAAATGCCTGATTCTCTGCTGTGAAACCTCTCTCCTCCGTCTGGGTGCAGGGGTCAAAGTCTCTCAAAGTCGCCTTCTCTTGTGCTGGGTGATATAAATGTTATACTTGTGCCATCTGACATGGTTGCCAGGGTCCCATTAAATGGTGGCCTATTCCTGTGGCGGGTGATCTAAATGCCTTATTCTCTGCTGTGAAAACCTCTCTCCTCCGTCTGGGTGCAGGGGTCAAAGTCTCTCAAAGTCGCCTTCTCCTGTGATGGGTGATATAAATGTTATACTTGTGCCATCTGACATGGTTGCCGGGGTCCCATTAAATGGTGGCCTACTCCTGTGGTGGGTGATCTAAATGCCTGATTCTCTGCTGTGAAACCTCTCTCCTCCGTCTGGGTGCAGGGGTCAAAGTCTCTAAAAGTGGCCTTCTCTTGTGCTGGGTGATGTAAAACTGATGCTTCTACCATCTGACATGGTTGCCGGGGTCCCATTAAATGATGGCCTACTCCTGTGGTGGGTGATCTAAATGCCTGATTCTCTGCTGTGAAACCTCTCTCCTCCGTCTGAGTGCAGGCGTCAAAGTCTCTAAAAGTGGCCTTCTCTTGTGCTGGGTGATATAAATGTTATACTTGTGCCATCTGACATGGTTGCCGGGGTCCCATTAAATGGTGGCCTACTCCTGTGGTGGGTGATCTAAATGCCTGATTCTCTGCTGTGAAACCTCTCTCCTCCGTCTGGGTGCAGGGGTCAAAGTCTCTAAAAGTGGCCTTCTCTTGTGCTGGGTGATGTAAAACTGATGCTTGTACCATCTGACATGGTTGCCGGGGTCCCATTAAATGATGGCCTACTCCTGTGGTGGGTGATCTAAATGCCTGATTCTCTGCTGTGAAAACCTCTCTCCTCCGTCTGGGTGCTGTGAAACCTCTCTCCTCCGTCTGGGTGCAGGGGTCAAAATCTCTAAAAGTGGCCTTCTCTTGTGCTGGGTGATGTAAAACTGATGCTTGTACCATCTGACATGGTTGCCGGGGTCCCATTAAATGGTGGCCTACTCCTGTGGTGGGTGATCTAAATGCCTGATTCTCTGCTGTGAAACCTCTCTCCTCCGTCTGAGTGCAGGCGTCAAAGTCTCTAAAAGTGGCCTTCTCTTGTGCTGGGTGATATAAATGTTATACTTGTGCCATCTGACATGGTTGCCGGGGTCCCATTAAATGGTGGCCTACTCCTGTGGTGGGTGATCTAAATGCCTGATTCTCTGCTGTGAAAACCTCTCTCCTCCGTCTGTGTGCAGGGGTCAAAGTCTCTCAAAGTCGCCTTCTCTTGTGCTGGGTGATATAAATGTTATACTTGTGCCATCTGACATGGTTGCCGGGGTCCCATTAAATGGTGGCCTACTCCTGTGGTGGGTGATCTAAATGCCTGATTCTCTGCTGTGAAACCTCTCTCCTCCGTCTGGGTGCTGTGAAACCTCTCTCCTCCGTCTGGGTGCAGGGGTCAAAGTCTCTAAAAGTGGCCTTCTCTTGTGCTGGGTGATGTAAAACTGATGCTTGTACCATCTGACATGGTTGCCGGGGTCCCATTAAATGATGGCCTACTCCTGTGGTGGGTGATCTAAATGCCTGATTCTCTGCTGTGAAACCTCTCTCCTCTGTCTGAGTGCAGGGGTCAAAGTCTCTCAAAGTCGCCTTCTCCTGTGCTGAGTGATATAAATGTTATACTTGTGCCATCTGACATGGTTGCCGGGGTCCCATTAAATGGTGGCCTACTCCTGTGGTGGGTGATCTAAATGCCTGATTCTCTGCTGTGAAAACCTCTCTCCTCCGTCTGGGTGCAGGGGTCAAAGTCTCTAAAAGTGGCCTTCTCTTGTGCTGGGTGATGTAAAACTGATGCTTGTAACATCTGACATGGTTGCCGGGGTCCCGTTAAATGATGGCCTACTCCTGTGGTGGGTGATCTAAAGGCCTGATTCTCTGCTGTGAAAACCTCTCTCCTCCGTCTGGGTGCAGGGGTCAAAGTCTCTAAAAGTGGCCTTCTCTTGTGCTGGGTGATGTAAAACTGATGCTTGTACCATCTGACATGGTTGCCGGGGTCCCATTAAATGATGGCCTACTCCTGTGGTGGGTGATCTAAATGCCTGATTCTCTGCTGTGAAAACCTCTCTCCTCCGTCTGGGTGCTGTGAAACCTCTCTCCTCCGTCTGGGTGCAGGGGTCAAAGTCTCTAAAAGTGGCCTTCTCTTGTGCTGGGTGATGTAAAACTGATGCTTGTACCATCTGACATGGGTGTAGGGGTCAAATTAACTAAATGGTGGCCTACTCCTGTGGTGGGTGATATGATGCCTGAATATGTGCTGTGGGGCCCCTCTCCTCTTTCTGGGTGCAGGGGTCAAAGTAACTAAAAGTGGCCTTCTCCTGTGCTGGATGGTATAAATGTAATGCTTGTGCTATCTGACATGTCTCCTCTGTCTGGGTGCTAAGGCCTAAGTCACTGAAAGTGGCCTTCTCCTGTGGTGGTTGATATGATGCCAGATTCTCTGCTGTGGGACCTCTCTCCTTTGTCTGGACGATGAGGTCGAAATAATAGTAAGTGACCTTCTCCATTTGTGGGTGATTTGAAGCCTGATTCTGTGCTATGGGACCTAACTCCAATTAATATTGGTTAATTTTTATTTATTTTATGTTAAGTCATCATTTCCCTATCTATATTTGTTTGCAGGGGATTTACCTACATTTTGCTGCCTTTTGCAGCCCTCTAGCCCGTTCCGGGAGTCTTTTACAGCCTTTTTAGTGCCCAAAAGTTCGAGTCCCCATTGACTTCTATGGGGTTCGGGTTCGAGATGAAGTTCGGGTTGAGTTCGGATCACGAACCCGGACATTTTCCGGAAGTTCGGCCGAACCTCTCGAACCCGAACATCCAGGTGTTCGCTCATCTCTAGTGATGACGTTTACACTGCCTGGCCCTGTCAATCAAAGTGCAGAGTGTTTGGCAGTTGCAGAGAAAGCAGAGCCTCTAGGTGTAATGGCAACTCCCCTGTTGCTTTTAGAGGCTCATTTGCATATGTTAAAACTCAATGTTTTTCAGCAATGTAGGCACATATGAACATGGGACCAACAAATATGCCTTCAGCTGCCAAGTGCATATAGTGTCAGATGCACTTGAAACTGTGGCTCTAGATATGATCAAGAAATATTGTACATGGATGAATCTGGACAACCAGAGTCTTAGCTGTTTTCCGCCCGAACTAGTGAATGGTTCCAAGCAGGGGATCCCATACTGTTCATATACCCTAAGGCCCCTTTCACAAAAGCGAGTATTCTGCGCGGTTGCAATGCGTGATGCGAATGCATTGAGCCCGCACGGAATCCGGACCCATTCATTTCAATGGGTCTGTGTACATAAGCGTTAATTTTCATGCATCACTTGTGCATTGCGTGAAAATCGCAGCATGTTCTATATTCTGCGATTTTCACGCATTGCTAGCCACATAGAAGTGAATAGGACCGCCGGAAAATCGCATCTGCAAGCAAGTGCAGGTGCGATGTGTTTTTCACGGATGGTTGCTAAGAGATGTTGTTTGTAAAAAGTCAGTTTTTTTGTCACACGCGTGTAAAATGCATCAAATTGCGGACCTAATCCAGACCTAATCAGCTCGGGCTCGTCTGCAAGGGGCCTAACAGTGCATAAGGAAAAGGATTATCTTCATCACTCCTTCAATCACAGATATTTGTTTACAATGCATACAACAGACAGTAGGAAATTGGTAACTGTTAGCAGATTATCTTCTATTTACAATACCTGTTAAGATCTTTTATTTTTCATTATTTTTGCGGGTTATTTTAAGAGCCAGCAGGGGGTGCTGTTACTAACATCTTCGTTGCCACAATTCTGTTTCCCATCCATTATATCTTTCACAGTCACACCCTTGGTCACATTGGAGGTCCTATCCCACATCATAAAACATTTGTGATTTGAGATAGTTTGTGGATAACCACGCTGTCAGCGACATTAGCCTATGCCATAACAGAATTTTCTATAACCAACGTATTCCAGTTGGATTCAGACATTGAACTAATCAAGATTTAAAGTAAAAAGCAAAGTAGGATAAGTATTACATCAAAAACTATTGGGTTTTCACTGTAGTACATTCAACTGTTTCTCTTAAAGAGTTGCCCAGAATTACAAAAACATAGTTGCCTTCTTCCAAAAACATCATCACTCTTATCCACAGGTTAGGTGCGGTATTGCGGCTCAGCCTTATCTGATTTAATGGAGCTGATGTGCAATACCAGAAGCAACCTGTTGACAAGGGTGGCACAGTTTATTTAGGAAAGAAGCAATGCTTTACTAATCTTGGAAAGCCTTTTAGCTTCTATTACTTGACACATCTATGTTGCTGATTGTATTTCAGAAGCAGTGCTGTGTTTAGTTTTGTAGATCAGTCCTTGTCATTTGAGTGAGGCTGAGCTGCAGTACCAGACACAATCCACTGACAAGAGTGGCACTGTTACTACAGGGAAAAACAAACCCTTCTTGCAAATGTCATACTATTTCTTTATCTTAAAGGAATGAGTCATCAGAAAATGACCTATGGTTTATATCAAGTATTTAAGTTAAACCATCAAACGTTCTAAAAAATCATCTATATTCTTAAAAATCCTGCAGTTTTCACACTGTCCTCTAAGCCTAAAAATATGTGGAGCCTTCTTGTTCTGTACAGATCACCTTTCAGCAGTCAGGTCACAGGCAGGATTACAATGACAGGTAACACCTACATATACATAACAAAGGATCCACCAATTACAATTGGTTGGAAATAAGCCTCTAGGAGCAAAGGGGGGGGGGCATTACACATAGAGGCTCTGCTCTCTCTGCATCTGCCGTGCCCTCTACAATTTGATTGACAGGAGCAGGCAGTGAAAACATCATCACACTTGCCTTGCCCTGTCAATCAATGTGGAGAACACGTGACAGTTGCAAAGAGAGCAGAGCCTCTAGGTTTAAGAGCAATGAAACCAGGACCCCAGAGCTGAAAGGAAACAGTGTTAACCAAGCCACTGTGCGGCCCTGATGACTTACCTTTTTTATGTACATAAATTCTATAAAGCTTTTTTATACAATGTACATGAAAATAATAAATGGTAGCCTCAAATAAAGCTTTCACACCAGGGACGTGAGCTGCAAGCTATACCTATGTCTGTAGGAATGCAATTACATATAACTTGTTAATGTCTATATATAAAAAGCTAAAATTCCACTAAATTTATGGCTATTCCACTTAATTTATGGATATATCTATTGAAATGTTGAACCAGTTCCAAAATGAAATTTTACACCAGAGAGTTCCACACACTGAGACCATCTCATATTTTCCCACCTTTTTATGTATTTGTTGTGGTCGACACCGAATTTCTAAGCTATTTTCAAAACTGCAGCTAATCGTATTAAGCAATAAAGAGGTCTGAGTATACATTGAAACAAAATATCGCACATTTGATAATCCATTACGTCAACTACATGCATATCTACCCAGCAAAAAGATCACCAAGTAAACTGATAGCATTGAAATAAAAGAAAAATGAAATCTTTCAACATTCCAAAATTAGTAAATGGGATATGATGAATTAAAAGATGCTTACTAACAATGCAGGAATTTTGTTCAAAAGAAACATTTGGGCACTTTCACTGGGAAAGAGGTTAAGAGGTTGTCAATGCTTTCTCGAGGGGCTCCATCTGACAGTGAACATGTGTTTCCTCCCTTTAATCGGCTTGCCAGTAGCCAGAAAGCTGCTTGTTTTCTGCCGAGGTTGTCAAAAATAATTTCAGTCTGGAGACGATGAATGATAAAAGAGATTTTTAAACACAGTTTTGCACTGTAGTCCTCACAGTCCCGAGAAGATAAGTTGTATTACAACCCCAGTGCAAAGGGCCTTGTTCGTGTTGCAGAAATGTAACAGCACTTTGTACAACCTGCTTGATTACTCCGAAATGTTAAATCTGGAGGAGAAAAGTAAGTTTAAGGGGAAAAAAGCTTTAAAAATGCAAATGTAGAAAAATAAATGTTTCATTATAAACTGCAGAAAGATTTTAGAGAAAAAATACTACCTGTCATTATTGTATGAAAAGACTCTATTAATGGACCCTTCATTTAGGGATTTAAGATCAGGTAGACAGGACTGGTAAGCCAGCACAGAAGCGTAAGGATAATAAATTCATTGCAGCGAGACTCAAGGCTGCTGTTCTGTCACTTGACATAGTTTCCATTTGTGTATGTGCATAGTTCACTTGGTAACATCATTAGAGAGGATTTCTACCCAAAGCATAACAGTGCCCATCTATAATAATAAAATCCCTGTGTGAGTGTGCTGTGTTTATGAGTGTGTCACTAGATTTGCACTGGGCATGCGCAGCGTAGCGTCCAATTAGGACACAGTGCTCCACACGGACACAGCGCTGCACACAGGTTTCCTTGCAGGGTGTCAGCAGCCTTACTTCCCATAGATACCTCTGAGACCCTATAGGCAGGTCACAGCTCCACCGCTACCGTCCGCTCCTGCCACAGTTTCCCCGCCGCCGTCCGCTCCTCTCTCAGCTCAACAGCAGTGTAGCGCACAAACAGCCAGTGCTCATGCGTCACCTTCGCCACATGGTGAGCGGCCGTGAAGTAGATGCGGAGCGCCGAGCGGGGTAGAGTGTTAGCTGTAATGTGCTGTGGCAGCGGCCGATGCTCGAAGGGTAAGGTAAGGAGCCTGATCAGGATTAGTGTGAGTTCAAATCACTGCAGTACACTATATAGTGTACTGCAGTGTATTGTAAGCCATCAGACCCACTGGATCTTTAAAAACCAAGTGGGTCTGGGTCCAAAAAATGTAAAAAAAAAAACCTTCCTATATCCACATATAATTGGTTAAAAATGTAAAAAATAAAAATCACTAAAAATGGTTTCACAGCATCCATATGGACCTGATCTATTAAAGGCTCATGTTACTTTTACCGCATGGTGAACACCATAAAAAAAAAAAAAGAAAAACTATGATGGAATTGGCCACCACACTTCCCAAAAAATGGTATAAAAAATGATCAAAAAAGTCATATGTATCCAAAATTAGCACCAATTAAACAGTGACCTTATCCCACAAAACATGAGCCCCTACATAAGCCAATCGTACAAAAAATAAAAAAAATATAGCTTTCAGAAAATGGAGACACAAAAACGTTTTGTTTTTTTCAAACATGCTTTTATTGAATAAAATAAAGTTAAAAAAATAGAATGTGATTCAACCCATCTGTTGAACACCATAAAAATAAAAAATGTGCCAAAAAATCAATTATTACTCACCTTACATCACAAAAAGTATAATACCAAGTAATCAAAAAGTCATATGTGCCCCATAATGGTACCAATCAAACCGTCATCTCATCCAGCAAAAAATGAGACCCTACCTAAGACAATTGCCCAAAAAATAGAAAAAATGGCTTTCAGAAAATGGAAATACAAAAACATTATTTAAAAAAAAAATGCTTTTATTGTGTAAAATAAAATAAAAAAATGCACATATTAGGCATAGCTGTGTCCTTAACAACCTGCTATATAAAAATAAAATGTGATCCAACCCATCTGGTGAAGGCCGTAAAAAAGATAATGTACCAAAAAAGCCATTTTTTATCATCTTACATCACAAAAAGTGTAATACCAAGCAATCAAAAAGTCACATGTGCCCTAAAATAGTACCAGGTGAACTCTGTCAGGTGAATATTGTAAAAAAACAAGTAATACAAACAGCCATTTTTTTTTATTACTTTGCCTCATAAAAAGAGTAAAAAAAAAAATATATATATATATATATATATACACACACACACAATACACAACTACCTCTAGCAAAATTTTTCTATACTGCAGGAATAACCCGAAAAATAACACGCCCCTCGCACCTCTCACACCAGTGCACCGACCAATCAGGATATGGCGCTCCACATGCCACTTGCACCGCCCACACCTGTGTGCCGGAGCGCCACCATTTCTGTCCATCAGTCCCAGCCGCCATTTCTGTTTGTCAGTTACAGCACTATTAGCCGTATAGAGAGGAGCCCCTGTCAGCAGTCTGACCAACCAGTCGCTACCAGCAGTCTCAGCACCAGCAGTCAGTGCCAGTCGTACAGCCACCAGTCACAGTGCCAGCAGTGTCAGCCGCCAGTCAGTGCCAACTATCTCAACCATCAGTCAGTGCCACCAGCCACAGCCACCAGTCTCAGCTACCAGTCAGTGCCACCAGTCTTAGTTACAGCTAGCACTTAGTGCCAGCAGTCTCAGCCACAAGCCACAGCCAGCAGTATCAGCCACAGCCACCAATCAGTGCCAGCAGTCTCAGCCACCAGCCGCAGTCAGCAGTCTCAGCCACAGCCAGCACTCAGTACCAGCAGTCTCTGCCACAAGCCACAGCCAGCAGTCTCAGCCACAGCCACCAGTCAGTGCCAGTAGTCTCAGCCACAGCTGCCAGTCTCAGGCACCAGTCAGTGCCAGCATTCTCAGCTACAGCCAGCACTCAGTGCCAGCAGTCTCATCCACCAGCCGCAGTCAGCAGTCTCAGCCACAGCCAGGACTTAGTACCAGCAGTCTCAGCCACAGCCAGCAGTCTCAGCCACAGCCACCAGTCAGTGCCAGTAGTCTGAGCCACAGCTGCCAGTCTCAGGCACCAGTCAGTGCCAGCATTCTCAGCTACAGCCAGCACTCAGTGCCAGCAGTCTCAGCCACAAGCAACAGCCAGCAATCTCAGCGACAGCTGCCAGTCTAATCCACCAGCCACAGCCACCAGTCTCAGCCACCAGTCAGTGTCAGTTCCCTTGCCATTTAATATAGACCTACTATATAGACGCATATAGACCTACTATAGTTTCTACTAATGTTTATGGATAACTGTTCTAGCGCCCATTATTGTAACGGGCTCAATGTCTAGTATAATAAAATAATGAGTTTCACTTATATAGTGATGATGACATATTCATCTGTGTGATATAAAGTGGGAAACAAAGTAAAATTACAAGTAATCAAAAGAAATAATCAAAAGCAGTGACAAAAGGAGACAATCCTTTCCAATAAGAGCTTATAACCTACATGGAAGGAGAGACTATGGGACTATGTTTGATTTAGTTGAAGGGGGACCTAGATGACTATCATCAAAATTATGATATTACAAGCTATAGGTGCTAGATTTCTGGTGAAGATACGTTGATCCAGGGATTTTTTTCTGCTTGACATATTTGGAGTCAAGAAGGCATTTTTCCCTTGCCAAACAGCTTTTTAGGTGTTTTTGCCTTGCTTTCTAGCAACAAAGTAAGATTATAGATCGAACATGATGGACTTTTTTTTAAGCTTATGAACATCTTAACTACAGTATGTAACTAGGAGTGACAATAGGTATATGGTGCAACTTTCTTAAAGAGGACCACATGGGGTATTGGCAAAAGGTCATAAGTATCTTATTGGTGGGGGTCTGACACCCGGGACCCCTGCTGATCAAATGTTTGAGAAGCCACCAGCACTCACCAAGCATAGCGCCGTACATTGTATAGTGGTTGTGCTTGGTATTGCAGCTCATCCCAATTCAGTTCAATGGGGCTGAGCTGAGCCTAGGCCATGTGCCCAAAGATCATGTCATCACTTGGTCTAGGGAAATCTAGAGAAGGCAGCTGCCCTACTGTGAGTGCTGCTACCTTTTCAAAATGCTAATCAGTGGGGGTTCCGAGTGTCAGACCCCCACCAATCAGATACTGATGACCTATCCAGAGGATAGGTCATCAGTATTTAAGTCTAGGAAAATGCCTTTAATGGGAAAACAGGGAATGCTTTTCCACTAGATGAAGTGGCTGCAGCTTCCTGCTGTAAAATTAATGGAGAGGTTGGCATGCATGTGTGCAGTTCTCTACATGCAAATTGATGCTAGTACACCATTCTCCGGTTGAGGTGGGCCCAGATATGAACCCTTCCCCTATCAGACATTTGTGCATATCGTGTGAATAGGCCATAAATATGCGATATGGAAATATTCTGTGGTGTTCCATGGAGGCAGACCACATGGGTGCTAGAGGGTCCATGGTGGGGGACAGGGCTAGCCTGCTGAACTCCTTCTCCTGTTCCCAACATAAATCCACACAAATTTCTTCAACAGAAGTGCACCTACATACAGTATGGTAGATCTAGGCTTCCGAGTCCCATAATGATAATTTTTTTGGTTTTTAAAAAGATATAATTATAAAGTAGTTTGGTTTTTTATTTTAAAAAAAGTAAATACATTTCATTTTAAAAACTATTAATAGAATTCATGCAGCAGTGGAGTCCTTCGTTGGTGTCCGACCAAGCAAACTGTATGCTTTTTTGTATGTTCTTCTCGTGTTTGCTTGGTTTTCCCCTGGGTGTTCCAGTTTCCTTCCACTCTCTAAGAACATACATGATAGCAATCTGGTACAGCACTATGGAATATGTTGGCACTATATACACTGTAAATGAGTAAAATAAATAAATTAAAGAAGGCTTCTAATATTGATTACCTATCCTCAGGATAGGTGATCAACATCAGATTGGCAGGGGTCCAACACGCAGCAGCCCCAGCGATCAGCTGTATGAAGAGAAGGCATGTGCTATGCGCATGTGCCATCTCCTGTCTCTGTTCCTGCTTGCTGCTGCTATGTGTATGGCAAGCAGGAAGAGAGACAGGAGACGGCATACAGCTGATCAGTGGCGGTGCAGGGTATCAGACCCGCACTGATCTGATATTGAATACCTATCCTGAGGATAGGTCATCAATTTCAAAAACCTGAAAATCCCCGTTAATGCCCATCATCAGCTACATTTCTTGCTTAACATGATATGGTAAGATATTTCTAATTTTATCGTAAACTAAGCCAGACCATTATTAAGTTAGGAGAAAGTAACTACTGATTAGTAAATGACCAATTTTTCTAAGCCGTAACCTCCTAGACATGCGATACATTGTTACTGTTGTCTAAATAAGGTAAAATGTTTATTTTCACAGTTCCTTTTTCAGGTTTCCATAAAATTCTGAACTATTATTAAAGTTTGGCATAACATAAAGTCAAGCTTAAAAATTCCATCAAGGTTTGGTTAAACAATTCATCACTATAAAATTTTGTTGTGTCTCTCTAGATCTATTATTTTGCAAAGAGAAACAAGCTGCCAGGGCTCCAAAAAGGTAACATATTATTGTGATCTACGAGGATCTATTGGGATCCATTTGAAAGAGAGAAATACAAATTGTAATATTAATGTCATCTTGATATCCATGGTGAAACATTTAGCAATAATCTGAATATTCACATGGCCCCACGTAGAGATAATATCCAAAATAAAGTGAAAGTGCATATACAATCATGGCATACTCTACCCAACAATTAGAAACATATACAAAGGGCATATAAGATAATGTAGTGCCTAATGCAAACCTTACCTTTGCACATCAGACCCCTTATGTGCATTTTGTTTACTTCATCAGGGGTCAACCTAAATAACTATCTAACAATGTTTTATGTACTTCCATTCCATATTCTCATTGACACTGCTGTCTAATGGAAGGTTCTTCGCAGAGATGTAGACGCTTTACAGATTCTTGTGCAAACTGCGTAGATGTGGAGCACATATAAATTTTAGCATCCTCTCCAAAACATACAGATATAAAATAAAGGGGTTGTCCAGCCTAGGAACTGACAACCCCAATGGACCCATACCCAACAAAAAAAAACCCCCTGCCCTCAGTCTCACCATTCCTGAGCTGTTGCCATCTTTCGAGCCACTTCCAGTTCATGTCAGACCAGAAGTGACCTGGTCCTGTGACCACTGCAGCCAGTCACTGATCTCAGTGGTGACATGTTCTAGAATGCCCATCACTAACTGTCCTAACATGTAACCGCTGAGGCCAGTGATTGGTGGCAGCCATCAAAGGATCAAGCCACTTTCTCTTCAGTAGGAACAGGAAGCACGGGAACGGTGGGACTGAAACAAGTCTTTTTTTTGTTTTGTTTTATTGGACACAGGTTGAAACCATTGGGGTTGGTGGCTCCCAGCCAAGACAACCCCTTTAAGATAGTGGTCTGGGGTTCCTTGGCCCCACAAGAAAAATTATCCTCGGGACCCAACCACTATACTATCAATAATAAAGTCTAATAGGTTTTGAATCAAATAAATAATCCCTAGTGGCAAGTGATTGGCTCCAAAGGTCTTCTGGATGATATTAGGGCCTGGGCCCACTGGAGAGCCTGGGCCCACTGGAGGATCTATTGGTGCTTTGTTAGTCCAGTCCAACTTTGGTGGTCACTGATGTCAAAAGATATGATGATTTACGAGTTGTAGTAAAGACTGGGCTTCAAAATTGGGGTTGCAGCTCCAAAGAAAAGGAATTTACTAGCTATATATGAAAAACAGAAATTGAAAATGACCATTTTGATTATTTTTAAGAAATTAAATGGTGTATTCCTTGATCAAAAATCTATACCTATTACTTACCTAGTGTCTATTGCGTGTGTACAGTATCTATTCTAATTTATTTTATTGCCAAAGTCTAATGTAACAAAATCACTTTCTCTCTACACCAGGACTAATTTTAAAGACAACAAAACTAACTCAATATGCAAAAAGAATTTAGGGTCACTCCAGGCAAAAACTGAAAATGTATCTATGAGCCAAAGTCACGTGAATGATGCCATTGCAGAGACTTCCCTGCTGTTCTCTACACAGCCTCAGCTGAAGCCTACATGGCCATCCCTACAGAGCCATGTTGTTCTGAGTCACTATAGAGTTATTATAAGAAACATACACAGACTTCCCTTCAGAATACTAACAGTACATTAGTTATAACCGGGTTTCAATAAAGTTAAGATGTAAAATGACTTCAGTTTTTTTTCTCCCAGCCTCCATGACGCATCATTCTCACTACAGTTTCACACTTTCACCTCGGTGGGAGGAGCACCTGCCCATTGACATCTATGTACTGAGAGGTAATTGCTACCCAGTTGACTCAGTTACTGGCCTTGGAGTCATGGAGTCATAGAGATAGCAACTACTTAAAGGGCTTCTGTCACCCCCACTGATGTAATTTTCACTAGCTGACATTAGCTACTTGCTAATGTCAGCTGAGTTCAAACATATGTTTCCTAACTTTTTTCCTGTTTTCTATCTTCTAAAAAACTTACTTTTGTGATATGCAAATTATCTTCGCTACCAGCAAGTTGGGCGGGTACTTGCTGGTAGCCGCCGCATCTTCATGCCCTGGGAACGCCCCCTCTTCTTTTGATAGACAGGGCCAGCGCGCTCTCCTCCTCCCGCTGGCCCTGTCTGCAGCTGCAATCCCGCGCCTGCGCCGTATCGGTCTTTAGTCGGCGCAGGCGCTCTGAGTGAAGGAAGCTCGCTTAGGCGCTCCGTCCTCAGTGCGCCTGCGCCGATGACGTCAGCCCTACACCCGGAAGAAAAGACGCCGACATCGCCTGCTCCTTACCAGGGATGCCGGCGTCTTCTCTTCCGGGTGTAGCGCTGACGTCATCGCCGCAGGCGTACTGAGGACGGAGCGCCTAAGCGAGCGTCCTTCACTCAGAGCGCCTGCGCCGACTAAACACCGATAAGGCGCAGGCGCGGGATTGCAGCTGCAGACAGGGCCAGCGGGAGGAGGAGAGCACGCTGGCCCTGTCTATCAAAAGAAGAGGGGGCGTTCCCAGGGCATGAAGATGCGGCGGCTACCAGCAAGTACCCGCCCAACTTGCTGGTAGCGAAGATAATTTGCATATCACAAAAGTACATTTTTTAAAAGATAGAAAACAGGAAAAAAGTTAGGAAACATATGTTTGAACTCAGCTGACATTAGCAAGTAGCTAATGTCAGCTAGTGAAAATTACATCAGTGGGGGTGACAGAAGCCCTTTAATACTGCAATAGGGGAAATATGTAGTAACAGGAAATAAAAGGGAACAAAAAATGTAAAAGTAATGAAAACATATAAATACCAGAGTGGTCCATTAAGAATTTTCTTAAATTAATAAAGTTATGGGATATCACTCCATATCTGACCTAGGGGTAAGGGATATCATTCTATATCTGACCTATGGGTATGGGATATTACTCTATATCTGACCTATGGGAATCCCATAGATGACAAAACAACTAAACCATTTCTCTGGCTTATTGAGTGTACAGTGGTGCTCCCCTGCTGTGCAGGTTAATGGAACAGATCCCCATTCAAGTGGATCCAAATATCCATTCCTGAACTGTGCTTTTGTGCAGGAATAATCTATTAATGACCAGCTCTCACGAATGAGTACTGTAATTCTAGTGATATGCCACAACTTGATAGTTATTCATTTTATATTTATTAGGATACTTTTTAGACTATTTTATGTATTTATTTGCTTATTTTCTAGTTTATTATTTATGACCTACCCCCAAAAAAGTAAGTTTTATCTTTTTTTTTTTTTTTTTTATTCAGTATATAACTAGAGCTGTCATAGCCATCCCAGTTAGAAGACTATCATACACAGCAGCTTAGTAACATGACCAGTTTTGATTGCCCCTAGGGTCATTGGAGGCAGCAGTGGTGCTTAGCGACATTATAAACTGAATGCTAAAAGCATCTTATGTCTTCAAATATTATGACTTTATACAGAGAGATATTAATTATAAAGAAAGTTCCTGAAAGCTGCGACACCAAAGTCAAACGCCTTTCTTGGCTTTGAAGAACAGTTGGCCAGCATCACACAATTTTGGCAAAGAGGATTGAGTCAAGTGTTTTCAGTCTATTATAGTTTACAATCAAGATGAAGTGCACTGCAGTTTAATAAGTGTGGTAATGGAATCTTTGTGTATGTTTTCCACAGCAGGACGTGGATTAACATAAGTGTCACACTCTGCTGCCATCCCTGCTATAATATCTCAGGCGTTACACATGCTGGGAATTTCTCAGCTGAATACTAAGAAGATGAATGTGCCATGCAGATGGAAACATTCACCAGCCCTTTATTTTATTTCAACTCACCGTGTTAAATCTTACCTGGAAGCAGAACAATGAGTGGGGGTTATTTGTATAATATTGTTAATTAAAATAAATTCACGAAAATATATCAATATGTTAATTTGAAATTTAATTGAATTTTATAATTTTGTTTCAGATTTTTGAGTTTAAAAATCTCATAACCATTTCTAAGATCTATCTATCTATCTATCTATCTATCTGTCTGTCTGTCTGTCTGTCTGTCTGTCTATCTTTCTATCTATCTATCTATTTGTCTATCTATCTATCTATCTATCTATCTATCTATCTATCTATCTATCTATCTATCAAGAAAATGCTATTTTGTGTGTGGCAAAGCAGAAAAAGTAATAGCAGTGTGCCAGCGGCTGCAGAAGCGATCCATCATCCAAGTAAATAACCATAAAAATTTTACGGGACTCCCAAAATTGTGAATCAAAAGTAGTGTTCTTTAATCACCTGTTCAGTCCTGTTACTGGGACTTTTCTCAAGCAGTATCTATCTATCTATCTATCTATCTATCTATCTATCTATCTATCTATCTATCCATCTATTTATCATCGGTTTATAGAAGGTTTAAACTATATTACTTACAAGTTACAAATAAAGCTTAGTAAAGCAAAGCACTTTTTAAGTTTACAGCTTCTATTTTCTGAGCTGCATAATGCCATGTTTTGTGCATGCTCAGACTGAGCTCCTCACTCCACTAGTTGAATTGCACTCTGCTAATCACTGTGCATGCTGCCTCCATAGACGGCCATAGGCTTCAATAACTTCAACAAAAAAATTAATGTGAACCAGTGCCATCACAGTAAACTAAATTTATTAAATGGGTTTTTGCAGGATTTTAATGTTGATGACCTATCCTAACGATAAGGCATCAATATCAAATCGGCAGGGGTTCGGCACCCCCGCCAATCAGCTGGTTGAAGAGAAGGACGCGCTCCATGCGAACACAGACTTTCTTTCATTGTTTACTTAATCGGCATCAACATTGCGAGCAGGTGTAATTTCAAGCCGTCCCATTCACTTCTATAGGATGGCTCTGTAGTATACACTTGTATAGGAAGTAGTCATCGCATAGAAGTGAATGGGACGGATTGTAATTACACCTGTTCGCCGATGCAAAGTGGACGGCGAGCAGGTAAACAATGATGGGAGCACAGAGCGTGGCATTCTCTTCAACCAGCTGATATTGATGACCTATCCTAAGGATAGGTCATCAATATTAAAATCCCGGAAAACCCTTTTAATAACAAACGCTGCTAGAGCACTGCTGGAGAGAGGATCCATTGTGGTTATTCACCTTATGCCTAGTGCCCACTATGGCCTCAAGTCTCTAATAGGGCCAGTTGGTGCCTCACGGTGCTCCAACCCCTCCACAACTTCCCCTGGCATGCCACACTGGAACCCCACACTGACTCAGAGGCAACACTATTTCTGGACACTCTCTGTAGTCCACTACATCCCTTTCTCTTTCTCAGATCTCTCTTCAGGATCTGCAGCACAAACTCACATGTCTCATGCCGCTGGCTGGGCGGACTGGGAACTTAAAGTGGCCCTGGAAAAAAAAAAGAAAAGTGGCCCCATGTAGTTAGGTCTAAATTGACAAGAGGCAGGACTAACACAAGTAGGCTGGGCCAGCAAGACCATATTGCGGCACAAAATACCACTCCAGCCGCGTGTCACCCCTTAAAATGTAACACTCCTTGTTACATTTTAAGGGGTGAGACGCGGCGATAGCAGGGACACTTCCCTCCCGCGAATTGCTGACAGGAACCACCGTTCTCATTCAGCCCTCCGAGAGTGCATACCTGCATCTCATTTTTTTTCCCCTAATCGATATACGTCCCCTGATAAGTCCCAAGTGTCGGGACGAAACGTGGCACGTAGGGAATTGAGAATTAAGGGGGAGTGCAGTCACTATAGGCCCTTTACAGGGACAGGATCCGTATGGGGTCGCCCTTGTCGGGGCAGCTGCTCCGTGTCAGTAGGCAGGGGTGAGATTAGACCCTATCCCACTATCAGGTAGGACATTATTGTAGGGTCATCCAGGAGACTCCCCAGCCACTGAGACGGACACCTGACAACTGGCATGTTGCGGACACATCCCTGGACCTCATTGAGTAGGCAGTCCACATGGTAAACTGCTATCTAAGATACATTAGGATGCGGTAAGGCATTTATCTCTTACATGCAGTTGTGGTATGTTGATTTATAAGCCCACCAGCATTTAATATACGTTAGGTGCTAATAACGCATCAATAATAAGTGTGTGTCTCCCCTACCAACCACCTCTGTGGTGGCCAACAACAGCTGCCATGTTCTCCCATGTCCTCCTACTCCAGTTGCCCCAGGATGGAAAAACAGCTGAATTCAGGAATGAGGAGGACATCTATAGTTACAAGCCAGGTACATAACTACTTGACGCTTCCAGCGTTAATTAACTCTGGGAGCAACAAATAATTACTTACCTGGCTGGTGCCCAAGAGGAGGGCTCAGGCAGCCACCTAGGCATGAGCCCACCGGTAAATTTCCCTGTAGAGTATATAGCCAATCCACGCCCCTGACACCAGCAAGGGTTTCTACTGCCTGTTTTGGCAGGAGAAAACCCATTTTGCAATTCTACTTGCAGCTCCTCCTACTGAGGTCAGAGCCACTATGAGTCCTCCTGGGAGTCCCCTTTTCCCTTTGTTACCAGTTCCAATATGTGCCCAAGTAGACATTACATAAAATACGTGTAAATATTTCGCAAACAGTTAACCGTCCCAAACCCTGACAGACCGTTCTACAAGAGAGAAACATGTCTATACATTGTCAACCAATAAACATAATTTGAACTATAACATAAAATGTAAGATGGGTGCTGCCGTCATAGCTGTTTAGTTACTTTTGTTGTTTCATAGTCTAGGCTAACTGGTCTCTTAGATAGTCCTAAGAGAGTGCCAATCTGTCTGTCTTTCTGTATGTCTATCTATCCTTATAAATAAATATAAAAGGACATGCATTGCATTGCTTATACTTTATTAGAAAAAGGACAGAGATGGCTAACCAACGTCTTGGAGGCTGTGCCTATTTTTTTTAACACATTAGTACATATCAAAGAAAGTAGCACAGTGGGCAAGCATCTTATTTTCCATGTATTTACAACAGCAAACTGGCACAAACTTATTGATAGATATAGTGATTGTTTTACACACCCTATTTTCCAAGTTTTTTTATGCCATTCTTTCTTTATAGGCAGTCCATACTTGCCTGAGCTCTGTTAGATATAAAGGTGCAAGACTTGAGGCATTGCAGTAATTAAAATAGGATCTGTTAAATAACAAGCTGACAAGCGTTCATCAGGGAAGTTGCAGAAACTTGTTTCTTCACATTTTCTACAGTAAACTTAGTTTTCTACATCCTCGGGGACCAGGACCAATATGTCATAAACTTTATACATCTGACTTCAATAAAATGGCTCCTGATATTTTGGACAGTGTGAACCCTATTTTGGACTATACGCTTTAAATTCTATTTAACCCCATTCACTAGTTAAGCAGGAAGATGAAAGGGTAGATAAAAGGAGTGACAGGAAGATTATTAAATAGGCTAGATAACTTTCTAAAGGTTTTACTCTCTTATGTTTAAAAATTCCTCAAGGAGTATAACAGTTTGGCCTCATGCACACGACCATAGGTGTTTTGCGGTCCGCAATCCGCAGATCTGCAAAACACAGAAGCTGTTCCGCATTCCGTTCTGCAATTTGCGGAACGGAACGTGGCCCATTGTAGAAATGCCTAATCTTGTTCGCAAAACGGACAAGAATAGGACATGCTATATTTTTTTTGCGGGGGCCACAGAACGGAGCAAAGGAGTGCTGTCCGCATCTTTTGCGGCCCTATTGAAGTGAATGAGTCCGCACCCGAGCTGCAAAATATGCGGCTCAGATGCGGACCCAAAATACGTTCGTGTGCATGAAGCCTTTAGCACATAAAGCCTCTGCATTATATCATAAAAATACTATGGGGAGAAATTATCAGGATAATATCTGAATTTTGAAGTTAGTTTTCCTTGACTTGCCATACTTTGAGCCACATTTATCAAACTGTGCATGTTTGATACATTTCATGCACATTTAAACATAACACTTTTGACTAGAAACTCTAATACAGTTTTCTGCACACACTCCCTCCTTTAGAGAGGCTTTGGGACTTTTTTTTTTACAACTTTTTATAATAGTCCCAGTCATATAATCTGGAGTGAAACTGATTAACATAGATAACCACATCCACTTTCCCACTCAAACCTGAAGTGAGTGGAGTAAAAATGCAAAAAGTGGAAACAAATTTGCACAACTAACCTCAAAATGTCGCAGAAGCACTATTTAGCAACTAGTTGGAGACAGAATTCTGGAGTGCAGGGCTTGATAAATTCATCATGTGACTCAGTGACCTGACGCATGGGTGACAGGTGACCACTGTGGCTAGCCATCGGCTACAGTGGTCAAGTGACCCTTATTAAAGCAGATGTTGCATGGTTAAACCTGGGACCTTCAGAGCCAGCCAAGCAGCGATGGAGCCAGAACCCATCGCAGAGATCAGGTAAGTATGATTACCACTAGAGATAAGCAAATCTATTCACAGATTCGGAGATTCGTTCTGAATCTTGGATTTTTTAGGCCCCGAATCGAGCCCAAATCTTTCCTGGTTCATCTTGGAGTAATCTTGTAAAACGGCGCCCAGCGCATAAGTAATCAATTGTGTTCTGTCACCACTAGACAGGAGGTAATTGCAGTCAGTTGCAGCCAAACAATAACCGCAGTTTGTTGCGGCAGCGATAAAAGTAGATACAGCTACACCTGATGCTGTATCAGACCGAGGGGACGGGTGAGGGAAAATGAAAAAATATGAAAAACAATTAACAAACCGAGATAGGAGCTTTTCATAAATAATCTGTGTTTTAGAGGACTAGATGGGGTTATGTACCAATTTTCAGTTCAATTAGAGCAACTTTGGCTCGGAATGAATAGATTCAGGCCCAAATTGAACTTTTTGAAAAATGTGTCGAATCCGAAAGAACAAAATCAGATTTGCTCATCTAATTACCACCATGGGTCTGGCCATGCTGGAGGATCTGTAAAAAGGACCACAGGGATGAATAAATCCATTAAGTTCAAAAAAGTTTATTTAAAAAAAGATTTCCCCAACCAATAAAGTAACCTCCTTGTTTTAACTGTAACATATTTAACTTTTTTTTTAAACTTCACATTTATTATACTGCCACAATCATAACACCCATAAAATAAAAGTTAGATATTATTTAAAGCACATAACATAATAACAAAATATTGAGGATTTGCTGTTTTATTACATTTTGTAATTACATTTGTCCACTGGTCAGTAGCGAAGGGACAAGACCAGGTACTTTTAGATATTATCAATTATACATAGAATTTAGCCCTAACTGCCTGACCTCATGACCTCATTGACTCATGGCCTTTGAGAGCTGTAGACAGGTCTGTAATTCATGTTACTATGAAACTCTACTCTAAACTCATCAGATTGTTTTCAACTTGTCTGCCAATGGAGGCAAGCTAGGATGTAAAGGGTTTGTAGAACATGCTGGGAAGGTTACAGGTCTTGTACACAAGGCAAGTGTTTCAGTGCTAGATAATTAAATCTGACTTTATTTATCTTTATTTGTTATTTCAAGGATAATTTCACCCCTTGGTTATAAAATATGTTTGTAGAGTCTGAAGGGTCTATGTTCTGCATTATAGGGATTTCCAGCCAGAGGCATAGCAAACTGAGTGGAAAGATAACGATTGCACCCGAAACCTGGTGCCTGACAAAGCTCAGAAGCCCTCTGGGCAAATTCTATATGAGGAAACTTTTACAATTTTTTTTATTGGAGCCTAGAAGCTTCAAGTTACATCTTGAATCCTCGAAGATGCGGATCAAAGTTCAACTCCCATCATCATGGAGTTTGACTGTGGCCATTCAAAGTAAGTGGACAATGCTTTTACTGCTTTGTATGAACCTTCCAGATCATTGTAAATTCTCAACCCATTGGTTTAAAGGGGAAAGTATTAAAATTATCTTAAGCTATATCATAGGCGTATTGGTAAAGTCTGTGATCTTAGACCACAGGTTTCCAGATAAAAACGGACACTATAACTAAAGCTGTTTGGTGCTGATCAGATATAAATCTGTAAATCATTCACCTCCATGACTGGATTTTACTGAATGTCTTAGTCAATTTATTGCAGTTCAGCATTTGTTTTTTAAAGAGAACCTTTTTCCTCTCCTGACATGTCTGTTTTAATTACTACTAGCCCCCCTTGTGATAACAATTCTAGAGCCTCCGATCCTTATACTGTGCCACTCCTCTAGCATTTCTCCTAGAAGCGTATATATGAATTGCCAGCAGTCTGCAATGAAGGTGTTGCCAGATTGGACAGTGTCAGACTGTGCAGGAACAACCCAACCCCCCCCCCCCCAACTGGTAACATCCAGAAAGACCTTTATGTCTGGCTGCTGGCAATTCATTCATAAACATCTAGTAGGAATAATAAAGAAATGGCACAACACTGAATGATAAAAAAAAGATGCTCCAGAACTGTTATTACAAATGTAATATACGCAATGAGAAAGAGACTTTTCCAGGCATTCAGAGCATTTTTTGATTCCGGTACAATTTATATAGAACTGGACAGAAAAATGGAACTGAATCAAATTTTAAGAAATTCACTTATCTCTAGAAAGAAAACATGTTCTATTTTCTTGAAAGATTTCAATGATAGTATTGCATTATGTGGGGAGATTTGCAGCAGGAGCACATATTAGAGTTAGGGGAGAAGACTAAGCATTAAAGGGAATTGCCATCATGAAAATGCAATGTAAGCTAGAGGCAGCATGTTATAGAACAGGAGGAGCTTAGCCGAATATATCGTTTTGTGGGAAAATATTCACTATAACTTGCATTTTATACATTTATGGTAGGTTCCTGCTCATTTTGGACTTTGAAGTCAAGGACTTTGAAGTAGCTGTCAATCACTGATAGGACCGCCTGACTTTAATGCCCAGAATGAACATGAATTCAAATGAACTTAATACAGGTTATGAAAGAAGAAAAAATCCCGCTCCAGCAGTGGATGGGATAGAATTACATTTCCGTCTTTATTGAGCGATTAAAAACTCCAAGTCAAAATGACACAATTCATGCAAGTATTGTCAACGCGTTTCGGACCAGATAGTATGTACAGTCCTTCCTCATTACAGACATAGTGAGTCTGGGAGGACATCATGCTGATATACCCTCCCCCATCAGGTAACACCTGTGTAAGGGAGGAGGGCACAGCAGAATTTAACCCTCTCACCAGATACTCACTAATACAAAAAGGCAAGACAAATTTAAAAAGAACACAAACGCTTAAACAAGTAGAGCCCCCCGACAGAGTGGAGAGGGTGTCAGCAGTAAGTTTGTGTTGACGTCACTGATTATTTTGCCCTTCCTCTGATCCGTCAAAACAATAACCCCAAAAAGCAGATACTGTCTGTTGAGGTGCTAAAAAGGCCCAACAAGGTGGAGATCCAAAAGTCATCCCTCTGCCGAATGGTGATAATTCGGCTGTCACTATGCAAGCAAGTGAGCAGGCATCTGGCCATTTGTGCAAGTTACACGGAGGGACTCCTTGCCTCCATCTCCACTGCATACTGCCATGGTGTGTCTGGGTCCTCTGCCTCATCTTCCTCATCGCCCTGTAGCTCCTCTGGCTGGTCCTGCTCCTCCTCTCCTGTCACCTGTGTAGAAAAACCACTCATTTCGCTACACATTGCTTGTGCTCCAATTTCCTCCTCCTCCTCCAGTTCAGCCCCCACATGACTTATGTGGCCATGAGATGTAGGCGCCACGTCTCTAGTCTCTTGACCGGCCAGATTTACAAGCATCGGTTCTAGGACATGAAGCAGTAACATGACATTGTTCATTCCGTAGTCATGGCGACTGAAAAATAACATGGCCTCCTCAAAGGGCCTGAGCAAACCGTAGGTGTCACGCATGAGCTGCCACTGGCTGACATCAAAGTTACACAGGGGAGTACTCCTGTCCGCTTGGATCATCAAGAAATCGTTTATGGCCTTTCTCTCTTCATATAGTCGGTCTAACATATGGAGGGTGGAATTCCAACGGGTTGAAACTTCGCATATTAGCCTATGTTGGGGGATGCTGTTCTGCTACTGCAGCTAAAAGACGGGGTGCTTTGCGGTGTATGAGTGGCTGAAGTGCATGCAAAGTTTCCTGGCCATTTTTAGGATGTCTTGCAAATGGATTGAAGACTTCGGGAACCAGATTGAACACGTGTGCCATGCAGGACGCATGGCTCAGCCGTCCTTGACGCAGCACCGACACCATGTTGTTCCCATTGTCGGTCACCATGGTTCCGATTTTCAGTTTTCGCGGAGAAAGCCAGGATTCAATTTCTTGATGAAGGGCATGGAGCAGTTCCTCCCCAGGAAAACGAGGTGAACAACAGCGTGACACCGCCGTGCCCTGCACATGTGGTATGCTGGAGGGGCAATGTGAATTGTCCCTGTAGTGGAGGCTGAGGACATGGTGGAGGATGAGGAGGCAGAGGCGGACATTGTTGCAGGACCAGTGGCGTAACAACGTGGAGGCAGAATCGACGTCACCTGGCCAAGTTGCTGGTGTGGCTGTGCAGGAACCACATTCACCCAGTGGGCCGTAAAGGAGACTAATTGTCCCTGACCGTAGTTACAGCTCCACAGGTCGGCACTGTCATGCACTTTGGCAGACACTGACAGTCTCAAGGAGTGGCCCACCTTCTATTCTACATGTGTGTGTAGGGCTGGTACTTCCCCTTTTTTAGCAAAGAAATGACAGCTTTGGACTCTCCACCTCGATTCGGTATAAGCCATCGGTTCTCTGAAAGGTGCAAAGTCCACCATTTGGAAAGGGAGGGACTGCAGCACCAGCAACTTGGAGAGGAGCATATTTAGCTTCTGCGCCGATGGATAAGTGCACGCAGACTGTTGTCTTTTGGCAATTGCTTCGGTGATCGATTGCTGACGGAATGACTGATGAGAAGTAGGAGGAGCAGGAGCATGAGGACCAGCAGATGATTGGAAGGACAGACAGCTCCCTTCGGCTGAGGTGTTGGAGCCTTGACTGCCTGAAACCGGGTGTGTGCCACTGGGTGATGCAGTGGTTGCTGTGGCAGGCTGGACCACCACATCGGAGCCACGGTTCTCCCAGACCACATTATAGAGACACTACATATGTTCATGCAGGGCCGTGGTGCCAACATTGGCACCCTGGCCATGCTTCACTATCTGCCCACAAATTCAACATATGGCCATGTTCCCCTCCTCCCGCAGCTTAACAAAAAACTTACACACTTCCAGGTAGGTGATTTTACCCCCTACACTATGCACTGACTGACTGCTACCTCCGCTGCCTCCGCAAACCCATACACCACTACTTCCCAGGCAGGTAGGCTCCTGCGAAGCGGGTGGTCTAGCCCGGGCACGCTTGGCTCCCGACCTCACACTGCTGCCACCTTGCTGACTCCCGACCACGCTAGCAAATTGCTGGATCCGCCGCTGGCTCAAAGGCAGGCTGCCACCCTCTTCTCCCGATGATGAGGAAGCCCCTTCTTCACCCAGCTCCCATGTGCGATCAGCTACATCATGATCATTGAGTATTGTCTACAAGTCACTGATGTCCTCCTCAACCGTCTCTGGGTTTGGAAACCCGCTTGAAAACCCAGCTCCCACGCCACTCTCCTCATGACTACTTGTCCGCCTAGTGGATGAAGCGGCAGATGTCTCCTCCACATCTTGGCTTGCCAGTAGCTGCTGACTGTCTTTTAGTTTCATGTCCTCACTGTATAGTGGAGCTGAGCACTCAGCTTACAATACTTCTCTGGCTGAGGGAACAGAAAAGGACAGAGGCAGGTTGAGGACAGGTGAGGGCACAGAGCCTGCTCCTGGGCCATGCCAACTAAGGGTTGTGTCTGACAAACCCACTGAGTCTTGGCTGGGGGTGTCTGATGTCTCTTGCGACAAAGTCGAAGATCAAGTCAACCATTCAAGAACCGCTGGGTTGCTGGTCACAACGCAATCGCTAGCTGACACTGGGAGCTCAGCCCTCTCGAAGTGACTCCTGCTGCCACAGCCCCTTACTCTGCTGTGACCTCTCCCCTGTGCAGGGCCTGGTACTTCTCTGCCTGACATACTGTTAGATCAAATAAATACATTAAAAGGAAATTAAACAACCCAAAAGAGTCTGTAATTTACTCACTTCACCACACAACGGTTAATAAGCCCTCCCCCCCCCACTAATACACACAAAAAAGGGCTTTAGAACATATAACTGCACTGCCGAACGGCAAATATATTTTTATTTTGCTACTAATACATGCCACAAATGGCTTTAGAACATATAACTGCACCGCTGATCGTCAAATATATTTTTTCTTTTTCCACTAATACACGCCACAAAAGGCCTTAGAACATATAACTAGAGTTGAGCGGACACCTTGATGTTCGGGTTCGTGAAAATGTTCGGGTTCGTGATCCGAACTTGACTCGAACTTGACCCCGAACCCCATTGAAGTCAATGGGGACCTGAACTTTTTGGCACTAAAATGGCTGTAAAATAGCCCTGGAAAGTGCTAGAGGGCTGCAAAAGGCAGCAACATGTGGGTAAGTGCCCTGTAAACAAATATGGCTAGGGAAATAACTTAAAATAAAATAACAAAAAATTAAATAATATTAATTTGCAACTCGGAGGAGGCGGTGGAATATGAGGTTGGGGAGGCGTCAGGTGGGAATGCCATCAGCAGCGCGTTTACCAGCGTGCGTTTTGTAGTCAGTAGTCACGCATATTTTGATCAGTAACATGCGTTTTTACAAAATTTGGTTTCCTGCCAGCAATGCACAGCTGTGGCTTATCACTGGCAAAAATGGGTTAATGTCACCCACCAATGGAACAGGTGATATTCAGAAATATTAGGCCCCTGGCACCCAGACTGAGGAGAGGTCAATGCTCAGCACAACAGGCTTCATGTCACCCAGCAATGCAGCATTCGATTATCAGAAATGGAGGCCCCTGGTACCCAGAGGAGCAGTCAATGCACAGCAAAAAGGGGTTAATGTCACCCACCAAAGTAGCAGGCAATTATCATAAATGTAGGCCGCAGCCACCCAGCCAGAAGAAAAGAGGTCAATGCAAGGCAAAACAGACTTCATGTCACCCAGCAATGGAACAGGCCACTTCCAGTAATTTAGGCCCTAGCACCCTGACAGAGGAGAGAGGTCCCGTAACAGCAAAGCAGGCTTCATTTCACCCAGCAATGAAATAGGCGATTATCATTAATGTAGACCGCAGGCACCCAGACAGAGGAGAGAGGTCCCAAATCAGCAAAACAGGCTTCATGTCACTCAGCAATGGAACAGGTGATTATCAGTAATGTAGGCCGCAGGCACCCAGACAGAGGAGAGGTCAAGGCACGGCAAATAGAGGATGTCACCCATCAAAGCAACAGGCGGTTATCTGAAATGTAGGCCCCTGGCACCCAGACAGAGGAGAGGGCAGTGCATGGCAAAAAAGGCTTCATGTCACCTCCCAATGGAACAGACCACTTTCATTAATTTAGACCCTAGCACCCTGACAGAGGAGAGAGGTCCCGTAACAGCAAAATAAGCTTCATGTCACCCAGCAATGGAACAGGCGATTATCACCAATGTAGGCCCCAGGCACCCAGACAGAGGGGTAACAGCAAAACAGGCTTCATGTCACCCAGCAATGGAACAAGCGGTTATCATTCATGTAGGCCACAGCAACCCAGACACAGGAGAGAGGTCAATGCACAGCAAAACAAGCTTCATGTCACCCACCAAAGCAACAGGCCATTTTCAGTAATTTAGACCGCAGGCACCCAGACAGAGGAGAGAGGTCACGTAACAGCAAAACAGGCTTCATGTTACCCACCAATGGAACAGGCCATTTTCAGTAATTTAGGCCCCTGGCACCAAGACAGAGGAGAGAGGTCAAATAACAGCAAACCAGGCATCATGTCACCGAGCAATGCAGCAGTCGATTATCACAAATGTAGGCCCCTGGCACCCAAACAGATGAGAGGTCAATGCATGGCAAAAAGAGGTTAATATCACCCACCAAAGCAACAGCCGATTATCATAAATGTAGGCTGGAGCCACCCAGACAGAAGAGAGAGGTCAATGCACGGCAAAACAAGCTTCATATCACCCACCAAAGCAACAGGCCATTTTCAGTAATTTAGGCTGCAGGCTCCCAGACAGAGGAGAGGTTTATTCAAATTGGGCAGTGGGGTACAAGCATGTATGGTTGAGGCGGTTATAAATGTGTATTCTACACAAGGTACGGACAAGTCCTGTGGGATCAATGCCTGGTTCATTTTAATGAACGTAAGCTTGTCGACGTTGGCTGTGAACAGGCGACTGAGTTTGTTTGTAATGACGTCCCTTCGCCTTGTGCTTCCACTTGTTCCCTGTGTCATTTGGGAATGCGCTCAGAAGCGGCGGCTGGGAACTATGTACTGTGGGCAGCCACCGCCATCAGCTGTTTGAAACAGTCCATCTCCACCAGACGGAATGACAGCATTTCAAAGGCCAGAAAGTTTGAAATAGTGGCATTCAGGGCCAGGGCTCAAGGGTGGGTAGGTGGGTATTTCTTCCTTCTCTACAATGTTTGGGAGATAGACAGCTGAACGCTGCCGTGTGACATGGTGGAGATGTTTGGTGACGGTGTTGTATGTGATGGTGTTGGTGGGACATCCTCTGTTTGCTAGTCGCCAGGTGCCATGGTGATGCCAGAGATGGAGGGAGAGGCCGAGCCAGCAGCAGAAGAGGAAGCAGGAGGAGCCTGAGACCATTCCTGGTTTTTAAGGTGTTTACTCCACTGCAGTTCATGCTTTGCATGTAGATGCCTGGTAATGCAGGTTGTGCTCAGGTTAAGAATGTTTAAGCCTCGCTTCAGGCTCTGATGGCACAACGTGCAAACCACTTGTGTCTTGTTGTCAGGACATTGTATGAAGAACTGCCATGCCATTGAACTCCTTGGAGCAGACCTTGGTGTGCTCGGTGCCTGGGTGCGGTGGGCAGTAGCAGGCATACTGTCTCTGGAACGGCTGCTGCGCTTTTGCACCCTGCTCACTCTTTTGCTGTGTGACCACCGCCTCTTCCTCAGAACTGCACACATCACTAGCAAGACCTTCACTCCAGTCTGGGTCTAGGACCTCATCATCCTCCACATAATTCCACCCATTCATGACCCCTGCCCTCCTCGTCGGTCTGTACATTGCAGAAAATCACAGCAGTTGGCATCTGTGTTTTGTCATCATTAGAGGCGTGCTGCGGCGGCCTTCCCATGTCCTCATCCTGCAACATAAGTGGATGGGCATCAATACATTCAATGTCTTCCACTTCTTGGGCAGGGCTAAGTGGATGGGCCGGGGAAACCCTTCCAACAGAGTCATCAAAAAGCATGACAGTTTGCTGCATGACTTGAAGCTCTGACTGCTTGGCTGATTAGCAAGGGGGTGAGGTGAAAGACTGATGGGCATGGGCTGCAGGTGCCTACTCTGAGCTTTCTGCAGAGGACTGGGTGGGAGACACTGTGAAGGAACTGGAGGCACTGTCAGCCACCCAATCTACTATTGCCTGTACATGTTCTGGCCTCCCCCTCCATAGAGAGGAATTCGGGCCTACCAAATAACGCTGCAGATTCTGTCACCTACTCGCACCAGAGGAAGGTGTTTTACTTGGACCTGTAGTTGGCACTGAACGGCCACGTCCTCTCCCAGCAACAGGAGCTCCACCAACACCACCACGACCATGCCCACGTCCCTTATTTGAGGTTCTCCTCATTATTCCCGCCAAGCTGAAAGATTGGTTTCTCTCCGGCGTCAATTTAACTGCCAATAGTCAACAATTAAGTTCATTAAGGCAGTGCCCGTGTCATAAAAATACTCTGTGGACCATGGATAAAGTTTTTTTGGCCTAAAACACACTGCTTCCCAATTTCAATGCAGAAATGTAAAATATGTATTTGTACGCTGTATGCACAACTGTTTGGTGAACCCCGAACACGTTTTTTTTCCAGTAAAGCAGTATTTTCATGCTGCAATTTATAATTGGTATTTGTACGCTGTATGCACAAGTGGATTTGTGGACCAAGAACAAGGATTTTTTAAATAAAACACAGAAAAGCTGTATTTCACTGCTATTAATAAAACGTTGGTAATTCTACACTGTATGCACAAGTGGTTTGTGGACTCAGAACACGGATTTTTTCAATAAAACACAGAACATCAGTATTTCACTTCTATTAATATAATGTAGCTATTTCTATGGTTTATGCAAAAGTGGTTTGTGGACCCAGAACAAGGATTTTTTTAATAAAACACAGAAAAGCAGTATATCACTGCTATTAATAAAACTTTGCTTTTTCTACGGTTTATGCAAAAGTGGGCTGTGGACCCAGAACACGGATTTTTTCTCTAAAACACAGAAAATCTGTATTTCACTTCTATTAATAAAATGTAGCTATTTCTATGGTTTATGCAAAAGTGGTTTGTGGACCCAGAACAAGGATTTTTTTAATAAAACACAGAAAAACGTTGGTATTTCTATTCTTTATTCACAACTGCTTTGTGAAGGAAGAATATTGCTTTTTTCCCACAAAAAAAAAAATGTATTCACTATTTCACTGTAGAAATGTCAAATGTGTATTTGGGTGATGTATTTGGAACTGCTTTGTAGACCAGGAATACTTCTATTGTTCCCAAAAAATACACTGATGCTCTATTTCATGGCAGATATGTCAAATGTGTATTCGGGCGGTGTATTTCAAACTGTTTTATGGACCAAGAATAAAGTTTTTTTTTCCCTGAAACACACTGATGTACTATTTCCCTGCAGAAATATTAAATATGTATTTGTACGCTGTATGCAGAACTACTTTGTGAAGTGGGTATATTGCTTTTTTCACACAAAAAAAAAATGTATTCACTATTTCACTGCAGAAATGTCAAATGTGTATTTTGGCGGTGTATTTAAAACTGCTTTGGGGACCAGGATCACAGCTTTTTATCACAAAAATACTGCAGAAATATACGGTTTAATGCATTGTATACACAAGTGCCACTGCAGTGGCTAAAATGGCTGCCGACCCTCACCTCTCTAACAGATGGATTTAAAAAGAAAATTTCCTTGGCAGTGGCTGGGTACAGAAATGTAGGTCTGCTGATGCTCCCTCCCTCTCTATTTGCTGTATCTTGTGGATTAAAGTACAGCAAGTTCTGCAGATTCCTTCCCTAATCTGTCCCTCACAGAAGCGGCAGCATCCTATACCTACACTGAGAAGAGCAGAGTGAAGTGTGGCGCTATGTGACTCTAGCTTAAATAGAGGCTGGGTCACATGCTGCACTCAGCCAATGACAGCCATGCCATTAGTATTAGACATGGCTGTGATGGCTTCTTAGGGCAAAGAAGCAAAATGCTTGCTGATTGGCTGCTGTACAGCCCTTCAGAAAGCGGACTAAACAAAAGCAAAGACAGGTGCACCCTGCGGTAATACTAAACCCTCACACTGATGTAAAATTGAGAGGTTAGTTCGACATATCCTACTAGGAGGACATGTCTTAAGCTCGGGCACCACGCCAAGGTCTCTCATAGTAGCCCGAGGCCCTATCACTCACCTACCTGTGCCGTTTTGGCAATACCAGGGGCCAGTGGGCGGATTACGGAAGCATAAGGCCTGACTCACAGACAGCTTAGCAGTAACCTCCAGCATGTAGCCTTGCCTGCAATGGGAGGTGGGAAGTGCCTGTGAGCCCCACCCGAGACTGGCTGATATGGCCCAGGGCTTAAACAGGTGCACCTGAATGTAGCCTGTAGATGAAAAACAGGCACATTTAAATAGGAGTTTATACACCTCCATACATAAGACTATACAAACCATTAGAAAATGTGGTGTTAAACAGCAGGATATGCTCAAACCCACATGCAGTTGTGCATATATATAGGGGAGCATATCTTGCACTTGTAGTCCGTTGCTTATGGCAATCAACAGCAAAAAATTGCATACAATGGAAGATGCCAGCAACGGACTACAAGTACCACAATAACCATCCTACATAGGGTAACAATTATGTGAAAGCGGGAAGAATCGCCAAACAATGGACCCGAACACGAACTTTTATGAAAATGTTCGGGTTCGGGTCCGGGTCCCGAACACCCCAAAATTCGGTACGAACCCGAACTATACAGTTTGGGTTCGCTCAACCCTACATATAACTGCACCGCTGATCAGCAAATATATTTTTCTTTTTCCACTAATACGCGCCACAAACAGTTTTAGAACATATAACTGCACAGCTGATCGGCAAATATATTTTTTCTTTTTCCCTAATACATGCCACAAACCGCTTTAGAACATATAACTGCACCGCTGATCGGCAAATATATTTTTTCTTTTTCCACTTATACGCGCCACAAACAGTTTTAGAACATATAACTGCACCGCTAATCGGCAGAATATTTTTTTTTTCTTTTTCCACTAATACACACCACAAAAGGCTTTAGAACATATAAATGCACCGCCAATCGGCAAATATATTTTACTTTTGCCACTATTACACTACAAAAAGCACTTTAATTTTAGCACTTCACCACACAATGGCTAATCCCTTTTTTCCCACTAATACAAGCAAAAAAATGCTTTAGAACATATAACTGCACCGCACAAGGGCGAATAAGACATAGAAATATTTCCTTGTAATAAACTCTGTTAATTCCTGTTGAAAACAGCACTTGCACCCTAATAAGTACAGTTTGCTGGAATTACAGAGCTGCATAATGGCAATTTGGATCCCCAGTCAGTACAGCAAGGTGTAATAGGATTGTTCCTATTACCCAGGCTGTAACCTCCCCTACTGAACCCTGTTCAATTAAATGTTGTGGAATGATTCCTCCCTATCCTTTTCTTACACCATCTTTCCCTACACTTGTAAATCAATAAAGAACTAGCTGACTACCTTAATTAATACTTCTGTTCAGTTTTCAAAGGAAAACGAAGGAGAAAAACCTCAGGTAGCAAGGAAGACTAATGAATCTGTTGATGCATGTCTCTTTACAGAGGAAGAGGTTCTAAGTCAGCTGTCTAAAATTAATACAAATAAGTCAGAGAGGCCTAATGGGATACCAGTGGGGTACCTCAGGGATCTGTTCTGGGACCCATATTGTTTAATATCTTTATCAGAGAAATTGCAGAAGGCCTTAATGGTAAGGTATGTCTTTTTGCTGATGACACAAAGATTTGTAACAGGGTTGATGTTCCTGGAAGATACACTAAATGGAAAAGGATTTAGAAAAACTAGAGGAATGGTCAAAAATCTGGCAACTAAAATTTAATGTTGATAAGTGCAAGTTAATGTACCAAGAGCAGAATATAAAATCAGTGATACAGTCCTAACCTCAGTATCTGAGAAAAGTGATTTAGGGGTCATTATTTCAGACGACCTAATGGTGGGCAGACAATGTCATAGAGCAGCAGGTAATGCCAGCAGAATGCTTGGGTGTATAGGGAGAGGCCTTAACAGTAGAAAGAGGAAGGTGCTCATGCCGCTCTACAGAGCACTAGTGAGACCTCATTTGGAGTATTGTGTGCAGTACTGGAGACCATATCTGCAGAAGGATATTGAAACGTTGGATAGAGTTCAGACAAGAGCAACTAAATTAGTACATGAATTGCAGGATACAACTCACCAGGAAAGGTTAAAGGACCTTAACATGTATATCTTGGAAGTAAGAAGAGACAGAGGGGATATAATAGAAACTTTTAAATACATAAAGGGAATCAACACGGTAAAAGAGGAGAGAATATTTAAAAGAAGAGAAACTGTACAAGAGGACATAGTTTTAAATTAGAGGGGCAAAGGTTTAAAAGCAATATCAGGAAGTATTTCTTTACTGAGAGAGTAGTGGACACATGGAATCGTCTTCCTGCAGAAGTGGTAGCTGCAAATACAGTGAAGGAGTTTAAGCATGCATGGGATAGGCATAAGGCCATCCTTCATATAAGATAGGGCCAGGGGCTATTCATAGTATTCAGTATATTGGGCAGACTAGATGGGCCAAATGGTTCTTATCTGCCGACAAATTCAATGTTTCTATGTTTTTTTAGCACAATGACGTTTTTTCTAACACTGTCCCTAGCGCCTGCTGACGTCTCTCGCTGCACTGGGTACACATGTAAATGGCAGAATCCAAGATGGCTGAGGCTATTTATAGGGCTGTGACATCACAGGACTGGCTGGCTGCTGATTGGCTGCATGCAAGGCAATATGGGTGATCCCGCCTTCCCAGTGTTCCTTGCTCCATGTCCTCACACGTGCAACAGCCATTTTAGACAAAAATGTGATTCATTGCCACGAATCGTGAGGAAATTCTGCTTCGGCGCAAATCAAATTTTTTACAGAAATTTGTATCGAATTCCACTTCGACAGCATCGATTCGCTCATCTCTAACTATAATGTAGGATCCATTTTTATCCTTGTTATGGGTCCCTTTTATAAATTCTCTACTGTTACTATTACTCTTTTTTCTGCTATTCTACTATTGAACATGTATTATTATAAAAATATGCAAATAGTTATTTCCCAAGAAAAGAGAACCATATGGCTCATCCCACCTTGTAAAAGTGTCTCCCTATGAGTCAAAATCTAAATTTTTAATAAGCTTTGGAATATGAAAATCCAGAAATCCATCCTTGGCTTGGCATTTTCCCTTGTCATATTCTAAGACGTTAAAAAGTCAGATTTTGACTCATAGGGAGCCTCTTAAAACATGGTGTCAATAGCGAGATGGTTCTCTTTCCTTGGGAGATACCTCTTTGCATATTATTTTCCCATGGAGCAGTGCCAATAAGTCTCCATACCATGGAGCACAGGTAAAAAGACTCCATGCCCAGTTGGACTCTTT
This sequence comes from Bufotes viridis, assembly GCA_033119425.1. Lineage (NCBI taxonomy): Eukaryota > Metazoa > Chordata > Amphibia > Anura > Bufonidae > Bufotes > Bufotes viridis. The sequence goes on along the minus strand of CM065592.1, from coordinate 399,754,110 downwards.
AAGGAGAGCCAGTACCCTCAGTTAATATAAAAAAAACATGGTACACTTGAAAAAATGTCACCAGACATGGTTGAACAACTAGCCCACTGGCACTTCTAGTAAGTTTTGACAGATTTGGAACTCATAGGGGAACTTCTCCATCAGCTGACCCTACATTCAAAAAAGGTGTAGATTGCACGATAACTGTCTACCATTTGATTCGTCAACATGGATGAAGATACCCGCTAATATCCCCCTAACCTACCTTGTTTTCCTAATTGTTCACATACCTCAGTTCTGCATTACTGGTTTGAATCATCCCCTTGATATCTGAAAATTAAACAGTCTATAAATTTTTTCAAACTGTCATTGAAAATTTTATCTCTGAGACTTTGCTTTTTGTCTAGTGAAATGTTTTTGAAAACAAAATAAAAAAACATGGTTTTCTTGTTCATTACTGTAGCAGAATCCATAAGCAGTGAGCCTACAGGAATATAGCTAAGTATTGGCATAGTATAAGATGGCCCTGAAACAAAGTTATATGCCTCACACTGCTACAGCTCCTCAACATGGAAACTGGCGGACTGTCAAGGATGAGAAGGTTAATGGCATTAGGTTGTGTTTCAGTAGTAGTATAAAATATAGCTTTATTGCTCTGTTTTGTTGTGTTTGTTGCTTTTTTATAGACATACCAGATGGAACCTGGGCAGTTTATGTCTATCTGAGCCATTCTTGATGTAAGCACAGATGAATTTCATTGTCTTACTCATGACCCATCTGAAACATGTCCAACCTCAATCTGTGCTCGTGACACAGCTATTGCCCGGCTTTATAGGGAATGGTAATCAGCGAGCAAATAATTATCGTCATCACACTTTTTAATGGGCAAATGATACATTATCTTAATGCTGACCATAACGACTGGGAATTTGTTATAGTTTTTTCTATTACAACACCGTGGCCAACGTATCTCTAGCATAACTATGGCTTATTTGCATACACCGCAGTTTGTTTTGCATGGAACCATAGAAAAATAATTCAGGCCCCCTGCAAACTGTTAATTGCATTTCAGGAACAAGGATTAATAATATAACGGGTGCACTAATTGTACTAATTTGTAAACTTGATTATCAACCTTAACCACTGGCTGAGCAAGAGCAGAAATATTAGCTGAGCAAAGAGGTGAATTTCACTCTGTCTTGATGCAAATGGATATGTCATTGGCACGGAGGTTACTCGGATTTTATAGGATAAACAAGACATTATCACTACAGGTGGAATGCATCTTCTGCCTACCATTAAACTCAAGGTGCCCTTTTCATTTACAGTACCTTCATTTTAAGTGTCTTTCTGTATGTACAGTATGCCACATATACTATCATTTGCAAATGCGATGAAGCTGGCATTGAAATCCTTCATTTAAATGTTGTATGAAATTATACTTTATTAAATACAGTAGTATATTGAATGCTATTTTAAAAAAGACATAATTATGAATATATTGTTCAGCTTTGCTCAGATATCTAATTTGTTCCAGGAAAATTAAGCATTGAGTGCAGTCGGTGTCAGCAGTGATACTGGCATGCTACTGATACTATTATAGATGTGTATTGTAATTCAGAGGTACAGCTAAGCTTTCCTTTACTGTCCCAGCCCTGTATCTAAACACCCTGGTCATGGTTGAGTGGCTTGTTCGTGCCACCTGATACCCAGAGTATTCGCCTCATCAGTCCCCCGCTAACTAGGCCACTGTTGTAAGGAATGGGGCACTCATAGACCACTATAGACCACTGATTCATGTGTCTACAATTTTATGCAGAGGCAAAAGGATTTTTTTTATTTTTAACGATGGATACATAATACAGACACCATAGAGATTCCATGTAAATGGTCCATGACTTTGCCCTGGGTATAAGGCCTAATAATTATAAGTAAACATAAACAGTATTCGTTTATGGTGAATAGTAAAATTAGTGCATGCTGCACTGTTTTTTACAATCCTGTTGGGAATTATAATGAGAAAGATGATGATGATTATGATTTACTCAAGAAAAAGGAATACAGCACAACAGAAGATCACAGTTGGTGTCTGTCCGGCATCTCTTGTCGAATTACTCCAGTTGTGGTGATGTATGAGGGAATAATGCATGCAGACCCCAGCAGTGTGGCTTTCTGAAGCCTCTTGAGGAAGCTAGTGGGTTGGCGAAACACGCGTCGAGGTAGCAGCAGTGCCAGTTGGACCAGGCCACGTATCCACATGGGTATTTGACCACTTTATCATCTTGACTCTTCCCAATCCCTACATTTTTTACCTGTTGTGGAGTTTATATTTATAATCAGCTTTAGATGTTATTTGCAGAGGTATATATATAACCCAGTGACTATATCATTTATCATGCAATTTGGGGATATCTTTTATATAACTCGCATTATTACTAAGATCTTTTTTTATTTACCCCGCACATTGTATATTATTTATCTAGGGGTGTGTTGATCGATACATTCCTCAGTCTTTATGTAGGGACTGTTGTATATTCATTTACATATACTATTTCCCATGTGTATCAAGGCTGGTTAATACACCTATGCAAGTCTCTGTTCTGTGTAATTGAATTTCCTCATGCCAGCCCACACATATCCGCCACCACCCAGAACAAAGAATGGACCTTGAATTATGTATATACAGTGGCATAAAAGGCCTTTTCTGTCAGGTGAATGCCTAATTTTTAAGGCCTGTACTCCAGTGGCCTAGAGTAAAATTTTTATCCAGTGACCGCCTAATGTACCTCCAGACACATAATCACTAGTTCTTTTCTGTCAGGTGAATGCCTAATTTTTGGGGCCTACAATAAGATTTTTAGCCAGTGACCGCCTAATCTACCTCCAGCCACATCATCACAAGTTCTTTACTGTCAGGTGAATGCCAAATTTTTGGGGTCTGTACTCCAGTGGCCTACAGTAAAATTTTTAGCCGGTGCCCTTCCAATGTACCTGCAGCCACATCATCACAAGTTCTTTTCTTTCAGGTGAGTGCCGCCTAATTTTTGGGACCTGCACTTACCTGCAGTAAAATTTTTAGCCTTATATACCTCCGGCCACATAATCGCAAGTTCTTTTCTGTCAGGTGAATGCCTAATTTTTGGGTCCTGTACTACAGTGTCCTAAGATACAATTTTTCGAGGCTCCAGCAGGGCACATTTTTGAGAGTTTCCATTTAAGACGCATAAAAATGGCCCCTGATTAACATATATATTTTTTGTGTGAATTTTTTGCCAATGATCCCCCTCTGGTATGTCACTGTCCATGTTGTGGGACTATTTGTGCACTTTTAGTAAGTATTCGGTGGCTGCAAATATGACCTAAAGGTTTTTCAGGTTCGTCTGCCATTAAAGTCATTGGGGCCCACCACAAACGTGCGGTTCGCCAACATTTGATCTTTCATAAGTGCTTTCATAAGTGGAGTTTGCTTTCATAAGTGGAGTTTGCTTTCATAAGTGGAGTTGAAGAAACCGGAGTTTAGGAAAAGGAGCAAGAAACAGAGATTCATTAGATTATCCTTGTATACAGTTGGTTTGATTCTAGCTATTCTTCCTACTGCTGTAAGGGACCACAGTAAGTAAGAATCTTGATATCACTGCTCTATATTGTATTTATTTATTTTTTTCCCTCTCTTTTCCTGTGTAATCCCCATTTAGTATGACTTCCATTATTGACAGCGCCGTCCAGTGCACATCTTGTATGATGTATGCAGTCCTGGAACAGCCGTTCGAGGGTGTATATGTTTGTTCAAAATGTGAGCAAATTACCCGTTTGGAATCGCACATCGAGTCTCTAAACAGGCGAGTTGCAACACTGAAAGCCACTGACAATTTGGAAAAGAGTTTGCTGCTCACTGAGCAAGCACTCTATGGGGTAGATGTGGGGAGGGTGGTAGCGAGGAGGCTGAGGAGAGTGAGGTAGTTAGCTGGGTAACAGTAAGAAAGCGGGGTAGAGGGAAGAGTGCCAGGGAGGCTAGCCCTGATTTGACACACCCCAACAAGTTTGCACGGTTGGCAGATGAGGGGGATGACAGTTCAGGGACGGCACCGCTGCAGCCAGACACTTCCTCTGCCAGTCAGGGGAATGTCAGCTCCAGTAAGCAGGGGACCAGGAGAGCAGGGCAGGCCAGACAGGTGCTGGTAGTGGGAGACTCAATTATTAGGGGTACAGATAGGGCAATCTGTCACAAAGATCGTGATCGCCCGAACAGTGTGCTGTCTTCCTGGCGCTAGAGTTCGACACATCGCGGATCGGGTTGACAGATTACTGGGAGGGGCTGGAGAAGATCCAGCGGTCATGGTCCATATCGGAACCAATGACAAAGTTAGAGGAAGGTGGAGAGTCCTTAAAAATGATTTCAGGGATTTAGGTCAAAAGCTTAGGGCAAGGACCTCAAAAGTAGTATTTTCTGAAATACTGCCTGTACCACGAGCCACACAAAGAAAGGCAGCGGGAGATTAGGGAGGTTAACAAGTGGCTCAAGAACTGGTGTAGGAAGGAGGGGTTCGGGTTCATGGAGAACTGGGCCGACTTCTCTGTTGGCTACAGGCTCTACCGTAGGGACGGGCTGCACCTCAATGGGGAAGGGGCAGCTGTGTTGGGGAGAAAGATGGCTAGAAGGTTGGAGGAGTGTTTAAACTAGGGACTGGGGGAGGGTAATTACGTTATAGGAGGGGAAGATAGTGCAGATAGAGACCAGGGGCGAGGTAGTGTGTCTGGGGAGAAATGGAAGGGGGACTAGAACAGCTCAGAATGAAAGATGTAGGGTAAAAATACACATAAACCTGTCAAATGTATGTATACTAATGCCAGAAGCCTGACTAACAAGACTGGTGAACTGGAATTAGTGATGTGTGAGGAGGACTATGACATAGTGGGAATAACTGAGACATGGCTGGATGATAGCTATGACTGGGCAGTTAATATAAAAGGTTACAATCTGTTTAGAAAGGATCGTCAAAACCGGAGAGGTGGAGGGGTCTGGCTCTACGTGAAGTCGTGTCTAAATCCCGTAATTCGAGAATACATCTCTGAGGGACATGAACATGTGGAGTCACTGTGGGTAGAAATACATGGAGCAAAAACAATAATAAAATACTAATAGGAGTGTATTATAAACCACCTAATATACCAGAGTCCACAGAAAATCTATTACTAAACGAGATAGACGAGGCGGCAAATCATAATGAAGTCGTTATCATGGGGGACTTCAACTACCCAGATATAGACTGGGAAACTGAAAGCTGTACATCCCATAAAGGAAACAGGTTCTTGGCAATAGCCAAAGACAATTTCCTTTCCCAACTGGTTCAGGACCCTACTAGAGGGACGGCCATACTGGACTTAGTATTAACCAATAGACCTGATAGAACAACAGATGTGCAGGTTGGGGGACACCTGGGAAATAGTGACCATAAAGTTATAAGCTTCCAATTATCCTTCAAACGAGAGTTTCTAAAGGGAGGAACAAAAATACCAAACTTCAAAAAAGCAAAATTTAGCCAACTAAGCGAGGCCATAGGCCTAACTAACTGGGACAAAGTCCTCAAAAATAAAAATACAACCATAAAATGGGAGATTTTTAAAAGCATTGTAACATCTAATTGTGAGAGGTACATACCTTATAGGAATAAAAGGCTAAGGAACAATAAGAGACCAATGTGGATAAATGGAACCGTAAAGAAGGCAATAAATGACAAAAAGAAAGCATATAAATCGCTAAAACAGGAGGGAGTCAGGAAGCACTGATAAACTATAAGGAAAAAAATAGAATATGTAAAAAACTAATAAAATTTGCCAAACTAGAGACCGAGAGATTAATTGCCAAAGAGAGTAAAACTAACCCTAAAATGTTCTTCAATTATATAAATAGTAAAAAATATAAATCTGAAGGAGTCGGCCCTCTACATAGCAATGAGGGGGGTGTTGCAGAGAGCGAGGAGGATAAAGCAAAACTATTAAATATTTTTTTCTCCACTATATTCACTGAGGAAAATAAACTGTCAGATGAAATGCAGAATGTAAAAGTAAATCCCCATTAAAAGTGCCCTGTCTGACCCAGGAAGAAGTACAACAGCGACTTAAAAGATTAAAATAGACAAATCGCCAGGACCGGATGGCATACACCCCCGTATCCTAAGGGAATTGGGGATGTCATAGCCAGACCATTATTTCTGATATTTACGGACTCTATAATAACAGGGAATGTTCCACAGGATTGGCGCATAGCAAATGTGGTACCAATATTCAAAAGGGTCCAAAAACAGAGCCTGGAAATTATAGGCCGGTAAGTTTAACATCTATTGTTGGTAAACTGTTTGAAGGGTTTCTAAGAGATGCTATTTTGGAGTATCTCAATGAAAATAAGCAAATAACGCCATATCAGCATGGCTTCATGAGGGATCGGTCATGCCAAACAAATTTAATCAGCTTCTATGAGGAGGTAAGTTCTAGACTTGACAGCGGCGAATCAATGGATGTCGTATATCTGGACTTCTCCAAAGCATTTGACACCGTACCTCATAAAAGGTTAGTACATAAAATGAGGATGCTCGGACTGGGAGAAAATGTCTGTATGTGGGTAAGTAACTGGCTGAGTGACAGAAAACAGAGGGTGGTTATTAACGGTAGATACTCAGATTGGGTCACTGTAACTAGTGGGGTACCTCAGGGGTCAGTATTGGGCCCTATTCTCTTCAATATATTTATTAATGATCTTGTAGAAGGCCTGCACAGTAAAATATCTATTTTTGCAGATGACACTAAACTGTGTAAAGTAATTAACACTGAAGAGGACAGTTTTCTGCTACAGAGGGATCTGGATAGATTGGAGGCTTGGGCAGAAAAATGGCAGATGAGGTTTAACACTGACAAATGTAAAGTTATGCACATGGGAAGGAATAATGCAAGTCACCCGTACATATTAAATGGTAAAACACTCGGTAACACTGACATGGAAAAGGATCTAGGAATTTTAATAAACAGCAAATTAAGGTGCAAAAACCAGTGTCAGGCAGCTACTGCCAAGGCCAATAAGATAATGGGTTGCATCAAAGGGCATAGACGCCCGTGATGAGAACATAGTCCTACCACTTTACAAATCACTGGTCAGACCACACATGGAGTACTGTGTACAGTTCTGGGCTCCTGTGAACAAGACAGACATAGCAGAGCTGGAGAGGGTTCAGAGGAGGGCAACTAAAGTAATAACTGGAATGAGGGATCTACAGTACCCTGAAAGGTTATCAAAATTAGGGTTATTCACTTTAGAAAAAAGACGACTGAGGGGAGATCTAATAACTATGTATAAATATATCAGGGGTCAGTACAGAGATCTCTCCCATCATCTATTTATCCCCAGGACTGTGACTGTGACAAGGGGACATCCTCTGCGTCTGGAGGAAAGAAGGTTTGTACACAAACATAGAAAAGGATTCTTCACTGTAAGAGCAGTGAGACTATGGAACTCTCTGCCTGAGGAGGTGGTGATGGTGAGTACAATAAAGGAATTCAAGAGGGGCCTGGATGTATTTCTGGAGTATAATAATATTACAGGCTACAGCTACTAGAGAGGGGTCGTTGATCCAGGGAGTTATTCTGATTGCCTGATTGGAGTCGGGAAGGAATTTTTTTTTTCCCCTTAAGTGAGGAAAATTGGCTTCTGCCTCACAGGGGTTTTTTGCCTTCCTCTGGATCAACTTGTAGGAAACAGGCCGAACTGGATGGACAAATGTCTTTTTTCGGTCTTATATACTATGTTACTATGTTACTATGTTACTATCACGCGTTCGAATTCGTGAACTGTCCCAGCAGATGTTCATCCATCACTAACACTGACTATCTTCCACTAACTATCTGTATTATATATATAAGATAACTCACTAACTATCTAATGTAATAACTCAGCAAAGCACAGAGCACAGCAATGACACTGCTGTCTCTCTCAGAACTGCAAAAGACTGCAGAAAATGGCTGCTGGGGAGGTTCTTATATAGTAAAGGGGTAGGCAACTTTCCTATTGGTTGATAGGAATGTTGCTAAGCTCAGACAAAAACATTGCAGCCTTCTCATTGGCCCACAAGCAAGAAGCAGGGAGGGATCATGGGTTCAGAGGAAAAAAAATCTAGAATATTCGAGAAGATGAATATATTTGCGAATTCTCAAAGTTGCGATATTCGCGATTAAAATTCGTGATTCGAATATTCGCGCCAAACACTAGTAGTATTATGTTGGCGTCTATTGCAGTATTATATGAGTACTATCAAGTAGTATTATGTGAGCAATGACGGGACAAGAATGGTGGCCTACTTAGCTTATTGCTCAGGGTCCATTTACTACAAAAGGTACTTATGTGAATATATTCATGAAGGGAGTGATATTCAATTACAAACGCGCTGAAGCTTGTAACCGGAGAAACCCTTTTGCTTGGACCTTAACCTTTGTAAGTTGCTAATTTCCAATCTGTGAGAAAAAAAAATCATTTCCACCACTGTGTTCTTCTGGGATTTGATCAGTCTGAAAAATCAGTGTAAAAACGTTACTTCCATTTACATTCTCAGGGGAACAGGCTTCCAGCTAAATTTGATGAATAGGAATCCGTCTGCAGACTGTAAGGTCATTAAATCAAATGCCTCAAACTGTTAAAAAGAATTTAAATTGGACTTTTCTCAGCGTTGAAGAACCTCTTGCCATCCCTTCACGCCTACATTTGGTAATGACTGGGTGGCAGGATGTTTCCGAGTCTGATGGCAAGGACTGTTAAGTCATCCTTGGTAACTTCACTGAAACAGTATACGTGTAAATCCAATGAAAATCCCCGGCCCTTTACAGCTTCAGTCCCACTGGAAATAAGATCACAGTAGTGTTTACAAAAGTCTATGATTCATTTGGCGAGGAAGCCATGACAGCATGCCCCGCTGGCATGTGAAATCCAAGAAACTGAAGCTTAGCAAAATATTCTAAGAGCACAATAATGAGGGTGAGGTAATTACTAGGAGTTAATTACTGGTAATATTGCATGCTTATGTATGTGAATGGTTTCACTGTACACGTCGATGATTTGTGTCCGTGACATCTACTGTAGTTACGTTCCCAGTGTTTCACCACATCTGGTGCAGTGTTTTGTTTTTTTCTCTATATGAGCTCACACTATCTCGCTGAAATTAAAATCGGTAGTCCTATTTTCTTTGACACTGTTAAGGCATAAATTAAAAAAACATTTTATTTCTGACATTAGGAATTTTAGGAAAATTTAGATCCATTTGAACTTTAGTTAAAGAGAATTTGTCATTATACAGATCTCTTTAAATGACGGCATTTATTAGACATTTTAAAGAGCATCTGTCATCAGATTTGTACTAATGACACTGGCTGACCTGTTGCATGTGCACTTGGCAGCTGAAGGCATCAATGTTGGTCCCACGTTCATATGTGTCCACATTGCTGAGAAGTTTTAATATATGCAAATAAGCCTCTAGGAGCAACGGAGGCATTGCCATTACACCTAGAGGCTCTGCTCTCACTGCAACTGTCGTACCCTCTCCTCTTTATTGATAGGGCCAGTCAGGTGTGATCACTTTTATACTGCCTGGCCCTGTCAAAGTGCAGAGAACCTCTAGGTGTAATAGCAATGCCCCCATTGCTCCTAGAGGCTCATTTGCATATATTAAGTCTTAATTTTTTGCAGCAATGCGGGCACATATGAACATGGGACCAACACAGATGTCTTCAGCTGCCAAGTGCACATGTAACAGGTCAGCCAGTGTCATAGGTACAAATCTTCTGACAGATGCCCTTTATTGGGTCTGTCCCATATAAAATATTCTACAATTTTCAAACCAACACCTAGATCTGGATAAAATTCAGACAGCACTCCTTGTGATGCTTGTTTACGTGTTTATTTTCCTTTTAGCCGGACATAACTTCCTTAAGAGCAACGTTTCGGGCTTAAAAAAAAGCCCTTCATCAGGCTAGGTGAGTATGGAATGTGGCGTGTCCGGCATGTTAGAAAGAGATTGTCATGTACTAGATTATGTATGTTTTTCATTTTTTACATTAATCAATGGATAACCTCTTTAAAGAAGATTTCTGGGAGTTTAAACTCTTCGCATTTGGAATTTCAAGTGACCGCCATGGTGACTTGAGATGTCACTATTGATGGGCATATCTGTGCTTGAAGAAACAATATCAGTGGTGAAGGAAGTATAAGACCAGCAGTGAAGGACCAGAGCGGAGTAAGTAATAACTTGATCAAGTAATCCATTTGTAAAGCTTTTTAGACTTAAAGGGGTTTTGCAGTACTAGTATATTGATGACCTATCCTCAGGATAGGTCATCAATATCAGATCATCTGGGGTCCGACTCCCGGCAACTTTGCCAACCACGTGGTGAGCATGATTACGTCATCAAAGGTCCTTTGGCAGGTCCTGAAAGATGATGAAAGAAGATGATGCCCGGCTGCGCGATCAATTTGATAAGTATTTTTTTTTTTTTTTTTTTTAACGCCTTAAGCCACATTTAAGTAAGCATTCTGTATTAAGAATGCTATTATTTTCCTTCATAACCATGTTATAAGGAAAATAATACAGTAAATTGACTTTTATCAATTTACTTACATCTTCTTCTAGCAACCATGTGTGAAAATCGCATTGCATCTGCACTTGCTTGCGGATGCTATGTGATTTTCACACAGTCCCATTCATTTTTATGGGGCCTGCGTTGCATGAAAGACGCAGAATATAATACAACATGCTGCAATTTTCACGCAAAGCACAAGTGATGCGTGAAAATCACTGCTTGTCTGCACAGCCCCATTGAAGTGAATGGGTCCGGATTCAGTGCGGGTGCAATGCATTCATGTCACGTATTGCACCAGTGACGAATTCTCACCCATGTGAAAGGGGCCTTAGAGTTCTGGAATGTATTGTATAACACTGACATAATACTGTCAGTGTAATTCAATATAATCCAGAACTCTAAGGGTTACTTAGCATCATAAATCACTATAATGCTATGAGATCCTATCAGAGTTACGTAGGTTAGGATGAGAGCTCTCATAGACACACGCTGCGAGTTCAACGCACTGAACTCGCTTTTGTGAAACCAGCCTTAGATAATATAATACAGCAGGCAATTCTTGTCAATGGAGGAGACTATTGCATTCAAATGCAGCAATCTTCTCCACAGTATGAGGAAGAGCAATCGCTATTGCAATCTCTCGTCCCCATACTGACTAGTTGTGTGCCGCCAGCATAAACATGCATTTCACTCATTCATTGAGTAATCAGCAGCAATTTAACACCGCCAGATAATCGCTAACTAGCATTCCTATGAACACTTATTAGTGGTTATCTTGTGGATTCTAATCCCGTGTAAAGGGACCTTAAGAAATGGGTAAACCAATTCCAGTATCTGATTATACTTCTAGACAGAAGAAACCTTACTTATTGCAACCAACATGATTTCAGTTAAAGTAATATTCTCATCTAAAAAAGAGATGGTGTATCTCTGATACATGCCATAGGAGTGGGGGGTCTGACCTCTGGGTCTCTCACGACACCTGAGAATGAAGGGGCCACAGCATTGGTTCAACGCTGTGCTCCCTTCACAGGCTTTCAATTCCCGGTAAAGAGGCGCCCGGACCACCCAATGTGTTGGGGAAGCAGAACTGATCCAATCAAGTCGGCTGCACTACTTTTTGGGACTCAGTGGCTGGTAAACTGCTGTGCTCGGAAAAACACTGAAGGGCTGCAGCAATTAATTAGCAATGTGATCCCTTCATTCTCATAAATGTAGGGGTCTCAGAGTTTGGAAATTAGTACAAATATTCTGTATTACGATGCAAGATATACTTGCATTGAACAACATGGAACTCTGAGTACTTGCACCATGTTCTGTCAAGGAATGTGATACCTGTGCCTTAAATGAAATGTGCTTTAAAATATATGGATTTTTCTATTGTTCCTTTAGGTTCTTGAATCAGATTTTGGCAGCCCAGCATTTTTCTTACATATGATTTTTAGTAGAAATAGTTTCCTCTGTATATGCAAGCGTCTCATATTTCCAGACATTAATAACTTTTCTAAAGTGGCATTCCATAGGAAATGTACAAAAAAAAAAATCACAGATCAAATGGATTTTAAGTCTGACTCATAACAAGTATTTGGCCATGGTTATGCATTATGTTAACTGCTATTAATCACATATGGATTATCTTTCAATCCTAATATGGATTATATTTTAGCAAAACGGCTGTAATAAGACATGAGTCCACCAAATACAGTGTATTTTCAATTGAATCGGTTGTGCCAAGACAACTTTTCTCCTATCCATAAGTGTGTGAATGGTCGGGGTCCGACCACTGGAACAGGGGTCTGTGTTCCCCGTTTGAATGGAGCGGCAGACACCTATGGGTGTCAAACTCTCCATTCAACTCTATGGTGCTGATAGAGATAGCGAAATACAAGCACTCAGTTATCTCCAACAGCCAGATATATTTAAGCTATGTGTTACTTAAAGCGTATTTACCAGATATATTACTGTATATAAATTAGTCATGTTATATGTAAAATTTGGGTTCACTATTAGTAAAGAGGATCCTTTACTTTTTGCAGGTCTGGATACAATAGCAAAGCTACAATATAGCTGAGCCTATAAAACCCAGCAACGGTACAGCTCATGGAGGTTCGTGGACAAATCACCTTGTGAACTGGCTGCTGAGATTTATCTTTTTTTTATTTTTATTTGCGCACTTTTCTGATGATATGGTGTATGAGTAAATTGAACAACTATTTTCAGTATCATTCCATCTTTAATATCATTTTCTCATGCGCCAAAGATAATAAATTTAGTAGAGCTAATAAATCAGAAGTCCATCAGTTTACAATCACTTTATATTAAGGGTAAAAAAAATCCTTATTCACTGTATTTCTTTTTCTCTTTATCAGATGGACCTGATGATAAGACGCACCTAGGTTTCAGAGGAGGAAATAAGAAAAAAAATATTTTTCATCAGACCTCAGAACAGACCCCCAATCTTTATCAGACCTCTAAATTAGCCCCCAATCTTCATCAGACTTCAGATCAGACGCCCATCAGAGCTCAGATCAGACCCCCATTGCAGACCCCCACATCAGACCTCATATCAGACCCTGATTAAACCTCAGATCAGACCCCTATCAGAGATAAATAAACTAACTTACCTCTCCAGCTGTGCAGCCACTCTGCAGATCCAGCGGTCTCTCCTGTACTCACCAGAACCTGGTCTTCTCTGGGCCTGCACTGCACTGTAATCTGACTGCGTACAAAGTCAGATCACAGTGCACGCACAACGCTTTGACGCTGTAATCAGGACAGAGGCGCATAGTGGCCGGAGGAAGATCAGGGAGCGGTAAGTACAGGCAGCACTAGCAGCTCTTCACTGTACCTCCTGGATACTAGTGAGCACTTTCATAATGAAAATGCTCACTAGCATTCACTTAATATGATGCAGTGCTATGTTTCCCCCACTTTTGGTGCATCTTATAAAGCAAAATTATGGTAGTTATTGATTACAATCTCATATTATTAATATTAATATTAGTATTATAAAACATACCATACTAATATATTAATTTCTAAACTTTTACCTATCACATTACCTGTAAAAACATAAATGCATAGATGCATAAAATTCCTTCTTGACTCCATTTTGCCACCCGAATAAATCGTAGATGATTAACCAATCTCAACTATATAGTACCCCATACCCAGAACAGTACATTATGTCTCTCAAAAAAAACCTGCAGACTTCTTTTAAGGGGAGTTAATAATGTATTTCATTTCTATTAATACAATTTAACTCTGTAGAAGAGAAATAATGTTGTTGTTTTTTTCAAAAGGTTGTTGTTATCTATTTTAAACACTTCCTTAGAGGCCATATTGAATAGACACACTTCCTTCCTGTATTGGTCTGTAAAGTGTAACAGGGCGTGTGCATGCTTTGTGGAAGTTACGATGAATGGGAGTTAATTGTCAAAGAAATATCAGTTGACTATAGCCATTATGGAGGTATTTTAGTTGGTATTTTGCATCAATGCGTATGTATCCAACTTAATAGATTGTCAAAGTGGAACACTGCATTAAATTTCCATTTCTGTCAATCATCTCTATACAAGTGAATAGTGTCTCTGATCCCCCTGGATCAGCAGCCAACTATACCTGGAATATTCCAAGAGATAGCGGTCTGGTGGGTCCCCTGCAGCAAAGTATAGATGCCTGTAAAGAGGTTAAAAGGTAAATACCCTTCGTAGTGACCTATGTAAATGGAAGGGCTCTCTCTGAGACCACTGTCTACTTGGAGCTTAAAGTGAGCACACTCCATTCTGAGAAAATTTCCCTGTATGTTCTGCCTGTGTCTACCTGTACACTTCTGCTGAGACTGCCTTGGCTCCATCTACACCGTCCGGTACTGGACTGGAACTCTGGGCAGATTCTTCTTTGGGCTTCTGTCTTTCCATCTGGATGCCTGTATACTGTGCAGCCTGTTCAAAATCTACCTGTACTTATGAGTTACTTGTTATGTTTTTATATGTTGCTCTTGTTTCGTGTAGACACACTGTGATAATATATTATATAATTGCACCGTGTACTGCGATTCTACACAGCTATACAGTGAATGATTTGCAGTTATTGGGAAGTAATTTTGCAAGCTATGTCATATAGACCCATTACAGTGGTCGTGGACATTATTAAAATCTTCCAGGTTGGCAGCATCCACGCAGATGCCCTGGATCATGCTTTTGGACTGTCAACGCAGAACTTCCATATCAGGAATTAGCCCGTACATTGGTGCAATCAATGTGCCATTATTTGACGGCTGCGCCCGTCGTGTCCAATTTACTGTTTGGCGGCTATGTCCGCAAACTTGCATTTTTATTTGAAAATTAATAAAAATTATTGGAACCAAAATCTACCTGTACAACAACATCTAAAAGATCTGTGTACTGTATATGCCTGTTATAACAATGTTTTTGTCAGGAAGATGGATGGACACCTGCCTCCACCTCGGGGTTGAGTTTACCCTCTATCTGTACCTGAAATCCAAGCCAAGCCATGTCAAGAAAACCTTGAGTGAAGTGTTATTGAAAAATCTGTTCATCCAGGCAATCTACACAGGCCTCTACACATCTTCAATCCTACCATTATTGATGCTCTTTCCCTCCTAAAGCTATATGGACTAAGGTAGAGAAGGCACAGGAGGAGAAGGGGGGTGTACTGTTACAATGGCAGTTTATGGCCACTGCTGTCCTGTCCACAAAGGTGCTGGCTTCCTGTGTGTGAATTAAGGTTTGTATCCATTGTACTTATGCCTTCAGCACTGATAGGGTTAATCTTCTCTCTGTGACGTGCTGCTTGGCTGTGTCCAATTGGTAATCAGCTGTCCCTATATGTATGGGATACCTGGCAATAATCTTCCTAGGCCACTCTCTAGCTAGCTAAAACCTGTATAATAGCTATTATCCATATGTCTTCCTGATTCCTTGTTCCTGAACTGTGTCTGTTTACCAAACTGATCCTGTGTGCCTGTCCTGACCGTTGGATTGTTTCACAGATTCACACCTTTGCCTGTTTTCCTGACTGTGAGTTTTGCCTTTCCCCTTGGTGCCATGCACCAGTGTCTGACTGTGTCCAATTGCTAATCAGCTACTTCTATATATACCTGGCTGTTTCTTCAGGTCCTTGCCTATGCAATGATCGTGCTAGGTCTCTATAGCTAACTATAGCCTATATAACGGCTAATATACAATTGTCCTCCTGATTCCTGGTTTCTGAACTTTGTTCACTGTACTGAACCTGTGCTACCTCCCCTGACCTTTGGATTGTTTCACATACTCATATGCACTATGCCAGCTCTGACCTCTGTTTGTTTCCTGGATGCAAGTTTTGGGGCCACACACCGGTGTCTCTGATCCTCATGGATCAGCATCCAACCGCACTCTGAAAACTCCAAGAGGTAGTAGCCTGATGGCTTCCTTGCTGTGAAGGCTAGATCTCTGTATAGGGGTTAAAGGGTAAATACCAGGGAAATGGTTCCACACCCAATGATATAATAATGACAAAATATTGACATAATTATGTCTATAATGGTGACATTGGTACTCCAAAGCATCGATGACTGAACATCTGTGTGATCTATGGGTGCTCATACGGGACCTTCAACATAGGACAATTAATGTTTTACCGAGTTTTGTAGATCAGATTGCCAATATAGTTAAGAAGTAAAGATAGCATTCATGACTACATTTATGTACCTACTGGCACTTTATCAGACATATTGCTACATTAAAAAAGGAGTCAATGTTTCAAATGTGTTATCAGCCTTCTTCAGGCTAAGTGGCTGAAGAAGGGGTGTTAATACACCCGAAAGCATGTTTTTAATAAATATATACGATAGTGGGATACATAGAGAAGTAAGGGCCCCATAGCAAGGATCAAACCAGCCCCCCAGGACGGAAGAGCCATTTTTTCCACTGCCTCATTTGCTAAAAGTTGTTCCTTCAGAGGGTAAAGTTCTGACCAAGTTTTCTCCCCCAGTAGAGATGAGCGAACTTTAAAAAAAAGTTCAGCGTTCGGCGTTCGGGTTGTGGTAACTCGCGCATCCCATTATGGATTCCACTATCGCGGCATATGGAATCCATAAGGGGCGGTTTCCACCAATCCGAACTGTTGAACAGCCGAAGGACCTGGGGTGACGTCACCGTCATGTGATCAGTGCAGGGGGCGTGGCTCAGCACTGGATTTGATCCCGTGCACTGATAGGGAATGGCGATTAGGCAGAATAGGACACAAGATCCCAGGTTCTAGCCCCCTAAAGGGCTTAAAATTTGTCACTGTAAAAGTAAAAAAAATATAAATTAAAAGTTTCAAACGCCCCCCTTTCCTATTTTACATATAAAAATACATAAACAAAAAAAAACATATTATGTATCGTCTCATTTGAAAATGAAATACTAAAATATTAAGAAAACACGATTTGCCATTTTTTTGGCAATTCTTTCCCGCAAAAAATTGAATAACAGTGTTCAAAAAGTTGTACATACCACAAAAATGGTACCAATAAAATCTAAATTTTGTAACAGAAAAAATAAGCCCTAATACAGCTCAGTAGACTGAAATTTAAAAAAGTTATGGCTGTCAGAAAATGGTGATAGAAAGAAAATATTTTCAAAGGTTTTTATTTTTTTTAAAGTAGTAGCTAAACAAATATTCAAGCTTGGTATTGTATTGAGCCACAGAATAAGGACGTTATGACATTTTTGGTGCACAGTGAACACCGTGATGTCAAACCTTGGCGGAATTGTAATTTATTTTAATTTTTTTTAGTTTAACCACACAAGGAATTTTTTTCCCATTTTCCAATAACAGACATAGTAAATTGAATGGTGCTCTTAAATAGTGCAACTTATCCCCCCCAAAATAAGCCCTTGTATTGGCTTTTGGAACGTTGGGATGAAAAAATGAAAATGCAAAAAAATGGGCCCTGTACTATATGCTCTGAAAACAAAAAAAAAAACTATGAAGAACTTTCAAAAATGGACTAAGAATAAACATAAAAATGTACACATTAAAATTGTAAATGGCTCTGTTCTGTAAAATGGAAAACGACTGAAAGAACAGAAATTATTTTTAACACTGTAGACATAAATCCCTTTAAAAAAAAAAGAATGATTTCCATATGTGTCATCAGGAACATCCAGCTTCTCATCTCTCGAATCGACATCATTAAGACCTGGCCCTCCCTAAGGAGTGGATAAAAAAAAAAGAATGATTTCCATATTCCAAATGTAAGATAGAAAACTGTACAAACCTATACTATGAACTGGATGGTATTTCACTTTAAACATGTATTATGGTTAATACCAGATGGGCTGAACATGGTGGATGGATCAAACATGGCCGCAGGATTATTGTCATAAGGGACAGGAGCCTGAAAACTATTAGCTGCCATATAATATGTTGGCCAAACAGTGGCTGTTGCTGGTATAGGGTTTGGCTGGTTAGGTGCGTGGCACAATATGCCAATTATTGCTGTTGTGACCTGCAATCTCCTGAAAATGCCCCTTTAGTATGAGAATTACATAAAGAGGCCATCTCAGGCCACTATATACATTTTATCTAATAATTGAAGTTATGCTTACCTTTAACTCTTGTATCCTGAAACTACATTTGAAGAGTACCTCGTGGTGCAGCAGGTGACCGGCAGTTGGATCTGACTAATTGTTAAAACAGGAGAGAAAAATGGTCATGAGGCATTCCCGGAGTGACACAAGAAGAAAGTCCCCATCCAGCCGTCCCCCACCTCTACCCTTTGTTGAAAACCTACTTCTCCAACCCCAACTGCTCTCCTGTCCTACAGGCGGAAGAACCCTTCTTCTACCATCTGCTTTCCCTCCTTTTCCTCATGATCTAATTCCGATTATATATCATCAGGAACATCCAGCTTTTCATCTCTCTGTGTTTTAGACTTTTCTCGGACATGGAGACTTTGAAGGATGAAAAAGTAAAGCCAAAAAGATTAATGGGGATTGTGTCAGCAGTTCAACAAGATGTAGACGGCTATATATTAGACCTCCCTTTAATACTGAAGTACAGTGATTCTATATATAAGGTAAGAGATTAACTGCAAATGTGTCAGCAGTTTAACAAGATGCAAATGGTGATATATTAGACCGCCCTTTAATACTGAGGCAAGTAATTCTGTATATAAACTAACTGATTAACTGGGATTGTGGCAGCAGGTCAACAAGATGCACTAGGCGATTACACTCAACCTGCATTGCCCCTGCGGTCTCCCTATGAAATCCGATACTGAGGCAAGTAATTCTTTATATAAGCTAACTGATTAACTGGGATTGCGGCAGCAGGTCAACAAGATGCACTAGGCGATTACACTCAACTTGCACTGCCCCTGCGGTCTTCCTATGATCTCCTTGTGGTCTCTGTACAGTGAACATAAAACTCTCCTTACTATCTCTCTGCACTGTTCCTGGGGCTGGCTATCTGCTGATTGGCTAGCTTCAAGGCATTATGGGTCATGTCGCGTTTCCGGACTTCTTACTTTCACTTTGTAACATGTGCAGCAGCCATTTTAGAAAAAATACAATTCGTTACCACGAAGCACGAAATTGGGCTTCACGGTGAATCAAATTTTTCCTGAACTTTAAATTAAATTCTACTTCGGATGCTTTGATTTGCTCAACACTAGTTGCAGAGATTAACTACTTTTGCAGCTATCATGACATGCCAGATAAATACCCTCTTTTTCGCTTAGTGTTGACAGTTTGGACTATGTGCCAATAATATTTTGGATTTACCTTAGTGCCTGCCCACATTCTTGTTCAATCAGGTATAAAATTGTTACATCTAAATCCAATAGAATGCGATTTTTATTTGACCTTTCACATTTCACTGTTTTTGTAACATATTTTATGTATTCCTTCATGTCAAGTCAGTGTTCCCATATGCAGTATATTTCTTGATGATTAGAGTAAAACCCTTCAATATTTTCTCTGGCAGATTAATTAAAATGAATGATAGTTCTGCATGTAAATGTGTATTTATTTGCTTTGTGTAGTGATGGAGGCCTCTGTGCATAGCTGTGTACTGTGCTATCCAGTATCTATTTTAAGCCGTGGAATCGCCTTCTAAAAAATGATCATTACTGAATTTCTAGAATGTTAAATCAACCAAGGTGTTCTTTTTATTTCTTCAGAGGAGAGTCGTTCGGCAACAATTTCAGTTTTGCATTAAACTCTGCTTTGAAGCCTAAACAAATTAGAGAAGTCTGGGACTTTATTTTCAGAGTTCATTAACTACTTTCACAGCAAAACCTTTTTCTCACGTTCCAGATGTTGTGGTTTTCTTGACCTCAGTTTATATTTCCAGATGATGTGAACAGGCCGGCATTACATTCTGCTCTAAGTAGTTTCTCTGGGAAATCATCGGAGATTAGAAATAACTAGAGCCAGGCTGAATGGTTAGATATAAACACTATAGATTTTTCTTGCCGAATTTTATGTCACATTAGCATTACACCGCTGAGGTCACTGGCAGACGATGTGGAGGTAATGTTAAGAGGAAAGTTGCCGGGTTGTAAGTGTCGGTTTAGTTCATGCAGATGGGACTGCCCATTTTGACTGTATAATCATTGAACAATTGCGCCTAATTTGTTTCCCAGAAGTTATATTCGATTTGGATTTGCTTTTATCATGTAAAAAGACACCCATCAAATTTACGTGGTATTATTTTAGGAATTTTAGTCGACGGGGAACTACATTAGAGAACTGAATACATGAAAATCACATGGCTGAGTCCAGGACCACATGTTCCCTCTACTATGGTATTTATATGCAAAATTCAAAAGGGTAAGGCCTAATGAGTAATGACTATGACCATATTTCACTTCTGTACTTAAATAGTCATTGTAATTTAATTTAATTTAATAGAGAATGGTGTAACTAGCAAACTTCAAAATAACCTAATTTAAGAAATTTGCCTGCATTCACCTGAAAAAAAGGTTGTAAAGTCATAGTCACCTAAGCTATAGAACACTGCCTGTTGTCAGGCAAGAAACATCCCTGGTAACAGAGAGTCAGAAGACAGCTGAAAGGAAGTTAGATCATGTGAGAGCTACTGTAGCTGAGATTGTGAGCCTGATAAAACAACTTCTTCTGCACTGCATCTAAACATCACACAAGCCTACTCCTTTTCTGTAAGTGTGATTTATCCCTCATTATTAGCTTTCTGAGCTCCCTAGAAGAAAACAAACATAGTAGGGAGTAAGAGAAGTGAGGTCACTGCATTCAGTACTAGCAGATTAAACAGAAGGGATACGCCCACTGCTTGTGAGAGAAATGCATCTAGCTATGCTGCTGAAACAGGGTTTTATATGGATGCCCAAACATGACTATTCTTTCATAGTTATGATTTCACAAAGAAGCACAGCCATCATGCAAACTGTTTTTTGAAAACTTAGGTATGATATAAAAATAAATTTTGGTAAGAATTATTTTTTATCAAGTGCCCGTGGCCTGCCCTCTGAAACAGAAGGTACTTACTTACCTGCTCCCTGCTGCTCCAATCCTCTGCACTGCCCCTGCTGTCTCCATCTTTTGGTCCTCGCACTGGCTGGCCATAGGTGTGATCACATGCACCGCTCCAGCAAGTGACTGGCTTCATTGTTGATGTGGCCACAAGCTGCATTAACCACTGTAGCCAGTCACTGGCTAGATTGGTGCGGGGGGGCAGGGGGGGCTAGGGCTTTATTATTTTATTAAACTTTATTGAACTGGTCATGCGACTGCCTCTTCATAATTTAGGCGCATGATCCGGCGACCATGCAACAAGATTAAATTTACGCTAGCTTACTTTGCTGGCATAGATTTAAGTCATTTTCTACTAGAGATGGCCCGAACTATTCGCCGGCGAACAGTTCCCGGCGAACATAGCTTGTTCACGTTCGCCTCTGCCGGGCGAACATATGCGATGTTCGGTCCGCCCCCTATACATCATCATTGAGCAAACTTTGACCCTGTACCTCACAGTCAGCAGACACATTCCAGCCAATCAGCAGCATACCCTCCCTCCCAGACCCTCCCACCTCCTGCACAGCATCCATTTTAGATTCATTCTGAAGCTGCAGTCTTAGTGAGAGGAAGGAGAGTGTAGCTGCTGCTGATTTAATTGGGAAATCGATAGCTAGGCTAGTGAATTCAGTGTCCACTCCAGTCCTGAAAGACTCATCTGATCTCTGCTGTAAGGACAGCGTCCTGACAGCACCCCAAAAGCCCTTTTAGGGCTGCAACATTAGTCTGCTTTTTTTCCTTTATATGCATATTGCAGTTGCCTGGCCTGCCTGTGTGTGAGGAGCTGCAGGCCCACAGACTGTAGTGTGCCCACTGCCAGTGCCCACCCCTGTCATTCCGTGTGGTACAGGACTTTGCATCAAAAAAGGCATTTAATTTTTACACTTTAATCTAAGGTTAGTTGCCTGCCAGTGTGTGTCAGGCTGACTTCCACTGACTGTAGTGTGCCCACTGCCAGTGCCCACCACTCATACCGGCTGGCACAGGACTTTGCATAAAAAAGGCATTTCATTTTTACACTTTAGTGTAATTTCAGC
Organism: Bufotes viridis; assembly: GCA_033119425.1. NCBI lineage: Eukaryota > Metazoa > Chordata > Amphibia > Anura > Bufonidae > Bufotes > Bufotes viridis. Next base: position 399,731,933 of record CM065592.1, on the reverse strand, counting down.
TGCTTGCCTGCTGCTAGTGTGTGTCAGGCCGACTTCCACTGACTGTAGTGTGCCCACTGCCAGTGCCCACCCCTGTCATCCCGTGTGGCACAGGACTTTGCATCAAAAAAGGCATTTAATTTTTACACTTTAATCTAAGGTTAGTTGCCTGCCAGTGTGTGTCAGGCCGACTTCCAGTGACTGTAGTGTGCCCACTGCCAGTGCCCACTACTCATACCGGCTGGCACAGGACTTTGCATCAAAAAGGCATTTAATTTTTACACATTAGTCTAATTTCAGTTGCTTGCCTGCTGCCAGTGCGTGTCAGGCCCACTTCCACTGACTGTAGTGTGCCCACTGCCAGTGCCAACCACTGATACCGGGTGGCACAGTAGCTTGCCGATAAATAAGGCATTTCATTTTTACACATTAGTCTAATTTCAGTTGCTTGCCTCCTGCCAGTGTGTGTCAGGCCCACCTCCACAGACTGTAGTGTGCCCACTGCCAGTGCCAACCACTGATACCGGGTGGCACAGTAGCTTGCCGATAAATAAGGCATTTCATTTTTACACATTAGTCTAATTTCAGTTGCTTGCCTCCTGCCAGTGTGTGTCAGGCCCACCTCCACAGACTGTAGTGTGCCCACTGCCAGTGCCAACCACTGATACCGGGTGGCACAGTAGCTTGCCGATAAATAAGGCATTTCATTTTTACACAGTCTAATTTCAGTTGCTTGTCTGCTGCCAGTGTGTGTCAGGCCCACTTCCACAGACTGTAGTGTGCCCACTGCCAGTGCCCACCACTGATACCGGGTGGCACAGTAGCTTGCCGATAAATAAGGCATTTCATTTTTACACATTAGTTCTAGTTGTGCAGTTCAGCATTCCAGTGCCCACCACTGATACGGGTGGCACAGTAGCTTGCGATAATAAGGCATTTCATTTTACATTAGTCATTTCAGTTGCTTGTCTGCTGCCAGTGTGTCAGGCCCACTTCCACAGACTGTAGTGTGCCCACTGCCAGTGCCCACCACTGATACAGGGTGGCACAGTACCACTTATCGAAAAAAAAATGACCGGTAGAGGCAGGCCACCCCGCAGGGGCCGTCGTGGTCGTGGTGCTGTGATTTCCACTGTCCCTGGAATAATGCCTAATGTTCAGAGGCCATGTACCCTGAATCATCACCGGGACGTGGCTAGCTTGGTATCCAACCTTGTGCAAATGGACTGTTTGCGGTTGTTTGCGGTGCATTAAAAGAGGAGTTTGGTCTGTCAATGTCTGAGAATCGGGTGTAACCCTTACACTACCTGATCGATACAACATCATACCTGATCGTATACACACACTGGATGTTTTAAAGCATGTTATTCCAAACAATTTAGGAATGTTACGTGATTTATGCCCTTTATGGATTAAAACCCGACTCTGCGTCCACTACGTAATTTTCCATGGGAGTTTTGCCATGGATCCCCCTCCGGCATGCCACAGTCCAGGTGTTAGTCCCCTTGAAAAAACTTTTTCATCACTATTGTGGCCAGAAAGAGTCCCTTTGGTTTTTAAAATTCGCCTGTCTATTGAAGTCTATGGCGGTTCGCCCGGTTCGCCTGTTCGCGAACATTTGCGGAAGTTCGCGTTCGCTGTTCGTGAACTGAAAATTTTATGTTCGCGACATCACTATTTTCTACATGAAAAACGGATGTAGAAAATGATGAATCAGATGGTCATACCTGCCTGCCCTCTTACCCATCCACACCATGCCCCCTTTTATTGGAACTCGAGAAAAGGGGCGTAAGTGAAGTAAACAGGGGAAAAGATGCCGATTTAAATGCAAAACAACTTTGCGAGAAAATATGTGATTTAAATACCCCAAAAAGTTGTGTATATTTTTTCATAAATGACCCGCATAGTCTTTGACCAAAAAAATGAATGGTGGACATTAATAACTTTAATAAAAGGGTAAATGTAAAACCCTTGGCAGAGCTCACCCTGCAGGATCCAGTCTACGTTTTGCCATGGAACTCTATAATTTCTGTGTATGATATTGCTCAGCACTGATCAATCACTGGCTGCATCCTAAAGCAAAAACTTTGAACAGTCAAGATAAACCCCATCCCAGTTCTAAACACTGCTTTTTAGAATGTCTCTAGCCAAAAATAGAGGGTACTTCTGCCAGGAGTTTCCATCAAGTAGGTGTTATAGTTTTTCTCTAAATTTCTCAAAATCATTTCTTGCAAATATGAATAGTTTATGCATACAAACTATGGACCAGTCTGGAAACCATGAAAAGGGTGTGAAATAAAAGCCAAAACAAAAAATAATGTTATTCAGATCTTTTCAAGTTCAAATTCAGGAAATGACAATGTCATTCTCATTGGCCAGGTCGAGAAACATGTTGCCCTCTATAGGAATTCATTTTAGCAAAACTTGCAATTTAGGTTTGAATGTTTCCTTTAAAGAACCAACTATAAACAGTACATGAAATGTATATAAACACCTATATGCACGTTGATTGCTTTGAGGGGTCAGGAAGAATTTGTCCTTTTAGGGGATTTTCTTTCCTCTGAATCAATCATTGTGAACCAGTGATTATTTTTTAGGCTGGTTTGCATTGATGGGTATGTGCCTTTGGGTGCAAACAAAAAGACTGTAGCAAACATCAAAAAATCCTGAACTATTTGAACACATCAAAACTGCAATAAAAACTGAAGCAAGGATCACACAGGCAGTTGCAGATTCTGTTAAACGGAGGTGTAAAATAAATAATAAAAAAAAAAACACTTCTGGGGTCAAAAATTGTAAAAAAAAGCTCCAAAAACAAAACTGCTTTGTTTGAAGAGAACTTTATGCTCTTCTATTAAAGGATTGTCCAGGATTAGAGAATCATATCTGCTTTCTTTCAAAAACAGCAGCACACCTGTCCACAGATGGTTTGGCATTGTAGCTTGGCCCCACTCATTATAAATAAGTTGAGCTACAATACTATACAAAACCTGTGGACGGATGGGGTGCTGTTTTTAGACGTTAGCATTCATGGTTTTTCTAATCCTGTACAATCCCTTTAAGTAGCAGCATCTTGTGACCAAAATATACGCAAAATATTCAAATAAATGCAATGTGTCTGATTTAATATGTATTTTAGACCCATAAGTAGACAGTTTTCAAAAGTGTATAGAAGAAAAAGGACATGGCAGAGGAGTCCTAAAATACGCCAAAATGTAGGTGCAAAATATTGGTGTAAAGTACGGTAAGTTAATGGATGTGGCATAAGAAAGAGAAAAGTATGGGGTGGCCATGATAAGGTGGATGCATCCTTGCACACTGCAGCATCTAATGGTCACACAAATTTGAACATAATACCCAGGGGCGTAGCTATAGGCTCATGGGCCCTGGTGCAAGAGTTCAATTTGGGTCGTCGCCCCCCCCTTCTTCGGTCATTCCGTTCTCCTGCTCTGTTATAGGAGCAGGAGAAAGGAAAGGACGCATTCGGCACATAACTGAGCCGAACAGAGCCTAAGGATCCCATACACTATATTGGCATGCAGGACTTTTGACTCTGCTCCAAAATCATCTTCGGAGCGGACACCTAATGCCATTATAGTGTATGGGATCCTTAGGCTCCGTTCGGCTCAGTTATGTCCCGAATGCATCCTTTCCGTTCTCCTGTTCCTATAACGGAGCAGGAGAACGGAAAGGCCAAACACTGATGTGAACTTAGCCGAATGGTGTCCAGTGACATGGAGGGGGGAGGGGGAGAAATGTGACATGGAGGGGGGTCATGTGACGTGGAGGGGGAGAAATGTGACATAGGGGGAGAAATGTGACATGGGGGTCATGTGACATGGAGGGGGAGAAATGTGACATAGTGGGGAGAAATGTGACATAGGTGGGAGAAATGTGACATGGAGGGGGAGTAATGTGACATGGGGGAGAAATGTGACATGGCGAGGGGAGAAATGTAACATGGGGGGGGAGAAATGTTACATGGTGAGGGAAGAAATGTGACATGGAGGCGGGAGAAATGTGACATGGAGGGGAGAGAAATGTGACATGGAGGGGGGAGAAATGTGACATGGAAGGAGGAGAAATGTGACATGGGGGGGGGAATGTCACATGGTGGGGGAAATGTCACATTTCTCCCTCTCCATGTCACATTCCCCCCCCCATATGTCACATTTCCCCCCTCTTTTAATATTATGTAAAAACATTATGCTCACCTGGTCCTGGTCCCTTCTGTAGCAGCTCCTCTTCTCCTCTGTGTGGCACTGGTCCTGGTATCTTCTCTCTGGCCTCCCGACAAGTTGTTTGAGGTCTTGAGGACCTTTCCCACTCAGCCAATCAGTGGCCACAGTTATGTCATGTGTCAAGCCAGTGATTGACTCAGCAGGAAATCACTGGCCTGACATGTGACCCAGCTGCAGCCACTGAGTGGCTGAGTGAAAAAGGTCCTTAAGACCTCAAATAACTTGTCGGGAGGCCAGAGAGGTCGGCCGGCGGTGTGCAAGTTAAACTAAAGTTAAATAGGGCTTTAGACTGTCTCTCCTGGAGGGGTCCCCCCCCCGACTTAGGGGCCCGGTCGCGATTGCGACCGCTGCGACCCCTATAGCTACGCCACTGGTAATGCCTCTGCTAACCTGCAAATTCTTGGCCATCCTTGGCCTAAGCTGTCTAAAATGTAACCCCTTGATAACATATGCCATACATGTAAGGCTCAAATCATCTCGTTAACCCCTTCCCGACCACCAGGTATGGAAGAATATAAGACCTGCTCACTGTTTCTGCTGTTTTAAACAACATACACCCAGAGGCAATCTCTGCTATCAGCAATGATGGCAATCACAGACATTTAACCCTTCAGATACTGTGGTCAATTGGGACCACGGCATCTGAGGCGATTTTCCCTGGGAGCATAATTTTAGGGCCTGAACGGCTTTCCCACATGGAGATCAGGGAAGCTGTTCATTCTCTGTGTTAGCTAAAGCAATAATACGATCCTATGGAGCCCTGCCTGTAAAAGGGCTCCATAGGACTGCATTTAATCTCCCATAGACTGCAAAGGTAATTAATTGTAGTCTCTGCAAGAAATGATGAACATTGCATGTTCAAGTCCCCTAGGGGGATATAAAAAGAGAAAAGGAAAAAAGTTTTAAAAAATATAAATATTAAAATCAAATCCCTTTCCCTATAATATTATACAGCCGTCCGATCGCTTTTGGTCTGACCATAATGAAGCAACGGCCTTATCATCTGGGGTGTGGCAACATTGTCAACACACTCATAGAGGTGATGATTGCTTCATTGTGATACGCAAGCGCCTTCACTACAACAAGTTAACGCTCACGAAGGGGAATTGACACTTGTACGTGCCTTTTTTTTTGTTTTGTTTTTGCAGCCACAGTGCTGCACCATAGGACAGAAAAATTAGGCATGTACACATGCCTGAAAAAAACATAGCATTGTTGCAGCCACTATTGTAGCAGCGGCTTGTAACGGCGGCTTGCAGCAACGGAAAAATTTATGTTTTCCAGGCAGAAAAGTGAATAAAACATTGCGGCTTGAACCCTAGTTGGTGGCGGAGAATTCACGAAAGTCATCCGGTATGCAGACATTAAATACAGCAGCGTGGGGACCATTTTGAGGCCAAGGCATGTAATCAGGCCTTTTGTTAGTCAAACGTATCCTCCACTGTCAGTCCCTTCGGGATCCATGCCTCATTCATCATTAGGAGTTTTGAATTCCAACGTGTCGGGCTGTCGCAAATCAAGCGCCTCACTGGCATGTTGTTTCGCCGCTGAATATCGGAAAAGTGCGCTATGGCCGTGTAGGAACGCCTGAAATGGCCACACACCTTTCTGGCCTGCTTGAGGACATCCTGTAAGCCTGGGTACTTAGACACAAAGTATCCGGGATGTGGAATAGCCCCTGGGTAGCTGGGGGGATTCAGTTGATGTGCAGCCAGACGCCACAGCAGAAGAGGACTCAGCCGAGGAGGATATTGAAGAGGAGGGAGTAGGAGTAGAGGAGGTGGCAGTAGGCCTGCCTGCAAGTCGTGGCGGTGTCACCAACTCCGCTGCGGAGCCATGCATTCCATGCTTGTCAGCCGTCAGCAGGTTGACCCAATGCGCAGTGTACATGATATACCTGCCCTGACCGTGCTTTGCAGACCAGGTATCAGTGGTCAGATGGACCCTTGCCCCAACACTGTATGCCAGAGATGCCATGACTTCCTTTTCAATAACATAGTAGAGGTTTTGGATTGCCTTTTTTGAAAAAAAATTTGTCTGGGTACCTTCCACTGTGGTGTCCCAATAGCGACAAATTTTTTGAAGGCCTCATACTCCACCAGCTGGTATGGTAAAAGCTGGCAGGCTAAGAGTTCCGTCAAGCCAGCTGTCAGTGGCCGGGCAAGGGGGTGACTCTGTGACATTGGCTTCTTACGCTCAAACATCTCCTTAACAGACACCTGACTGTGGGCAGGTGAGCAGGAACTGCTGAAGGTGAGAGGCGGAGTGGCAGTTGGTTGAGAGGGGGCAGGGAGGACAGCAGTGGTTGACGTGGCTGAAGATGCTGGACCAGGAGGAGCATGGTGGCTTTGAGTTTGTGTGCTGCTTGTACTTATGTGTTGATCCCATAGGCGTTTGTGATGTGAGATCATGTGCCTTCGCAAAGCAGTTGTACCGAGGTGGGTGTTGGACTTCCCACGACTCAGTTTCTTTTGCCACAGGTTACAAATGGCATTGCTGTTATCAGAGGCAGACACACAAAAAAAATGCCACACTGCTGAGCTTTGCAATGATGGCATTCTGGTGGTGGCAACAGCATGCATTGACTGGCGTGCTGTCTGGCTGACCCCGGGTGCTGATACATGCTGTCTGACTGTGCCACTAACTCCTTGCGACGACCTCCCCCTGCTTCCAACTCGTCTCCTCCTTCTCTCTGTCTCCCCTTCTGAACTTTCCCCTCTTCTTCTCTTCGAGCAGGCACCTACGTGGCATCCGTGGACACATTGTCATCATCAACCACTTCACTTGTATCTGACACCTCAGCAAAAGAAGCAGCAGCGGGTACAACATCATCATCATCATCATCACACTGTATGTCCATGTGTGTAATCCTGCCTGACTGAGACATATCCCTGTAATCTATATCATCTGGCAATAATGGTTGCGCATCACTAATTGCATCCAACTGATGTGTAACTAACTCCTCTGACGAATCAAGTGAAGCGGCTGTGGTGGCTGTGGTGGTAGTGGTGGTGGTGGCGGTGGGCAGGAGCGTGGTAACTTGAGAGCAGGTGAACGAAGCTGACCTGGAGGAGGATGGTGCGTCAAGGTTCTTAGCGGAAGCTGTTGAAGATTGGGTGTCCTGTCTAAGCCAGTCAACTATGTCCTCAGAATTTTTCGGGTTCAGATTACGTGGCCTCTGAACACTAGGCATTATTCCAGGGACAGTGAAAATCACAACACCACGACCACGACGGCCCCTGCGGGGTGGCTTGCCTCTGCCTGTCATTTTTTTTTTAGATAAGTGGTACTACACGTGCTCGGTACTGTGCCACCCGGTATGAGTGGTTGGCACTGGCAGTGGGCAGACTACAGTCTGTGGAAGTGGGCCTGACACACACTGGCAGCAGGCAAGCAACTGAAATTAGACTACTGTCTAAAAATCAAATGCCTTATTTATCGGCAAGCTACTGTGCCACCCGGTATCAGTGGTGGGTACTGGCAATGGGCACACTACAGTCAGTGGAAGTGGGCCTGACACACACTGGCCGCAGGCAAGAAACTGAAATTAGACTAATGTGTAAAAATTAAATGCCTTATTTATCGGCAAGCTTCTGTGCCACCCGGTATCAGTGGTGGGTACTGGCAATGGGCACACTACAGTCAGTGGAAGTGGGCCTGACACACACTGGCCGCAGGCAAGAAACTGAAATTAGACTACTGTCTAAAAATTAAATGCCTTATTTATCTGCAAGCTACTGTGCCACCCGGTATCAGTGGTGGGCACTGGCAGTGGGCACACTACAGTCAGTGGAAGTGGGCCTGACACATACTGGCAGCAGGCATGCAACTGAAATTAGACTAATGTGTAAAAATGAAATGCCTTATTTATCGGCAAGCTACTGTGCCACCCGGTATCAGTGGTTGGCACTGGCAGTGGGCACACTACAGTCAGTGGAAGTCGGCCTGACACACACTAGCAGGCAAGCAACTGAAATTACACTAAAGTGTAAAAATGAAATGCCTTTTTTTGATGCAAAGTCCTGTGCCACACGGGATGACAGTGGTGGGCACTGGCAGTGGGCACACTACAGTCAGTGGAAGTCGGCCTGACACACACCAGCAGGCAAGCAACTGAAATTACACTAAAGGGTAAAAATTAAATGCCTTTTTTTGATGCAAAGTCCTGTGCCACACGGGATGACAGGGGTGGGCACTGGCAGTGGGCACACTACAGTCTGTGGGCCTGCAGCTCCTCACACACGGGCAGGCCAGGCAACTGCAATATATATGTGGAGAAAAAAAAAAGCAGACTAATGTTGCAGCCCTAAAAAGGGCTTTTTGGGGTGCTGTTAGGACGCTGCCTTACAGCAGAGATCAGATGAGTCTTTCAGGACTGGAGTGGACACTGAATACACTAGCCTAGCTATTGATTTCTAAATTAAATCAGCAGCAGCTACACTGTCCCTCCTCTGACTGCAGATTCTAAAATGGATGCTGTTCAGGAGATGGGAGGGTCTGGGAGGGAGGGTATGCTGCTGATTGGCTAGAATGTGTCTGCTGACTGTGAGGTACAGGGTCAAAGTTTGCTCAATGATGATGTATGGGGACGGACTGAACATCGCATGTGTTCGCCCGCCACGGTGAACGTGAACAAGCTATGTTCGCGGGGAACTGTTCGCCGGCAGATAGTTCGGACCATCTCTATTTTTTACTATTAAAACACAAGAAAACTGAATGAATATGATATTGTTGTAATCATACTGACAGTAAAACTATTGCACAAACATTTAAAATTACCATTTCCTCAAGAGGTTAAGAAGACCTATCATGGCCCAGCAAAAAATGTGAAATACCATATTACCTTTGTTTCTTTGGTTCCACTTATTTTTTTACACTTTTTTTTTTTTGTTGCTGTGTTCCCCCATTAAACTTCCCTTACTCTAAAACTGTCCAATGAAAAACCTCTGGAAAATTTATAAATAAATTGACAACTTGCTGTGGAAGGGTAACTTTATATATATATATATATATATATATATTTTTCTGTATTTTAAATGCTTGACATAAACAGCATGAGGCACCAGCACTTTCTATAGAGTGTTTTACAAGCGTTTTGTGGCTTTATTTATTTATTGCTTTGCCTTTTTTTAGCATTTTTAAATTGCTCTAAAGAAAAATGACAGGAAAAAAACACTATACCTATAGAATGCTAAGTTTAAAAAAAAACTGCCAAAACAGAAATGTGTACATGGACTTTTCAGTAGTGTGCTATAGACTTTAAAGTAACATCCAGCCACTGCAGTTTTGACAAAAAAAAAAGTTTGAAGCACCAAAGGGAAAAAAATGCAGTAAACCACTGTGTGCTTGAATCTAACATTGATGAACTTTTTGGTGTAGTGTTTGAGTCACACATAGGAGATTGAGATATTTTTTGTAAATATACTATATGACATTTTTTATTTTTATTTCTTCTAATGAATTGTTCTGCAGACTACTCCTCTCACTTTTGAGGTATACTTTTACCATGGGGTTTGTTTATGCTCATTACTCATGGAGACAGGAAGCCTGAATGATTGGTTTGTGTATTTATTTCATGTGCCCTCGTTTGGACCTTTCATCAATCTTTAGGTACTTAGTCACAAGTCCTGCAGTCACTTATACTATATTACTTGATAAAATGTGACTGTGCACTTGATGATGCATATTTAAATATTTTATAGCCTGTTTCTAAAAAAAAAAAAGATAGGGACAACAACGACAATAATTTCATAATAAATGATACTATCATATTGAAATGTGCCACTATTTTTACTATATTCTCAATGCAGACTTATGGACTTCTTTAATAATTTCAGGTTTTCCAAGGCATTAAGATATCATGATACTCAGGGGCAGATTGGCCATAGACCTTATAGGGAAATTTCCCAGTGGTCAGCCAGTGGAAGTTTTTGGGGATGTATTTTGTGCTGCTGGCGGAAGTATTTTGTGATGGACTGTGGTATTTGGCTCTGTTGGGGCAATATAAAGTGCCACAATATGGTATTGCCAGCCCTTCCTTCCATCATTTAGGATCCGACAAGAAAAAGGGGCCACTTTTAGTATTTTTTCCAGGGCCACGTTAAGTTCCCAGTCCGCCCCTGATGATGCTATAGAAACTGTGGAATGTTGCTTAAATAGTCACTATAGTTTCAACAACCTTTCCTTAAATCAATAGTATATGCAAATATAAGAAACCTTGTAATATATCTTATCAGAGAAGAATACCTCCTTCTCCAATTATGAGTCACTTCTCCACCCTCTCCCTTGCACTGATCCTTCACTATCAATATGCAGCAAATCTGTCCTGAAAGAGGAGACAGATTATCATTTCACTGAGGAAGCTGGTTATGCTGCTCATGGAAGTCTATGGAGAAAGGAGGGGGAGTGATAGAGTGGCAGAGACACACTGAGAAGCTGCTGCTGGATCTAGTATGTTTTCTATCTCAGCCCAGTGCTGGATTTACAGCTGCATTGCTCATTACAGCTGTATATAGTGTTATTGTTTATGTACACATTCTCTGTCATCCTGAAAAATCTCCTGAAACATCATGTACACTTACAAGGCAGTATATTAGTCAGCATTTTGCATCAGTATTTGTAAGGCCCCTTTCACACGAGCGAGTTTTCCGCGTGGGTGCAATGCGTGATGTGAACGCATTGCACCCGCACTGAATCCCGACCCATTCATTTAAATGGGTCTGTGTACATGAGCGTTTCTTTTTCACGCATCTCTTGTGCGTTGCGTGAAAATCGCAGCATGTTCTATATTCTGCGTTTTTCACGCATCCCTAGCCCCATAGAAATGAATTGGGCTGCGTGAAAAACGCATTGCATCCGCAAGCAAGTGCGGGTGCGTTGCGTTTTTCACTGATGGTTGCTAGGAGATGTTGTTTGTAAACCTTTCACGCACGTGAAAAACGCGTCAAAACGCATTGCACCTGTGCGGAAAAAACTGAACAACTGAACGCAATCGCAGGCAAAACTGAATGGCTTTGCCTGTAAAATCGCACAGTTTTCACTGAACGCATCCGCAACGCATCCGGACCTAATCCGGACACGCTCGTGTGAAAGGGGCCTAAGCCCAAACCTGAAGTGAGTTCAAAGCTTAGAAGGGGTACAAATTATTATACATTTAGGTCCCACTCCTGGTTTTTGCTTACAAGTACTGATACAAGATATTTAGAATACTGCCTGCATATTTTTCTTTTCATCATTATTTCACCCGATTTTTTGCTTGGAATGCGGAATTAGTATGGTGTAACTCTGCATTACGGATAAAACATGGAATATTAGTATTTGATCAGTCATTTTCATGTTTTTAAACCTTTTTATTTTTTTGTGTTCACTCTTGTCAGCACTGGTTACAGGAGGAATCGGCAATAAATGTAAAAACAAAATGTTAAGTTAAATGTCCCCCAAAGGGTAACAAAATAAAGACAAAATAAAAAACAAATAAATAAACAATAAAAAAAAGGCCACTGCTTGCCAAGCCTCATCTTCTAGCCCACCCAAGCAACAATAACCCATACATCCCACATATCAAATTGACCATTATGGAAAGGGAACATAATTTAATAAAAAAAAAATTGTTAGGCATAGTGCTATTAACAAAAGCAATTTGAAAACCTTTTTTCTGGTTATAAAAAATAAAAATAACATTTTTTAAATTACCTAAAAATAAAGCCCCGCATATAACCGAAAAACAGTGCAAAAATTATTTAAATAACCAAAAATAATTTTTTTTTTGCAGCTTTCAAAGACCCATTTACTAAAAAAAAGCAAAATACGCCTGGTCAGGAAGGGGGGTAAATATCCTGGTCTGGAAGTGGTTAATTAGTAGTAACTTACTAATGTATTGAATTAAAGATGAATATGAATTCAGTAAATTTGATTGAAATGTAACTTAATTCTCTCCTCCTCTGGTTTAAAATACATTTTGCTTATTCAACTAAAAAAATATATTAAAGGTGGATTATGCATAGTGACATCTGATAGGACTGCACAGGATTGCCAAGTATTCTTGGCACTTATACTCTGGCACAAAGAATAATTCTTGCACATTTGAGCTTGTAAGAGAATTTAACTACATTTGTAAAACTAGTTACATTACTAGAAAATATTCAGCTCGGGTTATATGAACATTTTACACCCTTTTCTGTGTTAAGGGGTTGGAAGGGGGGTATTTGTTTTTGTTTTTCTTAATTAACACCTTAATGACTGGGCCATTTTGCACCTTCGTGACCAGGCTTATTTTTGAAAATCTGACATGTATCTCTTTATGTGGTAATCACTTAGGAACACTTTTACTTATCCAAGCCATTCTGAGATTGTTTTCTCGTGACACATTGTACTTCATGACAGTCATAAATTTGAGTCGATATATTTCACCTTTATTTATTAAAAATCCCAAATTTACCAAACATGTTTAAAAATTAGCAATTTTCAAAATTTCAATTTCAAAGTGACAACTCATAAAATATTACCATATTTTTCGCTTTATAAGACGCACTCCCCCCCCAAAAAAAAGTGGGGGGAAAATAGCAGTGCATCTTAGAGAACGAATACTGATACTTCGCCGGCCGCTATGCTGCGCAGCGAGGCCTGTGAAGTATCAATGTGGAGGGAGGAGGCGGGGACACTTGTGGCGGGGCCCGGTACAGTGACTCTCCTCTAATACATCGGGCTCCGCAACTGTGTAGTGAATTTATGTAGAATTATTGTATATTATCCTTTTGGAGCCCAAAGCCCTGCTGTACATACTATCTATCCCCGTACGGCGGCATGCAGACTCGTGGGCAGGTGGCAGCTTAACATCACTCCCTCTGTCATGCGCTGCCTGCCCCGCCTCCCTCCTTCATTCGTAAAGTGGGAGGCGGGGCAGGTGGCGCATGACAGAGGGAGTGATGTTATGCTGCTGCCTGTCAGCCATATATGTGCGATATATGTGTCAGCCACAGATATCCCCCATAAGTGTCATCCACAGAGATCCCCCATAAGTGTCATCCACAGAGATCCCCTACAAGTGTCATCCACAGAGATCCCCCATAAGTGTCATCCACAGAGATCCCTCATAATAGTGTCATCCACAGAGATCCCCCATAATAGTGTCATCCACAGAGATCCCCCATAATAGCGTCATTCACAGAGATCCCCCATAATAGTGTCATCCACAGAGATCCCCCATAATAGTGTCATCCACAGAGATCCCCCATAACAATGTCATCCACAGATCCACCATTAGTTCAAAACCCATAGGTCAAAAACCCATTAGTTCAAATATCTTTGCCGCTCAGCGGTGCAGTTATCTGTTTTAAAGCCCTTTTTTTGTGTGTATCAGTGAAAAAAGAAAAAAAATATTTGCCGCTCAGCGGTGCAGTTATCTGTTCTAAAGCCCTTTTTTCTGTGTATTAGTGGAAAAAGAAAAAATATATTTGCCGCTCAGCGGTGAAGTGATATATTCGAAAGCCCTGTTTGCCGTGTATTAGTGGCAAAATAAAAATATATTCGCCGTCCAGCGTTGCAAATATCTGTTAAAAAGCCTGTTGTGTAAAAGTAGAAAAATGAAAGTATAATGGAATTCGGTTCATTGGGTTATTGTCCTGTCTGATCAGAGGAAGGTCAAAAGAATCAGTGATATCAAAGCAAACTTACTGCTGACACCCTCTCCACTCTGTCGGGGGGCTCTACTTGTATAAGCATTTAATAGAACAGGTTCTGTTTATATCTATGTGGAATCAGCTGACTACGGTGTAAAAGGAGTGCGCTTCTTCTTGACGCTAACATCGACCTGTAAGACTGAGTTCACACTTAAGTTTTTTGGTCAGTTTTGGCTCCGTGACTGCCCAAATAGGTGAAGTGTGAAGGTATTCTAAGGCCTCTTTCACACTTGCGTTGTGAGGATCCGGTGTGCACTTCCGTCGCCGAAAATGCCCGCCGGATCCATCACAGCACAAGACAACTGAAAGCATTTGAAGACTGATCAGTCTTCAAAATGCTTTCAGTGTTACTATGGCAGCCAGGATGCTACTAAAGTCCTGGTTGCCATAGTAAGTAGTGGGGAGCCAGGGGAGCAGATACTTACAGTCCGTGCGGCTCCCGGGGCGCTCCACAATGACGTCAGAGTGCCCCACGTGTATGGATCACGTGATCCATGCGATCATGTGATCCATGCTAATGGGGCACTCTGACATCATTGTGGAGCGCCCTGGGACTCGGGAGCCGCACGGACGGTAAGTATCTGCTCCCCTGCCCCCCTACTACACTTTACCATAGCAGCCGGGACTTTAGCGTCCTGGCTGCCTTGGTAACCATTCACAAAAGCTAAACGTCAGATCCGCCGATGCGCCGAAACGACGTTTAGCTTAATGCTGGATCCAGAATAATGCACTTCAATGGGCATTCATTCCGGATCCGGCGTTAGGGCATGTCTTCCGGATTTTTGGACAGAGACAAATCCGCAGCATGCTACGGTTTTTTCAACGTCCAAAAAACGTTCACATACTGAACGGATGACATCCTCATGCATCCTGCATGGATTTCTCTCCATTCAGAATGCATTAGGACAGGCATGCTCAACCTGCGGCCCTCCAGCTGTTGCAAAACTACAACTCCCATCATTCTCTGACAACCTAAAGCTATCACCCTACAGAAGGGTATCGTGGGAGTTGTAGTTTTACAACAGCTGGAGGGCCGCAGGTTGAGCATGCCTGCATTAGGATAATCCTGATCAGTATCTTTCCTTCCTAGAGCCCCAAGGACGGAACTCTAGGACGGAAAGCAAAAGCGCAAGTGTGAAAGACCCCTAAGAGTGATGCTTGTCATCCGCATGTCATATGGACTCACAGTATTATTTCACTACCAGAGCAGACTCCCTATGCGTGTTGCTGCAAGGCACAGTGTTGTATACCACTATAAAGGCTCTCATCAGCCAGAAAATAACAGTTTTTTAATGAAATTGGCTGCAAATTTATTTAGATCGAACCAAATTTTTCCCAAATAATTTGGCGAACCTGCAAATTGAATTTTTTTAAAATTTGCTTATCTCTAGAGGTGAACATTGCCATATGTAGAATCTGTGGGCAGAAGGTGAAGCGTGGCCAGGGTGCCAATGTTGGCACCACAGTCCTGCATCAACATATGCAGCGTCACCATAAAGTGGCTTGGGAGAACCTTGGCTCCAGAGTGGTGGTCCAGCCTGCTGCAGAAACCGCTGCATCACCCAGTGGCACACAGCCGATTTAAGGCAGCCAAGGCTCCACTACCTCAGCCGAAGGTAGCTGTCTGTCCTTCCTATCATCTGCTGGTCCTGATGCTCCTGCTCCTCCTCCTCCTACTCCTCGTCAGTCATTCCGTCAGCAATAAATCACCGAAGCGACTGCCAAGAGACAACAGTATGCGTGCACTCATCCAACGGCGCAGAAGCTGAACATGCTCCTGTCCAAGTTGCTGGTGCTTTAGTGCCTACCTTTCCAAGTGGTGGACTCTGCAGCATTCAGAGAACTGATACTTTGTGCCGAGCCGAAGTGGAGAGTCCCAAGCCACCATTTCTTTGCCAAAAAGACAGTACCAGCCCTGCACACACATGTAGAACAGAAGGAGGGCCAGTCCTGGAGCCTGTCAGTGTTTGCCAAACTGCACAGCAGCGACAATGTGTTGAGCTGTAACTATGGTCAGGGACAATACATGTCCTTTAAGGCCCACTGGGTAAATGTGGTTCCTGCACATCCACACCAACAACTTGGCCAGGAGATGCCGCTTCTGCCTCAATGTTCTCACGCCTTTGATTCTGCGACAATGTCTGCCTCTGCCTCCTTATCCTCCACCGTGGCCTCAGCTTCCACTGCAGGGACAATTCACAGTGCCTCTCCAGCATACCACACGTGCAGGACACGGCGGTGTCACGCTGTTCTGCACCTCATTTGCCTGAGCAAACTGGAGGAACTGCTCCATGTCCTTCATCAAGAAATCGAATCCTTGATTTCTCCACAACAACTAAAAATCGGAACCATAGTGACCAACAATGGGAAGAACATAGTGTCGGTGCTGCGTCAAGGAGGGCTGAGACATGCGCCCTGCATGGCACATGTGTTCTATTTAATTGTCAAGCGGTTCCTGAAGTCTTCCACCCATCTGTAAGACATCGTTAAAATGGCCAAGAAATTTTGCATGCACTTCAGCCACTCGTACACCGCAAAGCACACCCTCCTTGAGTTGCAGCGGCAGAACGGCATCCCTCAACATAGGCTGATATGCGACGTTTACACCTGTTGGAATTCCACCCTCCATATGTTGGACAGACTATACGAAGAGAGAAAGGCCATAAACTATTTCTTGATGATCCAAGCAGACAGGAGTACTCCGCTGTGTAACTTCGATGTCAGCCAGTGGCAGCTCATGCATGACACCTGCGTTTGCTCATGCCCTTTGAGGAGGCCTTGTTATTTGTCAGTCACCAGGACTACGGGATGAACGATATCATTCCACTCCTTCATGTCCTGGAACAGATTCTGGTAAATTTGGCTGGTCAGGGGACTAGTCATGTGGCACATTTTCAAGGCAAAACATTGTTCATGTCACCCACCAATGGAACAGGCGATTTTTAGAAATGTTGGCCCCTGGTACCCAGGCAGAGGAGGGGTTAATTCACGGCAAAAAGGATTCATGTTACCCACCGATGGAACAGGCGATTTTTAGAAATGTTGGCCCCTGGCATCCAGGCAGAGCAGGAGTTTATGCACGGCAAAAATGGTAATATTACACCCAACAATTTAAAAGAAGATTTTTCAAATTTTCGGTCCCTGTCACCTATGCAGAGCAGGGGTTTGTAAGGAGCAAAAATGGTAATATTGCACTCAACAATTTAAAAGAAGATTTTTCAAATTTTCGGTCCGTGTCACCTATGCAGAGCAGGGATTTGTACCCGGCAAAAATGGTAATATTGCACCCAACAATTTAAAAGAAGATTTTTTACATTTTCGGGTCCCTGTCACCTATGCAGAGCAGGAGTTTGTACCTGCCAAAAAAAGGTAATATTGCACCCAACAATTTAAAAGAATATTTTTCAAATTTTCGGTCCTTGTCACCTATGCAGAGCAGGGGTTTGTACCCGGCAAAAATTGTAATATTGCACCCAACAATTTAAAAGAAGATTTTTTTAATTTTCTGTCCTTGTCATCTATGCAGTGCAGGGTTACTTGAAAGCAAAAAATTGGAATATGTCAACCCTGAACTCCCAGACGGAGTCTTCTGGGGCAGGACTATGGTTATGGCCCTGGGAAACCCTGGCAGCAGAGTTATCAAAAAGCATAAGAGACTGCTACATAACTTGGGGCTCAGATTGCTTGGCTGATTTGCAAGGGGTGAGGTGCAAGATAGATGACCATGGGCTGCAGGTGCCAACTCTGTGCTTTCAGCAGGGGGCGGGGTGGGAGACAACGTGAAGAAACAGGAGGCACTGTCAGCCACCCAATCTACTATCACCTGTACTTGTTCTTGCCTCACCATCCGTAGAGCGGCATTCGGGCCTACCAAATAACGCTGCAGGTTTTGTCGCCTACTCGCACCTGAGGAAGGTGTTTTACCTGGACCTGTAGCTGGCGCAGAATGGCCACGTCCTCTCCCAGCAACGGGAGCTCAACCAACACCACCACGACCATGTCCACGTCCCTTATTTGATGTTCTCCTTGTTATTTGCGTTCACCCACTAAACTAACAGATAGTTTATCTCCGGTGTCAATTTAACTGCCAATAATCAACAATTAAGTTCACTAAGAGTAAGGCAGTATCCATGTCATAAACAGAATACATTTCTTTAGGTCACACAACAGTGTAACGGAGCAATTCAAAATAATTAGTTCACTATCACCAAAAATTAGATTATTCAAACCAACAATATAACAGCAGAAGTTTACGGTTTAATTTGACTGTCAGAAGTGCAGCGTACACCGCAAATGTGCTATCTACCACATAACCGGTGTGTTTGCAACCAACTATGTAAATGCAGAGTTCAAAAAGTTACTTAAAATGACTGAAATACAGGGTAGGCCTCAGATCTGCTATGTAGCACAAAACCAGTGATTATTGCAACAAACTACAGAAATGCAGTATGTCACCCCAAAAATTATAAAACAGGTTTTTCAGCGTTGTATACAAACATGCTGTGTGGCACAACAGTACGAGTTTATTCACCCAACTACAGAAATGCAGTTTTTCACCGCAACATTTTAAAACAGTTTTTTTTAGCATTCTATGCCAACGTGCTCTGTGGTACGACAGTACGGATTTATTCCCCCAAATACAGAAATGCAGTATGTCACCCCAAAAATTATAAAACAGGTTTTTCTGCGTTGTATGCAAATGTGCTCTGTGGCACAACAGTATGGGTTTATTCACCCAACAACAGAAATGGACTATGTCACCGCAAAATTATAAAACAGTTTTTTCAGCGTTGTATGCAAATGTGCTCTGCGGTATGGCAGTACAGGTTTATGCCCCCTAGTACAGAACTGCACCGTCACCACTAAATTATAAAATAGGTAATGTAGGGGGACTTAACTTGGCAGAAAAAAGGAATTTGTCCTCCACTTAGCCACCAAAAAATTATTAGACTGATGTCCCTGGCAGGCTGGCACACATGCAGGTCACATGCAGTTCCAAAGACACTGCAGTTGCTAAAATGGCCGCCGACCCCCACCTCAGTAACAGATGGATAAAAAATAATTTTGCAGTATCACTGGGCTCAGGGCTAGTTACAAATATGTAGCATAGAACCCTCAATAATTGCTGTAGTTTGAAGATTTAGCACTACCAAGTTCAACAGATTTCTTCCCTAATCTCTCCCTCACAGCAGCAGCAGCAACCTGTCCCTACACTAAGAGCAGAAGAGTAAATTGTGGCGCTACGTGACTCTAGCTTATATAGAGGCTAGGTTACATGCTGCACTTAGCGTTGCCTTCTTCTTGACGCTAACATTGACCTATAAGGTTGAGTTCACACTTGAGTTATTTGGTCAGTATTGGCCCCATAACTGCCCAAATAAGTGAAGTGTGCAGTGATTCTAAGAGCGACGCCTGTCATCTGCATGTCATACTGACTCACAGTATTATTTCACTAACACAGCAGACTCCCTATGCGTGTTACTGCAAGACACACTGTTCTACACCACTATAAAGGCTCTCTGCAGCAAGGAAATAGACATTTTTTTATGCAATTCTCTGCAAATAAATTCGGGTCGAACCAAGTTTTTTTTTTTTTAAATTCAGCGAACTGGCTGAATCGAATTTGAGAAATTCACTCATCTCTAATCATGACGTACACAGTACGTCATTAGTCACTAAGTGGTTAATATTTCATTTATATATAAAATACATCAGATCCTTATGTGAAACCTCTGCAGTGTAATATGGTACCTCGGCTAACACACTTCATTTACAGAACTGGTTTACTTATATAGGGAAGAGGGACCTTTAGACTCTGAAGACCCGATTCAACAATGCTTTCTGCATCCCATCCCTAAGAAAATTATTTTGTGATAATAGAATAATAAGGAGGCTCTCCTGTTAACTGTTAGGCCCCTTTCACACGGGCGAGTTTTCCACGCGGGTGCAATGCGTGAGGTGGACGCATTGCACCCGCACTGAATCCGGACCCATTCATTTCTATGGGGCTGTGCACATGAGCGGTGATTTTCATACAACACTCCTGCGTTGCGTGAAAATCGCAACATGCTCTATAGTGTGCGTTTTTCACGCAACGCAGGCCCCATAGAAGTGAATGGGACTGCGTGAAAAACGCAAAACATCCGGATACACTTCGTTGCGTTGCGTTTTTCACGCAAGTAACTTAGCAACACTCATGGGATATAATACAGGAAGTAGGCGTTTCTCTGCATCTGGCTGCATCTGGTTTGTGTCAGTACAGGAGTGAGAAGTTGGCTGCATCATTTTAAAGCCCTTGCGGAGCCAAAAGTTGCCACAATGCCAAAAACACCACGTGCCATGGACGTGGAGAAACTCATTGTCCTGGTGCAGGACAGGCCCTGCCTCTGGGATCTTCGGTCTGGGGAGTACCAGGACCGTTACAAAAAGGACGCTGCCTGGGTGGAGGTAACCCAGGATCTGTTTGCCCCCATATGGGAAAGGACCCAAGGCCAAAGCCGAAAGAATTTAAGTAGGTAATAAATGTATACATGTTTGTTCTTTGCTGTCCTCCCTAGTATATAGGCCTAGTTATATGTTAGTGTCCCTGGTATCTAGGCCTAGTTATACGTTAGTGTCCCTGGTATATATGCCTAGCTATATGTTAGTGTCCCTGGTATATAGGCCTAGTTATACGTTAGTGTCCCTGGTATATAGGCCTAGTTATACTTTATTGTCCCTGGTATATATGCCTAGTTATATGTTAGTGTCCCTTTCACTTTAGAAATTGATACATGTCCCTTTCTTCTCTTTGTATTACCAGTTGAAGAGGTCAAGAATCGTTGGCGGAGCTGCCGTGACCAGTTCCGCAAAGAATTAAAAAAGGAATGGGTGGAGCTGGGCTGTTCCCCCCAAGAAAAGACCCTACATATTCCGGGAGCAGCTGATGTTCCTGCGTGCCGTCATGGAGCTGCGTCCGTAAGTCCATTCTACACACGGACCACTACATGTGAAACTATACACACTGTCAAATTCTTATTTACTGTGAATGGTTTGAATTAATCAATGTGAAATGTCATAGTTGGCGATAGCAACCCTTCACATTGCTCCTTTCTTTACCAAAAGTAGGATATTTTAATTCAAAGTGGAGTTAGATTTATGGTATGAATCCCTAGGTTAGTGAGGTAGCAGTATTAACCCACATGCTTTATGGGACATATGATGTCTACTAAATGCGTAAAAAAGCGTAATGCGTAATCATTTATAGTCCTTTTGGTTAAAGATACGACGTATAGACATTCAATTTCAGAGTGTGTGTGTTATCCCTGCTACATCTGTACTACCCCAATTACCACATATGTATTATATTTTGGGGCCCAGTTAGCACTATGTGACAAATGTAGTTTGTGCAGCTCATGTCAGGAATCTGTGCAATAATTATTTAAAGCCCCACATATTCTTCATATCGTCATGTACATGTTTTTGTAGAACGGAGGACAACCTAAAGGAGGTAGGTGAGGAGTCGGCTCCCCAACTTTCCAGCGCATGTGAGGAGGAGACGACATCAGCCCAGCGGGAGAGTCTGCCTGGACCTGCACCTTCCGAACCTCAAGCAGCATCAGGCACTGATTACCCCCGACTCTACCCACCAGGTCCAGACGACGGGCAAATCCTCCTGCTGAGTCAAACGTTAACGTTCAAGTTCTAGATTATTTAGCTCGAGCCCAGCAGGAGGATCACCATGACATGTTTGCCCGTAGTCTGGCCCATTATATGCGCCAGCTACCCCCAGAGCGAGTATTACGAACGAGAACTTCTCTTAAGATCGTTCTGGAGGTAGCAACTCCACCCCATGATCCCACCGAAATGTATGAGGCGCTGGAAAATCTGCGCCTCCATGGGCACATGTTTGGCCCCCACCACCCCCCAGTTTCACAGTCCTCACAGGGCCCCCAACAATTGCCCCCCCAAGCCATCATTATGGGCCACCAATGGCGCCATATGTGCCCCAGTGTCAGGGTGAGGCCAGCTATAGGCCACCGGGACCATTGGCCAATCAAGCTGGCCCATCACAATGCCTAGGGCCCCCTTCCCAGGCCCAATATTCTGGGGCTCATTCCCAGGCCCAATATTCTGGGGCTCATTCCCAGGCCCATAATTCTGGGGAGCATTCCCAGGCCCAATATTCTGCGGTGCATTCCCAGGCCCAATATTCTGGGGCTCATTCCCAGGCTCAATATTCGGGTGCTCCTTATCAGGGCCCCGCAACAAACGAAGCTGGGCCCTCCCAATACTCAGCCCCTCCTTATCAGGGACCCTCCTCGCCCACAAGCCATTATGAAAATTTATGAATATTTTTTGATTTAAATAATGTTTATTTAATATTCCAGAGTATATTTTGTAGCACAGATTACACATATTATTTTATTTTTTATTTTTAGGTCAAACATCAAAATGTAGGTAAAACGTCTTTCGGCAAAGTATGCTTTATTACACATATATACATAACATGGTAGACCAACAAATCTGTACTCCTAGTACACCATATAACCAATATTACACATTAATTTTATTCTGTATGACACATATACTCATTTGCACATGAAACACTAAATTAGGCCCAAATAGCCCTTGCAAATGTTGAAAAACAAAGTGTAGCTATTATATAAATGAGGTATTAGTACATATTTCACATACCATGTGGATTACACAATATGTACGCTAAATATGTAAGCTCGCAACCCACGTCAAGGGTCCTCATTATCTTGCGAGTCCCTAACTAAAATATGAAAAAGCTAACTAAAGAAAAACCATCCCAGTTTGTGCCTAAAAATGGCAAACACAAAAGTCCTTTAGTATCAGACTACTGGTGAAAAGGTATTGAACCGATAGGGGAGATAAAATAATCTGCAAATAACTCCCTCACTCTCAGTCCAGCATATCCAGATTGTCCAAGTAGTAACGCCTCTCCTCCTGATGGTGGACTGTAGACTTGGGCGTCTTCATCAGGTGTGGCATCATAGGTGCGTATATAGTTATGCAGCACTACACATGCCTTGATGACCACATTGACATTTTGTGGCGCAAGCTGGATTGGCCGACTGGAAAACCCGCCATTTGTTTTAGAAAATCCCGAAGGCACACTCCACAAACCTTCTGGCTCTACTTAAGCGATAATTAAAATTCCGCCTCTTGCCATCCAAACCTCGTCGAGGAAAAGGACACATCAGGTGGCTTTAAAGGGCAAATCCCTCATCCCCTATAATCACATAAGGCGTCGGTGGCCCAGTAGAGCCAGGAAGGCTTGCTGGCTGTGGTACGTCCAGTTGGTCGGACTGAAGCCAGCGACCCATTCTGGAAGCCCTGAAGATGCGAGCATCTGCAGTACTTCATTAGGACCCAATATCTACAATTATAAACCTGTAGTTTGTGTCAGCCAAGGCCAACAAAACTACAGAGAAAAACTGCTTATTATAATTATAGTATTGGGACCCTGAGTTCGGTGGCTTCTTAACCCGTCTGTGCTTCCCGTCAAGGGCACCAATACAATTTGGGAATTGAGCCCTCTCCAGGAAGCCCTGGGCTACATCAAGCCACTGCTGCCTGGTTGGATGTGGCAGCACTGAAGACTTAAGTGTCAACCAAATGGCGGAACATGCAGCCCATACCACGCCAGCAATTGTGGAGGTCCCCATTTGAAAATCAAAATGTAAAGACGAAAAAGAATTTCCAGTCGCCAGATATCTGAAAAGGACAAAAAACAAAAAATTAATAATCAGGAAAGCATACATTTAGAAATCAAGTACATTACTTGCCCCTATTTAATGGCAATGTGTCTGTAAAGTATCAAGGAACAAAGCACATAATGGTACTTTTGAAAGCCATTGTTTAGATTGGTCAAAATATCCAAACATGGACGAGCATTTGTCTTAAAACAGCTAGAGACAATTAACATATACACACAGGTGAGGTGTCCTCATCATTACAGGCTTCATTTAAATTAAAAATCCCTGTGGAATAGGATTCTGGTGTGACTATTTTAAGCACACACAGTTTATGATTAAAAATTAACCTTTTAAAAGACATATCTCAAAATGGAACATACTTATGCTGTGAAAAATAACAATATAAAAGACATAGGCCTTTGACTAAACTACAATGAATTTGAAAACAGTGGGTTATTACAGTATTATTTTGATAATATTTAGACTTACCTTAAAGTAATAATAAGACGTTCCTCAGGGGACACACTCCGCCGCATATTGGTGTCCTGGAAAGTTAAGGAAGGCCTCAACTCTCCCAAAAGCAGATCAAACGTTGACACTGACATGCGGCAATAACTGCAAAACTTCTGAGGGTGTGCCCGGAGCTCAGAGTACAATCCAACAAATACACCTTTGCTGGCCCGCTGCGAAACAATAGGATGCACCCACATACGCTTCCGCCGCGGTTCATCCTCTATCATTTCTGGCTGCTCTCCAAAACAGCGGAAGACCAGCCAGTGCAGGAAGACATGGTCAGTGGATGACATGGAATGAAATTGGACATCCTGCCAAGGAAAATCCAAGACCAAACACACACACACACCAACCACACGACAAACAATCCTCCAAAAAATGGTGCTGCCCATGAATAAAATGCATGATGGGGGTATATATATTATTTTGCAGTGTAGTGGATGCATCAGTTTTTTTTCACGTATGTCACGCGCGCGGAAAAAACGCACAAACGTGAGGCAATCACATACAAACTTGACACCACTCGCACACAAAAGCGCACGATTTTCCCTGAACGCACCCTGAACGCATCCGGACCAAATCCTTGACGCCCGTGTGAAAGAGGCCTTAGAGATAGGGTGCACTGTTCAAAGTGATTCACCCTGTCTGAAAATTAGTTATATAGTAATTGGCAGGCACTTACTCATTAAAAACAATACATCTCAATGGCCGTAGGAAGAGACAAAAATAAATTAAAAAATCCACCGATATTTTTTTTCAGTTTTCCTCAGCACATAGGTGAATATTCAGATTACAAAAAAAAATGATGCTTGATCATACCATATGCATATGTATTAAGCAAGTATTGCTGCGTTTGTGGGAGGGGAGGGGAGGCTGACTAAGGCTATTTATATGCACCTGTGGGCGTAGGCTGGCTGATTGCTAGGCTATTTATAGGCACCTGTGGAACCAGGCTGACGCAGATTCAGCTGATTTCACTACTACTGGGTCAGCTCTAGGATACAGCAGCATGGTGTAGAGGCTCCTTACGGCTGGGCGACTGCAGAATCTCTCAGGAAGGCGCTGGTATTCATGGTAGGATCGGAGTGGTTTTCACGGGACCCACGCTGTGGTCCGCGACATGTAGCGCTCTGGGATGAAGCAGAGTTTGGGCGCTAATGGTCGAGCGATGGCGTCAGTATTGTTTGTCTGGCTATTCAGAGGCCTGTGGGGGCCATTGCATAGTTATCGGGGTAGCATTCGCTTAGAGTAGGTATGGTTGTATGTTTCTGATACCTGGTTTACATTTGGGGTGAGTGTCTGCAGTTGGCTCAAGCTATGCACGCTGTGTTTAAGTGTTGTGTATCAATGGTCAATGAGGCAAAAAAAAAAATAACACAGCTGCATCGTGTGCAGGCTCATTCACGCCTGGGCAGTGGCAGAAAGTGCCAGCCGAGTGCTGGCATTCACTGTCGAATCGCACTTGTTGGCATGAGACCCACACTGCGGTATGCGATTCGTAATACTCTGGGACAAAGCAAAGTTGGGCGCTAATGGTCAAGTGACTGTTGTTAGTATTTTTGTCCGGCTGTTTAAGTGCTTGTTGGGGGCTATTGCATATAGTTATTGGTGTTGCATGCGCCTTGAGTAGGTATGGTCGCATGTTTTCTGATAGCTGTTTGATACGGGATGCGTGTCTCCAAGCTACGCATGCTGTGTTTAAGTGATGGTATTATTTAGTTTATCTCTCTGGAAGGGTCATGTATCAATGGTCATTAATTATAAGAAAAAAAAAGTGCATGTTTTTCTGTCACCTGTTTTACATGTGGGGCGCACGTCCGCAGTTAGCGCCAGACATGCAAGGTGTTGGTGAAATGTGTATCAGTGGTCCATATATGGGGGCACTAGCAGATTGATCAAGGCGCCTATATTTGAGTTCTGATGCTCTGGTAAGTGTGTTTAATCTATAAATTGTATGTTTTGGGCATGCATGTGTCAGCGGTTCTGTGCTACGTTTATAGGTGAACTATTGTGTTGATTAATTGGCGTTGCATCAGGGTTATGTTTAACCACGTTTATGTTTTCTTACAGGAGCACGAGGTGGTGTTGTGGTGACCATCATTTAAAAAAACAAAACAAAAAAAACTGCAGCATTATGTGGAGGTTCATTCGCACCTGGGCAATGGCAGAAGGTGCCAGGCGAGTGCTGACATTCACGGTGGCATCGGACTTGGTTACACGGTCCATGACTTGTAGCGCTCAGGGGCGAAGTGGGTTGGGCGCTAATGGTAGAATGATCATGGCTAGGTTCGCTACCTTCAAAAGTTACGTCTGTGTGTCTGCATTTACATTTTGTCCTATACTCCATTCACAACTAGAGCTGCGTTCATGCATCTGTTGTTGTATTACATTAATACTCTGCTCACTTTAGATTGCATTCATACGGCTGCTTTATATCATGCTCTTCATGCTCACACTCAGAACTGCTCCCATACTATGTGTTGGGCACTACTCACATCCAGAGCTGCAGTCACCCACCTGTTCTTACACCATGTGTTATACTCTGCTTCCACTTATAGCTACATTTTCCTTTTTATTTCGACATCATGGTTCCTCAGTATCTTCACTAGGGCAGTCAGCACACGGCTCTGACACTGCTCTCCCGATAAACATAGCTGTGTTCTTTTCAGGCTTGCGTGTATTTCCTCGTTGGCTTTGTTACATTCCAAAGGCCTACTTTTTCTTCGGTAAAAAAAATAAAATTGTGTTTTAGTCCTGGTTTGCATTTACTTAGACTAGTCCGCTTTACTTCTGGTTCATATTCACTCAGATTGGTCTCTTGCCCCAGTTAACCAATTAGCTTCTCAGCGGTCAGTGGGCCAATAGGAGTACGTTTCCTACCATATTTTCACAAATCCTTCATTTGTCAAGATGAGGGTCTTCTCTTAGCGAACTGCAAGGCCTCTGGCTCTTCGTTTTCTCCCATCTGTTCAAATTCATGGTTCGCGGTTGGTTAATGCTTATTTATGCACGTGGTTCGCATCACTAATGTCTATGCATATCCCATCGGGTCTGGCTCACATTTAATTACTTATCGTCACTGTAAAGTCATTCAGTTCAGTCTCATGGCTTCGAGGGGTCTCATGTCTTCGGGGGGGCCCGATGATCGCTTTGGCCTCATGGCTCTGGGGGGCCCTTTGACCGTTCTTCATGTTGTTCGTTAGGTGTACCATATGGTTGTAGGCTGTTTAGTGTCTTAGGTTCCCTGTCAGAGGGGTTCATGGTTACGCGAGTTCCCAAGTCATACTGGTGCTGCATAAGTGGTTTATTAAAAAAAAACGCCATTAGAGTCTCCCACGCATGGCTTCTCCGTTTATGTTTTACTCACATGACTCTGCCATTAGAGTCTCTCATGCATGGCTTCTCAGATTTAGTGTTACAGATATGACTCCGCCATTAGAGTCTCTCACGCATGGCTTCTCCAATTAAGTGTTACACATATGACTCCGCCATCAGATTCTCTCACGCATTGTTTCTCCAATTAAGTGTTACACATATGACTCCGGCATTAGAGTCTCTCACGCATGGCTTCTCTGTTTATGTTTTACACACATGACTCCGACATTAGAGTCTCTCACGCATGGCTCCTCCGAGCAAGTGTCCACCATTAGAGTCTCTCATGCATGGCTCCTCCGTTTATGTTTTACACACATGACTCCGCCATTATAGTCTCTCAAGCAATGCTTCTCCGATTAAGTGTCCGCCATTAGAGTCTCTCACGCATGGCTTCTCCAATTAAGTGTTACACATATGACTCCACCATTAGAGTCTCTCACGCGTGGCTTCTCCGTTTATGTTTTAGACACATGACTCCGCCATTATAGTCTCTCAAGCAATGCTTCTCCGATTAAGTGTCCGCCATTAGAGTCTCTCACGCATGGCTTCTCCAATTAAGTTTTACACATATGACTCTGCCATTAGAGTCTCTCATGCGTGGCTTTTCCGTTTATGTTTTAGACACATGACTCCGCCATTGTAGTCTCTCAAGCAATGCTTCTCCGATTAAGTGTCCGCCATTTGAGTCTCTCACGCATGGCTTCTCCGATTAAGTGTTTGACATATGACTTCGCCATTAGAGTCTCTCACGCATGGCACCGCCATTAGAGTCTCTCACGCATGGCTTCTCTGTTTATGTTTTACACACATGACTCCGCCATTAGAGTCTCTCACGCATGGCTTCCCCGATAAAGTGTTTGACATATGACTCCGCCATTAGTCTCTCACGCATGGCTTCTCTAGTTATGTTTTACACACATGACTCCGCCTTTAGCTTCTCTCACGCATGGCTTCTCCGATTAAGTGTTTGACATATGACTTCGCCATCAGAGTCTCTCACGCATGGCACCACCATTAGTGTCTCTCACGCATGGCTTCTCCGATTAAGTGTTTCATATATGCCTTCACCATTTCAGGTCGGCCACGTGGCCCCACCACAAGTAGGTTCCATGTCTTTTTCCGCCACTCGGGCTGAGGGTGTTGGTGTTGGGCCTATGTCCTGGGTATCAGTCCATCTTCCAGTAAGAGGTACAGTAATAAGGCACAATTCACAATGTCTCACGTCTACAGACACGACAAGTCCTATCACGATTACAGGCGCAGCATACATAGTTACCACGACCTTAAGCCTATTTCCTGTCACAACTGCAGGTATGGTGTGTACGTTCTCTGTCCTCATTACAGGCAACATTAGCTCGTTAATTGAAATAGACATGTATTCGTGTGGATGGTTCCCCAGGCCTGGTGAGTTTACACATTCCGCTTTATCTACTAATAGAGAAAGACGGCATACCCCATGTTCTAACTTTTTGTCCCTTTATATATAAAAGGTGTGGCCTGGGGAATAAGTAGAGGTGTAGTAGTTTGCAACCAGGAACAGTTGGTGCCCGATCAAGGCCCTCTGCGAATGCTTGGAATTCATTTAGGCCTTCCAACAGATTCACCATTGTTTGTTTCAGTCTGCAGCTCTCAAGATTCAGACCTTCCCGTAATATGTTCATATGTTGTTAGTATACAAAGGAGTAAATAGTTTCTGATTACCGGCCACTCCTTCAATCGCATCAGAATTAGCCACCTCCAAGAACGATGTGCCGCTGCACATGACAAAGAGGTAAGATAGATGGTAGTCACTGTAATATGTACGATATATTTCGCACCTTCATCGGGAAATGTATTTTACATTCAAAGTGGGTGTAGTAATGGTATGTATATATTTTGCTCTAACCTATGGTCTGCTCTTTTTGGCTCCTTTAGGCTGCCCTACCGCAGCAGTTATGGCATAATTCTACTGCTTGTTGTAGATAGGGTTAGATAGGTTAGGTACACCTTTCTGATAGCCGATCCGACCACAAGTATTAAGCAAGTATTGCTGCGTTTGTGGGAGGGGAGGCTGACTACAAGGCTATTTATATGCACCTGTGGGCCTAGGCTGGCTGATTGCTAGGCTATTTATAGGCACCTGTGGGCCCATACTGACGCCGATTCAGCTGATTTCACCCACCCACCCACACCATCTTACAGTCATTTCATATTAGGGTAGCCCCCTTTAGGCTGCTATACCGCAGAAGTTATGGCATAATTCTACTGCTTGTTGTAGATAGGGTTATATAGGTTAGGTACACCTTTCTGATAGCCGATCCGACCACAAACAGTATATAACCCAATATGTGCAAAGTAAAACAAGTGTAGTTGTTATGGGTATTACTATACTCTAGCCCCTTGCTGGCGAGAAGTGGTGGTATAGCACAGGGAGAGGAAGGAGTCAAATGGCAGTGACACTGCTAGAAACGAGGTGCAGGGATGAATGCAGTATATAACAGTGGATCCGGCGTACAGCTGAAAATGGAATGCAGAGGGGGATCCAGAGTGCTGGACTGGGAACAGGAGGGAGACCAGCAGGTCTCAGAGTGGGCTTTGAAGGCAGAAGCATGGTCAAGAAGAGGCAGCGGTCGTTACACAGGATCGTAGTTCAAGCAATGAAGGATGAGACAAAAACGTGGTCGGTAAGCAGGCAGCGGTCGGTTCACATGATAGTAGTTCATGCAATGAAGGATGAGGCAAAATCGTGGTCGGTAAGCAGGCAGCGGTCAGTTCACAGGATCGTAATTCAGGCAGTTGGGAGGAGGCAGAGCTTGACTATGGCTGAGAGCACAATAATCAGGCAAGGAGGAAGTGATGTTGTTGGCTTTCAATAGGGAGTGCACAGCTGAGGCTAGTTGAGCTGATTGCACTGGGAACTAGGGTCTGAGGCAGAACACCAAGGTCTACAGGAATGGAGCTATCCAAAATGATGGGTAGCTCAGTTAGCAGAGCTCCCGCCTGGAACACCAGAGGTTCCCGGTTTGAGTCCTGACAGTAGTATCGCAATCAGCGAATACATTAAAAACAATGCATCTCAATGGCTGTAAAAAAAGACAAAGGTAAATGAAATAATCCACCGATATTCTTACCATAGGCGAGTATTCAGTTTGCAAAAAAAAATGCATACTTGATCATATCATGTATATATCCAGATCAGTTGGGTCCAAATATGTGCAAAGCAAGGCAAGTGTAGTATCGCAATTAGCAAGTAAAGTTTTAGAAGACAGCAGATAGTATTGCCTTGATTTTCTCAGCACATAGGTGAGTATTCACATTAAGATTTAGCATATGTTGATATTTATATCGCAGTTAGATATAACTATGCATCATACAGATGAATACTACAGAGGATATACATGCAAAAGCATTTCTTCTCCTTGTCATCTCAGTAGGATTCGGCAGAGACATTATTAGCCTCAGCTTTTTAAAGATGTGCTCATAAATTATATTTTTTCTCATTTTTTAGGTGTTTTTTCAAAAATTCTGCATGCAGAGATAAGCTTCGGACTAATATTAAAATATAAAATGCACTATAAATTTTTCGATTTTGTGTGCCATATTTCTTCACTTGGTGCATTTTTGGGGTCAGTAAGTGGTGTTTTTTTCAAAGCCCAGCATGCTTTAGGTATGTCATTGTAAGTGAATTGCCCTATTAACGTTTATGGGTCAGTGTTCAGCATGTGTACTGTCCTTTGCATAACCAGGCAGCACATGGACATGAGAGCTCCTTCACATAAACCTTTTTTTTTTTATCTTTTTAATATGCATGTAGAAAACATTGTTTATCTCTTCAGACTTTTAAATGCTTTTTTAAGCATTTTTGTTGGTGTTTTTTCATTTTTCAAAATATTGTACGCAATTTTCTTTTGGCCTTTTCAAAGTTCTGTTTTACCATAGACAATAACAATTGGCCATAATGATGCTGTGTTTGAATCCAGCCCCATGACTGTGCACTACAAAGCATAATCTTTCCTTAAAATAAAGGGCATATGCTGTATTTACACATCAACCATTAGCAACATGAAGGCATTCAATACAACCTGTAAGGAAACCTCTAAGAGATGCTAAATAGGCCTTAGCTCTTTGGCAAGTGTGTTGGACCACTTTATTAGAGGAAAACATCAGAGCTCCTGCTGACTAATCCAAACCAATTTGCTTTTATGATTATTAAAAGGATGTTTATTTTATGTGTTTTTTTAAACAGTTGAATAATAACTGACAGTGTAGTTGTTACAATATTTCCCAACATGCAAAACACATTGGTTACATTGTATTATTGTTTACAGCATTCTATTTACCATTTGCATGTTGTGTTACATTGTTATAATGTTGCATTCAGTCATTTAAAGATAAGTATTCTACAAAAACTTGAATTTCAAAAAGTTTCTCTGTTTATTATTCCTCTCCATTTTCATGAGATGTAGTTTCATATCCAGTTGTAAATATGACTTACTTGGTATGAAAGCTGTTTTTCTCAGTGAGATTTAAGGACTCAAAAGAATGCTAAAAGTCATTGGAGTCATAGTTGGAATAGAGAGTGTTAATTCTTCCATATCTAAGCTTCTTTGTAGAATTTTCCTTTGTCTCTTGCCCCAAGTCATTAAACACTAATCCCATCAGCCTTTCTAATCCGCTGCAGTTGAGCTGGAGTCCAGTTTCCTAAACTGTCTTTGTTACCATTCTAATAGACAGCTTGCTCTGGATTTTACTTGCTGGAGAACCATTTAGGCTTTCCTATTGCAGTCCTTTAATGAAGTACCATTAATGAATATTTCCTTGCTTTCAGGCACTGTGTAGGGCATCAATTGGTTTAGTGTTAAGTAGGCTAAAATGTGGAGTAATATGGGTGTTAAAGGGAGAACCTAGGAAACAAGAACTTTGAGGTCACCGCTTGAGAAGTCGTAGGTTTTAAATTAATTATTTAGGATTTACAATAGAAAATCTTCCCTTTGTGATTGACAAAAGGAAAAAAAAAAGACAGAAGAAAAGTTTGGGATCTGAGATGTTTTGTAAGGGGGAACTATGCTTAAAAGCAATGAGCAAAACCCTGTTTAACCCGACTTTAAACTTACATCACATTTGAAGAATTGAGATCTTTACAGTGCAAACTCCTTGATGTTTAATTTTATATTGTTCACATAAAATATATTAAAGTCAGCAAGAATCTTATTAACTGGCAACATAGGTGTTGAGTTCTTACACTTAAAAAGCCTCATTCATAGATATTCGCTGTTCATCTTGCCAAGGAAAATGTGCTCTTTAGAACAGATTTCGCTCTAGCCTAACCTCGTTGATACAGGCTTGTTGTGAAGTGCATTTAAGTATATGAAGTGTTATTCTTAACACGAGGGTATTTCTGGCAGTCATGAAACGATAGGATATCATAAAAAGTAACTTCACATAGGTGGTTACCATATTTTTTACGAACTGCTTTTCAAATCTACATGTCTAAGCATTTTCAGTGAGTTCACAGATTTTTAATTTGGGAGTTGAAAAAGTTCTGGAACACACAAATGTAATGGATGAAAGTGATGTCCAAGTGACACTTGTGATGTAAATGTTTAGCTTGTGTTTTGCTTTCATTTAGGAAGAATTTTCTCAACCAAGTCAAACAAACATTTTCAGTAAAAAAAATTACATAAGCAGTTATGTTGTGGCCAATTTTCAGAACTTTAAATGTGAAGTAAGAAAATGTTAACTTAGTAAGAAAATGTTTAAAATTAAGTTATTACTAATGTTAAAATAATTACATTTTTCTAAACTTCAATGGCAAACAGTGAAAAACATGTGGTGACAGACCTTAGGCCAAATGCCAGTCTATCGTTAGTTAAATGGGTTATCAAAGTTTTTAATGTTGATGGCTTATCCTCAGGATGAGTCATCAATATCAGATCAGTTGGGGTCCTATTCCCCTTCACCTATCGATCAGCTGTTTAAAGAGACTGCAGCCTCTTCCTAGGCCAGTGACGTCACTTTCATCGGTCACATGGCCTAGAGGCAGGTCAGCCCCATTCCAATATTCAACAGATGGCACTGTGACTGGTCAACTACACGGAGGCTGAGTGCTACATTCTCTTAAAAGAACCGATCTGGGGGATGCCAGAAGTTGGACTCCCCATAAATCTGATATTAATGACCAAGCCTGTGGATAGGTCATCAATATTAAAATCAGGGAAAAACACTTTAAATGATATTTAAGGGTAATATATAGTACATTTAGTATTCCTGAGAATGTTTTTGCAATCAGCTGACAACGGTTTATCTGACAGATGGATCTGCAAAGATGTCCTCTGCAGTGGCCGCTGCTGGAGAAATGTGGTATTACATGGTAGTAATCAGTGGGAAACCATGAAGTTACAAAGAGTCCATGTTTGCAATGGGTCATCTTAATGGAAAATGAAAGGAATTCCTGAGAAGGTGATTTTACTTGATGATATCCTTGTGCCCTAGTAGGGCATATGTAGAGGAGTTGTCCCAATGGGCAACTTCTATAACCTGTACGCACATTTGACATACTTGTGGATGCAAATGAAAAACAGATTAAGGCATTTGGGTGCAGATAACCAGGGGAGGATTGTCCATAGACCTTACAGGGAAATTTCCCAAGAGGGTCAACTGAGCCCTCCTCATGGCTGGTGAGTGGAAGTTTTGGTGGATTATTTTCTGTTGGACTGTGGTGTTTGGCTCTGTTAGGGTCGTATAATGTGCCCCAATATGGTATTGCTCACCTCGCCTACTTGTGTTGGCCCAGCTTTCCATCAATTTGGACATGACTACAAAACGGGGCCACTTTAAGTTCCCAGTCTGCCCCTGTAGATAACTATAAATGTTACCAAAAAAGCACTACTATAATTGACAGCTGAGATACCAGGTTAATAGACAACATTGGAGAAAACCCATATCCAAGCCCCAACATTGGTGCCAGGATTATAAACACCATGGCTAGTGGTTTTATATCACAAAAACTCCCAAGAATGTCCAGTAAAAATATCTGGTTGGGCACACCAAGGTACCTGTCAAAAATTGCGTACTCCATGGTCATTGCAGAAAGTAGAAACTCATCCTGAAAAACACAAAGCCTTACACAACAGAACGTAATAATAAACAAGTTATGTCCGCCAGCATGAAAAAAAAAAGCATGAAAAAAAAAAGCCAAAGAACTAAATCTGGTTAAGTAAAAGAAGAACTGTGTGGTATGTAAATGCAAAGAAGTACAGAAATAGGAGGTAGGAAACTGAAATTGCATTAGCATTTTATAAATTATATACCATGAAGTAGATATCCTCTTAAAGGGGTGTTTGTGGTATATCCACCAGGTTGGTGCAGCAGCAGCTTCATGGAAACAGGCTACAGACTAATCCTGGATTAAATCTTATCCTGATGTCATGCATTTCTCTACACTCTCTTCCCTTTTTTTTATCAAACTACTGTTCTGCTTTGTGGAGGCATCTGTGGCCAGAGCAAAGCAGGTCAGTGTGATTCACACATTATCTTATATATTCTTGAAGAGACTTCTAAAATGAATTGTCTCCAACAATTTTTTCACAACTATGTCTCTGTGACAGAAAGTGCAGAATGATATACAAGGAGAAGCACTGAAAACAGTGGTAAGGAAGAGAAGTATGCTAATAAGTCAAAGAAAAATAGCTCAGAAAACAAAGTGTAACTTGAGTCTTTCCAAGAGCAAACATTTACATCTAGAAAACATTTCCATAACAGATGCAGATTAGCGATGAACAAATCAATTCTACTGATTCAAAATTCATTCCACATTTCTCAAAAAAAAAATCAGATTCCTTAGAATCAGAATTTCTTGCGATATGCAAATTATCTTTCCTCCCAAATGCTAATTCTCTAGTAGCTATTGTGTAAGTCAATGCTCAACCTTTTAGACAGGCCATAAAGCATAACAATAGCTAAGCCAGTAGCTCATCTTCAGACAACTGTTTTAAGGTTATCGCCTCTGATCAACACAAAGCATGGAGAACTGG
Organism: Bufotes viridis; assembly: GCA_033119425.1. Taxonomy (NCBI): domain Eukaryota; kingdom Metazoa; phylum Chordata; class Amphibia; order Anura; family Bufonidae; genus Bufotes; species Bufotes viridis. The sequence goes on along the minus strand of CM065592.1, from coordinate 399,696,432 downwards.
CTTAGCTAGATCTGAGGCCTTGGTCAGGGTCCGGGGGTACCATTTCTCTATGGAGAGAGCATAGTAGGTGTGAAGAATATTGTAGGCCAAGCAACATTCCTCTAGGTTTCTGTTGAAAATAAATGCAAGTTCACTTTCTTTCCAAATTCGTTTTTATTCCTTGTTAGAAAGAAGGCTAATTTAAAAAGAAAGCTAATTTGGATATGTTTTCCAGAAAACCAAGAGTAGTGTTGTCTGACCTACAATACTCTTACAAAATTGGTGTCATTGAGTCTGTAATGACCAGTACTGTAATGTTCTACATAATGAACACTGTTTAAAAAAAAATCCATGTTTTTTTTAGTTCATCCCTCCTCCAAAAAGACAGGAAAGGGGGATTGAAAAGTCATTTTTTCAGGTCATCCTGGAAGACAAAATACATTGCACACAGCTTCATGGTCAGAAAAATAGAAAAAAAGTTCTGGCTCTCAGAGTATGGCAACACACAAACTGGTTAGTTTTTTCAATTAGTTTGGTATTGCTGAAATAGTACTGACACACAGACCTTTTGTAACATGGCATTTATGCTGCATGGGGAACAGAACAACATTTCAATGAATACAACTTTTTTTCCTTCCAAGCATAGAGAATTAATAAAATGCAATCAAGACATACAGTATATTTCCCTCAAAGTGGTGCCACTGAAAAATACAATTTATTCCACAGAAAAACAAGCTATCATACAGCTTCTTCATGGAAAAATAGAAAATTTATGGCTCTTCGAATATGACATTGGAAAAACTGAAAAAATAGCCTGGTTTTTATTGTTGAAATATCAGGTGTCATTATGCTTTCTTAGATCCATAGAGCTCTCTGAAGCCTTCAGGAGGAGGTTTATAGATACCTATGAGTCTGCAAAACAAATTTAAATCAATTATCCAAGAGGTAATGTGTAAGTGTAGAAAATTTGCCTTGCTCTAGCCATTCAAGAAAGCTGGGAATAAAAGCTTGGATAAAACATGAAAGATGCTAAAATAAGTCTCTACGAAACCCAAAATTAGTCTTTGGGATCTACGGGTAGATTTACCAGATTTACCACTGTTGATATTAAAGTGCATTAATCTACTATTAGAAAAAGGCTACACAAATTGCATTGGCATCGTAACTATGCCAATAGAAGCCATTACTACTAAGTAAGAACATCAAAGCAATGCACAACATCAAGGCAATGCACAACATCACGGAAATGCACAACATTGGCCAGGACTTCTGAAACAATGTGTTCTGGACAGACAAGATAACAACAGAGCTCTTGACTTCAGTACTAAAAGACATGTTGGCAAAAAGTCTAGAATTCAATATAAATTCTTCTTTATACCAAGTGGTGCTTGAAGATGATGTGAGACCATCTGTCAGAAGATTGAAGCCCAACCAGAAACTGGGTCTTGTAATAATGTGAATGGTTTTAAAATGGCCAAGTTAAAGTCAATATATCAGTACTTTTTCTTTATGTAAAGTATAGGAAAAGAGTTGTCAATCACTAGAGATGAGCGAATTTATGGAAAATTCGATTCGGCTGATTTTCACAAAAAAATTTGCTTTGTGACGAATTACTTTGTCATGAAGCGCATTTTTTTGCAAGTAGCAGGTGCAATGACAGGGAGCTGCGATAGCACCGCCCCTGTCATTGTACCCCTCAGATGCCGCGTTCATACCTGATCGCGGTATTAGAGTGTAATTTTACACTGTTTTTAACAATAAACATTTTTTTATCAAACTTACCGCCTCCATTTGCTCGCGACAGCCTTTGCTTGAAGATCTCAGCCGAAATCCCATGCGGAGCGAGATTACATCATCACGCCAGTCGGCGTGATGATGTCATACATCACCACACCAGCCGGCCTGATGACGTAATCTCGTGCCGCACAGGATTCTGGCCGAGATCCTATAGCAAGATGGAGGCCCGTCGCGAGCAAATGGAGGAGGTAAGTCTGAATTTTTTAGTTTTTTATACTATTTCAGGTTAAATCGATTCGTTGCCACTAAGCACGAGGAAATTTGGTTTGTAGGCGAATCGAATTTATCCTAAAATTCGAATTCCACTTTGTGGGATTTGATTTGCTTATCTCTATCAATCACCTTTGGGAGAATGGGGAAAGATGCAGCTTCTGAATGTGAAAATAAGAAATGACCATGTCAATCTAAGAAATGTCCTCAGATTGGGTAGCAAAAACTGGTGACAGATTTCCTTTTATGTTGTTAGCCACCTTTTTGGGGGTTTTGGCAAACCCCTATCCTGAGAAGAACTGCAAAGGGAAGGATACTGAGTCCTGGCTCCTTTTATAACCATCCTCAGATGCCTCATTTTTGTCTACCGCTGTCAATGTCCACTTTGACACTACTGTAGCTAATTGCTGGCCATGGTGATGAACTGCTCCTCCAGCGTCATGTGACCAATTGCAATGAGAACAGGTCACCACTTCAGTAGTGTTAAAGCAGTGGATGATCTGAGCAAGGCAGCCAAGGCCAGGGAACGAAGGAGCCAGGACCCATCTCCAAGGAGCTGGTAAATAAGCATTAGTTTATAAGTAGAGTTGAGTGAACTTCTGTTTTAAGTTAGTTTTCCAAAGTTCGGGTTATCCAAGCATCCTGTTATGGATTCTGCTACCACGTAGGCTACCACCTCTTATCTAATCCAGTACTGAGCCACGCCCCCTGCACTACTCACATGACGGTGAGGTCACCCCAGGTCCTCCGTGTTGTCCAAGGTTCTGATTCATTGAAGAATCCCCTTATGGATTCCAAATGCTGTTATGGTCCGTGGTAGCGGAATCCATAACAGGATGCTTGGATAACCCGAACCTGAACTTTGGAAAACGAACTTAAAACAGAAGTTCGCTCAACTCTATTTATAAGTCTGCCGAAGAGAGTTTTTCTCCCAGACCCCCACCCCCATGTGACCACCTTCTTTAAGAAAAAAAAGAAAAAATATTTTATATGGAGTGTCATTACTTTGTCATGGCTGTATATTGATATTTTTTTTTAAATATTACCAGCTTTGTATTACCTTTAATAATGGTCTAAATATTTCAGAAGAAGCTGCACAGCATGCATCTACTGTTTTACAGACGTAATTCTAAGTGTTATTTTAACCAAACAATGTTCCATTGACAAATCCTTCAGACCACTAATGAAAATAAATTAGATTTACTTACATGTGCAGCCCCTCAGAACAAGGTGACACTCATTTCTAAGTATCACCATGCTGTGATTTCTCAGTAAGAACAAACAGATTTCTTTCTCCAGCAAATTTCCACTTTTTGAAACATTTCTACTGTTGGCAATTCAAGTTACATTTGCACATTGTTAAAATGTGTCCGTGTGCTCCAGTGCTTTCACCTCAAGTAATCTACTTGCCAAACTTGTTCCTTTGGGGATTTAAACAACTCTTATATGAACTGAAAGAGTAAATTCCTGAATAGGTAGCTTTTCCTCCTATCATTAATCTCTATCGCATGTGTGTACTTTATAAAGAATCCTGGGCCATTTCTAAGCTACTATCAGCACAAACTGAGCACCAGCTGTTTTCAGGACAACTTTTCAATTTATTCACTATTTCAATTTTATTATGAATGTCCTTACTGTATTTTTTCTCAATATTTGTGTTCAATCAGGCATAAAATGTTCATAAATATGAAACTCCGGTACCTACCTCTAAATGACAACATTGTCTAGGGTCTAGGGCTGCAGAAGTAGCAGTGGCACCCAGACCCTGGCGCTTGGGAGGGGCCCAAAGGTATTGTATTTTAACCTTTGTAGGTTGATGTTCCTACTACAGATATCGCATTGGGTCCAAAAAACAGGTTTTGCCTCTGTTTGGTCATCTTTTAAATAAAAACATATTGACCATGGATTCCAGCTTTTGAATTAAAACCACTGACTTTTTAACGACTTAGTGACGACCCATACGGTCACTAAGGGGCCTTAGGCTGGGCCACCGCATTTCTATGGCGGCCCAGTCTAAGCACTGCACGGGTCCATATGAGAGCTGTAGCCCTGCTCTAACAGCCTGGATCGGCAGGAGTGCCGATCCGGGCTGTTTAACGCTTTACATGCCGGGCGTAGTAGCGCCTGCCGCATGTAAAGCGGTGATAGAGGGAGCGGACTCCCTCTGTCACCCATCAGCACCCCGCAAATGCGATGGCGTGGTGCTGATGTGTTGGAAAGCCTTACCTGGCTTCCGATCCCTAGGACCCGTCCTTCCTGAAGTAGATCCAGCAGGCCGTGCTTCTCTGGCACTGCCTGCTGGTCAATTTTAGAATAGCATTGCTGTAAAAATACAGTGCATTACAGAGATAATGCATTGTATTTTAAAAAGCAATCAAAATACTGTTTGTTATAGTCCCTTGTGGAACTATTAAGTGGTAAAAAAAAGAAAGAAAAAAAAACAATAAAAAAATAAATAAATAAAAAAATTCAGAAAATAAAAAATACGCCTTTTTACATTGAAAATACGCTTTTCAAATAAAAAATTGTAAAAAATAAATGGCCCCCATATGTTTGGTATTGCCACGTCAGTAATGACCCGGCCTACAATAACTTTCACATAAATTATCCCCTACAGTGAACGCCTTAAAAATATTTTTCTAGGCATGCTCTGTGACCTGTGCAGGGTCATTGTACAAGGAAAGAATAAGCTCTGACAATCACCTACTGTGAATGGTGGCTCTTGTCTTATCTGTCATTCTAATACTGCCTGTAATGATATCACCTCTGTGTATATCTAAGCATATAACTGCAGTAATATGATCTGTACAGACCAAGAAGTGGCACCTCTTTTTAGGATTATTGGCCAGGATTTTGGATACTATGGTTATTGTTTAAGTATAGATATTAATGTGAAAAATTTAAATTAACCATCAAAAATTCTTTAAAAATATGTTAAACATAAAAATGTATTTTAAACAATAGGTCATTTTCTGATTACACATATCCTTTAAAGAAAACCCAGAGTAAAATTTGTGTTTTTAAGTGTTTTTGAGCCATGATGTCAGTTTCAATAATTTCTGCACATATTCTAACAGGAAGCAAAGAGGAGCAGCTATGAATATAAGGGGGAGATTACCAAGACTGACATTTTATACATCATTCTTAATCCAAAGTATGCTGGCATAAGATGGAGTAAATTTGTTAGGCTTCGACCCAAATTTTATCAAGGTCCTGAACACTGATGTGCCTAGCATAAAACAAACACTCATCTGCTCCCTTCTGCTCTGTTACAGGGGCATATCACTACTGGGTCATGTGCCTCTTGGTAACAACTTTTTTTCAACCACGGTATTTAAAGATTCATCAAAAAGGGTTTTTCCGAGATTCAAATATTAATGACCTATCCTCAGGATAGGTCATCAATATCTAGTGGTGGTCCTACATTCCAGACCCCCAACAATCAGCAGTTTGAGGAGGCTATGGAACTCTAATTGAACACTGTGCCCTCCTCTCTGCTTACCAAACACAGCGTCATCCATTGGATAGCAGCTGTGCCTGGTATTCCAACCCATCCCTATTCACTCTAAAGGGATTGAGCTGCGACTAGACCACATGACTGATGGAGGTGATGTCACTGGCTTAGGAAGAAGCCCAGTGTAGAGTCTTCTTGCCCCTCTATGTAATTGATTTGCTCATCAATAGGTTGAAAAAAGGATTTCAAAGTGAGAGAATCTACATACTAGCTGAAGAGGCCAAAGTCTAAGTAGGAAAATGCCATTCTTTATGTAAAATCATGCATTTTCAGATTACAAAAAAGCTTCATGGTAGTAAATAAGTAAATAATGAGTTAAACATTAGGAATTTTTTTCTCCAGACTCAATGGCGCTCGTGTCCATGGGCCGTGTTTGGTTTTAAATAGAGTTAAGTTGCAATACCAGACAGAGCCCATGGATAAGGGTGACACTCTGTCTGGGGACAAAAAAAACAAAACCTGTTCTAATCTCATATACTACTGACATCTCATTGGAAAGAAGTCTCCAGTAGTGACACTCATGCCATCAGCACTGTTAGACCTGGCAGCTGAAGAAACTAAATGGCCACATGTCCACATCACCAAAAGTAAAATTTCTACAAGTACATACAGTTACATGGAGATGTTCAGTGGGTGGCCTGGGATGGAACTTTAAATATTTAAGGGGATGTGAATCCAGTAATATTGATAACATATTCTGAAAATATCTGGTCAGTGGGGTTTCAACTCCCGATATCCCAGTCAATCAGCCTCTTCAAGAGTACACTCTGCGTCGTCTTTGAAGTCTTGGTGGTGCAGCATAATTACAAGCACTTGTAATTACATTGCATCGCCGCAAAAGAGAAGACGCACAGTATAATGTTGAAGGGGAAGTAGCGCTCATACGAGTGCTGCCTACTCTTCTTACAGCTGATCGGTGGGGGGGTGACAGGAGTTGGACCTCCACCAATCACATATTGATCATCAATATTACTGGCGGCACAACCGCTTTAAGACACTTTTAAATATATAGTAAACTGTATAACAAAATAGATTTAGTATGCATGTACACACTGGTATATATATATATATATATATATATATATATATTTGGAAGGTTGTAAGGGGCTTATACTTAATGCTATATGCTCCCTTTTTACATTTAGCTATAATTAGTTGATAGCTCAGTAAGATTTAATGACTTGAAAATTACATAAAAATTAATTGAAATATTTCAAGAATTATAGCTGTAATATTTTTTTAATTTTATTGAATAATTAATGAAGATGGATGATTTTGTCCAGTTTTACACCATTTCTAGTGCTTATGTGTTGAATATTTTGGGTTACTTAGCAGTTATTATGAAAAGAAATAGATAAAGGGGAATAATATAATCACAAATCTTCACTTTACTGTCAAATTAAATGGAAGATGGTTAAATCTCATTTAGACCCATGGGAAAAAATGCAATTGATTATATTGGCCGCTTTCCAAGTTCTTCTTTTTCCTAATATAGGGTACTCCTCAATAGCAACTCTCCCTCTCGTACCTTTCTTTTCTGACACAGTTTAATGACTTATGTAGCCATTAAGAACAAAGCAATTCATATAATAAAATTGTGTGTTTCATTTGGCTTAATTCCATATTAATGACAGCAATTATACTTGGATATGATAGACATCTCTCTCTTGTTCACACGTATAAAAAAGTTCTTTTAAAACGTTTTGTAGGGAGATGCTACAATGGAACTGGAAAAATTCTTAATTGTTTAGATTAGTCATTCTTGATCATTTTACCCCTGACAAATCCACCCCTAATGAGGAACCCCTGAAAGTACTCCATTCCTATGGCAAAGGTGGCATCTCTAGCTGTAGCTTTCATGGGAAAGCACCAACCTTTGAGTTTTGGAAGAAAATTTGCTCTTCTGGTTCTATAAAGCATTTAATAAGTTTAAATTGCCCATTCTAGGCAAATATATTGGGTATATCTTGCGGCAGGTCATTCAGATGGAGTACAGTACATGAGAAATCCCCACACCTGAAATAGCTGAAGACATTTATGTGTAACAAGTCAGATAGGCAGGGTGATGGGCAGTATTAGTTAGGGCACATGTATATAGTCAGGGACTGGGGTAATGAGAAGAGGCAGGCTGGAGACCTCTGTATATTATAGGGGACTTCGGCGCTCAGTAGAACTGAAGACTGGAGACAGAGCAACGCTCAGTTAGAGCTTTGCTAAGAAGACTCTTCACACCCTATTTTCTAGTACAAATAAGCACCTTTCTCTAATGAAGTATATTAGTAAAATGCTTAACATTCCTGCTCCTACACAATATAAGAAATTTACGGAAACAACGTTAAGTTTCTGGCTTGTTGACATCCAGCATTCCTAATTGCACATTCCCTTGACATCTGCCATTGGAGGAGAATCTAGAGACCCCCATGAAATCCACATGAATGAATTCATACAACTTTTATATAATGTGTATAGTCAGCTTTAGATATATTGCCCTTACACTATAGTCATGCATAACAGGGAAACCATGACAGTAGTGTCAGATCTGTCACATAATGAAGACTGACAGATGGAACCTACTGAGTTATAATGGGGTCCAGGGATATACATAGCAAGAATCGAAATTGCGCCCTCATGCCTAATACAAAGGCCCTCTCACTACCAATTCCCGACTCCTCCCTTTGCTCCATGAACTGTGCTTGCTGCTGCATGTTATATAGTGTACCATCAGCGATGGACTGGGATTGTAAAAAAGCCCCGGCACACAAACCTCACAGATGATATTGCATAAAAATAATGGTGCAGAATGCACACTGTACAGGTGAATTTTGCTTTACTTGGTCATGCCCCTATGTAAACCAACAATATAAAGGAAATAAAGGTGAAAAACAAAAAAAAATGCCCACACGGTCAAGGATATACATTACCCTCCCCAACAGCCACACATACCATGATGAGGCTCTAAATACCTCTGCAGCAGCATCTGATACCAGCGTTCATTGTCAAATTACCCCCTCCCCCAACTTCACTATTTACATACAACACTGAAGCACAAAATATCTCCCCAAAGCTGCCAAATAAATGCCACCCTGAAGTACAAAATACCCAACATTATTACCCCTTGACCACCCCTTCTCCACTGTCACCAGCCTTCTGGTAGAAGGTAGATTGGAGTGAGTAAAAGGAGTTGTTACATCACAGGTACTATGTTGCCAATGGTCAGATAGTAAGAGGTATGATAGGTACAGTGTGTAAATATATATTGCATATAGAGCAGTGTAGTGATATGTGAGGTATAAATAATACCTTGTATCTCACATATCAGTACACTGCTGTATATACTACATATTTGTAGCCACCGCATATATTATACTATATATATATATATATATATATATATATATATATATATATATATATATATATATATATATATATATATATATATATATATCAGAAAAAATAAGGCAGCACTCCATATAAAAATAATATCCTACTTTATTCATCCATGCGGGCAGTGCAACATTTCGGCTACAAACAACTGAGCTTTTCTCAAGCAATGTACAGGACCATGTGCAAGGGTTTTATGGGTAAATCAATTAAACCGTGATTACAAATCAATCAAATCAAAACAATCAAAAAGTTTTACATAATCGAATAAAAATTAATGTCATGACAGTGAAATTAGATATACATGATTCAATAAGATGAATATATGTGTATAAAAATATCATAATGTATTAAAATGTGACAAATCATCTAATACATAATCAATGTAAAACGATTATAAACACCCATCAAAATAGTGCTGCAGTGCATAGTGTAATTACATACGGTGTATTCAGCTGGGGGAGGTGAAACATCATGGGATGCATAAGCAGCTTGATACATTGGAGAAATGGCGTCTGATCGAACCAGTGTTCGCATCCTGCGATCCTCTTTGCGCTTCTCCGGGACATACGTAACCTCAGCAACAAGAGTAGCAAAGTGCGCATGTCTAAAAAAGCTCCGTCCGCCATCTTACTTAAGGGCTTCTTGACAACTCTTTTTTGAAGTATAAACCGCATATCTCAATGATGACACGACATAAGAATCGCATCACTAGTGATCATTGTTAATAAAAGAAAGAGGAAACGCCCAAGAATGTGTGAATATGACTGAAGTTGGCTAATGCTGTAACGGGTCCAGATATCAGCACCATGCTCCAGACGGAGCTAGAGTACGGACCCGGAGGGACTGGGGTCACAAATGGTCACCATATCACTGGAGACCAGATGTCCGACCCCAATTTCAACCAAAACCCACAGCTAAATGCCGCAGGAGGCATCTCCTCCAATACGCCATGTTAATCACAACACCCCCCAATAGGGCAAATGGTTTTAACGACCAATGTTGAATAAAGAACTTATCCAGGACATAAAGGTAAATTCACAGGAGCTTCATTATACTTTGGACATCCTCCAGGCCACCATATCATCTCCAAGTCTCCACCTCCTGCTTCTGACACACCAAAATCTGTAAAAAATGATAATAATGAATTAAAGTTAAAATCATTGTCCAGCGTAAACTACCATATACACAATTGTCAGAAGAGCACGGTAAACTAGAGGAGTAAAGGGAAAGCTGCATCTTATACCCTCACACCCAAATTATATTCTACATTCAAACCATGTGGTTTGAGGGATCCCAATGTATGGATCCATGTGAGTTCCCTCCTTTTTAACAATATTGATCTGTCGTCCCCCCCTCTCTTGGGCATGGGAACATGATCAATTATACAGAATTTCAAATCTTTCTCTGAATGCTTTAGCTCAATAAAATGTCTAGAGACTGGTAAATCCGTTCTCTTTTTTTCTGATTGAAAACCCATGGTTGTTGAATCGGGTTTTAAAATCGGTGGATGTTTCACCCACATATAACTTGTGGCAAGGACAGATAAGGACATAAAGAATATCATTTCTGTCAAACGTTAAATAAAACTTTATAGGAAAATTTACACCCGTGCCCGGATGTACAAAGGATGTACAAAGGTAAAGCAGCGTCCCCATTTACTCCTCCTAGAATCCGCTCGACCACTTCTTGTGTATAGGTAACACCACAGGGTGCATCCACTTCCTCGGTAGACATAATGAAAAAAATCAAAAATATACAAAATGGACAAAACATTACGTAATTTTGCAGCAGGTAGTAAATCACACGTCATTGACATGTCCGATTTCCTGAGGAAGTTGGGAGAAACTAATGCATCTAATGCAGGAAATGTCATTCTGGCATCATTTAAAGTAACTTCATTGTATACGTCTATTGAACACAAAAAGGGAATGTTCACACTGATGATAAAGGCTAATAGCTTCATACTGGCGTTACTTAGGAGTATACTAGAGCATAGTTATTTTCTATTTCGGGATAACTACTATGTACAAAAACAGGGCGTGGCCATGGGGTCCCAACTGTATTCGAGAGGGACATCGTCTATGTTTCACACCACTTCAGCCATGTGCTGGAGTGGTGGCGTTACATCGACAACGTCTTCCTCAACTGGACAGGGACAGAGAAACAACTGTTTGATTTTCATGGATACCTCAACAACTTTGACACTGGCAGGCAACTGAAATTTTACTAAAGGGTAAAAATTAAATTACTTTTTTATCTGCAAGGTACTGTGCCACCCGATGTGAGTGGTGGGAACTGGCAGTGGGCACAGTACAGTCTGTGTGGGCCTGACACACACTGGCAGGGAATAGTGATGAGCGGCAGGAGCAATATTCGAATTTGTGATATTTCGCGAATATTTGGGCGAATATTCGCTATATATTCGAAAATTCGCAAATTCGTAATCTCCAGACATTATTTTCTTGTTTGCGAAAATTCGCAAAAGATACCTTTTAAGTACCAGCTTATGCGAATTTTTATGCTAATTTATGTGATTTTTTTATGCTAATTTATGCTAATTTTTTATGCGAATTTTCGCAAACAAGAAAATAATGACATTATTTTCTTGCATGCGAAAATTTGCATATAAAAAATTCGCATAAAGCGAATATTCGCAATTGCGAATATATTTTGCCATATTCTAAATATTCGCAAATTCTCGAAGTGCTGATATTCGCGATTAAAATTCGCAATTCGAAAATTCGTGATCAACACTAGCAGGGAACTGACATTATATTAAAGGGTAAAAATTAAATGACTTTTTTATCTGCAAGGTACTGTGCCACCCGATATGAGTGGTGGGCACAGTACAGTCTGTGTGGGCCTGACACACACTTTCAGGAAACTGAAATTATATTAAAGGGTAAAAATTAAATGACTTTTTTATCTGCAAGTTACTGTGCCACCCTATATGAGTAGTGTGCACACAGTGCAGTCTGTGGGCCTGCGGCCTCTCACACACGGGAAGGCAACTGCAATATAATATTTATAGAAAAAAAAAAGCAGACTGATGTACCAGCCCTAAAAAGGGCTTTTTGCAGTGCTGTAAGGATGCTTACAGCAGATGAGTCTTTGAGGACTGGAGTGGACACAGAACACTAGTAGCTAATGCTTTCACTAGAATCCCTATATTAATTCAGAAGCAGCAGCAGCACTCTCCCTGCTCAAACTGACACTGCAGCTTCAGAATGAATCTAAGATGGATGCGGTCCTTGCTTTTTGATAGGAGGTGGGAGGGTCTGGGAGGGAGGGTATTCTAATTGGCTGGAATGTGTCTGCTGACTGTGAGGTACAGGGTCAAAGTTTGCTCAATGATGATGTACAGGGGGCGGACCGAACACTGCATATGTTCTCCAGCCGCAGGCGAACGTGAACAAGCGATGTTTGCCGGTAACTGTTCGCCGGCGAATAGTTTGGGACATCTCTACACACGTACTGTTCCACCATGTTCTGAAATGCTACCTCCTGCTAAGACGTTCCGTATCAGCTGGTGGTGCTGGTTGTTGTGGTGTGCTGACAAAGCATTTCCACATTTCGGCCATGCTAACCCTTCCTTCTGAGGAGCTGGTGGTTCCCCAGTTGCGTTGGCGACTTCTTCATATTGCTCTGCCTTGTGCTTCAACTCAGCCCCAGCTGTCAGGTTGGAATGCCATCAGCAGCGTATCTTCCTGCGTGCGCTTGTACTCACGCATCTTCCGATGATGCTCCAGTTACAGAATTATGTACAGCATGCTGTCCTTGTAGCAGGGATCCAGCAGGGTGGCCATCCAGTAATTAGCACTTGTTAGAATGTGGGCAACTCGGTGGTGCCTGCACTGCAGCATGTAGTCGTTCATGTGTGCCAGGCTGCCCAGAGGCGACGACAAACTGTCCTCTGTGGGAGGTGTATCGTCTGCGTCCTCAGTATCCCCCCAGCCAAGCTCCAGTGATGCCCATGAACTGCTTTGGGTGCCACCCTGCTGTGAACACAGTTCCACCTCCTCAACATCCTTCTTCTCCTCATCCTCCAGAACTGTGTCCTGGCTGGACAGTTGTGTACCTGGCCTCAGTTGGTGCAGGCTGACCCACCCTCCGAGCCACTCGTGAATGAATGGCCTGATCACCGTGGAAATGATCCCTCTTCCTCCTCCTCTTCCTCCTGTACCACATCCTCTTCTATTATCGCCCGAAGCATTTTTTCAAGGAGACATAGAAGTGGGATAGTAATGCTGAGGACGGCGTCATCGGCATTGACCATGTTGGTAGAATACCATGCGTACTGCAGCTAAAACTCCACTATCGCCGGTTGCTGCTCGCACAGTCTCTCCAGCATGTGCAAGGTGGATTTCCACCTTGTGGGTGCGTCTCATATGAGTTACGCTGCAGACAGACGAGCAGCAGCAGGGTGAGAATGCCGAAAGTGCACACAGACGGCCCGCACTTTCTGCAGCAGCTCTGACATATCGGGGACATTTTCAGAAACCTCTGCACCACCAAATTAAGCACATGCGCCAGACAAGGGATATGTGTGAAACCGGCTTGGCTTAGAGCTGCTACTAGATTTCGCCCATTATTGCACACCACCATGCCGGGCTCTAGGCTCAGTGGCACCAACCACTCATTGGTCTGTTGTTTCATGCCCATCCACAGCTCCTGTGCGGTGTGGGTTTTTTCTCCCAAACAGATGAGTTTCAAAACAGCCTGCTGTGCTGAAGTTGGTGGTGAAGGTGTTACACTGAACAATTGAGGAGGTGGTAGTGGAGGAAGCAGGTAGTGGAGGAAGCAGAGGAGGAGACAACAGGAGGCAACAAAAAACATCCTGCAATCCTTGGTGCAAGAAGGACCTGCGCCAAACTGCTATCTGCCTCAGGCCCAGCAGCCACTTCATTTACCCAGTGTGCAGTTAGGGAGATATAACATCCCAGCCTGTGCTTACTGGTCCACGTATCGGTGGTTATGTGGACCTTGCCACAGATGGCGTTAAGCAGTGCACACCTGATTTTGTCCGCCACTTGGTTTTGCAGGGCAGGGATGGCTTGCCTGGAAAAGTAGTGGCGGCTGGGAACCACGTACAGTGGGACAGCCAACGCCATTAGGTTTTTAAAAGTGTCTGTCTCCACCAGATGGAATGACAGCATTTCAAAGGCCAGGAATTTTTAAATGCTGACATTCAGGACCAGGGATCACTGGTGGGTAAGGGGTACTTCCTCTTTCTCTCCAGTGTTTGGGAGATGGATAGCTTAATGCTTCCATGGGACTGTGTGGAGATGCTTAGTGACGGTGGTGGAGGTGGTGGTGTTGCTGCCACATACTCTGCTTGCGGGGTGGCAGGTGCCACTGTCACTCCAGAGGGGAGGAAGAGGCCGAGACTGCAGCAGGAGGAGCCTGAGATCTTTTGTGATTTTTGAGTTGTGTACTCCACTGCAGCTTGTGCTTTGCATTTAGATACCTGGTCATGCAGGTGGTGCTCAGGTTTAGAACATTAATGCCTTGCTTCAGGTTCCGAGAACGAGAGTGCAAATCACTTGTGTCTTGTCGTCAGCACATTGTTTGCAGAACTGCTACGCCAGGGAACTTCTTGGAGCTGGCTTTAGTGTGCTCAGTAGCAGTTGTACTGGATAGGGGACAGCCACTCTGCTTTTGTACCCTGCTTGCTTTTTTGCTGTGTGGCTGGCACTATGTGACCACCACCTCTTTCTCCGAACTCGCATGACCTTCCATGTGGGGTCTAGGATTCCATGTGGGGTCTAGGACCTCGACATCCTCCACATCATCTTCCACCCACTCTTCACCCCTGCCCTCCTTGCCGGTCTGCACACTGCAGAAATTCGCAGCAGTTGGCACCTGTGATTCGTCATCATCAGAGACGTGCTGCGGTGGTCCTCCCATATCTTCCATTTCTGGGGCAAGTATAGGTGAATGGCCCATGGAAACCCTGCCAGCAGAGTCATCAAACAGCAGAAGAGACTGCTGCATGACTTGGGGCTCAAGCTGCTTGGCTGATTTGCAAGGGGGTGAGGTGAAAGACAGATGCCCATAGGCTGCAGTCGCCAACTCTGCGCTTTCAGCAAGGAACTTAGTGGGAGACAATGTGAAGGAACTGGTGGCACTGTTAGCCACCTAATCTACTACTGCCTCTATTTCTTCTGGCCTCACCATTCATACACCGGTATTCGGACCTACAAAATAACACTGAACGTTCTGTCGCCTACGTGCACCTGAGGAAGGTGTTTCATTTGGGCGTGTAGCTGGCACAGATCGACCATGTCCTCTCCCTGCAACAGGAGCTCCGCCAACAGCAGCACCACGACCAGGGTCACGTCCCTCATTTGATGCTCTCCTCATTCTTTGAGGTTACCCACTGAACTAACAGACACATCATTAATTTCCCTGTCACGTATGCAGTGCAGGTGTACCTCACACCAAAAATGGGTATATATGTGACCCACTGAACTAACAGACAGATTGACTATATTAATTTCCCTGTCACGGATGCAGTGCAGGTGTACCTCACAACAAAAATGGGTTTATGTCACCCAACGAACTAACAGACGGATTAACCATATTCATTTCCCTGTCATGTATGCAGTGCAGATGTACCTCACACCAAAAATGGGTATATGTCACCCATCGAACTAACAGACGGATGAACTATATTAATTTCCCTGTCACATATGTAGTGCTGGTGTACCTCACACCAAAAATGGGTACATTTCACCCACCAAACTTACAGACAGATTAAGTATATTAATTTCCCTGTCACGTATGCAGTGTAGGAGTACCTCACAACAAAAATGGGTATATGTCAACCACCGATCTAACAGATGGATTAACTATATTAATTTCCCTGTCACGGATGCAGTCCAGGTGTACCTCACACAAAAAATGTGTATATGTCACCCACTGAACTAACAGATGGAGTAACTACATTAATTTCCCTGTCACAGATGCAGTGCAGGTTTACCTCACACAAAAAATGGGTATATGTCACCCACCGAACTAACAGACGGATTAACCATATTAATTTCCCTGTCGCGGATGCAGTGTAGGTGTACCTCACACCAAAAATGGGTATATGTCACCCACCGAACTAACAGACAGATTAACTATTATATTTTTGTATATAGGGGTACGAACATGGTGCATTGCACCCACAAAAAAAATTGCTATAGGTCACCCACAAAATTAACATGTCACAAATTAGTGGAAGTGGATCCACGGTGCTACAGACTGGCTGTATACTGGAGGGGCATGACTAAGCAGCTAGCTGGTCTTTGCTAGAGCCTCTGGTGGTGAGGATAGACTTGGGCCGTTAAGGTAGCTGTCAGGTACAACTCCAAGGCAGTCCCAGATTCGGTAGCAGCTGGTCCGGGTGTATGAGACGGTACCTGCGAAGGTATCGACAGTACAGACGTAGTTAGATGGGCAGGGTCATTACCAGGAGCAACCAGACAAGAACCAGTGGATGAGGCAGAGACGTAGTCGAGACAAGCAAATGGTCAGGGCAGGTGGCACAGGAACAAAGTCAGACAATCCAGGTCGGCAACAGGAGGAGCAATGCAAGCAAGCAGGGATCAGACGAAAAGCATAGTCTAGGAATGAGGCACGTAGTCAGGAACTCAAGTGGTAACAAGCTCAATTGCACAAGAGAGGACCTTGACTCTGAGGCGTCTGCACTGCATGACCCACTTAAATACCTGCAGGAGAGCCAGGGTTGGTCAGCGAGGTCACCTGACCTAACCCAGCCTGCCCAAAGAGTGAGCGTGCCGCCCCTGGAGCAAGGTAACATGACACCAGCCAAAGTCAGTCTGTGTCCAGGGCTGAATAGAAGCTGTGGAGCGGAATCCTCAGAAGCACTATCACTTATACGAACAGAGTGTCCCGGACTGCAGCAGTAGTTGGGGGAACAGTGGCACACCGCAGCTGCTGTTACATAACACTTAGATTAATTATTATGTTTCTGTGTCAGGGGTGCAAAGATGGTGCACTGCACCCAAGAAAGATTGCTATAGGTCACCCACAGAATTAACAGCCATATGAGATTCCTAACACTATCCCGCACTTCAGCTACATCTTTCAACAAGCTTTATTAAATGCCCGAACACGAACCCAAACTTTTTCTGCAAAGTTCGGGTTCGGGTCCGGGCACCCGAACTCGGAAAGTTCGGTATGGACCCGAACATTGCAGTTCAGGTCTGCTGAACACTAATAAAAATCCCAATTCACTGCAGAACGGCTAATAGGACGTACGTTTATTTACTTTTAATACACCCCGTAAATGGCTGTAGTACACTGCAGAACTACAGAACGGCAATTAAGACGTATTCTTTTTCCTATTAATACAACCCAAAAAAAGAAATATAACAATCCCAATTCATCGCAGAACGGCTAATAGGACGTGCTTATATTTCCTTTTAATACACCCCGTAAATGGCTGTAGTACAATATAACTTCACCTCAAAACCGCAATGAAGACATATATATTTTCCTATTAATAAATCCCCCCAAAATATATAACAATCACAATTCACCGCAGAACGGCTAATAGGACATACCTTTATTTCCTTTTAATACACCCAGTAAATGGCTGTAATAAAAAGTAAATTTACTGCAAAACAGTAATTAAGACGTATTATTTTTCCTATTAATACATCCCAAAAAAAGAAATATAACAATCACAATTCACTGCAGAATGGCTAATATGACGTACATATATTTCCTTTTAATACATCACGTAAATGGCTGTAGAACAATGTAACTTCACCGCAGAAATGCAATTAAGATGTATATTTTTTACTATTATTAAACCCCCACCCAAAAAAATATATAACAATCACAATTCACCGCAAAACGGCTAATAGGACATATGTATTTTTCCTATTAATATACCCCGTAAATGGCTGTATTACAATGTAACTTCACCACTGAACGGCAATTATATGTTTTGCTTTTTTTCCCCTGTAATACACCCTGTAAAAGGCTGTATCACACAGAACTTGCACCCCAATAACAAGTAAAGTTTTCTGGAATTACTGATGTATCATATAGTGCAAACCTAGAAGCAGCAGTATAACAGCAATTTGAATCCTTAGTGCAAAAGGGTGTAATAGAATCGCTCCTGTTACTCAGGCTGTACACTCTCCTATTGCACCCTGTTCTCCTTTTATAGCGTGGATGATGCCTTCCTATCCTTTCCCTACACTATGAATCATCTTTCCGTTAGCTTCTAAATCGATTTTTCAGCACAATGAAGTCTTTCCTACCACTTTCCCTAGCACCTGCTGACGTCTCTCCCTGCAGTAAGCACACTGGCAAATGGCAGAATCCAAGATGGCTGAGGCTATTTATAGGGCTGTGACATCACTGGGGCTGGCTGACTGGTGATTGGCTGCATGCATGGCATTGTGGGTGATCCCTCATTCCCAGAGTTCTTTGCTCCATGTCCTAAAATGTGCAGCAGCCATTTTAGGAGAAAATTTGATTTGCTACCACGAAGCTTGAGGAAATTCGGCTTTGGTGCGAATCTAATTTTTCCTGAAATTCGGATCGAATTCCACTTCTTCGACTTCAATTCACTCATCTCTAATTATAAGTAATGGCGTTTTCGCATTCGCATTATCGAATTCTGTAATAGGGTTCTAATATAACAGAATTTTAGGACGGAATGCAAAACAGAAGCCTTTCAGAGGCATTCCATTTTGCTCTGTCCTAATACAGGTCTATGGCCACAAATAAAGTTTCCGTTTTGTTCCGTTATACATCACGGAAAAAATAGTCCTGTCGTTTTGCAATCCATCCTAAAATTCAGTTACATTCTGTTATAAATCTGTTATAACAGAACCTTATAACGGAATTCCAATATGCGAATGTGAACCCATCGTAATATATGCCTATAGCTCAATATACTGATAACTCATTACTAGCATTTACTGTGAACTGTAAAATGATGATAATTAACACCATAATAATAAAGTCAAGTACCACTGCCTCAAACAAAATCATGGACATATCTATATTTTTTCACGGACACAGGAAAAAAGTGACATATTTTTATGGACTGTCCTGAAATTTCTGGACAGTTGGCCACCCTGCTTCACTGCCCTGTCCTTGCTTCTTTTTACTTCTTAGCCATAGCTCAACTAGCAGGAAATGACTGGGAATGTCCATTCCTCCAAGGCCACTGTTTGGTTGTGCAGGCATTTCCAGCCATCAAGTCAACACTTTAAAGATGGTGCCTGCTCGCAAATTCAGCTGGTGCCAATGCCACTGAGTTTCTGCTGTAGCATAGGCATGGAACAAATGTCTGCGATCAGCCATAAGGTCAACTGCAGACATTTAACCCCTCTGATGCCATGTCAAATGTGACCATGGCATCTGAGCGGTGAAGATGAAGGAGCTGCAAGCTCCCGACCTCGTAACAGCCTTTCCCGGCTAAGATTAGGGAAGCTGTTAATTGCCAGTGACAGCTTGAAGCCTCAAGCAAACTCCAATACCTATTAATGGTATATACCAATACAGACCTGCAGGTGCCAGCACTGTATGGGAATATAGTGTATGGTATTTTTGTGATAGATAAATACCCATCACAGAATACAACCTGCAATCCGATGATTGCTAGTCAAAAAAAGTAAAAGAAAATGTAGAAAAGTTTCTAAAAATATAAATATAAAAGTTAAAATCACCCCCCTTTCCCCAAAATGAATATAAAAATTAATAAAAAATAACAAAAGTTATCCCATACGGCAAATGATCAAAAAGTAACACACTTCAAACTGAAACTGAAAAGTACAGATCAGCGTGCAAAAAATGAGCCTTCCAACAGCTCTGAAGACATACAGTGGATATAAAAAGTCTACACTGTGCTGTAAAAAAATGAGACAAAGATAAATCATTTCGGA
This sequence comes from Bufotes viridis, assembly GCA_033119425.1. Lineage (NCBI taxonomy): Eukaryota > Metazoa > Chordata > Amphibia > Anura > Bufonidae > Bufotes > Bufotes viridis. The sequence goes on along the minus strand of CM065592.1, from coordinate 399,676,629 downwards.
ACTTTTTCAGAACTTTTTCCACCTGTAATGTAACCTATAAACTGTACAACTCAATTGAAAAACAAACTGAAGAAAAATATAAAAATGAAATATGGTTGCATAAGTTTTTACACCCTTAAACTAATACTTTGTTCAATCACCTTTTGATTTTATTACAGGTCTTTTTGGGTATGAGTCAATAAGCATGGCACATTTTGACTTGGCAAGATTTGCCCACTCTTCTTAGCAAAAACACTCCAAATCTATCAGATTGCGAGGGCATCTCCTGTGCACAGCCCTCTTCAGATCACCCCACAGATTTTCTATCAGATTCGGGTCTGGGCTCTTGCTGGGCCATTCCAAAACTTTAATCTTCTTCTGGTGAAGCCATTCCTTTGTAGATTTGGATGTCATGCTGAAAGATGAAGTTCCTCTTCATGTTCAGATTTCTAGCAGAAGCCTGAAGGCTTTGTGCCAATATTGACTGGTATTTGGAACTGTTCATAATTCCCTCTATCTTAACTAAGGCCCCAGTTCCAGGGGAAGATAAACAGCCCCAAAACATGATACTGCCACTAGTGTTGAGCGCGAATATTCGAAAAGCGAATTTTGTTTAGCGAATATCGGCACTTCGCTAATTCGCGAATATTTCGAATATAGCGCTATAAATTCGCTATTTCGAATATTCGTTTTTTTTTTGTTTTTTTTTTGTTATATTTTTTTCTTTCCTACTTCCCAAAAGTAGTTCTTACCTGTCCTGAGGATTCCTGGCTTCCTGGCTGCTCTAGTCAGTGCCCGTTGCCGCTTCTGCCGACTTCCGTGCTCATGTGGAGCGTCCCCATCCATGGGAGAATCTCCATATACTAAAATGTACTGTCGGATTTGAGGAATTACGTTGAAATCGCAATGCGATTAATTCAAGTTATATTAATCGCATTGCGATTACAACTTAGCACTGCTATCTTACATAGGCTAGAATTAACTAATATGGAGTATAGCTATAGCTAATAGCTATGCACTAGCAGTGCTAAGTTGAAATCGCAATGCGAATACTTTAAGTTAAATTAATCGCATTGCGATTACAACTTAGCACTGCTATCTTACATAGGCTAGAATTAACGAATATGGAGTATAGCTAATGCTATGCACTAGCAGTGCTAAGTTGAAATCGCAATGCGAATACTTTAAGTTAAATTAATCGCATTGCGATTTCAACTTAGCACTGCTGCTATATTCCATATTCGTTAACTTCGTTAATTCTAGCAAGCTGACCCATTATAAACCCAGCTCTAAGTTGAAATCGCAATGCGATTAATATAACTTGAATTAATCGCATTGCGATTTCAACGTAATTCCTCAAATCCGACAGTACATTTTAGTATATGGAGACGTTCCCATGGTGATGGGGACGCTCCATGAGCACAGAAGTTATGGTTGGCTTGGTAGAATTAGCGAATAGCGAATATGACGAATGTATTCGTCATATTCCTCAAAACGAAGATAACGAAGTATTCTACATCTTCGTTTTAGCTACCTATTCGTCTCGTCATCGTCAACTTCGCTATTCGCTAATTCTAGCAGCAATCAAATAGGAAGGATGACTTACCAGACAGCTGTGTTAAATTCGCTATGCGATTTTTTTTTTTTAATACAATAATTATATTACTTGATAAAATTATTATAAGTATTCTATTTATTTAAAAAAAAAAAAATCGCATAGCGAATTTAACACAGCTGTCTCACTCTCTATAGTCAACCTTCCTATTTGATTGCTAGAATTAGCGAAGTTGACAAATAGGTAGCTAAAACGAAGATGTAGAATACTTCGTTATCTTCGTTTTGAGGAATAGACGAATACATTCGTCATATTCGTCATCCTCGCTAATTCTAGATAAGAAACCAATAGGAAAGTAGCCTTAAGTACAAATCGCAATATGCGATTATTTAAATCGCATGTTAATCGCGATAACTAGAAAAAATGACGAATATTCGATTTCGACGAATATGAAACGAATATTCATTCGAATATTCGCGAATTTCGTCGAAATCGAATATGGCACCTGCCGCTCATCACTAACTGCCACCACAATGCTTCACTGTGGATATTGTGTTCTTTTGGCGATGTGCAGTGTTGTTTTTGTGCCAAACATATCTTTTGGAATTATGGCCCAAAAGTTCAACCTTGGTTTCATCAGACCATAACACCTTTTCCCACATGCTTTTGGGAGACTTCAGATGTGTTTTTGCAAAATGTAGCCTGGCTTGGATGTTTTTCTTCATAAGAAAAGGCTTTTCGTCTTGCCCCTCTTCTCCGTAGCCCAGACATATGAAGAATACAGGAGATTGTTGTCACAAGTATCACACAGCCAGTACTTGCCAGATGTTCCTACAGCTCCTTTAATGTTGCTGTAGGCCTCTTGGTAGCCTCCCAGACCAGTTTTCTTCTGGTCTTTTCATCAATGTTGGAGGGACGTCCAGTTCTTGGTAATGTCACTGTTGTACCATATTTTCACCACTTGATGATGATGACTGTCTTCACTGTGTTCCATTGTATATCTAATACCTTGGAAATTCTTTTGTACCCTTCTCCTGACTGATACCTTTTAACAATGAGATCCCTCTGAAGCTTTGGAAGCTCTCTGTGGACCATGGGTATTGCGTGGGATGCGACTAAGAAAATTTCAGAAAATACTAACTTTATTGGGGGTTAATCAGAGGCACTGTAAATGATGGCACGTGTATGCTGACTCCTATTTAACATGATTTTGAATGTGATTGCTTAATTCTGAACACAGCTACATCCCCAGTTATAAGACGGGGTGCACACTTATGCAACCACATTAATTTAGGGTTTTTTTTTGTTTTCTTCCCTCCACCTCCTCCAAAAGATTTCAGTTTGTTTTTCAATTGAGTGGTACAGTTTATAGGTCACATTAAACGTGGAAAAAGTTCTGAAATTCTTTATCTTTGTCTCATTTTTTTACAGCACAAAAACCTGACATATTAACAGGGTTGTGTAGACTATTTATATCCACTGTAAATCTTAAAAAGTTATAGGGATTAGAATAGGCCAATAAAAAGAACTTCCTTTATATGTCCTCACTTTAAGTGCATGCGCCCCAGTTAAATTTGTACAGTGCGAATGTTCTAATGTACCGGTCGCACAGAATATGGCCTGGGTACTTCCTGGAGGGTGGAACGCAGGTTGCGTTCCACACCTCTGTTTGGTCTCCTCTTGACTTCCTGTTTGATGCGACAAGGCGCAGGCTGCGTTCCACACTTAAGTCTCGTCATATGACAACATCCTGTTTAGTGGTGGAACGCATATGCGTTCCACTGTAGCGTCTTTATCGACTAAATAGAGTTATGGATTAAAAATTTACTTTGTGGAATGTTGGTAATCGCTCGATTTTCATAGGGGATATAAGAGCATTTTACTGATATAAAGTTGCTTTTTTAGGATATATTCGCTTTTGATCTATAACCAAGGAGGAGGAAGTGAAGGGGAGGTAACTAAATTACCAATGGACCTATTAAGGCGCCAGTTTTTAAACCATTAGTGAGACGCCTTCATCTCAGTGCCCACATCTAAACACAGGTCTGTCTGTATTTCCCTATCTAGGGACGACATATTCCAGATATTTATTATATCATATATACTGGGTATCTTTGTTCAGGGTCTATAGCTTAAGACCCTCAGCCAAGAAATTCCTGTCTACTTGGATTTTATATCCAAAACTCCACGCACACAGTCCCCTGATCGAACCAGTTTTAAGCTGGGGAAACGCCGCGTCGTGACGTATGATTATTACTTTGCGGACATTTTTGTTACATGTTTTGTTGTAGACACCACAGCATCTCCTTTTTCTCCTAGTCTATCCTACTTATCTGTTTGAGGGTTTGACTAGGGCGATTAGCAGCTCTAGGATCGTGGACAGGGGACCCTCACCATCAGGGGGTTTCCCTGGGCAAAGGGATATATAGGGAAGCCAGGGTATAATAGGGATAATTTATATCTTTCCTTAAACCAGGTTATCCAACATATAAAATGATGTATCCCAACGGTTCCTAAGTGTGTCTACTAACTGTAAGTAGAGAGGGCATAACCATTTTTATTGGTATTGCCTTACTTATTGATATCTGTCCACATTTATCAGACTTGACCTTCTATCAGAGTGAAAAGGTTGTTGAAGCTTATCCTTCAGGTTATTTTCGTTACTTAAAATTATCTATTAAAAGTTATTTTTTAATGTTTGAAGGTGTTTATGTATTATGCAATAAAAAGAAAAAAATAATTTCTTACAAAGTTTTTTTTTCAGTATTAAAACACAAAAGGAACTGTACATGTGTGGTATTGTTGTAATCTGACAGACCTGGAGAATGAACAGGCCAATTGTACCACATTGGAATGTCGTAAAAAAACAAATCATAAAAAACCCATTGCGTTTTTTCCAATTCCACCCCATTTGGAATTTTTTTCCGCCTCCTCATTGGCTCATATGCAATATGAAATTGTGCCATTAGAAAGTACATCTTGTCATGCAAAAAAAACAAGCCCTCATATGTGTGAATGGAAAAATAAAAAAGTTATGGCTCTAGGAAACGAAAACACAAAAACAGAAAATTTCAGGGTCTTCTAACAGTTAATGCTTGTATTTTAAAGATTTTGCTGTTAGCTTTGTTTGAGATTTGTTTAAATAATTATGGTGCTTGATACATGAAGTTAATAATATGTTGCTTTTACATTTATGTATGTGATAGTATAGTATATATCTAAATCAATAACATGAATAGTACTATGATAAATTATAGATAAATATCAGAAGGATGTATGTATGAATGGATGGATGGACAGACAGACGGATAGATTTATAGATGGATGGATAGATAGATAGATAGATAGATAGATAAATAGATAGATAGATAGGCAGACAGATGATTGATAGATAGACAAATTAATATATAAATAGGTAGACAGTTATTAGATAGATAGATAGATAGATAGATAGATAGATAGATAGATAACCAATGAAGGTATTTAACATCAGTGAGTGAAGACATTTGTACAGCAAAGATTTTTGCAAAAGATGTTTTGATGTTCAAAATCTAAATGAAAAGGAGAGCAAATTAGACGAGAACTTAACTGTATTTAATTGCTGGCATGTGTGTTTTATTATAGACAGTGCCTGTATTCCTCCTTTTGTTAGGTTCTTTCTTGGGTGGTTATACATATTCAGTTCATCTTACATTTAAGTTCTTACTTTAAACTCTTAAGCCATTTATTTGTGAAACCCAAGATGAACCTGCACTATTTCATGGGATTGTCAGAGCGTAACATAAACCAACTTCATTCGTGCTGTTAAACTTGTCATTTGTTTATTTTTCTTCTGCACTTCTAAAGACAGCACTAAAATATATGAAAATGATGTTCACAAAGGCAATATCTAATTGCTGCAGATCCTGGGAAAACAACAGTGTTCAATAAGTGTAATAAGATGCAAAGAATTACGATGCAGAATTTATAGGAAAATTGTCACAGGAAACAATTTATAAAATCCAGTAGGGGAGATTTATCAAGCCGCCTGCTCCAGAATAGCTGCAGGTCTTAAAGGGGTTGTCCAAAAAAATATTCCACAGTTTTAAAACCAGCACCTGGATCTGAATACTTTTGCAATTACATGTATTTACATGATTTATTCAATAAAATGTATCTGTATTGCGGCACCTGCTGTTTGTTCTTTTTCTCATTTCTTTGTCCTGCTCACTGAGATGGCCGCACATGATCAGTTTCATCCTTCAACTTCCTCCTGAGCTGTGATAGGGAGAGCTGAGGAACCCCCTCCTGAGCTGCAGCAGAAAAGACACTCCCCGATGCTGCCAGCTTGATATAAATCTAGCAGAGCAATGAATGGGGAGCTCTCTGGATTCATGTGAGGTACAGGGTTGGTCCTAGCTTTGTTAGAAAGAGATTGTCATTTATTATACGATGTCTGATTTTCATTTGTTACATTAGTCATGGGATAACCCCTTTAATAAATAGATGTCTGTACAAGTTTTGTCTCAATAGCTTAGCAGATATCCCATCTAATTGCAACCAAACTCTTTCAGATATATAGAACATTAAACTTTAAGGGCATCTAGCAGATCCTGTGCACAAAACCTGTACAGTCCTAAAGGGGTTGGATTACTGTACCTGTACACACCATAAAAATATTCTTCATTGTTTCTTTTCTGGTAGCGCACCCTGTTGTTTCTCATCTGGGCAAAATTGTGGTCAACTGTCCCCTGCATTCAGTAGTGGGCTAACATGCTCAGTAGCTTTCCTGCACCCTTCCTCCTCTTTGGGCTGACGTAATGGTCTCATAGTGAACGAAGCGGCCTAGACACTTTTCATTCTTTCATTTCTACTAGTGTTGGGTGAATCAAATCAAATGAATTGACTTTGATCCAAATTTCAGGAAAAATTAGATTTGCCACAAAGCCGAATTTCCTCGCGCTTCATGGCAACAAATCAATTTTCCCTGAAATGGCAGTAAAAAAAGATACCAAAAAAGATACCACAAAGAATTTTCTTGTAGCATCATTACCCAGTACCAGAACGGACTGTAGATATTAGCTTAACTTTTTGTAATAGAAGTTTACTCCAATTTCCGAATCTTAATCCATTTAAGATGTAGTTGCTTGCCTAACCCAGACTTACATTGAACTATCAGCTATCTTACATTTGAGAGAAATTTAATTTCATTTAAGTGGCAGAGAAAAGATTTTGGCAGCTTGGTGGCAATATCAAATGTTAATAAAATGTTTAAAAACTATTCTATAAAATGAGAAGTATGGTTTACATAGCTTTGTATTAAATGATTCCTTATACTGTGTATATTCTTGTCTACGTTACATCCTTTCTTCAACTAAGTTATAGAAAGTTAAACAGAATTTTAGCATGTGAACCAAGAGCTATCTCACTCAAGTACTTCATAGTTATAGTGTTTTTTTGGCATGAGGTGGTTTTCTCTTTCTGAGGGTTGTAACATTTAAAAGTAATAACACCTAAAGCTACCCATGCATGTGAGATATAGTGCATTATAGAGATGTGTAATTGTGTGTCTGAGTTGTTGAATTAAAAAAAAAAATTTGATTTGTGTCTGAATATCTGGTATATGACATTCTGAGGTCTCCTAGGACTCTGATTTTTTAAATATACCTTTGTCAGGGCCCCAGTGGCGAGATCTCCAGCTTCAGAGTGACCGCTCTGCGAAGCCATGCACTCTGGTGATGTAACAGCATCCTTAGCATCAGGATGCAATACTCTGTTTCTCTCTACAGCGGTCGTGTGCTGGAGAAAACTAGCAGTGCTTGATTATTCACCTGCTCTGTTCCTGTATGCTGTGTCTGACTAAAGAAGCACCGAGTCATGGACCTATCCGTTTTTGATCCTTGAAGTGCTCTATTTAAACCACTTCCTGGCCGTCCACCCTTGCCAGTGATAGCTTCAGACTCTCTATCTGTGCTTCTGGACCTGATTCTGTATTGTTTTGTCCTTCTGGTTCTGACCCTTACCCGTATGACGCCATCTCTCTGTTATTCTGTCTCTGTGTCTGTATGTCTTGCACTGTAACAAAGTAGGGAACGTTGACTAGTTGCAGATTTGCCGCCTAGGATTTGCACTGCAAGTAGGCAGGGAAGCAGACGAGGTTCCAGTTAGGGCTTCCTGCCTACTGTGGCAACAATATTTTTATCCTTTTAAATTTTTTATGAATTTTTGCTGTTTCTCTAACACTGACAACAATGACAAATAATGTCAGAGTAAATGCATGGTTGACAGTGTTAACAAACAGTGTATTTAACCTCAGTACTTATAACCATAACTTTTTTATCTTTCCATTCACACAACAATATGAGGGCTTGTTTTTTGTGGAAAAAGTTGCACCTTTTTATGGCACTATTTAATATTGCATACAATGTACAGGAAGCTGGAGAAAAATTCCAAAAGTATGGGAATGAGGAAAAAAGCACAATTCCGCCATGGTTTAATGGACTTTGTTTTTCCCTATGTAGTAAAACTGACCTGTTCAGTTCATTCTCCAGGTCAGTATAATTACAGTGATACTACTTTTATATAGTTTTACATGTGTTTTAATTCTTAAATAAAAACTTTGGAAAAATGTTTTCTTTGCATTGCCAAATTTTCACCCACATAGCTTATTTATAATTACATCTATGGAGCTGTGTAGGGCTACTTTCACACTAGCGTTTTGTGCGGATCTGTCATGGACGTATCTGTTCAGATAATGCAACCGTTTGCATCCATTCAGAATGGATCCGTTTGTATTATCTTTAACATAGCCAAGACAGATCCGTCTTGAACACCATTGAAAGTCAATGGGAGACGGATCCATTTTCTATTGAGCCAGATTGTGTCAGTGAAAATGAATCCGTCCCCATTGACTTACATTGTGTGCCAGGACGGATCTGATTTGCTCAGTTTCATCAGAAGGACACCAAAACGCAGAAAGCAGCGTTTTGGTGTCCGTCTCCAAAGCGGAATGGAGACTGAACTGATGCAAACTGATGCATTCTGAGAGGATCCTTTTTCATTCAGAATGCTTTAGAATGCAAAATGATCTGTTTTGGACTGTTTGTGAGAGCCATGAACGGATCTTACAAACGGAAAGCCAAAACATGTGTGTGAAAGTAGACTAGGGGCTCGTTTTTGCAGGGTCATCTGCAGTTTTTATTTATACCATTTTAATGACAGAAACTGGGGCAGATGCATACAGAAGAAATACATTTTTCAAAAAAATTAGATTAGAGATGAGCAAATTTTTCAAAACTTTGATTCGGCCTGTTTGCCCAAATTTTTTTTAAAAATGTGGTTCGATCCGAATTTATTTGCAGTGAATCGCATTAAAAAAACGGCTATTTCCAGGCTTCAGAGAGCCTTTATAGTGGTGTAGAACACTGTGCCTTGCAGTTACACGCATAGGAAGTCTGCTGTGGTAGTGAAATAATACTGTGAGTCAGTATGACATGCAGATGACAGGCGTCACTCTTAGAATCACTGCACACTTCACTTATTTAGGCAGTCACGGGGCCAAAACTGACTCAAGTATGAACTCAGCCTTACAGGTCAATACTAGCACCAAGAAGAAGCGCACTCTTTTTATACCATTGTCAGCTGATTCCACATAGATGTCTATACAACCTGCTCTATTAAACTCTTATACAAGTAGAGCCCCCCAACAGATTGGAGAGGGTGTCAGCAGTAAGTTTGTGTTGACATCACTGATTATTTTCCCCTACCTCTGATCCATCAGAACAATAACCCCCAAAAAACGGATCCTGTCTGTTGAGCATCTGCCTTCACTCGGTCAGCATTTGGTCGGTAATCTATCAGTATTGCTATTGCCAAAAAAAAAAAAAAACAGGAGTGGATCCAAGACAGAGATGACAGGTGAATGAGGCGACCACAGAGTGGCCCAATGACAGAGTCTGTAGGTGGTGTCAGCATCAGGAGGATGCCACAGTGTGGCACAATGACAGCGTGGAGGTGGCGGCAGCATCAGGAGGCCACAGAGTGGCACAATGACAAAGTGTGGAGGTGGCAGCAGCATCATCAGGAGACCACAGAGTGGCAAGGTGATGCAGTCTGGAGGTGACAGCAGCATCAGGAGACCACAGAGTGGCAAGGTGACATAGTGTGGAGGTGACAGCAGCATTAGGAGACCACAGAATGGCAAGGTGACATGGTGAGGAGGTGGCAGCATCATCAGGAGACCACAGAGTGACTCGGTGACAGAGTGGGGAGGTGGGTGGAAATAACAGTACCAGCTAGAGATGGTGGGTGAAAGAAGGAGCACTTCATCAGGCATCAGACGGGTGGCAGCATCAGAATAGTAGCTGAGGCAGGTAGCCAGAAGAAACCAGTCTCTTTTGTCAAAGTGTTGGTATGGCCCCATGGATTATCTACTCTGATGCATCAGGCATTGGTGGGTGGAAATCCTGGCTGACAAAGGTCACTCTCCACATTTTGGGTGGACAGGAGAGTTCTCATTGGGGTAACTATGGCCCAAACCGCATTAAAAACATCCGCTCAGATGCCACACTACTGGACGGGCAGGGCACCTTTTCCAGGGCAAACTCTGCTAGTTGCGGCCACAAACCCAGTTTAGCTGCCCAGTAGTCCAGCGGCTCTTCAATGTAGGGTGGCATGGTACTGTCCAAGTATGCCACCACCTGCTGGTTCAGGTCCTGCTCCAGGTCTAGCTGCCGCTGATGAGTAGTTTCTTCACTAGGCCAGTGAAGAAATCTTCTGATCAGTGACCCTAGACTCAAGTTGCTGCTGATGGAGCTGGAACTGCTCCTACCCTCCCACCCTGCCACAGCAGCCATGGCAGAAGATCGTGAGTGCAGAGGCCTCCCCCCGGTCAGACCTGCCCAGCAAACGAGGTGCAGAACAGGGTGACACCCCCCTGCCCAGCACATGTGGTATGATGGAGGGGCACTGTGAATTGACCCTACAGTGTAGGATCAGGACACGGTGGAGAATGAGGAGGCAGAGGCGGACATTGTCGCAGGACCAACGGCGCGAGAACGTGGAGGCGGAAGCGGTATTACCTGGCAAAGTTGCTGGTGTGGCTGTGCAGGAACCACATTTACCCAACCGACCAATTTTCCCAGAAAAGGCTGTATCACAAGCAAGTTTCACCACTGAATGGCTAATAGACGTAATTTGGTTCATACAGAAGAAAGTCTACCAGCACCCATCAATTTTCCCTTATTCTTTTTCCTGATAATACACCCCAAAAAAATAAATATAACAATCACAATTCACCGCATGAAAGTCTGATAGGACGTAAGTATCTATCCTATTAATACACCCTGTAAATGGCTGTTGTACAATTGAGCTTCATCGCTGAACGGCAAATGTTTTTTTTTGCCACTAATACGCACTAATAAGGGCTTGCAATTTTCTCACTTTAACACGTAACGTTAATAAGCTCTTTTTCTTTTTCCCCCCTAATACACACCAAAAAGAGCTTTAGAACATATCCGCTGAATGGCAAATACATATATATATATTTTTGCCACTAATACATGCCAAAAAGGGCTTTAGAACATATAACTGCACCGCTGAACGGCAAATATATATTTCTTTTGCCACTAATACACGCCAAAAAGAGCTTTAGAACATATCCGCTGAGCGGCAAATATATATATATTTTTTTTTCGCCACTAATAGATGACAAAAAGGGCTTTAGAACATATAACTGCACCGCTGAAGGGCAAATATATTTTTCTTTTTTCCACTTATACATGCCACAAAAGTTTTAACAACATATAACTGCACCGCTGAACAGCAAATATATTTTTTCTTTTTTCCACTTATACACACCACAAAAGGCTTTAGAATACATAACTGCACCGCTGAACGGCAAATATATTTTTATTTTGCCACTATTACACTCCAAAATGGGCTTTAGAACATATAACTGTAACGCTAATTGGCAAATATATTTTTCTTTTTTCCACTTATACACGCTGCAAAAGGCTTTTGAATATATGACTAAACCGCTGAATGGCAAAAAAAAAATTCTTTTTTCACTTATACACGACACAAAAGGCTTTAGAATATAGAACTGCACCGCTGAACGGCAAATATATTTTTCTTTTTTGAACTTATACACACCACAAAAGGCTTTAGAATATATGACTAAACGGCAAATATATATATTATTTTCTAGAGATTGCGAGTTGATACTTGCGCTGCCGTATGTAAATTAATTCTCTATTCCCCCGCTAAATTGTAGCCGGGGCCACTGCTAGGATATAGATCAAAAGCCCCCTGATAAGACTTTGCAAATATCAAATTGATTTTATACACAAAGTATATCCGCGCGGACTTGTATTTATTTAAACAAGGGCTGTTGTAACTGCACATACAGGCTATGTCCCTACCTTAACTCTGGTGGTTTCGCCGTGTTTAAAAAGTCCGTCGGTGTGACACTCCTTTGCTTGTTAGCAGGGCTGAAGGTCTTCTGCTCCCCTGTTGTACACACCGCCCCGGCCGGTGGCAGACGTGCATGCACAGGAGCCGCTGTGAGAACGGGGAACGTGTGACGTCACAAGGTTCCTACTGGTAACTCCGTGGGACCAACTTAATCCGACGTGTTTCGGGGCCTTCGGGCTCCTTCGTCAGGGATGTCCCTGAGGAAAGAGCCCGAAGGCCCCGAAACGCGTCTGAGTGTAACACCAACGGACCTATATGTTATTTTCCACTTATACACCACAAAAGGCTTTAATACATATAACTGCACCGTTGAAGGCAAATATATTTTCTTTTTTCCACTTATACATGCCACAAAAGGCTTTAAACATGTAACTGTACCACTGAACGGCAAATATATATATTATTTTCTACTTATACATGCCAAAAAAGGCTTTAGTATATATAACTGCACCACTAAATGGCAATGTTTTTTTTCTTTTTTCACTTATACACGACACAAAAGGCTTTAGAATATAGAACTGCACCGCTGAACAGCAAATATATTTTTCTTTTTTCCACTTATACACACCACAAAAGGCTTTAGAATATATAACTGCACCGCTGGATGGCAAATTTATTTTTATTTCATCACTATTACACTCCAAAAAGGGCTTTACAACATATAACTGCACCGCTGAATGGCAAATATATTTTTCTTTTTTCCACTTATACACGACACAAAAGGCATTAGAATATATAACTGCACCGCTGAACAGCAAATATATTTTTCTTTTTTCCATTTATGCACACCAGAAATGGCTTTAGTACTTATAACTGCACCGTTGAAGGCAAATATATTTTCTTTTTTCCACTTATACACGCCACAAAAGGCTTTAGAATATATAACTGCACCAGTGAACGGCAAATATATTTTTATTTTGCCACTATTACACTCCAAAAAGGGCTTTAGAATATATAACTGCACCGCTAAATGGCACATATATTTTTCTTTTTTCCACTTATACACGCTGCAGAAGGCTTTAGAATATATAACTGCACTGCTGAACGGCAAATAGATTTTTATTTTGACACTATTACACTCCAAAAAGGGCTTTAGAACATATGACTGCACCGCTGAATGGAAAATAAATTTTTCTTTTTTCCACTTATACACGACACAAAAGGCCTTAGTACATATAACTGCACCGTTAAAGGCAAATATATTTTCTTTTTTCCACTTATACACGCCACAAAACGCTTTAGAACATATAACTGCACCGCTGAATGGCAAATATATTTTTACTTTGCCACTAATACACAACAAAAAGGGCTTCAGAACATATAACTGCACCGCTAAACGGCAAATATGTTTTTATTTTGCCACTAATACACGACAAACAGGGCTTTAGAACATACACTGCCTGTTCAAAAAGAAAGTCGCCACCTGGATTTAACTAAGCAAATAGGTATGAGCCTCCTTTTGGATAATTACTGCATGTGCGATTATCTTTCAGCTGGCAACAAGTTATTTAACCCCAACTGGGGCAATTAGTTGCTTCTCATTTCTTAAACAGCCATATGGAAAGACACATCTCGTGGTTAGAGATGAGCGAACTTTAAAAAAAAGTCCGGCGTTCGGGTTGTGGTAAGTCGCGCATCCTGCTATGGATTCCACTATAGCAGGATATGGAATCCATAAGGGGCGGCTGCCACCAACCTGAACTGTTGAACAGCCGAAGGACCTAGGGTGACGTCACTGTCATGTGATCAGTGCAGAGGGCGTGGCTCAGCACTGGATTTGATCCCGTGCTGAGCCACGCCCCCTACACTGATCACATGACGGTGATGTCACCCCAGGTACTTCGTCTGTTCAACAGTTCTGGTTGGTGGCAGCCGCCCCTTTTGGATTCCATATGCCGTTAAAGTGGAATCCATAACGGGATGCGCGACTTACCACAACCCGAACGCCGGACTTTTTTTTAAAGTTCGCTCATCTCTACTCGTGGTCGTTGAAAAGATGTTAGTCTGTTTGAGAAGGGTCAAATCATTGGCATGCATCAAGCAGAGAAAACATCTAATGAGATTGCAGAAACTACTTAAATTGGATTAAGAACTGTCCAACGCATTATTAAAAGCTGGAAGGGTAGTGGGGATCCATCGTATTTGAGGAAGAAATGTGGCCGGAAAAAAATCCTGATTAATTGTGATTGGCGATCACTTAAAGTATAACTGTCAAATTTTTTTTCTTTTTACTATTGGATTTTGGTGATTAATATGACCTTGTTGGCCCTGTTTTAATTTCTGATTGTTTAATAAATAACCCCTAAAAGCCACCTAAAAGTCCCCAGTATTGGCTATTTTTACCTGAGATTAAAATCAGGTTGCTATGCTCCTTCCGTCTACCAGTTGAGGACAGAGCCGCTGCATGCACTGGGAACTGATAGTGAGTCAACATTGTAAGGGAATGTATAAAAAGCCAGGTTCTTCCTGACAGGAGATAACAGTGCTGGGCTGTGTGTGTGAACTTCTCCACATGCCTGTGCTTGGCAGACACTCCCTTAGCAGTGCTGGACAATGTACAGCCCAGAGTGATATGGCTGCTCAGTGTATAAATGAAAGTCTTATCTGATAGGAGGAGAGCTTGAAGGAGAGGACTACAGGCTTCAGCCAGACCTGGAAATTTAACTGCAAGACCCCCTATACAGAGCTGGTCTTCACTAACTTCACTGCAGGCGTCCTATGGATTAGGCTCAGGGCTGAAGGCGGCCATTTTAACAGAATAGTGAAATTGCAGTTTTATGCAGACTGGTTGCTAAGGGCTGAATCTTATTAAATAAGGGGTAAGTAAGTCTAATAGTTATTGATTCAGAAATATTATCATATTAGTAACTACATATATGAAAACTATAATTAGGGTCTAAATGTGACAGTTATCCTTTAAACGTTTGGTGAAATCAAATCGAAGAAAAACAACAGTAGAACTCAGGGCAATGTTTAATAGTGAAAGTAAGAGCATTTCCACACGCACAATGTGAAGGGAACTCAAGGGATTGGAACTGAATAGCTGTGTAGCCGTAAGAAAACCACTAATCAGTGAGGCAAACCAGAAAAAAAGGCTTCAATTTGCTAGGGAGCATAAAGATTGGGCTCTGGAGCAATGGAAGAAGGTAATGTGGTCTGATGAGTCCAGATTTACCCTGTTCCAGAGTGATGGGTGCATCAGGGTAAGAAGAGAGGCAGATGAAGTGATGCACCCATCATGCCTAGTGCCTACTGTACAAGCCTGTGGGGGCAGTGCTATGATCTGGGCTTGCTGCAGTTGGTCAGATCTAGGTTCAGCAATAGAGTTGAGCGAACACCTGGAAGTTCGGGTTCGCCGGCTCGGCCGAACTTCAATGCAAATTCGAGTTCGGGACCCAAACTTGACCCGAACTTCAAGTCAATGGGGGCCCGAACTTTGTGGCACTAAAATGGCCCTACAAAAGTCCTGGAAAGGGCTAGAGGGCTGGAAATAGTAGCAAAATGGGGGTAAGAGTAGGACAAGTGCTCTGCAAACAAATGTTGATAGAGAAATAACTTAAAATAACATAAAATACATAAAAATAAAAAATAAATGTTCTAAACCTGAGCACAAGTGAGTGACAGTGGCACCTGCCACCCCACAAACAGAGGATGTGGCAGCAACGCCACCACATTTTTCACCGTCACAAAGCATCTCTACACTATCCCATGGAAGCGTTCAGCTGTCCATCTCCCAATTAGAAAAAGAAATAGAAGGAGTACCCCCCCCTATCCACGCGCGATCCCTGGCCCTGAATGCCAGGATTTCAAAATTCATGGTCCTTTGAAATGCTGTCATTCTCTCTGGTGGAGATGGATGGAGACTTTTAAAAAGCTTATGGCGGTGGCTGTCCCACAGTACGTGGTTCCCAGCCACCACTACTTTTCCAGGCGAGCCATCCCTTCCCTGCACAACCAAGTGGCAGACAAAATCAGGTGTGCACTGCGCAACGCCATCTGTGGCAAGGTCCACATAACCACCAATATGTGGACCAATAAGCACAGGCAGGGAAGTTATATCTCCCTAACAGCACACTGGGTAAATGTAGTGGCAGCTGGGCAAGAGGCGGATAGCAGTTTGGCGCATGTACTTCCGCCCCGAGGATTGCAGGGCATTTCTATTTGCTTCCTGTTGCCTTCTACTCCGCTTTCTCCTCCTCTACCACCTTCTCATCCTTTCAGTGTAACACCTTCACCACCAATATCAGCACAGCCAAGGGGAAACGACAGCAGGCTGGTCTGAAACTCATCTGTTTGGGGGGCAACCCCACACCGCGCAGGAGCTATGGACGGGCATGGAACAACAGACCGATGAGTGGTTGGTGTCACTGAGCCACAAGCCCGGTCTGCAATAATGGGTGAAATCTAGTAGCAGCTCTGGGCCAAGCCGGTTTGACACACATCCCTTGCCTGGCGCATGTGATGAATTTGGTGGTGCAGAGGTTTCTGAAAAATTATCCCGATATGTCAGAGCTGCTGCAGAAAGTGCGGGCCATCTGTGTGCGCTTTCAGTGTTCTCACTCTGCTGCTGCTCGTCTGTCTGTGCTGCAGCGTAACTCATATGAGCCGCAGATGTGGCAGGCAAATCATTTTATTAACTTTGTCGGTTAGATTGTCGGGTAACATTTCCACGGTTATCAGGACTTTTTATTATAAATCGTAACAAAAACTATACAAGGAACATTTCAAAAAGAGAAAATTAACCTGCCCAGACTCTTACCCTACACCCCCCCCTCCTTTTTTTTACTCAAAGCACTCATTAATGCCCATTCACAAACTATTTACAAATTTACTTATAAACATATTTAAATAACTATAAGTCAGATAAACAAAATAAACAAACAAAACTATATACATGCCTTACCCTTAAAGGGCTTCTTTCACCCCCAAAATGCATTTTTCATCAGCTGATGAGAAATCAGGGCCAGCGGCAGGAAAGCGCTCGCTGGCCCTGTCTATCAAGAGGAGAGGGGGCGTGTCGGCAACTGGAGGATGCGGCGGCTAACAGCATATTTGCATATAATAAAAGTAAGAATTTTAAAAGAACGAAATCACAGGGGAATGTAAGAAAAGTATGTTTGAGATCAGCTGACATTAGCAAATAGATAATGTCAGCTGATGAAAAATGCATTTGGGGGGTGACAGAAGCCCTTTAACTTATAAGGCCAATCATATACAAGTGGCTCGGAGGGTAGGTTCCTGCACCAATATAGGCCAGGTACACAATTGTCCAGCCAGGGCACAGTTCTGGAGAAGGAGGAGAAGAAACCGTGTTCACAGCAGGTTCGCACCCAAAGCAGCTCACGGCCATCACCTGAGAGTGGCTGGGGGGATACGGAGGACACAGATGATACACCTCCCACAGAGGACAGCTTGTCGTTGCTTCTGGGCAGCCTGGCAAACATGAGCGACTACATGCTGCAGTGCCTGTGCAACGACTGCCGAGTTGCCAATATTCTAACTTGTGCAGATTACTGGGTGGCCACTCTTCTGGATCCCCGTTACAAGAACAACATGCCGTCCTTAATTCTGTCACTAAAACGTGATCGGAAGAAGCCAACGCTGGTAGATGTGCTGCTGATTGCATTCACACCTGACACCGGGGGCTCAGTGGAAGCACAAGGCTAAAGCAGAGGATGAGAAGGAAGAAGTCACCAACGCAGCTGGGTCACCGCCCGCACCTCAGAAGGCAGGGTTAGCATAGCCAAAATGTTGAAAAGCTTTGTCACCATGCCACAACAACCAGCACCACCAGCAGATATGGAACGTCTTAGCAAGAGGCAGCATTTTCGCAAAATGGTTGAATAGTATCTGTGCACACGCCTACAAGTACTGACTGATGGGCCTTCCCAGGGTCATAGCTACAATGGAAGTAGGGAAAGCGGCTGCTTTGGTGCCCTGACCTAGAAGGGGCCCATCCAGGAGGAGGAGGACTAAAAGACTTTGCCAGGGCCCCCTCAACAGTATTATACAAATAAATTATATACAATGGCGGTATAGACAGTATTGAAAATGGATGGAACAACTGCCTGGTCTGAGAGAGCGATCTTTAGTAGCCACAGGAATGGGGGCAGCATGAAAGGAAGGGGTTGCGAAGCAATTACTGGGGGAGGGGGGCCCCATTCAAAAATTTGCTGCTTGGCCCAGTCATTTCTAGCTACGCCACTGGGTCTGCTGCATTATACTTCTGGGTCTCTAAATTGGGGACATGGATACCGGCCTCACCCAACCATTGTTATACTACATCGCACTTACACTTTGTTTTCTTTTTTATATTTCCCAATGTTTTGGGGTATACCCCAATTTATAAAAAAAAAAAAGAAAACAAAACACGTTGTTGTCGACCTTTGGCTTCACAGCCAAAAAAGGCTTTATGTCAGGCAACAATGTAAACGCTAATTGTAATGAACTAAGTTCCATGTCTGTTATGCAGTGCAGGGGTACTTTGAAAGAAAGAAGGGGTACAGATCAACCAACAATCTGAACGCCACCTAATTTACAGCATATATTTCCCAGTCAGGTATGCAGGGCAGGGGTAGTTTGAAAGAAAAAAGGGGTCATGGAGCGTTCCCGTCATCAGGCATCTATTTGCCCCGCTAAAGGATTATTTTAAAAGTGTATAGAAGCCACAAGATCCTTGTGGCTTCTATACACTTTTAAAATAATCCTTTAGTGGGGCAGATGATTTATCATGGAGACATCATGGAGACTTTACAGCATATAACTACAGCACCCAACAACGTTAACGCCACCGAATTTCCAGTCAGGAATGCAGTGCAGGGGTATTTTGAAAGAAAGAAGGTGTACAGATTACCTAACAATCTGAAGGCCACCTAATTTACTAAATATATTTCCAAGTCAGGGGTACTTTATGGCCCAAGAATGTAACATACGATTTTTAGAAATTTACCTCCCTGTCACATATGCAGAGCAGGGGTTTGTATACAGCAAAACTGGCAAAAATTCACCCACCAATGTAACAGATGATTTTTTGAAATTTACCACCCTGTCACTAGAGATGTCGCGAACATAAAATCTTCCGTTTGCGAACGACGAACGTAAACTTCCGCGAATGTTCGCGAACTGCTAACCACCATAGACTTCAATAGGCAGGCGAATTTTAAAACCCACAGGGACTCTTTCTGGCCACAATACTGATGGAAAAGTTGTTTCAAGGGGACTAACACCTGGAATGTGGCATGCTGGAGGGGGATCCATGGCAAAACTCCCATGGAAAATTAAGTAGTTGACGCAGAGTCGGGTTTTAATCCATAAAGGGCATAAATCACCTAACATTCCAAAATTGTTTGGAATAACATGCTTTAAAACATCCAGTGTGTGTATATGATCAGGTATGATGTTGTATCGATCAGGTAGTGTAAGGGTTACGCCCGCTTCACAGTGACAGACCAAATTGTGACAGACCAAACTCCCCGTTTAAAGCACCGCAAACAACCACAAACCGTCCATTTGCACAACCACAAACTCCCCATTTGCACAAGGTTGGATATCAAGCTAGCCATGTCCTTGTCCTCACTGATGTCATTGAAGGTCTCTTCCTCCACCCAGCCACGTACAACACCAAGAGTCCCCGAAAGGTGACAACAAGCTCCCTGGGACGCCTGTTGTGGTTGGTCTTCCACCTCCTCAAAGCCACCTTCCTCCTCTGACTCCTCTTCTTTAGACTCCTCTCTCTGCTTTGCCACAGATCCAGCAATTGACGATGACAAGGCTGCTTCTGGTGGTGATGGTGACCACAACTCTTCCTTTTCATGCTCATCTACGGCCTCATCCAGCACTCTTCGCAGGGCACGCTCCAGAAAAAACGCATATGGGATGAGGTCGATGATGTTGCCTTGGGTGTGACTGACCAGGTTTGTCACCTCCGCAAAAGGACGCATGAGCCCTTACCGCAAAGAGTTGTCAATAGTTGACACACTCATGACATAAATTTTATTCCTCAATGCGTCAATCTTGGTGTAGCGATGACTGTGCTCGTGTGCACGTTTGGGAGATTGCAGGCAAAGCCTATAGTCGTTCTGAGGTAGTTCAGTGACAGTTAAGTGACCCAGAAAACAATGATTCTGTAGTGTGGGCCTATTGTTGGCCTAGTAGGCTTTAATGATCACCTTAGATGATCACAAAGAAAATTAATGTTTTTTTCTATGAAAAATTATCCAGCCGATCTCATTGGTCTGTTCACAATGAAACAATGACCTTATCATCTGGGGTGTGCCAACATTGCCAACACACTCATAGAAGTGATCGCTTCATTGTGATACGCAAGCCCCTTCCCCACAACTAGGTAACGATCACGAAGGGTATTTGACACATGTATGTGCCTTTTTGTTTTGTTTTGTTTTTGCAGCCACAGTGCAGCACCAGAGGCCAGAAAAATTTGGCATGTACACATGCCTGAAAAATTAGGTATTGTTGCAGCCGCTGTTTTCCAAGCAGAAAGTGTACTAAAATATTGCAGCTTGAACCCTAGTTGGTGGCGGCGAAGTCATGCAAGTCATCCGGCATGCAGAGATTAAATACAGCAGTGTGGGGACCATTTTTAGCCCAAGGCATTTCATCAGGCCATTTTTAGTCAAATGTATCGCCCACTGTCAGTCCCTTCGGCATCCACACCTCATTCATCTTAATAAAGGAGAGGTAATCTAGACTTTTTTGACCTAGGAGAATTCTTTTGTCAGTGACAATACCTCCTGCTGTGCTGAAGGTCCTTTCTGACAGGACACTTGAAGCAGGGCAGGCCAGAAGTTCTATCGCAAATTGGGATAGCTCAGGCCACAGGTCAAGCCTGCACACCCAGTAGTTAAGGGGTTCATCGCTCCTCAGAGTGTCGATATCTGCAGTTAAGGCGAGGTAGTCTGCTACCTGTCGGTCGAGTCGTTCTCTGAGGGTGGACCCCGAAGTGCTGTGGCGATGCGTGGGACTTAAAAAGCTCTGCATGTCCTCCATCAACAACACGTCTGTAAAGCGTCCTGACCTCTCCAGGGTGGTCGTGGTAGGAGGAGGATTACTTTCACCTCTTCCCCTGTTAGATTCCCGTTGTGCTGTGACATCACTCTTATACGCTGTGTAAAGCATACTTTTGGAACTGCTGCATCCTTTCCGAATTCCGGTAATTCGGTAACATTTCAGCCACTTTCTGCTTATACCAGGGGTCTAGTAGCATGGCCACCCAGTACAGGTCGTTCTCCTTCAGCCTTTTATATGAGGGTCCCTCAACAGGCATGACAGCATGAAAGACCCCATTTGCACAAGGTTGGATGCCGAGCTACTCATCTCCCGTTCCTCGTCCTCACTGATGTCATTGAAGGTCTGTTCTTCCCTCCAGCTACGTACAACACCACGGGTCCCAGATAGATGACAACAAAGAGCACCCTGGGATGCCTGCTGTGGTTGGTCTTCCTCCTCCTCAAAGCCACATTCCTCTTCTGACTCCTATTCCTCAGACTCCTCTTCCAGCGTTGCCGCAGGTCCAGCAAGCGATGATGATAAGGCTGTTTCTGGTGGTGATGGTGACCACAACTCTTCCTCTTCACGCTCATCTACAGCCTGATCCAGCACTCTTCGCAGGGCACACTCCAGGAAGAAATCAAATGGAATGAGGTCGCTGATGGTGCTTTCGGTGCGATTGACCAGGTTTGTCACCTCCTTAAAAGGACACATGAGCCTACAGGCATTGCGCATGAGCGTCCAGTAACGTGGTAAAAAAATACCCAGCTCCGCAGAGGCTGTACTAGCACCCCGGTCATACAAATTTTTGTTGACGGTTTTGTCTTGTTGAACATTAGGAGTGTTGAATTCCAACGTGTCGGGCTGTCGCAAATCAAGCGCCTCACTGGCATTTTTCACCGCTGAATATCGGAAAAGTGCGCCATGGCCGTGTAGGAACGCCTGAAATGGCCACACACCTTCCTGGCCTGCTTTAGAACGTCAGGTAAGCCTGGGTACTTACATACAAAGCGTTGTACGATCAGATTAAGCACATGTGCCATGCACGGCACATGTGTCAACTTGCCCAAATTCAATGACGCCAACAGATTGCTTCCGTTGTCACACACCACTTTGCTGATCTCCAGTTGGTGCGGGGTCAGCCACTGATCCACCTGTGCGTTCAGAGCAGACAGGAGTGCTGGTACGGTGTGACTCTCTGCTTTCAGGCAAGTCAACCCCAAGATGGCGTGACACTGTCGTATCCGGGATGTGGAATAGCCCCTGGGGAGCTGGGGGGGGGTGCATTTGATGTAGAGCAAGATGCAGCAGCAGAAGAGGACTCAGCCGAGGAGGTTAGTGAAGAGGATAGAGTTGGAGGAGTAGAGGAGATGGCAGCAGGCCTGCCTGCAAGTCATGGCGGTGTCAGCAACTCCGCTGCAGAGCCACGGATTCCATGCTTGGCAGCCATCAGCAGGTTTACCGAATGCACAGTGTACATGATATACCTGCCTTGACCGTGCTTTGCAGACCAGGTATCAGTGGTCAGATGGACCCTTGCCCCAGCACTGTGTGCCAGACATGCCATGACTTATTTTTCCACAATAGAGTACAGGTTGGGGATTGCCTTTTGTGAAAAAAAAATTCGGCCGGGTACCTTCCACTGCGGTGTCTCAATAGCTACAAATTTTTGCCTCAGACTCCACCAGCTTGTATGGTGAAAGCTGGCGGGCTAAGAGTTCCAAAAGCCAGCTGTCAGACGTCGGGCAAGGGGGTGACTCTGTGACATTGGCTTCTTACGCTCAACTATTTCCTTGACAGACACCTGACTGTGGGCAGATGAGCAGGAACTGCAGAAGGTGAGTGGCGGGTGGTTGAGATTGGGCAAGGAGGACAGCAGTGTTTTACGTGGCTGAAGATGCTGGATCAGGAGGAGGATGGTGGCTTTGAGTTTGTGTGCTGCTTGTATTCATCATGTGTTGATCCCATAGGCGTTTGTGATGTGAGATCATGTGCCTTCACAAAGCAGTTGTACCTAGGTGGGTGTGGGACTTCCCACGACTCAGTTTCTTTTGGCACAGGCTGCAAATGGCAAAAAAACTCTAAAACGAGAGAGAGAACATGCGTGTCCTCAATAGTGGAAGATAGCATTAATAATAATATGATCTTAATAAAGTGCAATGTGCAAGTTCAAAATACAGTACTACTACTTACAACATATACCATATAATAATATATATGCAGTACAATATACGTATCCAATGATAATGTGTATTCAATACAATATACATGATAGATCATCATGTCATAAAATGGGAATAGTAGACATAGCATAGATATAATAATAAGAATTAATAAAAAAAAAAAATAATATGTTATTAACCCCAGTGAAAACAAAATAAAGTGCTGGTGCTTAGTGCCATGCAGTGCAAGTGACAAACGTGATACAAAAGAAAAGTGACAAATATTAGCTCTCAACGAGCTCTAAAAAAGTAGCAAATGATGCCAAATGCAATGTGCACACTGAGGCATGTCTCTGAAGGCTCAAGGACCCATATCCATATAGGGTTTGGTTTCCAAAAATTAGTCCTGGATTTGTTGTAGCTGATAAGGATCAATATCAATATCTAATAGTCCCCCGTTATTTTATCTCCCCTCGTGTTGCAGGACAAGGCACAGTCTCACAGGGTAACCATCAGGGGTACAACATCAGTTTTTCTAGAAAGTAATAACATGACAGGATGACTGTTAGTAGAAAAATAGTAAACTGATAAGTTAAACAGTTAAAATAACCATATCTTAAATATATAAAAAAAAAAACATAACAAACTGTTAAAAATAAACAATGTGCCGGAAACCCAACAACCTCAGACCGGAGGCCAACCACGGAGCCGAGCACAACCTTGCACTAGGAGGTTGAGCCACTCTGTCATACCACATTCACTACAAAAAAGGAACAAAGCTATTTCCTTCATTGAGTCGAAAGGGGAACACTGTTTTTAGGGTGTAAATCCACTTTGTCTCCTTCTGTCCCAGGATTCTTCTCCAATCACCACCTCTTGGGGAGATGATGACCCAGTCGATACCTCTAAAGAGGGATCCATCACAGTTTTGCTTGTCTTTAAAGTGTCTGGCCACTGTCTTCAACTGTGTACGTCCATGTGTGTAATGCTGCCTGACTGAGACATATCACTGTTATCTACATCCTCTGCCAATTATTATTGTGCAACACTCATTTCTTCCAAATGTTGTGTAAATAAATCCTCTGACAGATCAAATGAAGCGACTGTGGTGCTAGTGTTGGTGGTGGCGGCGGACAGGCGATTGGTAACTTGAGAGGTGCCCGAAGCTGAGCTGGAGGAGGATGATGCGTCAAGGTTCCAAGCGGAAGCTGTAGAAGATTGGGTGTCCTGTGTAAGCCAGTCAACTATGTCCTCAGAATTTTTTGAGTTCAGGGTATGTGGCCTCTGAACACTGGGCATTATTCTAGGGCCAAAGGAAATCACAGCACCACGACGGCCCCTGTGGGGTGGCCTGCCTCTGCCTGTCATTTTTTTTTTTTGATTAGTGGTACTATGCGTGCAGGGTACTGTGCCACCCTATATGAGTGGTGGGCACTGGCAGTGGGCACAGTACAGTCTGTGGGCCTGACACACACTGACAGGCAACTGAAATTATATTAAAGGGTAAAAATTAAATGACTTTTTTTTATCTGCAAGGTACTGTGCCACCCGATATGAGTGGTGGGCAGGGGGCACAGTACAATCAGTGGGCCTGACACACTGGCAGGCAACTGAAATTATATTAAAGGGTAAAAATTAAATGACTTTTTTATCTACAAGGTACTGTGCCACCCCATATGAGTAGTGGGCACTGGCAGTGGGCACACTACAGTCTGTGTGGGCCCGACACACAATGGCAGGCAACTGAAATTACATTAAAGGGTAAAAATTAAATGACTTTTTTTATCTGCAAGGTACTGTGCCACCCGATATGAGTGGTGTGCACACAGTACAGTCTGTGGGCCTGCGGCCTCTCACACACGGGAAGGCAACTGCAATATAATATATATATAAAAACGAAAAAAAAGACTGATGTACCAGCTCTAAAAAGGGCTTTTTGGGGTGCTGTTAGGACGCTGTCCTTACAGCAGATGAGTCTTTGACGACTGGAGTGGATACAGAACACTAGTAGCTAATGCTTTCCCTAGAATCCCTATATTAATTCAGCAGCAGCAGCAGCACTCTCCCTGCTCTAACTAACACTGCAGCTTCAGAATGAATCTAAAATGGATGCTGTCCTTGCTTTTTGATAGGAGGTGGGAGGGACTGGGAGGACTGAATGAGCCCTATCTCATTGTTTATACAATGAAGGGAGCCCTCTCATTGTATAAAGGTGTAATGTTAAATAAAGTTTTCTTACCTGACAACAGGGCAACGGTGAAGGCCACGGTCTTTTGATCGGGTGCCATCCTGCTCTCCTGGGATTGGTGGTCCTTGCAACGGTCCCCACGAGCGGCAGGCTATAAAAGAAGAGGAACAACGGTTAATGCGCACTCACGTCGCAGAATTCATCTGATCCCGCCCACCCTCCGCTGGATGTTTCGGGAAGGGTTCCTTCGTCGCGTTGCTCTGTTATGGGGTAAGTCACTCACCAGTGAGCGGACATTGTATTTATTTGTATTTTTGTTAATAGTAATTTAGGCAAATAACAGAACATCGCGGCCTCTTTTTGCCACAAAACTTATTGGTATGTTATTACTACTTATGAAGTTTAATAAATCAGTTATGAATATTGGAAGTGTAGTGTGGTATTTTAGATAGAAACTAGGCCACCATGTGTCTGCTGACTGTGAGGTACAGGGTCAAAGTTTGCTTAATGATAATGTATATGTGGCGGACTGAACATTGCATATGTTCGCCCGCCGTGGCGAACGCGAAGAAGCGATGTTTACCGGGAACTGTTCGCCAGCAAATAGTTCGGGACATCGCTACCCGTCACTTATGCAGAGCCAGGGTTTTTATATGGCAAAACTGGCAAAATGTCACCCATCAATGTAACAGATGATTTTTAGAGATTTACCTCCCGGTCACTTATGCAGAGCAG
The DNA here is from genome assembly GCA_033119425.1 of Bufotes viridis. Classification (NCBI taxonomy): domain Eukaryota; kingdom Metazoa; phylum Chordata; class Amphibia; order Anura; family Bufonidae; genus Bufotes; species Bufotes viridis. The sequence continues at coordinate 399,650,552 of CM065592.1, read as the reverse complement.
GGGTTTGTACACGGCAAAACTGGCAAAAAAAACAGTTTTCAGCATTGTATGCAAAAGTGCTCTGTGGCACAACAGGACGTGTTTATTCCACCAACTACAGAAATGCTCTATGTCACCGCAAAATTATAAAACAGGTTTTTCAGCGGTGTATGCAAAGGTGCTCTGTGGTACGACAGTGTGGGTTGATTACAGCAACTACTGAAGTGCACAATGTCACCGCTAAATTTTAAAATAGGTTTTTCAGCGGTGTATGCAAACGTGCTCTGTGGTACTACAGTACGGGTTTATTCCATTTTCACACATGGATTGGTCACCACAGAGTCCAGAGCTTAACCCCATTGAGAATCTTAGGGATGTGCTGGAGAAGGCTTTGTGCAGCGGTCAGACTCTACTATCCTCAATGCAAGATCTTGGTGAAAAATTAATGCAACACTGGATGGAAATAAATCTTGTGACATTGCAGCAGCTTATGATCAAAGCTAAAGGCGGTCGAACGAAATATTAGAGTGTGTGCTTTTTTTTCTGTAGCGACTTTTTTTTGGACAGGCAGTCTATAACTGCACCGCTGAACGGCAAATATATTTTACTTTTGCCACTAATACATGGCAAAAAGTGCTTTAGAACATATAACTGCACCGCTAAACAGCAAATATATTTTACTTTTGCCAATAATACACAACAAAAAGGGCTTTAGAACATATAACTGCACCGCTGAACGGAAAATATATTTTTCTTTTGCAACTAATATACGCCAAAATGGGTTGTAATTTTCGCACTTCATCACACAACGGCTAATATGCCCTTTTCCCCACTAATACAAGCCAAAAAATGCTTTAGAAAATATAACTGCACTGCACAAGGGCAAAATAAGACTTAGAAATATTTATTTGTAATAAACCTTGTAATGGCTGTATCAAACAGCACTTGCACCCTAATAACAAGAACGGCTTGCTGGAATTACAGAGCTGTATATGGTATACAGGTGTAATCGGATTGTTCCTGTTACCCAGGCTGTAACCTCCCCTACTGAACCCTGTTCTGCTTTAATTCTGTGGAATGATTCCACCCTATCCTTTCCCTAAACCTTAAATAATATTTGCTTGTACTTGTAAATCGTTTTTTAAGCACAATTAAGTTTTTTTCTAGCACTGTCCCTAGCACCTGCTGACGTCTCTCCCTGCACTAAGTACACTGGAAAATGGATGAATCCAAGAGGCTATTTATAGGGCTGTGACATCACAGTGCTGGCTGTCTTCTGATTAGCTGCATGCATGGCATTATGGGTGATCCCATTTTCCTAGAGTTCCTTACTCCATGTCCTCACACCGTCAGCAGCCAGGTTTTTAGACGCCAGTCTTAATAAACCAGTGCGCTGGTGGTAGATCAGCCCAAGTTATGATGAGGTGGCGGCCTCTACATAACTTCGGCATATCCACCACTGGTCTAAATCTACGCCAGCTTCCTTGTTGGCTTAAATTTAGACAATTTTCTTCATGCCTAAAACACACAAAGAAAATGATAAATGAAAAATGATAAAGGAATACGCCAAAAATACGCCAAAATTTCTGTTAGTAAATGACCCCCATGACTGCTTTATTGAAGACAAAAAGGATAACATGATGTGCACATCTCTTACACATTTCAAACTGTATAAGAGTTCACAACTAAAGTCACTGCTATATGCCTGTGTCGATATTGAGTGAAAACAAAAGCTAAGTTCCGAAATCACATGGTAGACTGTTTAATGCAATGCATCTAGAATGTATATAGTACTATAAACAAGGCAAGGTGATAATCAAAATAAATGACGAAAATCATAAAATGTATATTGCAAAAATAGTGTGTATCTATCCCATGTATGATTCTACTGGTAAATCTGGCAAAAGTACAAAAAGATCAGATTTCAGATTTAAATTGTGTGGCATAGCTGTGAACACTCAGTAGGACGAGGAAGGACCTTCTCTTGTCTCTTCCACTATTGGGCTTATTAACCCTCTCCAAAGCTATCACTTTTAGATTATTTGTATTGCACCAATGTTTAGCCTTAAAATGTTTGGACTGACAGGATAAAGTGCAGCTAATAGCACTTGTGGTATCTGCTCCAGCTTTATGTTATGCACTTTTTAGTGTACATGTAGTATACACTCCACACATAGGATCGTGTACACTGAATGTGTAATGTTCATATGGGTTTATACTGGATTCCATGTAAACGGCCCATAAATGTTTCATGATTTTAACCATATTGTCGTATTGTAAACTATACAGAGCAGAAAAAGTTAAAGTGGTCGTTTTTAAGGTTGTTTTACCCATGTTGGTAAATAGACTACTCTGCTTTTCGAATTGGCAATCTCTTTGGCTGTTATCAAACATCTCAGTGTAAATACGAACTTTTAGTCTGGCATCGCATTTTGTTCCTGGAAAAGTGATGTTTCTGGAGAACAAAACCTCTCACCCAAATATATTTTCTTGTTGGAAGATTACAGATAGCATTGCAAGTTGCCTGATATTGGTTTGTGGTATAATTTTGTAACATGATGGAGTCCATGACCTTCAAAACCACTTTGGAATCCTTAATTAATCCTGGGATCCTGGTTATAAGTGGTTGAAGTAGATCATCGAACCACCTGCTTCATCTTTTGGTGAGTGAATCAATGCCAGAGACTGTGAGACTATCAGATGTAAGGCTGGGAGAAAAATATTTTTGTGGAACTTTGGGGGGGCATGAAAAATATGTGAGAAAGAAAGGGTTTGGAATGGCTTCTCTGTATCTGTAGAAAAAATTGTGTACTGTTGTTCAATAATAGGATCTTTTAGACTTTTAAAAGTTCAATGTGGATAGCTGTTCCTCCAACATTTAATTATTTTTGCCCAAAATGTTTTTTTCCTTTGCAGGGATGGATGCAGCAATATTTTAATGTCTGATTTAAAATGGCATTTGAGGGTCAAAGTGTGAATAAATCGGTTTACTCCTTCCAGCCTTTGTAATTGCAGGTCATGAACAAATGTAGTCCAATAGGCAAAAGTTGCAATCTCCTAAAAAAAAAAAAACGTAGCCAAACATTTGATTGGTGCAGATACCAGATCAAGTACTATTAGTCACGCTTTATCCAGTGCATCCAGACAAGAATAAACATCAGGACAACAAAATTGTTAAAAAGTGATAGCAGTGCAGAGGGTTAATATGGCCAAAAGTGGAGGAGACGGGAGGTGGTCTTTCCATATTCAAGAAGCCTACTTTAGAGACAGACCACACAGTTTAAATCTGAATCTGATCTTTTATATTTTACCAGAGTTCGCAATGAAATCATATATGTGATGGATGCAAGCCATTTTGGCCTTATATATTGTATGTTTTTCTTGTTGCATTTCGAATAATACTTTGCCTTGTTAAGAGTAGCATAGATATTTCAGGTTCATTAAGCATTCTACCATGAGATCTAGTTGGAGCTTTTACTCTATATCTACAGTGACTTTAACTATGACTAAGAACTTATACAGAGTTCAAAATGTGTCAAAAACTACTGCTCCAAAATGTACCCATCATGTTTTTAGATTTTTTCTTACTATGTTTTTAAACTGACATGCATGCTAGAGCAACTTTTGGATTTTAAACAAAAAGCTATGTGCCAATGGCCTTTGTTACATGTAATGGTTTCCTGCGAGTTAGAGTTCATCCATTTCCGATTTTTTGGTAATAATAAATTGTGGTTGAATAGCAGAGTAACAATTTAGAATATGCACTCATGTTTGGATTTAAACAGAATATTTAAACATCCAATGTCCCTATTTTTCCATATCCATTAATAACAGGTATAGCAACAGAAGCCAGTACAAGATATATCAACACAAAAGAACAGCTCCTAGGAGTTCTAGTCCAGACGGTAGTGTCATCATCCCATTACAATCCCGTTTGTCTTTTTGGTTTTTCTATAGAATCCATTTTTGGCAATGTCTTTCTTCTCATGATAAGACATAGCCTAACATCAGTCAGACTGGAATGATTTGTTAAAATTTGCTGGATCTTGTTTATGTCAGAGTAAATTTACCGAGCCTTGACTGCTGGCAGTAGTTCCATATACAATTGTTCTGCAGATGATACAGTATGCACTGTTATGATTTCCTCTACTGTCTCCCATCCTCTTTCAATTACAGTTTTTTTTTTTTTTTTGTGAAAATGAATCTCACATAAATATCTTTTCAATATCTATTTTTCAATTTGAACAATTTGAATAAATTATAGGAGTCTGTATGAAACACCATCATGAGGATAATTCATATGTATGAACAGCACCAATCAAAAACAGGGGGTCATATATCTTCCTGTATGAATTGAACTGCAGCCGTGCATGCGCTCTGCCACTTCATTCATCTCTATGGAGCTGCATTTGCCAATCTGCAGCAGTCCCATAGAAATTAATGGGCATAAGACCCCTGTTCTCATGATTGGAGGGGGTAGGAGCCCCACCAACCAGACTTTGTTTACTCTATGTTGCGAATAAGGGATAACCTAACCTTTAAATTAGCACAAATATATAAATACAAGGACCTTAGTATCACCCCAAGTGACCAAACCCTTTAAATCTATAAAATGGCCTCGCTTACAGTGTTTAGGAAGTTTGGCCTTCGTAAAGTCTGCTTCCTAAGATACTCAGAGAAAGAACCAAGGAATCTTCACCTCTAGCAACCAGTTTTCGAATTAACTTGGCTATGGTTAAGGTACTCATCAAGTCCTAGGACTTCTGTGTCTCTAATACTAATAGTATACTAGTAGCTAATACTCTGGATAAAGTTAGCGGTAGGGGAACAAAAAAGGGAATTAGGAGGAACAGTTGTTGTGGGTAACTGCAGCAAAGTCTATTACATGTAGTGATGTCGCGAACATAAAATTTTCAGTTCGCGAACGGCGAACGCGAACTTCCCCAAATGTTCGCGAACGGGCGAACAGGGCGAACCGCCATAGACTTCAATAGACAGGCGAATTTTAAAAACCAAAGGGACTCTTTCGGGCCACAATAGTGATGGAAAAGTTGTTTCAAGGGGACTAACACCTGGACTGTGGCATGTCGGAGGGGGATCCATGGCAAAACTCCCATGGAAAATTACGTAGTGGACGCAGAGTCGGGTTTTAATCCATAAAGGGCATAAATCACGTAACATTCCTAAATTGTTTGGAATAACATGCTTTAAAACATCCAGTGTGTGTATACGATCAGGTAGGATGTTGTATCGATCAGGTAGTGTAAGGGTTACGCCCGCTTCACAGACATTGACAGACCAAACTCCACTTTTAATGCACCGCAAACAACCGCAAACTCCACATTTGCACAAGGTTGGATACCAAGCTAGCCACGTCCCGGTGAGGTCATTGAAGGTTTCTTCCTCCACCCAGCCACGTACAACACCAAGGGTCCCCGAAAGGTGAATTGAATAGATTTTTCGAACGGTGAGATGGTTAAAAAAACGCTGGCTCCCTCCACTCTGTTTTAAACCACGGTGACTGCGTCTGCGCCGTGCAATTTACTGTCACACCCGATATGAGTGGTATTTTCTGTAGTACTATTCTCATCAGTTTAATCCCTGTTACGTCCCCAATCTGGGGTCCATATATTGAATAGATTTTTTGAACGGGGAGATGGTTAAAAAAACGCTGGCTCCCTCCATTTTGTTTTAATCCACAGTCACTGCGTCTGCGCCGTGCAATTTACTGTCACACCCGAGTGGTGTCTTAACTAGTACTATTCCTATCAGTTTAATCCCTCTTACGTCCCATATCAGGGATTGCCTTTTTTGAAAAAAAATTCGTCCGGGTAGCTTCCACTGTGGTGTCCCAATAGCGACAAATTTTTTGCAGGCCTCAGACTCCAATAGCTGGTATGGTAAAAGCTGGTGGGCTAAGAGTTCCGTCAAGCCAGCTGTCAGACGCCGGGCAAGGGGGTGACTCTGTGACATTGGCTTCTTACGATCAAACATTTCCTTGACAGACACCTGACTGTGGGCAGATGAGCAGGGACTGCTGAAGGTGAGAGATGGAGTGGCGGGTGGTTGAGAGGGGGCAGGGAGGACAGCAGTGGTTGACGTGGCTGAAGATGCTGGACCAGGAGGAGGATGGTGGCTTTGAGTTTGTGTGCTGCTTGTACGCATGTGTTGATCCCATAGGCGTTTGTGATGTGACATCATGTGCCTTCGCAAAGCAGTTGTACCGAGGTGGGTGTTGAACTTCCCACGACTCAGTTTCTTTTGGCACAGGTTGCAAATGGCATTGCTGTTATCAGAGGCAGACACACAAAAAAAATGCCACACTGCTGAGCTTTGCAATGACGGCATTCTGGTGGTGGCAACAGCATGCATTGACTGGTGTGCTGTCTGGCTGACCCCGGGTGCCGATACATGCTGTCTGACTGTGCCACTAACTCCTTGCGACGACCTCCCCCTGCTTCCAACTCGTCTCCTCATTCTCTCTGTTTCCCCAGCTGAACTTTCCCCCTCTTCTTCTCTTCGAGCAGGCACCCACGTGGCATCCGTGGACACATCGTCATCATTAACCGCTTCACTTGTACCTGACACCTCAGCAAAGGAAGCAGCAGCGGGTACAACATCATCATCATCATCATCACACGGTACGTCCATGTGTGTAATCCTGCCTGACTGAGACATATCCCTGTAATCTACATCATCTGGCAATAATGGTTGCGCATCACTAATTGCATCCAACTGATGTGTAAATAACTCCTCCGACGGATCAAGTGAAGCGGTTGTGGTGGTGGTGGCGGCGGGCGGGTGCGTGGTAACTTGAGAGCAGGTGACCAAAGCTGAGCTGGAGGAGGATGGTGCGTCAAGGTTCTTAGCAGAAGCTGTTGAAGATTGGGTGTCCTGTCTAAGCCAGTCAACTATGTCCTCAGAATTTTTCGGGTTCAGGGTACGTGGCCTCTGAACACTGGGCATTATTCCAGGGACAGTGGAAATCACAGCACCACGACCACGACGGCCCCTGCGGGGTGGCCTGCCTCTGCCTGTCATTTTTTTTAGATAAGTGGTACTACGCGTGCTAGGTACTGTGCCACCCGGTATCAGTGGTGGGCACTGGCAGTGGGCACACTACAGTCTGTGGAAGTCGGCCTGACACACACTGGCAGCAGGCAAGCAACTTAAATTAGACTAAAGTGTAAAAATTAAATGCCTGTGCCAGCCGGTATGAGTGGTGGGCACTGGCAGTGGGCACACTACAGTCAGTGTAAGTCAGCCTGACACAAACTGGCAGGCAACTAACCTTAGATTAAAGTGTCAAAATGAAATGCCTTTTTTTGATGCAAAGTCCTGTGCCACACGGTATGACAGGGGTGGGCACTGGCAGTGGGCACACTACAGTCTGTGGGCCTGCAGCTCCTCACACACAGGCAGGCCAGGCAACTGCAACATATATATATGGAGAAAAAAAAAAAAAAGCAGACTAATGTTGCAGCCCTAAAATGGGCTTTTTGGGTTGCTGTCAGGACGCTGTCCTTAGAGCAGAGATCAGATGAGTCTTTCAGGACTGGAGTGGACACTGAATACACTAGCCTACCTATCGATTTCCCTATTAAATTAGCAGCAACTACACTGTCCCTCCTCTCACTAAGACTGCAAATTCCGAATGAATCTAAAATGGATGCTGTTCAGGAGATGGGAGGGTCTGGGAGGGAGGGTATGCTGCTGATTGGCTGGAATGTGTCTGCTGACTGTGAGGTACAGGGTCAAAGTTTGCTCGATGATGATGTATAGGGGGCGGACCGAACATCGCATATGTTCGCCCGCCGAGGCGAACGCCAACAAGCTATGTTCGCCGGGAACTGTTCGCCGGCGAATAGCTCGGGCCATCTCTAATTACATGTAGCAGGAGTATAGCATAGCAGAATAGCATAGCTGGGTACATGAAACAGGTGCAATAATCCGGAGGCTATTCATTAATTCTAGGGTTCAGTAATGATGATGTAAAAGAGATGGGTATGCAGAAGAGAGGTTAATCCAATATAGTTGCCAGGAAGAAAATGGGTGAAAACAACAAAGTACACTGTCAAAGTAAAAAACAGCAAAACATCACCAGGAAGGTAATTTGTATTGCAGTGTAGTACTTGAGATTTCAAAAAAAGCTTGCATAAAGGCTGTTCTTCTTTATACGGTCATAACTAGTGATGAGTGGCATAGGCAATATTTGCGATCAACACTAAAGGGTAGGCAACTTTCCTATTGGTTGCTAGGGATGTTGCTAAGTGCCGATATTGGCTATAAATTCGTGATAAATTTGTGATAAATTCGCGATCAACACTATTCGCGAATACAAATATATAGCACTATATTCAAAATATTTGCGAATTCTTGAAATGGCAATTTTCACGAATAAAATTCGCAATTCAAATATTCACGCTCAACACTAGTCATATCGGTGAATGAACAGTTATGTTTGGGTTTCCCTAATGTTTTTTTTAGCCATATTATTCCCCATTTCAGCTGCACAGCTAGATGCATTTCACTCAGAAGCAGGGGGAATCTCCCTTCTATAGAAGTCTGTCAGTACTGTACTCCTCTGACATCCTTTTCCCTACTTCTCACTAAGTTTGTCTTCAGCTCCAAAGCTTGCAGAACAGATAATAATGGGGAAATCACAGATACAGAAAAACAGGAGGCTCCTGTGATGTTCAGAAGCAGTGTAGAAGCAGTTCTTTTTATCAGACTCACAATCTTAGCTAGCTATGACATACCTCCGCTTCCTCCCTTCTATCTTCTGCGTCTCTGTTTCCAGAGACAGATCTTACCTGACAACAGGTAGTGGACTGCAAGTTAGGTGGAAGTGAGACCCCTAGTGGTCATGATTTTACAGATTTTTCAGGTGGATGCAGGCAGATTTTTTTAAACAGAGTCATTTAGAAATGAGGTACTTATACCATTCTCTATTAAATAAAATGCAATTTTGTGTAAGAACAGTGACTCTTTAAGCACTGCATCTGTCAGGGCTTAATAGGATTACCAAGAAGCTGATAGCAAAAAAAAGTTTAAAACCACGGGATTTCACTTGTGGGGGAGTTGGATGAATGGATGACAAAAGAAGTCACCTACCTTTGTCTAACCACTGACGCTGTCACTATTGACCATAGCATCTAAGAGGGTCACCCACCCAAAGCTTGCTCCTAAGCCCGATCCTACAATCCATATGCACTTATGGTGTACATTACATTACGGTGCACCAACTGATTATTAACCATAGGAAGAATTTTCTCAGCAAATAAATTAATGCTGGATTTTGCATTTTTTATTATTGGATTTTTACATTGTTTTATTTTCGTCATAAACGTCTCGTTGATTTGCATATTAGCACATTAACTTCTTAGAGCATATTTCTTTATTCTTTTTGGTCTCTAGTATTATGAATTATAACCCGGCCAGTGTAAACCCTATTATGGTCTAGTACTACAGAAGGATTAATCTATGTAGTAATATTTTTACATGTTTTTAATCCTTTGATGTATAGCTTCTTTTGTGCAATCAAATATGTTCTTGAATCTGCGTCTTTGGGTGTGCATACACCATTTTCATATGTTGCTTTTTCTCTGAGTTACAGTTTAATGCTTTTCAAATCCGTAGCACACCCTTATCATTTTGTGGTGCCTACTGTATCTAATTCTTTTCTAGTTTACAGAGAACCAAGGGGAATGACTCTGCTTGAGGATGTTAGGTATTTAGACAAGAGTCGACTTGCCAAATGTTCAGTATTATCTTGACCACTATTTGGATATCCCCTCTTTGGTATAAGAAGAGTCAATATTATTTTACCAACATTTATTAACACTGCCTAAACTAGCAGTGCCAGTTTATAGAACCACAAAGGAATTGACACAATATGTGGAACTATCTGGCACACCAATGTTTACTTACCTATACTCTCTGCCAGACTAAACCTTTAGGGAAATACAGGGTATATACAGCCTTGGGTATATTAACCTCTCAAATATCCTCCTGTCTTTCAACGCCTATACAATATCTCAGACACCTTTTTGCAACTCAGGCACACAATCCATAGAAAATTTCTATCTTTTTGAATATTCAACATTTTCATACATGATCTGATTTTATAATGCCGCCAAGGATCCCAGAAGTTAGTTTTTGGGACTTCAAATTTATGCTGTGGGGCCTTATCTTATCCATATATTGCCAAATGAAATATAATTCTTAGCACATTTTTAGGAAATAATTTTCAAGAGGTTTTCCAGCTGACTGGCTAGTGACTGGCTGAGCCGGCATGTTGAGCCAGGGCAAGAAGTGGAGAGCAGTGCGGACCAGAGAAGCATTATAGCAGCAGCAATGGGGATCAGTGAGGCAGAGGACTTTATTTTATGATTTTAAGCCCCTCTGCACCCACTGCCTCCGAATTTTATTTGGCTGGAAAACCTCTTTATGATATTAAAGATGAAGAATAGATCTCCATCTGTAAGTTAATAAAAGTCAAAACAATTATTCTCTTTGATCGGTGCCTCAAAAAAAAGTGTAGAATATTCCTACTAATGCATCCATCACAATTTGACTGCTGCCTTTATTAAGGGCAGCACTTGGAGCTTTGACCCCTATAGACATAGCCACTTTAATCATAGGATGAATAGTGCAACTGGACCAGGCCTCCAGCAGCAGTCACATGACTCATGCCTTTCAACCATTAAGGGGCATAAATAATGTGAGGTAGCATAACCTCTGTATGGGGGCACTAAAGGAACATAACTACTGTGTGGAAGCACTAAGGGAGCATTATATTATGTTGGGACTAGTGTTGAGCACGAATATTTGAATCACGAATTTTAATTGCGAACATCGCCACTTTGGGAATTCGTGAATATTTTTTGAATATAGTGCTATATATTCATATTCCAGAATGGTGTTGATCGCGAATATTCTAATCGTGAATTTATTGCAAAGTTATGGTGAATTTCGGCACTTAGCAACATCCCTAGCAACCAATAGGAAAGTTGCCTACCCCTTAGTGTTGATCACAAATATTCTAATCGCAAATTTTTATCGTGAATATATTACATTGCCGATTTCCACAATCAAGTAAATAATGACTGGAGATCATGAATTATTCGAATTTGCGAATAGGGCGAATTTATGGCGAATTCACGAGTTTATGGCCAAAAATTTGCAAAATATCGCGAATTTGAATATTGCCTATGCCGCTCATCACTTGTTGGGACACTAAGAGAGCATAACTACTGTGTGGAGGTACTAAGGGGGTGAGGACTCATAAAACTTCTAAACAGCCCTACCTAGAGACCCTAGAGGCAAGACATGAAATTAAACGGCATCTAATTTTGCACTTTACACTTTAAAATGTTCCAACATCAGACAAATTATAAAAACTAAATAAAGTCTGCTTTACTGCATTATATGTGCTTTTCACAGCTTTACTGTTACATTTCAAATGCTATCATTAAACATGATAGGTTTTGCATACATTTTTGTGCTGTTCAATAAGAATGTGAGAATTGTGGGCTCTGATTTAGACTGACACAGCAGGACATAATCTCTCACACATTTCTGGTCACTAAGTATTCTCCAGCAACATCTAAGTTCATATTGAAGTTAAAATAATTCTGATTCCTTTAAGTGTGCTACAATTTTTTTTATCAACTCTTACAGGAAGTTTTGTCTGAGTTAGTTCATGTCCCCTATTCTCCAACATAAGATTAGAAACATATCATATGTTATGTACTCAACATAACAGATCGCACTGTGTGGAGTATCATACATTAGTGAATGAAAAAAAAATATCCCATTTCAGTTCATAATTTTGTAATCCTTTGCTAAAACAGTCCTATGGTCCCCAAAAATGTAAATAAATAAATAAAAAGTATTTATTTTACCCATTAATGTCAACACAAAATGATAGTTTTTCAATTGAAATCATTTAAAAAATGCTCCTGTGTCTAGATATTGCTGTTACATACTTTTTATATCGTCCCCAAGTGCTTTTTTATATACTCTCAGAAAGTCCACTACACGTGTTCAATGCTGGTGAGCAATAGCTTCTCCTAGTGCATTAATTTTTATTGGCTAGCCTGCACAATAGCAGGAATCATGGAGGGTCTGGGTGTGACTGACAGCCTCAGTCCTGTCGAAACCATCAAACTCATAGACATCTACAACATCAGCCATTTAATTTGCATGGTAATGTGTCAATTATAGTGCATGGGGAGCAGCACGAAACAAAATGACAAAATTGCTGTTTTGCTTTCCTGTTAAAAAACGCATACGGTATATACTAAAATGCTACAATGCTAAGTATGTTTTTCAAAACAGTGCTATAAAAGAAGACTCAAAAACACACAAGATCTCATGCAACTACATGTGTTGTTTTTAAAGTCCAACCTATAGAACTTGTACCTTTCTCCTTGTGAGTCATCTGTCACATCCAGGTGGAAAATGAAAGGAGAGGTGGCCACTTACATATGTGTGTCTCTCGCCATTCACTTCTATGGGAGTCATGGAGTCACATTCACTTGGGTAACTCCTATAAAAGTGATACTAAGCAATATGCTATATTGATCACATTTTTTTTTGCACTTGCTAAATATTTATTGCAAAAATGCTGTATGACTAGAATGATCTAGTTTCAACCGATTTAATGGTATTCCCACTTTATATATGTATGTTATATCCACAGGATATGCAATAAATGAATGAAAGATGCTGTGCCCCTTCTAACTTTTGGACCTGCACCAGTTTCCTGAACAATGAATTCCCTACCATACCTCTGTCTGCTGGATATGGTTGCTATCACTTGAATGAATGGAGAGCTGACAACACACAATCGCCTCTTTCTCCATCTACTTTTATTACACTCAGCCAAGCAAGCATTCTTGACTATTTCCATCACTCCAAGAGCTGTAGACATGCAGGGCTACCTCTCTATTCTCTGCTTTGATTGTGTTAGCCATTTCATCAGGTAGTACAGGGTTGGGGACCACCATCCAGGAGATAGATGTAAGTACCAGAGGTGGGAAATATCCATTTAAAATGGGGACACCCCTTTTAAATGGTTTAAACCAGATGTTTTCAATGATTTTTTTACTAACCTCAATAAGGGCATGTTTCCATAGACAGAAAAGAATAAACAAAGCAAACCATGGTCAAAAAAGCATGACTTCTCATATATTTTTGTTTTTATTGCACATCTTGACAAATATTTATATCATTTTTACATGATGTTTTAAAAATAGTAAATAACAGTAAAGAAAGTTCATAGTGTGAAGCCCAACATTTGCAAAGAATGTAACCACATGCCAATGAAGCCAAACACAAGTCATAGTATTTAGGTAACGGTGTATGTTCTATTTTCACAGCAATTGCGCTGAAATTGTGAGCATGTAATAGAGTTTAATTATTGTTTGCAGGAAAAACATCGATTTGTGTGGTATTGTTTGTGTTTTGTAACTCAACGTCTATAATCAACAGACAAAGTTGCCCATCTGGATAATTTACCGCAAGAACAAACAAAAAAATCAAGACTTTGAAATAATCTCCTGGGATCATTTAAAGTGTTTTTAAAACGATTTGACATTTACAAAAAAAAAAAGGAATGCACATATTTTTGGCATTTTATGCGTTACCATGAACTTACAAACTTCGGAGCTACACAAATTCCTCCGTATGTTTCTCATTTAAGTTGCATGTAGCTCATGTTATTGCTTAGGTATTCACAGTACCATAGACATCAACTGGGTTTCATTTATGTAAGTGAAAGCGAGCGGTCAGACTGATTTATTTTTTCTTTTTTTAGATGATTTTTCTCAGCTTTTCTCAGCTTAGCATTTGATCATAAACATAGAGATTAAATTAAAAAAATAAAACAGAAGAACTGCATCCTACTTTATAAAGCGATGCCTTTAAAGTCTCCGGCTGCACAAATGCTTGGCTTAACAATACAAAGTTCTTATCTTAGATCAATCGATCTATGGCATAAGCTTGCAAATTAAAGCATCACATTTGTTTATTTGAAATAACTAGAGGTTTTGCCTGTGTTTATTTTTAACAGATTTCTCAGCCGTGTATACAGAATTTGCAAAAATCAAAAGTGAAACCAATCTTTAACAATCCTGTGAGATGTAGGACAAAGCCTGAATGCCGCATCAAACTTTTCAAGGAAATCCAAATCAATTATTCCCTTTTTGGTACAAATTTCAGCATACAAAAAATTAGCAACATTTCGAACCATGTAGTGGTTGGATCTATGTTGAGCACATCCTAACCGCTGCATGGTTCGAAGTGTTATTCATTTTTTGTATGCTGGAATTTGCAGAATAAACAAATTTATGACAATGTTACTTTCTGGAGTTCCATGTTCACAGAATTTATCCATCCACACCAGCACATATTCTGTTGAACTTTATAGGCTCAATAAAGAAGAATAAGGGTCTGACCATGTGGTGTTGCACCCACCTGCAGTAACCAATGGCTACACGAGTATGCCACAAACTCATGTGACCGTTGGTTACCACAGTTAGGGGTGGCTTGGCCACATGCGGATGGTCACCCAGTGGGATCACACCCTACAGCCTCAGCAGATCCCGCATGAAGGCACACAACATGCTTGATGCTCTGTACCATACAGGCATAGGTACCCCGTGTGCTGCTATATGGTTCTCTTTACAACGCCCTATTATAGCAAAATAATATATGATGGAACCTGCACAATTCTTTCTTCCCTTATTCATATGGAATTTGAAAGAAGTCAATTCCCATGATGACCATTCTCTCAACATGCACACTAGAGATGAGCGAATTGATTCTAAACCAATCAAATTGGTTAAAAATTTCAGAAAAATTAATCAGTCGAACAAATCCAGAGTTTTGTTTGTTTCAAAGCAATTGTATTAAAATGATGCCCAGCACCATTTTACTGTAAAAGTTGGTAGGGAAAACAGGGAAGAAGAATATGCATGATCACAAGACACTGGGACAAAGTGGGGGTGGGGTTTGCCCTGGTTGGCTCAGAGGCTAACAAAAAGCCTGATCAGCCAAAAAAAAAAACAATTGCTGACACAAGGAACACTATAGGAACACTATAGGGACAGTACAGAGAAAGAATGTGTAGAAATAATTGGGTAGATTTTAGAGTTTTATCAGGGAAATCTTAGTGTAGACAGTAAGGAGTGGTCACTGTCCCAGTTGTTTTATACAACTTGCTGTCAAATTCTGCATTACAGAATCCTGCAAGAAACTCATATTTTTCTGAATGAACAACCAGCCATTTTTTATTATTATTATTATTATTAGCATTTTTTTTTTTTTTGGGGGGGGGGGGGGTGTAAAATGTTTCTACAGTTTATAGGCTTATTGTCAGCACCCCAATCAATGAAAGATTATAATATGGGTGGTTTGGGCACCAAGGTTCTAATAGGGCCCATGGCCATCTCAAACCACCAACCATCTTAAAAGCCTGCACAATATGCAATGGTTGCAGGCAGGGCGCAGTACTGTACTAACAGCAAACAGAAGGAGGAAGGAGTCAGGAGACATCACTACTATTCAATGCTACAGAGTTTGTCTAAGTCTCTGGTCTGAAACTTGGATACAGGACCGGTGTCAGAACCCGTCAAACCCAGGCAAGTGCTTGGGCCCCCTGCTCCTGGGGGGGCCCACTGAGCGTCTATGAGCACTTTCATCAATGACACTGCTCTCACCCTCTGAGTCACATGAGGCCGGCTGTTGCAGAGCTTCAGACACGCCCCCTCTACACAAGACGTGCTGCCTGAGGAGAGAGACTGCCGGGCTGGAGCAGAAGTGTGAACACAGTCTGTGAGTTAGTTTGCACTGTTACTGACTCTTCCCTGTGGGACAGGAGGGGGCTGAGGGTCAGGGAACTCTCCCAGCTGCTGCTGGATTCTGTAGACCAGCAGCTTCAATGTTTTTTAAGTTGCCTCATTTCACTGCTGTCTCCTTTTCTTCCCTCATGTATCCAGAGCTCCTGTTCCCCCCTCCTATCTCCTATTGCTGCCCTGCACAGACCTTCTGCCCCTACTTCTTGTATGAATCCCCCTCAGAGCCCCTTCCACCTACTTGCTGTTTCCACCCCTCCTGACCATCCAGGGCCCCAGGCCCCTGTCTAACTCCTCTGCCTCTCATTATAGTGGCATCTGAACCGCATTCAGCATAAGGACCTTCTAACGTCATAGGGTCATGCACCCTGTACTGTGCTCCCTTATACCCTGCATTGTGCCCTCCTACCACATCCTGTACAGTGCCCCTAGTCATTCCCTGTACTGTGCCCCCTTATACCCTTTTATCTGGTCACTTACAGCGGTGTTATCCGGTCACTGTATGGCGGTGTTATCCGGTCACTTTACAGAGTTTTTATCAAGTCACTGTTAGTGATGATCGAATATGCCCATATTCGAATTCGCGATATTTCGCGAATATTTCGTAAAATATTCGCGATATATTCGCAAATTCGAATATTCGTATTCGTCATCATTTAATCGCCATCTTTTTTTAAAAAAATCGTGGATAATCGCATAAAGAAATCGCATCGCTTAATAAAAATCGCATTACGAAAAATCGCAAAAACACTTTAACTTTCATGGCCGGGATGGTCAAGTCAATCAATGCGCAGGAAGAATAGCACGTGTGAAAAAAACCGCATCGCTTAATAAAAATCGCATTACGAAAAATCGCAAAAAAAAAAAGACAAGGGAGGGAAGTGGGGACAGGGGGTCGAGGAATGGATATAAAATGAAGCCTTGTTGAAAGTGAAACTAATGATTGGGGGTGAATGAGAATAAGAAGAGGAAAACACAACGACATATATTCGAATATGCGAATTTTCGAATATATTCGCAATTCGCAGCATGTTCGTATTCGCAAGTTGACGATCGCGACTACCAAGCGCATAGAGTGTGAAAAAAATCGCATTACAGAAAAATCGCATAAAGGCAATATTTCAATTTTCAAGTCAATGCGCAGGCATGTCAACAAGTGTTAGATATTCGCATCGCTGTCAAAAAAATCGCATTACGGAAAATCGCAAAAAAGGCAGGATTTTGGCTATGGCTTTGAAAAAGAGCCTTGATGCAAAACAACACCTTAAATGAATGAAACTCAGAGTCACTCAAACTCATTTATCAACACAAGTGAACTGAAGTTCTTGAACTTATTGTGTATCATCTAATTTAACCAACGCGAATATTCGCAATATCGAATTTATGGCATGATATTCAAAAAATCGCGAAATCGCGAATATGCGATATTCGCGTGAAATATTCGCATCGCGAATATTCGCGCCCAACACTAGTCAGTGTATGGCGGTGGTATCCAATAACTGTATGGCTATAACTGTATCCCCTTCCCTGCCCACGCCACCTTTTTTAGACACGGCATGAGTGGGGAAAAGTTGCAGATTGCGGTGCTAAGGACCTTTGCACCACAATCTGTGTCAGAAATACACCTAATATTTCTAAATAATAAATGACCCCCTAATTGTATTATTATTCGGGCAGGGGTAGAGCTAATATCTTTATAGTATATAGATTCTAGTATATTATACAGTGCCCTGTATTTCCCAGTAGATAAAGGATCCTTGGGAAACACATTCCTCACCCCTGACCACCAGGACCAGGTAGTGCTCTGTCAGTACATGGCAGCCTCCCCTCTCTGCCACGCTGCTCCTCTGTGTACTGGTGCTTATTCTGACACTAGGGCTTGGTTCACATCCTATTTTTGCCATCCATTTAATGCATACCAAAAATGTATACGTTAACAGTTGCCTCAGACTGATGCCGTACAGTGGCATCGGTTCACCATCCAGTTCCATTGTAAAAAAAACATATACATTAATGTATGCATTCTTTACTGGATTCTGCAGGATACAAAAACGTGAAGTGCTGCACATTTGTATATATCACACCAATAGGAAAAACGTGATGTGAACCCACTGGAGGGGCGACTGACGTAGTGCTGCACATTTGTATACATCACACCGATAGGAAAAACATGATGTGAACCCACTAGGGGGGCGACTGACGTACAAAAATTTTCTGTGGGGCCCAGTCAGTTCTAGCTACATAACTGCACAGCCCCTTCTCTCCTCCAGGCCTGGCCCAGCAGTGACGTCATGATGTGTGTCTCACTGTTGCAGCGGGCTTTAGGAGAGAAGGAGCGCAGGGAGCGGTGGTTAGTGAATGACAGGATCGCCGACTCCCCTGCACTCCAGCAATGATAGGTATGTGAGGGAACCACAGGGGGACTCATTACACTTTGAGGGCCCCTAACACAGTATATTGACCCCCAGTGCTCCTCATTTAGTATAATGATCCCAATGACCCTCCATTCAGTATAATGACCCCCAGAGCCCCAATTTAATATAATGACCCCCAGTGACCACCATACAGTATAATGACCCCCAGTGCCTCCTCTGTACAGTATAACCCCCAGTGTGGGGGTCACTTGGGGACATTATTTCGAATGGGGGTGACTGGGGGTCATTTTTCTGAATAGAGGGCCACTGTGGGGTCATTATTATCTGTGTGTGGGGCCACTGGGGGTCATAATACTGTGTGAAGGGCCACTAGTGGTCATTATACTGTACAGGGGCCAGTGGGGGTCATTATACCATGTGGGAGCCTCAGGGGGACATGTAAATGCTTCAAGGGGGCCCAATGGGATTTATCGCCCAAGGGCCCACATGAACCTGGAGCCGGCCCTGCTTGGATATCTGTGTTTAGGAGGGAATCATGCTGTATCTATACTTTACACTTGATAACTGTTACATGCACTATTTGGCTATATATTGGGCTTTGTGCTCACGATGACGTTGTAATACAGGTTTATACCATATAATGAGCTGTGGATTCCACTTGTTCACTGTTTGTGTATTGCAGCAATTTTTTTATGGATTTTATCATGTAATTTGTGAATAAAATTTTTATCAGGTTATATAAACTATTGTAGTGGGGTGTCTCTTCTTTTTGATTAGGTGTTTTGGTAGTGTAGGTGATCCCCCAATGTACGTTTTTTCGAGGCCCAGGTTTTCTTTTGTTGGTTGTCTACAACCGTTTAGTATTACAGTAAAAGCATTTTACTTCAATAACGCAATTATTATACCCATGTTTTTTTAACACATTATATATTACTGCAAAATACCAATCAGTGATATATTACATAGTTACAAAGTTAATACTGTTAAAAAAGACATAAGTCCATCAAGTTCAACCAAGGGATAGGTGGGGACGCGAATCCCAGAAGGAAGTGAGACTCAGATTTCTACACGTTTTCATAAGCATTAATGTCATTTACTTTTAAGAATTCATCTAAACCTTTTTTTAAACTGTCCACAGATTCACAGTTCTTACAGTAAAGAAGCTTTGACACAGTGGAGAAGCATTTTACTGCAGTAATGCAAATATTATACCCCTGTTATTGAACATGTTGTATATTACTGTAAGATACCATATAGTGTTACAGGAAAAATATCTTACTGCAATAACACCATTATTACGCTTATGATTTTGAACACATTCTATATTACTACAAGATGCAGTTTAGTGTAACAGCAAATGCATTTTACTGCAAAAACTGCATTATTATGATTGTAAATTGTCAATACCGTGTGCAGTGCTTTTGTAGAATGCGAGCAACATTTAATTGCACCTCTGTCTTTAAATTACAGAAAAAAACTTGCAAGTTTGCTAGTACTATTTAATAATTCGTATACCAAAATTATGACTTTTCATTCATAGGAAACCGTTATGATAAAAGTGTGCAAACCCAGCAGCACCAGCTATCCAGCCAGTAGTAGCAATAGTAGGCCACAGTTTTTCATAGTTTTCTATCAGTGCCACATATTTATTGACAACAAAGAGGATGAGATTGTGGTCTAGATGGTTCCCTCCTCTTCTCAGTCACAGCAAGATAATGTGGATGTCATCTCCGTACTTTGGAGCTGGGAGTCACAGCATTCTTCCTGCTTCTCCTTCTTGCAACCCCAGACAAGCCTTTCAGTTGCATCCTCTCTGTCTTCACTGTCGGCTCCTAGTGAATGACCTTATTTTTTCTTAAGAAGAAGCAACAAAACCTCATGTGCTACGGAAGATGTTCAAAATTGTCTCCCTGTTGACGACTTCTGTGAGAAAAGTCAGCATTTAGACTGCCATAAGGAGGCGCTTAGGGTGGAGTGGTGGTGGGGGATTTAGTATTAGCACTTGTAGCAATTGTGGTGGCAGTATGGGCATTAGTAGTGACAATGGCACACATGACAAATACAAAGCATGGAATCAGGATGTAGTACAAGGAGCCCTGGATGATATATCATCGATAAAAGTGATAAAGTGGCAGAGAGGGTGCGGGCTAGAATAATGATTCTGTGTTGGACAGGACATGGTATCAAGATTTGGGTGCTGAGGAGAGTTGTAGCCACAGCAGTGGCAAAAAAGAACAGAAGCAACATATGGTCAGAACCTCCCACAAAAACTGTCAAGGACAGATCTACTTCTATTATGGTCAGTTCGGGAACTGGTGATGCCGCTTGTACTGTGAGCACAGGCTCTAAATTTGCAAGACCTAAGCCAAGCTCGGATGCCACTAGCTTTGTGCGACTATACACTGTCTAACAGTTTTTCTCTACAGTGCAGGAATCCAAAAGCATTGTAATGTGCAAGATCTGCAGGATTAAAATAAGCTGTGGGTGTTCAAACACAAATGTATGCACCACGGCTCATTGAAGCACATAAGGCGGCATTACCTGATCCATTGGTAAAATAGAACTGTCCGTCAGGTAACAGAACATGAGTGTCATCCTTCTCCTGGTCTCCTTTGCCAGGCCGTATACACATGCAGTGCAGTGTCCTTGCCATCATCAGTTACTGTTTACTTCTCCTGTTAAAGACTACTTGTATTTCAATATTGATCAATATTTGAAAAGCAGAGAATCTCTTTAAAGGGGTTGCCCCATCTGGATATTTATGGTATATCATAAGATTTGCGATAAATGTCTAATAAGTAAGAGTTCCACTGATAGGACCTGCTCCTATCTCAAGAACAGGAGACCGCTGGGAATAACTTGTTTGCTTGACTATTTTCATAAGTCCCATGCATAAAGTGGACAATGAATAAAGTGGACACTGCCCATGTGTGGTAACATAGTTTATAACATAGTTTATAAGGCTGAAAAAGACATCTGTCCATCCAGTTCGGCCTGTTATCATGCAAGTTGAGTCAGAGGAAAGCAAAAAAAAAAAAAAACTGTGAGGTAGAAGCCAATTTTCCCCACCTATAGGACATACTTTGGGTCCTATATAAAAAAAATAAGATTTCCATGAGAGTCATGTTTTATTATGGAGCAAATCATAATACTCGTCTCCTGTTATTAACTATGTTCAATGCTAATGGACTAATAAAAAAAAATCTTATATTCAAGGCCAAGTTATCTCCATATGTACACTGAGTATTCCTTTATTTAATGAAAAAAAAAACGGCGTCTTTTCTGAGCTCCAATAAAACTTTTAAGGTCGTGATAAATCCTATTGTTTAAATTGGACTTTATAGCTCTAAGAAATTGTTATAAACGATCTTGAACCTCTTGGTTTGACCACTTCCTTCAAAAGTATTACGCTAATTAATTTCAATTAAATATATGTAAAAAAAGATATATTTTGAAAAATGCATGTCCCCAGCCATTTATTAATATATTGAAAATGTGTAAACCTTGGAACATTTAGCACAGAAAATATTCATTTTTGGTAATTTCTCAAGGGGGCAATTTATTAAATGAAAAGCTTTTAGCATCAGCTAAAAGCAGGCCGGTAAATCATGAGCGTCATCAAACTGCTCCATCACTTCATTAATTTAAAAGATTATTATATGCGTAACTGACATAATTTTGAACAATGTTACATGGTTAATTTATTAATGTAGAAAAGCAGAAATGACACCATGAATTGATTTATATTTATAATTGTATAATTTTAAGACTTTCTGTGTGACTTTCACCAACAGAACAAATGATTCAATGTCCTGCTGGTAATTTTATGGAGAAGGTTCCTTTTTGGCTAATGGTTTACTGATAGTAACTTCTACAGGTCATCTCATTTTAAAATACATTTATAAGAATACACAGCGTCCGCCATTTTAAAATATAGGATAATGTCACCCGTTTGGCTTTTCCACTGAATTTAAGAATGACTTAAACATATTGCTTACTGAAGAGAGGCAAATTTATGGTCCAAGGTGGTTCATTTTATTGAACCTTTAACATACAGCTAAACCACTCTTCCCATATGGGAAGTGGAGAAAATTGAGGAGCCATTCACATGACTTGGTCTAATGAGCATTAGGAACACAGAATTCTATTGCTAATAAATATATTACTAATATATTACTACTAATAAATATATTAGAAGTAGTAGTATTCATAATGGATTGATGGACTATCTATGTATCGCCGTCATTTTTGAAAATGACAGATAGTTCACGATACTAAATAAACAAGAGTTATATTCTAACTTGTATAGCTGTATGGTGGGTCTTTTTTGTGGCCATCCATAATTTTTTTAGCCAGTAACAAGTCACATAATAAAACCAGAAATACAATGAAGTAGTCATCATATTACAGATATAAAGATTTGAACAAATGTGGAATTAAAGACAATTTTCCTTTCACAGAAATTATTATTTTCAAAAGATCTAATGAAATGAGTTGGTCTAAGAGGTTCATTTACATTTTACTTGCAGCTTATGTTTTTAAAAATGCTAATGTTACAGAAAGAGAATTTCTTTTTTGTTATTCTATGCCTTTTAAGGTGCCCTTCTGGGGTCTTATACTTAACTTGTCGATCCCACATCACTGTCATTCCAACAGTACCCTATTATGGAGATCATGGGGAGAAACTGCTATTCATGCCACATATGGTATAAAGGTATGAATGAAGTTGTCAGCGTTTTATCCAAAAAGATTCTCTATAAATGTATGGGACTCAGTATAGGACTATTTAGATGACATAGGACAGCAGGTCTTTTGTGCTAGGCTAAAAGAGTTGTACCATCTGGGAAATTCATGGTTTATCATTAGGTTATGCCATGAATCTTAGATTGGTCCCACCTGTAAGAATGACACCTATCTCAACAATGGGCCCCGAATGTTAATGGCGAGCACACCACACATGTGCACCATCTCCATTCACTGGGACTTTGGAAAATAGCACTCAGCTATTGTAGAAAGTCCCATAGCAGTAACATCAGGCCGAGCAAGCATGGCCAACCCTCCATTCACCACTATGGGACTTCTAGCATTCAGCTATTTTCTTTCATTTTTTTTAATCAGATAATTTTTATTGAACATTTTTTTTAAATTCATACAAACAATTGGGACAACAGCATCCCACATAATACTATATCAATAGAAAAAAATCCATACATATTGGGCAGCTGTGCCCCAGAACTCCCACCAAACCCCTAGCAAAGAGATGGTTATCAGTATCTTACCTCTACTACATCTTTCCAACTAAAGCCAGCGATACAGTTCCAAAGCACTCAGATTTAAATGAGCCCCATATCCCATTAGAGCACCCCACCCAATTACCATAACACCCTCATAGCTTTCCCTACAAAACACAGTAGTGAACAGGTAGTCTATCCAGGAATTCCAGTTTAATCTCAGACCATGTATTTTAATACTATAACCAAGGCAGAGAAGCTTGCTGGCACTTAACACCAGTGATGAGGAGCAGGGGCAATATTCGAATTCGCAATATTTTGCGAATATTTGGGCAACTATTCATCATATATTCACGGATTCATGATTGCCAGTCATTATTTTCTGAAAATCGGCAACCGGAAAATTTGTGATAAAAATTTTCTATACGAAAATGTGCGATCAACACTACTCCTAAAGTCAAAGATATTGCAGCCTGCTCATTAGCCCACAAGTAAGAACCAGTGAGGGATCATCGGATCATCATAGGTACTGATGAAAAAAAATCTAGTATATTCGCGATTATGAATATATAGCACTATATTCTAGATATTCGAAGTGCCAATATTTGCTATAAAAATTCGCGATTAACACTACTTAACACCAGATCTTCTGAAATATACTCCTTCATATGTGCAAATAAAGGGCTTGTCCAGGCGAACAACATTTTTTACAAATGGGTAAGGATGGGTTAAAAATGAAAAATAATCATTACTAGCCTCACCAATCCCCAGACATTCCTGTTCTGACTGCTTTGAAGCCTGCTGCTACCGAATCCCAGCTTAGCAAACAGAAAAGACTGGAAATGCCCATTCATCCAATTACAGGTAGCAGGGATCCACCTCATCTGCCTCAGCCAGTGATTGACTGAGTGGACATTTTTAGCCATTTCCTGTGTGTCAAGTCGAGACCAAGAAGTTAAGAGCAGCAGAGACCGAGGCAACATGAAAACACCATCAGCTGGGGACTGGTGAGGTAAGAAAGGAGTATTTTTTAGTTTTAACCCATTCATATATAGAAAACATTAAATGCAATGCATAATCCTGGACAAATATCCAAAAGCAGTAGACTGTTCATTAAGGGGTATTTCGGTTATATAAAGTTATTCCTTCTCCACAGGATAGGGGATAACTATTAGATTAGGGATGTTCCAACCACTAGGAATGAGGGGGGCCATACCCTTTGGAGTCCCCCAAAATGAACGGAGTGGCTGGTTGGGCATGCAAGCAGCCACTCCATCAATTTTTTTGGGATTTCCAAAGATAACTGGTAACTTTCATAGAAATTAATGGAGTGGCTTCGTTGATGCCCAACTGACTAATCAATTCATTTCAGGGTGGTCATGGGATAGGAGCCCTTGTTGTAGTAATTAGTGGGGGTCCAAGTGGTAGTACCCCCACCGATTTAATAGATATCCCCTAACCTGTGGATAGGGGATAACTTTATATAATCAGAATTATATAAATTCTAATAACTATTAGATTAGGGATGTTCCAACCACTAGGAATGAGGGGGGGGCATACCCTGTGGAGTCCCCCAAAATGAACGGAGTGGCCGGTTGGGCATGCATGCAGCCACTCCATCAATTTCTTTGGGATTTCCAAAGATAACTGGTAGCTTTCATAGAAATTAATGGAGTGGCTTCGTTGATGCCCAACTGACTAATCAATTCATTTCAGGGTGGTCATGGGATAGGAGTCCTTGTTGTAGTAATCAGTGGGGGCCCAAGTGGTAGTACCCCCACCGATCTAATAGATATCCCCTAACCTGTGGATAGGGGATAACTTTATATAATCAGAATACCCCTTTAAACGTAGTATGTTAAGTCCCTATAGTGAGTTCAGCTAAAAGGCAGATTGGAAGGCTTGGAAATATGACATTTAGTAGAGATAATTAATGAAGTGTTATAATTGCTAAGCTTCCGCAAAGCAGCTACAAGTGACTTAAAGGTACTTTGTAACTAACTTAAACTTCCATGAACAACATGTCCCTTTTCATCTCCTATAGAACGCTAAGTGACCTCACCCTAAAGCGATTATGAATATTCTTAAGTGCTTCTAGACTTTCAGTTTCTCCATTTCAGATCTGTAATGGTAGAAGACACACTATTTATCTTGTGACAACAAAGCCCTGTGCAAGTTTGTTTTATCAGGCAATTGCTTTCCTCTACGATATAGGTTTTTAGTTAAAAGCCAAATCATTTAGCAGAATCTGAAAAACTATACTAATCCTGGTCTAGTTGGGCCATATTTTCCAGTTTAATGGCAGACACATGGATGCTTTACCTAAAAATTATAGATCAATATTATTATTACCTCTAGAAGTATTTCAGTTTTAGAGTTGGCTGACACTAGAGAT
Organism: Bufotes viridis; assembly: GCA_033119425.1. Taxonomy (NCBI): domain Eukaryota; kingdom Metazoa; phylum Chordata; class Amphibia; order Anura; family Bufonidae; genus Bufotes; species Bufotes viridis. Next base: position 399,624,712 of record CM065592.1, on the reverse strand, counting down.
GAGCGAATTTTTTAAAAATTTGATTCGGCCGGTTCTCAGAATTTTCCGAAACGATTCGATCTGAATTTGTTCTATTAAACGCTTAAACAACTAGAGCCCCCTGACAGAGGGGAGAGGGTGTCAGTAGTAAGTTTGTGTTGATATAACAGATTATTTTGCCCTTCCTCTGATCTGTCAGAACATTGGTTGGTGGAAATTCTGATTGATCCATGCCTGATTCATCTTGACAAAGTCAGTCTCTCCACATTTTGGGTCGACAGGCGACTTGTCCTTGGGGTAACTATGGCCCCAGCCATACTAAACACCCGCTCTGATTCCACACTACTGGCCAGGAAGGACAGCTTTTCCAGTGCAAACTTGGCCACTTGTGGCAACAAATCCACTTTGGCTGCCCAGTAGTCCAGTGGATCTTCGATGACGGGTGGCAGGGTGCACTCCAAGTATGTCACCACCTGCAGTTTCAGGTTCTGCTTTATGTCTAGCTGCTGGTAATTAGTTTCTTCACTATGCGGGGGAAGAAAGCTACTCATCAGCGACTCTAGATTCAGACTGCTGCTGATGGAGCTGGTACTGCTCCTGCCACCTCCCCTCAGCAGCCATGGCAGTGGAACATGAGCGCAGAGGGCCTCCCGGTAAGACCTGCAAGGGAATGGACGATGGCGCAGATAGGCAGCGGCCAACTGACTACATAGGATTTCTCTATAGTAGTTCAGTTTGTCCTCCCTCTCAGTGAGTATAAAAAGGGCCCCTATTTTGGACCGGTAGGGAGAGTCTAACATGGTGGAGAACCAGTAGTCATCCCTCTGGCGAATAGTGACAATTCAGCTGTCACTACTAGAGATGAAAGAATTTTTAAAAAAATTCGACGAATCTGAAAAACTGCTATTTCATTGCTGCAGAGAGCCTTTCTAGAGGTGAAGAACACTGTGCCTTGCAGTAACACGCATAGGGAGTCTGAAGTGGCAGTGAAATAATACTGTGAGTCCATATGACATGCAGATGACAGGCGTCGCTCTTAGAATCACTGCATACCTAACTTACTTGGGCAGTCACAGGCCAAAACTGACCAAATAACTAATATAATAATTATGAACTCAGCCTTACAGGTCAATGTTAGTGCAAAGAAGTTGCGCACTCCTTTTACACCGCCGAAAAGTGATTCCACATAGATGTCTACAGAACCTGTTCTATTAAAAGCTTATACAAGTAAAGCCCCCCGACAGAGTGGAGAGGGTGTCAGCAGTAAGTTTTTGTAGACGTTACAGATAATTTTGCCCTTCTTCTGATCTGTCAGAACAATAACATAGTAACATGTCTGTTGAGCATCCACCTTCACTCGGTCAGCAATTGGTCAGAAATCCATCAGCATTGCTAATGCCAAAAAAACAGGAGTGGATCCAAAACAGACATAACATGTGAATGGGGAGACCACAGAGTGGCCAAATGACAGAGTCTGGAGGTGGCGGCAGCATCAGGAGGAGGCCAGAGTGGCACTATGACAGAGTATGGAGGTGGCATCAGCATCAGGATGCCACAGAGTGGCACAATGACAGAGTGTAAAGGTGGAGGCAGCATCAGGATGCCACAGAGTGGCACAATGATAGAGCATGGATTGGCGGCAGCAGCATCAGGAGGAGGCCACAGGGTGGCACAATGACAGTGTGGAGGTGGCAGCAGCAGCATCAGGAGGACACAGAGTGGAAAGGTGACACAGTGTTGAGGTAGCAGCAGCATTAGGAGACCACAGAGTGGCAAGGTGACATAGTGTGGAGGTAACAGCAGCATGAGGAGACCACAGAGTGGCAAGGTAACATAGTGTGGAGGTGGCAGCAGTATGAGGAGACCACAGAGTGACCCGGTGATAGAGTGGGGAGGTGGGTGGCAATAACAGTACCCATTGACGAAGGTGGGTGTAGGAAGGAGCACTTCGCATCAGATGTGTGGCATCAGACAGGTGGCAGCATCAGAATAGTAGCTGAGGCAGGTAGCCAGAAGAAACCGGTCTCTTTTTTCAAAGTTGGTGTGACACGATGGATGATCTAGTCTAATGCATCAGGCATTGGTGGGTGGAAATCCTCGCTGATCCATGCCTGATTCATATTGACGAAGGTCCATCTCTCCACATTTTGGGTGGACAGGCGAGTTCTTCTTGGGGTAACCGTGGCCCCTGCCGCACTAAGCACCCTCTCTGATACCAAACTACTGGCCTGGGCAGGATAGCTTTTCCAGTGCAAACTCTGTTAGTTGCTAATACACTAATACACACCAAAAAGGGCTGTGATTTTCTCACTTCAACACACAACGGCTAATAAGCCTTTTTTCTATTTCCCCACTAATACACGCCAAAAAGGGCTTTAGAATATATCCGCTGAATGGCAAATATATATATATACATTTTTCCCAATAATACACGCCAAAAAAGGCTTTAGAGCATATAACTGCACCGCTGAACGGCAAATATATTTTTCTTTTTTCCACTTATACACAACACAAAAGGCTTTATAATATATAACTGCACCACTGAACGGCAAATATACTTTTCTTTTTTTCCACGCTGAACAGCAAATATATTTTTCTTTTTTCCACTTATACACGACACAAAAGGCTTTAGAATATATAACTGCACCGCTGAACGGCAAATATATTTTTTCTTTATTCCACTTATACACGACACAAAAGGCTTTAGAATATGTAACTGCACCTCTGAATGGAAAATATATTTTTATTTTGCCACTATTACAGGCCAAAAAGTGCTTTAGAACATATAACTGCACCATAGAACGAATATATTTTACTTTTGCCAGTAATACATGCCAAAAAGGAATTTAGGTAAAATTCCAAAAGCCGTGTTTTCTTTTTAATATGTCTGCTATAGTCCATCAAAATTTTTTGATGGAATAAAGCAGACATATTGAAAGGAAGACACAGCTTCTGGGATTTTTACGTATACTACAAGTGAGGTTCGCTCCTTCCATTTGCAGCATGCACAGACGGGCGAGTGCAGACCGACTTTGCTATTTAAAAAGGGCTTTAGAACATATAACTGCACCGCTGAACGGCAAATGTATTTTTCTTTTGCCACTAATACATGACAAAATAGGCTGAAATTTTCTCACTTCACCACATAACAGGTAATAAGCCTTTTTTTCCCCACTAATACAAGCCAAAAAATGCTATAGAACATATAACTGTGCCGCACAAACAGCACTTGCACCCAAATAACAAGAATGGTTTGTTGGAATTACAGAGCTGTACAATGGAAATTTGGGTCCCCAGTCAGTGCAGCAAGGTATAATAGGATTGATCCTATTACCCAGGCTGTAACCTTCCCTACTGAACCCTTTTCAACATAAATGCTGTGTATGATTCCTCCCTATTCTTTCTCTATACCTTGAATAATCTTTCCCTGCACTTGTAAATCATTTTTTTTAGCACAATGAAGTTTTTTCTAACACTGTCCATAGTGCCTGCTGATGTCTCTCCCTGCAGTAAGTACACTGGTAAATGGAGGAATCCAAGATAGCTGAGGCTATTTATAGGGCTGGCTGTCTGCTGATTGGCTGCATGCATGGCCTTATGGGTGATCCCGCCTTCCCAGAGTTCCTATCTCCATGTCCTAACGTGTGCAGCAGCCATTTTAGGAAAAATGTGATTTGTTACCACGAAGCGTGAGGAAATTTGGATTTGGTGCGAATTGAATTTTTCCTGAAATTCGGATTTAATTCCACTTCGTCAACTTCGATTCGCTCATCTCTAGTCTCTACGCAAGCAAGTGAACATGCATCGGGCCATTTGCCCAAGTGACTCGGAGAGACTTCCTGCCTCCATCTCCACTGCCTACTGCCATGGTGTGCCTGAGTTATCTGCCTCGTCTTCCTCATCTCCCTCTTGCTCCTCTGGCTGCTACTGCTCCTCCTCTCGTGTCACCTGTGTAGAAAAACCAGCCATTTCGCTACACATTGCTTGTACTCAATGTTCTTCTCCTCCTCCTCCAGTTCAGCCCCCACAGGGGTAATGTGGCCATGAGATCTAGGTGCCACGTCTCCAGTCCCCTGACCAGCCAGTTTTACCAGCATCTTTTCCAGGATATGAATCAGTAGGATGACGTTTTTCATCCTGTAGTCCTAGCGACTGAAAAATAAAGTGGCCTCCTCAATAGGCACGTGCAAATGGTAGGTGTCACGCATAAGCTGCCACTGGCTGACATCGAAGTTGCACAGCGGAGTACCTCTGTTCGCTTGGATCATGAAATCGTTTATGGCCTTTCTCTTTTCATATAGTCGGTCCAACATATGGAAAGTGGAATTCCAACGGGTGGAAACGTCGCATATCAGCCTATGTTGAGGGACATTGTTCTGCTGCTGCAGCTCAAGGAGGGTATGCTTGGTGGTGTACAAGTGGCTGAAGTGCATGCAAAGTTTCCTAGCCATTTTTAGGATGTCTTGCAGATGGGTGAAAGACTTAAGGAACCGCTTTACAACCAGATTGAACACGTGTGCCATGCAGGGTGCATGGCTCAGCCCTCCTTGACGCAGCGCTGACACCATGTTCTTCCTGTTGTCAGTCACCATGGTTCCGATTTTGAGTTGTCGCGGAGAAAGCCAGGATTTGATTTCTTGATGAAAGACATGTAGCAGTTCCTCCCCTGTGTGACTCAGTGGTGTAGAACAGCATGACACCGCCGTGCCCTGCACATGTGGTATGCTGGAGGAGCACTGTGAATTGTCCCTGCAGTGGAGGCTGAGGATACGATGGAGGATGAGGAGGCAGAGGTGGACATTGTCGCAGGACCAATGGCGTGAGAACGTGGAGGTGTTGTCACCTGGCCAAGGTGCTGGTGTGACTGGGAAGGAACCACATTTACCCAGTGGGCCATAAAGGGCATATATTGTACTTGACCATAGTTAAAGCTGCCAACCAATTTTCCCAAAAAAGGCTGTATCACAAACAAATTTGACCAATGAATAGCTAGTCGACACAATTACTTAGTTCCTACAGAAGAAAATCTACATTCACTGACCAATTTTCCCAAAAAAGGCTTTATCACAAACAAATGTCACTACTGAATGGCTAATCGATGAATTGTTAGTCCCTACGGAAGATACTCTACAATCACCCATCAATTTTCCCAAAAAAGGCTGTTTAACAAAATCATTTCAACACTGAATGGCTAATCGACGCAATTACTCAGTCGCTACAGAAGAAAGTTTACATTCACCAACCAATTTTCCTATAAAATGCTGTATTTAAAAAAAAATCACCACTGAATGACTATGTAAATTCACCAAAGAACGGCTAATAAGAAGTACTTATTTTTCCTATTAATAAACACCAACAATGGCTGTATGACATTGTAAATTAACTGCAAAACGGCTAATAACACATACTTATTTTTGCTATTAATACAGCGCAACAATGTCTGTATGACAATGAAAATTCACAGCAGAACAGCTAATAACACGTACTTATTTTTCCCATTTATACACCCCAACAGTGGCTGTATAACAATTTTGTTTCACTGCAGACCAGCTAATAAGACATATTCTTTTTCCTATTAATGCATCCCAAAAAAATAAATATAACAATCACAATTCACGGCAGAACGGTTAATAGGACGTATGTATCTATCCTATTAATACACCCCGTAAATGTCTGTAGTACAATGGAAAGCCACAGCTGAGGAAATGAATACTTTTTTTTGGCCACTGAAACAAGCCAAAAAGGGCTTTAGAACATATAACTGCGGCTGTGAACAGAAAATAAAGTATTTTTTTTGCCATTAATACACGCCAAAAAGGGCTTTAATTTTCTCACTTCACCACACAACAGCTGATAAGCCCTTTTTCCTTTTCCCCACTTATCAGGGCCGGTGCAAGAATTTTTGCCGCCCTAGGCAAGATAAAAATTGACGCCCCCCATCAGATGATCTGCCCTTACACCTTACAGTACTGTAGCGGCGGCACGAAGCGCACGGCGTCATAGCAATCAATGACGCTGTGCGCAGTGTATGCTATATGTGTATAACAAACATATTTCACATGAAAACTTACAGTTACTTGGCTTGGCCCTTGGGGATCTCGGACACCACTTCACACTTTGGCCGGGGGATCGGTGTAGAGGTATACTGTGGGGATCGGCGGAGCAGATGATGTGTTTTATCCTAAAGAGAAAGATATCAGAATAAGGATTTGGAGAAGGATCAGAGGGATAGCAGAGCAGGGAGAGGCTGGTGCTGCTACTGGGGGTCATAACATGGGGGAGTAATAAAGCCCACCATAATACCCCCTGTAGTAATAATTCTCCTTATAATATACAGTGCAAAAATACCCCCTTGTAATGCCCCAGCTGAGCTAATGTCCCCATAATGTACCAGTATAAAATACCCTGATATAGTCCCCTAGTAAATGCCCCCATAGTGCTCCTCTCCGCCTTCCTCCGAGTGCCCCCATAATATAATACACAGTATATAGGGTATATCCCAATTCTCCCCCTCCATGACATGGCAGCACAGCTCTGTATTATTATTAATATAAAGGCCCTCTCTGTGCTATTATTATAATAACGGCCCCCTCTGTATAAATAATAATAATACTAATACAGTGGGGGCTATTAACATAAGAATAATACAGAGGGGCCATTATAATAATAATAGTACAGAGGCGACCTTATAACAATAATAATAGCCCCCTTATGTGCCAGTAGTGCCCCTTATGTGCCAGTAGCCCCCTCATGTGCCAGTAGCCCCCTCATGTGCCAGTAGCCCCCTCATGTGCCAGTAGCCCCCTCATGTGCCAGTAGCCCCCTCATGTGCCAGTAGCCCCCTCATGTGCCAGTAGCCCCCTCATGTGCCAGTAGCCCCCTCATGTGCCAGTAGCCCCCTCATGTGCCAGTAGCCCCCTTATGTGCCAGTAGCCCCCATGTGCCAGTAGCCCCCTTATGTGCCAGTAGCCCCCTTATGTGCCAGTAGCCCCCTTATGTGCCAGTAGCCCCCCTTATGTGCCAGTAGTCCCTTATGAGCCAGTAGCCCCCTTATGTGCCAGTAGCCCCTATATGCCAGTGGCCCCTTATGTGCCAGTAGTCCCCTTATGCGCCAGTAGCCCCCTTATGTGCCAGTAGCCCCCTATATGCGCCAGTAGCTCCCTTATGCGCCAGTAGCCCCCCATATGTGCCAGTAGCCCCCTTATGCGCCAGTGACCCCCTTATGAGCCAGTAGCCCCCTATATGCTGCCAGTGACTCCCCTTATGAGCCAGTAGCCCCCAATGTGCCAGTAGCCCCCTTATGCGCCAGTGACCTCCCATGTGCCAGTAGCCCCTTATGCCAGTAGCCCCCTAATGTGCCAGTGACCCCCCTTATGAGCCAGTAGCCCCTCTAATGTGCCAGCAGTCCCCTTATGCGCCGCCGCCGCCAGTAGCCCCCTTATGCGCCAGTGACCCCCCTTATGTGCCAGTAGCCCCCAAAAAAAAAAAAACACAAAAAAACAAGAAAACACATACTTACCTCCATGGCAGCGATGCGATGCAGGCCTCTTCCGGCCTGTGTCCCGCTGTACGGCTCAGGCGGCGCGATGACGTCATCACGCCTCCTGAACCGGCCTCTAATAGGCTGCCTGCCAGCACTAGGCCGGCAGCCTATCAGATGCACAGGGAGGACGGGACACGCCTCCGGCCCGCCCTCCTCCTGCACGCTCCGCTGCCGCGACTCTGCTCTGGTGCCTGGGGCGGGAGACCGCACCGGGTGTTACCCCAGGGACTGGTGTCACCCGGTACTGTCCGCCCCCCTCAGGCAGTGCAAAATGATAGCGGGGCGGCGCGCCGGCCGCCCCGCGGCGTTACCACATAAGTTTTTTTTTTTTTTTTATCGCAGGGTTCCGGCGCCCCCTGCTAAATTGCGCCCTAGGCAATTGCCTAGGTCGCCTTACAGGTGGCGCCGGCCCTGCCACTTATAAACGCCAAAAAAAGACTTTAGAACATATAACTGCGCCCGTGAACGGCAAAAAAAAACATACACGCCAAAAAGGGCTGTCATTTTCTCACTTCATCACACAACGGCTAATAAGCCCTTTTTCTTTTTCCCCACTAATACACGCCAAAAAAGACTTTAGAACATATAACTGCGGCTATGAACGGCAAATAATACTTTTTTGCCACTAATACACATGAAAAAGGGCTTTAATTTTATCACTTCACCACACAATGGCTGATAAGCCCTTTTTCTTTTTTCCCCACTAATACACACCAAAAAAAGACTTTAGAACATATAACTGCGGCCGTGAAAGGCAAATAAAAAAAATTTTTGCCACTAATATACGGCCAAAAAGGTCTGTAATTTTTTCACTTCAACACACAATGGCTAATAAGCCCCCTTTTTTCCCCCATTACACAACAAAAAAGGCTTTAGAACATATATATAACTGCACCGCACAAGGGCTAATAAGACCCCAATAACAAGAGGTATTGCAAACCTGAAATGAGCAGCTGTATAATGGCAATTTGGATCCGAAGTCAGTGCAGAAAGGTGTAATTGGATTGTTCCTATTACCCAGGCTGTAAACTACCCTATTGATCCCTGTTCTGCTTTCATACTGTGGAATAATTCCTCCCTATCCTTTCCTTATACTTCTAATGCTCTTTCTCTGAACTTCTATTGAGCAAAATATACGTTTTCAAGTCTTTACTAGCACTGTCAATAGTGCCTGCTAACCTCTCTCCCTGCACTAAGTACACTGGAAAATCGCTGAATCCAAGATAGCTGAGGCTATTTATATGGCTGGCTGCTTATTGGCTGCATACATGGAATTGTGGGTGATCCCTCGTTCCCATAGTTCCTTGCTATATGTCCTAACATGTGCAGCATTAGATGAAGGAAATCCGCAGAACTTTTCAGTTGATCAGAAAAATCCAATAGGTTTATTCAGGCCGCACACAGAAGCGACGTTTCGACTACAACAGTCATGAATTAAAAAATTATCCACTTCATAGTGAATCCACTTTGGGATGCGGTAAGAATCGCATGTGAAAGTGGATTCACTAGGAAGTGGATGATTTTTTAACTTATGTACTTTTGTATACGCCACCTGATGTAGGGAGGCACCAATCACATTGCATTTTGGGTTATAAAAGGGTGTCACTAATGTGTATGGCATTGCTTGATATAGACTGTTGTAGTCGAAACGTCGCTTCTGTATGCTGCCTAAATAAACCTATTTTTATTTTTCTGATCAACTGAAGAGTGCTGCGGATTTCCTTCATCTAATGCAATATGGAGACCCAAGCCTGAACCTCCATCTGCGTGCACCAGTTCTGGACCATGACTAGGTACCTGTGGTAATGGTGTTGTCCCTAGGATGGGACTTGTAGTGCTGCTTAAGTATCGTATTTCTAACATGTGCAGCAGCTATTTTTGGAAAAATTCCTAAATCCCTATAGCATGAGGAAATTCTAGATTTGGTGCGAATCAAATAATTCCTGAAATTCGGATCGAATTCCACTTCGTCGGCTTCGATTCGGTGATCTCTGACACAATATTTATATCTGCTTAATAAAGATGATCTCAGTTTTGGGCTCATGTGCACGAATGTTCCATGCTTTGCAGTCCACAAATTGCTGATCCACAAAACACAGATGCCGCCTGTGTGTCTTCCACAATTATCAGAACGGAACGGGCGGCCCATTAGAAAAATGCATATTCTTTTCCGCAAAACAGACAAGAATAGGAAATGATCTATAATTTTTGGGGGCCATGTAATGGAGCAATGGATGCGGACAGCACATTGAAGTGAATGGGTCTGCATCTGGGCCGCAAAAAATGCAGCTCATACACGGAACCAAACCACGTTCGTGTGAGTGTGCCATTTTTGGAAGGTATATACAGTAATGATGAATTAATGGGGAGATCCACCACTTGGAACAACTGTCTCGCAGGTGAACCTATGAGTTGTGTCCAACAGAGCAACTAACTCTGAAGAACACTTGGTATCCCTGAAAATAAAATAGAGTTATTGATTTCAGTGGTTCCTTTGCTGATAGACAAAAAGACAGGAGCCTAAGGGTCCATTCACATGTCCGTGAATGTCTCCGCACCCGTTCCGCAATTATGCGGAATGGGTGCGGACCCATTCATTCTCTATGGGGCAGGAATGGATGCGGACAGCACACAGTGTGGTGTCCGCATTCGCATTTCCGGAGCGCAATTGCAGACAAGAATAGGCAGTTCTATGGGGGTGCCGGCAGGGTGTAATACACTACGGACGTGTGAATGGACCCTTAAAGGGGTTCCCCAGGAATTAAAAAATTAAAATACTTAAATATTTTTTTATAATAAATATATTCCAAAATACCTTTCGTTTTGTCTAGGGAGCAATCATTAGGAGAAATAAAATGGCCACCGTCCTATCAGTACACACAAAACCTGTCCTAATCACACAGGAGGACAAGTTTCTTCACCACAATGAGCCATAGTGCTGCCTCATCCTCCTTTCTGCTTTTCTTGTCCAGAATCATGATCCTGAATACAGGTGAATCTCTGTGGGAATGGAGATGATGAAGAAAAATGAGAGGAGGGTGAGGTGTGGTTAATAAGCGCAGCAGCACTTGTTTACAGTCTCCATTACCACAGCAACACATTACCACAACCTGTCCTGTCTGTCCTCTCTCTACTTCATGTCTCCTCATAAATTAAATTCCCCAGAGATTCAGCTAAAGTTCTTATCATCTGGATTCAGGATCATAATCTGACAAGTAGAGAGGAGGAGACAAGGAGTAACTTGTCTTCATGTGTGAATAGGACACGTTTTGTGTGAACTATTGGGACAGTGGCCATTTTGTTTCCCCTGATGGTTGCTCCCCAGACAAAACGAGCCATTATAAATATTGAAAGGTATTTGAGAATATATTTATAATAAAGTAGTATATAAGTATTTTTATTTTCTTAATTCCCGGAGAACCCCTTTAAAGGGTTTAATCTGCAAATAAACTATTTTTTAAATAACATTTCTATGTTAACATTTTTTAGAATTTTGGATAATAATATGTATTTTAATTTTCCATGTCACTATCTAGTTTTCTTGTTTTTTTCTACAATCATGCAATTTCTGCCCTGGCCACTAGTCCTAATAATATGTTGAGACTTCCTGTTTTGTACAGGGAACTTTTTAGTTGATGTGCCATTATCACCACAGGCAGAATTACAATGACAGATATCAACTCTCTATAGATAACACAGGATCTACCATTCACAATAGGTGATATTACAACTAGAGTTGAGCGAACACCTGGATGTTCGGGTTCGAGAAGTTCGGCCGAACTTCCCAAAAATGTTCGGGTTCAGGATCCGAAATCGACCCAAGCTTCACCTCGGACCCGAACCCCATTGAAGTCAATGGGGACCCGAACTTTTGGGCACTAAAAAGGCTGTAAAATAGCCCAGGAAAGGACTAGAGGGCTGGAAAAGGCAGCAAAATGTAGGTAAATCCCCTGCAAACAAATGTGGATAGGGAAATGAATTAAAATAAAATAAAATAAAAATTAACCAATGGAGAAGGCCACTTTTACCTGTTTAGGCCCCAGCACCCAGACAGAGGAGAGAGGTCCCATAGCAGAGAATCAGGCTTCATGTCACCCACCAATGGAAAAGGCCACTTTCAGTTATTTAGGCCCCAGCACCCAGACAGAGGAGAGAGGTGGCATAGAAGAGAATTAGGCTTCATGTCACCCACCAATGGAAAAGGCCACTTTCAGTTATTTAGGCCCCAGCACCCAGACAGAGGAGGGAGGTCCCAAAGCAGAGAATCAGGCTTCATGTCACCCACCAATGGAACAGGCCACTTTCAGATATTTAGGCCCCGGCACCAAGACAGAGGAGAGAGGTCGCATAGCAGAGAATCAGGCTTCATGTCACTCACCAATGGAACAGGCCACTTTCGAATATTTAGGCCCCTGCACCAAGACAGAGGAGAGAGGTCGCATAGCAGAGAATCAGGCTTCATGTCACCCACCAATGGAACACGCCACTTTCAGATATTTAGGCCCCAGCACAAGACAGAGGAGAGAGGTCGCATAGCAGAGAATCAGGCTTCATGTCACCCACCATTGGAACAGGCCACTTTACAATATTTAGGCCCTGGCACCCAGACAGAAGGGAGGTTCATTCAACTTTGGGTTGCCCCGCAATATAATGGTAAAATTAAAAAAAGAGGATTGAATGAAAAATTGCCCTGGAGACCAAGAATATATGGTTAAGGGGAGGTAGTTATAAATGTCTAATCTGCACAAGGGATGGACAGGTCCTTTGGGATCCATGCCTGGTTAATTTTTATGAACGTCAGCTTGTCCACATTGGCTGTGGACAAGAGGCTGCGTTTGTCTGTAATGATGCCCCCTGCCGTGCTGAATACATGTTCAGACAAAACGCTGGCCGCCGGGCAGGCCAGCACTTCCAAAGCATAAAAGGCTAGCTCTGGCCATGTGGACAATTTGGAGACCCAGAAGTTGAATGGGGCCGAACCATCAGTCAGTACGTGGAGAGGTGTGCAGACATACTGTTCCACCATGTTAGTGAAATGCTGCCTCCTGCTAACACGTTCCGTATCAGGTGGTGGTGCAGTTAGCTGTGGCGTGGTGACAAAACTTTTCCACATCTCTGCCATGCTAACCCTGTCCTCAGAGGAGCTGGCCGTGACACAGCTGCATTGGCAACCTCTCGCTCCTCCTCTGCCTTCGCCTTGGGCTTTCACTTATTCCCCTGTGACATTTGGGAATGCTCTCAGTAGCGCGTCTACCAACGTGCGCTTATACTCGCGCATCTTCCTGTCACGCTCCAGTGCAGGAAGTAAGGTTGGCACATTGTCTTTGTATCGGGGATCCGGTATATAATAGGATAAAAATATATAGGATTATGCTTTCATCACTTGTATTTTAACAGTATGTGTAATATACCCTTTATCGGAAATAAATACACTTAGAGATGCAAAACAGTGTGTGCAAATGTAGAGGATTATGCTGTATTTTAACACTTACTGTAATATACCCTTTAACGGAAAGAAATACACTTGGAGATGCACGGTAGCGTGTGAAGTTATTGAGGATGACCCTATCAGCACTTGTATTTATATCTTGAGTGTAATATATCCTTTTACGGACAGAAATACACTATGAGATGCACAATAGTGCGTGCAAATTTAAAGGATTATGCTTTCAGCAATTGTAATTTAACTCTTTGTGTAATATACCCTTTTACGGAAAGAAATACACTTGTAGATGCACGCCGAGTGTAATATACCCTTTTACGGACAGATTTACAATTGGTCTGCAACAGCTGGAACACCAGATTTTGGGTATTGCTATTTTGGCAATTGAATTTCACCCCAGAACCAAATATATCCTTTCATGGATACTATTAAACTACTTGTCCAGCCACAGCTAGAACACCAGATTTACTGTATTTCAATTTTTGCAACTGAATTTCACCCCAGAAAATAATATATCCTTTGACGGACACTATGAAACTTGTCCAGCCACAGCTGAAACCACTGATTTAGTTAGAGTATTGCTATTTTTGCAATTGAATTTCACCCCAGTACAAAAGCTATCCTTTGACGGACACTATAAAACTTGTCCTGCCACAGCAGAAACCACTGATTTAGGGTATTGCTATTTTGGAAATTGAATTTCACCCCAGAAAAAAATTTATATTCTTTGCCAGACAGAATTACACTTGGCTAGCCACAGCTGGAACACCAAATTTAGGGGATTGCAATTTTGTAAGTGAATTTCACCTCTCAATAAAATATAGAAAATTCTATCCTGAGTTTCTAGGAGTGACAATAAGCACAGCCAAGCCCCTGATATAGGATATAGTAAAAAAAATAATAATATTATTGATGGATTAATGGACTTGGTGGCAGCTTGTGCTGGCGCAACACAAGACACAAAATGGCCGCCGATCACCCCTGAAAAAATTGACATAAAATCGCTCTGGGCAGCCTGAAAAGAGTGAGCAATTAACTAGCAGAAGTTGAATGATTCACAGCTGTAGATCGATCACTTCATTAAGTGTTTTTGCTGAGTTAATCCCTGCCTAATCTTGCCCTAACAGCAGCTGCATCCTATCCCTACACTAATCAGAGCAGAGTGACGTGCGGCGCGACGTGACTCCAGCTTAGATAGAGGCTGGGTCACATGCTGCACTTGGCCAATCACAGACATGCCAATAGTAGGCATGGCTGTGATGGCCTCTTGGGGCAGGTAGTATGACGCTTGTTGATTGGCTGCTTTGCAGGCTTTAAAAATGCGCCATATAAATCGCTGAACAACGAACCCAAACTTTTTACGTTAAAGTTCGGGTTCGGGTCCGTGTCACGAACACCCCAAGATTCGGTACGAACCCAAACTATACAGTTCGGGTTCGCTTATCCCTAATTACAACTTATCTATTCCCTCCGGACCTCTCCACAGGTCACAGAGCATGCCTAGAAAAATCTTGCATACAAATAAAAGAGATCCTCCCCTGTCATTTGTGGCTGTTCTCCAAGAAATCTTGACATATTTTTTGCCAGTTTCAAAACTGTCATATTTTCTGATTATTTTTAAATACAGATAAGGACATGGAAATTTAAAAAAATCAACAAAAATTCTAAAAAGAAATGATTAACATAAAAACATAAAAAATAGGTAATTATCTGGAAAAGTTCACTATAATACTAGAGCTAACAGACAAATAGCTATGAGGCAAGACATGCAAAGAGAAATGTTATTCATTCATACGGTGTCCATAATAGGACCTCGTCAGACATCATCCACAACTCCATCCTCCATCAGGCAAAACACCCTCTTTCGTCAGCCCAAACTCCATCAGTCCTCTTCCCTCAGGCAAAACTCCATCCTCTGTAAGCCAAAACTCCTTTCTTCCTCATAAAAAACTGCCTCCTCCCTCAGACATCAGCCAAAATGCCCTCCTCCCTCATGCAAAACTGCCTCCTCCCTCAGACCTCAGCCAAAACGCCCTCCTCCCTCATCCAAAACTCCATCAGATGTCAGACAAAACTCCCTTCTCCCTCAGAAGTCAGTCAAAATTCCCTCCTCCCTAACTCAAAAGTATGCAATACACAAACTCTATGCCTGAAGAAGCTGCTAGCTGCTGGAAAGGGAAAGGACCTGTGATGATGTCATGACCATGTGATGAGTCATGTGTGTGGGAGGGGTCAGATTTCACAGCAGCTGTGTACAGAACTGTAGTCATCAAATAGAGCTGTGTATTAGAGATGTGTGTACTGTGTAAACATGCAGGATACACACATATCTCTATTACACAGTACACAGCTCTGCTACATGCAAGATACACACATATCTCTATTACACAGTACACACATCTCTAATACACAGCTCTATTTGATGACTACAGTTCTGTACACAGCCGCTGTGAAATCTGACCCCTCCCACACACATGACTCATCACATGGTCATGACATCATCACAGGTCCTTTGCCTTTCCAGCAGCTAGCAGCTTCTTCGGGCGTAGAGTTTGTGTATAGCATACTTTTGAGTTAGGCAGGAGGGAATTTTGACTGACTTCTGAGGGAGAAGGGAGTTTTGTCTGACATCTGATGGAGTTTTGGATGAGGGAGAAGGGCGTTTTGGTTGAGGTCTGAGGGAGGAGGCAGTTTTGCATGAGGGAGGTTTGTCTGAGGGAGGAGGCAGTTTTGGCTGAGGTCTGACGGAATTTTTGGCTGAGGTCTGAAGGAGTTTTGTCTGACATCTGATGGAGTTTTGGATGAGGGAGGAGGGCATTTTGGCTGATGTCTAAGGGAGGAGGCAGTTTTGTATGAGGAAGAAAGCAGTTTTGGCTGACAGAGGATGGAGTTTTGCCTGAGGGAAGAGGACTGATGGAGTTTGGGCTGACGAAAGAGGGTGTTTTGCCTGACGGAGGATGGAGTTGTGGATGATGTCTGACGTGTGGTTGTAGCTTTAGACATGTCGTAGTTTTATGGCTGACTCTCGGCATGTTTGCAGTGCTGCCGCCAGAACTCTGGCCCGCCCCTATTAGAGTCAATGGGGCCTGAGCAGACCTCTGGCCCCATGCGTGCACTAGCGCCAGCACCGATCCGGCAGGCTGTTCACCCACCGGAAAAGCCTGCCGGAGCTCCTTGCCACTAGTGTGAAAGTAGCATTACCAATATCCTGCCATTCCTCTTCCAATGCTGCTTTATTTCACACTGCTCTGTGTTTTCTGGTCATGGACAGATACACAGGAAATGACTTGAAATGCCTGCTTAGCCAATCACTGGCTGGAGTGAGAGATCCACCAAGGATTAACTAGGGGGAACATTTCCAAACCATTTACTGTGTGTAGAGCTGGGACCAGCAGCATCGGAATGGCAGTGGTTGGAGATCAGTGAGGTGAGAAATGCTTTTTTTAATCTTTTTATCCCATTCTTCCTTGTTTGAAATTTTTTATCTCACCCAGACAACACCTTTAAATCAGCAACATGGGTACCTTAAAGCAAAAGGTACAGTCATGTGAAAAAATTAGGACACCCTTTGAAAGCATGTGGTTTTTTGTAACATTTTTAATAAATGGTTATTTCATCTGCGTTTCAACAATACAGAGAGATTAAAGTAATCCAACTAAACAAAGAAAACTGAATAAAAGTCTTTTCAAGATCTTCTGTAAATGTCATTCTACAAAAATGCCTATTCTAACTGAGGAAAAAGATAGGACACCCTCACATGTATTCCCTCTTAAATTGGCTCAGATCTCACACAGGTATATCACACCAGGTGCACATAATTAGTAGATCGTTACTCTGCATGTTGAATGAGGCTTGCCCTATTTAAACCTCAGACATTTAGTTTGGTGTGCTCCTGACTGTTGAAGTGAGAGTGAGCACCATGGTGAGAGCAAAAGAGCTGTCAGAGGACTTCAGAAAAAGATTGTAGCAGCCTATGAGTCTGGGAAGGGATTTAAAAAGATCTCCAAAGATTTTGAAATCAGCCATTCCACTGTCCGGAAGATAGTCTACAAGTGGAGGGCTTTCAAAACAACTGCCAACATGCCCAGGACTGGTCGCCCCAGCAAGTTCACCCCAAGAGCAGACCGCAAGATGCTAAAAGAGGTCTCCAAAACCCTAAAGTGTCATCTCGAGAACTACAGCAGGCTCTGGCTACTGTTGATGTAGAAGTACATGCCTCTACAATCAGAAAGAGACTGTACAAGTTTAACTTGCATGGGAGGTGTGCAAGGAGGAAACCTTTGCTTTCCAAGAGAAACATCGAGGCCAGACTGACATTTGCCAGAGATAAAGTTGACAAAGACCAGGACTTCTGGAATAATGTTCTTTGGACAGATGAGTCCAAAATTGAATTATTTGGACACAACAGCAGAGGACATGTTTGGCGTAAACCAAACACAGCATTCCAAGAAAAGAACCTCATACCAACTGTGAAGCATGGAGGTGGAAGTGTCATGGTTTGGGGCTGCTTTGCTGCAGCAGGACCTGGTCAGCTCACCATCATAGAATCCACGATGAATTCTACTGTGTATCAGAAGGTGCTTGAAGAACATGTGAGACCATCAGTTAGAAAATTAAAGCTGAAGCGGAACTGGACCATGCAACATGACAATGACCCAAAACATACTAGTAAATCAACCAAAGATTGGCTGAAAAAGAAGAAATGGAGAGTCCTGGAATGGCCAAGTCAAAGTCCAGATTTGAATCCCATTGAGATGCTGTGGGGTGACTTGAAAAGGGCTGTACGTGCAAGAAACCCTCAAACATCTCACAGCTGAAAAAGTTCTGCATTGAGGAGTGGGGTAAAATTTCCTCAGACCGATGTCGAAGACTGGTAGATGGCTACAAGAACCGTCTCACTGCAGTTATTTCAGCCAAAGGAGGTAACACTCGCTATTAGGGGCAAGGGTGTCCTATCTTTTTCCTCAGTTAGAATAGGCATTTTTGTAGAATGACATTTACAGAAGATCTTGAAAAGACTTTTCTTCAGTTTTCTTTGTTTAGTCGGATTACTTTAATCTCTCTGTATTGTTGAAACGGAGATGAAATAACCATTTATTAAAAATGTTACAAAAAACCACATGCTTTCAAAGGGTGTCCTAATTTTTTCACATGACTGTATATGCAAATAAACTGGAATCTTTTCAGTATTTATTGAAACAAAAAAGATGCAAAGAAGAAGTTTTTTAAGACAACTATTGAGAAGCTGGGTTCGCATGTGGCGGTAGCATACAACATGGTGAATTACATTGCTGTAAAACCACATTGCTGTACAGGCCACTCAAGTTCCTCCACAACAAACCTGTTACTTCATATCTTTACTGACCTTGCTTTGTGTACAGGGACACAGTCATGATGGAACAGCAAAAAACCTTCACCAAACTTTCATAAAGTTGCAAGCATACAATTGTCTAATGTCTTATTATGCTGTAACATTAATATTTCCATTTCACTAGAAATACCGGATCTAGACAAAAATCTGAAAAACATCCCCATACCATTATATTTTACACTAGGCGCTAGGCTTGAGCAAATCGAACTTTGCATCATAGATCCAAAGTTGATTTATTCAAAAACTTTTGGGGGAATTTATCATGAGGGAAAATGCTTGAGTCTGCATTGTCTTACATTATGCCACATTTAATATATGTCACATGTTGTTTGATACTGTAAATGTGTCTTATCCTTAAACCTAACACTTTTGTCTAGAAAAGCTGCTCCAATTTTCCTACTCCATCCTCCTCCTTGAGTGAGATTGCGTTTTTTTTCCAAATTATTTTTTAAAAGTCTCTTTGATAAATCTGAAACTCATTAACATAGATAACCACACTCACTTTTCAACCCACATTACAAAACCGGAGTGAGTGGTTTAAAAATGCAAAAAGTCACAAATTTTGCACAAGCAAGTACAAAAACTACAATAAGGGCCTTTGTTATTAAGGCTGTTTCCGTACAGCATTAAAATGTATTGGTTCTGTATAGGCAAAGTTCGTATTGCCCGAAGTCGTGAGAGGCTTCCATGAATTACTTTGGTATTCCTATCTGCATCTTTAAAAACGTTTTAAAATAGTACTTCGGTATCTCAGTACCAAAGCCGACTTCAGATTCCTACTAGATTAGCTGAAGCCTACTAAGTACTATGCATTCTAGTTACGTGAGCATTCTCTGAGCACCCCCAAACCAAGGATCATCCACTACTACCAGATTGCAGAACTCCTTCCTCCTTTTGGGGGCATAAAAAATCCATGACAAAAATGTATCTGTCATAAAAAAATAACAGTACTCCTTTCTAACAAAAAACATAACAAAAAAATGCAGGTATAAATAATGGCCGTTTTAGCATCCATTTTTCACTTTTTTAGACTAATTTTCATAGTTATAGTTGCTTAGTAGTGTTGATTGAGCACCCAAGTGCTCGGGTGCTCGGGCCGAACACATCGCAATGCTCGGGTGCTCTACAGAACACCCGAGTATAATGGAAGTCAATGGGAGAACCCCAGCATTAAACCAGGCACCCCCTGCTCTGAAGAGGGCAGGGTGCCTGGTTCATAGGAAAAGGTCAGAAATTGATGGAAACACCACCGAAATGGTTCGGGAACAGCATGGGGAGGATGTCTGGATGCATCTTGGACTCCCAGGTCGCTGCTCGGAACGATGTTGTCCGAGTAGTACACCACTTTTACAGACTAACAATAATGCACACAAAACCAAAGATAAAATCGATTTTAGAGGAAAAATTGTTAGGAGACATTCTTTCCTGTATATTTACTGGTAGATAAAGTGCAAGTGTCGCCAAAAATTACAAGCAAGAGGCACTCCAATACAACCTGTATGTCACATAAAGGAGGGCCTCATTCACATTGTGGTACAATTGATCATGTAGTGGAACTCCTACACTCATAAAGCCTATGCACTAAGTGAAAGTGCTTCCAAAAATTACAAGGAACCGGCACTCCAATACACCGTTTGTTACACATAAAGGAGGGCATCATACACACACTAAAAAAATTATGATTGATGGCCTGCTGGTGACCCTCAAAAACATTTGAAGCAAGGGCCTGCTAATCTGATCATCTAAAACATTAGGGGAGAGGGCCTGCTGCTGAGCTGACCCTCTAAAACATTAGGGGTTAGGGTCCGCTGGTGAGCTGACCCTGTAAAAGATTATATGCTTGGGCCTGCAGTTGAGCTGAACCTGTAAAACATTATACACGAGGGCCTGCTGGTGAGCTGACCCTGTAAAACATTATATGCTAGGGCCTGCAGGTGAACTGACCCTGTAAAACATTATATACGAGGGCCTGCAGGTGAGCTGACCCTGTAAAACATCATATACGAGGGCCTGCTGGTGAGCTGACCCTGTAAAACATTATATGCTAGGGCCTGCAGGTGAGCTGACCCTGTAAAACATTATATACGAGGGCCTGCAGGTGAGCTAACCCTGTAAAAGATTGTAGGTGAGGCCCTGCTGGTGAGTTGATCCTCTAAAATGTTGTAGGTGAGGGACTATAGCTGAGCTGATCCTGTAAAACATTATATGCGAGACCTGCAGGTGAGCTGACCCTGTAAAACATTATATGCGAGGGACTGCAGGTGAGATGACCCTGTAAAAGATTGTAGGTGAGGGCCTGCTGGTGACCTGACCCTCTAAAAGGTTGTAGGTGAGGGACTGTAGGTGAACAGATACATTTTTAAGCGCACACGTTACACTTTAGATGTGGCACTGGTAATGTCACTGTCAGAAGTGGACTCCGTCTATTAAAAAAGTACACTGTATGTCACAGATAAATGTTTTAACCGCACACGATACACTGGAGATGTGGCACTGGTAATGTCACTGTCAGAAGCGGACACCGTCTATTGGCAAAGTACACTGTATGTCACAGATAAATTTTTTAAACGCACACGTTATGCTTTATATGTAGCACTGGTAATGTCACTGTCAGAAGCGGACACTGTCTATTGAAAAAGTACACAGTATGTAACAGATACATTTTTTAAACGCACACGTTACACTTTAGACGTGCCACTGGTAATGTCACTGTCACAAGCGGACACCGTCTATTGAAAAAGTACACTGTATGTCACAGATACACTTTTTAACCGCACACGGTACGCTGGAGATGTTGCACTGGAAATGTCACTGTCAGAAGCGAACACCATTTATTGAAAATGTACCCTGTATGTCACTGATAAATTTTTTCAGTGCACACGTTACACTGCAGAGGTGGCGCAGCTAATGTCATTGTCCGTAGCGGACACCATCTACGGAAAAAGTACACTGGATGTGACAGATATTTTTGGGATGAGCACACTTTACACAGGAGATATGGCGCAGATTATTTAACTGTCCGCAGCAGCCTATAAGACGCTATTAGGCGCAGAATGCGCAAAAAAATATATTGCTGCTGCCACACACAATAGTCCCTAAAAAGACTTTTGGGTCTGTAAAGTTTTAGCAATTTAGCACAGGAGGCGCTAAAAATATATATTGCTGCTGCCACACACAATAGTCCTTAAAAGGACTTTTGGGTCTGTAAAGTTTTAGCAATTTAACGCAGGTTGCGCTATAAATATATTTTGCTGCTGTCACACACAATAGTCCTTAACCCCTTAAGAACACGGCCATATTTCACCTTAAGGAACAGGCCATTTTTTGCAAATCTGACCAGTGTCAATTTATTCTGAGATTGCTTTTTCATCACATATTGTACTTCATGTCACTGGTAAAATGGAGTCAAAAAAATAATTTTTATTTATAAACAAATTACCAAATTTGAAAAAAACGGTTAAAATTTGCAAGTTTCCAAGTTTCAATTTCTCTACTTCTATAATACATAGTAATACCTCCAAAAATTGTTATTACTCTACATTCCCCATATGTCTACTTCATGTTTGGATCATTTTTAGAATGCCATTTTATTTTTTGGGGACGTTACAAAGCTTAGAAGTTTAGAAGCAAATCAGTTCAGGTCTGAAGTGACTTTGGGAGGCTTACATAAAAAAAACCACCCAAAAATGGCCCCATTCTAGAAACTACACCCCTCAAGGTATTCAAAATTGATTTTACAAACGTTGTTAACCCTTTAGATGTTCCACAAGAGTTAATACCAAATGGAGATAAAATTTCAGAATTTCGATTTTTTGGCAAATTTATCATTTTAATCAATTTTTTCCAGTAACAAAGCAAGGGTTAACAGCCAAACAAAACTCTAGATTTATTGCCCTGATTCTGTGATTTGCAGAAACACCCCATATGTCGCCGTAAACTACTGCATGGGCACACAGCAGGGCGTAGAGGGAAAGGAGCGCCGTGTGGTTTTTGGAAGGCAGATTTTGCTGGACTGGTTTATTTTCACCATGTCCCATTTGAAGGCTGTAGAAACTACAGAAAAGTGGCCCCCCATCTAAGAAACTACACCCCTCAAGGTATTCAAAACTGAATTTACAAACTTTGTTAACCTTTTAGGTGTTCCACAAGAGTTATTGGCAATTGGAGAGGAAATTTAAGAATTTCAATTTTTTGTCAAATTTTCCATTTGAATCAATTTTTCCAGTAACAAATCAAGGGTTAACAGCCAAACAAAACTCAATATTTATTGCCCTGATTCTGTAGTTTGCAGAAACACTCCATATGTGGTCATAAACTACTGTACGGGCACACGGAAGGGCATAGAGGGAAAGGAACACCGTGTGGTTTTTGGAAGGCAGATTTTGCTGGACTGGTTTATTTTGTCCCATTTGAAACCCCCCTGATGCACCCCTAGAGTAGAAACTCCATAAAAGTGACCGCATTTTGGAAACTATGGGATAAGGTGGCAGTTTTGTTGGCGCTATTGTTAGGGTACATATGATTTTTGGTTGCTCTATATTACATTTTTGTGAGGCAAGGTTTCCAAAAATAGAAATTCTGAAATTTCATCTCTATTTGCCTTTCAGAAACCATATAGCATTCCTTTGCTTCTGCACCCTGCCGTTTGGTCATACAGCAGTTTACGACTACATATGGGGTGTTTCTGTAAACTGCAGAATCAGGGAAATATATATTAAGTTTTGTTTGGCTGTTAACCCTTGCTTTGTTACTGGAAAAAATGGATAAAAATGGAAAATTTGCCAAAAAATAGCTGTTTTGGTACTGTTTTTATTTTATTTTTTTGACCGTGTTCATCTGAGCGGTGAGCTCATGGGGCAGATTCTTACGGACGCGGCGATACATAATATGTCTACTTTTTAAAATGTATTTAGGTTTTACACTATATTATATATACGACATGGGACAGTGATGCTGGGTTGCACCTCCTCAACACTGTGCTTTTGTTATAACGACTGTCCTTAAGCATAATTACGTGGCATCTCAGCCCAATTTGTAATATATTCTATGATGTGCATAAATGAAGCATTGGTATACAGTTTGATCAAAAAGCAAGTGGAAACCTACTCTAACTTTGGCGCAGCACTACGCAGTGACCACCGGCGCCATAGCACCGCACCAGCAGGGGGCAGGGCCCAATAGCCACAAAGCGCCAGCACTGTGCAGTAAAGCCACCCTGGCTCTGGGCCCCACCACTTCACCAGCACAGGACCAAAGCAGCAATGGCCGCCGCACCTTGCTGCACCATGTGAACAGGTTCAAAGAATTCACCCGGTCATGTCTCTCTGGAAATACAACTGAGAGATGGTAGGAATTAATAAACCCTAAACTGACTACTGGCAATTCAAAACTCCTGGTCCAAATGGGGAGAAGTGCTGACACCAGCAAAGAAAGACAAGAATATACTAAATATACAACATGTGAGAGTAAAGCTGGGTCGCACCTCCTAAACACTAATTTACACTATATTATGCTGTTTTAAACAAAAGCAAAAAATTTTTAGTATCTCCATAGACTAAGAGTCCGTTTTTGTTTTTGTTTTCAGCCGATTGTCTTAGGTAGGGGCTCATTTTTTGTGGGATGAGATGACAGTTTTAGTAGCACTATTTTGGGGGCATATGAATTTTTCATCGCTTGCTATTACACTTTTTGTGATGTAAGGTGACACAAAAATACCTTTTTTTGCACCGTTTTTATTTTATTTTTCTGATCGTGTTCATCTGAGGGGTTAGATCATGGGGTATTTTTATAGAGCAGATTCTTACGGACGTGGCGATACATAATATGTCAATTTATTTAGGTTTAACACTATATTAACCTTTTTTAAATTAAAAAAAAAATCATTTTAGTATCTCCATAGTCTAAGAGTCCGTTTTTTATTTAGTTTTTAGCCTATTGTCTTAGGTAGGGGCTCATTTTTTGTGGGATGAGAGGATGGTTTTATTGGCACTATATTGGGGGGCATAGGACTTTTTGATCACTTGCTATTACACTTTTTGTCTTTTTTATTTATTTTTTACCATGTTCATCTGAAGGGTTAGGTCATGGGGTATTTTTATTGAGCAGATTTTTACGGATGTGTCGATACCTAATAATTTTTTAGGTGTCTCAAGTCTGAGAACCATAGTTTTTTTTTCAATTGTCAGTGGCTAAATGGAATTAAAATTGGGGAAGGGGATTATAAATTGAGTGCTCCATGGAAGGTGTGGTACTCCCTGAAGCAACCAATAATGCCCGGATGATCGGGGCACGTGTCACACTGAGTGGTGGTGTCCTTCTGTATCCCCCTCCTGTGACACACTCTGCACCTTTTTTGGGTCCGTCCCTTCTTTGCAGTATGGGGGAACACACCTGGAAAGTGCTGGCCAGGGACGATCCGGGGGCCTCCAGTTCACGAAGTACTCCGGCCTGCTTTTTCCCAGTCAGGAAAGATCAGGGCCTTGAGGACTGCCTCACAGAACTGAAGGAATTTCCCTGTGTTGCCAGCGCTCTGGGACAGCACAAAAGAGTTGTACAAGGCAACCTGTACCAAGTAGACCGCAACTATTTTGTACCATGCCCGGGTTTTACGCATAGCATTATATTGCTTGAGGACTTTATCTGAGAGATCAACTCCTCCAATATACCGATTTTAGTCGACGATACAATCGGGCTTTATGACCGTTGCAGCGGTACCTCGCACAGGGACAGGGATGATGCCGTTACCGTGATTGTGTACAGTACAAGGACATCCCTCTTGTTCTTATATCTGACCAGCAACAGGTTTCCACTGGTAAGGGCACGGGTCTCACCCCTGGGAATATGTACCTGGAGGGGGAGGGTAGGGAGGGCGCATTGATTTTTCCGCACAGTCCCACAAGCGGACGTGGATCTGGCGGCGAGGGACTGGAACAAGGGGATACTAGTATATAAGTTATCCACGTAAAGGTGGTAACTAGAGTTGAGCGAACACCTGGATGTTCGGGTTTGAGAGGTTCGGCCGAACTTCCGTAAAATGTCCGGGTTCGTGATCCGAACTCAACCCGAACTTCATCCCGAACCCGAACCCCATAGAAGTCAATGGGGACCCGAACTTTTGGGCACTAAAAAGGCTGTAAAAGACTCCCGGAAAGGGCTTGAGGGCTGCAAAAGTCAGCAAAATGTAGGTAAATCCCCTGCAAACAAATGTAGATAGGGAAATGATGACTTAACATAAAATAAATAAAAATTAACCAATATTAATTGGAGTTAGGTCCCATAGCACAGAATCAGGCTTCAAACCACCCACCAATGGAGAAGGTCGCTTACTATTATTTCGACCCCAGCCTCCAGACAAAGGAGAGAGGTCCCACAGCAGAGAATCTGGCATCATATCAACCACCACAGGAGAAGGCCACTTTCAGTGACTTAGGCCTTAGCACCCAGACAGAGGAGACATGTCAGATAGCACAAGCATTACATTTATACCATCCAGCACAGGAGAAGGCCACTTTTAGTTACTTTGACCCCTGCACCCAGAAAGAGGAGAGAGGCCTCACAGGACATATTCAGGCATCATATCACCCACCACAGGAGTAGGCCACCATTTAGTTAATTTGACCCCTGCACCCATGTCAGATGGTACAAGCATCAGTTTTACATCACCCAGCACAAGAGAAGGCCACTTTTAGAGACTTTGACCCCTGCACCCAGACGGAGGAGAGAGGTTTCACAGCACCCAGACGGAGGAGAGAGGTTTTCACAGCAGAGAATCAGGCATTTAGATCACCCACCACAGGAGTAGGCCATCATTTAATGGGACCCCGGCAACCATGTCAGATGGTACAAGCATCAGTTTTACATCACCCAGCACAAGAGAAGGCCACTTTTAGAGACTTTGACCCCTGCACCCAGACGGAGGAGAGAGGTTTTCACAGCAGAGAATCAGGCATTTAGATCACCCACCACAGGAGTAGGCCATCATTTAATGGGACCCCGGCAACCATGTCAGATGGTACAAGCATCAGTTTTACATCACCCAGCACAAGAGAAGGCCACTTTTAGAGACTTTGACCCCTGCACCCAGACGGAGGAGAGAGGTTTTCACAGCAGAGAATCAGGCATTTAGATCACCCACCACAGGAGTAGGCCATCATTTAATGGGACCCCGGCAACCATGTCAGATGGAACAAGCATCAGTTTTACATCACCCAGCACAAGAGAAGGCCACTTTTAGAGACTTTGACCCCTGCACCCAGACGGAGGAGAGAGGTTTTCACAGCAGAGAATCAGGCATTTAGATCACCCACCACAGGAGTAGGCCATCATTTAATGGGACCCCGGCAACCATGTCAGATGGTACAAGCATCAGTTTTACATCACCCAGCACAAGAGAAGGCCACTTTTAGAGACTTTGACCCCTGCACCCAGACGGAGGAGAGAGGTTTCACAGCACCCAGACGGAGGAGAGGTTTCACCGCAGAGAATCAGGCATTTAGATCACCCACCACAGGAGTAGGCCACCATTTAATGGGACCCCGGCAACCATGTCAGATGGCACAAGTATAACATTTATATCACCCAGCACAGGAGAAGGCGACTTTGAGAGACTTTGACCCCTGCACCCAGACGGAGGAGAGAGGTTTTCACAGCAGAGAATCAGGCATTTAGATCACCCACCACAGGAGTAGGCCACCATTTAATGGGACCCCGGCAACCATGTCAGATGGCACAAGTATAACATTTATATCACCCAGCACAGGAGAAGGCGACTTTGAGAGACTTTGACCCCTGCACCCAGACGGAGGAGAGAGGTTTTCACAGCATAGAATCAGGCATTTAGATCACCCACCACAGGAGTAGGCCATCATTTAATGGGACCCCGGCAACCATGTCAGATGGTACAAGCATCAGTTTTACATCACCCAGCACAAGAGAAGGCCACTTTTAGAGACTTTGACCCCTGCACCCAGACGGAGGAGAGAGGTTTCACAGCACAGAGAATCAGGCATTTAGATCACCCACCACAGGAGTAGGCCACCATTTAATGGGACCCCGGCAACCATGTCAGATGGCACAAGCATCAGTTTTACATCACCCAGCACAAGAGAAGGCCACTTTTAGAGACTTTGACCCCTGCACCCAGACGGAGGAGAGAGGTTTCACAGCAGAGAATCAGGCATTTAGATCACCCACCACAGGAGTAGGCCACCATTTAATGGGACCCTGGCAACCATGTCAGATGGTACAAGCATCAGCATTTACATCACCCAGCACAGGAGAAGGCCACTTTGAGAGACTTTGACCCCTGCACCCAGACGGAGGAGAGAGGTTTTCACAGCAGAGAATCAGGCATTTAGATCACCCACCACAGGAGTAGGCCACCATTTAATGGGACCCCGGCAACCATGTCAGATGGCACATGTATAACATTTATATCACCCAGCACAGGAGAAGACGACTTTGAGAGACTTTGACCCCTGCACCCAGACGGAGGAGAGAGGTTTTCACCGCAGAGAATCAGGCATTTAGATCACCCACCACAGGAGTAGGCCACCATTTAATGGGACCCCGGCAACCATGTCAGATGGCACAAGTATAACATTTATATCACCCAGCACAGGAGATGGCGACTTTGAGAGACTTTGACCCCTGCACCCAGACGGAGGAGAGAGGTTTCACAGCAGAGAATCGGGCATTTAGATCACCCACCACAGGAGTAGGTCACCATTTAATGGGACCCCGGCAACCATGTCAGATGGCACAAGTATAACATTTATATCACCCAGCACAGGAGAAGGCGACTTTGAGAGACTTTGACCCTGCACCCAGACGGAGGAGAGAGGTTTTCACAGCAGAGAATCAGGCATTTAGATCACCCACCACAGGAGTAGGCCACCATTTAATGGGACCCCGGCAACCATGTCAGATGGCACAAGTATAACATTTATATCACCCAGCACAGGAGAAGACGACTTTGAGAGACTTTGACCCCTGCACCCAGACGGAGGAGAGAGGTTTTCACAGCAGAGAATCAGGCATTTAGATCACCCACCACAGGAGTAGGCCACCATTTAATGGGACCCCGGCAACCATGTCAGATGGCACAAGTATCAGCATTTATATCACCCAGCACAGGAGAAGGCGACTTTGAGAGACTTTGACCCCTGCACCCAGACGGAGGAGAGAGGTTTTCACAGCAGAGAATCAGGCATTTAGATCACCCACCACAGGAGTAGGCCACCATTTAATGGGACCCCGGCAACCATGTCAGATGGCACAAGTATAACATTTATATCACCCAGCACATGACAAGGCCACTTTCAGTGAGTTAGGCCTTAGCAACGAGACAGAGGAGACAGGTCAGATAGCGCAAGCATCAGTTTTACAGATCACCCACCACAGGAGTAGGCCACCTTTAGTTAATTTGACCCCTGCACCCAGAAAGAGGAGAGAGGTCCCACAGCACATAATCAGGCATCATATCAACCACCTCAGGAGAAGGCCACCATTTAGTTACTTAGGCCTTAGCACCGACACAGACGACACAGGTCAGATAGCACAAGCATCAGTTTTACATCAACCACCTCAGGAGAAGGGCACTTTTAGAGACTTTGACCCCTGCAGCCACACGGAGGAGAGAGGTCCCACAGCAGAGATTCAGGCATTTATATCAGCCAGCACAGGAGAAGGCCGCTTTCAGTGACTTAGGCCTTAGCACCGACACAGAGGAGACAGGTCAGATAGCACAAGCATCAGTTTTACATCAACCACCACAGGAGAAGGGCACTTTTAGAGACTTTGACCCCTGCAGCCACACGGAGGAGAGAGGTCCCACAGCAGAGATTCAGGCATTTATATCAGCCAGCACAGGAGAAGGCCGCTTTCAGTGACTTAGGCCTTAGCACCGACACAGAGGAGACAGGTCAGATAGCACAAGCATCAGTTTTACATCAACCACCACAGGAGAAGTGCACTTTTAGAGACTTTGACCCCTGCAGCCACACGGAGGAGAGAGGTCCCACAGCAGAGAATCAGGCATCATGTCAACCACCACAGGAGTAGGCCACCTTTTGTTTCTTTGACCCCTGCACCCAGAAAGAGGAGAGAGGTCCCACAGCAGAGAATCAGGCATTTAGATCACCCACCACAGGAGAAGGCCGCTTTCAGTGACTTTGGCCCCCTGCACCCACACAAAGGAGACATGTCAGACAGCACAAGTATAACATTCATATCACCCAGCACAGGAGAAGGACACTTTCATGTACTTTGGCCCCGGCACCCAGACAGACGGAAGGTTCATTCAACTCTGGGTTGCACCCCAAGATCCTAGTTAATTTCAAAAATTGATTTTTCGATGAAGAAGTGGCCAGGAGTACAAGACAACATGGTTTAAGGCAGTTATTAAGGACTACTCTGCACAAGGGAGGGTCAGGTCTTGTGGGATCCATGCCTGGTTAATTTTTATAAACGTCAGCTTGTCCACATTGGCTGTGGACAGGCGGCTGCGTTTGTCAGTAATGACGCCCCCTGCCGTGCTGAATACACGTTCAGATAAAAC
The DNA here is from genome assembly GCA_033119425.1 of Bufotes viridis. Classification (NCBI taxonomy): domain Eukaryota; kingdom Metazoa; phylum Chordata; class Amphibia; order Anura; family Bufonidae; genus Bufotes; species Bufotes viridis. The sequence continues at coordinate 399,594,819 of CM065592.1, read as the reverse complement.
GCTGTCCGCCGGGCAGGACAGCACCTCCAAGGCATTACATGCTAATTCTGGCCACGTGGACAATTTGGAAACCCAGAAGTTGAATGGGGCCGAACCATCCGTCAGTACGTGGAGTTGTGTGCAGACGTACTGTTCAACCATGTTAGTGAAATGTTGCCTCCTGCTAACACGTTCCGTATCAGGTGGTGGGGCAGTTAGCTGTGGCGTGGAGACAAAACTTTTCCACATTTCTGCCATGCTAACCCTGCCCTCAGAGGAGCTGGCCGTGACACTGCTGCGTGGGCGACCTCTAGCTCCTCCTCTGCCTTGGCCTTGGCCTTCCACCTGTTCCCCTGTGACAGTTGGGAATGCTCTCAGGAGTGCGTCTACCAGCGTGCGCTTGTACTCGCGCATCTTCCTATCACGCTCCAGTGCAGGAAGTAAAGTGGGCACATTGTCTTTGTACCGTGGATCTAGCAGGGTGGCCACCCAGTAGTCAGCACACGTTAAAATGTGGGCAACTCTGCTATCGTTGCGCAGGCACTGCAGCATGTAATCACTCATGTGTGCCAGGCTCCCCAGAGGTAAGGAAAAGCTGTCCTCTGTGGGAGGCGTATCATCATCATCCTCTGAATCCCCCCAGCCACGCACCAGGGATGTGCCTGCGCTGTGCTGGGTGCCACCCCGCTGTGAACCTGCTTCATCCTCATCCTCCTCCACCTCCTCCTCATCCTCCTTGTCCTCCAGTAGTGGTCCCTGGCTGGCCACATTTGTACCTGCCCTCTGCTGTTGCAAAAAACCTCCCTCTGAGCCACTTCTAACAGACTGGCCTGAAAGTGCTAAAAATGACCCGTCATCCTCCTCCTCCTCCTCCTGGCCCACCTCCTCTTCCATCATCGCCCTAAGCGTTTTCTCTAGGAGACATAGAATTGGTATTGTCACACTGATAACAGTGGCATCGCCACTGGCCATGTTGGTGGCGTACTCGAAACAGCGCAACAGGGCACACAGGTCTCGCATGGAGGCCCAATCATTGGTGGTGAAGTGGTGCTGTTCCGCAGTGCAACTGACCCGTGCGTGCTGCAGCTGAAACTCCACTATGGCCTGCTGCTGCTCGCACAGTCTCTCCAGCATGTGCAAGGTGGAGTTCCACCGGGTGGGCACGCCGCATATTAGGCGGTGAGCGGGAAGGCCGAAGTTCCGCTGTAGCGCTGACAGGCGAGCAGCGGCAGGATGTGAACACCGGAAGCACGCACAGACAGCCCGCACTTTATGCAGCAGCTCTGACATGTCTGGGTAGTTGTGAATGAACTTTTGCACCAAATTCAGCACATGCGCCAGGCAAGGGATGTGCGTCAAACCGGCTAGTCCCAGAGCTGCCACGAGATTTTGCCCATTATCGCACACCACCAGGCCGGGCTTGAGGCCCACCGGCAGCAACCACTGGTCGGTCTGTTGTTCAATACCCCGCCACAACTCCTGCGCGGTGTGGGGCCTGTCCCCCAAACATATGAGTTTCAGAATGGCCTGCTGACGTTTACCCCGGGCTGTGCTGAAGTTGGTGGTGAAGGTGTGTGGCTGACTGGATGAGCTGGTGGAAGCAGAGGAGGAGGAAGCCGAGTAGGAGGAGGAGGCTACAGGAGGCAAAGAATGATGCCCTGTGATCCTTGGCGGCGGAAGGACGTGCGCCAAGGAACTCTCCGTCTGGGGCCCAGCCGCCACTACATTTACCCAGTGTGCAGTTAGGGAGATATAGCGTCCCTGGCCATGCTTACTGGTCCACGTATCTGTGGTTAGCTGGACCTTGCCACAAATGGCGTTGCGCAGTGCACACTTGATTTTATCGGACACTTGCATATGCAGGGAAGGCACGGCTGTCTTGGAGAAGTAGTGGCGGCTGGGAACCACATACTGGGGGACAGCCATGGCCATCAGCTGTTTGAAGCTGTCTGTGTCCACCAGCCGGAATGACAGCATTTCAAAGGCCAGTAGTTTAGAAATGCTGGCATTCAGGCCAAGGGCTCGAGGGTGACTAGGTGGGAAATGGAGAGCTGAACGCTGCTGTGTGAAATAGTGGAGACGCTAGTTGACGGTGGCGGTGGTGGTGGTGGTGTCGGTGGCACATCCTCTGTTTGCTGCTTGGCAGGTGGCAACATTCCTCTCGAGGCGGAAGCCGAGGCAGCAGCGGTAGACGGAGCAGGGGGAGCCTGAGCGGGTTCCTTGTTTTTAAGGTGTGTACTCCACTGCAGTTCATGATTTGCATGTAGATGCCTGATCATGCAGGTGGTGATCAGGTTAAGAACGTTAATGCCTCGCCTCAGGGTCTGATGGCACAGCGTGCAAATCACTCTGGTCTTGTCGTCAGCACATTGTTTGAAGAAGTGCCATGCCAGGGAACTCCTTGAAGATGCCTTTGGGGTGCTGGGTCCCTGTTGGCGCTGGCCAATAGCAGGCGAACTCTCTGGACGGCGGCTGTTCTGCTTTTGCCCCCTGCTCCCTCTTTGGCTTCGCTGTTGTCTCGGTCTCACCACTGCCTCTTCCGCTGAACTATTTAAGTCAGCGGCACGACCTTCAGTCCATGTGGGGTCTAAGACCTCATCGTCCTCTGCATCGTCTTCCACCCAGTCTTTCTCCCTGACCTCCTCCTGTTCAGTCTGCACACTGCAATAAGACGCGGCAGTGGGCACCTGTGTTTCGTCATCATCAGACACTCGGTCACTCTGCTGTGGTGGTATTCCCATGTCCTCATCATCTGGATACATAAGTGGTTGTGCGTCAGTGCATGGAATGTCTTCCACCGCTGGGGAAGGGCTAGGTGGACGGCCCTGGGAAACCGTGCGAGCAGAGTCTTCAAACAGAATAAGAGACTGCTGCATAACTTGAGGCTCAGACAGTTTCCCTGATATGCATGGGGGTGATGTGACAGACTGATGGGCTTGGTTTGTTAGGTGCCACCTGTGCGCTTTCCGCAGAAGACTGGGCAGAAGACAATGTGGTGAACGTGCTGGAAGCACTGTCGGCCACCCAATCGACTAATGCCTGTACCTGCTCAGGCCTTACCATCCTCATAACGGCATTGGGCCCCACCAAATATCGCTGTAAATTCTGCCAGCTACTTGAGGGAGTTGGTTCACTACTTTGTGCACCTGAGACCGAACGGCCACGTCCTCTGCCAGCAACAGAGGCTCCACGGACACCACCACGACCGCGTCCTCATCCCTTAATAGAATGTTTCCTCATTGTTGCGATTCAACTCGCACCACAATAAAATATATTATTTTTTAGCCCCAAAATTCCCACACTGGAAGATATAATTCCTTTTTCCGGTATTAATTGCAAGAAAACTGCTGCAAATTGGACACCAGAATTTTTAAAATGCTAGTTTTGGTACATAGATTCCCACACGGGGAGATATAATTCCTTTTTACAGGAGTAAAAACGTGCGTCCTACTGTTTCTGGTGTAACTAACACCAGATTGATTAAATTGGCCTTTTTTTCACCAAAATTACAACACTGGACAATGTAATGCCTTTTTCAGGTATTAATTACAAGAAGACTGCTGCTAATTGAACACCAGAATTTTTTAAATGCTAGTTTGTGTACATAAATTCCCACACTGGAAGATATAATTCCTTTTTCCGGTATTAATTACAAGAAAACTGCTGCAAATTGGACACCAGAATTTTTAAAATGCTAGTTTTGGTACATAGATTCCCACACGGGGAGATATAATTCCATTTTACAGGAGTAAAAACGTGCGGCCTACTGTTTCTGGTCTAACTAACACCAGATTGATTAAATTGGCCTTTTGTTCACCAAAATTACAACACTGGACAATGTAATGCCTTTTTCCGGTATTAATTCCTTTTTACAGGAGTAAAAATGTGAGGCCTACTGTTTCTGGTGTACCTAACACCAGATTGATTAAATTGGCCTTTTTCACCAAAATTACAACACTGGACAATGTAATGCCTTTTTGCGGTATTAATTACAAGAGGACTGCTGGTATTTCAGAACACCGGAATTTTTAAAATGCTAGTTTTGCTAGATAAATTTCCCACACTGGGTGAAATATTGCCTAAGCCTTTTTACAGTATTAATTACAACAGGAGTGCTTCTTCTGGTCTAACACCAGAATAATTTTATTATTACGGTGAAAGCTTTTTTCAATTTATATTTCTGGCACATAAAAAAATATATTTCTGGCTGACAGTATTGGACTTGGCTGTAGTGGCACTGGCTAGCCTAGCTGGAACAGCACATTCATGGGATTTGCTATCCAAGTGGGTTACTTTCAGTTTCACCACTGATATATTAAATATCTTTGCAGTTAGTATGGGTGACACAAGCACAGCCAAACCCCTGATGTAGTATATCTATGAAAAAATCGACTATTACATGAGATTAATGGACGTTGTGGCAGCTTTTGCTGTAGCACCACAAGTCCCAAAATGCCCGCCGCCTATCAGCCCAGTAACATGTGCCAGAAAACGGTCTGCCCAGCCAGAAAAATAATTGACTGACTGAGCAGCTGAATCGCTGTTGTTCTGATTCACAGGTGTAGATTTTTCACTTCTTTGGAGCTTTGGTTTAGACTCTGTGGCAGCTTGTGCTGGCGCACCACAAGTCCCAAAATGGCCACTGCCGGTCAGCCCAGTTACATGTGCCAGTAAAAATCGCTCTGGCCAGTCTCAACAAAATAGTGACTTTCAGTGAACAGCTCAGCTGAGTTGTTCTGATGCACAGGTGTAGAAAGGTAGATCATTCACTTTTTTATCCCTGCCTATCTCGCCTTCACAGAAGCTGCGTCCTCTCCCTACACTAATCAGAGCAGTGTGACGTGCGGTGCTACGTGACTCCAGCTTAAATAGAGGCTGGGTCACATGCTGCACTTGGCCAATCACAGCCATGCCATTAGTAGGCATGGCTGTGATGGGCTCTTAGGGCAAGAAGTAAAACACTAGCTGATTGGCTGCTGTGCAGCCCTTCAGAAAGCGGGAAGTAATCGACGAACACCGGACCCGAACCCTAACTTTTTTGAAAATGTCCGGGTTCGGGTCCGTGTCACGGACACCTGAACGATGCTCGAACTGTTCGCTCAACACTAGTGGTAACCGTTATTTTGCAGTGGGTGCATAGGGTCCCACACAAGTTTCCCGCTAACAACCAGAGTGTGGGGACATTCTGGGTGTTGAATACAGGAATATTGCCCCTTGTAAACATGAAACATGTAAGTGTACCCTGAGGTACTGTCACAAAGTTTGTACAGCTTCACGCCATACCTTGCCCGCTTAGAGGGAACATACTGGTGAAAAATGAGTCTCCCCTTGAAAGCAATGAGAGACTCATCAACCGTGACCTCCCTTCCAGGTACATAGGCCACCAACAATTTGGCCCCAAAGTGATCGATGACCGGCCTGATTTTGTACAGGTGGTCATAGACAGGATCACCTCGGGGGGGAAATACTGCATTATCTGCATAATGCAGGCATTTCCGAATGGCCTCAAAACAGGAGCGTGTCATGGCCATACAGTAGAGTGGGGTCTGGTAGAGGATTTCCCTACTCCAGTATAGCCTAACACTGGGTTTATTGACTAGGCCCATGTGCAGCACGAGGCCCCAAAACATCCTAATCTCAGCTGCACTGACCGGTGTCCAGCCACCGGCCCTAGCTAAAAAGGAGCTCGGGTGTTGAGCAATAAACTGTTGGGCGTACAAGTTCGTTTGCTCCACCATCAGATTCACAAAGTGGTCACTGAAAAAAAGACTAAAATAGTCATATTCAGTGAAGCCCACTGTGGGAATCTGGATTCCTGGTTGGCCAACAAAATCTGGAATTACGGGCTCAAAATGCTCTGGGGTACACCATGCAAGTTCACCGTTAGGGGGCCCAGGTGAACTTATCTGGTGGGCCATAACCTGCAGCACCCCTGGGGGGTCTAGGGTCACACAGCTGTGCTGTGGACCCCAAACACCCGATTAGGGTGATGCTACAGTCAAACTTTTTTTTTAACCCTAAACTTTCCCTGAGTATCCCTGCCTAACCTAACCTGTCCCTAACCTGTCCCTAAAGTACCTTTTAGTGCCAGATGGCACTGTGGAGGGTCAGAACGGGGGTGCTGGGCACAGATGGGGTTGCTGGGCTCTGCAGATCCACGTGCTGCTCTCTTTCCTTGGTCCCAGGCGCAGAATGGAGGATGAGAGGAGAGCTGGGGGTAGTTGCAGCCAATGGGAAGCGAGCCTGTGAGGTGATGTCACCATCACCTCACAGGATCTAAGGATGGTGATTGGTGATGTATTATCGCACCACCGATTGCCATCCTATTCCGAGTTATTGGGTCACCAGAGACCCGAATAACCCAGGAAACGCAGCAAACCGCAGGTCTGAATTGACCTGCGGTTTTCTGCAATCGCCGATATAGGACCCCCTCGGCATAGTCTCAGAGTGCCTGCCGAATGATTTCACGCCGCACAGCAGTGATCGTAAATACACATGACATACCGGTACGTCCTGTGTCCTTAAGTACCAGGGCATCATGACGTACCGGTACGTCCTGTGTCCCCAACAGGTTCAAAGAACTTTTGGGTCTCTGAAAAGTTATTTTAATAAAAATAGTCCAATATCACTCCCTACACTGTCTGTCCCTTCCTATGCACAGCTCTCCCTGACTAAGACTGAGCCGAACACGCTCCATCGGGTGCTATTTAGCACCCGATGACGTGTTCCGGCAAGCCAATCACTGTAATGCCAGTAACCAACATGGCTACGGCATTACAGTGAGGGCAGTACTTACCTGCACGTTTATTGGCTGTGAAGCAGCCAAGAAACGCGTGGAGCATTGCACTTGAGCATTGCACTCGAGCACACGTGCTATTCGGACAAATATCGCCATGTGCCAAGCATAGCGATGCTCGAGCCGAACTGGTGTCCGGCCGAGCATGCTCGCTCAACACTATTGCTTAGTTTTCAGTGCCACTGTATGCTATAATATTAATAATAATAACAATAATTATAATTGCTTTGTGAACACCACTGTAACAATTCTGTTAGTTTTTCATTACTTTTTGACTAGAATAGTGAGTCAGCAGTACCATTATTTCCTTAAAAAAATAAAAAATCCATTAGGATCAGTTATGCTGTGAATCCTTCATTAGTCTTATCCATGATGACGAAATTATTGAGTACACTATAAACCGCCAATAATTTTTTATGCATGTAAAGTGGAGATTTCTAATGTTAATCTGTTTTCCCTTAGTCCTAAAGGCAGCACTTTAGTAGAATATTTCTGTCCCCATGTCCTAGTAGGACAGATGAAATGTTTAATTTATCAAATTAAACTCTTAATGAACAAGAACACTTGAGCCTGTATATGGAGCATTAGCCTTTTTCACCTTGTTTATTTAAAAAAAAAGTAATCTACCTGGGGCTGGAAACTTGTACCACTGTTAGAGCTGAGGGAAAACAGTTTAATGTTAGATTTCAACGATTCCCTTTTGTCGCACCAGTATTGCAAAAATGGAGATTTAGCAAGACATAACTCTATAGGGAGGCTCTTCTTATCTTGCAGAACTCAAAAAATCTAGCTTCCAAGAACTATAAATAAAGGCAACATATACTGGTTGATAAATATTTATACATTTTTATAATTTTTGGCAATCTATATCAGTTAAACACCAAAAGAGGGGCCACGCAGTTTAAAGGTAAAAGAATACAATCTTTATTAAATATACTATAATAAAATGACATCACAAGATTCATAACATCAAAACGGTAAAGAAGGATCTGAAGTAGCAGCGCATAAAAGGACAAACCAACTCAAAACATATTCTGTGTCAATTAATAATATACCAAAATTTACACCTATAAAGGCACCTTCACAGCTGTGATAAGGTATCAAAGTCAAAAAAGAAAAAATGGGTCAAGTGAATCAGGACCACAAATATGACCAGAATTACGCCCCTGGAAGAAGCCGCCAGGTGCAACGAGCATCGGGGAATCGCTGGAGGCCACACCACTCTTCTCTTTGTACTATATGCATTTGTACCTAATTTGCTCCACCTGTTACTTTCTAGTACGTTTACACGCGTTTACCCCGCCCCCCCCCCCCCCCTTTTGGGGGGGAGTTACACGTGTGTTTGTACCATCACTTAGCTTCCTTTACAGCTGTGCTTAAGGTTCATAAGTGAGTCATTGGGGCTTCCCCCATTTTATTTCAAAGGTCGGGCTCTATTCTCATTTCTTCTTGCTGTTCCCCCTGTTATGCTATGTAGTGATTCTGGTCATATTTGTGGGTGCAGTTTCTGTGCAAATTATAGGAATTTTAATCTATATCAGTTCAAAATGTTCTCTTTATATCCTCTTTTTTTATGATGTATAGATTATATTACATAGTGTCATGCAAATATAGTGAAATTTATTTTCATGAAACACTACCAGTTTGCACTACTATGCAATTTAGAATACCATGCTTCATTAGAGCTAGAAAAAAAGTGAAAAAAAAAAATTAAGGGGTCGAGTTCTGTGCTCTTGTTTAGTTACAAAAATCTCAAAGGGCTTAAGTATAAGAATAAAGGGATATTTTGTATAACATACACATTCCTTCCTATAAATACAGAGATTACTCCTTTTGCTTTTGTGTGGTGCTTAGAAAGGAATGTCCTTGTTTTACTCCTGCAATAAACATTTACATATTTAATATACACATGCACATTACATCGCTATTGCTGTGTTTTCCAAAAAGGGCAACTGGTCTAGCAACAGAAGAATACATTTAGAAAAGAGCAATTTGTTCATGTTTCATCATATTACTATTCCTCAAATTACACCAAAATGTTGGGAAACTTCACAAATGTTCCCCTGGATTAGCTCAATTTTATTTAATTTTCTTCAATCCTTTTTTTCTAAACAGTAGTAGTTTAAAAGTCAATTTATTTCCATAATTTCGAAAGCGAAAATCTACATTTTGTGATTGTGGTTTAATTTAAACTATTAAAATAAATAGTCCATGTTCCAGCTTCTTTAAACTTTTTTGAAGTATGTTCAGATGACTTCAAAGTAAACATCAGCAAAGCTAATATGAGTACTTAAGAGTCTTGTTCTATGATCCAGACTGATATATTATATTATTACTAAGGTTCTTTAACCTTAAATGACATTAAACAGCTCAAAGTTTGTGGCCTGTACTAATAATAATCTGTACTTATGCAGTGTTAACAAATTCCATAGGGCTGGGAAAGGTAACAACAATTAAAATGAGAAGTAATCAAAGTAAATAGACAAAGGTAGACTGTTTCTTAGTTCTTACCTCTAAGATTTTGCAATATAAATTGAATAGTGACACAATAAATTAAAAATACTAATTTTGTCCTGGGACCGGCGCCTTCCTTGTGCATGAACCCATCATCCTGGCAGTATCTGAACTAACAAGGTAATGAGCCAAAAGTAGCTAGTTGAGGTCAAGATGGAGTGAAGATACAGTATCTGTGACCACATAAGGTTGTATGGGCCTACAGTAGGTCATTTTTCAAGCCTTCCTTGACGTTTTCATGGCAGTGAGATTCAAAAATGTGTACAGCATGGGACAAGTCTGGGAGATGGGATTGACAAGATGAAATAAGGGAGATCAGAGAAGTATATATGCAAAATTAGTAATGCAACCCCATGGAAAATATTATCTGGTAATAAAAATTGTATATCCAAGCTTGCTTAAAAAAAAAAAATCTACTAACCTGGGTGAGTGTGGTTATATGTAGGCACAACTACATGTATGTGGTGAACTTGGTCAGATGTGATCTACATATTTCTGCAATTTTATACATCTCTGCTATAGGTAAAAATAGGCACTTAGTATAGGAAATAAAGGGTTCTCAGCAATATATTATTCATTAAAAGATACAGCATGTTTTCGACCATGTTTCGATCAGGCAAATGGTGATTTATAACTTATAAACATATATATTATGGGGAGCTTAGCAGTCTAGTATTAGAACTTAATACTGGCATCCATCTAAGACATTTGGCAACAGGGCGGACATTAGGGGGCAAAGTAGTCAATTGCCCAGGGCCCACATCCCCAAAGGAGCCCTTTTCTAGTGGCCTTCCTCAGGGCAATATCTCACCTCAGGCAGCAGTTTAAGTCCGAGCATAAGAGCCTATGGCTCATGTCTCCAGAGTGCAGCCTCATAGTCCATTAGACCTGAAATCTATGAAGTAGTAGAACATCACAGACGGTCACAGTTACATCATTGCATCCTCCTGAGCCGAGTCCTTGCTCCACCTCAGACCCAATGCAGGAGGTTGCCATGATGTAATCGCAACCACCTGCACTGGGATGTGGCAACTTAGGCCGCAGGCTGGAAGAGGCCTGTGGCCTGTATCACAGACAGCGTCAGGGAATGGGAGTTATATATATATATATATATATATATATATATATATATATACGTCCGCACCTCTGCTGATAGGGGAGCAGGGAGCATTATATATACTGGCACGAGAGGGGGGAGCAATATATATGTATTGGCACTACAAAGGGGCGGTGGCAGGAGAGCATTGCACATACAGGCACTACAGGTGGCATTATAATACAGGGACCACTAACTGCAGGGGGCTTTAGAACTACAGAGTCACTGCAGGTGGGCATTATAAATACTGGTGGCACTATTACGACGTTATTACTACTTGGAGTACTGTGGGAGCTTATTATTATTGGACACAATATGGAGGGCACTGCTATGAATGTGGGCACTCTTGGTGAGCATTATCACTATTGTTGGCATTGCAGGTAAAGTATTTCATGTAGCAGCAGGATGCTACGGTTGGAGCCCCAGGGTTGGGGGGGTTTGCGTTGAGAAGGTAGGGATGATAATACCAAAATTAAGAACCTAAAATGTCTGTGTGGCAAACTCTGCAAAGGTGAGACATGAGTGAAAGAACTTTTCAATGTGGTCTGGTCCAAATGGAGAAGATAAGAAAAGAGAGATCTACATCAGTGGACACATCACTGGATGTAAGAGGTATGTAGTGCTGTATTACCCTGTATGTTTGGTAGCATAGAATCTAATGTCCATTCAAATATGTCTTTAGCAATAGGGCTGGGGTGTTAGGGGTTTGTGTGACAATTATGTCTGTCACCTTTTCCCACCCAATCAGCATTGCTAAAAAGACTCTTCTAGTTGGAGACTTGATGACATACAATGCTTTACTCTAAATACTCTTTCAATTTCCTAGTCAGGTGGAATTCTAGTAAAGTATCCAGTCCCCCAAACTGTGGTTCGGGTTCCCTGATAGGTGTTGCACTCACCACAAACCTTGAGATCTCCCTAATTTGCTAGTTTAGACCCCCTGGCTTGAATAAATACCTCCTCACTATTTAACACTTGTTTGTCTTTTGACATATCAGTGAAAGTATTGTTGTTTCTTATACTGTAGATCATATGATGCCTCTTATGGTGCTCAACACTGTACCAGCCAACTTGTTTTGCATCAAATTTTATATGCATTATGATTTATGACATAAAAATAACTATTCAGTACAGTATTCTTGGATCCTAGTAAAATGCCAATAATGTTTGCATTTTTGATGAGTCCAGGCAAATAATATAATGGAGCAGACTTACATATCCTATAGGTGGCATAAACTTGAAAAGTGTGTTGCATGACTAGGTACTTTTGTCTAACTTTACACTAACTATTGGCTGGCTTACATTTTATACAAGAATTTTGGTACAAATTGGGCAAAATGTTGCATCTTAGCCCCTTCCCCCTTTTCAATTAGGTGCAGATGATTTCTCAAACCCAGATGCACCAAATTGTGCCGAATTGCACCACATTTTCACCAAAATCTAGTTGCACTCACATTAGTAAATGTGGGCCATTGTATTTTAAGCCTCAAGAATTTGCTGTTTTTTTTGTCTTTTGCCATACTTTCCAGTAGTGAAGTACGCAGAACCAATTTTGCCTTGAAGGAGACAAAAAAAAAACTCAATAAAACCTTAAATATAAATCCACCGTAAATCAATTTAGCCCATTGGGCAACATTTTCATCCACTATTGTTATCAACTGACAAATAAATTGGCATATATTGACAAGTATGTGCAACCCTTTAAAGCTGGAGATAATAGATTCCACCACTGAAAATATTATGTGCAGCTCATTTCCATTATGCATCTATGTGTCTATGTTTCTATGCTAAAAAGAGAGTGCTGACATGTAGTGCAGAAGGGCTTCTTTTATTTCTTTTTATGAAGCTAGTCATGTTTCTTTCATTTTTGCAGCCTCTTTTTTATATTATGAATCAATTGGATGTGAATAGCTCACTCTCTCTCCACCATGAAGTAGGTGCTCAAGTCTCGGCTGACTCACCCCTTCAGAACAATAATAGTAAATACTCAGTAAGATATGAGACTGGCACTCTATCGTGTGTCTGTCATATACTCAAACCATAAAATGTAAGTTTATAAATTTATTTAGAAGTCGCACATATGAAAATAAAGTTAAAATACATTAAAAAAATAACAGATAAAAATGGAATTAAAAAATCCACCATCCAAAGTTCATAAGTAGGTTAATTGATTTATAATGAGTCCCAGAGGGTAAAATCAATCTGATTTCTTAGGTACCGGAAATGTCTGGCAATAGCTTGGTGGTAAACTGAAGACCTTAAGATATCAATTGTCAACCATCCATTAAAAAGCCATCTGTAATATGTCCCCACATACTCTTATACATACAATGTGGTTGAAGATGAAAGTGTCCACCTATTGAGTTAATATTGGTTGGCAAAAGTCATTTGTGATCAAAGAATAATCAGTTGAAAAATCCTATGTGATTCCTAGTTATAAAATGTAACGCATTCGGTATTTGATAGAGTCCCACCAAACTACTTATCTTCTTGCTGATCCAATACTGTTCCTCTGTAGAAAAAATGGTCTGGTCTTACCTGTATCTCTTCTTGGTCTGGTGGTTATTCCACCACTGCAAATATTATGTGCAGCTCATTTCCAGTATGCATCTATGTGTCTATGTTTGTATGCTAAGAGGAGAGTGCTGACATATAGTGCAGAAGGGCTTCTTTTATTTATTTATTGTTATGAAAGCTAGTTATGTTTCTTTCATTTTTGCAGCCTCTTTTTTATATTACATTTATGCATCTTTGTAACTATATTCTTCTCCCAGTAGCCAGCACAACCAGCATCATAACAGATAAAAAAAAATTGGTGCAGTCTGTTATCTATGTTTCTTCTCTAGGCATCCATCAAACAACTATATACATTCTTAAAAGTAAACTTACTAAATGCTATAGATGCTGCATCAGTGTGCAATCAATAGTGTTGAGCAAATCGAAGCATCCAAAGTGGAATTTAATCTGAAGTTTAGGAAAAATTTGATTAGCAAAAAATCCAAATTTCCTGGCGCTTTATTGTAACAAATAATTTTTTTCCTAAAATGCCAGCTACACGTTTTACAAAGTGAAAGTAAGCCCGGGAATGCCATATGACCCATAATGCTATGCAGCCAGCCAATCAGCAAATAACCATCCCCTGTGCTGTCACAGCCGTATAAAAAGCCTAGTCCCGGCCAATCATGGCCATTTCACTGGGATCTGAGCATGGGGAGAGACGTAACAAGAGCTAGGGATAGTGTTCAGGAAGCCTTTAATTGTGGAATATTGGATATGGAGAATGCAAGGACAGTGTAGGACGATTGTAGGGGGAGTTTTTACACACTGTAGGGAGAGCATAGGGAGACTGCAGGGACAGTGCAGCCTCTGTAATCTGAAGCTGAAGGGATCCATAGCAGACAGCCCACTTGTTTAATAGATAAGCAATTGCATTAGGTCTTAATTCTCTAATTGGGGCGAATAAGCTGTGTATTTTACAGTTATTGGGGTGTCTACCCTGTTTCATAGATAGGCAACCCAATTAGGCCTTGATTCTCAAACTGGGGTGAAAAAAACTGTTTAATTTTACTGTTATTGGGCTGCCCACCTTGTTTAACCCCTTAAGGACAGGGCCATATTTCACCTTAAGGACCAGGCAATTTTTTGCTAATCTGACCAGTGTCACTTTATGTGTGGATAACTTTAAAACACTTTTACTTATCCAGGCATATCTGAGATAGTTTTTTCGTCACATATTGTACTTCATGACACTGGTAAAATGGAGTCAAAAAAATTAATTTCTATTTATAAAAAATACACAATTTACCCAAAATTTGGAAACATTTGCAAATTTCCAAGTTTCAATTTCTCTACTTCTATAATACATAGTAGTACCTCCAAAAATAGTTATTACTTTACATTCTCCATATGTCTACTTCATGTTTGGATCATTTTGGGAATGCAATTTTATTTTTTAGGCTTAGAAGTTTAGAAGCAAATCTTGAAATGTTTCCGAAATTTTCAAAAACCAGTTCATGTCTGAAGTCACTTTGTGAGGCTTACATAATAGAAACCACCAAAACTTACCCCCATTCTAGAAACTACACCCCTCAAGGTATTCAAAACTTACAGTAAACTACAGTACGGGCACATGGCAGGGCATAGAGGGAAAGGAGTGCCATTTAGATTTTGGAAGGCAGATTTTGCTGGATTGGTTTATTTATACCATGTCCCATTTGAAGCCCCACTGATGCACCCCTAGAGTAGAAACTCCATAAAAGTAACCCCATTTTGGAAACTACGGGATACGGTGGCAGTTTTATTGGGTCTACTTTTAGGGTACATATGATTTTTGATTGCTCTATATTACATTTTGTGAGGCAAGGTTTCCAAAAATAGAAATTCTGAAGTTTCATCTGCATTTGCCATAAACTGTTGAGGAACACCTAAAGGGTTAATAAAGTTTGTAAAATTAGTTTTTAATACCTTGAGGGTTGTAGTTTCTTAGATGGGGTCACTTTTATAGAGTTTCCACTCTAGAGGTGCATCAGGGGTTTTTCAAATGGGACATGGTGCCAAACAAAAAGGCCATCAAAATCTGCCTTCCAGAAACCATATGGCGTTCCTTTTCTTCTGCGCCCCGCCGTTTGGTCATACAGCAGTTTACGACCACATATGTGGTGTTTCTGTAAACTGCAGAATCAGGGTAATAAATACTAAGTTTTGCTTGCTTTGTTACTGGAAAAAAGGATTAAAATGGAAAATTTGCCAAAAAATAGCTGTTTTGGCACCATTTTTATATATTTTTTTGACCGTGTTAATATGAGGGGAAGGTCATGGGGTATTTTTATAGAGAAGATTCTTAGAGACGTGACGATACCTAATATGTCTACTTTTTCTAAATTTATTTACGTTTAACACTATATTATCCATAGTCAGTTTTTTTTAAAGTTTTTAGCCGATTGTCTTAGATAAGTGCTGATTTTTGCGGGATAAGACGATGGTTTTATTGGCTCTATTTTGGGGGCCATACGACTTTTTGATTGCTTGTTATTACACTTTTTGTGATGTAAAGTGACAAAAAAATACCTTTTTTTGCACTTTTTTTATTTATTTTTTACCATGTTAATCTGAGGGGTTAGGTAATGGGGTATTTTTATAGAGCAGATTCTTGCGGACGCGGCGATACCTAGTTTGTCTACTTTTTTTATTGTTTTAGTTTTACAAAATATCATTCAAAAAAAAAATGTAGGTGTCTGAAAACCATAGCTTTTTTTTCGAATGTCAGTGGCTAAATGGAATTAAAATTGGGGAAGGGGATTATAAATTTAGTACTCCATGGAACTGTGGTACTCCCTGAAGCTACCAACAATGCAGAGTGGTGTCACACTGAGTGGTGGTGTCCTTCCGTATCCCCCTCCTGTGACACACTCTGCACCTTTTTTGGGTCTGTCCCTTCTTTACTGCACGGGGGACTACACCTGGAAAGTATTGGCCAGGGACGATCCGGGTGCCTCCAGTTCACGAGGTACTCCGGCCTGCTCTTTCCCAGTCAAAAAAGATCAGGGCCTTGAGGACTGCCTCATAGAACTGAAGGAATTTCCCTGTGTTGCCAGTGCTCTGGGACAGCACAAAAGAGTTGTACAAGGCAACCTGCACCAAGTAGACCGCAACTTTTTTGTACCATGCCCAGGTTTTGAGCATGGCGTTATATTGCTTGAAGACTTGATCACAGAGTTCAACTCCTCCCATATACCGATTGTAGTCGACGATACAATCTGGCTTGAAGACATTTGCTGCTGTTCCTCGCACAGGGACAGGGGTGATGCTGTTACCGTGAATTGTGGACAGTACAAGGACATCCCTCTTGTCCTTATATCTGACCATCTGACCAGCAACAGGTTTCCAGTGGTAAGGGCACGGGTCTCACCCCTGGGGATAGGTACCTGGAAGGGGTAGGTAGGGAGGCCGAGTTGATTTTTCCGCACGGTCCCACAAGTGGATGTGAATCTGGCACCGAAGGACCTGAACAAGTGGATACTAGTAAAAAAGTTATTCACATAAAGGTGGTTATGCTTATCTAGCAGTGGGTACATATGGTCCCACACAAGTTTCCTGCTAACACCCAGAGTAGGGGGACATTCTTGGGTTTCAATACAGGAATCTCGTCCCTCGTACACACAAAACTTGTAAGTGTAACCTGAGGTACTCTCACAAAGATTGTACAGCTTCACGCCATACCTCGCCCACTTAGAGGGAACATACAGGCAGAAAATCAGTCTCCCCTTAAAAGCAATGAGAGACTCATCAACTTCGACCTCCCTTCCAGGTACTTAGGCCTCCAAAAACCGAAGTGATCGATGACCGACCTTATTTTGTACAGGCGGTCATAGGCAGGATCATCTTGGGGGGGACATGCTGCATTATCTGCATAATGCAGGCATTTCCGAATGGCCTCAAAACGGGAGTGTGCCATGGCCATACTGTAAAGTGGAGTCTGGTAGAGAACATACCCACTCCGGTACAGACTGACTATGGGTTTTTTGACTAGGCCCATGTGTAGCACGAGGCCCCAAAACGTCCTCATCTTGGCTGCACTGACCGGAGTCGAGCCACCAGCCCTAGCCAAAAAGGAGCCCGGGTGTTGAGCAATGAACTGTTGGGTGTACGAGTTCTTTTGCTCCATCATCAGATTCACAAAGTGGTCACTGAAAAAAAGACTAAAATAGTCATATTCAGTGAAGCCCACTGTGGGAATCTGGATTTCTGGTTGGCCAACAAAATCAGGAATCACGGGCTCAAAATCCTCTGGGGTACACCATGCAAGCTCATCATTAGGGGGCTCAGGTGAACTTATCTGGTGGGCCTGAAAACTAGTATGAACCCCAGAGCTGCTCGTACAAGTGTGGGCCACTGGGTCCCTGGCATGGCGGTCCCCTTGCACCGCCTGGCGGCTTCTCTTTCGCCTTGGGGACTCATCATCATCGCTAGATGAAGAGGAGGATGCGGATGACAAAAGGAATGTGGGGTCATCCTCGTCCTCACTGTGTATGCCTCCTCAGTCCGGCGGGCCATAGGGAAGTGTGTGTGTGCGTGTGTGTGTGTGCGTGTAAAACTTTATTTAGTGTGCGTGTGTGTGGGGACACAGGTGTTCACGGACTTTGCCCTAAACCTAACAGAAAAAAAAATAAAATTTAATTCTAACTCGCTGATCAGCAGTCCGAAGCTGATCAGTGGTGGGGTCGGCGATGTGCTAACAGTCGCTAAGAGTGATGGCCACAGTCAGCGTGCGCAAAAAGAAAAACCCTTGCGCCCCCAAAAATGTGTGTGTGGTGGGGTTGGGAGGGAGCAAGGGGGCAAGCTGAAGCACCCCTGGGGGGTCTAGGGTCACACAGCTGTGCTGTGGACCCCAGACACCCGATCAGGGTGATGCAACAGTGAACTTTTTTTAGTTTTTTAACCCTAAAATGTCCCTGAATATCCCTGCCTAACCTAACCTGTCCTTAACCTGTCCCTAACAATCCTGTTAGTGCAGATGGCACTGTGGAGGAATAAAAGGGGGTGCTGGGCACAGATGGGGGTGCTGGGGTGCTGGGCTCTGCAGATCCGACGCAGGCTGGGGGGAGTTAACCCCCGCCCACCCGTGCAGCCAATCGGATTCGATCCTGTGAGGTGATGTCACCATCACCTTATAGGATCTAAGGATGGTGATTGGTGGTGTACTATCACACCACCGATCACCATCCTATTCCGGGTAATTGGATCACCAGAGACCTGAACAACCCGGAATGATTTCGGCAGGCACTCTGTTCCGATCACCACGTGGCGATGATCGTAAATATACATGACGTACCAGTATGTCATGTGTCCTTAAGTAGCAGGGCATCAGGACGTACCAGTTAATCAATAAGCAATTCTATTAGTCCTTGATTTTTTAATTTAGATGAGTAATCTATTGTTACTGTTATTGTGGTGTCCACCTTGTTTCATAGAAAAGCTATTTTTATTAGGCATTGGTTCTCCAATTGGGGTGAATGAGCTTTCTAATGTTGCTGTTATTGGTGTGTCCACCTTGTTTAAAAGATAAGCAATTCCATTTGTCCCTGATTCTTAAATTGGGGTAAGTAAGCTGTCCAATACTACTGTTATTGGGGTGTCCACATTGACAAAGAATAGCTTATTTTGCATATGCAGTTACTGTACAGTATGTCCAACAGACAGTTGCCAGGGCTCTCCAAAGCAACAGGCAGTGTCAAAAATGTTGCTGAAGTCAGCATAAGTAGTAGCAGAAGAAGGAGGGTGGTGGCAGTAGCCGTTGCAAAAGGCCACAGCTGCTAGTGTCATCCAGCGGTTGTGTTTTGGCGACCAATCCTCAACATCATCTCAACTGACATCAGAAATCCACAGCCAGGAGTCAGTTCCTCTGATACCACACTTAGATGGCATGGCTTAGCAACAAGCTCTGTGCTATCACCTTTTCTGAACCTGCTTCTTTCCTTTGCTGCTCCTACTGCCAGGAAAGTAATCTATGCCGCTGTCTCTGCTCCGCTTTTTAGTGAGGAAGATATTATTGAGGACAGTCAGCAGCTACTGGCCAGCCCAGACTTGGAGGAGAGGTCCGCAAATTCCTTATGTAGGTGTGCAAGTAGCGACTCATTCACGTGGAAGCAGGTGTTGTCAGCAGTCAGATATGCAGCCATGAGACTGGTCAGGGTGACATAAGTGACAAGCAGATCGTAGTGGATGATGATGCAGCCGATCACACGTGGGAGCCGGTTGAAGGGGGGGCTTTCTCATCATCATTAGTGGGTGAGGGTGGCACCTTGCCAATAAGACAGGGGCAGGGTGGCAGCATGCGGCTGAGCCAGCAGGGTGCAAGTGTGGCTGTGAGGCAGCAGTGTGGTAGCAGTGTGAGTCCTGGATCCTGCTTGTCTGGAAACAACTATTGGTGCATGGCTTCATAGAGGCAACGCCAGTTAGTCAGCACTGAGTGGGAATTTTTCATCAAGTCACTTGGGGATTTCAGTGTGGCCGTATGTAGGATCTGTGGGCAGAAAGTGAAGAGCGGCCAGCATGCCAATGCTGGTACCACAGCCCTGTATCAACACATGGAGCGTCACCATAAAGTGGAGGATAATGTAGTGGTACAGCCTGATGCATCTTCCCTGCACCCCTTCTCCAACAGTCAGGGCTCCACCACCTCAGCAGGAGGGAGCTTTGTTTTCTTCCCAGTGTCTACTGGTCCTGATGTTCTTCCTACTACTTGGCAATTGATCCTCCAGCATACCACCTATGCAGAGCATGGAGGTGGCCAGCCTGGGAGAACAGACTCACACCTGGGAAGAAATGCTCGGCATCATCTCTTCGCCAACTGAAGATCGGATCCATGGTAAGCTATAATGGGGAGAAAGTTCTGTCTGCGCTGTGTCAAGGAGGGCTGACCCATGCGCCCCGCATGGCGCACGTTTTCAATCTGGTTGTAACCCGGTTCCTGAAGTCTTCCACCCAATTTCAAGATGTCTTGAAAATGGGCAGGAAACTGTGCATGAACTTCAGCCGCTTTTACCACGCAAAACAAGCCCTCCTTGAGCTTCTAAGGCAAATAGTATTCTCCAACATTGCTTCATTTGCGATATTTCCATGTTTTGGAACTCCCCCCTCCACATGTTGAACAAATTATATGAGCAGAGAAAACCAGTGATAGATTTCTTGATGATGCAGGTGGACAGGGGTACTCCCCTGTGTAACTTTGACTTTAGCCAGTGGCAGCTCATGCGTGACACCTGACATTTGCTCAGGCCCTTTGAGGAGGATGCTTTATTTGTCAGTCTCCAGTACTACAGGATGAATGACGTTATTCCACTCCTTCACGTTCTGGAGCAGATGCTGATAAATCTGACTGGGCAGGGAACAAGAGATGTGGTGCCTACATCTAATGGCCACCTAAGCCTTGTGGGGGCAGAGGAAGAAGAAGAGGACAAATAGGATGACATTAATGCCCAGAAATTGTAAACAGAAATTGGTGGTTTATCTGCCCAAGTGACAGGAGAGGAACAAAAGGAGCAGGATGAGCTGGAGGGTGATGATGAAGACCAGGCAGATGACCCTGACAGACCATGACAGTAAACAGTGGAAATGCAGGAAGGGAGTCACTCTGATTCCCCTGTGCAAATGGTCAGATGCATTCTGTGTTGCTTGCGTAGTGACAGCCGCATTATCCCCATTCGGCAGAGGGATGACTTCTGGCTCTCCACAATGTTAGACCTTTACTATTGGGCCAAAGTGGGGGCCATTTTTACACCTGTTGAGAGGGATGATAAACCTAACTACTATCGAGATTGTTTCTTTAACCACCAACTGAAGAAACCACCCAGCAGCAGCACTTGGAGCAGAACCTGAACCATGAGGTGGTGGCATACTTGGAGTGTACCCAAGTATTGGAGTATTTTGCATCAGGATTTGATCATGATTTGGAAGCCAAAAGCAAGAGTGGGTCCAAAACACAGAAGACATACAAATATTTCCATCACATGTTATCTCTGTTTTGGACCCACTCCTTTTTTGCCTTACCAATACTGATCAATTACTGACCGTGTGAAGAATCCATTTGTTAGGGGGTTGTACTTCTGACAGATCAGAAGAAGGGAAAAATAAACTGTGACGTCAACACAAACTTACTGCTAACACCATCTCCACTCTGTCATGCGCCCGCTACTTTTAGCGTGTAAAACAAAGTTCCTGTCTAAAATACAGTTGCATTAACAAAACTTAATGTGATTTGTAATCTCCCTAGGAGTAAACCCCACCGGTCAAATATTGATAGCATATCCTTGGTTGAACGAGATGAACTTTTTTCAACCCTATTAACTATGTAACTATTCTATGGAAAGAGCATCAATATGTACAAGTTGGTTTAATCACATTGTTATTAAAAAGAGATGCAACTTTTTAATATTTTACTTCAGCTATTCATACATTTCATCATCTGTGCTTGCTGTCAGTGAAATATTTTTGTTTACCTGTTTGAGGGGCTGAAAGCTCACACAGGTTTACAGGAATTATCTAGGACATTTAACAATCTCAGAAAAGAAGGATAGAATCCTCTGCCACTACATCACTCCAGTTCTAGTGCTCTCTTCTTTCTCTGTTGTTGTCTTGCAGTGATGACATTGCGACCACCTGTCCGTGACCACTACAGTCAATCACCACAGCTGCATTCCCCCTTAACTGTAGGTGAGGTGTTGTACCGTAGATTACCCCATCTTCCTTAAAGGGGTATTCCCATCTTAATGATCACTGTTAAATCTGTTAATGATTTAACAGTGATCGTTTTTTCTAAATATGTTTAATTAACTAATTCCCACCCCTTAGAAGAAAATTAAGATATACTTACCTGACTGTTGTCTTCCGTCTCCCCCGGTTACGGCCACCGCTCTCCTCCCGAATCGCGGAGGCCGTGTTTGCGCAGACGACTTCTTATTTTCTCCCGGCCAGGCCGCGCGCAGTCCTGAAAGCGCACGCCGACGCCTCGCATGCACTATGGTGACTTCTTCCTGGCCAGTATAGTATACTTGCTTGGAAGAAGTCACCAGGGCGCATGTGCGCGTTCAGTCCAGTGCGCGGCCCGGCCGAGAGAAGATGTCAATCAAGATGGAGCCCGCCCCCTGCCGAAACCAGGAAGTGAATGAGCAGGTAAGTATGAAAGAGCGTGATGGGAATACCCCTTTAAGTAGTTACAGAAGAGTTAGGATTTGTTTTGCACATATTGCTCAGAGGGACAGCCGCCAGTTTACAGATCAGTTGACGGAGAAGAAAGATCACATGAGAGTGGGTAGAGCCCTGGGGGGTTTCCCCACAATGCCTTGCAGGCAGCCCTCTCTTTGGCACAGTCAATCGTGAAGGCCTATACATGCAAGTCCATGACGACTCAGTAGATAAGTCATAGCCACAATAACATAGTCCAACAAGGAAATTCTGCTGCTTTGTAGGGATAGACAAAGTAGAGAGTGGACGTCAGACAGAGAATGAGAGAAAGTAAAACACAGAATACAGAAAGAGATTTGTTATTGGATGGATTTGTTTCAGTGAGTGTTTAATAGTCAGGAGAATATAGATAAATTTACAATAAATTGATGGAGAGACTCAGTCAGTCAGTGGGAATGCTGCTGTAGCTATACTAATCAATTTCATACATTAGTTTGTGACCAATGTTCATCACATCAGTCACAAATCTTAAACTGGAGTGGAAGAGCCCCCAGTGACTGCAGAGGAAACGGCAGCATCAGTGGTGTAACAGGTTGGTAATTACTGTCCAAACTATTTTCCTACACAGAGAACCCCTTTAATTCTGGTGCTGATGATTTACCACTGCCTTCTGAAACAGGCCTCATAAACATGATGTCACTCAATGTTTTGCATATATCTGATAATGCCACAAAAACTGGTGTATTGTTCTGCGTCAAGAATTTATAGAACAGTGTTATATCTTGGTCTGTGTCCAAGTGACAATTTTATTTATTGTTTTCAAATAACTTTAAATTGTAATTCTGGTGCAGATATTGTACCATTGCCTGCTGATACAGAAATCAGGAAGGTAACATCATTCATGGTTTTTCATTTGCTATTAGCATTATCCAAGTTTTACATATTGCTTTGCATCAAACTTAGCCAACAATAGCAGTTGCAATGATCAACAGTGCAGCACACTTTTAGTCGAGAGACCTTTTGACTTCTGAAGTTTTTTTCTTCATAACTATACGCTCCAAGGCATAATAACCGGTGCAGGCTCATTGTACCTGAATTATAAATAAAACCTCTGATAAAAGACAGTGTGGCAATGAACGGATAACGTACATCATTATCCAGTAACAGTCCTCAACACATTAGTCTTTTGTCGGGGAAACCAGCCAGTCTTGCAGGCTTTGCCTTACACTGTGATGTGCGTGGGGAACTCCCAGAAGATAAAAGATTGGGCAAAAAGAATATTTTTGACTGATCCTTTTGTTTTCCTGGGTGATAGGCCGCTGCCAAAACTGTCTGACAGCGGCTTTCTCCACTCTCCCCAGAGAGTACACATACACAATCGACCGAGCTGAACGTGTATGTGTATGGAGTAGTTGGGATGGAGTCAAGAGAGATAACGGTCAGCAAAACAATCATTAAGCTGACATCTATTAAATGTGTATGGGCAGCTTAAAGTGTAATTGAATTTTCAAAAAAAGTTTGCATAATGGCTGTGCTTATTTGTACAATTATTACTTTGAAGGAACATGTCTTTTTTGGGTTTCCTTAATGTCTTTTTCAGCCATACTATTCCCTGTTTCAGCTGCACATCTAAATGCATTTCTCTCAGAAGCAGGAGGTTTCTTCTGTAGAATCTGCCAGCACTGTATTGCTGTGACGTCCTTTCACTTACTTCCCACTATGTTTTCAGCTCTGGAGCTCACAGAACAGATAAGGCCTCATGCACACGACAGTATTTTGCGGACCGTATACTGGCCATTTTTTCAGTTCAGTATACTGACAGTATACTGAACCATTATGTAAAATTGAGCTACACCTTTATTCAGTATAATACAAAATTTCATAAAAATTCTCTATACCAAGATATTTACAGATCAAAAACGGTGAGGTCTATGATAGTGGAAGAAACCTACTGAGGGGGGTCTAGGTACCTAAATATCAAAACAGATCTATTTGATTAAATTTAAAGTTAACTTGACCCAGATGTGTAGTCCGTATTGGCCATAAGCATGGTGAAAATATATCACATATAATTGAGGGCTTTCACCCATAGAAGACAGTCAGGGATCAATCAATCCAAAACATGATTATAGCAGAACATGAATCAATCCAAAACATGATTATAGCCAATACTCATCATAGACATAGGTATCAACCATACAAAGCCCCAATACAAGGTGGCTATGGTGCACAGTATAGATGTTATTAGTGATCTAGAAATAAGATCTAATGGAGTGGTACATACCCATATCAATGATAAACAGGGCCCGGAACCCCCACAGTACAGAACCTCGACACGTGTTTCGCTATGAAAAGCTTCGTCAGGATCTTATTTCTAGATCACTAATAACATCTATACTGTGCACCATAGCCACCTTGTATTGGGGCTTTGTATGGTTGATACCTATGTCTATGATGAGTATTGGCTATAATCATGTTTTGGATTGATTCATGTTCTGCTATAATCATGTTTTGGATTGATTGATCCCTGACTGTCTTCTATGGGTGAAAGCCCTCAATTATATGTGATATATTTTCACCATGCTTATGGCCAATACGGACTACACATCTGGGTCAAGTTAACTTTAAATTTAATCAAATAGACCTGTTTTGATATTTAGGTACCTAGACCCCCCTCAGTAGGTTTCTTCCACTATCATAGACCTCACCGTTTTTGATCTGTAAATATCTTGGTATAGAGAATTTTTATGAAATTTTGTATTATACTGAATAAAGGTGTAGCTCAATTTTACATAAGAGTCAGTGTTTTGTTTTGATGCCTTGTGGATGTATGGCTCTTGGTTTGATTTTGTGGGGCATGTAGGCTAACAGTATACTGAACCATTCACTTCTATGGGACCGCAAAAAATACTGAAGTGTCTCCGTATGCCTTCCGTTTCTGTTTTTCCGTTCCGTTTAAATATAGAACATGTCCTATTCTTGTCCGCAAATCATGTCCAGTGGCTCCATTCAAGTCAATGGGTCCGCAATAAAAACGGAAAGCATACGGAAAGGCATCCGTATGTCTTCCGTATCCGTTCCGTTTTTGCTGAACAATCTATTGAAAATTTTAAGACCAGCCCAATTTTTATTATGGAATTACTGTATAGTGTATATGCCATATGGAAAAACGGAACGGAAAAATGGAACCGAAACGGAAACACAACGGAAACAAAAAATGGAAAAACGGATCCGTTATATACAAACTGCAAAACACTGAAAAAGCCATACGGTCGTGTGCAAGAGGCCTAAGGAGGGGGAATCACACTTACAGAAAGGCAGGAGACTACAGTGAATTCAAAAGCAGTGTAGAAGCAGTTCTTTTAACAGGCTCACAATCTCAGCTAGCTCTAACACTGCCCCATTTGTACTCTGCCGTCTTCTGTGTCTGTTACTAGCAACAGATCTTGCTTAACAAAAGGCAGTGGGCTGCAAATAAGTGAAAGTGAGACCCCTAGTAGTCATGACGTTACAGCTTTTTTTTTTTAAGGTGGATGCAGTCAGATTTTTTTTATGAAGTGATTTTGAGGGTTAGGGTTAGGGTTGCTAGTTACACTATTCTTATTAAATGAAATGAAATTGTGTGAAAGTGCAATGACTCTTTGGCCCCTTTCACACGGTCGAGTTTTGAACGCATTGCACCCTCACTGAATCCTGACCCATTCATTTTAATGGGGCTGTGTACATGAGCAATGTTTTTCACGCATCACTTGTGCATTGCGTGAAAATCGCAGCATGTTCTATATTCTGCGTTTTTCGTGCAACGCAGGCCCCATAGAAGTGAATGGGGCTGCGTGAAAATCGCATTGCATCCACAAGCAAGTGCGGATGCAATGCGATTTTCACGGATGGTTGCTAAGGAGATGATGTTAATAAATAGGGATGAGCCCCGGGACCCCATTAAAGTTAATTTACTTTATTATTTTCCATTATAACATGGTAATAATGGAAAAAATTAGCATTCTTTAATACAGAATGCTAAGTAAAATGTCTATTGAGGGCTAAAAAATAATAAAAAAAATTACTCACCTCATCTACTTGATCGTGCAGCCATTATCATCTTCTTTCTTCTTCTTGCAGGACCTGCAAAAGGTCCTGTGCTGACGTCATTGCACTCACCACGTGGTGAGTGCGGTAATGTCAGCGCAGATCCTGCTGAATGAAGATAGAAGAACCTGCAAGAATAAAAAAGAAGAAGATAACGGCTGCGCGATCAAGTGGATGAGGTGAGTATTTTTTTATTATTTTTTAACCTTTAATGGACATTTTACTTAGCATTCTGTATTAAAGAAAGATATTATTTTCCATTATAACCATGTTATAATGGAAAATAATAAAATCTATAGAACACCAAACCCAAACCAGAACTTTAGTGAAGGGGTTCAGGTCTGGTTACCAACATTCAGTTTTTTATCATGCGCGTGCAAAACGCATTAAACTGCTTTGCACTCACGCAGAAAAAACTGAACAACAGAACACAATCGCAGACAAATTGCGTGCGAACTTGTGCGGATTTCCCTAAACCCGCCTGCAACGCATTTGGACTAAATCCTGCACGCTCGTCTGCAAAGGGTCTTTAAGAATGCCGGTAGCCATAATTTTAAAAAACATAAAAAATCTGACAGTGGTATTTTTAAACAGGTTGTTTGTCACTAGTGGCTACCATGCATTTAACCAAAGCCATATATGTCAGAGTCACTTTGATATTAGTAATGCTGTCTTGGTGTTAAAGATCTTGAAAGGGTTTGGAACTTTGGATACAATCCTAGGAGACCCCAGAGTGCCATATATAACTTTTCAGGGCAATTGGGGCACTTTCGCGTTAGTAAAAATGTATTCAGACTGAATGACATTTGACAGTTTATTCAATCAAATCAGAATCAGGATAATTGTCTGCAAATTCTGATAAGTAGCTTAGTTGCAGAAATTGTAATACCTCTTTAAACACACCATTTTGGAGGCAAACAAGTCATTTAAATGTATATCAGTCATAGGGAAAAGTCTTTAAAATGTGTATTTAGTTATGCCAAATTTATCATTTATATCTACCTTTTTTTATAAAGTTTGCCATAACTTGTAATTATTCAGCCACTGACTGTATTAATAGAGTGTCATGAGGAGACCTCATAATTGGTCATTATAAGGTGTAATATAATAATTATTATCACATACAGTAGGTCAGGCTGAGAGACCTCTTTCTTGGAGTGAACGCCATAACAAAGGGTTAATCCAACACAGGCCCTGGCATTAATTCCCAGTATTGCAGACGGTGATACCGTCAATACCGATAAGAGAAAAAGGTCAAAATAGTTCCATCCATACTGTGTTCACACCAGGACACATATCCCCAGCTAATGACTCCCAATAAAGCATCTTCAATCCAAGTGATGATCAATCAACAGCTCCCAGAGAGGTGTAAGCTGCACCCTTCACAGAATTGGCTGCCCTTGACCCTGCCTGGGGAGAAAGTGCTGCCCCCCAGTGGCCTTCCCTTCTCACCTCCTGGCCGTGTGCTGGCATTGCAGCTGCTACCTGAGAGAAGCAATCACAGTCTAATCCGTCCATTCTCACCAGCACCTAATCCCATTAGCACACCTGCAATAATAGCCTTAGTAACAAATGTCTCCTTGTCCTTATAATGGTGCTGGCTGTGTGAAGTGACTATTACAATGCCTTTGGTGCTTGGTTATTTTCAGAAGGATGAGAAAGCTTCTCTGTCATTCAAAGAGAAAGAACAAATTGTATCCAGTGCACTAAGCAGCCCTGTGTAAATACCAGTATATAAACATTGCCTTACATTAAACCGCAGGAACCTTTTACACCAAACTGCTGAAAAGTTTACAGCAAAGCTTTATTATCTCCAGCTCTAGAGTCCCGCATTTACTGCCAATAACCTCTCATATAGGGAGGGCACTGGAGGCCACCTAGTAAGTGCTTTTACCTTTCTAGAATTTGACACACTCAAAAGTTCTACAGCTGAAGTGTAGTAAAAAATATAAATAATAAAAAAATTATATATTACCAATAGTAATAAAGGTAAATATACAATAACATTACTAGTTAAAAAAAATGACTGCAAGACACATCACTGATCATCATCATCATCCTTACTATTAGGGCTCAGGCACACAACGTATGTATTTTACGGTCCGCAAAAGATACGGATGTCGTCCGTGTCCATTCCGTATTTTGTAGGAACGGAACAGCTGGTCCCTAAAAGAACAGTCCTATCCTTGTCTGTAATGGAGATAATAATAGGACATGTTCTATTTTTTTGCAGAACGGAAATACGGACATACGGAAACGGAATGCACACAGAGTAACTTCCGTTTTTTATGCCGACCCATTGAAATGAATGATTTCGCATACAGTCCACAAAAAATAAAACGAACAGACATGGAAAGAAAAAAAGTTTGTGTGCATGAGCCCTTATCATTATAAAGATTATATTTTTTATTTTCTGTAAGACAGAATTATTATAAATTCTTGGGATTATTATTACTACTAATATATTATTAACATCACAAAGGTATAATAATAATAATAATAATAATAATAATAATAATAATAATAAGGTAAGAATTATAATAGTATTATTTGCATCATATATATACTTTATTTATTTTTTATTTATTTTTTTTCCAGTATATTTACACTTAAACAAAAGTGGGTAACTAGCTGTTCAGAATTATAATAATCCAAATAAAGAGCATTCTGCAGTAAAGGATTAATACAGTGACACAGTGAACACTTAGAGACTTGGCACATGGGGGGGGGGGGGGGGGGATTGAGCTCAATCTAACTACAGATAGGAGACAGATACTCTGACAAATAGAATTTTACCTTTAATGTCAAATTGTCTTCTTCCTGGAGATTAATCATCATACACAGAGTATTAGACAACCCTGTATTTCCCAGTTTTTGATCCATTCCTGTGATGCCAGGGTGATTTAAATATTATATAGATAATAAATATATCACCAAAAGTTTATTATGCTTCCCAAACTGTCCTGATCCAGTAAATACATAATCAATAATCATTTGTAAAATGAATAAAAAAATCCATATATTATTTAGACACATGCTTATATATAAATATGATGATAATAGATAGATAGATAGATAGATAGATAGATAGATAGATAGATAGATAGATAGATAGATAGATAGATAGATAGATAGATAATAGATAGATAGATAGATAGATAGATATAAGATAGATAGATATAAGATAGATAGATAGATAGATAGATAGATAGATAGATAGATAGATAGATATGAGATAGATAGATAGATGGATAGATAGATAGATAGATAGATAGATGGATAATAGATAGATAGATAATAGATAGATAGATAGATAGATAGATATAAGATAGATAGATAGATAGATAGATAGATAGATAGATAGATATGAGATAGATAGATAGATAGATATGAGATAGATAGATAGATAGATAGATAGATGTTTCTTGCTTGGTTTATCAGACTTTACATTGACACTTGTGATAAGTTGGTATCAAATCTTTACTTTACCAGTGATTAGATATTATAAGGTTATAGCTGAGTGTAACAATTCAGAATGCTACATTCACAGCACAGACAGATGTTTCTTCTGTAGTCACTCCCAAATCTTTCTATACCCTGAAGTAAATGGATCTAATGCTCTACAGCAACTCATGGGCACAAATACGGATTTGACCAACTTAACGTATTTTAAATGTTAAATGAGTTTGCAAATTGTGTCTTTACTTGTTGTTTGAATGGGCAATAGAATCGATTATAAGTAAATATTTAATAATGTGAATCTTAATTATTATAAACGTAAAGACATAATCAATATTAACATTTTATTTTGTCTGTTGTCTGACACTTCGCTTTTTATTTTGGCTGCACTGTTCCCGAACATCCACTAGACGGCGCTAAAGATCAACTCAAACTACATCGCAGGGCTGTGGGGTTGACTTTGTTGAGCCTGAATTGTTGCTTTATCTCCACTACAAACCTAATGTCTCTGCCTTTATGGTATTGTAGTGTAAATTGTAAATTTAATATGAAACTAATGTTCAAAAAGCAATGGAGCTTGTAAATAATTTGCATAAAGCAAACCTCAATTTGCACTTGAGTAAATTGAATTTACAACAAAGCAAGGCTAAATAATATAGATCTTCTTTGTTTGTTAATTAAACTTTTGCCATACATGCGATTTCAGCCGGCGCAGTACCGCAGAGGTATGCCGGGGCTGCGATACACATGATAGAGCGCTTCATTACTGCTGCCACTGCTTTATAGTGTTCACTACAACAACAATCGGCTGCAAAATATAATGGAAGGGAAAAAAACGCATGTTATATGACTCTGTCAATTTATGCAAATGTAATTATAATACAAGATGTTGTAGGGTCGTAAATACCTGATGGAGTTTACTGTGCAGCGGCAGCGGGGCTGTGTCCTCTGCAGTGATGTGTGGGGTGGGTATTTTTGTGTATCTGTGAGTATTCATGTATATGTGTGTGTACTAATGTGTATGTGTGTGTATACTAATGTGTATGTACTAATGTGTATGTGTGTGTATTAATGTGTATGTGTGTGTATTAATATGTGTGTATGTGTGTGTATTCATGTGTATGTGTGTGTATACTAATGTGTATGTGTGTGTACTAATGTGTATGTGTGTGTATTAATGTGTGTGTATGTCTGTGTATTAATATGTGTGTATGTGTGTGTATTCATGTGTATGTGTGTGTATACTAATGTGTATGTGTGTGTACTAATGTGTATGTGTGTGTATACTAATGTGTATGTTTGTGTACTAATGTGTATGTGTGTGTACTAATGTGTATGTGTGTGTTAATGTGTATTAATGTATATGTGAGTATTTATATGTGTATACTAATGTATGTGTGCATCATTGAGTATTTCTTTGTGTTTATTAAATATGTGTATGTGAATGAGAGTATATATATATATATTTGCACATTAGTGTGTATATGTGTGTATACATTATATATATATACACACACACACAAATGCACTAGTGTATAAATAAATACATACATACATACATATATACTCCCATTCACATATTGTATAGTGTGTATATATATATATATATATATATATATATATATATATATATATCTCGGAAGAGTGTGATGGCCATGTTAACCGTTTATTGTCCAGGTTCCGCTCTGACCTCTAGGTGACTCCTGAGCCGGAGCAGGCGCCTTTTGTTCCCCTGCACATAATGCCCCTTGTCTTAATCCCGCTCTGAGCTCCTCTCCTGTCTCCTTCCTCCGCCGCTGCTCTTCTCTTCTCCTTCCATTGCCTGTAAACAACAGCACAACAGTCTGCTCCATCTGTGCCCCCCAAATGCCTCCTGCAGCCCCCCTCCTTATCAGCCGCAGCATTCCTGCACTATCTGCTCAGGACATGGCCATATCTTCTCCTGGATTTCTCCTTTTCCTCTCTCCTCCCCTCCTTTTATCCCTCTTTCTCCTGGAAAGAATATTTGGTCACACAGAGTCCCCTGCTATTCACTAATGTGGAGGTGCGATGTAGATCGCTTACATAGGTCCAATCACCGAGTCACTGTCAGTATAAATTATAGTACATGTCCTATGCCTGGGCTGAAATATTTGTAAAAGAATTCAAAGCAATTGTGATAAAAACATGTATAATTAGTATTATTATCATTGTCATTATTAGTATTTCTCTTCTGGAGGAGCTTGTTGTTGTGGTCAGTACCTTACATTCAGGAGTCAGGGCTGCAAATTTGACTAAACTGTTTACCAACTGTAAAACTCTAACCCCCTAAATGCTGCACAAACACCACAGCTACTAGAAGCCCATCATCCTCATCATCATCCTCATCATCACTGCCAGGCCCTGGAATGGGGGCTCTGAAGTTCAGGAAGTTTCTGTCTCTTGAATGTGGCATCATAAGTAAGTTGCATCTTTTACTATTATTATTAGTGATGAGGATAATAATAATAGTATTACTGATAGTAGTAGTAATATTAGCAGCAATAGTAGTAGCAACAGTAGTAGTAGTAATAAAAGTAGCATTAATAATAGTAGTAGTGGTAATAGTAGTAATAGCAATAGAAGTAGTATTGGTAGCAGTGGTGATAGTAAAAGTAATGGTAGCAGTAGAAATAGTAGTCATATTAGTAGTAATAATAGCAGAAGTAGTACCAGTAATAACAGTAGTAGTATTAGTAGTAGTAGTAATAGAAGTAGTATTAGTAACAGTAGTGATAGTAGTAGTAATAGTAGAAGTAATAGAAGTAGTAATAATAGTAGTAGTAATAGCAGTAGAAGTAGTAGCAGTAGTAATAGTAATAGCAGTAGTAGTAATAATAATAGTAGTAATAGCAGTAGTACCAATAATAGCAGGAGCAGTAGTAATAATAGTAATAGCAATAGTAGTAATAGCAGTAGTAGTAGTAATAGCTGTAGTAATAGTACTAGTATTAGTAGCAGTAGTTGTATATTAGTGTTATACACAAGTAAAGCCTATTGCTCTGTGTTACACTGAGTACTTCACCAAACAGCACTCTTTTCACACTTCACATGATTATTAGATTCATTTGCAGTAGGAAGAAATCAGACAGACTGTTCCTGAGCCATCAGCAGACCTCACCACTATTGTCCCAGACCCCTCATCAGGGATGAACCCCTCACTTTGGTGGGGTTGGGACACGTCTCCTTTCACACCCTGTGACAGACAGATGACTGGGGATCAGGGAGAAGGAAGTCTCCTTACCAGCTCCACACACTTGTCCTGCCCAGTTTCTGCCCTATGATGCAGCTGGCAGGCTCACCCCTTCTCTCCTCTCCACCAGGTCATCCCCCATCACAGTGCTCCTCATTAACCCCCTCCCTGCTGACCAGGGCTTGGCTGAGACCCTTCTGCTGAACACCTCGATGACAGCTCCTTCCTTCTACTAAACAGGATCATCAGGGTGATGAGGATCAGACAGCAGAGCTGGTGTCCCATTAGCTGCAGCCACCAGAAGGTACAATATCCCATAAAGTAAATGATGGAAATAAAAGAGATCAATATAGAAGAGAATTCAACATCCACAGCTTGCTTAAACCCTTTTACACGATTGGAGCACAGCAGAGCTGAATTGGTCATATCTAGAAGTGCTGTGTTTGTCACTTGGAGGTATTAGGTTATATTATGTAATGAGCGGTTTGAAACCAACTTATTGAGTCCTATATTAACTCCATGCACAAAAGGAATGTCTGAGAGCTGCACTCAGCTCTGCTACATCTGCAGCTTCTCATGCAGCAGCACGTAGTGTGGAGCCCCGATAGACTATAGGCAGAGAGGAGTGAGTTCTCCCCCTGGTGAGGTCCCCCCCGCCTCCCGCACATCGCTGCGCCCTGCTGATCGATTATTTGATAATTGATTTTCCCGCTGACCAATCCTCGCCCTTCCCTGGCCCGCCGCCTTCTGATTGGACGGGAGGTTTTCTATTGCTGCCTACTGAGATTTGGGCTGTCTCATTTTCCCATTTAAGGAGGGGGGTTTTCTGTGCACTGTACAGTCTCAGCATTCCATACAGTGTCATCGTGTATAAAGTTTTCATTTCCTGCAGAGTTATGTGTCTACATGTGCTGCAGCTCCGGATCAGTGTGCAATCCACCGAGAAACCTGCAAGAAAGTATATGTGAAGGCATATGCATTATAGATTTGCAGACACTCACTCATGAGCTTAATATATTTTTTTGTATTATACTTTTACATTACTCTTATACATAACACATATATTACTTATTATACTTATATATCGGCCACAATACTTTACATTTACATTATGCATAATATCTATATTATATATTACACTTATACTTCACTTTCTGCACTTCACTTGTAGATATACTACTCATTATACTTTACACATATATGGTGCACACTGTTATATATTACACTGATATCCTGCTCGTTATACTTTACACATATTATATGGTGCACACTATTGTATATTACACATATTATATGGTGCACACTATTGTATATTACACATATTATATGGTGCACACTATTGTATATTACACTTATATACTGCCCATTATACTTTACACATATTATATGGTGCACACTATTATATATTACACTTATATACTGCTCGTTATACTTTACACATATTATATGGTGCACAGTATTATATATTACACTTATATACTGCTTATTATACTTCACACATACTTATATGGAGCATACTATTGTATATTACACTTATATACTGCTTATTATACTTCACACATACTTATATAGAGCATACTATTGTATATTACACTTATATACTGCTCATTATTGTTTACACATATTATATGCAGCACACTATTGTATATTACATTTATATTCTGCTCATTATACTTTACACATATTATATGGTGCACACTCTTGTATATTACACTTATATACTGCTCATTATTGTTTACACATATTATATAGAGCATACTATTGTATATTACACTTAAATACTGCTCATTATTGTTTACACATATTATATGGTGCACAGTATCATATATTACACTTATATACTGCTCATTATACTTTACACATATTATATGGTGCACACTATTGTATATTACACTAATATTCTGCTAATTATACTTTACAGATATTGTATGGAGCACACTATTATATATTACACTTATATTCTGCTAACTATACTTTACACATATTCTATGGTGCACAGTATTATATATTACACTTATATACTGCTCATTATACTTTACACATATTATATGGTGCACACTATTGTATATTACACTTATATACTGCTTATTATACTTTACACATATTATATGGTGCACACTATTGTATATTACACTTATATTCTGCAAATTATACCTTACACATATTATATGGAGCACACTATTATATATTACACTTATATGCTGTTAATTATACTTCACACATATTATATGGTGCACACTATTATATATTACACTTATATTCTGCTTATTATACTTTACACACATTGTAGGGAGCACACTATTATATATTACACTTATATACTGATAGATAGATATATATATATATACATATACATATATATATATATTAATAATTATACATTGTTTCACTTTATATATTACCATAGATGTTTGACTCTCTACATTGCACTTTACACAGGACATTTGTATATTGTAGTTTATATGTGACATATATATTGGCCTTCACACATAACTCAGACATATTACATATATATATACATTATTTATTTACACCAGTGATTGCCACATAAGTCTATTTTCTAACTAATCTCATAATATAAAGTATATATATACACATACAGGTGTATGTGCTGGATGTAGATGTGCTTCATTCTTCAGTGTGCTGTCAGCATGGCTGTGTGCTTCATTCATCTGTATGTCTATATGCTTCCCTCCTGAGTGCTGTCACCATGTGTATGTGCTTCTGTCTGGATGGCTCCTTCATTATATTGTATGTGTTGGCCACTTGTATAAGTAGGTTACTCATTTCTCTGTGCTGTACGACTATGTTCTCCAGAGCACATGTGCATGTGCTTCATTCATGTGTATGTACTGTCAGCCTGGCTATGTCCTTCATTCACATTTATGTGCTGACCACATGTGTATGTATGTGCTTCATTTCTGTGTATGTGATGACTACATGTGTATGTGCTTCATTCCTGTGTATGTGCTGACCACATGTGTATGTATGTGCTTCATTCCTGTGTATGTGCTGACCACATGTGTATGTATGTGCTTCATTCCTGTGTATGTGCTGACTACATGTGTATGTATGTGCTTCATTCCTGTGTATGTGGTGACCACATGTGTATGTATGTGCTTCATTCATGTGTATGTACTGTCAGCCTGGCTATGTCCTTCATTCACATGTATGTGCTGACTACATGTGTATGTATGTGCTTCATTCCTGTGTATGTGCTGACCACATGTGTATGTATGTGCTTCATTTCTGTGTATGTGCTGACTACATGTGTATGTATGTGCTTCATTCCCGTGTATGTGGTGACCACATGTGTATGTATGTGCTTCATTTCTGTGTATGTGCTGACTACATGTGTATGTATGTGCTTCATTCCTGTGTATGTGCTGACCACATGTGTATGTATGTGCTTCATTCCTGTGTATGTGCTGACCACATGTGTGTGTATGTATGTGCTTCATTCCTGTGTATGTGCTGACCACATGTGTGTGTATGTATGTGCTTCATTCCTGTGTATGCGCTGACCACATGTGTATGTATGTGCTTCATTCCTGTGTATGTGCTGACCACATGTGTATGTATGTGCTTCATTCACTCTCATGTGCAGTCAGCATGCTTATGTTCTTCATTCCTGTGTAACTTCACTCATTACTATGTTCTCTAATCGTGACTTATGCTCTTCATTCCTGTGTATGTGCTGACCACATGTGCCTGTGCTTCATCCATTTGTGTGTGCTGTCTGCATCTGTGTGTGTCTCATTGGTGTGAACTCGTGAGTTGACTGCTGGTGTATGTACTTCATTCATGTGTATGTGCTTTATGGGTTTCATTCAGTGACTGGACTGTCTGCACTTGTGTATGTGCTCTATTACTTGTGCATTACGTATTTGTAATTACACCTATTTTAATCAGAAGAGTCAGATGCACAGATATACCTGTAGCTGCTATTTGCTGCATGCACCTACTATGTGTCTTTTCAGTGACTGTATAGTCTGCAAACATCTACATGCACTCAGTGCTGACATCTAAATGTTGTATCTGCACTTTATACATGATCCCTGAATATACAGCTGAGGTTTTCCTGTATGTGTTTTCTGAACTTCTGTCCAGTGTTGCCTGTATGTATGTGTTTTCTGCATGTATGAGTTTTCTGCATGTATGTATTTTCTGCATGTAGGGGTTTTCTGCATGTATGTGTTTTCTGCACCTGTGTCCAGTGTTGCCAGCATGTATGTGTTTTCTGCATGTATGAGTTTTCTGCATGTATGTATTTTCTGCATGTATGTGTTTTCTGCATGTATGTGTTTTCTGCATGTATGTGTTTTCTGCACCTGTGTCCAGTGTTGCCTGCATGTATGTTTTCTGCATGTATGTGTTTTCTGCATATATGTGTTTTCTGCACCTGTGTCCAGTGTTTTCTGCATGTATGTGTTTTCTGCACCTGTGTCCAGTGTTGCCAGCATGTATGTGTTTTCTACATGTATATATTATCTGTACTTGTGTCCAGTGCTTTCTGCATGTATGTATGTTGCCTATGCATGTGAGCTCTGTACATGTCTCCTACGTGTAATGCATGCATAGGCATGTGTTCTCTGGATGTACATGAGTACTGTACATGTGCCCTGCGCTTCCTGCATGTATATGTGGACATGTATCATGCATTCAGTATGTGCTGAGTGAACATGTATATGTATTCTGTGCCTGTATCCACCATGTGCCGCCTCCATGTGCTGTCTACTTGCACCAATTTCTGGATACAAAGTAGCAACATCAACCCCAGAGTTCTCTTCCAATGCAACAACGTATCAGTGTGAGCAGCAGCCTGCATAGGAGATTGCCCGGTGAGTGCAGTCTGGGCATGAGAAGCCTGCTGCAGCCCTGTACTGGAGTTGGGAGCTGGGAATAGTTGCTCTTTTTTAGCTATATTATTGGAGTGTATGTGCTGCTGCTGCTGTCTGGGATGTCCTCCTCCTCCTCCCCCTCCTCCTCCTCCTCCTCCTCCTCCACCCCCCTCTGCACATGAGCTAGTTGATGCAGCCCATTGCATTGTGTAAGACACGACCTGTTATGGCCACCACTACTTCCGGGTTCCAGCATTCTGGTCCAGACCCAGCTCTCCGCCTGTGCAGCGCACACACTGCGAGCGGGCAGCAGCACTGATCGGCGCTGATCGGCGGGACTTCCAGCGAGATCGCGGGGCAGGAGGAAGGAGCTGCTGCTGCTGCTGCCACCACACACCCGGAGAGGAGCCCCTGCGCCCGGCATCTGGACACCACTTCTCCGGGAGATCGCCCATCATTCATTCAGCACCTTGACAAGCGGCGCACCTATGATTGACAGCTCAGGTGGCGCACAGCCATGAGACTTTCCTCTGCTCCTTGCGACTTTTAAGGGGGGGAAAGGGAGAAAAAAAAAGGGAGATTCTTTTTTTTTTTTCTGCTCTGGGAAAAGAAAAGTCTTGAGAGGCTGAATGACTCTTCTGTGCAAACTCTGGGAACTCGGAAGAAGGATTTAATCTCCTGTCTGTTTCTATCTCTCTCCTCGTCCCTTGGAGTAATTGATTGTCATTCACACTGGCCTTACATAGGATATATCTGAAAGTCAAGTAGCCAGGAGTTAGGAAGGCCGATGGCTCAGAGGGTAGGTGCTCATACACTGCAATGTATTGGAAACGTGGCTCAGGCTGGGAAAACTTTTTTTTTTCCATGTGAGAAGAGATGAGGTTTTCAGTATTGTACTGAAGTGGGGGGCTTCATCATATACATGCACACCTATCTACCTACCTACCTACCTACATACATAGGGGGTCATGCAGGATGAAGTGGAAATGCACACTGACACATATACTCCTTATAAATGTACATTACATACTACATAGGAGCACATGTAGACTTAGGTATTCCTAGAATACACACATTCACATAGGCGACCATATAATGTGCAGCAGTATGGTATACAGTACAGTACATAGGGGCTCATGTACTCATGCATAGGATGAGTAAACATGTGGTAAATATATATATATTCACATACTGTGTGTTTAGGTAGATAGACAGATATAGACTTATGTACAATGCAAAACAATTGTAGAGAGTTGTATATTGTCATATTATATAGCCATACACATAAGGACATAATATGTAAAATGACTAGACATACCTAGAAAGAATATCTGAGCAGAGACATATACATGGAGGTTTATAGAAATGCAAAAATCATACCTAATAATGAGACCATATGCCATATACACAGAGGCTCCTGTAGAATTCATTGTACATGGGGGCAATGCCACTGGGTATGCATACATGTATGGTTAATTTGCTTTTATAAACCCTATGCACATTTCTATAGAGACTTTATTAACTTTTCACAACTTTCCCGATGTAGGCTCCACTGCTTTATCCTATGACTATATATATATATATATATATATATATATATATATATATATATATATACACATAGTACCTCTTTCATGTTGACAGCAGTAAACAATGCGAGTTTCCAAAGTGCTGGTGCCTATGGGGATGTGAAGTCAGATGTAATCTCTCCTAGAGATCTGTCACTTCACTGAAGTTGTATTCCGAATAGCACAAGTAATCTTAATTGCCGCCACTTCTTGTGAATATCTGCTCATAATCAGTAGCCTTGCAATAATTAAAAGTCATTAAACTTTGCATAATATGAGTGCTGAGCCATAATGAGCCACCTAGAAGAGAAAGCTGCTTTGTTGTTGACACTTCAGCTTTAACCAAGGGTCCTCCTCACCGCAGAACACAAGCTATTTACTCCTAGGATCCACAGTCCCTCATCAGTCCTAGTCCCTGCAATGTGGGACTTACCAGGCAGAAGTTCTGCTGGGAAGACAGCAAGTACTACTGCGGCCCCACACACAGGCTGTGGGTCACCGTACTACACTATAAATTAGATATATTATTATACTTTATATATATATATCTATATATATATATATATATATATATATATACCCCAGCTGACACAACAGGCTAAGGTCACTTAATTGGCCTCATGGACACATGTTGGCATATGGTTACTGAATTAGGCAAACCCTTCTCGGCTTCATTTGCAGCTTCACTTGCCAACTGTCACCTATAGCACACATCCCCACATCCCCTTTCTTTGTGATTTGCATTGGGTTTTGAAATAAGTGACCTAATAATAATAAAAAAAAAAGGCCCATCAAGTCTCTGGAAAGAGACCCCCCTACAGCAGAAGAAGAGGATGATGATAAGGATGATGGTGATGGTGGTGGTGGGATCTGGAGGCCCCATCTAATGCCCTATGCTTTTCCTTTTCTGATGGTGTCTTTCTGTCTGTCATACAGTACGACGACTTGCCCCATTACGGTGGGATGGATGGAGTAGGGATCCCCAGCACCATGTATGGGGACCCCCATGCTGCTAGGTCCATGCAGCCTGTGCATCACATGAATCACGGTCCTCCTCTGCACTCCCACCAGTACCCGCATACCGCCCATACCAACGCTATGCCCCCCAGCATGGGCTCCTCAGTCAATGACGCCCTCAAGAGAGATAAAGACTCCATCTATGGGTAGGTACAGCTGCCAGCTCTGCTATGTGTAATGCACACTTCACCCCAATAATGCCATCCGGGCATCACCGGGTCCCTATGGTGGAGGCTTCAAGTTAAAATATAAAGTTTTGAGCTGTTCAGTGCAGTCCATGGTGTATGACATCTTATTAGGCACTCGCTCAACTTTTAGATCTTTTATATATATATATATATTTTTTTACATGCTATCCTTTTCTAACTTTGTGCGACACTTTGCTTTTTTTGTGTACAATGATCATGGAGGCGTCGGGAAAGTTAAAAAAAAAAACTTAAAAAACAAACAAAAAAAAAAAAGTTCAAACATTGGGAACTGGAATAATTGTGTGTGGATGTGTTGTGTTATAGAGCAAGGGTATGAAAAATGAACGAGAAGAAAATAAATAATGTATTTTTCTGATAAGATAAAATTAGAAAAGTTATATATATATATATAGATGTACGTATATTTGTGTTTGTATATTTTATGTTTTATGTTTAGTTTTTCCTTTTGACTTAAATACATTGTTGCATTTCCCTCAGCTCTCTAGTTCTCCTTGTGAATGTCCTAAATAAATGAAAACCCCACGCTCTGCTTAATGTGAACAGAAGTGTAATCTCCCTCATTTGTCGCACATTACTGCTAAACTCACCAAGTTTATTTAGGCTGGTAAGAGAGCGTCTCCTGCACGAATAGCTTCTCGCTCTTCCAAAACCGAAAAGAGAAAGTTGTCACAGAACCCGAATCTAATAAACCGAATCCCTTTAACTGTTGGTGTAAAAGTTCCCCGAGCTCCTGGGGCCCTTTACCCTTTACCCTATTATGTGCTTCAATTCTTATTATAACTTAATATAAAAGAAGAGATGTAATCGTTATGGAGGGAACTTTGTATTTTCTTCTAAGCACTTACTACTTATGACTATTATTATTATTACTTTTACTGCTATTATTAGTCATTTAGTTCAGTATCATGACTATTATCACCTTTATTATTAATGATATCGCTTAGAATCATGTCAAAACTGTTCCCATTTTTATTATCACTTAACAATAATACTGACAGAAACATCCTAAAATTGTAGTTATGTATTTTGTACTTTTACAACTTTGTATGGATGCATAAAAATAAGAAATAAGGCAAATGTAAGCGGTGAAGGTAAACCTGTCCATACTCATAGATAGGCGCCCTGTGTAGGAGTTATAAACTTCCCCACAGATAATAGCATTGTCCTAATATACAGATAATGACTGCTGTGTGCTAGAGAATTAGGAAAGCCGGGGTCCTGCTCTATGGGGTGAAGCAAAAGTCGCTGTGTGTTGGTAACTGTTGTGAACACAGCCTTACACCCAGTGTTGTGTCAGGGCTTTGCTGTGTGTGTTTGAGTTGCCCGTAGTAAAGGAACCATGAGACTCACACTATGTGTATGCTGTGGGATGAAATAAGCCAAAACGCATTGCATATAGGCGCTGTAGTGTGTATATGCGGCAAATGTATGAGTGTGAGTGCCTGTGTGTCTTTTTGGTCTTTTTTATGTTATGGATGGTGCGTTGTAACAGCCAAACAAACCCTGATCGTTGTGTATAAAAAAAGAAAAATAATCCAAAGGGATTATATATTTATATATCTAGTTTTATTTAACAATCAGACACTGTTAAATGCGTTTTTTTGGGCCGTACTGCTCTGTGCACTGTGCTTGTGTATAGTTCCGCAGTGTGTATTATTTAGCGACATTATCTTTTGCTACTCCATTGTAAGCTTCCTTCTAGCCTTGCACTGAGGGGCTGCAGTGTTGTGTGCCCGTCTATGTTTGCAGGGTCCTGCCCTGGGGCCTGTGGTGTTGTGTGTGGCCCTGAGCTGCCAGGGGGCACAAGGGCATGTGCCCTCTCTGATCACCAGGCACTGGCAGGGTCCAAGCTTTACTGATTTGTTGTGTTTCTCTTACAGACACCCCTTGTTCCCTCTATTAGCACTGATTTTTGAGAAATGTGAATTAGCTACTTGTACCCCCAGAGAACCAGGGGTGGCAGGCGGTGATGTGTGCTCCTCTGAGTCTTTCAATGAAGACATTGCAGTATTTGCCAAACAGGTCAGCCAAGCAATGCATGAATAACCCCTCCATATTGTCTATTTACATGTATGATTGTACCGGACTTACATGTAGTACATAGCTACAGACATACATACATGTACATAGCTACAGACATACATACATGTACATAGCTACAGACATACATACATGTAGTACATGCCCACAGACATACATACTAACATGTATTACATACCTACAGACATACATACATGTAGTACATGCCCACAGACATACATACTAACATGTATTACATACCTACAGACATACATACATGTAGTACATAGCTACATACATACATACATGTACATAGCTACAGACATACATACATGTAGTACATACCTAAAGACATACATACTTACATGTAGTACATACCTACCACACACATACATACTTACATGTAGTATATACTTACAGACATACATACTTACATGTAGTATATACTTACAGACATGCATACATACTTACATGTAGTACATACCTACACACATACATACATACTTACATGTAGTATATACTTACAGACATGCATACTTACATGTAGTAAGTACATACCTACACACATACATACTTACATGTAGTATATACTTACAGACATGCATACTTACATGTAGTACATACCTACACACATACATACTTACATGTAGTATATACTTACAGACATACATACTTACATGTAGTACATACCTACACACATACATACTTACTTGTACTACATACCTACATACTTACATGTGGTACATACCTACACACATATATACTTACTGCTAGATGTCATTGACTTGATAACTATATACACACTTGAATGATTGGACTGCTATTTATTATAATGAGGCAGGAAACTTTATAGCAACTGAGTGATTATATTTCCCTATTATTTGGCTCCAGATTCGAGCAGAAAAGCCCTTGTTTTCTTCTAATCCGGAATTGGATAACTTGGTAAGGTTTTATATTATCTTTCTAGCCCATGTATTCCATATATACTATTTTATGTCTGTTCCTTGGCTCCTTTGCTTGTTTATTTTGTACATAGCCCTCCATTACAAGTCCCAGTTTACACAGAGATCACAGCACAGATATCTGCCCCTCTTTACCAAATGAGATGGATCTTTTTTATGACACCCAGTAAGTGACTGCAGTAATCAGCTTCTTGGTTTATTTAGGGTTGTCAAAACCTTTAGTTCTTCTCTGTGCTGTCACATCCCCCCAGAGTTGTAGACAAACAGATTGAAAATACATCAAAAGCCCCCCCACTATTTAGGGGATTCCAAAGGAAAGGCATCAGAAGTAAAGTCCAAGACAGAAATCCCACACCGGTTGCTGGAGTCGATGAGTAGTTTAGGTTTAGGAATAGGCTGTATATTCTTCACTGTATTATTTAAGTCGTGTTTTTTGGCATGCAAGGCTGTTCTGTGCTGCAATATTGATCCTGGTATATTTCCTTGTGTCTTTTACAGATGATCCAAGCCATACAAGTATTAAGGTTTCATCTATTGGAATTAGAAAAGGTAAAGCATGTGCTGTGGAGTCATCATAACCTATAGCTAATAGGGGATTTGCATAGATATCTTTATTTCTGGTTCTGTGTAATTAGTGTCAGGCCAAATCACAGAATCCATTCCTCTTTTCGGTTTAATTGCCATTTCAGCTATTAAATCCAGGATCACTGCTGCCCAGGCCTGGTGTAGAGTGAGCAATGCTGCCTGGGTACATTACTGGTTATATTCAGGGTAATATTTGGGGGGACAGGAGCGTTATTTTGATACATGCAATAACTAACTAAATAAATAAATAATATATATATATATATAAAAATAAATAAAAAAATAAGGAGATTGTTGTGGGAGGTTTTCCATGGAAAGAGCTGCCTGCTCTCCTAGATGTGTTCTGGAAAGCTGAAAGGAGAAGGATGATAATGTCATTTTACTGGCTGTTTTGCATCTGAGCAATAAAGGGGATTGCAGTTTGATGCCAGCTATAAAAGTCGCATGCAGGCTTTTTTTTATTTTATTTATTCCATTTCTTTATGGCTTTAAATATTAAAGAACAAGGCCCTATTCTAACTATTCGGCCCTGAAGACAACTGCCAGTGTTATATCATGATATATATATATATATATATATATATATATATGTATTGCAGTCTGCTATGAGGATATAACCAGATAAAATGACATAGTTTACTTGAAATGTCACCCATGCAGGTCATCATCACTGCAGTGGTCACAGCCCCCAGGAGCAGATGAATTTAGCACGGGTGTTGCATTTGTTGTAGCTTGTGAATCATCTTGTCAGTGTCAATTTTCTAAGATATCTCTATTTTAGCAGAAAAGAAAAAAAAAAAAAAGTTCCTCCTAATTCCTGATGCGTCTTGGAAGAA
The DNA here is from genome assembly GCA_033119425.1 of Bufotes viridis. NCBI lineage: Eukaryota > Metazoa > Chordata > Amphibia > Anura > Bufonidae > Bufotes > Bufotes viridis. The sequence goes on along the minus strand of CM065592.1, from coordinate 399,549,959 downwards.
GGGTCTCGGGAGGATAATTGCAATGCGTTCCCCTTGTTTGTGCTACCAGGAGATCTTGATTGCTCTTGTCAATTTTATTTATCTACGCCTGATTATATAGTGTATTATTATTATTTTTCTTCTCCCGCCTTGGATCTAGGTACATGAACTGTGCGACAATTTCTGCCATCGGTATATTAGCTGTTTGAAAGGAAAAATGCCCATAGACCTGGTCATCGAGGACAGGGATGGTGGATCCAAGTCAGACAGTGAAGACATGACCAGATCAGCAAACCTAACAGATCAGGTAAGCCGAGCAGATTCCTCATTCCTCCCTATTTGATATGCACACCATTTGCTGGGGCCTTTCTATTATTTGCATATGATTAAGGAAATGAACTTTTTTTTTTTTTTTTCCCCCTGAATAATGTGCCTATTATTGCTTCATTAAGCCCTGATCTCGGATTAGACCTGGCAGGATGAGCTGGGACACAGGCTTCTCCAGGTTGCATCTTCTGCTTTTCGGGTGGCTCTTTCTGTTTGCTTGATTTATTTTATTTTATTTTATTTTTTTTTTTTTTTTGCCTTTTACTAATGAAAACAAGTGACTGTAATTAAAAACTATTTAGATCCCAGTTCACCATGAATTATAAGTGCAGCGGCTGCAGGATTAATGCTGAATTTGTGCTTTATGGAGGATGATGGGGGTGATGATCTGTGGTGATATATACTATAGGTACAGTGATCACATGGATAACGATGATGGGGGTGATGTGTGCAGTGGTTACAGTTATCATGCTGAGGTCTATAGTGTGGATTCTAGGATATATACATATATATATATATATATATATATATATATATATATATAATGGATGCAGTGATTGTACTGGGCATTAATGCTATCATTTACAAGAAATGCCGCACAGACTAGACATTCTGCATTGTGTAGCTGAGGGCATATGGATTACATTTGCAGTGATCGCACTGTATATGATATAGAGGATAAGAGAGGGGATATAGGGGCATGGGGTGGGTGCAATGATGTGATTATACTGTATAGGTGATGTCTACTAGATGTATGCACTGAGGGTGCAGTTCTTTGCATAGCATATATTTGTGATATATTATGTGGCAGTGGGTTCAGTAGTTGCATTATATAGGTGCATTCTGTATATATTTGCAGTATGCTATGGGTGACCATGGAAGTCTGTGTGCAGTATATAGTAGTCTAGGTGGTCTGGTGCATACCATGGAGCAGGACTGGGCTATGCTCTCGCTGTGTGCACGGTTCATTAGGCTGTCTTGTCAGTTTCCCTTGGCCGAGCGCATTCAGACCTCAGTGCACATTGCTTTGTGCACAGGCCGCTTGCAGAGAGGGCGCCCATCTCCCTTTCCTTCCCTCCCTGTAAGATCAGCCCAGTGTTACTGCTCTGTATGTGTCTCCACAGTCTTCCCCTTCTGCTGTCATTATGCACGAGCTGCCCCTCCTAGCGCCCACTGACCTCCCTGTTGCCAGAGGCGAGCGCAAGAATTGGCGCAGAAGGAGGCGCAACGCATGCTTTGTATTTCTCCCTCCCAGGGCTCAGAAGGTTTCCAAAGGCTTATTTATAATAATTTCATGATAAGGTCATTTTGCATTCATGCGGGGGGTTAATGCTTTGTGTAGTTAAACTGCTGCCACAATGTCATTCCTATAGCATAAGGCAGGCGTGAGGCAAGGGTTAATTGACTGTGTGCATTAAAGGGAACCCATGGGGGTGACGCACAGTGCAGCCATTGCTTGCTAGGAGTGGAGAGAACAGGCTCGGCAGTGTAAAGGTTAATTAGGTCGTCATGTTTGTTTATATTTCCCCCCCTTTTTGATATATATTTGTAAATAGTCAAAAGCTTTGAATCATAACAACGATTTCAATCTCATGTTTACATTGATATATATATATATATATATATATATATATATATACATACACATTAACACAAGACCTAAATGATATATTTGTGCTCTTTACATTTGTGTAGTTGGTTCCTTTGCTATATCTTGCTGTTTATGAATCCAGTCATTTTACTGTTATCTACTAGACAGTGTTTAGGGTGTAATAAGGGTATCTCCTGGGAAATGCACATTAGTGATACCAGGCACAGCCAAATCCTACTATCTGCTGGAGCATAGCTGTGCCACAGTCAGGACCCCAAAGGGTTAACAAGCTGGGCTGTGTGACTTTAAATTTCCTTAAATGTGCAATGAGATTTTAGTGGAAAATTTGCAATGAGAACATATGAAAACTAATTACTATAAAATGATAATAATAATAATTATATATTTTTTCAATGCATTATTACCATCACCTCTCAGATTAGTTAACAGCTTGATTAACCCCGTCAGTTCCATAATGCATTGCATTGCTCTGGCCTTGTCCACCTCGCACTTCAGCATAAAGCTTTGTGTCCTGGAGAACCCACTGTGAACCATAGCTTGGAGCTGCTCAACAAAAAAAAAAAAAAAAAAAATATTGCCATTCAACAAGTCTTGCTAGAACCTAGGTTACTAAAAAAGCTCTGCTGTGCAGGGGACATAAAGCCATTTGAGCAAATTACAAGAATAGCTCAGGGGCACCAATGAAATCAACACTTTAATTGCCTCCAAAATGAAGATTTATACCTCATTTTCTCCAAGAAATCATTATTTTCTTGAGAAAGTGACCTGGAACACAGGAGGATAACAGATCTTAAACAATTAGTAAATTCAACTGTTGCACAAATATTTTAAAGAAGTTGAAAATTTATTTTGGACCTGAAATGCGCCATTTGTGATAGAACCAGCCACTAGGTTGCAAATGAGATAACTTTACTTGCTATTATTGCTTGATACATCTCAAGACTTTACTGTGTCAGTGTTGTAGAAGATTAATTCCTTGTAGTCTTTGTCTCGCTTAGTATAGGGACCAACTGTTTCATTTCGACACCAACAATTCCTGTTACTATGTAAACTAAGGGCAAAGCTGAGTCTGTGAGATGTAGCAGTGCTGTGTTTGTTATCTGGCGGGGAAACTGACTTTAAAATATTTTGTGAATTATCTTTATGTACAAAAAAAAAGGTAACTGACAAATTCTGCCCTGAAACATCTAATATGTAATCTATTCAACATAATTAGCCATTATAATTGTTGCATTGATTATGGATTCCAAGAAGGACCTATTAGGAATAACTTTTTCTTTATTTCTTTTTTCTTCTCTTCTATCTTTTTTCTTTATCTTTCTCTTATTTAATTTATCCTCTCCTGCTATAAACTTCGTGAAGTCCAAATTTTAAGTAGACCGTTTGTAAATGGTATCATTATTGGATACAGCTGAGACAAGTTTGATCAATTTTGCTTTTAGTTCAAAATTCGACTCTAAGCAAGACCCAGGACACTACCCCCACCCTTGAAAAAAGATTCCTGTAGACTTAAAGCTTTTTGCACTTTTTAATGAATGCGGCCAAGCCAGTTTGAAGTGCACTGTTGTCTCCTTGCTGACAAATGAAGATCCCCTTCAGGTGTTATGTGATCTGGAGTGGCTAGTTGCCTGTTTAACTTGTTCCTTTGCAAAGTATGGTAAAGAGGAGTAGGCTTTTACCAACACTAGAGCCTGTCCTTCATCTTGTCCTGTAACCCAATACCGCTTCCTGTCCAGCATCTGACCTCTCCATGCAGCTCCACCTATGCTTACCACTGGAGGAGCTCCCTAAACAGCCATGTTTCATTAACTCTTTCTGGGACCCCCCCTCTAATGGAGTTGCTTATGGACTGTGCAATTTTCAGTCTCTTCTATAGCATGTTGCAGTCCACATAGAATTTTTCTTTCTAGAATGTTTTAGTTTTCTTTTTCTTGATGCTTGACTCTGATTAGGCTTACGCTGCAGCCTATTGACTGATGATTCCATTATGAGAAGTTTCGAAAACTTTTTTGGGAGCTAAATGCAAAAAAAGGATCTACGTTTTTATACGCTGTGTTTAGGTCGATGCTGTTGCAGCTTGAGAAAATTTCAAATTTATTATGTGACTTAATTTATCACCCTAGCTCTGATGAGTAAAGCCAAGTAGGCCAATTATAAATGCCATCTTCTATTGACTTTGCCAAAACTTGAGTTATGTTGGTTTGATTATTCCATGGGGCAGGGGGCAGATAAAGTAGTGATTACTGTATTTCTCCTGGCCTAGCAGCTCCACCTGCAGACAAGAAAGGTTTCTTATATCCATGCAACTTTTAAAAATAATCTGTTTCGAAACTTTTTAAAATTTCTGCCTGCAAAGTTCAGAACAGCTCAGGTTTCTACTGCCCTATGGCTACACAGGAGTTAATTTGTCTGTTTCATAATTTATAGGTGAGAGCTATGGATTGGACGTTTTCAAATTGGCAATTAATATGATACATGACAGTATGGTAACAATAAGAAGCAAGAGACTTTTTCAGGATTTCACAGCCATATTCAAAGCAGATCATACTTTTTCACCAATTATTTATTTCCACCATTAGTGAATCAGCCTTAGCGCTTGTTCACGCGGCCATGCCGTGTTTTGCGGTCCACAAATTGCGGATCTGCAGGACACGGATGCCACCCGCATGCCTTCCGCAATTTGCGGAACAGACGGCCCTTTATAGAAATGCCTATTCTTATAGGATATAAGGACATGACTTATAATTTTGGCGGGGCCACTGAATGGAGCAACGGATACGGAGAGCACACGGAATGCTCTCCGCATCTTTTGTGGCCCTATTGAAGTGAATGAGTCCGCACCCGAGCCGCAAAAAATGCGGCTTGGATGCGGAACCAAAACACGGTCGTGTGAATGAGCCGTTAGATTTATCCTAGGCCCAGATTTCTCATATTTTGGAAAGATAATTCTAAAAATAAACTTCAGAAGACTTGAATTAGTCCAAATGCTTAAACAAACTTAAATTGTATTAAAGGATATTGGGTTTTTCTGTGACACATGTAATGTATGATATGTTGTACTATAATAAATGTTATAATCTATTTATAATAATTATTATTTATAACTATTAATAGACAATTCTGGTAACTTTTTGGACTGAAACAATAAACTTTTGGCCTTAACGAAAAAACAAAACATAAATATAATAATAATGTATATTATGCATTCATTAAATTAGTTACTTGGAGATAGAAATCACCGACAACACATAAAATCACAATTAGCTGTGCCACAAACTCAGCACTGCTTTATCGATATAAAGCCGGTGTCGCTATTGAAATTGGGCATTTATTGTCATATTTCGGCGCAAACAATATAAAGCTTCAGACTAACAAAGTTACTACATTTGAGGAATTTATCTCATTACAACACTGACATAATAAAGGCATGAGATGTATTACGAAATAATAAAAAAAGGAAATTAATGAACTTGCAGCACAGGATCTAGATCCGCCACAGATGGACCAATTTACAATCCTAATTTAGTTTTATGTTATTTAAAATATTTACAAAAAGAACCACAATAAAAACGTTCAACATTTCCTAGAGGATTAAATGTATTATTATTTTTTTTAAATGCAATTTAATATGCAACATGTGTCATGAAGCTATCCCAAGAAGCGAAATGACAAACTCAGCTCAGCCTAGAAATGCATTATAAAACATATGATTTGTAATATTAGATTGCTACGTTTTTACAGTTTCACTTGTCTCCTTCAACTTCTTTACATGGTAAATGTTCTTTATTGTAGAACTGAGTACCAAAATATGGCAAATATTAAGATAATAATTGTGTTGGTCTTTGTGCAACATATGTATAGGCCTAAGGTTATAGCCACACGTTCAGGTTTTCTGATGCAGTTTTTGATGCCAAAACCAGGAGTGGATTTAAAAACAGAGAAGAAATAATATCTATCCTTAATACTTTTTCTACTTGAATGATCCACTCCAGATTTTTGCTTCCAAAATGCACAAAAAACCCCATGCATGTGTGGCCATAACCTTATTGTGAGTTATCTGCTACGGAAATGTACGACAGGGGATGGGCGTCTTAAGTGGTTTACCATGTGACATATTCATCATCCGGACAGGTTTATGCTTATGTTGCGTAAGACATTTTTATTGATACATACTGTATATAACTATATATAGCTGTTATAGCATGTACAAACATTACTAGCAATTTGCATAACAGTAAGTCAAAAAGTAATTGTCATAGCAAAAACAGCAATAAACATAACGTAAAGTCACATCTAGAATGCTGTCCATGTCAGCTTCCAATCTGAATGGTGGATGCCTAATACAGGGATAAATAGGGTGAAGACATAATGGTATTTAATACTTTGCAAAAGCTTAAGTGTATTGGGGAAAGGACACAGTGATTTACAAAGTGCCAATATTATCCCTATCCCGTATCCCCTATCCTATGTCAAAATGTAAATCATACTTTATTAATGACACATAAAGACAAGTACAAAAAAAAAAAAGATAAAATGTAGCAATGAACAGCACACACAAAACTTGGGGTCCGAATAGCAGCGAGTTGGAAAAACGTATGCCAACCTTGCAGCAATATACCATGGGAAAGCAATAATCAATCCCAATGACAACCATGTTATCCTGCCATAGTTTCATTCCCTGGCATACTAAATGTGACAGCAAGTAAGATATACAAAGTACAAACCAGTCAATAGTAGTTATGTATATGTTCTTAAAGGGGTATTACAGTTTGAACAACATTTTCAATATATTTTCTGTATCAGTTCCTCTTATTTTATTATTTTTTTAATGATCTCTGCTTGCTATTAATTACAGAAGATAAACATATGTCCTGGTCATGTGACGGACACAAATGCTTGGCATTTTACAAATCTGAGAACTGTACTGTGACTATAACAAACCACGTATATTTTGAGGATAGATTTTTATCCCCCAGAAGAAAAAAAAAAAGAAGGTTCCTCCAATGTCTGCAAGCATGAGAAATGGATACAGAAAGTATCTTGTAAAAATGCAAAACGCTTCCTAATACAAATAAAAACCTTTCTTTTCAAAACCGTAATATCCCTTCAAATAGTTAACTTGCCTCGTAAATGTTATTATTCATATAATTTTGCAAATACTGTAATAATTATCGAAACCGCATCAAGGCCAAAGGAAAAAAAAACTAAAGTAATAAACTAAATTCCTATAGGGGAGAGCAGAGCAATGATCAAAAAGTGAACTTGTCATGAAGCTTTCCATAAAAGTAACTATTAATCAAGATTATATGACTGAAACACCAAAGACGCTGTATGGAGACAGAACTGATAAGAGATCTCCAAGATACGCGCTGTGTATCCTCAACATTCTCCCAATCGATTTCGACATGCTTTGGGGCGGGGTGCAGCAGAGTTTGTAGCACTTCTGTGACCTTATGGAACGGCTTGATACGTATAGATTTTAATTAATTGAATCAGTTAAAAAAAATAAACAACCATTACTCAATTTGTGAAGCCGAAACCAGTCCTTAATGGAAACATATGCCATAAACAGCATTCCCAAATATTCCCAGAATGTAGACGGTGGGAGGCTCACTTCATTAGGTCTTATCTAGTGAGCTGAGCAGGGGGCCGTTCACATTTTTTCCCCTATATCAGGCATCTACATAGTAACAAACCTTTACATTCAGGTTGAGGGAGTTGTCCACACAGAGGTTTGCCTATAGGAAAGTAGGATACTTTGTTGCTAGGTGGGTGAAAAAGCTATTGACAATACACAGGGTGAGTGGTCCACAGTCATTTGACCAGGGGGCATGGACCGGGGTCACCCTTTTCACAAGCACTGACATTAGCACTGAGCTCCTCCTATAGTCCTCCAGGGCTGCAACATTAACATAGTGTCTCTTGTGCTCTCGGAATAATCAGTGGCATGAAAGCTGCGAACATTACACGATGTGCAGACACAAGAATATAAAACCTTCCATAAAAACAATTTGTGGACCTAAGTAAAAGTAATCCGCCAAATAGTCTGTTTACAGTCCAGTTACATGAGGATTTATTAAGAAAAACCTGCAACATTTGGTAATCTGGAGCCAGAGTCTGAAAAAATTCCCCACTATATTATCTATGAAACAGGAATTCCTTATGCATGATCTAAACCCTTTCCTTAAAGGAGTTATCCCATCATTATTGTTACATTGTCACATGATATATATCGTGACAATCTCTTTCTAGCAAACTAGAACCAGCCCTGGACCTCACATGGATCCAGAGATCTCCCAATTTATCGTTTCAATTGCTCTGCTAGATTTATATCAAGCTGGCGGCTCAGGGGGCATGCCCTTTCTGCTGCAGCTCTCTCCCTATTATAGCTCCGGAAGCAGTTAAAGGATGGAAGGTAGCATTATATTCACTAACTGAGACTACAAATACTGACCCCATTACGCAATTGCCACAAATATCTTGCCCTGACTATAATAGCATTATATCTTTCTGCCATATTTTAATGGTCAGTTAACGTATAAAAGGTAGTGAAAGGCATTTATGAAGAAATGGGGGTAGGCAGGCCTCTCAGTCATTGCCGGTCCATTTTGGATGCTGCCAAAATATCTAATCCCACTAGACTAATTCATCTTTCCCAAAATTCTTGAATGAAGTTAATATATTCTTCGAAAACCGAACAAACTGTGGAATAATCGTTTAGTGTAATATAGCTCAGCCGTGATAGAGCCAGCTAAGAAGCCTTTTTATGTATATTTCTTTTATTGTATTTTGCTTTATGCAGCCATAGAATACAACTAAAATCCTCATTCTACATGTTAGTTGGTTAAATGCTACTTTATACCTATGTCATGGTTTGTATGGTGACACACCTATTAGGGGTTTACATTGAATTCTCCTTATAGCATAAATATGCCTGTATGTACTGCTCCTCAGGCGATAAGATTCCTCATGCTGTTTAGGCGCTCTCCATAAGGAGAGATAGAGTATCTCCCAAATCCTGACCTAGCCCTCTCACCCAGTTAAGCCAGTACTCTTTGCTCTGCACTGATGAGGGGCAATCACCCCAAAACAGATATCAGCAGAGGAGATGTTGGCTTAAAGGCTATGTACACCTTTTGGGGCAATTTTGTTCATTAGTGCATTGTACTCATTATGAGCTAAAAAGATTTTTTTAAATTGGTGTTTATTAAAAATATGGAGTCTTTTTCTCTGTACAGAGCTCAGATGCTCTATTAGCAGGAGCTGAATTCTCTCTCTGTTCCGTCAGGCAGGGAACTGACAGGCTTCTTATCTCAATCCTTATCTTACTGATGAGAATGTGGCTAAAGGTGCATTTAGACGTACCAATAATCGTGTAAATTATCAGGAATGATCATTCCTGCAGACCGTTGCTCCCGATCATTTTGCTGATGAACTAATGAAACGCTCGTTCATCGAGTGATCATGTCACTCATTCAATGCAGTCACTTGTGCTGTCTAAACAGAGATCTGCTGCTCAGAAGCTATGATTCTGTATGAGGACGAGGGATCCCTATAGCGATCCCCTGTCCTCATACAGTGAAGGAGATCGCTGCATGTAAATGCGCCGTCTCCTTCACTGAACGAGCAGCCGACTGTTGGGAAGGAACGCTTCCTTCCCAACAATCAGCAGCTTAGCTGGCCCATCTAAATCCACCTCTAAATAAGTGTTTATGACCTCTTAGTAATGTAGCAATAAAGGTTATTAGATGACCGGCACAAAGTAAAAGTACAATTCACACAGCAAGAAAAACAGTTAACAGTTAAGCTAGGCTCAATATTTTTTTAAAAAGACCAATTGAAAAAATGATTTTTTGCCCCAAATGAGTAAAATGCAATCATAAAAAAAATTGTCCCCAAAGGTGTACATAGCCTTTAATTATTACCCCAGTCACGTCTTAAAGACTGATTAAAAGGTCAAACATTGACTTATAGGATAGCTGCCTTAGATCTGGTGGCATTAGAGGCAGAGCTCATCAAGAGCTCATTTGCCTACTCTCTTCCCAGAATTCCACAGGATCGTTGCCTGCCCTATAAGACTCCTCCATAAGGAGATATAGTATCCCCAGAATTAATGTATCTCTGGTGTTTGTGGGAAGTTCCCCCAGACACCTTAATTTCCTACTTCAGCTGAAAACATTGGGGCTTCCATTGGAGTTAGGATATTCAGTAGCTGGTTGAATAGATGGGCACCAGTTCATGTTGGTCCTGTTATTTTTTTTTAAATACTATGCAATATTTTTATTTTTACTCGATACCTCTGTATGGAATAGCACAGCAGATTTCATACAGCAAAAAAAGGTAAATGAACATATATCAGCCTGACAAAGCTGTAAAGGACACTCTTTTGGCCTCCGTTAGGTGAATGTGATCTATAGATGTATATGACGCGTGTGTCGGGAGCTTTCCAGGTGCATATGCAAGTGGACGCTGCCAAACACAGTTTGAAAAACCCTAACAAGTGCAGGGCCCTCGTAATCAAGAAAGAGGGTCTAGTGGTATGAGCCAACTTTAGGACAAGCAGTTTTTGGATTATTTCTTCATCAGGTCCCCACTGTTTTTAGGTTAAACTCTTACCAAGAAAACATCTTCATGGAGTTATGTGTTCTCCCTGTTTGCATGGTTTTCCTCTGGGCACTCCCCTTTCACCCCATTTTCCTAAACTGTACTCAAAAGTTAATTGGCTTTCTATGAAATTTGTCCAATTAGACTGGAAACAGGGACTGATGTGATAGTCTCTACGGTGCCCCAGAATATAACAGTACTATATAAGCTTGACTAGCAGCAGGACAACTTGCTCAGTTCTTATTGATGTTTCAACACCATATAATTTTTTTACCTCCTTTTCTATTCACGTCAAATGATTTAAGCACGTCAAAAGATGTAGTTGCATCTTCACCTTGGACTATGTGGGATAATAAAGAGCTTTCCTTTTAACCTGCTTCCTCTGGTCATCTAGACCATCCTGGAAAGAGAAGAGGATCCCACCTATTTATTGCCTCACTGGTTTTTTACTTTCTACTTCTTGAGAAGAACATCTATGAAGTAAACATTGTAGAAGCTGGAGGTTTATTGACTTTCTGTAGCGACAAAACCTTGTCCTTGCTCGGTGGCCATTACACAATGCATTTGCACTTAGTGATGTTGCTCTGACTTAGTGAAGGTTGAAAAGCGCTGGGTTTCTAGTTTTTTATTTTTTCTATAATTGGAAAATAGAAAGCAACAGGGTAATGCAACAGATTTCCAAAATGTAGTGGCTTTTACAACCTTAGGGCTCATTGACACAGCCCATTGACTTGAATTGGTCCACCATCAGCAAAATATGGCAAAAGATAGGATATCTCCTATCTTTTGCGGAGCAGAGGCACGGATCGTAAGCCCACGGAAACACTCGGAAGCCCTCCCGTGGGCTTTTGGATTCGTGCCTCCACACCTCAAGATATAGGGCATGTCCTATCCTTTGCCGTAATTTGTGGATCGCGGACCCATGCCGTCTGCGTCACGGGCATGGCAATCATACGGTCGTGTGAATGAGCCCTAAAGGTAAGACTATTTGTGACATTACCTGGTATCCCATGGAGTTCATAGATGCAATAATATATATAGTAAATACTTCAATATGGACCCAATGGAACTAGATTGGTGTCTTATTATCAAAAATGTTGGATTATCAAGCAAACTAGATAGATAGATAGATAGATAGTTATTTTGACAGTTGTAGGTTTTAGTAAGTCACCCCCATAGCACTAAAGGTGCACATACAGTATACATAGGGGTTAAGTCTCCTGAACACTCTGATTTTGGTGGGACTAGCCAACTATCTTATGTGTATGGGTGCCTCCCGACTCTCACCTGACAGATGATGGCAGAAGGTAGAATGATCGGGCACATTGAATTTGAACACTCAAAACATTTGGTTCTCAACTCAGGTCTCTGGCAGCTGCTTGCTAGGCCAAGGCTAACATGGATGTGTTTTGGGAAGTCAGGAACAATAGATGTCGCCTGACCAAGAAACTGGTCAACAGTTATACGTAGTACAGGGCCTGAAGAGGAAGTGCATAACTAATAACTTAGAGTACCATCCCTCTGCACGATTAAAAGCTTTTCTTCTTGTATACTCCATAAACATGCATGCTTGGCTGTGCTGACTGTGCATTTTTTAAATGAGGAGGTGGAGACAAGCCTTTGCTAGACCCCTCTGATACCGACTTATCTCTCTTGGTCACAAAAGAATGGGCATGCTTGGATCCAACATGCCTGATCTGTTTTTGCACCAATGGCTGCCATCAAGGAGACCATTATTTACCTTAACTAGTCGGCCGATGCAGCCAAAGACAACAGTTTAGCCGACATTAGTTAGTTAACCTAGTACCCCAGAGACATCTAATGTCTATATCTCCATCAGAACGCATGGGAGTAATATAGGGATGTCGCAGTACTGTGCGTGTCTCGATGTTTTTTATTCTGTTGTGTGTGTCACTTCCAGGAAACTATCCAGAAAAATAGAAATAGCTGAGCTTTAGTTTCTACTGGGCTGATGACTAGGAAGTTAAATATACTTGGGATAACATTGTATCTCTGGCTTTAGCCTGGATTGTCCATGTCTAGTGTTATTGTAATGCTATACCTACGACCGAAATAAAAATGTAGGTCTCCTCTATGCATTTGGCTGAAGTCTCAGAGGAAGAACCTGGGCGCTTGTGTCTAAGTTTATTGGTTTAGCTCCTAAGAGAGGGAGAGAGAGTATCACTGTTAAGTAGATTTTATGAAAGCAGAGCTGGAGCGCGCGTCTTTATTTAACATACACTTTCATCTTTTCAATCTCTATTATTTGTTTTGTTTACAAAGAAATTGCATTAACTACTTCCTTTGTTAGGATCACTTCTAAGAGGTGCTCCATGCGATGTGAAGGAGCTCCGAGGAGAAGCAGTTCACTGATTGGGCTGTGAGAACTGATCCGTCTTTACAGTGTCCACGGGCTGCAATTAAATACATTAAAATCTGTCGCCTTCCAAGTTCTTCCAACATTCTGTGCCATTTGGGAGTTTTAAATCGGTTGAGGAATAGGATGACAGATTTTGTTTTTCTACCATAAGGTTGAGGACAAATATGGAACATACGTGACATATTCCCATTATAATCCTTGAATATAAAGCATACATTTGTTTGCACCTTATGGTGTGACACTGATGTCCATTAATACACAGAGCTTCTGCTAGATCTTGGTTCCCAAGGCTCCCACCATAGATCATTCTACTTGATGGCAATAATGGATAGAGGAACAGGAAACGTCCTTCTTCAGCTCCTTTCTACAACATAAACAATGGACATAAGGCTATGGATTTTGTCATCTATTTCATCAAGAGGAGCTTTGTGTCTCGCTATTTTCACTCGTCATAAGCCACTGTCGAATATGAAGTTGACGAAATGATTTCACTCTACACTCACTTTGCTATGTAAATAATTTAATGCCTTGGCTTCCAAATAGATAATAGATAATCCAAATAATACTATCAGTGATGGAAACAGTATAAGAATGTACCTACCACTGTCATTGCCAGGTCATGTATAACGAGGGTGTGTGCATTATTTAGGTCTACAATGTCTACAGTGTCTGATGAAAGTACAATGCTCATTTCTTCTGCATCACAACTGCATCAAGACCACTGTTCCAAGTGCCACCTTAAAACTGCTGTTGACATTGTTGCTATACAGGATCTATATATGTAAAGGACTTTTCCGTGATTCCTTAGAATTTTGGAAAATTTTGCTCTGTTTAGAAAAATAACAATATCTCAAACATTTTTGAAAAAGATTAATTCCACTGCTGTGGCCCCATGCTTCTTCCACCACTGGTCCAGGATGTGGTTGGCTGTCATCATAACACTACTATGGATGTCACTCTGCTCCATGGATTCTAAGGTGATCATACACATTGGAGATAGGTTGATCTTGATCTTGATCTTGTTTTGTCCACAATAGTTTTTTCTTTCAAAGACAGATTTTTAGCCTGACATTTAGAGGACTACTTTGAGCTCAGGCTTTTTTCTAGGCAATGAAGATCTGTCATAGTTTGTTGTAAAATTTTACTCGATGAACAATCGTCCATTTTGATCAACATTAGAGTAAGGTGTATTGGCATCTTTAGGCACAAAAATACCAGTGAAGGTAACAGCGGACCAGAGCAATGGAAATATATCCTAATTATATTGAACCCTTTGCAAATGACTGCCTCTTAGAGAATACCACTCACTTATCCAGATCAGATTTCCTGTGGCAGGTTCCACCAATGATTGTACATGCTGGAAAAAGTAATCAAAAAGACCACCCCCTTAGAAGACCACTTCTTAATGTAATGCCTTTTTTTGTGTGGTAGTCTCAAAATGGTTTCAGTGTATTTTTTTTCCTACACAGGGCACTTATAACATTGCTTTGTTCAGGTAGTTCCATATGTGCAATGAGCAGAAGACCGTGTGCCTTTAGCGAACCCAATTACTAAGGCTAGTTTTAACACTAATGCTAAAGCAATCCGGCAGGCTGTTCTGGCAGAGGAGTTCTCCAGATCCTGCATAGCTGGATAGTGCTATGTGCCCACAAGACTCCATAGACTATAATAGGATCCGGCAGACATCTGTCTGCTCCCTGGCATAAAAACATGGTTTCAGCTGGACAAAAATCACTGTATATAATAGATCTTGTCCAACCAAATCCTGGCATTTATTCCGAGAAGCTGCCGGATCACCATCGGTTCCCATTATAGTCAATAGGCTCTGGCAGTGAATGGCCCTATCTGGCTAGCTCTGATTCAGAGAATTAAAGCAGGTTGTTCCTCTGTAGATGAATCTGAAATAGTTTTCTGGCACTCATTTAAAACTCCATTTTTTTATTGTTAGCACTTTAAAACCATCCAACAGTTACAAAAATAGGCAGAAAAATACTACGCATTTCAGATGTAGCAAAGCATCCTTCCTTGTGGCATCATGGTTTTACTACATCCGAAACGCGTAGCATTTTTCTGCCTATTTTTGTAACTGTGGGGTTTTAAAGCGCTAACAATAAAAACTAGATGGTGTAGAGAAATTTGATTGGTTGTTGGTTGCTCACCCACTTTTTCTAACCTTGAAATGGAAACACCCAATGACCACATTTGTGATATTTGAAGTCCTTGACATCAATAATGTGAGAATGGCAGCATTTTTATTTAAATCCATCAAAAAAATCTGATTGGTTGTTTTTGGTCCCGTCCACTGTTATGAATTTGAATCCCAGTCCTCCAGTGAACAACTGTGCCAAGTTTGAGGACCCTGCAATTAACAGTCTAAGAGCAACTGCAGTTTTAAATTTTCCTAATTAAACAAATGGCTGAAATTTGATTGGCCATTGTAGACTCCACCCGCTTTTTAAATAAATTTTAACTCCAGTCACCCAATGACCCACGGTGCCAAGTTTAGGTATTCTGGCTTAATTACTGTGAGAATGACAGCTTTTTAAATTTCTCATTGAAGTCAATATGGAAAATCTGATTGGTTGATTGTGGCTCCCCCCACTTTTAGAGTCCCTGAAATGTGATAGACATTTTCAGATTGATCCCATGACTAAGTGACCCACGTTTGGTGAGTTTAACTTCAAAGCTGTACGAGTGGCAAAAGTTTACAATTTACCAATGAAAGTCTATGGCATAAAGTGGGGTCTTCAGTGGGCCGCCCAACAGGCACAGAGGGTGGGATGGGTTAACACAGTACAAGCAACCTATTCGGGTATGTGCCAAACAAGTGTGCAAAGTTTTGTAATTGTACTCCTAAAACTGTGGGAGGAGTAGCGTATAGAAAATAGCTAAATTTTTATTGGCCGTTGCTAGCTCTGCCTACTTTTGGGTGTCCCCCCTCATAATTCACTTTTTTATTTGGGTTCACACCAACAATATGTGTTCCGAGTTTGGGGAGTGTAGCTTCAAAACTGTGCGAGTGTGAGCGATTTGAAAATTTTCCCTATTAAAGTCAATGGCGAAAAAGGGGTCTTAGGTGGTCCGCCACAGGGTTGCGGAGGGTGCGATCGCTTAATAAAGCCCAAGCAACTTACTTTGTTATAGGTCGAAGAAGTGTGGAAAGTTTTGCGTATGCCCCCTCAAAACTGTAGGAGGAGTAGCGTATAGAAAGAGAAGGGGCGCCTTTCAAGCCAACATAACAATTACATTTTAAATGAGTGCCAGAGGATTATTCCGGACTCATCTATAGTACATGTGGTGAACTGACACAGGACTATCTCCGGTTTCCCCAGTGAGCACCGTGGATATTCATGTGGTGCGGCACCGCAACTAAGCGTGAGAGAAAATATATTTCCCTCTGCCAGAACAGCCTGCTAGATTGCTTTGGCGCAAGTGTGAAAGTAGCCTAACCCACCTAACATAGAGGTTTGTTTTTTAGCCAATTTTATCTATTTAGTATTTTTGCTTTTATTTTAATAATACATGGGATACATTGTCTCCAATTCAGTCTTTAGATAAAGACATATCACTTCTTGAGGGACTTGAGTTTGCTCCTTCTTTTCTTCAATAAGCTCATCTTATCAATGCTTTTGCTTTACACATTTCCCAGAGCAGTGTGGTGCAGCAACCATTAGAGGCAATTAATTTTTATGATCTCTGTATGTCAGTCCTGTAACAAGTGAAGTTCAATCAAATTGCTAAGGAGCACTAGGAGCTCAAATTGAGTCACTGGGCTAGATGACAGCTACATCAAAGCCGGGGCGCTGAGGTTCCCATGTTAACAGTTTGTTTGCATGCAGTTATGAGAGTGTTTCTCTGAGGCTCATGGCCGGACAAAGGTGCTACATTCTACAGTTCTTTAGGGTATTTGGATTGAACTTGAGAGGAATATTTTTAAGTATTGTGTGAGACTGATATATTTTCTTTTAGAAAGGTGGGGAATATGTCTTGTAAGAGTATTGAAAGAGCAAAAATTGTTGAGGTGACCTCTCACTTGCCGATCTTTCAGTCTAATCAATGATGTGGTTGGAGCTATGACTAATAAATGCATTAGACTGAAGACTGTGCTTAAAATTGTGTCTCATATACAGATATACACCTGTATCTAAGACTAGTGGGCAGAAGATTGGTCTTTTGGGGCATGGCAGATGTTAAATCAGATTGATTTATTGCTCCACTATTGAAATGGTTGGGCAATTGTGACCAAAGCCTTGGACCTACCTTCTTTGAAGAGGTTGCTCCATTAGAACAACCCCTGGTCATATATCCTATTAGAGCATATGGATGTCATAGAGTAAACTCTCCATCTCATGACTTCCTTCTGTGAGCCAGGACAGAAGCCGCCACTAACTGTTAGACTCAAGGTATCCATCCATTACTTAGAAGATCATTCATCTAAATGGTCACCATATCATTTTACATTAGCTTGGGAAATGCCTGCAAACTACATCTCCTCCGGACAAAAACAACCCCTTGCCAAGGACCTTAGTAGTAGCGACCCTCGAGGAGTTGTGGCTTTTAGCTCCAAAGTTCTTCCCCACCCTTCATGACTTGCCATTGTGTCCGCTTCCCACCCATTCTTAGATTTGTAACCTTGGCAGCAGAGCTTACAGTCCAGATATCGGTATCTGGAATGTACTGGCCACACGGGCGACCAGGATTTGATATCAGAAAAAGAAAACTCTTTCTGTAAGTCATGCAGCCCTCGTCCAGGAAACAGTTTGGTTTTCAGTGTTATTTCCTGCCAGTTTGTGGTTATCAAGACTAAGGAGGACTCCAATATATTCATGTGATATACAGATGTAACAGAGCTGAATTTTTCATTGAACTGGAGAGGCCTATTATGATGGAGGCAAAATCCAGGAAAAAATTTAAGTTGTCTATATACTTTATATAGATACATTGTCAACTAACGTTTGTCCATCTAGGTCAGTCATTTGTGATCCAGACAAAAGCAAGAAAAAAAGCCCAATTTTACCTAATAGGAGAATAGAAAATATTTGAGAATATGGGCTATTTTAGGCTATTGGGCTATTGATTGGCAGCAGACCCTATAATAGGGGAAATCTGGAGATCTGGCAGTGTTCCCTATAGTGTATATCTGATGCCATGTATAGGTACAGTGGATCAATTTGTAGGAATGATGAATTAGTTTTCCAACATGGCATTGCAGAGAGGTTAGAGCCACTCCACCAAAGTCTTGTAGTCCTATGTAAACCATCGCCATGAGTTGCGTCAAATGACAAGCTCAGCTCCATCTGACCAATCCGCCACTAATACATCTATAAACATAGCGTATTTTGTAAACAGTGGCAAAAGAGTAACACAGTATATCCCATAATAACACATCAGCAAGTAAAAATCTTGAATGGCACAAGCCACGTGAATTCTTTTTTAGTCCCCGAACTGCCTTATCTCCCTAGCGATGAAATTAAACATATGGGTTAAGTGACTGTTACACACAATTTTGATAAACTGAGGTGGAATTCAACATTTCTTGCATGAATGGCTGTATAATGCGGCAATAGCTGTGAGAAAAAGAGGAACTCGGCATCTAAGACCAAACACAATGGAAATGCAATGAATCGGAATGGCTCACAGATCATAGCAGCATCAGAATTTCCAGCAAGGAAAATCTTTTCATGGTGAATTAAGTGGTGGAGGAAGAAAAATGGTGCTGAAAAAAAAAAAAAAAAAGGTAGGAGCAGATCACAAATGCTCGACTTAGGCCTCACTGCTAAAGATTTAAGAACCTTAGCTAACGCCGTGCAGAAGAGAATGTGGAAAATTGAATTTACTCAACAATTAAGCATTGAATTAATCTACATCCCGGCTCAGTAGAAACGTGTGTGCAAGAAGGGGGGTGGTGGGTACGGGGGTGAGGGTGGCGTGATATGGAACAAAACGGAATAAATCAACCCAGCTCATTAAAACCTAGTGAATATATCATGTTTGTGGTCTCCTGCAGTAGACGGTACATGTCTATAGTTCTGCGCCACCTTCTCCTGAATTGCACCCCTAATCAGATTAATCAACACATTTTTTTTTGCTGAGGTTTGTCGGCTGCTCTAGATTTTCGCCTGTTATCTGCAGATTTTCTATTAATTGCAAGTCAGATCACCAGCCGACAATAGTAGTGAGGGACAACACAAATAGAAATGAGAATGCCCCGGAGATGTCACTCCTAAGATCTGATGCATCCCAGAACTCCCACGGGTTCGTGCAGCCTCCCACAAGCCGTGCTGGTCTTTTGTTCAATTACAGTTAATGCAATAGTTTGCCATTTTCTTCTTCTAATTATATTTTCAAGTGGGATTTGTAGCACATAGAAAAACATCCTTTTACATGTTGAGGCACCAGGGCTTTGTGCCTGGCATTGTCTGTCCCCTGGGCGCTGTACCATTCTCTCTGCAATGCTCTGAATAAACAAGTCTAAAAGCTGCAGTTGTACAAACCGAAAATGTATGCATTAACTGTTTGCATTCATCGCATGTGTTCCACATTACCCACTTACAGCATTCTTCTGGCATGTTGGAGACGGCATATTTGTTTAAAAAAAGAAAAAAGAAAAAAAAAAAAGGGTTTCTCCCACAGTTCACACATCTTTTTACCAGTCACTGAATCACTAATACAATTGACAGTGTTTAGAATACCCTTGATAGTTGCCTTTCCTTTAGTGTAAGAGTTTTTCTCTCTCTCGCTGGAATGGCATCCAAGTAAAACGTATTGAAATATTGCAAAAAAATTAACATTTTAGCTAAGTATATGTACAGTTAAAGGGACTAGCTCTTAAAGGATTTGTCCACAATTTTGATATTAATGGTCGCCTATCCTCTGAAAGGACCATCAATGTCAGATCGTCAGAAGTCCAACACTCCCCCCTCCCCATTAATTAACTAATTGCATTTGGTGTGGTGCCGGAACTACGCAGCTCCATCCATTGGGTGTAGCAGACGGAGCTGGTAACTACAGCGCTTCTCCAATTGAAGTGAAAGGAAGCAGTACTGCAGTTACCAGCTCTGTGTAGTTCCAGCATCGATGTCTGGTGGCAGAGCTACAGGGCAACAGCTAATCGGCGGGGGTGTAGTTTGTCGGACTCTTACCAATAGGCCATCCATATCAAAATACTGGACAACTCCTTTAACGCTACGTTTCATTCTCTATAGTCTATTGCTCTTCTGCTGGCTGTTTCCAGATGAAGAGAGTGTACATACCTCACAACTCTTGGAACAGTCAACGTGGAACATTTATGGCTCATTGTGTAAAAGATCCATTGTTTTCATGCAATATAATACACTTGGATAGTTATTTAATTGACACGATAGCACAAATCATCTGAGTATAGAAATTATGAAAAGGTTATTCCCCTCTGAAAATTTATGGTATCCACAAGATAAGTCATTTATGTCAGATAGGTGCAGGTCCCGACTGAGACGGGCACCAATTTCAAGAATAGGGTCATGATGGTTGTGAATGGAAAGGTGGCCGCACATGCTCAGCTCTTTCCATTCACTTGTATAGGAGTTTTGAAAATTGCTGAGTAAGCATGATATTTTCAGGGTTGCTATAGAAGGGTCTGGAATCTTCCTTCCTTTAGGTAGGTGTGGGTCCCAGAGGTCAATTTACCATAGATGCTCAGATAGGAATAACCCTTTAAGGTCTAAATTGCAACAAGTCATGCATTTTACTCATATAGTGCTGAACTTTTGTGCAGCGCTTTATAGACATTATCATTGACCTGTCCCCAATGGGGCTCACAATCTAAGTTCCCAATCATCATGTCTTTGCAGTGTGGGAGGAAACCGGAGTACCTGGAGGAAACCCATACAAACACAGGGAGAACATACAACCTCCGTGCAGATGTTGCTCTTGGTCAGATTTGAACCTGGGACTCCAGTGCTAACCACCGAGCAACATGCTCCCCATAGTCATGAAATGATATACAAATTGTGGTCTAATATCCATTTAAGAACAAGGCAGTTTCAAATGCAATATAGGAAGTTTATTAATGTAAATCTATTTCTTGGGTCGTACAGAGAGGGACAGTGGGACTTAAAATTCAGAAATTTGACCCACATTTTTCAAAAAGTCTTGATGCTACTAAACCCAAATTTTGTGTAATTTAATTTAAGAGAATCAAGGTGAGAGAGAAGGAGAAAGAGACTTTTCCTATCAGAGCAGTTTCTGAATAAATTTGACCCGAATTGAATTGGACGGTCAATATGACTGTCACTCCAAATGGCACTTGGGTGGGTTAAGGATGTCTGTAGAGTACGTACTGACCAGGAATTTTCATTACTTCATTACTGTTCTCAGAACCTTCAGAAACATCTTCTTCCATATGTGTGTATGATAGAAGCAGCTCTCCATATTCAGGATCTGTATCACATGGGGGTCCTGATGTGTTACACCAGAGGGCCCCAACCATTTGTACCTTGCGAGCCACAGTCATCGTTATGTGATGATCGGGAGCCACATTCAACTGAAGAATGTTGAGAGATATTAAATATGTACAAACAAGAAATTACGAATTTGCAGATACCTACTTGAGTATAAAATTTGACATTAATATTGTACTGTCTAAATGTACCCTTTTCTATGGTAAGGACATGTCTGCAATTAGATGAACCACACGGGATGGGGTTGTGAGTCATATGTGTGTCTCCCAAGCCACAGATTAGGGACCACTGTGTTTCGATGTTAATGAAATTCAATACTAATGTGCAGGCCACCATATATAAAAGTATCTAGGATATGGTTGGATATCTTTCATGTGGAGTCCACATACTCCATTGGATGCCATATTCTTAATTAATGTGATTCCAGAGTGTTATGAAGTACTAATGGAGGTCCCTAGGCAAAAGATTTGGGGATGATAACTTATGAAGGACATACATTTTAGATAATTTGCATTGCATCTCACTGATGTCAACAAAATCTGATAACACATATGATGGGAACAGCACCTGCTCATTTGTGCCTACGGTTGAGGAACACAAGGCTTGGCATGTTGGATTTGTTGCTATCTCTTTGACATTACTAATGCTGTCTTGCAAAGAACTTGAAAGGGGTTGGAGAGAGTCCTAGGAGACCTCAGAGTGTAAAATAGAGGGTCAAAATGGCCCACTAGAGTACCAGAGGATCCTTCAGTGGGTCCAAGCTCTGATGCAATAAAGGACCCCAATAATACTGGCCCCTAATATCTAGATCATGGTGTACCTACAATATGGGCAGCTGCATAGTGGCCCAAAAGGTAAAGGGGCCCACCACAATGTTACCAACACCAATGCCTCCTAATGTCTACTTCATTGCATGTAAATGACAATGTATTTATTGTAATAGCCATGACTGGTGGACCAAAATCCACAAAAGAAGTTGTTACTTCATCCAAAAACTTGCCATAAAGGGGCTCACGCTCAACAAACTAGCTGTTTGATAAAATGGGGCGACTTATTTTTGCTCGCCTAAGGACCCCTTGCAGTCTATGAGGATCACTTCCTCTGGTGGGCTCAAGGAACATTAGTCCGACGCTGGTCATACGAGACCTTTCAGGGCACTCGGGGCACTTTCAATTTGGGCTACATTATTTCTGGAATCTGACGGATGATTCAACCGAATTGGACCTGAAACCAGTTTTGGAAAATTAGCTAATCTCAATTACTAACCCTTAGGCCAAAGAGGGAACCAGGTGATGGAGACCCCATATGTGATGCACTTTTCACTACGAATCGCTTCTTCATATTTCTATTTGCTGTTTAATAGATCAGTTTGAAATGTGCGGGAGCTGATACTAAGAGACAATTATGCATGCAAACCGCTACATAGTAACCACGTAAAGCCTATAGCTATATTTAGAAGCCATTACTAAAGGCTAATTAAAACTTTTCTACTGATAAAAGGAGGCTCGGGAGGAGCGTTCTCGTCGTGATTGTGTGTGTTTTTTTTTTCATGTAAGAATTTAATTTACAGTCAATTTTTCCTATCTGAATGCTACTTTCAAATTCACCCTGTGATAAGGACTAACATCTGTTTTCTGTTCAATAGTACAAGGAGGCTCTGCATGGGGCTGAGTGTACATAGACCATGTGAACCCATTGTTGTGCCCCTCTTTTTTGTCCTCTTGCCTAGTCCATTTGCCACATACCATCCGGCAAACAGCTGACACCTATGGTCTATTGTGGAGCCAGTCCTAATTGTGTCCCTGTCTTTTTTTTTTTTAAAGCCCTTTCTGTGCTCATCAGAGGCTAAGACTATATAAACGGCAGAACCATAGACCACTCTCATTTTAGCGTTTGCACAGTAACAGACTGCTACGCCAGAGGCTTCAAGGCTGCTAAATCTATAATCAGAATCGAGAAGCCGTTATTTGCCTTTTTCTCCGGAATGTTTGTGTTTTCAATGGTAATTCGGCGTGCAATTATGAAGGATATCTACGCAGTTTAGCTCGGTGAAAGAAACTAATGCAGATCCATTTGGCAGCTTTCCTTTAAATTTGCACATTAAATTGGTTCTTGTTAAATATATGCAAAAAAAGAAGACGCTTTTGCATTTTTTCCCCCCTCCTTGTGCTTATCGCGTTTCAATTGTATTCCCACAGCCTTCCTGGAGCAGAGACCATGATGACACAGCGTCGACTCGTTCTGGGGGTACGCCAGGACCTTCCAGTGGGGGGCACACGTCACATAGCGGAGACAACAGCAGTGAACAAGGTAGGAATATGAAATATAACGTATGTGTAGACGGGTGAAGCAGAGCTGATCTTGGGGTTTTGTCCAGAGTGATAAGGCTGGAGTCACACATGTTTTTCTATTTATTTTTTTAAGTAATTATATAAGCATGGATTAAAATGAGACAAGTCCTTCCTTCATACGTTCACATCCAATATGGCGTTGACATTAAAAAGCTGCATTAAAAATAGCCCTTGAGAATCCAGAGCTTTCTAAGACAGGATTCATACATGCAGTTTTTGGTGCAGTTTTTTTTTTTACGCCAAAACCAGATGTGGGCTCAAAGAGCTGGGGAATATAAAGGCTCATACTTCTCCTTCCTGCTGGATCTTCTTCTGGCTTAGGCCAAAAAAGTGCATCAAAATCTACATGTGTGATTCCATTTCCTGGTTTTTAAGGGAAGATAAATGTTTTCCTAGAGTTCAAGTCACAAAATAGCTATGTAAATGAGCTCTTGAGGCAAAAGGTTTACTGGCAGTCCTATGCAAAACTACAGTTCAGATCTCTGTTTTACACTGACAAATTCAGCACTGCTACATCTGTGTTCTGATCTTGATATAGGATGGGTCTGTTTCAAAAACTATGCTCGTTCACTAACATACTGAAGTCATTTCAGAAGGTTTTCTGGCATCTAATTGTCTATACTGAATAATCATGGTAATGGTGAATACTACCTTGTTTTTGCCATTTCTTCCTGATACAAAGAGCATATATAGGACACATAGTCCTGATGGGAGTAGTTGTTTTTTGGTTGTTTGCAACTGGGAAATCCCATGATGTGTGTGTTACATGGTTGGTGTACTTTGTGGGATTAAGACTGCTAAGACTGAGAAAGACTTACAGATGTAGCAGAGCTAAAGATGATTCAACCGTTTTCCTGGAGTCTCATGGAGGATGACGTGAACTGAGCTCTGCTATATCTGTAAATGTGCACCGATATGTCTCTTTTCCATAATCTTAGGACACGGTGGATGAGATGATGGCAAGATTATAACTGCAGCTTCATTTAATGAGCAGCGTTCAGTTTACATTTATGTCTTTCCCAGTTCTCTACGTTTAGATCTGTGTAGATTTTTTTTTAACATTTTTCACTCCTGCTTATCAGTATGCATTTGTTTTTAGTCGACATATGGAAGTATTTAACTTCTTTCTTTAAACAGCTCAGTGAGTGTTATGTGCTGTGTTTTATCCCAATGATTCTTGGATAAACCATGGAAAGTGAGCATACAAGTATGTGTTGCTTCTTGTAGAAAAGGGTGGAATCCTTTACCTGTCTATCTATCTATCTATCTATCTATCTATCTATCTATCTATCTATCTATCTATCTATCTATCTATCTATCTCTATTCTATATTTCTATCTATCTTTTTCTCTATCTATCTATCTATCTATCTATCTATCTATCTATCTATCTATCTATCGATCTATCTATCCATCTAGCTATATTCTATCTAGCTATCCATCTAACTCTATTCTATATTTCTATCTATCTTTTATCTCTATCTGTCTATCTATCTATCTATCTATCTATCTATCAATCATCTAATCTTGTCGGGATTATATATGAGACTATTTCAAATACTTTTCTAAGATAAAGCTGAAAGAGGGTAGTTTCTTGGCCCCGGGCTCCAAAGTGCAATTTTAATGAGTAGAAAGTTGTGAATTTCCTATTTACATTTTACCTTTTATTTTGTCTACCTTTTTGTGATAATTTTAGACCTTGCTGGATAATTTTTGTTATCTCTGCATGACCTAGGTGTGGATACGTGTAACTTCAAAGGGAGAAAAGTAATAGAAAAGATCACATGCATGTGCTGTTTATAACATATGTAACCATCTATAAAAAAAAAATCTTCCATATTGTTTCCTCTATTACAACAAAAACTTCAAATGCTTTTTCTGGTTTGTTAGCTGTTCATGCTTCATCCAGTGCAGCTAAGTATGAAACAACTTTGCTCATAGTCCTCATTAAGAAGAATCTAGATATTTTGTGTATACTACCCCTATGCAGACTTATGTGTCTCCATGGTTACAGACTGCAACTACAGCTTTGGTGTAGTCTGATCCTACAGAGACACAACATGGAGCCCTTGGGCTCAAATTCAAAATCTGTAAATGGCTTCCAATTATTACACATCATTTATACTAATGGCCTCCTCAGTGGGAACTTTTTGGCCACCCGTGTTGTACCCTTAGTCATGTGTTTCTCCATTACCCAAGCCCCTTCTCCATACGAATGTATAGATACTGTTGCCCTGATACCCCTAGTAGTCCAACCAAACACTAAAGAACATTAAGAGCAAATTACATGGACAGTCTGGATCAATTATTTTTCCTACGAACACTCATTTCGGGTAATTGCCCACTGTAGATGTACCACTAACAAATAAGAAAAATTCTCAGTTTTTGGGTGATCCAGCAATAAAGCTATATGGGGATGAAAGATCATACTAGCGATCATTCATTCCCATAGACAGCTGCAGTAAATGCAGCTTTAACAAACAGACAATGAATGGGAGTGAACGGTTTATTCTCAGTCACTTCTCTCTGAATTGGCCCATGACCCTTAGAAAACTCGTTTTTTTTCTCTGATTGAGATATATATATATATATATATCTATATATATACACACACATATATATATATATATATATATATATATATAAGGTTGTTTATTACATAGGCTGCCTAGTCCAATGCCTAAATGAAGAACGACTTAGAAACAAATGTGTTTCTGACATGTAGTAATATTTGTGAAATAGTACTGAGATACAAGAGACCTTAGTCATGAGTTTTGAGGAGCGCCCTGAGTTCCACATGTTATCGTTGCATACGTACAGGATCAGGAACATATGGTTAATTTACTCTGAGAAAGACCAACTCTACTGTACGGTTTTTTGGTAGTCAGCAGGAGTCAGTGTATGAACGGGAATTAGCTAAATATTTCAGCAGCGAGCACAGCCTACTTGGCACTTGAAGGCTTAGCAGTCATTATGCCTGCACAACAAGGGGAGCAGGCTGTTCATGATACTAGCCTTTTGGGCCTCAGGTGTGGCCTCAGGGAGACTTTCTACACACTTTAAGATGCCTCTCACACATTTTTGCATGCTCTGCTAGGTTTGCAAATGTTATTTTAGTGTTATTGTATTACAATCCTAAATTCACTGTGGAAATTGCTGACAAATACTCCTGCAATTTGTCTGGAATCAATGAGTTCTTACAAAACAAATGTAAAGTAAAGTGTAGTAGTATGTACAATTCTTATTATTTTATGTGACGCTGATGTCATTTAAATGATGTCACTGGAGAGCATTTCCATGTAGAGAAATTGCAGACTTGCTATGTGATGCTCTATACACATGAGCAGAACTGCTGAGAATTATGCATATTCTGTAGTCAGTGGTCACATCGGTGGTATATTCCTCAGACATTGTGAGATACTTTTATAAATCATAGCATGGGGAAAGCAAAACTGAACTTTTTAAACATTTTATTTGTTTCTAAGGCTACATGCACACGACCGTATGTGTTTTGCGGTCCGCAAAAAAAATGCATCATCTGTATGCCATCCAATTTTTTTTTTTGCGGATCCATTGTAACAATGCTTAAAACGGACAAGAATAGGACATGTTATATTTTTTTGGCGGGGCTGTGGAATGGACATACAGATGCGGATAGCACACAGTGTGCTGTCCGCATTTTTTGCGGACCCATTGAAATGAATGGGTCCACATCCTATCCGCAAAAAAAACGGAACGGACATAGAAACAAAATACGTTCGCATGCATGAGGCCTAAGGCTGAGTTCACATCACCGTTCAGCTTTCCATTCTTCTGATCTGTCAAATCAGAAAAAAAAAATTTAAGTTTGAAATCACAAATTAAATCACAAATTTTATTTAAATAAAATATAACAGGAAAAAAGGAATACCCTGGTCAGTATAAAGAAACATTGGTAATATGGATTTATGTTTTGTTTGTTTATTTATTTCAGATTTGATATTTGAAATTAAGTAACAACAAGAATAATAAAAGTAATATAACTTAATGCAAATAAAATATAAAAAAGCTACCTGCAAATACCAGAACTACCGTTAGTTACTATAAATACTACAATAACAATAATTGTAAGATTTATAAAACTAAGAAAGTATAAAAAAAAACAATTGCTATATTTTTTGACTGGTTCCTGTGTTCTATACCATGTTGGTTCTATCCACTGGTTTTAATACATACATTTGATACAGATACCTACCTTCTGTTTGTTACACAGTCAGCCATATATTCCTTTAAAACATTTTTTTATGTATGGATTTTTCATGTGGGAAATGTCTATGGCTGTTATCCAAGCTTTACAACCACAAGGCCATTGGAGCATGGCATTGCTGCTTCCTAATGGAGATCCCTGGCAGCAATCTGTAATTTACTTTTAATATGAGGAGGAAATGAGAGGTCTCTGGAAATATAAGTAATGTTCTCTCATACAAGGGAGAAAGTCTACAGGACAAAGAGTGTTTCACCCAGACATTACTTTTAGTTATTATAATAATAATAAGTCTATCTATCTCATATCTATCTGTCTATCTATCTATCTATCTATCTATCTATCTATCTCATATCTATCTATCTATCTATCTATCTATCTATCTATCTATCTATCTATCTATCTATCTATCTATAGCTAAGTTGACATTGTGAGGATTTGCCATGGCAAATTTAACATGTATTTTTGGTACAGGATCCTCAGCAGTAATCGAAGCCTGACCCTCAGATTTCTTCTTAGTATGTGCTGAGGTCCATATGAGGATCATCTCCGTTGTTATTTATTGGAGCTAGTTCATGACTGTTCTGTGCAGAATCATTGAGAATAAGGAACATCTTCACTATTTTTGTAGGTGGTGGTATGGACAAAATTTGTACGGACTTTTTTCCACTGCATCTGAATAAAGTTGTGGAAACCCCTTTCACATGTCTGAAATATGGATAAAACATGGATTTGATTTGATTCTCAAAGTAACCCTTACGAATTGCATCGTTATACCCCCAATGTACGTAAATCAAGAAGATATTGTATCACCAGATGATGCAGCCAGTGATATGCACTAATACGAGGTAGACACACGTGGCAGGCTCAATTCGTTACTCTGGTTTCTTTCCGTTTCAAGTTGCCATGTGGCCTTTTCAGAAATGTATCTTCTATTCATCAACATAGCAACAAAAACAAAAGATGTAGGATCCCGAGAGATTCCAAGCGTTTTCTCCTAAACTGGTTGCTCCAGACTAATGTTCTTCAGGCTGGAGTCATGTTGTGACTACAATCTTGGATTGTTTAGTTCCCAGTCAATGAACTGGAGTTGCTTAGTGATAATGTGCAGAAACCTGAAAGGTTTGGGGCTGGGTTAGGCCTCCATTTGAAGAGCAGTTAAAAGTTTGATCCAGATTAAGTCCTACTCTCCAGGGGCTAGAGCCTAAATCTCACAGCTAGGTCAAATGCACACTTTGTTTAGACTCAGAAAGGTTGGCTTGTGCGTATGTTGTATCTTGAAACTAGACCCTAATATACTTGTTCCCTTCTAAGAAGGCCAAAGTAACAGAGTTTCAATTTCTTGTATGAATTAAGGTCGCGACCAATAGATGCCTCCATGTATATTCAGCAGGACGTAAACCGCCACTCTAAAACAACTTTTTGCTTTAACGATTATAGCAGATTTTGTTGCAGATACATGAAGGATACTATGCAAAAATGTTCTGTTTCTATACAACATTCTTCCAAGCTCAGATAATTTCTCATACTAGTGAGGGGAATCTCAAGGTAGCTGTTTCAAGCCTTTGTAGCCTGCTGGACGGAGAAGAAGGGAAGGGGGGGGGGAGGTGAAGGGCCACGGTATGTTCCAGATGACTGAGCAACGATTTATATACCAGCTCTCCTTTTTTACATGAACAAGAGGAGTAATAACTGCACAGAGCTGGGAATTTTGAAGCAGCTCTGTGTCTGATGACTAATGTGATAGGGTGGCAGGAGCTCGCTGATTGGACATCTTAATGAGCACATTTTGAAGGGAGTTTGGGCTGCAGTCCCCCTTGACCTTTGCCCTTTATTGACCAAACTGACACTTCATTTTTCACATACTTCCAATTATGGCTGAGCTTAAGTGTCGTCCTGCCTCCTTTATTTCTTTTCTATGGATGACTTTAGAGTGGTTGAGGCTGCAGAAGAAATTTTAATTTGAGAAACAAGCTATACAGGTTTATGTGGTAATATGAAACTGCTGGTATTTGCTGACCCTAAAAAAAAGTGCAGACAGACTCAACTTCAAATATACAGAAATGAGAGAAGACATTTGGTAGATAATAGATATGTAAAATAGATTTTAAACATAGATTTGAGCTACTTAGATAATTGATAAATATATGATAGATAGATAGATAGATAGATAGATAGATAGATAGATAGATAATATATAGATAGATATAGATAGATAGGTCGTGTGACCTAGATAGATAGATAGATAGATAGATAGATATAAGATAGATAATAAATAGGTAGACAGATGATAGATATTAGATAGATAGATAGATAGATAGATAGATAATATATAGATAAATAAATAGATATAGATAGATAGGTCGTGACCTAGATAGATAGATAGATAGATAGATAGATATAAGAAAGATAATAAATAGGTAGACAGATGATAGATAGATTTTAGATGAAAATATATGAGATGGATAGATGGAATATATAGATGATAGATATATATTAGTTAAGGAAATAAATAAATAGTTTGAGATGAAAAAAGTTTTCTTATTGCTATTTAGTTAAATGCAGTTTATTGCTCTCTGTTTTCATCCATTCCAGGTTAAGCAGGTCATAAACATTAGATAAATGTCGGCCAAACCTGAGGCTGGCCTAGCTGATCGTATAATATGTATAGATGCCTAATGACTCTCCCCCAAGAGAGGAGATAAGTAGAGATGAGCGAATCAAAGTTGACAAAGTGGAATTCCAGCTGAATTTCAGGAAAAATTAGATACGCACAATATCTGAATTTCCTCACGCTTCGTGGTAACGAATCACATTTTTTCCTAAAATGGCTGCTACACGTGTTTGGACATGGAGCAAAGAACTCTGGGAAGGCGGGATCACCCACAATGCCATGCATGCAGTGATCAGCAGCCAGCCTGTGATGTCATAGCCCTACAAATAGTCTCAGCCATCTTGGATTCAGCCATTTTCCAGTGTACTTAGTGCAGGGAGAGATGCCAGCAGGCGCTAGGGACAGTGCTAGGGAGGAACCATTCCACAGTACTGAAGCAGAATTGGGTTCAACAGGGGAGTTTACAGCCTGGGTAATAGGAACAATTCTATTACACCTTGCTGCACTGACTGGGTGTTTTAATTTCCTTTTTATTTATTTATTTGATCTAACAGTATGTCAGACAGAGAAGTGCCAGGCCCTGCACAGGGAAGTGGCACAGGCCTAAATGTTTCTGGCTGCAGACACAGGTCGCAGCAGAGTAAGGGGGTGTGGCAGCAGGAGTCTCAGCGAGAGGCCTGAGCTCCTGATGTGATCTAGTGGTCGTGTCTTGACCAGCAACCCAGCAGTTCTTGAATGGTTGACTCGGTCATCCATTTCGTCCCAAGTGATATCAGACACCCCCAGCCAAGAGTCAGTGGGTTCATCAGACACAACCCATAGTTGGCATGGCCCGGGAGCAGGCCCTGTGCCCTCACCTGTCCTCAACCTGCCTCTGTCCTTTTCTGTTCCCTCAGCCTGAGAAGTATTATATGCTGTGGGCTCAGCTCCACTATACAGCGAGGACGAACAACTAGAGGACAGTCGGCAGCTACTGGCCAGCCAAGATGTGGAGGAGACATCCCCTGCTTCCTCCATTAGGCGGGCAAGTAGTGATGAGGAGAGTGGCGTGGGAGCTTGTGTTGCTCTGACCCAAAGGCCATTGAGGAGGACATCAGTGACGTGCAGACAGTACTCGATGATGATGTAGCTGATCTCACTTTAGATCCGAGTGAATTAGGGGCTTCATCATCATCGGGAGAAGAGGGTGGCAGTTTGCCCATGAACCAGCGGAGCCAGCAAGTCGCTAGCATGGCTGGTAGACAGCAGGGTGGCAGCAGTGGGAGGTCGGGAGGCAAATATGCCTGGCATAGGCCACCCACTTTTCAGGAGCCTACCTGCCTGGAAAGTAGTGGTGCAGGGGTTCATGGAAGCAGCGGCGGTAGCAGTCAGTCAGTGCGGAGTGTTGGGTATAAAATCACCTACTCGACGGTGTGGCAGTTTTTTGTTAAGCCACCGGATGAAGTGATGATGGCCCTTTATAGAATCTGTGAGCAGAAGGTGAATCATGGCCAGGGTGCCAGTGTTGGCACCACGGCCCTGTGTCAACATATGCAGCAGTATCATAAAATGGCCTGGGAGAACTGTCGCTCCAATGTGGTGGTCCAGCCTGCCTCAGCAACCGCTGCATCACCCAGTGGCATGCACCCAATTTCAGGCAGTCAAGGCTCCACCACCTCAGCAGAAGGGAGCTTTCTGTCCTTCCCATCATCTGCTGGTCCCGATGCTCCTGCTCCTCCTCCTACTCCGTCAGCAGTCGATCACTGAAGTGATTGCAAAGAGACAACAGTATGCGTCTACTCATCCAATGGCGTAGAAGCTGAATGTGCTCCTTGCAAAGTTGCTGGTGCTGCAGTCCCTCTCTTTCCATGTAATGGACTCTGCACCTTTCAGATAACTGATGGCTTGTGCCGAGCCGAGGTGGAGAGTCCCAAGCCATCAATTCTTTTCCAAAAAGGCAGTACAAGCCCTGCAGACGTATGTAGAACAGAAAGTGGGCCAGTACTTGAGCCTGTTGGTGTTTGCCAAAGTGCATGGCAGCGCCGACGTGTGGAGCTGTAACTATGGTTAGGGACAATACAGGTCCTTTATGGCCCACTGGGTGAATGTGGTTCCTGCACAGCCACACTAGCAAATTGGCCAGGTGACGCCGCTTCTGTCTCCACGTTCTCACACCGTTGGTCCTGTGGTAATTTCGCCTCTGCCTCCTTATCCTCCACTGTGTCCTTAGACTCCACTACAGGGACAATTCACAGTGCCCCTCTAGCATACCACATGTACCGGGCACGGCGGTGTCACGCTGTTCTGCACCTCGCTTGCTTTGGTGAACGGAGTCAAACAGGGTAGGAACTGCTCTGTGTCCTTCATCAAGAAATCGAATCCTTGCTTTCTCCACGACAACTCAAAATCGGAACCACGGTGACCGACAACGGGAAGAACATGGCACACGTGTTCAATCTGGTTGTCAAGCGGTTCCTGAAATCTTCCTCCCAGTAAAAATGGCCAGGAAACTTTGTATGCACTTCAGCCACTCGTACACCACAAAGCACACCCTCCGTGAGCTGCAGCAGCAGAACCGCATCCCCCAACATAGGCTGATATGCGAAGTTTCCACCCGTTGGAATTCCACCCTACATATGTTGGACTGACTTTATGAACAGAGAAAGGTCAAAAATGATTTCTTGATGATCCAAGCAGACAGGAGTACTTCCCTGTGTAACTTCGATGTCAGCCAGTGGCAGCTCATGCGTGACACCTTCCATTTGCTCAGGCCCTTTGAGAAGGTCACATTATTTGTCAGTCACCAGGACTATGGGATGAACAACATCATTTCACAGCTTTATGTCCTAGAACAGATGCTGGTAAATCTGGCTGGTCTGGGGACTGGAGACATGGAGCCTAGATCTCACGACCACATTAGCCCTGTGGGGGCTGAACTGGAGGAGGACATTGGAGCACAAGCAATGTGTAGCGAAATGGGTGGACAGGAGAGGAAGAGTAGCCAGAAGAGCTACAGGGCGATGAGGAAGATGAGACAGAGGACTCAGACACACCATGGCAGTATGCAGTGGAGATGGAGGCAGGGAGTCCTTCTGACTTTCCTGTGGCCTCATCCTTATTCAGCTGCTGCCAACTCCACACTCTGTCATTATGCCACTCTGTGATCTCCTCCTGATGCTGCTGTTACCTCCAGACTCTGTCATTGGGCAACTCCTCTTGCTGCTTTCACCTCACCATTATGTCATAGGGCCACTCTGTGGACTTCTCATGTTCCCATCATCCCCACTCCATGACTGGGCCATTATTTTGACTTTCGGCCTGGCTGACATAATCATTTATTTGACCCTTCTTTTGATCTGTCAGAAGGAAGGAAAAATGAGACGAACAACTGATCCTGTCTATGTAACAGCTGTAAGGCCTGCATGGCATGGTTCCTATTTTGCATCAGAATTGGCTTATGATTTGGTAGCCAAAAGCAGGAATGGGTACAATACACAGAAGACATGCAAATATTCTATTACCGTGTCATCTCTGTTTTGGATCTACTCCTGTTTTTTTTTGGGCTTTAGAAATACTGATGCATTACTGACCAAATGACCGAGTGAAGGCTCCACAGACCGGATCCGTTTTTTGGGGGTTATTGTTTTTATGGATCAGAGGAAGGGCAAAATAATCAGTGAAGTCAACACAAACTTACTGCTGACACCCTCTCCACTCTGTCATGGGGTGGGGGGCTGTACTTGTATAAGCGTTTAATAGAACAGGTTCTGTAGACATCTATGTGGAATCAGCTGCCGACAGTGTAAAAGGATTGCTCTTCTTTTTAGCGCTAACATCGACCATTAACGCTGAGTTCACACTTGAATTATTTGGTCAGTTTTTGCCCCGTAACTGCCCAAATAAGTGAAGTGTGCAGTGATTCTAAGAGCGACGCCTGCCATCTGCCTGTCATACTTACTTACAATATTGTTTCACTACCACAGCAGACTCCCTATGCATGTTACTGCAAGGCACAGTGTTCTACATCACTATAAAGGCTCTCTGCAGCCAGGAAATAGCCGTTCTTTAACACAATTCGCCACAAATAAATTCGGATCGAGACAAATTTTTTTTTAAAATTGGGCGAACCGTCTGAGTCAAATTTTTTTGAAATTCGCTCATCTCTAGAGATAAGGATCAGTCAGTTGGATTTTTAAAAGTTCAGTCCTTTTGTTCTCAGGGAAGATAAGGTGCTGCGAAAGTTGGCAGCGGCTTCATTTCCTTCTCCTTATGTAGAACACATGCACACTCGGCAATAGGTCAGCTGATAGCTTTCTAAGGCGTATGGGCACCTTTAGGTGAAACTTGCTTTAAGACCTCTTTACAATGCCAAATATTTGGGGAGATTATAGCAAATGAGCGTTTATACGAACGCTCATTAGCGATAATCAACCTGTTTAAAGGTGCCACCGATTACCCGATGGACAAGCAAAATACTCAGTCATCGTTGGTGTAGTCACCAAAATCGTTGCTTGCCGACAGCTAATCGTTCTGTCTAAATAGCACCCTGCTGCCGGCAAACAATGATTCTGTATGGCATTAGAAATTGCTCCTGATAATACTGTGGAGGAGATCACTGCATGTAAATGCCGCAATCTCTGTCACTGACCAGCAGGCAAATGTTTAGAAGGAACAATCGTCAACTCCATTGAACAAAGGGGCCTTTAGTTTTCTTTAATTTTCTTCAATTGGATTATCAAGAGATAGTCAGTAAAACTACCTGTCCCTATAATCCACTCTATTTCATATATCTCCAGATTTGAAACATCTCTCTACGAAGGTGTGAATTACATGAGATGCTCGCTTTAAGTGTACTGCACTGCATATTATGTATTACAGTATATAGCGCTTCATAGACGATGTTTGATCCAAGGGTGTTACTTTACTTGAGATAACGTGTTGCCTTCTGCAGTAAACTTTGTACAGTTCAGTTTGTACCTGTTAGAGAAACACCTTGTGCAGAAGACTTTTCTTGAGCCGGACCATTGTCCGGGCCACTTCAATGTTGTCGTCCCCCCACAGCTACTAAACACGTCGACATGTTTCCTTTAACTACAATATGGAAATTACAGAATATGTAAAAAGCAGAGAGATAGAGATTGTGTCTTTTCTGTAAGGTGACCCCTGTTACCCAGTAACTGCTTTACTTACGAGCTTATTAAAAACTAAAAAAAAAGTAGCTTTTCATACTTCACAGGCATTGATGTGAAAATGAGCCGCCCTGTGAGTAGTTTTCTTGATCATTTTTAGAACAATTGATTAACTAAAGAGCTCCTGTCATTAGATGACATTGACTGATAGCAATTTGTCACAAGCTCCGAAGGTCACCCCGATGGCAGACTGTGGCTTGTCTTTGATTGACCTTTACTGATTTCTCTGATGCCATTATCATGTGCTGCTTTTTGACTTACATAGTTGATATGACCCGATTGCAGAGACAGGGCATTATTCAATGTAACTGATGTTTTTTATCGTTATGGTCCTGGCTAGCTTCAGCATGGGTCAAAAATGAACAGGATGCAGAAGCAAGCCAGAATGTATGGCCAAGATGTGGGTGGAATGATATAGTCAAAGGGGGGCAGCAATATGTTCCAGTAATTTATCCTTAACATCTTGCACATGCTTGCAGTGTTTTACTATGACTGGAATTGATTTTACAACTTTCAAAAAGTTACCATGGTTCAAAATCTGCTTTGTCCCAGATAGGAAGTGGGACTACTTAGGTCTTCGTTAGTTTTGGACATCCCTTTTGTGTTATAAGGGGGTCACCTGATGTACTAGGGCATCCATAGATGACTGGTGGGGAACTGTTGAATTCCCCTGCAGTGCCTTCATAGGGGGAAGTATTACACAGCTCCTATTTAAATCAGTTGGTTGGCCATATAATGCACAGGCATGAGGTGTCTCAACATGCCATACCCCGCCAAGAACTGCTGTTCTTCAGTAGCTTCGGGGCTGGAGGTTGGTGCTGGAGCTACAAAGCTCCGTCTACTGTGTAGTGGATGGACCTGGTTACTATAGAGATGTCTCCATTGAAGTGAATGGGAGCAATGTGCAGTAACCAGCTTCATCCGCAAAACAATGGATAGAGCTTTGTAGTTCTGGTAGTTACTTCTACCGCCAGAGCTATTCTGGGGTGCTGGGTGTTGAACTCCTGCTGATCAGATATTGACATCCTATCTTGAGTATATATCAATAGTAAAATACTGGACTACCCCTTTAAGGAAAGCAAACTAGACTCATGTAACAACCTCTGTGGGCCACATCCGGCCCATGTGCACCAGACGCGGATGCCTTAAAAAGTGTATTAAATATTTCTTATCTCCTACTGGCATTATGGCAGGTTTCCTTAGTGTAAATGGTACATTTTTGGCCTTCAGCTAATGCATATTTGTTATCAGAGGCCTGTGATACGAGAAGATGGCTGTAGAAAAAGTCTGGCCTAAGTAGATATGTGTTGGTATTAGATGGCCTTGTGTGAAAGGTCTGTTTCCCCTTTTGCAAGGAAGAGATACAGTTTTTAAGTCTATATTCTGTAATGCGTCACAGTGTTTGATTTACAGCTGTTGTAAGCCCTATATCAGGGATGGTTGGCCTGTCTGGCTAAAGATCATTAACTATACGATGACGAGATGAAGCTGTCAAAAACAGGAACCAAGTAAAATACAGAACTAGATAAGCGACAAATTAAATAAAAAGGTTTGGGAATTGCAAACATGAAGTCCAATGTGGAACATCGTTACAATATTACCAAGTGTTGTTTTTCATAGACTGTGTTTATTTTCAAGCACAAATTGTATACAACCTATAATATTTGATCTTACCTTCCTGAAATTACTTTTTAAATAAAGTCAAAATCATGAAAATTTTCTTGCCCAATTTGTTAAATTTATATTCTAGTATCTAAAAGGAATACATTTGATAGTATAAATTGTGGTCTAGTTTCTTACAGATGAACTGTCAGGACTTGTCACCACAAAATCAGTACAATCTGAAGGCAGCATGTTATATCGCAAGAGTAGCTGATTAGATTGATATATAGTTTAATGGGGACAAATTCAGTATAACTTGTAATTTATACATTTACCATATTTTTTGGACTATAAGACACATCACATTATCAGATGCACCTAGGATTTGGAGAAATAAAATAAGAAAAAAAGAAATATTTTCCATCAGCCTCAGATCAGACCCCCAACCTTTATCAGCCGCAGATCAGCCCCCAATCAGACCTGCCAGCCTCCATCAGCCTCAGATAAAACCTTCAGCCTCCATTAGCCTCAGATCAGTCCCCTATCAGCCCCCCCCCAGCCCCCATCAGACTTAAATCAGATTCCTAATCAGCCTCAGATCACACCCCATCAGCCTTAGATCGGACTCCCTAGCCTCCATCAGCCTCAGATCAGCTCCCCATCAGACCCCCTAACCCCCATCAGCCCCAGATGGTGCTGCATATCCAAGACTCACTGCTTACCTCCTTGCTTCTTCCAGCCCACGCTGCACTGTTACCTGACTTTTCACAATGTCAGGTCATAGTGTGTGCCTACATTCACTATATCCTGACGCTTTGCGCCGGTCAGGACACAGTGCATAGCGGGACCCAGAAGAAGACCAGGGAAAGTGAGTACGTCCAGTGCAGTGCTGCCTTCACCTCCCTCACCTTCCATGGTAGTGGTCATTAAATTAGCATTTGGACTATAAGATGCACTGCCACTTTTGGGGGGAAAAAGCTCCTCATAGTCTGAAAAATACAGTAAATCTCTCCTCTGTCTGATTTTAGTTGCACAGGGGGGCCATCTTATCAGTGATTGATAGCATTCTCTGCGTAAGTGTGTATACAGAGATAGAATCACCTATATGGCTGGCACCTTTGATGAAGGTAAAGACATTCTCTAAGCTGGGAATTCAAAGTATTTTAATTATGTTTTACTGACCAATGCTATTATGAAGTTAAAGGATTGTCCCACTGTAGGGTATATGCTTTGTACTATAGAGGTTTAAGAAGTCCCCAAACTTTTACTCATGGGTGAAGAGTGATGGGGTAGAATAGTGAGAACTTTCCTCCAAAGCTAGAAGCTTCCCTGTCCTAGGCTAAGAATAGGGGTATAGATTTACTTGAGCCAGCACCAGGATGGTTGTAAGTTCACCAGCCTCACTCATTCACCAGATTATCCAGGTGTTCCAGAAACAATTACAATTTTTAAAGGTAGAACGTGTTTCCAGTCCTGCACAGCATCACATGTTTTATATATTTTTTTTACTGTTTTTGGCTTGAATAGACATTTTTGTTGTCTTTTAAGCTACAAAAGCCCACCATAGAGAAACAAAAGATGGTTGCACGGTCACTTTTTTTTTTCT
The DNA here is from genome assembly GCA_033119425.1 of Bufotes viridis. Lineage (NCBI taxonomy): Eukaryota > Metazoa > Chordata > Amphibia > Anura > Bufonidae > Bufotes > Bufotes viridis. The sequence goes on along the minus strand of CM065592.1, from coordinate 399,511,036 downwards.
CACTTGACTTGACAGACATCTGTGGCAGACGAGCAGATATAGCGTGTACTTTCTCGCCTTGGCTGCTACAACAGTGGGAAAGGCTCTGAAGCTTTCATTCAAAATTGACAGGTGATTGCTTCCATAAAATGAAAACGCTCAAATTTCCAGCAGGACTGTTTGATTACCTCGTGATTACATCCCTCTCCTGTGATAACAAGTCACCTGTTCCCAGGGAACAGTTGACAGTCCTCATGTTTATTACCCAATTGAATGTCAGTAGCAATTGCGGCTAAAGATAAACAAAAATGCAAGTACGTATTGACCTTGACTTTTTCTTCTTCTTCTTCTTTTTTTTTTTCCCTTCGAGATATTGTACTTGATGGTTCCATTGCTGTTAAGCTGATAAGAGTTATAAACAGTAGTTTAAGGAAAATGTTCTATTCCCAGAGGAAAATGCCATATAGCTGTGGGAAATGGCAAATGACTAATGCCCTTTGCCAAACTCACTTAGTTCACCTTCATTTCAGCTGTGGGAAAATTAAAGAACGTCTCCATTATGACTTAGATATCATAATCATGGAAATACACATAGAAATCTTATGAACTGTGAACCGACTGACTGGTTCAATGACCGGTACGGGATTTATGATGCGAAATATGTAACATTGAAGGTACATTAACAGGAAAGTGCATGCAAATGTATGCATCTAATATATTCATTTCTATATTTCTATATGTAACAATAATGTTTCAATATGACACCAACCTCTCCCTGATAATTGACTGCAGCATGATAATTAATGTATTGACAAATTTTATTACTGATAATCATATACTTAGAAAATAATCCAAAAATAAGCCGGAAGACAAGCCCTACCAGCTCCAAGTGTACATGCAGACCTCTTACAACTCTACCAGCTGCTCCCAGTAATATGGGAAGAAAGCCAGATGCTTGGTCCAGATCTTGTTGAAAATAGAAATCTTGAACCGTTTCCAAGTTGGACGCCCGACCCTGTAATTAAGGGTCTAACCTAAGTGGCCTAACTTATCTGTTTGATTGCAAACTATTGTCTTCTGTTATCAGCCATCTTAGACAAATATTCAGTTGTGGCTTTAGAGCTACCAACAGAATTTACCTCTGAGCTATGAACAAGGAAAGGAAAAGACAAGATTTTTTTAGGCTTTGAACACACACTCAAGGAATTTAATATGCTCCTGGAACCTGTGCAACAAGATTGTGCAGAGTGGTATTGCCAGGCCAAGCTACTTCAAAGAGAAGCATGGTGGCTTAGTGGTTAGCATCGATGCCTTTGGTCCTCGGCATGGAGTTTGGACATTCTCTCTGTGTTTGTGTGTTTTTTTTTTTGGGGTATTCTGATTTCCTCCCACACTCCAAAAATATACAAGTAGGCAAACTAGCTTCCTACAAACTTAACCCTAGTGTGCTTAGTGTGTTGGGGTCAAGCACCTATATGGTGGCCACTGACTCAAACATGTTTGTCATTGTCATTTGAGCTTTAGAGTTCTATATACAAGAATAAAATACATTCAAAATCAGTACATATTATTAAATGATAGATGGTTCATTGTCCAAATTTGACTTGACAATGTGGGAACCATCATACTCCTCTCACCCACTCCAGTTGTCTATTCTCAGTGGTCTTACACATGTTTTAGTCCATCATGAGGCCAGCTATAGTCATCACTGTAGATGATCACCAGCATCAGGACTGTTATCCACTTTTACGGTTCTAGTAAAAACATTGGCAGTATCTAAATGACTTCGCCGCGGAGTGATGTGCTCTATTTGTGGGTCGTTGTGAACTCTTGGCATTTGTTGTGCCTCCCTTTAGTGCTTCCCTAATTTACCAATTAGGCCAACTGAATAAACAACTACACGTCTGTGAAGTTTGCTATAAGTGCTAGTTTGTTAGAGTTCGATTTATCAACATGCTACAGAAAAGAGTCTGCCTCTCTTGCGCTGAACATGATGTCAGCATTTTCCTATTGCATCAGTATTTGCATGGTATACAAGGCAGATATTGTTTACTTTTCCTCTACTTGGCACAAATTGGAGCATGATAGGTCTTAAACTAACCTCAGGGGTTTTCTGTTTAACCCTGAGACCCGGTGGCTGCGACAAGCTAAAGAAAATATACATACCAGTCCACTCCTCTAATTGTGTGTATTGCAGTCATATACAACCAGTGTGATTTAAAGAGTCATTTAAGATCAGGCATGAGATCGAATCACCTGAGGGATTTTGAAGAATAATTTTGGGCTAATTTTTTTAAGTGTCAAGAAGTCTTTAAAGGGATTGTCTCACTTCAAATGGCATTTATCATGTAGAGAAAGTTAATATAAGGCACTTACTAATGTATTGTGATTTTCCATATTGTCTCTTTTGCTGGCTTGTTTCCATGGTTATGACCACCCTGCAATCCAGCAGCGGTGGACGTGGTGGTACTCTATAGGAAAAAGCGCTAGCCTATGTGCACTCCCATAGTCCCAGCCACAAGTGAGGCTGGCACATTTTCCTAGTGTCTAAGCACGTCCACTTCTGCTAGATTGTAGGGTGGTCGTAATCCCTGGATACGTGCAGTAAATAATGCAATAAACAAAATGAATCAAGGCAACAAAGGAGACAGTATGGGCAATCACAATAACTTAGTGTTAACTTTGTCTACAATATAAATGCCATTTGCTGAAGTGAGACAACCTCTTTAAATGGATCCAACTTTCATTATCTGGCATTAGGAAAGAGGATTTGTCCACCCCATCCCTCGAAAAGCATCCCTCTAGTATATCAGCTGGGTCTGGTATTGTACCTCATACATCTACTTTTTCTTAAAAGTAGTGAAGCATATGGGTTGTGTTTGGTATTGCAGCTCAGCTTCATTCAAGTGAAGGGAGCTGATCTGCAATACCGGACACAGCCTATGAACACAAGTGGCATTGTTTCAAGAAAAAAATCCTATTTAAAAAAAATAAGGGCCAAAGAACCTATTTGTTGGTACAAAAAAAGTGAAATTGTAATATTTATCACAATTTCACATAGACATCCCAATATAAAGGACTGACTCTAATGCCAACTATGAGCATTAATTTTTAACCTATTGAATTATCTACATGTAGATTCTTTATTGTTTCTTATATATTATTATCATTAAAATACTAAGACCAAAATTGTGTCTTCACGCAGAGTATAATCGTCCAGTTGTATTTTTTTCCAGCATTTTTTTTAGGGTGGGCATCATAGAAAGAGGATGTTGAAATGTTTGCTGGAACGTGTTCTTACTCATACTATTTCAGAAGGTCAAATGAGGGTCTCATGATACTTAGATGCCTGTTGAGTAACATCAAATGTGTCTTCACGTTGTAGGTTGGAGAACTTAAGAATTGTTCTTAACTAACTAAACCTGGACAGAGTTTGAGTTTTTGGATTAAGTAAAGATTATGTCTCCCTGCAATAAACTATGTACAGCAAACAATACATTAAGAATTGTTAAGAAATCTAGTGAAAAAATAAAATAAATAGTCCAGGGGGACATGATCTTTGCTTCATCTGAGTTTTTTTTGTTGTTGATGCCTTATGTCTAGAAACTGGCCCGACAGCTTTGAGAAATCCTTCAATCGTCTTAAAATTAAATATATCTTCGCATATTCTGAGAAACACGTCAGGGAGATGGAACGTAGACAATGTGAAAGTTTTATCATCATTGTAGACCGATAGGCAGCCAGTGTCTGCTCCTCTAACTGTAACTGAGAAAGTATGGGCCGAACGCTTCTTTTATTAACATTATAACTGGAGTCATGTGGAGAGCTGCAAAGCCGTTTGAACTAATTTTAGCTTACAAGAAGATGAAGATAAGCTTCCCACTATGGTTATACCATATGCTCTCCTGGTGATAATATTCAAGTGTAAAATACTCAACAGAGATACATTGTTTGAGGAGCTAAAGGCAAGAGATGGAAATTTTTTCCACACAGTGAGATTATTGAAAGTAATATAGTGGCCCAAGTCTCAGATAACATTAAATTAGCAATAAATTAAATTAGCCAGATATATTTTGACCCTGATGCTTCTTACGAGATCTAACATAATTTGTTTTGCTACATTGCTGATTGCATTAAATACATTTATCGCAGACACATAAGGAAATCAATTTTTATAACAATTGATTGCTTTTCAAGAAAACAAAAAGTTCAGTCTCTTATGTTGGAGGCCATGTTTGCCGAGTAGAGAATTACGTCCAACTGAGTTAAACTCCATTCCTTTAAAAGTCTCTTTAAGCAAGTCAGATCGAATATGTTTCTATATTCGTAGAATTTAGCTTCTTTGGTTACAGCTAAGAGTGTACAACCTCTTTATTTGTCCCCGAGACAACTTCTCCAGGAGGAGGTTTTGTTAGTTCTTGCTAAACTGAGAAAAAAAGAAAGGTCCACTGGTGATAGAAAGTGTATTTGCAGATGAAACACAAGGGACTTTGCAGGAGCCTGGTGGAAGCTTTGTGTTAACAACTGTCCAAATGCTTGACCTGTGAGTGACCTTGGCCAAACAAACCTGCAAATCGAAAGAGTCCTCTTTTGACACAGATACCTGGTAGTGTGGGAGGGAGGTAAAAAAAAACATAGGGTGCCTAAAGTGATGCAGGATAATGGTGGTGGTACTGACCCAGAAACCTGAGGTTAACACTGTCATCACAATGGTGTAAAGGAGAGCTGACCAAATGTTATTCCTTGTTGCGGAGTGGTGGATCTTCTTTAGTCATTTCCTAGATAGGGATAGGCAAAGGTGTTTTTTACAAAGACAATCTAGACCAGTGTGTTCATTGTAAAGTGAAACTTAATCCTAGCTACAGCTTAACAATATGAGCAAATAGACCGTTTCCAAGATGAAATATGTGATACATGCTAAGCTTAAAGACCTGGCAACGCGAGATGGCAAAGCTTGCTTATCCCCCACTCTTTGTTTTTATAGGGTTTGCACAGGAACAAATACCTCCAGTAAATACAAGCAAAATAGCTTTGCTGGTCCATATCATGGCAGCACACATGCTCACAAGTCAGCTTTGGCAGGAAGTTACTAAGGTCTGTTCCGTACCATTTCCATTGCATCTTTATCTCTCCTGCTCATTGTTTGTTGCTGAGTACTTTAAACCTCAACTTCCCAACTAAAAGCTTCCTGTTGCCTGCTTTTAAATTTAGGTCTTTCAAGCACAATTTTGCTGTTGTTCTGTAGCTCATTTTAATCACAAGTGGTCTGCAATGTAAGTGAGGCCTAAAGGACATCATCCCCATGGTTAAGCGTGAACTTTCTCCTGAGGTTGTGAACGTGAAGGATGAAATGTACGATATGACCCTTTTTTCTGTGTGTTAATTTTTTTCATCTCAGGGCTGGCTCCATCCATGTATGTGTGGACCCTTTGGCAACATAGTCATAGTAGACTCCCTGTCTGCTCCATATCCAAACTAATAAGCATGGATCATGCTTATCCAGTTCAACATAGGACCCTCAAGCCTAATGAGTCCTGTCTTCTGCCCAAGTTAAATGCCAACCCTAGTATGTGTTGTATCCAAGCATTAAAGGGAAATCAATCACTGAAGGTTAAAGGGGTTTTCCGGCGTAAAGAAAATGGGCTGTGTCTAGTATTTCAACTCAGCCCCACTTACCAAAATAAGCCTGAACTGTAATACAAGATAGAGCTCAAGAAAAAGATTGTGGCTGATTCTGAAAAAAAAAAAAAAAAAAAATACACCTTTTTTCTAGTCATGGAAACCCCTTTAAGTGTATATATTCTTCCATCTGGGGAAAATTAGCTTCTTCCTCACAGTTTTTTTTTTGCCTTCCTCTGGATCAACTTGTAGGAAACAGGGCGAACTGAATGGACAAATGTCTTTTTTCGGTCTTATATACTATGTTACTACGTTACTATGTTAGGGTTTCACCATTTTGTATTCCACTTAACATATAATTTATTCCCTTTCTTTGTAGAACGTACTTTTAATTTTAAGAACTGGCAAATTTTGAGTGGACATTGATCGACTTAGTAAACCTTTTCCATGTGGTGACCCCCAAAGTTTATGGGCCATTGTTTTCCCCAAGAGTCACGGTGCTTCAATTCCATGACCTTAAAGGGGAGCTCTCCATAAAGGAGTCCTAATCATACAGATTGTACAGATTGTCATAAGGTATTCCCATACTAAATGACTCACGCTTTGGTCATTGAACCTGTGTGGTTCAGTTGTTCATATACAGCTATGTGACAAAGTGAGAAAGCAATTTTCCTCATCTATTTTGCATGCAAATAAATTAAAATGTACTTTAAATTTGAGGTGAGAGCCTCAGCACCTGGTCACTGGTAATTTTCATAAAGGCAATCTCTACGTCGTAACTCCCGGAAGCCACAATCAAATGAACCATGATAATATATATATTTAAATAACATTAATACATAAGGATTTTAGTCTATGGAAAAATTGTATTTTAGATTTTTTTTAAATCCCAAAACAGTCTAGAAAAAGCAAAGATTTTTTTGTTTGTTTGACACTGTATGCTGGAAGTACATAAATGAACATATATAGAATGTGATGCCACAAGGTTAAGGGCCTTATGTATAAAATATTGTATCTGTAAGTACTGGAGGTGTGGCTGACAGCAGCCAATCAGATTTCATACTATATAATTTCAAAACAGATGTAAAATTTAAAGCAATGATCATATCGGTTGCTATGATCCATATCTCCAACACATGTCTGACTCTGCATTAGTTTTACATGAGGCTCATGTGTAGGCTTTGACTAGGCTTAAAATTGGGTTTCCTTTGCCCCCTACTGTATTGTAACAGGAAATATTATTAAAGAGTAAGGGGGAAAATCAACCTCCCTGCACCAGAAAAGTGGTGTCAAAAAGTTGCAAAATTGCATACGCACCATTTGCACAAAATGTGAACTTTTTGTATATTTATGCCACAATTGCCTCTTATTGAGATTGGCATGCCCTCTGGTGACTCGACAGATTTACGATTATAGCTCAAACCTGTGCCAGCTCTTCATAAATTACGTGTATCCCTGTATATCTCAATGTCTCCCTACAAAAAGAAAAAAAATCCACAATTTAAAGTCTACTGTAGACTTCTGCAAATCAAAACTAATTATGTTGTATTGGTATATGGAAAGTTGAATGAATGACAGATCTTTATGATTTTGCAGAGATGTGAGGATAAGGATAAGTCATAACATGAATAGGTACTTTTGTTTATTAGGAGTCTTCCTATGGTCCTATCCTATCAGTTTAGGATCTATAAAGGTGACCATATTGGTTGTTGCTCAACTTTTTGAAACATGGACAGACCCAAGAAATAACTGAAAATATATTTTTTACCAAGTTAGTCGTAGACTATTATGGATGATTCATGTTCATTATTACATCATAAAGAATATAGGAAATATCTTAAAGTGATGTTATAATGTATCAAAAGTGCTGCATGTCTTCTGTGTAGAAGTAGACCTAACCCTAAAGAGATATTTCAGACATGGATCAATTTCTTGTTACTGGGAGTCTGTGTGTCTGTTTCCTTTAATTAAAATAACTTGGCCTCTGTCATTCTAAAAGGGCCTCTTTATAAGGAAAACATTTTTGTAAACAGGTAGAGACCTATGTGACCTATTGTGTTAAGTTTACCCGATCTAGAGTCAACATCTGAGAGGAAGGGAATTCACTAGCAGATACTGTTAGAATGAACCCAATCACCGCAAATATGTCAGCTGTTTTCTTAGCTATTGTTCCTTATCAGTCACTGATTAAATGTTAAATGTGGAGAACACACAAAAAACAAATTTTGTGATGTGCTTCCCCTGCAGTGTTTACATTTTCAAGTAGGTTGCATGCGCTTTTGACCACAGAGTAGAAAGAAGAACATGCAGATTCATTTCACTGGTTGGCTCATTCACAAGAATAAAATAATAAGTTAATTCTACAGAATTCAAAATGTTTGTGGATCCCAAACTATGGTGTGATAATTTATGAACCACCATAATATGATTTAGCTATATGAAGCTTTTGGGTAGTATTTGGTGTATTGATCAAAATGAGGTGTCTATGGGAACAAGAAGTTTTGATGGCCTATAGTAGTTTCCTTAAACCATTTACCTCATCCTGGAATTTTTCTTTGTAGTTTTGGAGATATACATTTTTAGTCTACAGGTCAAATTTATCCTAAAGACATTTATTGCATCATTGACCTTTGGAAGTTACATTTGAGATGGGCATTGCATTATTATTTTTTTTTAAACAGCTCTGTGAATTTTGAAAATTTAATGCAATCTTAGATGGCTATACCCAGTCAAACTAATCTATGTCAGTCAGTATAGGGAACATATCTATGACCATGTAATCTCTAGTAGGGAAGAATGCCTTCTTCATGTTACCTAGCAATGCTGTTGTGGTTTTTGTTTGTTGAGAATGACTCCATTGATTGACAAAAAGCAAGTTACACAAAGAATTCTCAAGGAAGTTCCATATGGTAGTAAACTGGTTGCTACTCCTTTGTCAAGACAAGTTTTCCAAGATCTACTTGCATTGCATATTTACTTGATTTCCCAGTCCAATGATCTAGTTTGATCCATGGTTTGATCCAAAAGATGAAGGATTAAATGATTGAATAAATTCTGGGGGAGTTAGCACCTCAGTTGTCATTTCATTTTCAAGTCCACTTCTGTCTGGGAGATTGGTAAAAATGTGATTACAAACATCATCCAAAATAGGCATAGAGTCATGGGGTCAACTATAGTGAATCCAACCCCAAAACTTGAGGGTGCTAGTTTTCTGCTAAGGCTTCTTTCACACTAGCATTTTTGCTGCATCCGGCAGGGTTCAGCAAAAACGCTTCCGTTAGAACAGATACGGTTGTATTATCTTTAACATACCCAAGACGGATCCGTCATGAACTCCATTAAAAGTCAATGGGGACAGATCCGTTTTCTATTGTGTCAGAGAAAATGGATCTGTCTTGCTCAGCATCCTACAGTATGGGAACGGAATGCATTTTGGAGCATTCCGTTCAGTTCAGTTACGCTTTGTCCCCATTGACAATTAATGGGGACAAAACGGAAGTGTTTTTTCTGGTATTGAGACCCTATGATGGATCTCAATACCGTAAAATATTAACGTTAGGGTGAAAGTAGCCTTAGACAGCTATATGTGTTATATTTCCCATAATATCTGCCTTATGTCACTATTATCCACTCATTGATAGCTGTTTAAGTAATAGTAGCTGTTATTATTACCAGTTTAGTTTATTGCCAAGAAGATGTACAGTGGGGGGCAATCCTCACTTAACTGTGGGGCTTTAGTTATGCACCTGCTTATAGTCATATGATGAAACCATCATTGAAAAGGAATGAGAACCCGAAAGCCACTTTAAAGGGGTTGGCCACTTTCTGACTACTGTTGCATTTGTAAGATAGCTATATGACATTTACTAATATATACAGTGTTGATGTTCTGCACCGTAAGGTATGCCCCCTTGTTTGTCAAGTCTTTTGTACAGTCCACATAGAGGTTTTGTCCATAAAATAGCTGTTGACGGAAGGTCATTGGGTTTTTGGAGCTGATTTTGAGGAAGAAATGCTCCAAAATCAATGCCAAGAAACTCTGCGTGGCCCTTATTCTCCAAAGTGTAGCTCAAACCCTAAACTGAAGGCAATGTGCACAAAATGTATAGAGTGCAAATCTCCTCTATGACTGTCAATTGAAAGCTTTTATATTTATCTCACTATTGATAGAATTTTAGTAATAATTAAAGAAAATTCTGTAAAAACAGTGTGGAAGCCTGGGACACCATCCAGGTCCCGGATAAACAAGCAATACGTTTCAATGGAGCCCAGTTTAAATGTTGATATTAATATACCAGTCACACTAAAGCAAAAAAAAAAAAATCATATTTAAATAGAGTGCTGACGAGCCAGTGCCAAATGAATATTTCAAGGGGTTGTCCAGGCTTTTACTATGAGCTGATCGACAAGGGTGCCGGGTGTCAGAACTCCGCCAATCTGATATTGAAAGCCTGGACAACCCCTTTAACCCATGCGCTCTGGCAGCTCTTGTCTACTCCTAGCTTCATGTATCTGTGATAAATAAAAGTAGATTTTTTATCGGAACAGTTGAAGATATCACTTCTGAGTATACATAATATGCTCACATTAAAGTGTAAGTTAACATCTGGCGAGCATTCCAGAATATTTAAATATTTAAATTGCTCATTTTACAATTCCATAATACAGTGGTTTTGATGGAAGAGCTCCTCTAGAAGAGTCCCAATAATAAGCAGAAGTCAGATTCTATGCCATTGCCCTACTGGGAAATCCAGATGTCTTGCCATTGACCTACACATCTGTTAGCAAAATACAGTCTGCGGTTTACAGCAGTCTGTAGTCAGCTTTTTAGACATGGTATGTACTGAAGGAATTCTCTAAAATATTGTTATTGATGGAACATCTTCCCTAGGAATGCGCCCATAATTATTCGAGGCTGCAGGGAAATTCAGAACCCTTTGGTCATCAGAATACAGGCTGCTGTTTGCAGTAATATCTCATCAGTTATTAGACAAGTTATTTCTATGGAAGGATTAAACTTTGATGTATTTCTGATTTTTTGAGAAAATTGCTTAAAGGAAATCTGTCACCAGGAAATTCACAGATAAGCCAGGCACAATGCCTTGTAGGGCTAGTTCAGCTGGATGTAATGATACCTTTCACTTAGTGATCCATTCCTTTATTCTGGAGAAAAAAAAGGACGTTTAATACATATGCAAATGAACAGTTAAGTGCACGGAGGGTGGGCCCAAGCCACTCTGTGCACCCTTGTTCCTCCCCTCATTCTCCTTCTTGAATGACAAGGACAGGCAAGAAGACTATGCAGGAACCTGGCCCTATCAGTCAAGTAGGAGAAGGAGGGGCTGTCAGAGGGAGCAGGCAGAGAAGGGTGCACGGAGTGGCTTTGGCCCTTTCCCTGTGCACTTAGCTGCTCATTTGCATATGGATTAAAAGTACTTTTTCTCCAAAATGAAGCAGTGGATCACTAAGTGAAAGGAATCATCAGCTGAGCTAGCCCTACACGGCTTTGTGCTAGGTATAAGTGAATTTCCTGGTGACAGGTTCCCTATTATAGTTCTACAGTAGATGCCATAGCTCCAATTATATGCATGCAAGTTTTTGGGGGAATTGAGACCTATAGCCATTCCCCAGGTTTAAAATGATAACTGCAGTTTTGGTTGGACTTTTTGGTAATTTTTATGCAGTTTTTTCAGCTAACACCAGAAGTGGGTTCAAAAGGAACGGGGAATATGAAGCGTTGGCAACATGGTGGCTCAGCGGTTAGCACTGGTGCCTTGCACCCTGGGGTCCTGGGTTTGAATCCAACCAAAGACATCTGCATGGAGTTTGTATGTTCTCCATGTACTTGTGTGGGTTTCCACTAGGTACTCTGGTTTCCTCCCACATACTGATAGGGAGCTTAGATTGTGTGAGCCCTGTTGGGGACAGTGTGATGCTAATGTTTGCATAGTGCTGTGGAATATGTCAGCGCTATATAAATAAGTATAATAATAAATAAAGTTGACTTATTATTCTATTTCCATCCTGCTGCATTCACCTTGACTCAAAAAACTGCACATGTGTTTGCAGTCTAAAGCAGGCTGCTGTGTATGCTAGTCTCTGGCCAATTTTGGGACTCAGGACTACAGATCATCTAAAAAACAAACACCACAGCCTTTCATCTGCATTATTGGCACATTCCAACAGCTAAGGGGTGCAATTCTTAAAAGTAGTCAATTGCTAAAATATTTGGAAGATTCAGCAAGAGTAATAACATGCAAGGATACAGTTCATATTCTCGATTGCTATTATTTTAGTTTCCATTGGCGTATTACGTTTTGCTGATAGTGACCATGGTCATCATCTTAGCTGTAATACAGCAGCGAGCATTGCACTGATCAGCGTGCCGGAGGAATGCATCAAGCAGGTGGCATAACATGAGAAATAAATAATCACGTATGCATTGTTTAATGTGCGCTCCCTCCACTCAAATCATGTGCTGTTACTTTAGTCCATTATGCTCGGCTGTGACAATTAAGCCACGGTTTATGTAGCCGTATGTGCTTTATTGTGCCTCTGCAGCTGTGCACGTCCCAAATCAAGGGGGCCCCCCAACAAAGTGGCCTGATTTTTTATTTATTTTTTCATGGTGAAAATGACTGTGGGCCACTTAACTCTTTAGCACATTACTCTTTACAAGTTTTAAGCTCTTTTTACAATGCCGTATAAAAATGCCCTCAGTATGTTAATGGTCCTCTGAGGGATTGCTGCTGCCTGGGACTGGGCTTAAAAGTCTTAAATGTCCTACTTACTCTCTCTTCTTAAATTCACAGCTTAGACTGTCTCTCCTTCATATTGTTCAGATCTTATTATTTATATAATGTCTCAAGGGAAAAACTATTCCTGTTCAGTAGTAAGGACGATGTGAAGATTAAAATAAATAATAATAATGGAATTTAGTCTTATTCTGGAATCTATGATCTATCTATCTATCTATCTATCTATCTATCTATCTATCTCATATCTATCTATCTATCTATCTATCTATCTATCTATCTATCTATGTCCTATCTGTCTATCTATCTATCTATCTATCTATCTATCTATCTCTCTATCTCATATCTATCTTCTATTATCTATCTATCTATCTATCTATCTATCTATCTATCTATCTATCTATCTATCTATCTATCTATCTATCTATCTATCTATCTCATATCTATCTATCCATCTATCTATCTATTTCATATCTCTTCTATCTAATTCAAATCAGCTGTAGTAGCAGGACTAAATACATATTAGCATTACCAATGCAAGTGGAAAATACTGTAAGTGAGTAGGGATTGGGGGTGGGGATGGTGACACATCCAGTGTGGGGGTATAGGAATCCATAGTATATCAGGCTCCTCTCAGTCTATGGCTGGCTGTGACATTGTGCTGCTGTGCTTTCCTCTTTCCCCAGCAGTACGGATAGTTTCTCTTCCTCCTCCATGGAGGTGAAGTCTGGGAAGAGATCAGACAGTCTCCAGAAGTGGGTGTCCCTCACTGCTGAGTATTGGGGCACTGCAGCAGGAAGTGAGCCTCATCCTCCATGGCCTCCTGGTCACACTGTTGGCAAAGTCTCCTCTCCCTGGGATCGTACCTTTGTTGGTGCCACTCATATTCAATGTGCAGGCTGTAGGTGCTCAGTCTCTACTGGCTCAGGATTTGTCGGTCTCTGGGGTCAGGGTAGTAACTATAGGGGAAGCAGGGGAATCGGCTGCTTTGGGGCCCTGACCCAGAAGGGGCCCATCCAAGAGGAGGATAAGTACTAAAAGGGCCCCTCAACAGTATTACAAAATGAAATTATATACAGTGGCAGTATAGACAGTGTAGAAATGGAACAGCTGCCGGGCCTGGTCTGAGAGAGCGATCTTTACTAGCCACAGAAAAGGGGGTGGCATGAAAGGAAGGGGTTGTGAAAAAATTACTGGGGGGGGGCCCCCATTCAAAAATTTGCTGTGGGGCCCAGTCATTTCTAGTTACGCCACTGTCTGGGGTTGTAGTGTTTCTCTAGAAATGGGGCCAGTTTGTACTCCCTATGAAGACTTTGGTAGATTGTCAACTTCTGTGATGTTGTTATGTCGTTCCTCCCGATGCCGATATATTCCTCTTTGCTCTTACATATTGTTTTCTGGAGTTCCCTCTTTGTCTGGCTGTACTGGTTGGTGACTTGGGCAGGCTGGATTTGGGTGACTTGTTGGGTGCTTCTTGGTGCAGTAAGGCTTTATGATGGTAGGTGCTGGGACTGCTGTTATGTAGATGGGCGCTGAATGATAGCACCCGCTTCTGGACAGCAAGGTATAATGGGAATCTGCCCAGATCTGCTCGACAGGCGATGTTAGAGGTGCTCCAATTGACCTGGAGGAGGTGTTTGCAGAATTCTAGATGGAATATTTCTGTTGGCCCAGAGTTCCACTTTGACCAGTCTGGGCTTGTGTCTTGGCCCCAGACTTTGCTGCCATACAGGAGGTTTGGGGCGATGATACTATTAAATATTTTAAACCAGGTGCTTTGAGGAGATACAGCGGTCTTCTGATGGCAAAGAAGGTTTTGCACTCCTTGTCTTTCAGTGTTTCTATGGCTTTCTAAAAGCTCCCTGACGGGCCAATTTCTAGTCCAGTAGGTGTACCTGTTGGTTTCTGATAGTGGACAGCTGTTTAGCAGGAAGAGACTATGTCCAGCTGCATTCTGGTTTGTCTTCTGGAACACCATGATGTTTGCTTTGGATTGATGGGCAGTGCCCATGTGGTGCTGAATTTCTTCAGAATTTCCGGGTTTTCTTGGAGACCTTTCTTAGTATCTATCTATCGATCTATCTATCTATCTACTATACTTACTTATATCTATCTTTCTTTCTTTCTTTCTTTCTGTTTTATTTTGAACTTGAGTGCTTGTGCTCCTTATGCAACCCCTTTGTTATTCTGTGGCTTAAATAATCTTGTTAGGATACATAATTCTTAGAACTGATAAGATAAAAGGCTGAACACATTGTCATGACCTGGAAATTTTAGCAAGAACTTTGTACCTCCCTCCTCTAAATACTGATGGACTGTGGGAAGGAAGGTTGCAGAAAGAGGGGAGGGGAGTCTTGACCTGCATGAGAAGGACCCCCGCTGACATGGCCAGTTTGACCCATTGAATGGCCTGAATTCTATAAATGCTGCTTTATCCTTTCTTGAAAGGAACAAGATAGCATGGCCTAAATGCCTGGGTGTGCTTAAATAGGCAACTATGGGACGTTTGATTTGAGGCTGTTTGAAATCTGAGCTCCCTGAGCAACTCTAGGTCACCTGCATTACTCCATGGGGATAGGCTGGGGTCTCCTTAGAAATTGCCCATCAAGAACTTGCAGTAGGGATTCCTTTGTTTGCCAGTTGGCCCCTTGCTCTATATCACAGCCTATAATTTTTTTTTCCTCTTTAGCAATTCTTAAACATTATTTGAAAGAGCAAATGGCGCTGCTGAAAGGTTTGACAGCTTGACACACTGAGGATAGCTGTGATAGCTTGGGAGCTAAAATGAGGAACCCTGGCCCTTCTCCTGCTTGTTAGGGGCTCTGAGTTTTTTTTTTAAAATAGTGTCTAGTTACTGTGCAGAGTTCTTGTGCTCCGAGCAATTTGACAGGCAATGAGTCTGCTTCAGTGATCCTAAATCCTTTTAGACTAATTTGTGAGAGCTGAAAAAAAAAAAAAAGAAACAGCTAGCACCTTTATAGAAGCTGCGTTAAAAAACAAAAAAAAAAGCAAAAATGAAAATCAGGGATGGCCAATTAAAGTGCTATTTCAAACAATCATATCAAGGCAAATGACTTTTAAATCCACGGATCACGCTAGAGACTGCAGACACGAGATAGGAGTACACCCAACTCATCAGGGATTCAGACGACGGTGATGCCAGCCGGATCTGTGCATTGTAATGTTGCATATGGGCAGTGCAAATGCAAAAAAGATGAGCCTAGTCTGGCCAGAATTGCCACAGGCCATTTTTAAGAGCCTCTGGCCTCTCAGTCACTGGCCTGCTAAGTTAATTGCCACGCGGACTTCATGACACATGGGCAGATAATATGACATTTTCAGTTTCTGTCACTACCAAACGCCACAACGTGGCTAGCACTAGTTGCTAAGAAGCTGTCAGAAGCCATTAGCAGCTGGCCAAAGTTGCCCTGTGGCACTTCCTCATGGCATCAGCAAATCGAGTAGAAATCCCCCAGTGGAGCCTACTGTTATACTAATGAGGCTCTACGCCTGTTTACGGACTAGCATCATTTTTGTGATTATTTCCACCTTTTCAGCTTGCCTTCATTTGGCAGCAGGGGGAAGTCAAAGTCAGGAATGAGGCCTCTGACAATTTTTCTCTCTCTCTCTTGCCCTCTCGCCTTGGAAGCTGCAACCATGTGGATGTTATATCACTTCACCTCCAGGTTACATTACGGATAACAGCTTACAACCGTCCATTACACCAGAGCATGCTTCACTCTAGAGGTGCAAAGTCTCCATGTATCTACGGTGGGGGTTGGGTTAGGGCACGCTTGAATCTGCAATCTCCGAATCTCCAATTATCAAAACATTTCCTGACAAAATGTTCCGTTTGCTTTTTCTTTTTTTCTTTTTTCCTCTGTTTCTCTAAGTCGCATCGGACAAGAGCGAGGTTTATTGTTTTAGGCTTTTCCGAGCGCGCCTCGGTATTGACACTGGATTCAACGCATTTGCTTCCAATGAAAATCTTGTCTTAGATTACAGCTCAAGCAGAGTCATTTTCCTCCCAGATGGGAGCGAAGTAGCTGTATTTGCCTAAAAACAGTAGGAAGAACAAACTATGCATTAGACCCGGGCTGTTTTTTGGCTTGACCTAATGATGTAACAGAAACCTTTTATTTTGGGATAGGTCATTGCCAGAGATGGAAGGAGGGGATCTGGCTGCTGCTTGAAAGGTTTTCTTCATTGTATTTACATAAGTCTTCACTTACCAAAAATTCTGCGCTTAATGCTTCTGCTTTCATAAAGCAGAAATAAACAGGAAAGCTTCTGGTGAGTGTTACACTCGGAATGCAGAAAGGTTTTCCTCTCCTAATGGAGTATATAATTCAGGTGCCCTTAAGGCATGCTTTCAGGAATTCTTTTGCCTGAGGTAATGGGAAGCTAAGGCTGTTTTAAGGCCTTGATTATCTATTGATGCACAAAGCTTAATAAAAAGTCATGACGTACGGATTGTCCCGGAGATTTCCATAAATAATCAATTGCCTTTTTCTTATACTATTGCAACATTGAGAGCAGGAGCGTTATGCCTTGCCATTCTAATAATTGTAAAATGAACATGGTGCCGGACCCAACATGAAGGAGGAGGAGACATCTAAAAATATACAAAAATGTTGCGCTCTTTAATCAACAAATATCTATGTCTTTTTCCAATGGCTCCTCTTTAGCATATAAAGTAGATTGGCTCATTGAAATGTTAAATGCAGATGATTTGCTTCTACGGATCTTTGCCTCTTTGATGCCATTTTAGATTTTCATGGTTTTTGCAAAGAAAGAAGAGGAAAATCCCATCACGAACAGAATCAGGTTTCACCTTGTGGTTTCGCTAGGATGGCCGCAAAAGCGTCGCAAATTGACTGTAGATTTGGGGGTTTTCTCACATCATGGATTCCTAGAACTCCAGTTCGTAGAAACATGTGCCCACTAGCCCGGCGTTCATTTACATATCATTTGCAGTTTTTTTTTTTACACTTGAGATTTTTGGGCACTAAACACACCTCTGTTTATAATAGTGGATAATTAATGGAGATGTAATGAATGTGCAATGTGCATAGATTACTGGAGTCCTTAGCGGAATACTGATCTTAGAATAGGACCATGAAGAGAGCGTCACCTACTAAAGAAGTAAAAGAATGGAGCTTGTTTGGCGGCACAATATTTCCTACGATGTGGCCATGTGGTGCCACCTAGAAATTCTCCCCTAGAAATAATAGTCATATGGAAGGAAAATCTATGAATAAAACACATGTATGTTTCATTTATCAGGTACAGTATAGCTGCAAAGTCTTACATGTCCAACAGCTGTCAGCCAAATGCTTATTCAGCTGACAGTTATTCCTCCTGATCCCCCCATAGACTTGTATTTAGCTGAGCCTACATGTGTTTTTAAAGGGGTTTTCCCATCTCAGACAATGCGGGCATATCATTAGGATATGCCCCCATTGTCCCATAGGTGCGGGTCCCTCCTCCTGAACTCTGCACCTACACCGAGAATGGAGCCCTGAAAGTTGTGGAGGGTGCACTGCGCATGTGCAGATGCCCTTCATTCATTTGTATGGGGCCGCCTAAAATAGCCGATCACTGGCATGGCTATTTCCAGCAGCCCCACAGAAATGAATGGGAGCAGTGGCCACGCAAGTTAAGTGGGCTCCCATTTAGTATTACGTGGAGTGCGCTTGGAGGTGGCCGGACCCAGGGAAACTCCGGGTCCTCCAGCCCCCACCTTCCCACACTGTTCTCAGTGTAGATGCCCACACCTATCAGATAATGGGGGAATATCCTAGCAATATGTCCCCATTGTTTCAGATGGGAATACTTCTTTAATGAGGAGTAAGAAGTTGCCATACACCTATGAAAGCAGAAGGATAGGGCTTGTTGACATGCTACATGACCAGCCCTTCCTTCCCCTGACATTTGCCATCAGGGAAGAGTCAGGATGTCCCCATACACATTAGATGGTCAGCTGTAGCTGCCAAAATTGGTGAGTTGAGCCGACATAAAAGTGTATAGATAGTCTTACTCATATTTAAGGGCTATATTGCAGTTCTGTAGAACTTTCATGGACCTGTAATTCAGCAGGGTGCATGGACCCTAAAGGTGGCCATATACCTTAAATAGGCCTTGGCTGAATGCTCATTTGGCCAACAGCTATCTCACCCAATGTCTTCATAAACACACATGCTCATGCCGACCAAGTGAGCATATGTTTTCAGTGGCGAGAGGGGAAAAAAACTGCGGCTAGAAACCTTTAGCAGTGGTCTACTTCCTAGGAGAACAAAGTATTGGGCATTGAAATTTTTTTCCTGGGCCATTGTAAGTTGAAGCTAGACTCAACATACAATGATTCAGACTAAGAATCAACCAATCTACATGGCCATTTCTATGGTAAAACACCTGTATTGGCTGTCTAGTAGCGCCTCTTTACTGTACAGTGCAGTACTACATGTTCTGTACTGCCCTGTGTCCTTACCAGGATGACCTTCTCCTCTGGATGTCAGGAGAGGGCAGCTCCATGAAGAAGAACCTGTCCTCATTATAGAAAGTGGTTTACAGCTTACAGCATCTTCTCCTGACTGTTATATGTAAGGACTTTATTTATACGTATTAGTTATCTACTTACGTTTCTTAAATTTTCATTTTCTCTTATCCTGGGATGACATTTTGGTGCTTTGGAAACAAATTACTTGTTTTCCATAGAGTTATAGACTCAAGTTACAATGGTTTCGACTTACTTTCTTATTTTTTATTTTTGGAAAAAAATATTGTTGCAACCAGTGTTGCCTCGCTCAAGCACTCTCTCATGGGTTCTTAGTACTGGATGTTATATGTATTTCGATATGTAATTAGGTAGGTGTAGATGTCAAGACCCTAAGAAATCCTAAGACCTGTAAAGGCAGTCATATTGGTTGGCATCTAGACAACTAAGAAACTGAATAGTGGTACTGGCAAGTTGACCGAAACATCATTTCCTATAAGTATGGGAAGCTTTTGGGACGCAGTCTTGTACCTCAGCTTGGTGTACACAGTTCGGGTGTTTTTTCTCGTTCGTCACCTTATTAAACTTAATGGAGCTTATCCTATTGTCATCTATATACTTCAGAGTATGTCACAGCTTGCTACTGGCAGACTTGGAATATTGCACATTCGCTAGCTTAGGACTTTCTACTCTGTGCTTGATTTAAAGGAACCTTGTCAGTCTAACATTTGCCACTTTAAAGATATTCTATATTTTTCAAACCAGAGTACCAGAATACTTTTATAATTGCATGTAATAAAATGTTTTGTTCGGCCACTAAGATATTTAATAAAACATATCTGTATAGCGCCACCTGTTGTTTGCAGTTTTTCTAATTTCTTTGTCCTGCTCACTGAGATGGAAGCACATGCTCTGCTCCATCCTCTAACTGCCACCAGGGCAGCAGGAAGAAGACAACCCCTGATAAAGGACACACACCCTAAGCTGCCAGCTCGAAAATAAATCTAGCTGAGCATTTAGACTCATTAGACTAACATCAGCAGGAACCACCTGTTTTGGCGGTAGAGCTAATGTGTAGTAGATGTTTGGCCAAAGATAAGTTGGCAGAAGTCAAGTTAAGATATTGAACATGCCCAATCCTTTGTTCCTTTGAGATAAGGCGCCGCCAGAGGTGTCTGGTAACAGTTTATTCTCTGCTCCATCTACCTATGGAGAACACAAGCATGCTCGGCTAAACCAAGCATGCATGTGTATTGGGGAGGAAATAGCTATTGGCAGAATGAGCGCAGTTGTTGACAATGTATAGGGCCTGGGTATGCACCAATCTTTATGCTTTGCAACCAATTGAATTATATTTTACTGTAACCTATGTATGTGTGTCAGATTTATTAGATACATTTTACATAAAAATGAGGTAAACATTTCACTGTTTTTTACATTTCCAAACACTGTGATATGCATAGATGTAGATGTCGAAAAAATTACCCAGTAACCAAGATATGAATTCACTGTATTTGTACAGGAGATGGTTTGGACAACAGTGTAGCCTCACCAAGCACAGGGGATGACGACGATCCAGACAAAGATAAAAAACGTCATAAAAAGCGTGGTATTTTCCCTAAAGTAGCCACAAACATCATGAGGGCATGGCTCTTCCAACATCTAACGGTAAGTCCATCAGCTATGTAACACTTACAAGAAAAAAGTTGCAAAAAAGTTCTTCTTTACATTATGAGTAGTAAATTACGACATCTGACAATATATTTTTCTTATTACTGCTGCCAAGCTTTGCCCTCTGGTTGTTTTGGCTCTTTTTGGTTCTAAGTGGAAAATCATATATTGTCAAAGTGAACAATTTTGTCACTCAAAACATGGTGAGGAGTAGACAGATCCCCTGTAGAATTCCCAAAAGGTTTTATTTCAGAAAGGGGAGAATGTCCTTTAGAAGGACCTGTCACCTCTCCTGCATGTCTGTTTTAGTAACTACTTACATTCCCCAATAATAACAATTCTGGAGCATCTATTCTTATGGCTCCATGTGGTGCCATTCCCATATTATTCCTGCTAGAAGTACTAGTACAACTGCTAGCAGTTGGCAATGAAGGTCCAGATGGGTGTTACCAGTTGAGGGTGTGTCCCTACATAGTCTGACATTATCCAATCAGAGCTGAAAGTTTCAGACTGTGCAGGGACACCCCCCCCCCCCCCAAACTGGTAATTACCATTTGGACCTTCATTCCAAACTGCTAGTAAGTCTTCATAACTTCTAGCGGGAATAACACAGGAATGATACAACATAGAGCCATAAGAATAGATGCTTCAGAATTGTTCTTACAAATGGAATGCAATTAGTTACTAAATAAGACATGTCAGGAGATGCGATGGGTCCTATTTAATTCTTTCCTAATCTGTATAAAGTAGGGTGATAATAGCCTGCATATAAGCAACTATTGAGGAGCTCATTTGGGGGAGACAATGGAAAGACAAGGAATATATCAGATATATAATCTATTATTCCTTCTAGATGTAATGTATGAATAAATTAGCAACTGGGTGATTTCATTCCCCTTACCCCCCCCCCTATTTTCCCTTTATTTTGCGGAACAGAACAGCCGGCCCCTAATAGAACAGTACTAGCCGTGTCTGTTATGTGGACAATAATAGGACATGTTCTATCTGTTTGCGGAATGGACATACGGAAACAGAATGCACACGGAGTAACTTCGGTTTTTTTTTGCGGACCAATTGAAATTAATGGTTCTGCATATGGTCCGCAAAAAAAAAAATAGAATGGACACAGAAAGAAAATCCATTTGTGTGCATGAGCCCTTATCCTGCGGATAGGCCATCAATATTGATCTCCTTGAAAACCCTGTTAATTGCCACACTAGACCAACTTTATGATAATTATCGTCATGAGGATCTACCCATTCCCCTTTGCTTATGTCATACGTGAGACAATTGTGATTCCTTTAATATTCCCCTGTAATATGTAATTAGCTTTTCTACTACTGAGTATATATATATATATATATATATATATATATATATATGTGACAGCATGTAACATAATTCAAGTAAGTCTACTCTGCCTACAACGTCAAGCAAAATACAGGAAATCCACCTCGTTATCTCCACGTGCACATAACTGATACTCCGAGGTCTAGTACTGACAAACCCTGGCCTGTTGATATAGTAAGAGAACTATTAAACACATAAAAGATTTGTGGCAAAATTTGCTAAAGATAATGTAACAAATCTTGAATAAACACATAAAATGCAAGCTCTAAACTTATTTGCATTAGTATCACTATATGCTGCGACTGTTTGCTCAAGTTCACGCCGCTCGTTTCCTCCATCCAAAAGGAAATCAACAATGTGTAATAATTTTTTTCCTGTGCTCTCCCTGGAGGCTACTAAAGCATAGAGCATTGTCTGAATTGGTTCTGAGTGGTTCATTGAATGCGCAGGTATTGCTGATTCAGACGGATTTCATGTACTCAATGAACCAATTAGTGTTTTAAGTCGTGAACCACACAAGTGTTTATTCTTAGATGGAGGTGGCGTGAAGCCTATCTTTATTAACCTCTTTCTAGTTTTTAATACCCTTCGCCTATCCATCCGTGAATTATTTATTGCGATATCTCTGGCAGGTGCAAAGTTACGTCATAGAGAGCAACTGAAGAATGCATGGGTTCTGGCTATAATTTTGTACAGTTTAAAGGGGTGCATGGCTTGTACTCTTCGGGTCCTTGTGTTGAGATTCTCAATTATCTGGCTGTTATTGGTAGGGGAGCTCTCAAGGAAGTTCCCTTATGTGTTGTAGACCCTCAATGCAAACAAAAAAGACAACAACCCCACAATGGATCATTGGTAATTTACATGCATCTTTTCTATGGATGAAGGATACATAGATTTCTATTAAGGTTCCTTTCTCTAACCCCTTTCATGCATCCCACATTTACAGGGACATTGCTTAGACAAACCTTCTCACTGTTTCTGAGGCTGGTCATATGCTTAAGATAGATGTTGGCTGAAGGTTTGTTCAGTCAGCAACACCTAATACACATGTGTGCTCAGCTTGGCCAAGCACGCGTAAGTTCTAAGTGAGGAGAGGGGACTTATGCTAGTCATACAGATGAGATAGTTGTCGACTGGATGCTTGTTTGGATGACAGATAGCTCTCTCGATCCTCCCATACATATGTATAATTGTAGTGAATTCAGAGACAAGAGAAAACCACTGCCAGAGGAGGCTCTTCTTTCTACTAAGGAAAAGATGAGGCAGTTGAATCCAACCTGCCCAATCGTTATCTCCTTATCTACATCAGGTGTCGGTGAGAGTTGGGAGGCCACCACATACATTAAATGATCAGAAAATGGATGGGTTCAGATGATACAGACCTGATGTATATGGACATATCTCCGCTGTGGACATAAAGATTTAGGATGTTGAAATGCTACAGTCCAATCATTCTCTCCCCTAATATCTGCCATTAGTAGATGGAGAGCAAGTTTGGCTGAAATTAATGTAATTTGTATGTCCAACCTAAGGTCAAGATTCGAGGGATACTATATCTCCTTATGGAGAACACCTTAACAGAGTGAGGAGTCCTATAGGCCAAGCAATGCTCCTCTGCAACACAATATCTCCATAAGGAGATATAGTATACCCTGAATCCTGACCTAGGCCTCTCACCCAGTTAAGTTTGTTCTCTATGCCCTGCACTAATGAGAAGCAATCACCCCAAAATAGCTGTCTGAGGATGAGGTGCTGTCTTGACTGTAATCCTAAATTATATCTCAAAATCTGTGCAAAAGGTTGAATATTGACTTATAGGATAACAAGCATGATTTATAGGATTAATTAACAAGAACGAGAATTAAATCCTCATCTGATAAAATTCTAAATAAAATTTTGATCCTGGAATATAACATATCTGAGCTGTACAATGAGTGTCAAAAATTAAAAACTCCACTACTACACTAATAGGACAATGACCTTCAGGTTGCTCATTTCCTGATAGTTAATGCCCTGAGAGGTTAAACTCAGGTCTTCTTAGAAGCACTAACTGCCATGAAATTTTCTCCCCATTTGTCACTATTACTTAGTCGATCAGGGGAGAGTTTCATATAACTATCCATTATGTAGAGCTTTTAATTGACGCTACCTGATTTTTCAAGAGTATGATAATACCATGCGAAATGTAAATCTGGCCACTTTCATGTCATGCCACATTATGTTTTATTATTTTCAGGATCCTTTTTCCAATCCACAAGGCAAGCCTTTGAAAAATTTTCTGCAGATTATTATTTCAGGAGAAGGACTTGTACAGATGCATTCTGCTCCGTCTTGCCATAGTAACTGAGGCTTTCATGTAAACTCCAAACCATTGCAGGAATTTAGGAATTTTTGTATGATGGCCATAGCCTTATCTCACTCAGGTTGTGCTCCAGACGTTATATTATGTTCCTTGTTTGTTTGTTGGCAGCACGTTTATGCAAGTATTAGGTATAGGACTTGAATGTCATGTAATTGATAACAAGAAATGATTAACGGTGATGTGTTTGCTTTACCCGTTGGATTTGTCTGCTATTTTCGACTTATATCCAAGTTGCAAGACAAGGTAAAAAAATGGAACAAATATTTTGAAGCGTTGCACACGTTAATGGGTGCAATTTATAAAAATGAAGTAAATATATCTGAAATATGTGATTATGTGCTCCCTATAATCAGAGGCAGATTAATAGTGTTCGGGACCCCTGGGCACTAAAGGTTATAGACCTCTTTCTAACCACATTATGCTTTATATTATGGTTAATGATAGGTCATCAATATCATACCAGTTGGGGGTCCGACACCTGATCAGCTGTTTTTGCCAGCTGTCGGCCTCAGAAACGAAACAGTAGATGGATACAGAAGCAGAAACTTCCATTTATTGTGTTGTGGCCATGTCAGCATACTACAGCTCAACTTCCTTTGACTTGAATGCTACAGTAATGTGGCACAGTTTACTTTCTGCTTCCATATCCGCCCACTGTTTAGTTCCCGGTGCCAGTGGCTGCTGATCTCCGGTGGTGCAGGATTTTAGACCCCTACCAATCTCATAATGGAGCATAGGTCATTAATATCCACAACGGGAATACTCCTTTATGGTTTAAAGCACTATAACTAACTGAGGGGCTCAGGCCATGAGCTCTCAGGCAAACATACTTTATGATTCCACACTTAAAAACTTGTGGGAACCTGGAATGCCAACGCTCATAAACCTTTTGGCACAATGACCATGTAGTAAGGCCTCATTGACATGGGAGTAACTGTTCATATTTTCTATTGGTAAAAAACCCAGACTCCTGCAGTTCTACTTAATTGACAGTTTCTATTCCAGACGTAGCCTTTGAGCTAGTATGGTGCTAAAAGTTTCAGTAGAGTATGGAGAGTTAAAAATGAGTATGGAGCAGCAGGCTTGGTTTACTACAACTCAGGGGGTCTGAGTGTTACATTGAGAATGCAACAAAATGGATCATCAAGTTTGGTTCAATAGAACAGCTGGAGATCCGGGAGTTGCAACCCGATTGTGGACAATTAAAATCTGGTATGATGACACAAGTTCAGTTTAGTAGAATTGTCGTGGGGTCTGAGTGTTACATCCAAAATACCGATTGTTGAAACAGGTATAAAACTGTGAGCTCAGAAGAACCGTGAGGAACCTGGAGATGGTTTAAGAACAAGTTTGGTGCTGTAGGCTCGGTTAAGTAGAACCACAGAGGATCTTGAATGTTACATCTATAATATGGACAGTAATAAAAACAGGTTCCTTTTAGTAGTATTGTGGGGGTCCTGGTGGTACATCCAAAATATAAAGAACCAAAAACAGGTACAATACACCCATCTGTAGGGGGCCTAACACTTGTCTGGTACTAATGACCAGACGTACCCAAGATCATAAATGTTCATCTTCTTCTAAGCGTTAGGGCTCATGCACACGACCATTGTAGTTTTGCGGTCTGTTTTTCACGGATCCGTTGTTCAGTATCTGACGTTTTTGCCATCCGTTCTATTATGCCACAAAACATATCCGTATGGTTTCCGTATTTATGGATCACAAACGGAAACAGAAAATTTGTAATCATTACTGTAATGTACTGTAATGTTTGTAAACAGTAAACACATGGGCAAAGTGGGAATGGATCCATAAAATACGGATGACATACTGATGTGTTCTGAATGCATTCCATATTTTTTGCGGACCCTTTGACTTGAATGGAGCCACGGACCTTTATTTGCGGACAATAATAGAACTTGCACTACTGTTTTGCGGAACGGCCAAGCGAACATACGGAAACGAAATGCACACTGAGTCATTTTTGTTGTTTTTGCGGACCCATTGAAGTGAATGGTTCCCCATACGGTCCGCAAAAAAGAAAACTGAACAGAAACGGAAAGAGAATACGTTCGTGTGCATGAGCCCTTAAAGCCATCAAATAATGTTGATTCCTTTCCCTTTAGTTTCTTACAAAGGATCCACTTAAGCACTTTAACAGTTATTTTAGCTTCAAGTCTGAAGGCTTCTTCATTCTGCGAAAACGCGTTTTTCTCACCTTCCTTACAAAAGCTCCAAAGTGTTAGAATATTTCAGGCAACCTTTAAAACATAACACAGTGTCACGGAGTCCTTTGTCTGAACGTTACGATTATGATCTACAATTGCCCGCCTCATTTGCAAGCGTTCTTTTTTTTTTTCTCCACTTCTTTCTTGTTTAATTTAACAAGAAATGAGTAGTAAATGAAAGCTGCTGTCTGAAATCCCACTGTGAGCCTGTTTTGCACTTGGCTCCCCTGTGAAAAGGCAATTTGTGAAATTATGTGATAGAGTAATTAGTTGAAACCAGGCCTCCTGATTGTTTGCTGCGCTTGTGTGGTGAGGAGGATCTGTTCAAAAAAATAAAAAAAAAA
This sequence comes from Bufotes viridis, assembly GCA_033119425.1. Taxonomy (NCBI): domain Eukaryota; kingdom Metazoa; phylum Chordata; class Amphibia; order Anura; family Bufonidae; genus Bufotes; species Bufotes viridis. The sequence goes on along the minus strand of CM065592.1, from coordinate 399,484,232 downwards.
AAGATGAAGAGATAAAATCCGGTGATGATTACCTCGACGCTAAGCGTCTTCATTTATTTGTAAACAGAATATTTAGTGACCACATAGGAAGTCGCTATAATCACCAGCTCGTAAAGAAACCACAGCAGTGCCTTTGGATTTATATTGAGCGCTCATGTAAAATTTAAGCTGGGAAGCCAGCCTCCCTGTTAATGTAATTAGGGTTTAATTTACCACCTTTCGCACACAGATGTAATAGGGCCTTCATATTTATGCAGTCTTTAGGTACGTTGTAGAATACCTCAGTGCAGTACTTAGTGTGCAGAAACAGGTGCGAGGCCTTTTATATTTCATTTTTACACGGTAAACACATTGTATTTCTTGGGAAATATTAACAGGAATTGGAAGAAAAACAATGTCAGCCGACAAGGTGGTAATGGACAGTTACTCTTTATGCGCTCATGTATTTGTCAATGGTTAAGTAAATTAAAGCAAATGCTAGGGAAATCAATAGGCTTGCAGAGTCTTGGTTGTGCCTCATAGACTCCAGGACAGAATGACAGATGTGGTGCATATGAACCATTTAAGTATTAATGCAAGAAAACCGCCTCACTGCGCAAGCCAAGAAAGATTCTGGTATAAGTACCTTCAAAGAAAATAATTTGCTCCGAGCTGGGTTGTGATTAAAGTTCCATCCGGTGTAGAGATTGTGTTTTTAATTTTTATTTTTGCTTGGTTTTGGAGGTAGTGTTTACGGTATTGTAGTCAATAAATGAGTGATATTACTGAGGCACAAGGCATGAAGGGCCTTATTATTCACCATTTTCTATGATAGCTGTAGTGACATGACCATGGGCTTAGAATTCAGTATGGCTGCCGCTACTTATCGAGATCATGAGGTTGGTGACTGATTGTTATTCCGACAGGGTAACACTTTGAAAGGTTTAAGACACAAACACAGCATGCAGTCCCAAAATTACATTTTGTCGACACAGAAGTAAAGATTCTGTTTTGCAAGTGTCTGAACAGAAGGCGCTCCATGTGTGGCTGGTGCTATTTTCATATTGTATAATTTGCTTTAAAAAAAAAAAACTGGAGATTCAATGGCAACCTTCTATATTTTAGAACATTTAATACCTAAGTCATCCTGATCACAGATTTGAACATTTTTGATTTCTTTGTGCTATGTGTTGTCCATGCGGATTACAAACAAATTCTTGAAAAATGTTTTTGGGTAGAGTTAGCAGGCTACACCTGATCCACGAGGTTTCAGAAGCCAGACTCTATTTAACAAAAAGGGAATATCTAACATGGACAACCCCCTTTAAAGCCAGCCATAGACATGAGATAATGATCAGATACATACACATTTACAGTAATTTTGGACAACTTTGATCATATATGTAGGGATGGAAATTCGGGTTCATCGTTCAGCCGAACTTCAGGTCAAAGTTCGGGTTCGGGACCCGAATTGACCCATACTCGAACCTGAACCCCATTGAATTAATAGGGACTCGAACTCCACTTTATTATTTTCGGTTATAACATGGTTATATCAGAAAATAACATAATACTTAAGACGAAATGCAAAAGGGACACCTTTAGAGGCATTCCACCATGCCTCTAAAGGTGTCCCTTTTGCATTTCGTCTTAAGTATTATGTTATTTTCTGATATAACCATATTATAACAGAAAATAATAAAGTAATAAAAAAAACGCCCAAACCTGGACATCAGTGAAAAACTCTGGGTTTGGGTCTGGGTACCCGAACTCAGAAAGTTTGGTACGAACCTGAACTTTGCAGTTCGGGTTCGCTCATCCCTACATATATGTTTGGGCACCTTAAAGGGAACCTGTCATCAACTCTCTGCTGACCTCACTGAGAGCAGCAAAAATTTGTGACGGAAATGCAGATTTCAGCGGTGTCACTCATGAGGTTAAAGTAAGTGGTTGCTGAGAATCAGCAACCTAATCAAGAGTCAAATCTACCTGAGAAGAGTCATGGTTATTCATAATCTCCTGCTCTCCTCGCCCATCTGCTGATGATTGGCAGTTCTCTCCTAAAGAGAAAGCTGGAAAACTAGGCCTGTCAATCATCAGCAGGTGGGCAGGGAGAGTAGGAATTTATGAATAACCATGACTCTTCTCAGGTGTCTGTGACTCTTTTCCAGGTACATTCTGCATTGATTGTGATGTTGGTTCTCAGCGACCACTTACTTTTAGGTTATAAATGACAGACCGCTGAAATCAACTCACCTGTCTCTACTTTATTCTGCTGTTAGTACGGGCTGTATAAAGTTGATGACAAGTTCCTTTTAAGTCTTTGAAGGGGTTGTCTCACTTCAGCAAATGGTATCTATCATGTAGACAAAGTTAATACAAGGCACTTTCTAATATATTGTGATTGTTCATATTACCTCCTTTGCTGGCTGGATTTATTTTTCCATCCCATTATATACTGCTTGTTTCAAGTGGTATTGACCATCCTGCAATCCATCAGTAGTGGCCATGCTTGCACACTATAGGAAAAGGCAGAGTCTGCCTGGTGGTAGTTGGCAATGCTCTTTGTGTAAAGTGTTGGTCCAGGTGCGAGGTAACAGGTATAGGTGCAGTGGCCGACATATGGCAGGGTCTGTAACCAGGCCAGTTGTAGTAAATAAATCTCTCTTTACTAAAGTGCAGATAGGAGTAGTTGCACATCTGTTAGTATCAAGACACAGTTCCTAACAAATCACAGTGAAGTTCCTCCCCAATAGCTATGTATGGATAGCAGCAATGATGGGGGTTGTGGTAAATTCTCTCTCTTTCTGCAGAACCTTATGTTTGCAACTAAGGTTCTCATAAATGTTTCCGAAAGGGTCCATTCACACGTCCGTGTGTGTTTTGCGGATCCACGGATCCGCGGATCCGCAAAACACGGACATCGGTGGTGTGCGTTCCGCAATTTGCGGACCGCACATCGCCGGCACTCTCATAGAAAATGCCTTTTCTTGTCCGCAATTGCGGACAAGAATAGGACATGTTCTATTTTTTTCGGGAACGCAATTGCGGACCCGGAAGTGCGGATCCGCAATTGCGGACCCGGCCGGGACATCGTCTGTCCCCATTGAAACTAATGGGTCTGCAATTCCGTTCCGCAAAATGCGGAACGGAATTGCGGACGTGTGACTGGACCCTAATACGTAGGCTGAGGGGTACAGAATTAAGATATGGCTGGCCAAACATTTCAGAGTATGGAAGGCGGCATTAGTGATGTTCTCTCTCACATCACCAAAGTCTCTCTCTGTCATGAATGAACACAAAACCTTGCTGTGTGACTCCAATGCACAGCCTTGTTGATTCAGGACCTTCTAGTTTCCTCTCTGTCTTTCTGGAGTACTTTTACAGTAGAGTATTTTACTTGGTTAGCTTTAGTCTCAGAGATAATTGTTCTCTGAAACTAGTAGCCCGTACAACATAGGCCCCTGTCTTCTTCAGCTAAGCACAGACTCTCAATTGACTTACTAACTAAGAGGTGGACCCTGGTCCATATCCTAGCAATTGAAAGGGGTTGAGTCAAGGTGTTAACCCTGACATTACTGTTAGGTAACAGGTGCTGCAAATGAACCTTCTCAGAATGTTTTTTCAAGGAAAGATCATTGTTGGACAAAAATTTTAAACATGGCTGACTTCTTTCCAGACTATAATGGTATGTCATCAGTTGGCTAAAATGATCATTCTCTGTTTTACCCAATGAACAGTTGAAATAGTAAAGTTTAGGCAGGTGTGTATAGCCACCTTAAAAGGGTTTGGGCAATGCAAAGATATTGACATCCTATCTTCAGGAGAGGACATCAATATCAGATCGGTGGGGTTCTAACTCCGAGCACCCCTGCCAATCAGCTGTTTAAAGAGGTAGCCGCACTAGTGTGCTTCAAAATTACCTGTGCGTCATCTTATTTGCAGCAGCCGCACAACGGAAATAGAACTACTTGTCCCATTCATTTGAATGGGATGCTCAATTTAATTACACTGTGCTGCCTCTATCAACAGCTCCTGCACAAGCGCGGACACCCTTTCAAACAGCTGATCGGCAGGAGTGCCAGGAGTCGGACACCCGCCGATCTGATATTGATGATGACCTATCCTGTAGATAGTTCATCAATATACTAGCACTGCACAATCCCTTTAATAGCCATAGACCCTTCTAATGGGTTATACACAAGCATAAACATATAAAAAAGAGCTCAGTCCTGTTTAGTTACCATGACATGAACGAGCAGCATAGAAACCACAGAGTAATGTCAGGGTAAATAGCTCTCCCATGGAGATCTGTCAGATATTCTGCAATAACAATAAAAATGCTTTTCATGATCTTCCTTTGTTGAAATAGCTGTTTGATTTCCAACAATCTCTCTGTCATGTGAGCAAAATTCAGATTATACTCTGGCCTGAAAATTAATAGACAAATAGGCCGGTCACATGCTTTTATTGTAAGGCTGTGATTTTTTTTTCATTCCTGCTGGAATTTCATTATTTTCTAAAGCTGTTCTCATGTGATCTAAGGGAGGTTTAGTCACGAACATAGAAGAATAATTCTGGCATTGGCTGTAAAATGATACAGCAGGACTGATTATGATTTATCACAACTGCATCGCCAAGTATTCAAGGTGCCAGGGAATAGGCCACTAAGGTCTGTCAGAAGCGTGTAGTACTGTACTGACTTGAGTGGTGACAGACCCTTGTCACTTGGCCATGTCCAGTGTTGTCACCAAGTCACTATGGTGACAATATTCAGTGAGGAAAGTTTCCAATAGCATGTGGACAACCTACCCGAGATGTCCCCTTATGCCAGCTTCCTTTTGGCCGCAGGGTCCTACAGTCAATAGGTTTTGTTTATAAAATAGATTTGGACACTTAATACCAGAAATGGTGTACAGTGTCTGAATAGTTGGGTCCTCTGCCCATTGTGTGGTTGCCAAACGAAACAGCTGGGCTTTTTAGTAAAATAACGTACCTCATTACTTCACTGGTGACTTTGTAACAAAGTTCTGTGTTGGCAGAAGGACTTAAAGTGTGATGGATCTTCTCAGTCATTTTTTTTGTGTTATGTGGGTGGATGCCATTTTTGTGTTGCGACAATTCATAAAAACCTTGGAGGAGGATAGTTGGGCAGGAGTCATGCTATTTTTGGGGGGGATGTATACAATTGTGCTATTGAACCTAGGAAAAAACTTTAATTTTTAGTATTTGGAGTATAGGAGCCACCACCATTTTTCTTAAATAATTCAGAGTTTTATGACATTGGACTAAATGTTCTCTGCTTCAGACCAAAAGCTGAAAATCAACAGCACGATCCTTCTGTCCTCTGACATCTCATGTCGGTGGAGAGTTGGGATACCCGATGCACCTTAGATAGTTGGCTTATGTATATGGAAAGCTTAAAGAAATTTTCCGGGATTCATTTATTGATGACCCATGTTCAGGATAGGTCATCAATATCTGATCGATGGTTGGTCCAAGTCCTCTCACCCCCGCCAATCAGCTGTTTGAGGAGGCTGTGGCACTCTGTTGAGTGCAGTGGCCTCTTCCTAGGCAAGTGATGTCACATTTATCGGTTTCATGGGCCAGTTGCAGCTCAATCTCATTGAAGTGAATGGGCCTGAGCTGCAATACCAAGCACAGCCGTTATACAATGAATGGCACTGTGCTTGGTTAGCTGTGCAGAGGCAGAGTGCCTCACTCTCTTGAAACAGCTGATTGGCAGGGGTTCCAGGTGTCAGATCCCCACTGATCAGATATTGATAATCTATTCTCAGTATAGTTGATCAACATAGGAGTCCCAGAAAACTCCTTTAAAGTGTAGCTGTACTTTCAAAAAACTTTTGATATTTAATAGTGAAATATTTTGATTTGCGGGGGCCTAAATGTTGAGACCCCTGGTGTTTTCTAAAATTAGGTATTAGAAGTGCTCAGACAGCAAGTTATCTCTCCTTGCTGCTGAAGATGGACTGGAGACAAGACGGGCTCATAGACTTTTTATTGAGCCTCTTTCAGTAGCAAGAAGAGACAGCGCTCTGCGTGAACGTTTCTAACCTCTCATTTTCCTGGTGAATGAGGGACCCCACACCGATCAAAACCTTTGAAATGACACTATCAAAAAGCATATCAAAAGTTTTTTGAAAGTACACTTACACTTTAAACATTTTTTTTTAACTTTGTATTGCATTATTTTAGTACTGTTTTCTATAATAATTTAAAGTGTCTGATATCTATTGAGATATAGAACAAAACACTAAAATATTTATTGTGAGTCATCAACTTTTTGCCTTTATGGTGATGAAGATCTTCTGGATTATGGTAACCATTATGCCTTTCTTTATGAAAGACATTAAACAGTTAGCATTCAATATGGGTCCTGCTACTTTTTATTTGTTATGTTAACTCTAATCTTGCAGGACCATGGTGCCTTTTTAACTAGGTCATCTGTTTTGTCTGGGACATTAAGGATCAAAGGTCATTTGGAATCCAGAAGTCATTAGTCAGTGGCTGCTCTGTGCTGGATCCCCAGGATGCCAGCTCACTAGTCACCCATGGCAACCTGGGTAAGACATGCTGTGCCGTCCCTGTCTTGGCAGGATGCCTATTTTTTTTCTTTAATTCTTGTTTGAATTGATAAGCATTGGAGCAACTACACTCGGAATGACAATAGAAATATGGACACATCCATCACATATGTATGCGACAAAAGAAAAAAAGCTCTAAACTGGAAATGTGACAGCAGGAGGGACATCTTAGAGAAGTCATTTTAGCAAATTCTATCTATTTGCAGAGCGTGACGATCATCAGGGCAAGTTCCCATACAATTTCAGAAGTTGGTAAATACTTGTATTGATTAGCATTGACCATAACCAGGTTTATTTCACTTTCACTTCGACACTACAGAAAGCCATTATGTGGGAAACAGATAAAAGGCAGATCCTAGTGAGATCACACACTTAGTCTTTATTGAGGCCTAATGTCCCCCAAACCTCTACCATGCCTTGAAAACATCATCAATTACAAGAATGACAGGCTCCTGGGAATCATGCTAAGATGTTTAACTAGGGAAGTCATGTTGCTGGGGAAAAAAGTCCTGGAATGTAATGACATGCACAGGAAGTATTCATGAAATGTTCTATGTCTCTAGAAAATGCATGTTGTACTCAAGTGACATCCAGGTTCACATTTGGTAAATCAAGCTCATCCACTTAAAAAAAAAAAATCAAATAAATTTTCACTTTAACTTTATTAAAACATATTGTACATGTGATAAAAACCATATTAGAAATATACTGTATTTTTATTTTTACTTTTCCTAGTGAAAAATGTTATTGAAATAAGTTCAGATGCACATTACAATCTGTACACTACTATGCATTGGTGTACCGATTCCCCTGGAGCTGCACTGAGCTTTGTACAGGCAGGAGCATACATCGCCTGCCTGTACCAGCGCTGCTTTTCTTAAGCCGGACATAGGTGTGTCTAGAAACTCTGAGGTGTTTCACCCGACACCTCTGCCAATTCATTTTGCTAGGACAGAAAAAAATTGTATATTGCAAATGCTTTTTATGACACGTGCAACAGGCTTTAAAAAATTGTACACTTTTCAAACCATCACCTGGATCTGAATACTTTTGTAATTGCTTGTATTTAAAAATTTAGCATAGCTACTTGTTCAATAAAATGTATCTGTATAGCGCCACCTGCTGTTTGTTCCTTTTCTTATTTCTTTGACCTGCTCACTGAGATGGCTTCACATGCTCAGTTATATCCTTCAACTGCCTCCTGAGCTGTGATAGGGAGAGCATCGACACACCTCCACAGCTGCAGCAGAAAAGACATTCCCCTTAAGCTGTCATCTTGATATAAATCTAGTAGAGCAATGAATGGGGAGATCTCTGGATCCATATGAGGTACAGGGCTGGTTCTAGATTTGTTAGAAAGAGATTGTCATGTACTATATGATGTTTTATTATGATAACATAACTTTAAACCAAGAGTTAAATTATGATACGTTGTAAATTCATGGACTTTCTTAATGCAAAATTAATTGGAATACAAAAAAAAAATTAAGGAGCCTGCCTGGGATGTTCTCAATGCCTTGTAGGACTAGCTCAGCTGAATGTAATGATATCTTTCACTTATCAATCATTATGGAGAAAACATACTTTTTATCCATATGCAAATGAACATTCAAGTTCACTAAGGGTAGGCTGAAGTGACTGTGTGCACCCTTGCTTATCCTGCTTTCTCTGCTTGGGTTCGGAAATTCATTTTCAGGAACATTTCTAAAAACCTTAGATATCAGATGTATACTTAATAATATAAACCCTTAGAGGGTGCTTAGTTTGCTGGCATGCCATCCAGTAAAATGATGGAGACCATAATGAAAATTCGATGACCACCTTCCATGATCCATAAAGACATAGACTGCTGTAGTTGTCCATCATCTGACAGATCTGGCACTTCCTTCATGTTCAATGATCTGCTTATCTAGCAGAACAATGGAAATTATTAGTGGAAGCCTAGCTCTGATGAGAATGAGCCCTAAAATGTCCTATATATGCCAGTTCAGTCTAGTATATTGATGATTGGATTATTTGTATGCACAGTTTCGGTGACAGTGATGTGTATGGTCAACTTTACACCTCTTAATTGAAATTATATATGTTGTTTGTTATGTTTTCTGGTTTGAGACTATTACCGCAATGGCCACTAAATGCAATATGTTGCACCAAAGCCATTGAATCTCATTCATTGGCTTCTTATGGAATCCCACTTTTAGTTGTTTAGTTGTTTTTACCAGTGACCAAACACTAGATCATGAGTAAGGAATGTGTGAAATGAAAAAGTGGTTGCTTCAAAGGGAATAACTATCATAACTAACTGGCATTTAGTGATGAGAAGGTGCAACTTTCACATGCCGCTCGCCCTTATCTTTTGATTTTTCTTCTTTGTCTATTATTTCTCAACCTTAACTATCCATATACTGAAAGGACCATCTATATAAAGTCCATGAAAATGGATGATTCTAACCAAAATGATTGTTCATTGAGAAAATTCAACAACAATCAGTTGTAGCTGAATGGTAACAGAAGTCGGCCATCTCGAACCTTTTCATTAGGTAGTCACTAGTCCTTGACACCATATGATAGTGTTGGCTGTTTCATGAATGAACTTTCTTTGAAAGAACATTCCCAGTAAAAGATTATCATCCACTGAACATGTATGACCAGTCTGAAAGATTTGAATGCCCAATATTCAGTAAAAACTTTATGGCTGCATCAGCGTAATCACCCTTGAGCAGATAATTGTTTGTTTCATTGTTGTATGGCTACCAACCTAGGTCCATCTAAGGGGTATGACCACTTTAACATGGAGGTGGGGAGATGGGATTAATGTAGGGAAAGAAGATGTAAATGGAGATAAATTTAATGTACAGTATACTATAGATGATCAAATCCATTCTATGCAAATCAGATACAAATTTTGTAAAAATTCAAGTTGCATCCGAATCTGAATTTTCGGTGATTTGATTACGGCAAATTTAATAAGAGAGAAAGAGAGAAGTGAGAGGCTAGAGAGGAAAAAAATGAGTCCCAGGAGACCTCAGAATATCGCAAATTTTCAAGTGAATTGGAACACTTTCGATCTGGGTAGAGAATCAGCTCGGACAAGAATAGAATTGGTCAACCATTTTCTTCTTCTCTAATATATACCATACATTAATTTTAATAATTATATGACTTCTACTTGTAAGGCAAAAGGAAGATGGAAAACCATAACCCCCAATGACTGGTTTTAGCATGACTACTTAGAGATATTTGTTTAGTCAGAAACCAAAGAATTTTTACTTGTAGACTTCACCGCTTTTCTACATGATTTATGCTTTGAAATGTTGGATTTTCAGAGTTGTATGTGTACTTTTAGTAAACCTGTATATTGTAGTAGTAATTTAATTACTATTTTCTGCTATGTAATGTTAACTATACTGGTAACATGATACCAGCAAGAATAAGTGATCTTTTCCTACACATGTGGACATATATCTTACTGGACTTCATACTTGTGTACTTGTTTAACTGGGAGGTAGATTGATGATGTTTAGTTTCACCTCTAAATAAACAGTGGTAGACAAGAAGCTAAATTAATAGCCTTTCAGTTATATCAACCCAAGGGACTAATGTGAATAGGAGGTTACCAAAACAAACAAAGATGGTATTTTATCCTGTTATCTCTAAGCAGATTGTGATTCTCAAACAGCATCCCAAACCTCCTAGCTCAAGAGGCAGTGGTATCAATAATGTACTTGTACATATGTTTTAGTAATTTGTGACAAATTGATGAAAGACACAAAACATTTGTTGCAGCTCAAAATGGGAGAAAGCTTCTACTGCTGGCCTGGTGCAAGAACTGGCCTCCATAGTTATAGTTTACTTTGTATTTATGCCATTTGACACTTAATACAAGAGCCCCAATGTAGTAAAATATAAAATTGTGATCAAATAATGGAGCCAGATCCATTATTTTAACTTTGTATGGTTTCTTTACACCTTATTTGACTATGGTATCATATTAAACTTGATGGCTAGTATAGTTCAAAGCTTGAAAGGAATTATATATATATATATATATATATATATATATATATATATAAAACAGCACATAAATGAGCGTACTATGCTTTTTTCCTTGCCCTAAAGGTGATACATTTTAATAATGTTCTAATATAGAAAACAGAGTCAATTGAGAGATCAGCACTTAACAATTATTGACACAAAAACACATACGGGGGAGATCGGAGGGTGTCTGAAGAAGTCTCTAGGGCCACCCAAACATGTCTATCTCTAAAAAATAAAGACAAATAAAAGTCCTCAATTTAGGACCGCAAGGCAATGTCATCCCAATGTTGGAAAGTCAGCTCACAGCTACTTGGTTATTGCGGGCATTTCTGCCCTTGTCGTTTGGATTACCGTTGTGCCACGCGTGCAGTTACACAATGAGTAAAGACGAGGGTTATTTCTAGGACACATAATTGAACATTAATACTCGCTGACACTGTCGCAGAAATGATATGTCAACCTGACAGGCCCTATGTGCTTACATCTGCTGATTGGCTGTAGACGAATGGGATGTTTGTCAGATCAGTCCTGGGGCCTCAGTACTGTGGAGCCATGGATGATACAGCCATTAATCCTGTGCTGCCATCTTTGCTAGACAAATCTTTAACCAATTTGATGCCAAATTAGGTTTTAAGTCATACATTGTCAAATGGCTGTTTAAGACCCCACATGGTGAACAGGATTTTGTTTTCATGAAGGTTTTGACTTATTTGGCCATTTATTGTCATCGAAAGCAAATCCAATTATTGAAACATGATGATAATGTCCTTATAATTTGTTACGTATAATCCTGGGTCTAAATAAAGATAATAATTATGTTTTAATTAACAAATTCTAATTAATTATTGATTTTGAGCATACCGTAGCAACCTTGACAGGTGTTTCATCCTATGTCTCCCCAAGTTTGCAAAAATTAAAAAACAAAAACAATGCTGGCTTAATTGGCATTTATCTCACTATGGTTCTCCAGAGACCTCATGAAATGCTGGTCTATAATTGGCTTCTAAAGACCTATATTTGGCATCTTTGTGACTATGCAGAAGAGTTGCATGTTAACCCCTCTGGATGCCGAGTTGTCCATAGCCATCCATTGACTTAAGCTTTTTTTTACTGAATTCATGCCTGAAGCGAACAGCTTTTTAGAGGGAAATCAGTAGGTACTAACCATATTGGTAATTATTCAAGCACGGTTTCCTCTAGCTCAACTTGTTTATAAAATGAGACCCCGGAGATGATCCATTTTCATATATTTTTCAACATTGGTTTTTGAAAACTCCCAATTGCACTTTACCCATGAAGAAAAAGCTTTCATCTGTAAAGATCCAGTTTCTCTTTGTTATTATAGCAAATGAAGCTATTAAGTACTGGTTTATGCCCCTTGCTTGTCAAGCTCATCACATTCTATCATTAGATTTACATTTTTATTTAATTGGAGAAGTCATATCTGAAAGCTTTATGTGTGAAAAAATATCAAAATGACTATTATTTTTATGACTCTCAAAGTCACATGTGCTTCATATAGTGACAGAGATTGCTGCAGGAAAGAGAAATTATTCCTGCTTTGTTACAGTAGAATGACAATGTAAAGAACCTCACACAGGAAATTCAGCTTTTGTCTAACCACAGCCAAATAAAGACCTGCAAGATTTGAATTGATAGACACCACCATTTAGTACCATTAGAACCGTGCAACTAATCAGGCTCAAAGAAAATATATCCAAAGCACTGATGTCCGCATTTAGAAGGAATTGTGAAGTTAACTAGGTTAAGATTTACTTATTATGATCCATTAGCTAGAAAAGATGTTGAGACAAGAGCGGACAACTGTTCTTTGATAACTCGATGCCATCTTGCCCCTTTGGCTTTTTTAAGTGACCGTGAGTTAAAGATGATGTGAAGTGACATCATGTTGGGTGCCATCTACTGCTTGCAAGGCCAGGATTTTGAAAATGACGCTCCAAAGCATTGACTCTTAAGTAGGCTTTTACCGAACTGGCCATGGTTTCTCCAGAATACAAGCATCATCAAACAAATTCCACTTTCATAATAAGGATGACAGTCTACATTCAACCTACTCAAAGATGGTTTTTATGGGAGCAGATAAAGCATCCAACAATTCTCAACCAAAATATGGGACTGACCAAAATCTACAGTAAGCATTGCTAGCTCTGACAATGAGCTTTTTGAGGAGGGAATGGAGATTTCCCAGCAAGGCAAAAATGTTCAAGGTAAAAATGTTGGAATTTGTTTGTCTAGGGATAATGAAGGCAAAAATTTTCAAGGTAAAAATGTTGGAAATTATTGGTCTAGGGAAATTTTTCGGGACCATGTATATAAAGTTTGGAGGTCATTTACTGAATAGAATGATATCCTTAAGGGCCCTTTACACAGGGGCGGAGAATCGCAAAGGTTCATAGTAACACTCTTTAGCGATGATTGGGTGGTGTAAATATACCTCCGATTACCTGATTACCTGGTAATCCGATCGTTTGTGCACATGCAAAAATGTTTGTTTACCAGCAGGAGATCGTGCTATGTAAACGCAATCTCCTTCCAGCAAACAAAAAGTTCTTATGAAGAAGAGCGATGGCAGTAGCGATTGTTGCTCCACATACTCTGGATGAGATCACTGCATGTAAATGCAGCGTTATCCTCCGCTAGCGATCAGCAGATTGTTGGGAAGGAACGCTTCCTTCCCGACAATCTGCTGTAATTTTGTCCGGTGTAAAGGGAACTTTAGGCACCCGTTGTGTTCTAGTCAAACCATAATCCGGTATATCTATCCTTTTTTTGAGTAACTGTGTCTTAAAGATGCTGTGAAGAGACATCATAGTGGGTGCCATCAACTGCTTGTCAGGCAAGGATTTTGAATATGAAGCTTTAGACCATTGCACACAAGTATGCCTCTGTAGAACCCTAGTGTTGCTTGGAACCTGCCATCATCAAAATTGAGCCTTTTTTTTGTTTTGTTTTTTAAAGAAGGAATGAAGATTTCCCAACAAAACAAAATTGTTCAAGGGTTCCCTCATAGTAAATAAGTTGGAAATCACTGACTGGTCTAGGGAGATTTTTGGGGACCACAGATATAAATCTTAAAGGTAATTTTCTGGATAAAATGATAGCCTTAGGCTCCCCTTGTATTCTAGTGAAACCATTATCCGGTATCTCTATCCCCTGGTCAGGTCTGTAAAGTATTTTAAAAATATACTAGTACAAATTACACAGTCAAAGAGAGCAGGATAAGTTTACATGACTGAAAGTTTTCCCAATTTCATAAAGAAATACAGTGTGCCTTACGAGACTAGTACTTGGTTGCCATATGGTAAGAGTTATTAATTGACAATAATTTGAAGACTCTGTGCATGTTGAATACAGAAAAATAGTGTGGATTGGATTAGAGCCCTGTCCCATATGGGACCTGAATTATATTGTTATTTTGGGTAAATACATATTCATTAGCAATCGTCTTTCTCATGCAGTGAAGACCCATGGAAACTGGAAATATGATATATTTACATATAATCAGTCACAATGTGTCCACACACATCAGATGGCCGACAGAATCTGTAGTCTACCTTAACATATACTATAGCATCATTGTATTAACAGGACAGGAATAATGACAGCTTTCGAGAAAACACACATATTCAAACAAATACCTGAAAATAAACTGAAAAATAAAACGCTGGAAGGTCTGTCAATGTCCTCTTTATCCTTTTGATTTTGAACTGGTTTATAGCAAAATAAGATTTAAGACTTGCTGTACACTGCGGGCTAGCTAAATAAATATTTGAAATTATGTCATGTCTCATGGTAATGTAATGAAATGCAGTGGAAAATGTGCATACCAGCCGCTCATAATATACAAATACCTCTATGCGCTACATTGTGTTTTATGAATTTTCTTTAGGCTGCCCATTTATAAAGTGAGTTCAGTAGCCATGAAATTATAGGGGTGTTAAATTTCATTCTGATATTTCTGGCAAATTTTTTATGGGCAGGGAAGGCGGTTTAAGGAGGAAAGTATAGGTTTTGGCGTTACCAAAGCCACTTGGATTTGCCGTGTACTTGATGGTGAAAGGTGAGAAGGAATGTGAAAACACTTGGCCACTGATGTTAATACCTGCTAGCTGTGCTTCAAGCCCTTGTCCCTGTAGATTTCAATGTCCCCTATGAATGCTGGCAGGCAGCTTCCAGCTGTGGCAGGCACGATGCAAGCGAATTGCTTTTGAATGTTCTTTACTCAAATAGGCAGTAATTACAAGCTTAAAGAGGTTTAGTGGTCCAGTAAACTACATAATCACCTCTGAATTAGCCTAGGCTCATCAGTTGCAGTCCAGCAAGCTCAAATCTGCTGTTTGTATTCAGCCATCATCACGTAGCAACCTGAGCAGCAGGTGTGGAACAGTGAGAGTCCTCCTTAAATTCAACAGTCTACTGGGGACAATGATCTTTAATGAGATGAAGCTACACTATAACTGTATTTTAAGTGGCGAGATTAACACTGAAATTATGTACCACTTATTTTGTTGGGAAGATAGGCTGTTTAATAATGTTGTAATTGTAATTCCCCCATCTCACTTGGTAGGAAGAAAAAAAAAAGATGATTTGCAGTAAAGATAGGTGTGGGGCTTAGGAGTGAATGGCTTAGGAGGCAATGATTACATTTAGGCGCACTTGAAAGCAAAATGTCCTGATGTCTTTGTGAATAAAACATGTGGCATGAGAATACAACCTTGGCAACTCCTATACAAAAGACAAAAATGGCTATATAATCTCTAGCACATGGGTAGTTCTGCTTGCAATATGGAGACAGAGAAGAAATATTAGGACATGTTGATTTGGCCCCTTGAACTTCTCCGGTCTGCGGGATCCAATGTGCAACGTTATATAGTTTTTTTTACAGACAAATTGATTTAACACTAATTTTACGTGATTTGTGCTCGAAAATGTATTATGCTGTCTAATCAGTATCCCAGAAAGATGATCAAAATGGTAATTACCGTATACATTTCTCGGTATTTTTAAAAAAGTGCTACAAGTAATGAATAAAGATGAGTGAATTGATTCTATAGATTTTGGAAATAACTTGGGACCTGAATTTTTCCAGAATCTTGATTCTATAGAATAAAAATGTCATGTGATTCAATTTGGTGGAATTTTTGAAAAGAGAGGAGAGAGAGAGGGAAAGAATCAGGATGTCATTCACAGCTTTTCAGGTAGATTGAAGCACTTTTATTCAGGGAGAATTGATTTCAGGTACGAATAGAATTGGAGCCAAATAGTCACTAATAATGAATTAAGTTGTTATGGTTCAGCACTTCACTATCAGCTGAAAAACTAAGACAATTACCTTTCCAAATGAGGCCTTGCTTATTAATCCTGTACGGGGAAGCTTCAAGTACTACATGGCTCCCATTAAACTGAACCAGTTAGGAATGGTAACTAATGACAAGTACCTCAGAACAAAACCTACTCTTTGCTGTCTCTTTCTAATAGGGGTGGGGCCATGGCATATGGAAAGGACTAGTCTTTAGTGGTCAACCCGTTTAGATAAACAATTAAGATTACACATTACCCCAATAACATGTATATTTTGGAAAATAGTTGGGGAAAACAGCAATGGCCAGAAACTTCTTACCATGCTTATATCGGAAAAACTGTAAAATAATAAGAAAAAAAAGTCCACGTTGTCTTATTCGTTTGTCTCCATTATCAGACGAGAGGAGATATGCAAAGATCTTGTAGGCCCACAAACTTAGATTTATGGATCCTATAAAGATCTGAGGGTTCTGCCTTTAAATCTCATGTCTATGGCCACCTTTGACATATATAAAAAAAAGAAATACTTGGGTAGGAGATAGACAAAATTTAAAATGAATACATTTACATTATAAAATGAAAGTCCATGGCACCTTGACTCTCCACACATGTTGTCTCCACCCATGGCCTGCTCTATTGGAGAGTCCTTTGTAAGGGCAGATGGTGTGATTTATGTTAGCAACAAGAACAAAAATAATACTAGACCTTGTTGGGCATCTTTTCAAAAAATATGATTAACTTCTCTAAAATTGGAATTGTCAGAAGTAAGGATCTTCAGTCACATGGTCACTTTTGGTTACTTCAGGCCTCTTAGAACCTTTCACTCTTTACATAGAACAGGTGGGATCCAGATTGAGATGGTCCCTTTTATGGAGGAATTCTCTGCAAATACAGTGTGTTTGACCCTGAGTCACCAATTTATGATTTTCTTCATCAGTTTGCGAGTCTTGGTCACTAATGCTATAGTATTAACTGTTGAAGAGTTCTCATTCTAGTGGTCGCTAAATATATTTACATGTGTGGATAAACATTCCAGTTTAGCGACACTGCTCGGATTGTGGCCTTTGGGCCTGTGACCACTCCAGGTCATGAGAGAATGGTCTGCTATTTCATAGACATTAGGAGAATTTTCCTTTTCTTTGCTGTAGTCAGCAATAAAGAGCCCTGACTTGATCTGTTTATGAAGTCATCAGACCTCTATATTATTTTTTAGTTATTCCGTCCTGTTTGCTGTTTTTACAAGAGCTTTAGGGCGATATAAAATAAGACAAGGCCATACTAGTTTGAATAAACCTCTCATCAACTTTTGGCTGCATTCTCAATGTCCCAGTATAGTCGTGTACACGTGCATAGCCGTGCACACAGTTGTAGATTTTTTTCCGAAATACAAGGTTCTTAAAGGGACACTGCACAGTGAATAAACAGGAAGTATAGGATAAAATTTGGTGATTTAGTTATGGTGTTCTAGTGATGATACAAAGACCAGAAAAAATATCTGCCACCCCCCCCATCATTTTACTTTATCTGACCTATATACAAAACCACCAATAACATATCCATACATATGTGTGAATGATATTAGCAGCTCTGCTTATGTGTTTTACTTTTATAATGTGTTGACTTTAGGTTTAATACACCTTGTAAACCTTTTCACACTAGATTTACTGGGGGGAAAAAATAAACTACCTTCTCTGTTAATAGTGAAAAATTATGGGGCGGTTTAGTGGGGCAGTTTCTGTTTTTGAAAAAATCATGATAAATAAGTAAAGAAACAAAAAATAGCAAAAAAATCGATAAATAAATATATAACAAATACGAGTAATAAAATAATATAAACTAAATAATATATTAATATAAATAAGATGATGTCAAATGTGAAAACTTATTTGCAGCAATAGGAATAATAATCATTTTGTATTATATTTATTTAATATATTTATTTTTTTTTTTTTACTTTAGCTAATCAATAGAATATCTAGTTTAGAATGTTGCACTTTATAAGTCATTGAAATCTGTCTTCTCAATGCATATTCACCCACCTGTCACTTACCCTGTAAAGTTAATTATTACTAATATCCTCTGTAATTGCCTACATATCATGGTTTACACAGTCAGACCATGGTCCCACAAATGATAGAGGCATTTGGAAATACAATGCTCCACTGAGTGATTTCACAGCTAAGAGCGGCCTCGTTTACATTCAAGTATTTATAAAGATACGAGGCTCAGCTACTATAAATTCAAGCTATGTTCTAAGACTATGTTATGCCCTGCTTTTGTAATGCAAATTACTAGCACAAAGTGCATCTTTGATAATGTTCACTCAGGGACAAAAAAGCATTCACTGAAACAGCAAGCCTAATTCAGAAAATTGAAATAAAATAGCATATAAGGCTTGCTTTTTCTTTTTTAGGAGTCAGAGACAGAAAATATGGTCAAGGTCTAGTGCAGATAGCTGCATTAAAATTGTATATTACATTAATATCTAATTGTTGTAATTGTAAATACTGTATATGCATGTCATCAATAGAAACATAAGGGAACTATAATAAACTGGACTGCACCAGTCCAGACAGAATGAATCATCATACTGCATTTATTAGAATAGCTATAAATTATCCCTGCAGGTCTCAAAGGTTATATATATATATATATATATATATATATATATATATATATATATATATTTGGCAAATGTATTAAAAAGGAAAAACTAAAATTTTGCATGGACATAAGTACTCACACCCTTTTCTATGATACTTGAAATTTAGCTCTGGGGGCCTCCTATTTCTCTTGATATCTTTGAGATGTTTCTACATCTTGATTAGAGTACACCTGTGGTAAATTCAGTTGGACATGATTTGCAAACACACAGCCCTGTCTGTGTAAGGTCTTACAGCTGACAATGCATATTAGTATAAAAACCAAGCTACGAGGATGAAAAACTGCCTGTAAAGCTCAGAGACAGGATTTAGTGTAGATGGGTGTCTGGAGAAGGGTACAAAAAACTTTCTGCTGCACTGAAAGTTCACAAGAGCATAGTGGCTTTCATAATTCTTAAGACATTTTGGACAACCAGGACTCCTCCTAGAGCTGGCTACTCCCACCAAAATTAGTCATTAGGGGAGAAAGGCCTTAGTAATAGAGGTGACCAAAAACCCAATGCTCACTCTGGCTGAGCTCCAAAGATCCTGTGTGCAGATGAGAGAAACTTCCAGAAAGTTAACAATGACTGCAGCACTCCACCAATCTGGGCTTTATGAGAGAGTGGCTAGAATGAAGCCTCTCCTCAGGAAAAGACACACTAAAGCCACAGCTCTGACTTGAAACCAATCGAACATCTCTGGAGAGATCTGAAAATAGTTGTCCACCAATGATCCCATGCAAACTGACAGAGCTTGACAGAATATGCAGAGAAGAATGGCAGAAAATCCCAAAATCAAGGTGTGCAAACCTTGTGGCATCATACCCAAGAAGACTGGAGACTGTAATTGCTGCCAAAGGTGCTTCAATTATATTCCGAGTAAAGGGTCTGAATACTTTTCTCAACTCAAGATTTTAGTTTTTCCATTTCAATATACTGGAAAGTATTTTAATAATTCTGTTTACACTTTGTCATTATCGGTCACTAAATGCAGATTGATGGGGAAAAATCTTGATTATTTTATTTTAGCAAAAAGCTTTCACAATAGAAAATATGAAAACATTAAAAGGGTCTGAAGACTTTCCAAATGCACTATATAAGTATAGTACAGAATATCCATTTGGATATCCCATGAGGATCCTTTGACAGGTGTAACTTGAAATTCCTCGAAAATATCAGAAGATATTTGTAGAATTGGTCTCCTCAAATGGAGCATTTTAGACCACCCCTGGAATGAAGGGCCTCAAAGTGATCAAACCTTTGCACCCTATGCAATTACAGCCCTGATCTTTCGTTGAATTAAAAGTGTAGACCAGCAGGATTTTTATTATTACCCAAATTATGTTGCATTTTTCCTAATTGTGCGCTGAGAAACTTTTAGAATTACATTTTGGCATGTTTACCTTCTAAAACTGAATCGCTTCCTTTCCTTTTTCTTATTTCCAACCAATAATTAGAAATGGTTTGAAGTTATCATACAGCAGGCGCATTACATCAACTATTACAAACCTGTTATCTAGTAATGCCTTGCTCACTCCCCACAACTTCCCTTCCTTCCCAGCAGCTCCACACCCATTCAAGACATAACAATCTCCACTTATTCTTTAGCTCCAACAGCTGACAAAGAGTGAACTCGAATGGACATGTTTCAGAAAAGAACAGGTGTTAGCTGTTTAGACCATAGGAATATGAGGATTATCTACTTCATCATAATAATATTTTTTTAGTATTTCAGAATTATGTTTCTAAAGACTTTGCAAATATACTTGGGAGGATTTCTTGATAACAGGGTCATTTATGTAACTGGTTCTTTTTTTTTACTTTAAAATGTAAAAGCCCACTAAACAAATTTTATAACATCTCCAAGAAACCACCCTCTTTGACAGACCATCCTCTTATCCAGACTAGATTTCCTGTAACCCTTTTTCAGTTGCACTATATATTATGTTTACTAGCTATCTTCATTGAGAAGACCACCTTCTGCAAGACCACTTTTCAGTGTAATTTTGGGCAGTTGTCAGAGTTATTGAATTCTGGATTTTGTGCAGTAAAATGCAGTAGAAAGCAGAAGCAGAACACCCATATTTCATTTTTATCCTGCTTCAGAATTCATCGCATGTTTATTTTTTTTCTTTACTCTAGAAGGTGCTTTTTCTGGTCATTGTCACCCCCTGTGCAATACTACATTTTGTATGAGCTACTAAGAATAGTGGAGAATGGAAGTGACAACTTCAAAAAGTACTAATTTCTTATTCAAAAATCATTTTTTTCTGGGGCCTACTGAAGGCTGTTCATTTCCAAAGAAGAAGATGTCTTCTCTCCTATTGATCCACCTACTGTAAAGCTTGAGCAGGCAGAAAAAAATGGTCAGTTTGGAATCAGTTCCACTCTGATTTCTGTGATGTTTTTATTCTAGGTTCAAATTTAACTATTTCCTAAAACAAATGTCCCTTGTTGACATCATCGCTCTTGTTCACACATGAAATGGCATATGTATAAAGAGGAAATTGCTCATGAAATATTAAAAAGTCACTAACTTTTCACAAAACTTTTGATATGTCATAGAAACATATCAAAAGTTTTGATCAGTATGGGCTTGAACGCTGAGACCCCCACTGATCCCTTGAACAAAGGGAAAGAAGCGTGTGGATAGAGCACTCTCTCCACGCTACAGAGGATGGAATCAATACGAACCCTTAGGCCTAATTCACACGTCCATAGTGTGTTGCGGATCCGCAACACACCTTGCCACCAGCCCTATAGAGATGCCTATACTTGTCCGCAATTGCGGGCAAGAATAGGACATGCTCTATATTATTGCGGAGCCGCCGGCCGGAAGATAGTGTGTGCTCTGCGCTTCCATCACGTCCCCATTCAAAATGAATGGGTCCGCACCCGTTCCACAGATTTGCGGAAATGGGCCGGACGAACATTGCGGACGTGTGAATAGGGCCTTAGACTTCTATGGTGCCTGTCTCATGCAGAGAGGAGAGACAGTACACCATTCGCACACTTCTCTCCTGTTGTCCTAGGGATCGTGGGGGTCTCAGTGCTCAGACCCCCGCTGATCTAAACTTTTGATATGTCTCTATGACTTATTAACTTATCAAAGGTTAAGTGAAAAGTTAGTGACTGTTTAAGAGAGTCTTCCATCACAGTCTTCATCTAGAGTGGGGTAGACCTTCCTAACCACTGTATTGTAAGCCTACTTGGCACAATCTTTACATTTCCCCAAAATATATTGCTTTCCTTTGTGTCTTTGCCCAGTTTTAAGTAGATACACTTTTATGTTAGATGGATTACTGAGGATGAGGTCCAAGACAGGACTTGTTTGGACTTGGTTTATCTCTATAGTGAGCTCTGTTTAAGATTATTTTTAAATTTACTTCATGCATTACAAAACACTGTTACGGGGGCATGGCCATGAGGGAGAGAATGTTTTTGATACGTGGTTACCGGAGCAGATAAGATAACTTCTGTATCACTGTCCTGGCATCCGTATAGGCTGCCAGTGGTGGAAACTCTGATGAAAGGAGAACATTTGGACAAGGAGGTTCATTAAGATATAAAAGTTGGACATTTTCCATCTGCCTGTGCTGTGGCCTTGTTTTATTTCCTATTGTCATTACTTCTACTACTGACTGCTTATTAAAGGAAGTTCTAAATTGTTATCGGGAAACAAAACATTTTTAATAAATTTATTATTAAATTATTAAATAAGTTGTGATATGAATTTTAGTTAAATCTAATGACATAATTCAAGCTTTAAATTTATCATCCCCACTGCACCAGTAAAGTGGTGGCAAAAAATCACAAACTGTCGCATGCTGCTGTTGTGCAAAATTTTGCTACTTTTTGGGGAATTTTACCCATTCCGGCACCACTTTCCAAAGTGGCTAGTGTTGAGGCGCCGGAGTAGGGGGTCCATCAGATATAATATTATGTCAGGGAACACCAGTTCCCTTGCTGGTGTTGATCTCTGCTTTGGTGAATGGACCTACACAGATGTGATGCAAATATTAAGAGGAGTGCACCTCTTAATAATTGTGTCGCATCAGATGCCAGCGGACAGAGAATACGATTCTTGTGTAAAGTGCAGGTCTTGATAACTGCCCCCCTTAGCATTAATGTTTGACATTCTTTATACTTATCACCTCTACTTTCTGTTTCAAATGCTTGCAAACTACCCAGAAGACTCATCCATTAGAACATGGTCCTTGCCTTGCAGTTTTTTGATAGGGGTTAAGAAGCAGTCACCTTTCCAAAGATTAAGGGGCTCTATTAGAAACATCTGAGCAACCAACACATTGAAGTTTAGTGCTACTGGATTCACTATGTTGCTTCTGCTTACACAACCACAGATGTGGTTAGCAGTTAGTCAAACATTAACTTTCTATTGTAATGTTTTCTATTGCATTGTATTGAATGGGATGCTCTGTTAGGGTTTATAATGTTAGCTGTACCTCTTCATAAATCAACTAGTATTTGGATATATGTTAAGATTGGCTTGCACCTCAAAATAGGCCTAAGTACATAGTTGTGATCTAATTAAAGGTATACAGAGGTACAGTATAGCTCTATAAAAGTCTATGGATAATAAAGAGTACATGTTACAACTCTTGACATGTCTAACTAATTGTATTTCAGATGATATGTCAATTCTGAAGCTTGCCCTATATTATTCCTACTAAACTTTTATTAATAAATTGGCATCTGAGTGTTACCAGTTAAGGGCCTGAAACTGTCCAATCAGTGCTGCCAATGGCAGAATTTTCAGAGATGCGCCTAGTTGACAGGAGCATTCAGTTTTCACATTACTCTTACACTTTAAGGTTATAGTATGAATAACACAAGAAAGGAATAACACAGAGTTATAAGAAAAGATGCTCTTCAATTGTTATTTTTATCAGGAATAAGTTTTTACCAAAGCAGCCTGTTAGGAGAGCTCCTCTTTAAATCTCCATAAAACTCCATGTTCTATGGAGTCATAATAAGCTGTTATTCATGAGGTCCAATTATGTTTTTCCCCTCCCATTGTCCATGAGGTCATTTGGTTGTCCATACAAGTTATGGTCATGGCTGCAAATACTAAACTGATTTATTACTGGACTAAAACTATGACTTACAATTAAGTTGATGTTTGGGTAAACCTAGGCAATGTTTTGTGTCTTGGTGTCAAGGGTCATATGCCCCCTAGCTCCAGCACTTTAATTATGGCTATGTGTTAAAATAAATAAAAACTGAGAAAATGGGTCAATTTAAATGTTTATGATATCTTTTACCTTTATGTACAACCATTATTTTTTTTTTATAGGAAGGTTTTGAAGAAGAAAGTCCAGGCAAGTCTTTAATACCCTTATGGTTCTTGGTTTGGTCTTGTGACTAATTTGACACTTTTGGTGCAGTTTTTCATGAAGTTTTTGGGCAAAACACAAGAGTAGATGCTAAAAAAATGAGATGTTTTAGTATTTTCTATATATTTTTCCGTACAATCCTGGATCAAAAAATTTATTGAAAACTACATGTGCGATTAAAATTGTTTCCATGGAACTCTCAGAAAACTACTGTCCAGTCATGATGAAGACTATATTGACAATGCTTTATATCACATTAACTGCATAACCTAAGAAACATCTTCATACATAGAGACCTAGCGAAAATAAGTTATTACTTGCTGCATAAATCCTCTGCTGCAGCTATTCCAAGGTCTCCTCGGTCGCCCACTTGTCTATACTTACTGGTTTCTCTCGACATGTAGGTAATGACCAATCAGCCAATCACTGGTAGGTCACAGCTATGGTCAAAGATTAAATGAGTAGTTATTTCCTTTATATTAAGAGAGACCAGAAAGCACAGGCCTCAATCATCCTCTGCTGTTGCTATTCCAAGGTGCACTGGGTTCCCCCGTCCCCCCCAGATCTACACTTAATGGTTTATCTTGACATGCAGAAAATGACCACTCAGCCAATGGTGGGTAACAATTACGGTGAATGATTGGATAAGCAGTTATTATTTTCATGTCAAGAGGGCCCAAGAAGCACAGACCTCAATGATCCTCTACTGTAGTAATTCCAAAGCCTACTGGGTCCCTTCCCCTGGTCTATACATACTGGTCCGTCTCGACATACAGAAAATGATCACATTGCCAATCACTGGTGTGTCACTGCTATGGTCAATGACTTGATAAGCAGTTATTTCCTTCATGTCAAGCAGGATTAGGAATTACAGGCCAGAGGGTACCAGGGAAACCTCAGAAGGACAGTGAAAGAGGTTCAGTAAGGTGAGGAAGTGCTTATTTTTTCTTAACTGATTCTGCCCCCTCTTTAAAGAATACTTTATCTGCTAGACAACCCTTTTAAGCTTGACCAATATTCACATAATTCCATCTACTACGATCTTTTTTATTTTCTGTCTTATGGTAGTTTTTTTTTTAAATCACTGGTCCAGTAACAACTGCTGTGATCTTGAACAAGTCACTAATGTTCTGGCACTAAAATTAGATTGTAAGGTTTAAGGGCAGGTGTCCACTGAGCCTGAAAATATGTGTGTTTTCGTGCCGCGTACCTTCTGTTTAAAGAAAGGGTATTTTTAAGTATGGAGAAATGCTTGCTATTTCCAGTGATAAATCAATGCTTTTTTTTCTTTTTTACAAAGCAGACAGAATATATTTATATAAGAGTTGGAGGAGTGTTTAAGTAAAGGACTAAACAACCTACAAAAAAATGAAGATGAAAAACCATCTTGGTGATGGGAATACAGACAAAGATCTAACAGGAAACCAAGTGTTAAACTGACAGTATGTGCAGCATTGATTCTGTGAGGTCAGCTTTCTCCTACATAATCTCTGTTTTATGGCCTTCCTGATTCTTTAGGTGTTAGCCCAAAGAGCACTCCTGGAGAACCATTACAACTATTGCTTTCCCATAGACATAGTCCTGATCATTAATTTCTTTTGTGAGAACTGAAGGTAATTTTGTTTGCTCTACTAATGCAATGTAGGTCTCCCTTGGTCCTAGAATATCCTTTCTCATATTCCCATCTTGATAAATTGTTTGCAAATAATTAAGCTTTCAAGAGATACTGGTACAAGGCTAATGGAGACCAGGCAAAAGTCTTGACTCACTGTATGAGAAGGATAGACAGCTTTTATCAGACACATCAGTAGGGTGATTTCTTTGGTTATGTATCACATACTACCTCCATGTGTGCTCATTGCAAGTTGGTTATGGCCTTGTTGAATGCTGTGCCGTTCAACTCCCATTCTCTTTCCTAAGTAGAACTAATTTACTTGCTAAGTGCTGAAAATGGGCCAATACTGGGGATTTCAGAACTCCTATTCAATTTACATAAAATAGAAATAAATAAAGGGGTTAGTCCCAAATATATATATGAGATGCCATATGTGTCTAATGATAGCCATATACATTAGACCAGGCATGCTCAACCTGTGGCCCTCCAGCTGTTGCAAAACTACAATTCCCAGCATGCCCGAACAGCCTACAGCTATCAGCCTACAGCAGGGCATTGTGGGAGTTGTAGTTTTACAACAGCTGGAGGGCCACAGGTTGAGCATGCCTGCATTAGACTAATATTGGCAGAGCCTACCAACAGGTTCCTCATTGAATGTGTGCTAAGGTGTCCCTACTTTCTCTCAATTAAATATGTTGGGAAAAAGAAGTATTAGGCTGTTGGATTTCAGCATGCCCAATCACTCTGTTTTGTGGCGAGATAAGCCGCTGCCAGAGGTCTTGCTTAGGGTCCTCTAATACGGGCTATTGCCCTGCAATAAATGAATGCCGATTAGCACTTGTTTAAAGTCTTTTATACATTGACCTAAGGTGAAAGGGGGTAAACAATTGTTAGTACAGTCTTTTGTCCCTCATTCACTCTTCAGATTGTCAGCAGTACATCCCCTGTTTACCCCGGGCAATGCGCTGGCAACAGGCTATAATTTTTGGGTGCTGCATGCAATCATCTGAAAAGTTAAAGTTGTGCTCATTTGTTGGGTGATTGGCAACATCAAGTGATTGCAGGAACATTCATTCTCGATAATTGCCCTTACTCCCCCTTCCCCATTCAAAACACATCCATGCTTGGTCAAGCATAGGAGTATGAACGTATGGGAGTTTGGAGAATAGTTGGCCATACATAAGTTCAGCCTACTGCCATCTGAAATAAATAGACACTTTGAAGTTGAACACATGGGCAGCCTGTCTAATGAATACCTTTATCTGGTCCCATTGGTCAAGTCTAGATACAATGTTCAGGTTGGATACAGCAAGTTGTGTGAGTGTTGCTGTCATGTTGACAGTGTTGTCACTTGGCCAGTGTATCCTTCTCCAATAGCAAGTTTTAAGATAGCTTTGTGCATGGAACTTCTCATAGACATTTAACCCTAAAAGCCAACAATTCAACCCTAGGGACACAAAAACTGGCTTGTTACCTAGCTGAACTGCCATTTGTGAAGTTTTCTAAGTGAAAGTAACCTCTATACATAAATTGAAGGCCCTGTTTCCTTCAAAAAGTTCATACCATCTAGGAGTCATTAGCAGCAATTAGAAACATGATTAATTGCTAGTTTTATTACATGATGGTAATCTTGATGTATGATCCTTTTTGTCAGTTTTTTAATTTTGTTTTGTGCTGACCAAAGCTTTAATTGATTTCAGAATGTGAACTTGAAATTTCTTTTTGGCAGAGTAGCCTGTGGCGTGGTGGTACCTTGTCTGGTCTTGTCTGTTAGCTATGTTTGTAGATAGCATCTTAATCCTTCTCCCTTTTCTTCAGACCACCTCTACCTCCCAAAAATCAAGGAACCTATAACCCACCGAAAATAACTTAAAAAAAAAAAAGAAGAAGGATGGATGGAAAGTATTTAAGTATTTTGAAGCGTATTGAGTTTCAGTTAAAAGGTCTGTGTCATTATGGGCCGTTGGCTGAGGTGGATTAGCTGCATGAAGTCATGGCTTTCATGTGATTATGGCAATTATAGATTTTTCATGAAATTGAAAGTTTCTGCTACAGTAAGCCAATAAATATCCACAGAAGAGATCAGATGACTCCAACACACAATAATGACGTTTTGGAAAATAATTTCGCACAATAGATTTCTTTTTTTATTATTTATTCAGCGGGAAGGTGTTTATGTTGTTTTATTTTATTTTATATGGTGGCTAAAGGGGTTTGAGGCTTAATTTGCCTGGTCTTGTCTGTTGCAAAGAATGCAGAACAATTTAATATAGCATAACAGACATTAAATCCTCATTTTCAAAAGCTTGAGGCAAGCTAGCAATTATTGCTTTCTTTATGACATTCTACACAGTTTGCTCCAATTACTTAAAATTAGACCACATGAGTTTTTCTTCATGGGATAAGTCTACATGCAAAATCAAGAGCTTGGATATTAAATCATGTATTTTGTTTTTATTTCCTTCTATATAGTAGCTTCACACATGGAACTCATAATCTTTCAAAGATATAGGTGCTACAAAGTGTCTTCTCAAAATTTTTCTGGCGTTTTAGTGTTAGGGTAAAATGGAGTGTTTTTATAGATTATATCTAGAGAAGCCTATCAAATCAGTTCAACCATCTATCCATTGGTGCTATTGTGTATATCCTGATATTAATGACCCCAACTTTTTTGGGCATGACTAGCAATGATCTTATAAGTTATACTCAAGAACATTTTCAGCTTTGGGGGCTGGCATGCACTCCCACTAATCAGTTGTTTTCAGCAGTCATTGGTGCCAGAAACAAAACAGTAGTTGGAGCCAAAAACAGAAGACGAAGACTTCATCCAATTTGTGGTGGCCATCCTGGTATACTCCCATTCATGTCAACATTACACAACTGGAATGAGCCTTGTGCTTCTGGCTCCATTCTCTAAATAGTTTCCGGCACCAGCGGTAGCTTAAAACAACTGACCGCCAGGGGGCGCCAGATATATAAAGCCCGCCGATCTGATATTTATGTCCTATCCGGGCAAAAGGTCATCAATATGTAAGTCCTGGAAAATAGATATATTTTAAAAATGATAAGCATACTTGACAATGCAGTTAACATTCCAGCACTGACTGAAGCCAAAAATGGCATACTATTCTTTATGTTTTAGTGTAGAGACATATTCTAAATGTGGGAACAAGAAGTGATGTGAACAGGGCTTGCCATCTTCAATTACGCTTCCATCATTGGGACTCATAATCTGTATCATCTAGAAGAGGGACCCACTCCTCAGTCTGCCCATTTTATTTCATATTTATACAAAAACAACATGGGGTAATTTAGCATGCCCTGAATTACAGAATTCTGTCTTCAAAAAGTCACAAAATAGGGACTTTTTGATGTCACTTGTGTAAAATATTTGTGACTTTTCACATTTTTACACTCCAATTTTAAAAAGTAAGTGGAAAAGTGGGCATAATTAGCTATGTTAATGAGTTTTACTCCAGATTTATGACTGACTTTTTTTAAAAAAAAGTCACAAAAAAGTCCTAAAGCCACTCCATTATTGGGACTGGTAGAGAAAAATGGAGTAGCATGTCTAGACAATGGTGTTAGGTTTAAAGATGAGTCAAATTTTTCAAAGATCGTGTAGCATTTCATAAATTTGAAGCAAAGTACACCAACCAGACTCAAGGAAAACAGACTTCAGATCTTACCCTCATGATTAATTCCACCCTATATTCTCAGTACCTTGTCTTGGTTAAATGATAAGCCAGCGTGAAAGTTAACCCATTAAAACTGAGTGAAAATGGACTTGCGTTATTTATAAATTTATGGCATAACCTAAAGAATAATAGTATATTTTAGGAGTTTGGTGAGATAGAGTATAAAAACAAAATGACTAATCCTGCAGGCGGGTAAATGAGAAGGCATGTTTATATACTGATTGTGAACTTCCCATAGTAAAAATAAGTAAATCTGTCCGGAATTACCAATGCTGACATATTCTTTACACCTCTTAAAGGCCACAATGAGCAATCAATCAGAAGAATGGTGGAATGCTTTTAAAAAACAACAGGACTGTATACGTGGATCCCAGTGTAGCAAGCAGGCATGCAAGAAATGTTAGGGCATGTCTAATCCGTCTTAGCAAATAATGCTAATGGAATTAAAAGCTAGCCTAACCGGCATATTTTAATACAGAAGTGGCCTTCTCGCAGGTGCCTTCTCTCAGCAATACTGCTAAACCACACATAAATATATGCAGGATGAATGGAAATATGTTATTGTTGGCAGATCGTACTCAGAAGTGTGAGGACTGCAATGTCCTTTTGATGATTAATAAATATTGACAACAGCCTGCAAAAAAAGAAGGTACATAGTGTCTAGGATCTGAATTACAGGATACAGAATCATGTATTAACTTGCCTCTAAAAAATATTGCTTTGTTTATTAACCAATGGCCTTTCATCCATGCACAACCCTAA
Source organism: Bufotes viridis (assembly GCA_033119425.1). Lineage (NCBI taxonomy): Eukaryota > Metazoa > Chordata > Amphibia > Anura > Bufonidae > Bufotes > Bufotes viridis. Next base: position 399,454,215 of record CM065592.1, on the reverse strand, counting down.
AAGAAGGTTAGATAGATCCATTAGATGGATGTTGGCCCAACCTACCACTTTTGGCAGAGCTGGCCAACTATCTGATGCATCAGGGGATGTCCCAACTTTCTGCTGACAGATGATGTAGGTGGACTTATCAGGCATGTTGAATTTTACATGTCCAATCATTTTGTTCTAAGTGGAGACAAGACACAACCAGAAGTGTTTGGAAGTGGCTTATTCTGTCACACAATTTAGAAGACATGCACAGACAGGGTCAAAGGTGCCACCAGATTACAAGAGGATCCTCCTGAGGGCCCCGACTCAAATATTGTAGTGGTTTGAGATGAAAAAAAATAATACTTTGTCTTTGAAGCAAATCACTTGACGCTAGGTTCTATTTATTTGTTTTAAATCTGTTAGACATAATTGATGATATAGGAGTTGGGCCCCGAGAATAATTTCCTTTGATGGGCCCAAGGAACCCCAGTAAGACACTGTGCACAGCCCTTCGGGCCAAGTATTGATGTGTATGGGGAATACTGGGAGGAATAGCTGTTGGCTGAAAGTTATTAAAGTTGTATAGCTAATCTTAAATTACAGTTTCAGGCATGTTTTTCTATATTGTTTAGATATTTATTATGCAAATAATCAATACGTTTTATGTCTCGAATATTATTATTATTATTTTCTAAATGGCACTGGAGACATAAAATGGGCTATGACCATGTGCAGACTTTACTGGACTGCTTTGGCATGAGGTCTGTTGTCTTTGTTAATCTGAGCCCTTATAATATTTTAGAAGAGCTCTGTATGTTTGTAAGGATATGGTATATCCTAACCAAAATCTATTGAAAAAAAGCATTACTAGTTATTCAATATCTAACAATAACCAGTAAATACTATACATAGGTTGTCCTTCATGAACTTCAGATAGTCGATTTCTACCACTTACATGTGTGTTGAGAAACTCAAACCTCAGCACGTCATGAAAAATACACAACAGTGTTTCCATTGGATGCAGCACATTGGTTGAGCCAACTGGGCCATCACCATGGTCAATCGTGATTTACTTACATTTCAGTAAATTGCACAATCTCATCCATGATGCAACGTAGCCCCAGTCAGATAACTGTAGTGTGAATATTCTATAGTGATTTTCTATCCACATCCAAGGGTATCTATCAGCCCTAATCTAAAAACATTAGGTCCATAGCACAAATCCATTCTCCTGCCTAGAAACACTGGTTAATTTATGTAAATTCTCTGTGTGACCAACGACTGAAAGAATTCTGATCTCTAAGTGTATGGAATATGCTTCTTAAACTAGTTAATTAACATCTTTAAATAAGTCAATTAGAATGATGTAATTTTCTCTAGTTAAGTACATTTGGGTTCTCATAGGAAATCTTATACCTCTATTAACCATAACATTAATTTAAAAAAAATCCTTTGAATAAGAGCATTTGGCCTCTCAGTCTCATGATTAGACTAAGACAGTTATGTTAATGTCAGGCAAAATATGTGTTGAGTGACCTTAAGTTGGCACATGTTCAAGATCCCAGCATTTCGTTGATGAGCCACATAATGTGGAGGACTCGGATCACAGTGCCAAACGAGGTTCTTTTTTTCTTAATATTCTCGTCCATTATTTTTAAATGTTTTAAACTGAGTTTCAAAGTGTACCGGCAACATCTTATCTGATTGTTTGCTGGTAGGATACCCGCTTAAGTCTCACTCCTACTGTGTGCCAACCCAAGATAAAATGAATATGATTGAATAGCCAGTGTTCTTGATAGCTATTTCTTTACTCTGCTAAGTCTTATAATTGGTATGTCTGCCTAATAATTAGATGATGTAAAATACAACTAATAAAAGATTGACACACCTCATTGTTTTGCGCTTTTTTTTATTATTGATCGCACACTGGCATCTGAATTTGTAACAAAATGAAATCTGATCACAATAAAGAGTGACTCTCTCTTTTTTACTTGCAGCACCCCTACCCCTCAGAAGAACAGAAAAAACAGTTGGCACAAGACACAGGTCTCACCATACTTCAAGTGAACAATTGGTAAGTAATTTGACTTAGTGTTTATACACAATGAGCGCTCCAGCCTCTGGCAACCTGCAGCTAATCATTTGTGTTACTATGGCACACCCTGTAATTGCTTATTTTCCCTTGTAGTTTACTGATGCTAAAGTAATATGGCCTAAAGAATGTTTTCAGTTATGTGAACGTTATTCTATAGCAATATGACCGTATTCTTATAATTCTCGGAATGCAGATATTGCATTTACATTAGATTAATACTGAGTGATGGCTGCAAGGCTAGCTGTGAGGATTCTATAGACATTTTGTAGAAAAGAGAAGAACCTAGACAGACCCTTATCTATCTATAAGACCCATGATATTTTGCTACACAAACCTTAAAGGGCAATTTATTTATTTATTAAGTTATGGGGGAATTCATCATCAGGGTAACATTTGAAGTCAGTTTTGCAGGAGTCTGTATTGGCGTATTTTGCCCCAAATGTAAAAAATATCTCACATTGTTTACTTAATTTGGCATAATTTAAGCCTTACACTTTTGCCTAGAAATTCTACTCCAGTTGAGGCTGAGTTTGCGACTTTTATTATGACTTTGAAAACAGCCGCAGTGATAAATCTCGAGTGAAACTCATTAACATATCAAACCACACCCATTTTCCCACTTTTAAAAAATGCAGCACAAGTGACTCCAAAGAGACACAAAGCCTAATTTTGTGACTTTTTAAAACCAGAGTGCAGGGCTTGATAAATTCCTGCCTTTGTGTCAGAAAAGGCTTACCCATAGACTCTGCTGCTGTGGTCCTTTATGAGTGACAATAAGTGGAGCAATTCCACGTCTATGGTCCATCCATTGGCATAAAATGTACATTACAAACCAATATATAATCTTGTGCTCCTTTTGACTCTTCAGGATCTAGGGGTACACCCTAGTTAACCTAATGGGATTGTCCAGTTCAGAAAATAAATGATCACATACCCATGTATGGGGTTCTGAATAATTGTTCATGATCAAGTGGAGAGAGTGGAAAGCAGATATAAAGAGCATCTCTCACAATGGAGATACAATCAGATCATTCAACCTATTAATTAGAACTTCCACTGTGTAGGTGCTGAAATTGAACACTGATTGTCTTGTTTCCCCAAAGATTAAAGCTAAACATTGGGGGTCCCATAAGTTTAAAAATTTGATGGCCTGCTTATTCTTAACTCTACAACAAGTGGGGTCCCTCTTTTAACAAGTAGTGGAACTGTACTTTCAGTAAACTTTTGATATGTCATAAGGACATATCAAAAGCTTAGATCGAAAGGGTCTGAGCGCTGAGACCCCCACCAATCTCTAGAACGAGGGGAGAAAAGCTCTCGCTTAGAGTGTTCTTTCTCCTCGTTAGAGGACAGGAAGCGAGACTGACTCAATAGTAAGTCTATGGGCCTGATTCACTCCTGTTTTGTGCAGCAAGGAAAGGGAGCACATTAAGCATGCATGCACTTCTCTCCCCTTGTTCTAGAGATCAGTGGGGGTTTCAGTGCTCAGACCCCCATCGATCTAAACTTTTAATATATCTCAATGACATATCAAAAGTCTACTGAAAGAACAGTTCCACTTTTAGGCTACTTTCACACTAGTGTTTTTTGCGGATCCGTCATGGATCTGCAAAAATACTTCCATTGCAATAATACAACCGCATGCATGCGTCATGAACGGATCCGTTGTATTATGTCTCCTATAGCCATGACGGATCTGACTTGAACACCATTGAAAGTCAATGGGGGACGGATCCGTTTTCTATTGTGCCAGATTGTGTCAGAGAAAACGGATCCCTCCCCATTGACTTACATTGTGTGCCATTTGGCTTCTCTTCATTAGGCAGGCAGCGTTTTGGTGTCTGCCTCCAGAGCGGAATGGTGACTGAATGGAGGCAAACTGGTGAATTCTGAGCGGATCCTTTTCTATTCAGAAAGCATTACGGCAAAACGGATCCATTTTGGAACGCTTTTGAGAGCCCTGAACGGATCTCACAAATGGAAAGCCAAAACGCTAGTGTGAAAGTAGCCTAAGAGTATGGGGAGCAAGGTATGACACATAAAGTTTGTCTCCATCAAAAATCTAATTACATTTTTTGACTTGGCACTGGAAAGTGCCATCACATCCTTCCATCCAAAGACAGAAGAGCTATGTGCTTATCACTGTCTCCTTCTGAAATAATAGTGGTGGTACCATCTGGTTGGTTACCCCTCTTTTGTCCCTATGTAGGCTCAATCCTCCACTAATGCCATTCCTCAGTATATAATATTTAATGGGGATTGAAACCAGAGCTTTATTCGGTTGGATCTTTTTACACCACAAATACTTGTATTTTCCAAATGCTAGCTTATCAAGCCTTTATAATATACATGCATTAACAAGGACCTGTATAAGTTGTAATGGGATAACTAGAACCTCTAGGGTACACACTTGATTGTTTGCCTATCTTGTGGCTATTTAGCGTGTCACATAGATACTAGCAGGATTCTAATAAGCCATGATGTTTGTCTAAGATCAATTCTTGTCTGGACTACTAGAACACCATATATTATCACGTGCAGCAGATTCATTTGATATTTTCATCTCTGTAGCATAATATATGTAAGTATATAAAGAAACTGTCGCTTTGAGATGTTCACACCACATTACATGAGATGTCACTTTGGTCAATATAATTCTGTGTAATCTCCCATGTAACACCTTCACGATAACTTGCAGCTTTTTATGTTATATTTGCGATTATAGGATAATATCCAAAGTGCATTATCTGTGAGCGACAGGCAAACTTGCAGCCGTAGACTGCAAAGGTTATCAATGCCTGTGACCTGAATTGCCTTGGGAGATCAATTTTCTGCTGCCCTGTAAAAAGGAGGGCTGGGAATACAGGATGGTTTGTGATTGCAAATATGCTTCAATGGGCACTTTGCAATTTTTCACTAATGTTGTTGATTTCATAGTTAAAGGAAGATCTTGAATCAGCCCAATAAAAAGAACATAAATGAATAATTTAATATTCTAGAAGATCATTTCAGTATTTTATGCAAGAATTTTCCTTCTCACATGCAATGTATCCTTCGCAGTTATTTGTTTTATTGCTTGCACTGAAGATTTCCCTCGTTCATAATTATGTATTCTCTAATTTTAAGAAGTTTGAGGGTACCTGTAATATAGGAGTCTGTGGGAATGGTTGGGGGCAAAAAAGTGACCCTGATTCAAGTGTCAATATTACGGTTGTGTTAATGAGGATGCTGTAGGTAAACCAGGGAGAATAAGAAGAGAGGGAAAGGCTCTGTGGACATTTACATCATTGGGCACCATTTTCCGAGAGGGGGTATTCTCTATAGTCTACACCCCTGAATATAACATAATATATTCTATCATGCACATATTTCAGCCTGATTCATAGAGATAGAACCATCACATTATTATGCTGCCAGATTTTAGTGGCATTAGAAGGGTATAAAACATCTCTATGTGCTTGTCACCCTTTATTACTATTTGTGGATTTCTTTAGATTCGTGCAAAACCATCCCAAAGTATAATTTTCATAAACTTTGCAATTTGCTGTATTCAGCAACGCAAACGTATAAACACATTGATGGGAAGAAATAAATCTTGTCTCCTGCCTATGAGACCATATGGACATTATTGAGGGGTTCCCCTGCTCATGAGCACCTTTCAATGCACCAGAGTAAAGTACTGGTAAGAATTAATGGCTCTTGATCTCTAGGACTCAGTCCCAGACGACTGTACATTTTAAGTTATTTATAAAGAGCCAACATATTCCATAGTGTTGTATAACAATTGTTTTCACCCCCTGTCTCCATTGAGACTCACAGTATAAATTCCAAAGTAATCAGGAAGGAAACCCACACAGACAGGGGGAGCACATAGAAACACCATGCAGATGTCATCCTTTGTCAGATTTAAACCCAAGAACCCAATGCTGCAAGGCAACCATGGTAAGCACTGAGCCATCATGCTGCTTGCAATACGCCTGTTCTCTTGTAGCGGCCAATATAGAGTAAATGTATAATTATCCATTTGCAGAAGGAATGGCCACATATAATACCTCACTTGCCCTATAGTGGACACTGAAAAAGAAAATTATAGCTACCCCCCATCCTCACAAGATCAACAGTTTTGAGTGAGGTTCAGGATCAGGACTGATTTGCCTTGGCTGTCTTTGCATTAAGGGATTGTCTTTGATTAAAAAAAAAAGCCCTTTACAGTGCATTCAAAAAGATCTTTTCACTTTTTTCACATTTTGTTGCCTTGTGCTAAATAAAATTTAAAAAAATAATCATTCTGCACTTAATTTCCCATAGTTTCAAAATGAAAACAGAATGGTAGAAATCTCTGCTAATAAACTGAAAAGCAAAAACGAAAATATTGTATTGACATAAGTATTCAGACCCTTTACACAGTACTTAGTTGAAGCAACTTTGGCAGCAATTACAGCCTCCAGTCATCTTGGATATGATGCCACAAGTTTTGCTCACCTGGATTTTCTGCCATTCTTCTCTACAGATCCATGCAAACCTTGTCAGTTTTCAAGGGGACCCTTGGCGGACAGCCATTTTCAAGTCTCTCCAGAAATGCTTGACAGGTTTCAAGCCAGGGCTCTGGCCAGTCCACTCAAGGACATTCACAAAGATGTCCCTTAGACACTCCTGTTTTGTCTTATCTCAGCCAGAGAGACCATTTGGTTCTTGCTCACCTCTCCTACCCCGGTTACTTATTTTGGTGGAGTGGCCAGCTCTAGAAAGAGTCCTGGTTGTTCCAATCATCTTCTATTTTCATATTCATTTTTGCACACTTCTCCAGATCTGTGTCTCCACACAATCCTGTCTCCAAGCAGTTTTTATCCTCCTCATGGTTTGGTTTTTGGTCTGATATGCATTGTCAGCTTTTTCTAAATCATGTCCAATCAACTAAATTTACCATAGGTGAACTACAATCAGGTGTACAAGCATATCAAAGATAATCACGAGAAATAGGAGGCCCCCAGAGCAAAATTTCAAGTGTCATATCAAAAACTGTGAATACTTATGTCCATGCAAAATAGTAGTTTTTCCTTTTTAATAAATTAGCAAATATTTTTTAAATTCTGTTTTTAATTTGTGGGGGAAAACTTGATTTTTTAAAATTTTAGCACAGGGCAGCAACATAACCAAATGTGAAATAAGTGAAAGGGTCTGAAGACTTTTTAAATGCATTGTAAACCTTTAGTTCTATATTCTAGATATGAGAAGGTCAGCTTTTATACCTTCCTAGAAGACTTGCCTGGCTAATTTTGTAAACGTGTCTTCAGAATGTACTCAATGAACAAAGCTCATAATAGATCTCACAATATAAAACATACACAATGTTATTTGCTCCAGGGAACAGCAAACAAATGATTTTTGATTTATTGAGCCTTTGTTCATCTCTGCAAGCAAGAACTTTCCAAAATTTTAGCTTTTCAGACAAAAGACTTAGCCCAACTTGTTAACACGCATGTACATTTTTGTATTATTAATGGCAAACTACTGTAAATCACTGCTGCAGAGATTAAATAAAATGCTGAAGGGCAGCCTGGGTGCAGATCAGTCATAAATTATTGGCAGCAACACAGCATGTGGGAATACATGAAATGTGGATAAAAACATAAACTCACGTCTAGTGAGATGGCATTTAACAATGACTTTGGACTATGGAGTTCTCCATATGATGATATGCAAAAGGTTCATTCATGTTATCAGCCTTTGGAAAGATCCAGCAGCACATCACCTGTCATAGTTACTCTGATATGTAATGATAATAGAGCTCCTCAAGATTTGCAATTCATTTTTAATATCTTTTTAGTGTTATCTACAATTTTGATTGACAATAGAAAACATTTGTATGTATACTTAATCAAAAGAATAATAATTTTTCCCCACATAGTACATTTATTACCAATCCATCTAAATAATGATCTGTGTATAATCTGTGGGGACCCCAACAATCTCTAGAATGAGGTGTCGAGTTTGCTTTTCTTCCTTAGAGCACAGAATTTCTTAGATCCCTGAGCCGCAATGGGGATATTTAAGCTCAGTATCATAGAGAAGGCCAAGCAGTCTGTATCGCAGGGTAATGTTTGGTTGGCCATATGTGTCACCAATACCTGGAAATATATCCTTACAAATCCATACTGTAGAGCTGTAGCTCTCTGTGTGTCACTATTAGTGATGAGTGGGAGGTGCCATATTCGATTTCGCGATATTTCGTGAATATTCGATGGAGTATTCGTCATATATTCGTCAAAATCGAATATTCGTCATTATTCTTTTTATCACGAATAATATGCAATTTAATTATTCGAGTATTGCGAATTGAACTTGGACTGGGGTATAAAGGCAACTTTACTATTGTTTGGTTTGCTAGAATTAGCGAATATAGAGAATATAGTGCTCTATTCGTATTTGTCATATTCGTTAATTCTTCCGAGCTATGTAAACTTGCCTATACACAGCTCTAAGTTAGATACGCAATGCGACTAATATTACTTAAAATTCTCGCATTGTGCATCCAACTTAGAAGAATTAACGAATATGACGAATACGAATATAGCACTATATTCTCTATATTCGTTAATTCTAGCAAGCCAATAGGAAAGTTGACTGTACTCAGCTCTAAGTTGGATGCGCAATGCGAAAATATTACTTTTACCTATTTTTTTTCCAATCAATAGAATGCTGACTCATTATTCTATTTATTGCCAAAAATAGGCAAAGTAATATTTTCGCATTGCGCATCTAACTTAGAGCTGGGCTCAGTCAACTTTGTTTTTGGGTTGGCTTGCTAGAATTAGCAAATATAGAGAATATAGCGCTATATGCGTATTTATCATATTCATTAATTTTACCCAGCCAAACAATAGTAAAGTAAGTTGCATATATCCCGTTCTAAGTTAGATGCGCAATGCGACTAATATTACTTAATATTCTCGCATTGTGCATTCAACTTAGAGCTGTGTATAGGCAAGTTTACTTGTATTGCTAGAATTAGCGAAGATAACGAATACGAATATAGCGCTATATTCTCTATCTTCGTTAATTCTAGTAAGCCAACCAATAGTAAAGATATACCCCATTCAAAGTTTTATTCGCAAGACGTGAATATTACATAATGTAATATTCGGGTATTGCGAATGACACTTTGAACGGCCTATGACTCTCCTATTGATTAACTTGCTAGAATTAACAAAGATGGAGAACATAGCGCTATATTCTCTATCTTTGTTAATTGTATCTTATTCTTGGGTTCTAATTGAAAAAAAAAAATACGGATATTAATTTTTCCGAATGTATAGCACTATATTCTAAATATTCGTAAAAAATATTCGTAGTGCCAATATTCGTAAAAAATATTCGCTATTCGAATATTCGCGCTCAACACTAGTCACTATATGGTGTGTATGGAAAACAAATGCAGCATGCCACTTCTGGATGCCTCCATATAGAGTTGGGAGTATATAGAGGTACATTGTGGCCTTAATAATGTCTATGAGGGTCATATTAGGGCTCTCTAGAACCTGGAGGTTGTATTGAGCCATAATAAGGCTCTGTGCACGTGCTATAAAGTGAAAGCTGGTCATACACTTTAGATAGCTGTTGGCTTGAATGTTTTGCCAAGAACAGCCATTCTTTCTGACCCTGACAGTCGAGTGTGAATGAATTCAGAATAGATAAAATGCAGCACAATTCTTTCATTGGCCTCACCGCCTGGGAAAAAAGGGATGCTTCATGTTGAAACCCAACAGCCTGATCCTTCTTTCACCCGGCATTTGCCATTGGAGGAAAGTTGGGAAACCCCATACACGAGATGGTCGATGGACAGATTCAGTTAATGTATTTGGCCACCTTGAAGCAACCCTCTAATTCCAGATAAAAATTTCAAATTTATTGGCTAATGCCTAGTACGCTTCCATCATTCCCTCCATTTTACCAATTGAGCTTTGGATTTGCCAATTCCCGCTCCCCGGTTCTGCTAGCGAAGATGGTCACACCCCTTCTTAGTCTAATGCCTCATTCACGCGTCAGTGTTTGGTTAGTGATTTCCATCAGTGATTGTTAGCCAAAACCAGGTGCGGCTCTAAACACAGAACAGGTGCAGTCCCTTATATCTTACGTCTGAATAGGCTTCAGTCCTGGTTTTGGCTCACAATCACTGATGGAAATCACTGACCGAAACACTGAGGTGTGAATGAGGCATAACTGATGCACACTGTCCATTGGTAGTCCAGTACACTTCTTGCTTGTCCAGCACTGCTTTTGAATTTGCCAGAGCTGCCCATATGAGCAGCACTGGCCAATCCGAGAACTGCAGAAAGGGTCTTGGCTGGCAGTATAGGAGCAGAACCACAGCTTAATTGGTGAAATGGAGTGCACAATGTAAGTGTACTATGCGTACCCCTTATAATTTAAGATTCTTATTTGGAACCCATGGGTCGCTTCAAAAGGCTACACTAAAATTTACACAACTAGGGTGACATCTGATGATAGAGAAGAGCCTATGATATACCAGCAAACCATAATATAATTTAGCTTTCCTGCCATTTAGGGGGAGGCCCTTCATATTTAAAATATATTTTAATTATTTATGTCCCACTTAAATTCCTCTATGAAACAGAATTACACAGTATGCAATTTACATGCGAGAAAAGCGCCCGTCTCAGCCGTGAACTTCCTATGGGAATCTATTGCCCTCACTGTAAAGTTTAGGCAGATTGTTCCCTTGACTAACTGGAATAAACTTTTTTTTTAATGTCTTTCCGATAGTCTGCAAATTATTCTTAACCAACCATTATTCATGATGAACTGTGTAACTGTTTTAATTATAGTATTGCGCAGAGTGCTCTTTTTTAGGTACCCAAATTACATCAATCAGCGCTGATCACCATATAAAATGCTATACAGTTACACATAGGAAAAAAAGTATTAATTGTAATCAGTCAAAAATGTTTAGCTTGCATATTGCCCCAGACAGACTTGGAGAGTTGCCAATCAGGAGATGTATTATTAGGGAAGCTGAACAAATAACTTACAGGCGTAGGAGCTGCTCCTTCTAATCGCAAGATATTGTCAAGAAGAATTCACATTTTCCTTCCTTATCTCGCTCTATTTCTATATGCATTTTAAGTTGACATATAACATATTGACACCATGATGGAAATATCTAATATATTTACAGGCTAGTTTTTCTACTATTATTGGCCATGGACCTTAATGTAATACTACATCCATGGCTCAAAATCACCTATGTTCTACTGCTGAGTTGTGGCTATGTGTTTCACTCTAGCTTTAGATGGCACACTTACCATTAAAGTGGTTGTCCAGGATTAGAGAAACATGTCTGCCTAATTCCAAACAGCGCCACACTTATCTATAAGTTGTGTGTGGTATTGCAGGTCATCTCCTCTTGTAGTAAATAGGAATGAACTGCAATACCACACATAACCTGTGCAGGTGGGGCAGTGTTTTTATAAGTGACCAGCCATGTTTTCTAATCCTAGACAACCCTTTTAACATCAGGATGAACCTTATTAAATGATCCTGCTAATGAAAAATATACCATTCTTTCCCACGCTCCATTGCTGTGTTTAGGAGAAATAAGTGATTTTAAAAGGTATGCAAATTAGGGCTTAAGTGCATTGAGAGCAGGTCCTAGATGCTCAGTGCATCTTAGCTCTTCTGATCTTCTTCCCTGGGCGTATCCATCCTCCACTTAATTCACAGGGCTAGGCATCCAGGTGAAGGGGAGTGTCCAGGGAAGCAGAGTGGAAGTACTAAGGTACAATGAGGGGCTAGGGACCACCCTCAGTGGACCAAAGCCCTAAATCACAAATTTCTCAAAAAATATTTCTCCTAAATGCAGCAATGGATCGAGAAGAATTTTATATTTTCAATTACTTGAGGAAGCCCTACTAGGTATTTTGGTTTCTTTAATAGGGTTAATCCTGCTGACAGATGGCTTTTAAAGGGGTTACCTTTGCTAGAAGACCCCCTGTAAATAAAGTGATGGCACTTTGTCCAACCGTAGGGGCTCTCAGTTATGGTTTGTAATCTGAAGGTTCAGTTCCTCTGCATTTCCACCACAGAGTTAACTGAGCATTACATGATGCCTATTGAAATCCACAGGCACTGATGTTCTGGGTTCTGGAGAGAGGGAAAGAGATACTCCCCTTGTCAACAAACTGGTTATTAAATGAAGCTCCTGATCCAGAGCACTGGTGAGAGGCGTGCTCCATTTGTACATGAACTTTTTCTCCATTGCTCTAGTAGTATTTAATTATACATGGGAAGAACCCTGCAATTGCCATCTTTGTGGTGCCCACCTTATTCAATAAATGAAGGTCCTGATCTAGAACTTTATTAAAAAAAGTTTTATTAAAAAAATATTCTTAGCTGTAAAGCTAAAGCAAATGTTATAGCTGGCAGCTAGGATATTATTGTTTTCATTATCAGTCAGAATTCTCTGTTTGGATACTTTTTTCTGTACCAGGCGATTTCCTCACCACTCCTCCACTGCCCACACACACATTTCCCTCCTGAACATATTTTTAGTTCACACAAGTTCTAATACCCTCTGGGTCCTATAATTAATCGTGCAGGCGAAAAGTTTGCCTTCAATGCCAGGAATACAGTAATATGGCCTTTTCATTACATGCTGACCTAATGCTATCATTCAAGAAAACATCTGTTTAGATGTCTAAGACTTTCCAAATGAAGTAGGTGTGATCCCTTGTGAAGATGTATCATCCTTATCTAGCACATCAGTTGTGATGCATAACTAATAGTGTTTCCTCAGATTTAGGAAAGTATAGCATCCTGATATTAGGAGCATGGTCTACTCTTGAGATATTTTTAGGTTAAAAAGTGAAAGTTTAGGTTATTTCAGTAGCTTTTTTACTTGAACCATAATTAGAATATTTCTACCTAAAATATATTTAATCGGATAGCTATCAATATTCCTATACCAATTAATGATTGAGGATGCTCTGAATTCGACCCTAGGAACCTCACCTTGACATAGATTTCAGTAGGAGCATTTTTTTTCGGGAGCACAGGTGGCAATTCCAATAGGAAGCACATTGTAGCTCATTTTGATTGGATTTGGTATCTTAGGGAGACCTGAATGAGTCACTGTATTATTTTTGGCCAGTCATTAAAAAAGCTGTCTAAACTCAAAGACCATTTATAGATGGAATTATACTTTAATGAACAAGTTAATTCCCATGAATTTTGTTATGTATGTGATGCAACATATTCTTAGTATGGTAAATATCCATTCTACCTGAGCCCAAAAAACGATGGCCTCCATTGTGGATCCCTTTTAATTTGGTTTCAGAACCATCGCTTTGGCTGTCTCTCTTCATTTCATTGCACCATGTCAATCCAATACATGTGTCATCTCTATATAATTCTAACTAGCAATGTGACTTGAGAAAAAAAAAATGCACTTTCAAAACCTTTTTAAGCGAAAATCTTACAACCTCTCAGAACTTCACAAGTCATGTTCTGGTCTGTTCTTGTTAGATTTCCCTAAGTGTGTTTACAGAAAGTTTGACTTTCTGGTATTTCATTGCTTGCACAGACCTGATCCACACCTATTTTGAGTCAACAGTGGCCAAGAATGGTGCAGAGCAATTAAGCACAGCAAAAAACGTAGCACCAGCAAACTGAGAAGGGTGCCCTTAGAGACCTCTTCTCCCTTACATCATACTGCAGCCCCGGGCCATGCCTCCATAAAACAAACTGCATTTTTAGACGTTAAAAAGCCAGTCTGAAATATTGAAAATGGGGCAAATGTTGCCTCCTTGTTGGATAAAACAATTTTCTCTTCTTAAAAAATGAAGGAGAGCCAGAGGCATAAGGGAAGGAAGTGCATTTGAAGGCACATATTGGGTAGAGCGCACTGTGTGTGTGTAAATGATGCATGGCTTTCTGTATCAGCATTAAAGGCTTTTGAGATTCTTTTCACTGAAAAGGAGGCGGCAGCACACTTAAAATAAAATCTGGGTCATTTAACAGTTCCACTAATATTTTATAAGGCTTGTGTATTTCATGATGCCAACCTGATAGACCGTTGGCTTGATTGTGCCTTTTAATACTAATCTACTTACTGAATAACTACTGTGATGCATAGAAAACATATACACATGCAGGGCATATCACTCGGAGCAGATTAGTCTCTTCCTATGTATAGTTAATATGATGAGGAAATGGATCATATGTTTCTCAAGCCTTTCTTAGGCAAAGCAATCGACATAGTAAATTGTAACTTCCACTAACCTGGAGCGATCTATACGTAGAGCCGGTGTTTCTGTTTGATGTTTTATTAGGTTACATTTCTCATGTTCTGTTAAACTAGCACATGTGTCTGGGTGAGGCTTGTGCTATAGGAACGATAACTGCAAAGGCAGATACAATGACATTAAAGGGGTTTTCCAGTTTAAGTGTAAATAAAAGGTAACAAATGTATTATGATCTGCAACTTTCTAGTATACTTAAGATTTAAGAAGACCGGTGTGGGGTACGCCAGTATTGATATCCCCTGTTCTGCCAGAGGACACGTCTAATTTATGGAGAGACGCAGTCCTGCAGTAGTCTGTGTGTCCTAAACTGAAATGGAACTGTCGTAGAATTCAGTTTTCATTCACGCCAGAAAATCGGTGTAAAAAAGATAAATATTTTTGGCTTCTTGGGGCACCCTACCAATTATATTTAAAGGTCAATATAGAGAGCTCTCCCATGATATTTGTACCCAGGACTGTGACTTTGACAAGGGGACATCCTCTATGTCTAGAGGAAAGAAGGTATCTAGAACAACATAGAAAGAGATTCTTTACTGTTAGAGCAGTGAGACTATGGAACTCTCTGCCTGAGGAGGTGGTGATGGTGACCTCACTAAAAGAGTTCAAGGGGGGCCTAGATGTATTTCTGGAGTGTAATAAATCTAGAAATCTGGAAAGTTTGTTGATCCAGGGAGTTATTCTAATCACTGGTTTGGAGTGGAAGGATTTCTTTTCCCTTAGAGGAAGAAAATTTGATTCTACCACCTAAATTTTATTTTTGCCTTCCTCTCCATCAACTTTTCTGGATAATAGACTGAAATGGATGGACATATGTCTTTTTTCAGCCTTATAAGCTATGTTACTAGGTTACTATATCTCGAAGAATAAAGAGGCTGTCCAAAGGAAGGACTTTTTTAATATATAGCTTGTGAACCATTGCTCACTGATCCCTCACCACTGCTATTTCAATGTTTACCAGTTCCTGCGACTCTACACTTTCTGGTCCCAGGTGGACACATAGGAAATGGCAGGAGATGCCTGCTCAGCCACTCACTAGCTGCTGCTGTGACTAGCCTTAGGGCAGTGGGGAACAGTAAGTCTTTGAATGGCAACATTGGGGGGTGACTGAGGTAAGTAATGCTAACCCGCTCTGGGCCATATATAAAGAAATATTCAGAAGCCCCATGTCCTCCGATCTCTTTCCAAGGTTTTTAGCTCACAGAGGATTGTTCAAACTTGATACATTGTTGCACAGACAAACTCCCAGCTGCAAGAAGGTATGTGCTGTGGGAGCGGCCCCTATCCAGGTGGACTTGTGCCATCCTTGTATAATATGGACAGCCATTTATCTGAATGGCCGCCATTTAATAACACACTTCGAGTAAAGGTGAAATGCCTGGCTGGCTGAGGATTTCCCCAATGGATTTTGCAAGGGATGCGAGACCTAGGGTGATTAGCTGATCCCCCCAGCAGAGTCATTTTGAAAAGGGTTGTCTCTGGTGATTTAATTGATCAATTCCTTTTGATTTATAACTGAACCCATGGAAATATATGCCTGTATATCTACCTGGAATTATTAGTGCCTATTTTTTTAATCCAGATTTGTATTTTGTTTACTAGATTTTACTTTTTACCATAGATTTTTATCTAAATTATAATGCATGACTTTATTGGAAACTTCCTTCTCCTAGCCACAGAATGAAGAGCAGCTCTGGAAGACAAACTGCTGCTCTAGCCATTCCTAAGTATGTTACTGCGTTAGCTGGATGTAGAGGAGCTTCAATAATTATAACTCTAGGTGGCTCTACCCTTTTAAGTAACTGATATATCATGATGTACCTACCACCATGCCTGAAGATACCATGAAAATTTCTTTTTAATACACTGCAAATGGCTTCAGTAAAAATTATGTAAATTGTGACATTTCCTGTGTTTGTGTAGTTTTGCAATGTCAAACACTCCATCACTGAATATCCCAACTTCCATGCTGAGCTTCAAGAGAAAAGACTGAGACTGTAAACATAAAGCTATACGTGTCGTCTGCATTGTCCTCGCATCATTTCATTTGTCAGCTAATTGATCATTTTTACCCTGGGTGTTTTATCATATCCTTACAGTGGAAAAGCTTTGACATAGTGCTCTGTTTTTGCTACATGGTACAAATTTTTCATTACTGCCTGAGGTGTAAAACTGGGCTTGAAGGAAAATCTACTGATTCGTATGATTGATGGTCTTGCTGTGATTTGAGTAAATTCCAATATTATGTTTCTGAAGTAGGCGGTTAGTGAAGCATGCATACAGCCTCCCCCCTTGCACTGTGAATAATGTTATGCAGTTTGGGGTCCTCTTTTTATTCAGCAGCACAAGAGACAGACAAAGGCTGATTCAAGCTGCCAAAATATGACTTCATAAGTTGTCGCTTGTGGTTTTATTGGGTTTCCTGAATGGCTGTACATTTAACAAGTATTGAAAGTTAAAAAAATTGTTAATTATGATGATTGAACATCAATGAGCCCCTTCTTTATCAAACATCTAGCACTGATTTACAGATGAGGCGCACTGGACAGTCACTCTTTATTTTAAAGAAAGAAAAAGTGACTTAGTGACATATGTTGAAGGGGTTGTCCACCCTTCCCCCCTCCCCCTCCCCCCCTCCCTCCGAAACAGTGCCACATGGGCTGTGTCTTTTATCGTCATTCAAGAGAATGGGACTGAACTTCAATACCAGACACTGCCCATTAAGACACTGTTTCTGGACAACCTTTCCAACAAGACTGAAGGTGGCCATATGCATTAGATGAATGTCTTCTTAACCAAAAATGTTATCTGTTATCTAATATGTATATGGGTGCACTGACTCTCTGTCAATAGCATCTGAAAGAAGGGTCAGGATTTTCAGGATTGATGAATTTCAACATGTCCAATCCTTTTGTTTTAAATGGACACAAGCCACCACCAGAGGTAAATTGAAAACACAAGCACACTTAGCTGGGCTCAGCATATATGTATATGCCACTAAACTTAACAGGTAGGGTTCTGACCACTGTGTCTAGAATGAGGAGGACAATATGTCATCAATGCTTAAGACACCATTACAGTTGGTAGGGAGTTCCATACTAAACTCCTGGATCTGAATATTTTTTTAATGATGAGGAAACTGTTATAGTCACTCTGTGATGTGCCATTCTTCTAGAAATTTATGAATAAATTCAAACAAATGGGTGTCACCAGTTTGGGACATGTCCCCACTGACTCTCAAATTGCCAATTCAGAGCTGCCAGTGAAAGATTATGTTAAGATGCACCTTTTTCACAAAGAGAATAGTAAGACAGAGCTGTCCATTTATTATTAATATTCAGGAGGAATAACAGAGAAACATTCCAATACATAGTTTAGAGAAAAGATGATCCAGAGTTGCTGTTTCATGGGTCATATTAAGAGTCATATCTGGAGAAGTGACAGGTCCACTAATGTGAACTCATGTACAATGCCATGGAATGGCGCTTTAAATAAATAATAATAATAACTAAATGAAAGTTACAAAATATAGACAGATATGTTGGCTGTCCTAATATTAAATCACTTCTAAGATGACATGATAGCTGGATGGGTAGACGGATAGATTAGATCAGGGATCAGCAACCTCTGGCACTCCAGCTGATCGATAGATAGATAGATAGATAGATAGATAGATAGATAGATAGATAATGTTACATACAGGCTTGGACTGGCCCACAGGGGTACAGGTGAATCCTCCGGTGGGCCCCTGAGCAAGATGGGCCCCTTGTCTCCCACCCCCTTCACAAGTGGCATGTAACACAGTAGACTTACTGCACTGCATACATATATTTAATGTACAGCATCTCAACCAGCCTATCATCATATAAAAAACTTGATAGGTTATTAAAGTAACTCCCCAGTTTATTATTGTAGACACGATCAGAGCTGAGATGACTTCTAGGTATAGAGGAAAGCTACCAGTATCCTCTTTTCCCCAGGACCTACCTTCTCAAAGTTGCTGCAGGGCCCCCATATTCAATGATCTGGTATCATCTTGTTGCAGTGTAAGCAGGTAATATTTAAATGTATCCGTATGGTGGGCCCCCAAAATAAATTTTTACTGGTGGACCCTAGGCACCCCAGTCTGACACTGGATAGATAGATAGATAGATAGATAGATAGATAGATACATCTCTCTAGATACAATGTAAATGAGACAGGCATACTCAGATAAATCATATGTACTTTCTACAGTCCTATTTTACACATGTTTGACTGTGTCCATGTAATATGCTGCAGGCAACAATCTGCAATGTTTTCAATGTCTGTGTCATCCTTGTATATTCTGAATTGCCTATAACTGAAGAGCTGTATTGGAATAAAGTATGATGATCATAAAGATAATTAGTTGTTCCATTGCAATAAAAGCTAAAACATTTTTATGTAATGACATTTAATTAAGGGAAAGCTGTGGTAGCAGTTTTCAAGAATTTTTAAGGCAAATGATACTTGTTTGAAAGTGTTCTGCGCATTAACTAATTAACATTAGAGTGTAATTTACACACTTCTATTCTACCGAAAAAGTAGGGCTCCTTTGGCGTAAATGCAGAATAATATTAAAAGTGATCAGTGTCTCATAGATCTTTCTGGATTGATAGAGGTTGTCTTCAAGGATTTAATAGTTGACAATTTTTTAAAGCAATTTGGGAACTCCTCAAGGGCACATTAAAGGGTTTCCTTATTAAGACCACACCGTTTACCAGGGGGGTAGGTAAATGGGAGTGCAGTAATAGTTGTACCAGGGCATTAGTGCGTGAGGTCTGTCTGCCACCTAAAAAGACACCACTATTATAAATGACACAAGGTAGACGGGCCCATTACAGATTTTGTGCTGGGGCCCATGACCTTCATGTTATGCCTCTCCATATGTCTTTACATGGTAATTTTCCACCCACTATTAGACAGAAGAGGGAACTACTAAATCTCGCTCTGGTGGGCCCAGCTTTTTATTCTTCATAGACCACTTCAGGAGAAATTTAGCTTTGTGGCCCGACTTTTTAAGAATCCAATGTCCATGTTATTGATTAAATTCATAGACAAGAGCAGCAGGAACTACCTCTATAATGTATTCTCTTGTTTGTAACATTACATTACGTGTACATAGGACTATTGTAAGTTTGCATTAAAGACTTCAAGTATCTTCAACACATATTTAAAGTGTTCTTTCAAATTTACATTATGTATAGCTTTCTAGATCTGGCATAGCCGGATGTTACTGCAATGCCCACCAGCCCCTCTGACTATAATGGGATTGGCCGAATCTCCACTGGGTCCCCTTATAGTCATTGTGGTAACATCAGGCTATGCCAGATCCAGAGACCTGTTAACACCGGTGTGAAACTAGCCTTAGGGCTGCTTCCCAAATATCTTACCATTGTAAGTTTATTTCATACCCAAAACATTTGGGGGGCTCTTGTGTCTATCTAGTCTATGCTAAATTTCATGAGACCTCCAGAATTCATTTATTTGTGTTCAAATGTCATCATATAGTGTTCATGTACAGGATTACAGCTTTATGTGAAAAGCTACACTGATAGCCTGAAGGTTAGATTGTCTTATGGAGGAGCATTCATGTGTTATAGTGAACAGGCTGAAGCTTGTAATGTGGCCTGAGCAGGTATTCATCTCCTACTCTATTGTCCACCCTGAACTTAAACGGAATGTATGACCTACATTTTTTCACTAACTAAAACCAGACATATACATTTTTTTCAATTTCTTTTTAATTTTCTAAATGTAATCAGAATATTCTATTCTATTATGAGCGGAGCCATTTTGCATGAGCCTTTGTTAACAGTATTCTTTATAGCAGCCACCTAGATCACAGAAACAATAAACTAGAGATGTTCATTGACTTCTATGGGAGAATGTTGTAGGTATGTTCGGTACAGAAGTCATTGTGCAGGGAGGGGGAGGTGAGTTGTATTCGTCACCTATTGTCAGTGGAGAACTCTGTGTTATCTATGTATAGATCTTCCCTGTCATTGTAATCCTACAAATGGTAAAAATGAGATGATTGCTGAGAACTGATCTCTACCGGAAGTGTCAGACTATTATGAGGCTCAGTAGTCAGAGTGAAAACTACAAGATTATTTTTAACACAGAGAGGGGTGGAAAACTCACCAAATATTCTTAAAATATGTTTAGCATTAATGATTTAAACATTCATTTAACATAGGTGCATTTCCAGTTATTAAGCTAGATGATTGTGGGACACAGTTAAATGGGATTTCCTCAAGATAGGTCATCAATTGCTGCTTGAAAAGACCATGGCACTGGTGAGCACTGTGACCTCTTCTTAGGCCATTGTCATCACGTTCATCGTTCACATGGCCTAGTTGCAGCTCAGTCCGGTTGGGGCTGAGCTGAGATACCAAGCACCAATGGATATAGTGATGTGCTTGGTAAGCTGCGAGGAGGCTGTGGTCCTCACGGGATCACTGCTGCCTCCTCAAACAGCTGATCCGAAATGGGGCACTAGATAGGTCATCAATATCTAAATCTTGTAAAACCCCTTTAAGGGAAAGTAGATAACAACACATAGACATGGATTTGTTTTTTTTTACCATTTAAGCCTTTTATAAACCATCAGATGGATAGATAGATAGATAGATAGATAGATAGATAGATAGATAGACAGATAGATAGACGGATAGATATTTTTGGTTCCTATAGCCAAATAATTACCACATGCACTATGGCACTTCTTCCAGATTTGTCAATCATTTAACCTATTGTTTAGAGCAACAACTGGTGTGCAAAGCTCTCCATTAGAAAAGCATAAGGATGAGGGGAGAGGTCAGAGTCCATTTTGGAAACAAACAGCTGGACCAGTTTATTTAAACAGATATGAGGATGGGATGCTGACCTCAGTTTGACTTCTTCTGGGAGGGGCAAGAATGCCATTTTATTACCACAGAAAAAGAAAAGTTTAGTTCTTCTCTCTTGAAAGCAGCCTTAAGGCAAACAAAGAAATGGATGTTTTGCACACGAAATTGTGAAAAAAATCCACATTTTTATGCCTGAAAAAAAAAGTAACAATTTACTTTAATAGTTGATATAATGTGTTATGTAAGAAATAAACAAATCCTTTCTACTCTTCACTAAGTTTTAATAGTTAGAACATTTTAATTTGCCATGTCTAATGAGTGAGAGTTAACAGAAAAAGACAGTTGCACCAAATGCAAAGTTCTGTGGAACTGCAGCCAGGAAACAATGGCAAGTGGACCCCAGTCTGACGAGGCCACGGGAAAGTGTTTATGCACAGACCTCCTGCTAGGGAAGGTATTCAGAAATTTGTGTATATCACAAAGGATGGGATCCTTGCGCTCTAAAGTGAAGGTCAAAGAGGCTTTCTATAACAATAGGTTTGTTTATTTCCTTTTTTTAATATTAGTTTTATGACATTTAATATTGAATGAAATTGTTGCCCATGTATCCTACTAAAATTCATTAAATAATGTTTAATTGGGCAATCAAAGAAGACAGTTGAAGGGGGAGTTTCATTTCCCAAGTTCTCCCAGCATCTTTGCTTCATGAAGGTTATTAAAATAGAATAAAGAGGAACTCTATAACTACATACTCCCTGTGTGCTTCACATTTTAATTTAATTTTTGTGTTTACAGAGTATATTATCTTCTTGATGCAATAAAGTTTAACATTTTGGGAATTAGCACATGGTTCGGTAAAACTATATTTTCAGTAACGCTAATTGAAACCTGAAAATGTATTTTATGTCATGTGCACATCTAAATATAAAATAACAATAGTTAAGGAAATATTTTTGTAGACGCTGATACACTCAATTTGAGAATGTTTACTGGTGATAAATTACTCTAATTCTAGTTGGTCAATGAATGACCTTATTTTTTTTGACCTCTCGTGATTTCTGAAGAAAACCGGATTATAAGAGCAAATGGTCTGTGGCATTGACCTTGTTTTGACCCCACTCTTTGAATAAACCAAAGGAAAAAAATAGTCTCTATAAGCCGAATGCCTTGTTCTGAACTCCCCAGCAGTGTGAGCAAATGGTGATAAAACTCCAGACGTTCTCTCATTTGATGGTGTACTGCCATTACAGTTCATTATCCTAATAGAGGACATTAAAATAGAATTAAACTCTGAAGAAAAAGAGAGGATTTTAATAAAAGTTGTGAATTAGTCACAAAAGAAAAGATATGGATGGGGCTTATTGTATTAGGCTTCACCCTTCTGTGCCATTAGTGATTTTCCCCCTAGAATTGGAACTGGAATGGTACACGTATTGTTTTTCAGGGAAACTGGCTAATTCCCTCATGTAGAGCTTAACTGGAAAAGTCCAACTGTGGTAAAAGCTGACAAACATAAATCAACTCAGAAGCCCCAGCTTGTACTCTGGAAGGTCAGAAGGGGTTACACTGGTTTCTGACTGCTTAGCTCAGCATGGAGAACATCTGACTAAACTATGTCGGTCTTTGTGATGGTCAGAACCCCAATCTTACATTGTAGGCTCAACTTTTGCAATTTGTAACAAAACCCAAAAAATGTAACAGATTTTGTTTTCTTTTATAGGTTTATAAATGCTAGAAGAAGAATAGTCCAGCCTATGATAGACCAGTCCAATCGAGCAGGCAAGTCCTCAATAGTAACTGTTTTCAAGTCTCGCAGGCGAAAACCATCCTCAAGCCATTCACCGGGAGGTCCAATACCTGGTAAATAAATAAAATGCCGGGAGTCCAAAAATAAAAAAGAGACAAATAAAACAAATAAATGGATCAGGCCAAACTTTTTTGTACTATTTTTAAGTAGTACAACAATTGGTTCCTCTCTACTTAAAAGAATATTGCTACCTATTTTTACTTTTCGTATTAGTTTTCTCCTCAGCTATACTTTCTGCTACTTCGACCACTCCCTGGTGCATGGCTTGGTGTGGAATTGCTGTAAACTTTATTACCTGTCAAAAGGGTAAAAGGGTCAGCATCCCTTATGGGATGCAGTAAAGTTCAAAGACATTCAATGAGGTAGTTTTTTTTTGGACCTTAACAACCTTCAGACATTTAACTTTAAAGCCAGCTTGTTGTGTTGCTATACAAGAAGATGTCTATGTCTCGTTTAAAGTTTCCTTGGAGAATCTAAATCTGTATTACTCATGTTGGATACTCTTGATTTCAACCAAGGGATATCATCACTACCTAAATACTGGCATGCCGATCCAAAAATATGGTGGTGGACTTCTTTTCTAACGACATGTCTAGTTTTCCATGTATTAAGTGTAATATACTAACGCTGGGTTTCGAGAAAGAAAAGAATTTACATTCTCTATTGGTCTTTTTGGGTTTTAGAAGACATTAAATTGTGATAGTTAAAATTATTATCATGCTTATGATTATAATATACATTTCAGTAAGTCAAGGAACACCTTATAACCCTGACGGACAACCCATGGGTGGTTTTGTAATGGATGGTCAGCAACACATGGGAATAAGAGCACCAGGTAATCTTTTTTCCATTTTGATACTTATTTATACAAAGAGGTAAATGTTTAGTTTGAGCTTTTTTTTCTTTTGCTATATCTTTACCTATCTGCAAATCATAATATGGCTACAATCTGGGTGCTTTTCTTTACCTTGATTTCTTTGGGGTTGGTTTTTGACATGGGATCTTTGGTTTCTCTGTTCACTTCTCTGATCTTCTGGCATCTTCTTGGATTTTTATCTCCCTTTTAGGACCTATGAGTGGAATGGGCATGAATATGGGCATGGAGGGGCAATGGCACTACATGTAACCATCAACTAGTTAACCAATGGCAAAGCAAGGGGGAAGTAAGTACAGCAGAGGATGGATGCTCTGTCTACTTTGCTCAAGGAGTTTCTTATATTTTCTTATTTTGCACTGTGGATATTCCTGATTTGTGTTCTCCCTGCCCATAGCTCCATGCTTGTTCATTCCTTTTCCAAAAGCAATAAAAAAAATCTGGGTATCTTATTATTTTTCTTACTGATTTTGTTCATCTTATGCTAAAACTACTGCTTTTATTGTAAATTTACTCTTCTGTTGTTATTATACAGTACTGACCACATGACTAAACAAGAAATCGGCAGTAGGTGGGGGGAGTGGGTTTCCATGGCAACAGACTGATTTGCAAAATGTAAGCAGTCTGCAGCAGTGCAAGGAGAGGAAAGAGCATGTCCCCAAAGTGTCATAAATCTGTCTAACCACAGTTGATGCATGAGTTACACTTCTTCGCTAACCTGCAAGAAACCAATATGCAAACATAGGCTTCTTTAAGCAAAATAAGCATAATCTTTCTGGAAAAAAATTATAAAAATCTAGCACTATTTAAGATCCCACACAGGAAAACTTTGAATTTCCACTTTGCCTCTCTTTGTCCATTCTGTATAATAGGATTACGTGTGGAAAAGGGAAAGTAAAAGAATACAAAATAGAGGTGTGCACAGCAGGTTTTGCAGCTTTGCCTGGGCTAATTGACTATATCCAAATTAAGTATGCCATCACTTCCAGTGTGACAAATGGATTTGACTCATTCAGTATACAAAAATAGAGATCATTAATGCAATCTTCAGCGGCAGGCCTAGTGAAGTCTGGAGAGGGGGAAAGAAAACGGCCTACAATCTTGCTTTGTATTATTTTTTTTTTCAGCAGCAAAAATATTATTCTCTCTAAAGGAATGTAGATGAGACCAATCTGATTGTCGGTTATTGTTGTGCATAGAAAAAGCTGCTGCCGTTTTTTCCTAATTGTGAGTCTGATGTTACCCAAAATCCCGACTCAAACATCGAGCTAAGAAAACTGCCTGGGAAGGCATCAGCCTCTCACACATCATGAACATTTCCAGCTTAGTTAATCTAAATATTGTTTCTTAATTTCTGGGTCAATTAAATTTAAATGATGTATGCTATGCTTCATAACCAATTAAATTAATAGGATATTATGAAAAATATTATCACTTTTGATTAAAGACCAGCAGATAGGGTATATTTTCCGAGCCATTTTCCTTAGTTTAGAGGGGGGGGGGGGAAGCGTTCCTTTAGGCTAGATTAAGCAGCCTTTCATTGCCGGAGCCCTGAGACCTGAATCCAAGGTGTTCACGCTGCAACATTACTTAGAACTAAAGCCAATTGAACCTACT
This sequence comes from Bufotes viridis, assembly GCA_033119425.1. Classification (NCBI taxonomy): domain Eukaryota; kingdom Metazoa; phylum Chordata; class Amphibia; order Anura; family Bufonidae; genus Bufotes; species Bufotes viridis. The sequence goes on along the minus strand of CM065592.1, from coordinate 399,428,663 downwards.
TAGAAATAGCGTTATGCCTTTCACCCTTGATGATTATGGAGCTTATAGCTCTCTGAGACAATACACCTGTCAGTTTTCATCAACTATAGCAAACCATGCAGAAGACAGAGGCCCATGGAAAGCAGGGGGGCTATTGTTTTACGTTCCGTTTCCTCATTGTTCTCAAATTTAGTGAAAGCTTGACTGAGTTTGTAGTCTGATTTATTTGAAACGTTCATGATCACAAGGAAGGAATTAATTGCTAACAGTTATTGATTTTTTTTGTATGTATGAAGGAAGAAAAATGCCTTCCATTTAACAACCATCCTTAATACTTTTTATGACAATATTTCACTAAACAACTTCTGTCTTTTCTACTCTGCCTCCAAGCAATGCAAAGTCATAGGTAGGGTTACCTCCAGCTTGCAGATATAGCTCTGTATTGGAATATCTAGGTTAGGGCAGAGGCTTGTTGGCACCCCTATAACCTGGGGACATGCCTCACCAATACCTCCAGCTCTGCCTTTGGAGGATCACTGCTAGGGCAGAGGCTTCTTGGCACCCCGATACCCTGGGGGCATGTCTTACCAATACCCCCAGCTCTGCCTTTGGAGCATCACTGCTTTTAAAATCTCAAGGGACCCAATATCTTACCAGTGTTTCCAATTTAAGGTTTACTGTATATATGTGTTACATACTATTGTTGGTTTGGGCCAACAATTCACTTTTCATATCTTTCTCAGGACTGCAAGGTATGCCAGGGAATTACATATCTTCGACTGGTCCAATGGGTATGAGTATGGGACAACCAAGCTATCCTCCATCGCAGATGCCCTTACACCACGCTCAGCTGCGTCATGGGCCGTCTGTGCATACCTACATTCCTGGACACCATCACCACCCAGCGATGATGATGCACGGGGGACCACATCACCCTGGAATGCCGATGTCAGCACCTAGCCCCTCAGTACTTACTACAGGAGATCCAACGATGAGTGGGCATGTAATGGACATCCATGCTCAGTAATTTAAGGGAATATGCGTTGTCTGCAATGACAAAAATGTCACGTACTGTGTTTCTGCCACAACGGTGGTGTTCCGCTCTTCGAGTCCATGTAGGACCATAACCGTTTTTTGACACAGGAACGTCTGAAAAAGCAGAAACAAGACGCTGAAATCAAGTCTGGGGACACAATAAATACATATATAAGACATTAAAAGAACAAAGAGTGAAATATTGTAAATGATATTATACTGTTAACCATATTATGTTGTTTCTTATAGATTTTTTTAAAAAAATGTGAAATTTTTCCACACTATGTGTGTTGTTTCCATAGCTCTTCACTTCCTCCAGAAGCCTCCTTACTTAAAGAAAATAAAGCCTTACAGTTTACCCTGCAGATCACAGAAAGTCCTCATTTGCAGGTCATTTTAAAGCATTACAATAAGTATGTCAGGCAGAAGATTTTTTTCTTCGAACCAAGGATTTCAGCCATGCGCTCTTTCTCTGCAGCTTTGTCTCTCGATTTTTTTTTTCTCTCCCTGTCTCTTTCTCTCTAGCCTGGGGCTTGAATTTGCATGTCTAATTCATTTACTCACCATATTTGAATTGGCCTGAACAGATGTAAATCGGGAAGGATGGGAAAAACTGCAGTCATCAACAATGATTAATCAGCTGTTGCAGGCAGTGTCTTAAGGAGACTGGTAGGATGAGGCATGGAAACCAAAAGGCGATGTGTATGGAGCATAATTGTCACAACAGAGCATCAGTGTCCCCATTCAGCAGCAACAACAACCAATATGTGCATAGCTTCCTGTGTCATACAGCTCAAAAGCAAGAACTGTAGAAGATTTATTTTTAATACGTTGACTTTCTTTCTCGGCAAGGCATCAGTCATGCATACATTTTTCCACAGTCCCATCATGGAACATTTATGTAAACATTGTAAATAAATTTTTGTGCAAAAAGGACTGGAAAAAAAATAATTGTATTGTTGCAATTTTTTGTATAAACAGAAGATCGGTATGAGTTGGAATGCAGATAAATATACTAGGTGGAACAAGCTAATTATATTTCTTTTTTCGTGCTAAAACAAAATCCTTGTCAATATATTTTTTTCTTAAATGACACAAAAATCACAACTGGTAGTTAACAGGATTCATTGCACTAGAGCAATGTTATATGTTTACAATGTACTACTTTGAGTGCTATAGCTATAAAACGAATCCGGAGCAATAATTGGAGGTGTGCTCTTGGGCTGCACACCTACCATATGCCAGTGTATCCCATTGTATCCCAGTGTAACTGTTACCTCTCCACCTCCCTCCATAGTCTATGCGAACACCTGATACCTTCTTACATAGTAAAACTAATGTAAGATATTATCACGTATACTCAGACTATATGTGAGACTATACAAACATTTACTCACTGAATGAAAACCATAATGAACTCTACATTTCAAGCAATTGTCTGTTTTGAATGATTGCTTTTCGTTAGCAGTGTTCACTGATAAAAAGATGATCACAGATTGCATTGATGGAACTCCACTGATCAACTGGAATCTGTAGGTGAACTTGGCATCAATTGTTTCCCCGCAGCTCTACCACGGGTGAAATTAAAGCACACCTGTCAGCAGATTTGTACCTATGACACTGGCTGATCTGTTACATGTGCACTTGGCAGCTGAAGGCATTTGTGTTGGTCCCATGTTCATATGTGTCTGCATTGCTGAGAAAAATGATGTTTTAATATATGCAAATAAGTCTGTTGGAACAACAGGGGCGTTGCCATTACGCCGAGAGGCTCAGCTCTCTCCGCAACTGCTGCACCCTCTGCACTTTGATTGACAGGGGTAGACGTTGTCAACCATGTATACACTGCCTGGCTGTGTCAATTAAAGTGCAGAGGGCTCAGAAGTTGCTGAGAAAGCCTTTAGTTGTAATGGCAACACCCCCATTGCTCCTAGAGACTTACTTCACTTACTTATATAATAAAACTTCATTTTTCTCAGCAATGCGGCACATATGAACATATGGGACCAACACAGATGCCTTCAGATGCCAAGTGCAAAAGGAATAGGTCACTCAGTTTCATAGGTACAAATCTACAGACAGATGCCCTTACACAGTCTCCATTAAAAATAGAGATGAGTGAATTGAAGTTGACGAAGTGCAATTTGAACAGAATTTTAGAAAAAATTCGATTCGCACCGAATCCAAATTTCCTCACGCTTTGTGGTAAAAAAAAAAAAAATTATTTAAGGTGTAGGGAAAGTATAGGGAGGAATCATTCTACAGCATTTATGTTGGACAGGGTTGCCTTATCTTGCTGCACTGACTGGGGAACCAAATTGCCATTATACAGCTCTGTAATTCCACCGTTCTTGTTATTGGGGTGCAAGTGCTGTTTGATACAGCCATTAACAGGGTTTATTACAAGGAAATATTTATACGTCTTATTTGCCCTTGTGCGGTGCAGTTATATGTTCTAAAGCATTTTTTGGCTTGTATTAGTGGGAAAAAAGGGCTTATTAGCTGCTGTGTGTAGTGTGAAAATTATAGCTCTTTTTGTCGTGTAATAGTGGCAAAAGAAAAATATATTTGCCGTTCATTGGTGCAGTTATATGTTCTAAAGCACTTTTTTGCGTGTATTAGTGGCACAAAAAAAGTATTTGCTGTTGTGTGGTGAAGTGAGAAAATTAAAGACCTTTTTGGTGTGTATTAGTGGAAAAAAAGGGCTTATTAGCTGTTCTGTGAAGTGAGAAAATTACAGACTTTTTTGGGGTGTTTTAATTTCCTTTTTATGTATTTAACTGATCTTACAATATGTCAGACAGAGAAGTGTCAGACCCTGCACAGGGGAGTGGCAGAGGCCTAAATGTTTCTGGCGCAGGCACAGGTCGCAGCAGAGTAAGGGGGCATGGCAGCAGGAGTCGCAGCGAGAGGCCTGAGCTCCCTGTGTCATCTAGCGGTTGTGTCTTGACCAGCAACCCAGTGGTTTTTGAATGGTTGACCTGGTCATCTCTGTTTTGGATCCAATCCTGTTTTTTTTGGGCATTAGCAATACTGATGGATTACTGACCAAATGCTGACCGAGTGAACTGGGATGCTCAACAGACAAGATCTGTTTTTTGGCGGTTATTGTTCTGACGATCAGAGGAAGGGCAAAATAATCAGTGACGTCAACACAAACTTACTGCTGACACCCTCTCCACTCTGTCGGGGGGCTTTACTTGTATAAGCGTTTAGAACAGGTTTTGTAGACATCTATGTGGAATCAGCTGATGAGGGTGTAAAAGGAGTGCGCTTCTTCTTGGCACTAACATCGTCCTGTAAGGCTGAGTTCATACTTGAGTTATTTGGTCAGTTTTGGCCCCGTGACTGCCCAAATAAATGAAGTGTGCAGTGATTCTAAGAGCAACACCTGTCATCTGCATGTCATACGGACTTACAGTATTATTTTACTGCCACTCCCTATGTGTGTTACTGCAAGGCACAGTGTTCTACACCACTAAAAGGCTCTCTGCAGACAGGAAATAGTCGTTTTTTAACGCGATTCACCACAAATAAATTTGGATCAAAACAAATTTTTGGGGAAATCTCGGCAAATCGGCAGAATCGAATTTTTTAAAAATTTGCTCATCTCTGATTAAAAACAATACTCTGGTATAATGATTCTGACCCTCCAGAGAGACATAGTTAGTGGACGCTTTCTGGTTTATAGAAAGAGAGTTCTGAATATTTCACTGTATTTAAGGCAGTCTGTCAACGCAAACCTACACAGCGATTGGTAGGGCTACCTCCCTGCAATCTTCAGAAAAATAAATGATATGCAAACTAGCAGTCATGTACACCGAGGGTGGACCCAAGTCATGGTGCACCATAGTTATGCCCCTTTCCCCTCCCAGACCCTACCTCTCTTGCTTGATTGACAGGACTAGGTGCAATGAAGCAAGATAAACTTATTTGCATATGTATTAAAAGACTATCAAGACTGCATTATTGGTTCTGAACTTCTGATAGGTAAGGCAGCCCTTTTATTTCTTGGACTCCGTTTAAAATTCGAATTTGTTGCTGACAGAAGCCCTACTCCTTATATGAGTTTTCTAAAGCAGACAACTGCTTTAACTATCCTTTTTTACATTTAATATTTTATAATTTCCTATGAATAAAGCATTTGATGAATTATGAGGAAATTTAGGTTATCTATATGAAAGACAACCAGCTCCAGATTTTATTCCATTCATGAATGTAATTTTCCATACTTAAAATAGGTGTAAGGTGCACATACAATGTGATTAACAAGTTGATTGCACTGATGATTTAATTCTATTCAGCTACTGAATTAATTATCATTAAAATATTACCCCAGGAGGATTTAATTGCAAACTAAAAGGTATAATCGAAAATGCACATTATTTCCAAACCGGCAATATAGCTGAAAATTAAGAGCCATTGAGATTTACAGAGACGTTATCACACATGAAGAAAAAAAGATATTTTCATACTTTCTAAAGACCTATTTATAAAATGGTGAATGATGAATAATATTCTGATTGATATGAAATTAAACAAAAATATAGGCTTTTACTTTCTTGGGAAAATGGGATAATAGAATTCAGTAATTACAAAAATATTTGCTTTGCATTTATCAGTAGCTCTCTGGAATGCTTATATTCCAATTTCCAAGTAAAGATTAACACTGGATATTATTACAGCCATTTACCTTTTAAAATAGTAAGATGTTTTGCGGAAAATAAAGCAGGAGAAAAAGTTTTAGTGTTTATTGACTCCATGGTTATATATTCAAACATATGTACAGTAATTTGGGCAACGATCACATAGGCATACCCATAATGAACCAGGGAGGTTATAGAGCAAATAAATTAGTAAAAACTGAGGAAATATGAAGCTCTCTACACACGCCGACTGTCAAGGGGGGACTGGGAATTTAAAGCGGCAGTGGAAAAAATAAATAAAAGTGACCCCATGTTGTAGGTGGGTCTAAATTGACAGAAGGAGGGGGCAACAATATTTGGAGCCCCCCTATGGCAACAATACCATAGTGAAAAAACAAAATACGACCCCACCATAACCAAATCTACAGTGCGATACAAAAACCTCCTTAATTCAACTGTATTACCATCCTCAGGACAATCATACAGTTTCATACTGTGTCGAGGGTGGCAGTATTTTGTACCTGCAGTAACTGGCCAGGTGCATAAGTGCGTGATGCTCCTACATTAATGCTAAGACCATCAGATCTTTATCTACCTGGCTGCTGGCCATGAAGAGGGCTTGGATATGTTCACAACGCGTTGACGTTGTGAATCTGTTGTGAACATATGCGCTCCAAGTTGTAACTACCTTCACCACAATAAAGAAGATACAGCTGAATATTTTGCTGGACCTCCAGAATTTTCATGGCTTGGATGGCCACCTGAATATTTCCTTGTATCATCTATTGCCAGTCTGCCCCCGCCGACTTTACAACCAGTAATCAGAAACAAGCTGTATAGTCTCGATAATAGGATGCCACTGAGGAAGGGGATAGCGTTCCCCGAAACGCGTCTGGCGTACACTTTGGATAGACACATCAACTATAACAATAAATACAGTGCACTGTGTTAAGGACATCATTCCTATAACGAAGGACTCCAATACATTACCCCGCCAACAGCTGTGAGTAAAGAGCCGCAACCCTCGCACAGAGCCATCACGTGACCAGGTAACTGTGAGACACATGAGGGACGCCAACATCGCTGTAGCCGGTACGCCAGCATACAAGCGGAGGAAAGACTGATAGTCAACACTATCAAATAGTGGCGCAGGCGGAGGTAAGCCCACACTTGTGTGTATAGTATTGTAATATAAACTATCATAGTATGAGCAGGTGAGGTAAATAGGGAAATCATTCATTTTTACCCACCGGAATTTGTGTTTATCAGCAATAATATAACAACATCCTGAAATTGCGCATAGCTACTCTAACACCAGTGGCCACTTCCCACTGCAGACCGGGATGTTTGCATTTAGGAGATTAACTTTGGACACTACTTGTTTGAAAGCAAATACTGACAACAAAATAGTGATCCATCAACCAAATAGGTGTGACTGTTGCAACACATACGTGAACGTCTCATGGGGTTTCAATGTCCTAGGAGGACCATTATTTAAGCAGACAGTGACTGGCTGTACCATTGTCTCTCCAATATACTGGGATATACCCAACATCTAAGAATAACACTGGTGTATACAGAGAGACCTAGGGAGACGGTCCAATACTACCAGTCCCTGTCCCACTTTATTTTATCATTTATTTTTATTTTCATTGTACTATTTTCATCTTTTCAGTTTTTTGTATCACATATTTTTCATTTTCTAATTTTATACATTGTATAGTGCAATTATTGCATTTGGTAGCAGACAAGTTATTTATAGATTTAGTTTGTGCCATTTTATACCATTTTTTAATAGTTATTTTATTGAACCACTAAACAGATGGCACATAATAAATAGTGTATTTCCATATATAAGTGCCAATCCTATACATAAAATACAAGTTAGACTAAAATACATAAAATACAAGTTAGACTAAATTTTTGAAGGGTGAATCAAACTTGGACTAGAGCACCTGCCCTGAGAAGGCGAAGGTGAGCGAATCTCTCTATCTATTACTAGTCTCGATAATTGCCTGCTCTTCAGAGGAGGTTGCATTTACACGTAGTTATGATTTATTTGGCATGAGGATGAGCTAACACTACTGGAATCAATCATCCCCATACAGATTAATTATTTCTGGCCAAGAGATCAGCATTAACACAAGACTATCTGCTGTCCATAAATTATGGTGTCCAAATCAACAATGCTTTCACAAGTGTTTGCTTGTTCATTATATGATTGGCAACTCCTTTACACAGGCCAGTTATTGGGAAGAAGCCTTCACTTGTTCTCAATAATTGGGCCATGAAAAGGAGTCTTAATACTGCCCATTGCATTCTGTTTGTCAGAATCCTCTATCAATAAATATGGATGCCCATGTTAGATAGCTATTGGCCAAACATGCATTGCTTCACCTAAGCATGCAATGCATTCTCAATGGAGACTCCTTGTAAACCATTACCACTAAACCATTATGTCCCTGGGGGTGGCTTATGTCCTTCAAGAATAATAATATTGGACATATGCCATTGAGAGAAAGTTGGACTACCATCATACACATTAGATGGTAAACACATTTGGTTGAAATTCGAGATGAGCAAAATACTAGAGATTCAGTTCGATTTAGGTTCACCAATTTTTTTTAAATGTTTGGTTTGGACCTGAATCGATTCAGTTGCCATGAAAATTGGTATATAACACCCTCCTAGGAGTCTAAATTTTTAGGAAAACTTGTCTCTTTTTGTTTATTTTTATGAATTTTTCCCTCCTCCCGCCCCAAGCTCTCAAATGCAGTGAAAATAATAGTAAATTATGTCTGGGTGACCCTGAAATACATAGCTATGGCTAAACACATGTTTGATCCGCGGGGATCAGAGAGTTAATGCCCCCAAACTGTTTTTTTTTAACCCCCCCTGCAGCCCCCAATCATATTGTGGCTGCGGGGGTGCAGGGGGGGGTGGTTGCGGGTGGCGGGAGGCGGGCGGGAGGCGGGCGGTGCGGCGGGCGGGATCGCGATTGCGATCCCCCGCCCGCCTCCCCTGTAATCTATCCCTGGTGTCTAGTGGTTCTATCAGAGTGTCAGCACATTGCTGACACTCTGATAGAAACGGCTGGCATCTGTGCTGCAGATGCCAGCCGTTTAACCCCTTCTGTACCGCGCTGAGCCACGCCCCCTGCACTGATCACATGACAGTGACGTCACGCCAGGTCCTTCAGCTGTTCTACAGTTCGGGTTGGTGGCAGCCGCCCCTTATGGATTCCATATGCGCTATTGTGGAATCCATAACGGGATGCGCAATTAACCACCACCCGAACCCCGAACAACGGACTTTTTTTAAATGTTCGCTCATCTCTAGACAGGACGCTTTCAGAAGCGTCCTGCTCTCCATGGTGCTAAAAGTCTGAATAGACCTGCTAAAGGTCTATTCAGACTTTCTAAAGTACAAAATACAGAACAGTGCACTATATAGTGTACTGTACTGTATTATACAGACACCAGATCCACTGGATCTTTCAGAACCAAGTGGGTCTGGGTCAAAAAAAAATGTAAAAAGTGAAAAAAGTAAAAATGAAAAAACACATAACACTGAATAAAAATTAAAAAAAATAAAATACACTACACATATTAGGTATCGCCGCGTCCGTAAAAACCTACTCTATAAAAATATCACATGACTGAACTCCTCAGGTGAACGCCATAAAAAAAACCCAAAAATGGTGTAAATAAGCCATTTTTGGCACATTACATCACTAAAAGTGTAATACAAAGCGATTAAAAAGGCGTTTGCCTCCCAAAATTGTACCAATCAAACCGCCATCTCATCCCGCAAAAACGAGCCCCTACCTAAAACAATTGGCCAAAAATAAAAAAACTATGCCTCTCAGACTAAAAAATGATTTTTTTGTTTCAAAAATGCTTTTAGTGTTAAATGAAAAAAAATTAAAAAGTAGACATATTTGGTATCTACACGTTCGTAAGAATCTGCTCTATAAAAATATCACATGACCTAACCCCTCAAGTAAACACTGTAAAAAAAAAAAACTTTGTCAAAAGCCATTTTTCTGCCAACTTACATCACAAAAGTGTAATAGCAAGCGATCAAAAAGTCATATGACCCCCAAATAGTGCCAATCTAACCGTCACCTCATCCCGCAAAAATGATACCCAACCTGAGACAATTGCCTAAAAACTGAAAAATATATGGCTCTCAGACTATGGAGATACTAAAACATGTTTTTTTTCATTCAAAAAGGATATTATTGTTTAAAACCAAAATAAATAAAAAAGGTATACATATTATGTATCGTCGCGTCCGTAAGGACCTGCTCTATAAAAATATAACATGACCTAACCCCTCAGATGAACGCCGTAAACATAAAAATAAAAACGTTGTCAAACAAGCCATTTTTTTGTCACCTTACATCACAAAAGTGTAATAGTAAGCGATCAAAAGTCATATGCTCCCCAAGATGGTGCCAATCAAACCGCCATCTCATCCCGCAAAAATGAGCCCCTACATAGGACAATCGCCCAAAAAAAAAAATATATATGGCTCTCAAACTATGGAGACACTAAAACATGATTTTTTTGTTTTAAAAATTATATTATTGTGTAAAACTTATATAAATAAATAAAAAGTATACATATTATGTATCGCCGCGTCCGTCACAACCTGATCTATATAAATAACACATGACCTAACCCCTCAGCTGAACACAGCAAAAAAAAAATAAAAATACGGTGTCAAAAGCCATTTTTGTCACATTACATCACAAAAAGTGTCATAGCAAGCGACCAAAATGTCATATGCACCCCAAGATGGTGCCAATCAAACCGCCATCTCATCCCGCAAAAAATGAGCCCCTACATAACACAGTCGCCCAAAAAATAAAATAAAACTATGGCTTTCAGAATGTGGAGACACTAAAAAAATTATTTTCAAAAAGGCTTCATTATGTAAAACTGAAACAAAAACCCCAAAAAGTAGTCATATTTGGTATTGTCGCGTCCGTAACAACCTGCTCTATAGAAATAGCACACAATCTAACCTGTCAGTTCAACTATGTAAATAACAAAAATAAAAACAGTCCCAAAACAGCTATTTTTTTGCAAATTTTCCATTTTAATCCATTTTTGCAGTAACAAAGCAAGGGTTAACAGCCAAGCAAAACTCAATATTTATTGCCCTGATTCTCTTGTTTGCACAAACACCCCATATGTGGTCGTAAACTACTGTATGGCCAAACGGCAGGGCACAGAAGGAAGGGAACGCCATATGGTTTTTGGAAGGCAGATTTTGCTGGACTGGTTTTTTGACACTATGTCCCATTTGAAGCCCCCCTGATGCACCCCTACAGTAGAAACTCCAAAAAAGTGACCCCATTTTGGAAACTACGGGATAAGGTGTCAGTTTTGTTGGTACTATTCTAGGGTAAACATGATTTTTGGTTGCTCTATATTACACTTTTTTTGAGACAAGGTAACAAAAAATAGAAATTCGGAAATTTCATCTCCATTTGCCAATAACTCTTGTGGAACACCTAAAGGTTAACAAAGTTTGTAAAACTGGTTTTGAATACCTTGAGGGGCGTAGTTTCTTAGATGGAGTCACTTTTATGGAGTTTCTACTCTAGGGGTGCATCGGGGGGCTTCAAATGGGACATGGGGTCAAGAATCCAGTCCAGCAAAATCCGCCTTCCAAAAACCATATGGCGCTCCTTTCCTTCTGCGCCCTGCAGTTTGGCCATACAGCAGTTTACGACCACATATAGGGTGTTTCTGAAAACTACAGAATCGGGGCAATAAAAATTAAGTTTTGTTTGGCTGTTAACCCTTGCTTTGTTACTGGAAAAAATGGATTCAAACGGAAAATTTTTCAAAAAATCGAAATTCTGAAATTTTATCTCCATTTGCCATTAACTCTTGTGGAAAACCTAAAGGGTTAATGATGTTTGTTAAATCAGTTTTGAATACCTTGAGGGGTGTAGTTTCTAGAATGGGGTAATTTTTGGGTGGTTTCTATTATGTAAGCCTCACAAAGTGACTTCAGACCTGAACTGGTCCCTAAAAGTGGGTTTTTGAAAATTTCTGAAAAATTTCAAGATTTGCTTCTAAACTTCTAAGCCTTGTAACGTCCCCAAAAATGAAATAGCATTCCCAAAATGATCGATACATGAAGTAGACATATGGGGAATGTAAATCAATAACTTTTTTTGGCAGTATTACTATGTATTATAGAAGTAGAGTAATTGAAACTTGGAAAATTGCAAATTTTTCAAAATTTTTGGTAAATTTGGTATTTTTTTATAAATAAAAATGAAATTTTTCGACTTCATTTTACCACTGTCATGAAGTACAATATGTGACGAAAAAACAATCTCAGAATGGACTGGATAAGTAAAAGCGTTTTAAAGTTATCACCACATAAAGTGACAATGGTCAGATTTTGAAAAAATGGCCTGGTCCTTAAGGTGAAATAGGGCCGTGTCCTTAAGGGGTTAACTGAACCATGAATAGTGAAATTCGCAATATTTAGAGAAAATTTGGTCGAATATTCATCATATATTGGAGAGTTCCCAAATATGGTCTTGTTTGCGAAAATCGGAAATGTAATATACGGGTAATGCGCGCGCAATATAGGCGTGGGTCACAATAGCTACATTTTTCAAGCTAGAAGTTTCCTAAGACTGGAGAAAATGGTTGGCATGGCCAAACATTACAATAGCTTCATATGCAGATAGAGTGCTCCAATATATTGTGAATATTTTGGGGCAATACGTGCAACTTCACATTTTAACAGGTCTGACTACATATTAGTGATTGGTGATCTGAGCATTGTTGTGAACTTGTGACATCACAGCACTATGTATGTATGTATGTAGCATACATACATATATAAATACATACAGCACTTTGTATGTAGCATGTATGTATGGACAGCAGAACCCTATCAGCTACACTATATCACTATTTAACCTACACCGCCTATCTCCCACTAACTATCTGTAATTGGCCCACAAGCAAGAAGCAGGGAGGGATCATAGGTTCAGATGATAAAAAATCTAGAATATTTGAAAATTACAAATATATATAATTATATTCTAAATATTTGAAAATTCTCAAAGTGCCGATATTCGCGATTCGAATAATCGCGCCCATCACTAACCATGAATGCCAACATGTACCATGACATATTAAAACAGAGCATGATCCCCTCCCTTCGAAAACTGGGCCACAGGCAGTATTCCAACATGATAACGACCCCAAACACATCTCCAAGTCTACTACTGCCTTGCTAAAGAAAAAGAGTTGGACTGGCCAAGCATGTCACCAGACCTAAACCCTATTCAGCATCTGTGGGGCATCCTCAAACTGAAGGTGGAGGAGCACAAAGTGTCTAACAGCCACAGGCTCCCATGGTGGAGTGAAAGAGGATTCCAGTGGCAACCTGTGAAGTTCTAGTGAACTCCATGCACAAGAGAGTTAAGGCAGGGCTTGAAAATTATGGTGGCCACACAAAATATTGACACTTTGGGCACAATTTGGCCATTTTCACTTAGGGGTGTACCCACTTTTGTTGCCAGCGGTTTAGATATTAATGGCTGTGTGTTCAGTTATTTTGAGGGAACACCAAATGTACATTGTTATTAGTGAGCAAATCGAAGCTGACAAAGTAGAATTCGTTTAGAATTTCAGGAAATTATTTATTCTCAACAAATGTGAATTTCCTTGCGCTTGGTTGTAACGAATCACAATTTTCCTAAAATAGCGGCTACACCTGTGAGGACATGGGGCAAGGAACTCTGGGAAGGAGGGATCAACCGATTGACATGCCTGCATGCAGCCAATCAGCAGCCAGCCAGCCAGCCCAGTGATGTCAAAGCCCTATAAATACGACGGCAATCTAACATATTCCAGCGTTCAGAGTGCAGGGAGAGACATGTGAAGGCGCTAGGGACAGCAAGCGGAAAAATGATTGTGGAAAAAAAAGACAGAAAAAAATGATTTATAAGTGCAGGGAAAGGATAGGGAGGAATCGTTTCACAGCATTTTAGTGCAGGGAAAGACGTCAGAAGGCGCTAGGGACATTGATAGGAAAGTGATTAACAAGTGCAGTGAACGATTATTTGGGGTCTTGGGGATCCAAATAGTCATTAGATAGCTCTGCCATTCCAGCTTTTTTTTATTGGGCTGCAAGTGTTATGTCGAAAAGCCTTTAGAGGCTTATATCTTAGTATTTTATTCAGTACTACAAGAAAAATATATATGCACTTCACTCTTTAACTTTTTTCTGGTCAAAGTGTATAGTGGCCTTTTGCAGTCCAAAAAGAAATATATATTCTCAGGTCACTTCTGCAGTTATTTCTGGTGAAAACATATAGGGGCGTGAGAGACTCTGATGGCGGAGTCATATGTGTAACACTAAATCTGAGAAGCCATGTGTGAGAGACTCTAATGGTGGAGTCATGTGAGTAAAACATAAACGGAGAAGCCATGCGTGGGAGACTAATGGCGGAGCCATACATGCAAGACTTTAATGGCAGATTTTTTATTTTATTTTATTTTTTTAAAGAACCACTTATGCAGCACCAGTATGACTTGTGAACTCGCGTAAGCATGAACCCCTCTGACAGGGAACCTAAGACACTAAACAGCCTACAATCATATGGTACCCTAATGAACAACATGCATAACGGTCAAAGGGCCCCCCGGAGCCATGAGGCCGAAGCGATCATCGGGCCACCCAAAGCTATGAGACCCCTCGAAGCCATGAGACTGAACTGAATGACTTTACAGTGACGATAAGTAATTAAATGTGAGCCAGACCCGATGGGATATGCATAGACATTAGTGATGCGAACCACGTGCATAAATAAACATTAACCAACCGCGAATTTGAACAGATGGGAGAAAACTAAGAGCCAGAGGCCTTACAGTTCGCTAAGAGAAGACCCTTTTCTTGACAAATGAAGGATTTGTGAAAATATAGTAGGAAACGTACTCCTATTGGCCCACTGACCGCTGAGAAGCTATTTAGTTAACTGGGGCAAGAGACCAATCTGAGTGAATATGAACCAGAAGTAAAGCGGACCAGTCTAGGTAAATGCAAACCAGGACTGGAACACAAAAAAAAAAAGTAGAAAAAGTAGGCCTTTGGAATGTAACAAACCAACGAGGAAATACACGCAAGCCTGAAAAGAACGCAGCTATGTCTATCGGGAGAGCAGTGTCAGAGCCGTGTGCTGACTGCCCTAGTGAAAATACTGAGTAACCATGATGTCGAAATAATAAGGAAAATGTAGCTATAAATGGAAGCAGAGTATAACACATGGTGTAAGAACAGGTGGGTGACTGCAGCTCTGGATGTAAGTAGTGCCTAACACATGGTATGGGCGCAGCTCTGAGTGTGAGCATGAAGAGCATGATATAAAGCAGCCGTATGAATGCAATCTAAAGTGAGCAGAGTATTAATGTGATACAACAACAGATGCATGAACGCAGCTCTAGTAGTGAATGGAGTATAGGACAAAATGTAAATGCAGACACACAGACGTAGCTTTTGAAGGTAACAAACCTAGCCATGATCATTCTACCATTAGCACCCAACCCCCTTCGCCCCACAGCGCTACAAGTCACGGACCGTGTAACCAAGTGCGATCCCACCATGAATGCCAGCACTCGCCTGGCACCTTCTGCCATTGTCCAGGTGCGAATGAACCTCCGCATAATGCTGCAGGAGATTTTTTTATTTTTTTTAAATGATGGTCACCACAACACCACCTCGTGTTCCTCTAAGAAAACATAAACGTGGTTGAACATAAACCCTGATGCAACGCCAATTAATCAACACAATAGAGCACCTATAAACGTAGCACAGAACCACTGACACATGCGTGCCCAAAACATACAATTTATAGATTAAACACACTTACCAGAGCATCAGAACTCAAATACAGGCGCCTTGATCAATCTGCTAGTGCCGCCATATACGGACCACTGATACACATTCACCAACACCTTGCATGTCTGGCGCTAACTGCGGACGTGCGCCCCAAATGTAAAACAGGTGACAGAAAAACATGCACTTTTTATTTTTATTAATGACCATTGATACATGACCCTTCCAGAGAGATAAACTAAATAATACCATCACTTAAACACAGCGTGCGTAGCTTGGAGACACGCGTCCCGTACCAAACAGATATCAGAAAACATGAGACCATAACTACTCTAGGCGCATGCAACACCAATAACTATATGCAATAGCCCCCAACAAGCCCCTTAACAGCCGGACAAAAATACTAACAACAGTCACTTGACCATTAGCGCCCAACTTTGCTTCGTCCCAGAGTATTACGAATCGCATACCGCAGTGTGGGTCTCATGCCAACAAGTGCGATTCTACAATGAATGCCAGCAATCGCCTGGCACTTTCTGCCGCTGCCCAGGCGTGAACGAGCCTGCACACAATGCAGCTGCGTGTTTTATTTTTTCTCACTGACCATTGATACACAACACTTAAACACAGCGTGCATAGCTTGAGCCAACTGCAGACACGCACCCCACATGTAAACCAGGTATCAGAAACATACAACCATACCTACTCTAAGCACATGCTACCCCGATAACTGTATGCAATGGCCCCCACAGGCCTCTGAATAGCCAGACAAACAATACTAACACCATCGCTCGACCATTAGCGCCCAAACTCTGCTTCATCCCAGAGCGCTACATGTCGCGGACCACAGCGTGGGTCCTGTGCAAACCACTCCGATCCTACCATGAATACCAGCGCCTTCCTGAGAGATTCTGCCGTCGCCCAGCCATAAGGAGCCTCTACACCATGCTGCTGTATCCTAGAGCTGACCCAGAGGTAGTTAAATCAGCTGAATCGGCGTCAGCCTGGGCCCACAGGTGCCTATAAATAGCCTAGCAAACAGCCAGCCTAGGCCCACAGGTGCATATAAATAGCCTTGTAGTCAGCCTCCCCTCCCACAAATGCAGCAATACTTGCTTAATACATGTCAGGCAGAGAAATGCCAGGCCATGCACAGAGGAGTGGCAGAGGCCTGAATGTTTCTGGTGCAAGCAGAGGTCGCAGCAGAGTAAGGGGTCGTGGCAGCAGGATTAGCAGCGAGAGACCTGAGCTCCCAGTGTCATCAAGCGGTTGTGTCTTGACCAGCAACTCAGCGGTTCTTGATTGATTATCTCGGTCATCCATGTCATCCCAAGTGACATCAGACACCCCCAGCCAACAGTCGTTGGGTTCGTCAGACAAAACCCTTAGTTGGCATGGCCCGGGAGCAGGCCCTGTTTCCTCACCTGTCCTCAACCTGCTTCTGGCCTTTTCTATTCCCTCACCGTGAGAAGTACTACATGCAGTTGGCTTAGTTTCCCTTTTCAGCAAGGAAGAGCTACTAGAGGACAGTCAGCAGCTACTGTCCTGCCAAGATGTGGAGGAGACATCTGCTGCCTCCTCCACTAGGCAGACAAGTAGGGATGAGAAGAGTGGCACAGGAGCATGTGTTGCGAGTGGTCAGGCTCCTGACCCAGAGGCTGTTGAGAAGGACATCAGTGATGTGCAGACACTACTTGATGATGATGAAGCCGGGTGCACTTGGAAGCTGGGTGAAGAAGGGCTTCGTCATCATCAGGAGAAGAGGGTGGCAGCTTGCCCGTCAGGCAGCGGCTGAGCCATCAAGTCTCTAACGGTCAGGAGCCAAATGGGCACGGGATAGACCACCTGCTTTGCAGCAGCCTACCTGCCCAGTAAGGAGTGGTGCATTGGTTTAATGGAAGCATCGGTGGTAACAGTCAGCCAGTGAGTAGTGTTGGGAGGAAAATCAGGTACTCAGCGGTGTGACAGTTTTTTTGTGAAGCTGCCGGACGAGGTCAACATGGCCATATGTACAATATGTGCGCAGAAGATGAAGCGTGGCCAGGGTGCCAAAGTTGGCACTACGGCCCTGCGTTAACATACGCAGCATCACCATAAAGTGACCTGGGAGAACCGTGGCTCTGATGTGGTGGTCCAGCCTGCTGCAGCTACCGCTACATCACACAGTGGCACTCACCCAATTTCAGCCAGTCAAGGCTCCACCACCTCAACCGAAGGGAGCTATTTGTCAATTCCATCTTCTGCTGGTCTCTATGCTCCTGCTCCTACTCCTCATCAGTCATTCCGTCAGCAAACTATCACCGAAGAGATTGCCAAGAGACAACAGTATGCGTGCACTCATCCAACGGCGCAGAAGTGGAACATGCTCCTGTCCAAGTTGCTCGTGCAAGTGGTGGATTCTGCACCTTTTAGAGAACTGATGACTTGTGCTGAGCCAAGGTAGAGAGTCCCAAGCCATAATTTCTTTGCGAAAAAGGCAGTACCAGCCAGGCCTGCACACACATGTAGAACAGAACAGGTGGCCCGTATTTGAGCCTCTCGGTGTCTGCCAAAGTGCACGGCAGCGCCGAAATGTGGAGCTATAACTATGGTCAGGGACAATGCATGTCCTTTACAGCCCATTGGGTGAATGTGGTTCCTGCACTGCCACACCAGCAACTTGGACAGGTCATGCCGCTTCCGCCTCCACATTGTCACGCCGTTGGTCCTGCAACAATGTCCGCCTCTGCCTCCTCATCCTCCACCATGTCCTCAGCCTCCACTGCAGGGAAAAGTCACAGTGCCCCTCCAGAACACCACATGTGCAGGGCTCAGTGGTGTCACGCTTTTCTGCACCTAGTTTGCTTGGCGAACGGAGTCACACAGGGGAGTAACTGCTCCTTGTGATGCATCAAGAAATCGAATCCTGGCTTTCTTTGCGACAACTGAAAATCGGAACCATGCTGACTGACAACAGGAAAATCATGGTGTCGGCGCTGTGTCAAGGAAGGCTGAGCCATGCGCCCTGCATGGCACACAAGTTCAATCTGGTTGTCAAGTGGTTCCTGAAGTCTTCCACACATCTTCCAAGAAATCCTAAAAATAGTCAGGAAACTGCATGCACTTCAGCAATTCGTACACCGCAAAGCACACCCTCCTTGATTGAGCTGCAGCGACAGAACGGCATGCCCCAACATAGGCTGATATGCGACGTTTCCACCCGTTGGAATTCTACCCTCTCCATATGTTGGGCCGACTATACGAACAGAGAAAGGCCTCAACGATTTCTTGATGATGCAAACGGATAGGAGTACTCCACTTTGTAACTTCGATGTCAGCCAGTGGCAGCTCATGCGTGACACATGCCGTTTGCTTAGGCCCTTTGAGGTTGCCACGTTATTTGTCAGTCGCGAGGACTACGTTATAAACGACGTCATTCCGCTGCATCCTGTCCTGGAACAGATGGTGGTAACAATGGGTGGTCAGGGGACAAGAGACGTAGCACCTCAATCTCACTGCCACATGAGCCCTGTTGGGGCTGAACTGGAAGAGAAGGAGGAGGGGGAGGAGGACATTGGAGCACAGGCAATGTGTAGCCAAATGGGTGGTTTTTCTACTCAGCTGAAAGGACAGGAGGAGAAGGAGCAGCCAGAGGAGCTACAGGGCAATTATGATGATGAGACAGAGGCCCTGGACACACTGTGGTAGTATGCAGTGGAGATGGAGGCAGGGAGTCCCTCCGAGTCACTTGCACAAATGGCTGCTGGGGAGTGGTGGGGTGGCAGGATCAGTACCAGCTCCATCAGCAGCAGCCTACAGTCGCTGATAAATAGCTTTCTTCAACCGCATAGTGAATAAACTACTCACCAGCAGCAGTTGGACCTGGAGTAGGATCTGAACCAGCAGATGGCATACTTGGTCAGCCCCCTGCCACCTCACATTGAAGATCCGCTGGCCTACTAGGTAGCCAAACTGGATTTGTGGCTGCAACCAGCCGAGTTTTCCCTGGAAAAGCTGTCCTGCCCGGCCAGTAGTGTGGCATCTGAGCGGGTGTTTAGTGCGGTGGGGACCATAGTTACCCCAAGGAGAACTCGCCTGTCCAAAATGTGAAGAGACTCACCTATGTCAAGATGAATCAGGCGTGGATCAGTCAGAATTTCCAACCACCCATTCTTGATGCATCAGACTAGATCATCTATGGTGCCACAACAGCACTGATACAAGAACTGGTTTCTTCTGACTCCCTGCATCAGCTTCTACTTTGATGCTGCAACCCACCTGATGCCACAGATCTGATGCCAAGTGCTCCTTATTTGACCCACCTTCGTCAGCGGGTACTGGCATTGCCACCCACCGCCCCACTCTGTTACCGGGTCACTTTATGGTCTCCTGATGCAGCTGCTGCTGCCATCTCCAAACTATGTCACCTTGCCACTCTGTGGTATCCTGCTGCTGCTGCAATCTTTACACTTTGACATCTTGCCACTCTGTGGTCTCCTCATGCTGCTGCCACCTACAGACTCTGTCATTGTGCTGCTCTGTGGTCTCCTCAAACTGCCACTACTTCCAGGCTCTGTCGTGCCGCTCTCTGGTCTCCTCATGCTGCCGCACCTACAAATTTGTTCATTGTGCCACACGGTAGCCTCCTCATACTGCTTCCACCTCCAGTCCCTGTCATTGTGCCGCTCTGTGGTCTCCTCCTGCTGCTGCCACCTACAGACTCATTCATTGTGCCAATCGGTGGCCTCCTCATACTGCCGCCACCTGCAGACTCTATCATTGTGCCACTCTGTGGTCTCCTCATGCTGCTGCCACCTCCACACTCTGTCATTGCGCCACTCTGTGTCCTACTCATGCTGCCGCAACCTCTAGATTCTGTCATTGTAACGCTCTGTGGTCTCCTCATGCTGCTGCCACCCCTGGACTTGGTCATTGTGCCACTCTGTGACCTCCTCATACTGCCGCTACCTCCAGACTCTGTCACTGTGCCACACACAGAATTGGGTCATGATTTGGTAGCGAAAAGCATTAGTGGGTACAAAACACAGAGAGATGAGCGAATTTTTAAAAAGTTTGTTTCGGCTGATTCTCCGAATTTTACGAAAAAATTTGAAGATCTGATGCTAAATCTCATGCGACGCTTGATTATGTCATCACGTTGGCCTGCGTAGTGACATTATACATCACTGCGCACAGGATTTCGGCCGAGTTATTCAATCAAGATGGCGGCTGGCAGCCCATTGCGAGCAAATGGAGGAGGTAAGTATGATTGTTTTAGTTTTTACACCATTTCAGCTTAAATCGATTCGCTAGCACAAAGCACGAGAAAATTTGGCTTTGAGGTGAATTGAATTTATCCTGAAATTCGGATCAAATTCCACTTTGTGGTATTCGATTCGCTCATCTATAATTATTTCACATATCTTCATAACTTATCAAAGGATTACATTTGGGTGAAATACATTTAAGGACTAATTTTGGAACAAGACCATCAAGAACTGCTATTTAACCACTTGAAGACCACAGGTTTATACCCCCCTAGTGACCAGGCCCTTTTTTACAAATCCGCACTACACTACTTTCACCGTTTATTGCTCCGTCATGCAACTTACCACCCAAATGAATTTTACCTCCTTTTCTTCTCACTAATAGAGCTTTCATTTGGTGGTATTTCATTGTTGCTGACATTTTTACTTTTTTTGCTATTAATAAAAATTTAACGACATTTTTGCAAAAAAATGACATTTTTCACTTTCTGTTGTAAATTTTTTTTTTAAAAACTACATTTCTATATAAATTTTTCTCTAAATGTATTGTTCTACATGTCTTTGATAAAAAAAAATCCAATAAGTGTATATTTATTGGTTTGGGTAAAAGTTATAGCGTTTACAAACTATGGTGCAAAAAAGTGAATTTTGGCATTTTGAAGCAGCTCTGACTTTCTGAGCACCGGTCATGTTTCTTCAGGTGCTAGAATGCCAGGATAGTATAAATACCCCCCAAATGACACCATTTTAGAAAGAAGACACCCCAAAGTATTCGCAGGGGGGCATGGTGAGTTCATGTATCATTTCATTTTTTTCACAAGTTAGCGGAAAATGACACTTTCTGAGGAAAAAAATAATAATAAAGTTTCCATTTCTGCTAACTTCTGGCAAAAAAAAAAAAATCTCATACGGGCTCATTATGCCCCTCAGTGAATACCTTGGGGTGTCTACTTTCCGAAAAGGGGTCATTTGTGGGGTGTTTGTACTGTTCTGGCATTTTGGGCTGGGCTAAAATGTGAGCAGCCATGTAAAAGCTAAAGGTACTCATTGGTTTTAGGGCCCCTTTGCGGACCCAGGCTGCAAAAAAGTGGCACTCATGTGGTATCGCCGTACTCAGGAGAAGTAGGGCAATGTGTTTTGGGGTGTATTTTTACATATACCCATGTTGGGTGAGAGAAATATCTCTGTAAATTGTCAACTTTGTATAAAAAAATTAAAAAATTGTCGTTTACAGAGATATTTCTCACACCCAGCAGGGGTATATATAAAAATACACCCCAAAACACATTGCCCCACTTCTCCTGAGTACGGCGATACCACATGTGTGACACTTTTTGCAGCCTGGAGTGCAAAGGGCCCTAATTCCAATGAGTACCTTTAGGATTTCACAGGGCATTTTTATGCATTTGGATTCCAGACTTCTTCTCACGCTTAGGGGCTCCTAAAATGCCAGGACAGTATAAATACCTCACATGTGACCCCATTTTAGAAAGAAGACACCCCAAGGTATTCCGTGAGAGGTATGGTGAGTTCATGTAAAATTTTATTTTTGTCACAAGTTAGTGGAATATGAGACTTTGTAAAAACAAAATAAAAAAAATAAAAATATATCAATTTCCGCTAACTTGTGCCAAAAAAAAATTCTGTGAACTCGCCATGCCCCTCACGGAATACCTTGGGGTGTCTTCTTTCTAAAATGGGGTCACATGTGGGGTATTTATACTCACCTGGCATTTTAGGGAACCTAAAGCGTGAGAATCAAATGCGTAAAAATGCCCTGTGAAATCTAAAGGTACTCATTGGTTTTAGGGCCTTTGCATCTTGGCTGCAAAGTGTCACTCATGTGGTATCGCTCAGGAGAAGTAGGGCAATGTGTTTGGGGTGTATTTTTACATATACCCATACTGGTGTGAGAAATATCGCTGTAAACGACAACTTTTTAAATTTTTTATACAAAGTTGTCAGTTTACAGAGATATTTCTCTCACCCAACATGGGTATATGTAAAAATACACCCTAAAACACATTGCCCTACTTCTCCTGAGTACGGCGATACCACATGAGTGACACTTTTTGCAGCCAAGATGCGCAAAGGGCCCAAATTCCCATGAGTACCTTTTAGGAAGGGCATTTTTACGCATTTTCTTCTCATGCTTTAGGGCTCCTAAATGCCAGGGCAGATAAATACCTCACATGTGACCCCATTCTGGAAAGAAGACACCCTACCAAGTAGTATTCCATGAGAGTGGCATGGTATATTATTTTTTTTACAAAGTCTCATATTCCACTAACTTGTGACAAAAATAAAATTTTACATGAACTCACCATACCCCTCACGGAATACCTTGGGGTGTCTTCTTTCTAAAATGGGGTCACATGTGGGGTTTTTGTACTGCCCTGGCATTTGAGGGTCTCCGCAATCATTACACGTATGGCCAGCATTAGGAGTTTCTACGATTCTCCGTATATTGAGCATACGGGTAATGAGATTTTTTTCCGTTCAGCCTCTGCGCTGAAAAAAATAAAATGAACGGCACAGATTTTTTCATTCGCATCGGTCAATGTGGATGAAAAATCTCTGCCAAAATCAGTGATTGCGGTGCGGTGGGCGCTAGCTACCTAACAAGTAGCTAACTAACTGGCGGTGATAAGGGACCCTTATGCCCCATTCACACGTCCGAAATTCTGTTTGCGGAACGGAATTGCGGACCCATTCATTTCTATGGGGACAGACTTTGTCCCGCTCGGATCCGGAATTACGGATCCGCGCTCCGGGTCTGCACTTCCGCTCCGCAAAAATATAGAACATGTCCTATTCTTGTCCGCATTGCGACAAGAAAGCATTTTCTATATAGTTCTGTGCGGATCTGCAAATGCGGAAAGCGCATTGCCGGTGTCCGTATTTTGCGGATCCGCAGATCCATGGATCCGCAGATCCATGGATCCGCAAAACACATACGGACGTCTGAATGAGCCTGTAGGGGGTGATTAGTGACAGGGGGTGACAGGGGTGATCAGGGGGTGACATGGGTGATCAGGGGTTAATCAGTGATGGGGGTGGGGGGTGTGTAGTGATTGGTGCACTTTTCCTATAGCTTCTCTGGTGGTCCCAAACAAAGGGACCACCAGACGAGCAGATAGCAGGCATATCAGACGCTGTTTAAAAACAGCGTCTGATATGCGATTTAAATGCGTTTTCTCGCATCTACAGCCTGCCAGCGCATGATCAGCGCTGGCAGGCTGTAGTTTCAGTTGTCCCGGCTCCGATCACATGAACGCGCGCGCACGACGCGCGCGCGTTCATGTGAAATCTCGGGTCTCACGAGATGACGCCGATAGGCGGCAGTGAGACCTGAGAGAGCCGCCGCGCTGACGCCCATCGGCGTTAGCGTGGCGGCAAGTGGTTAAAGAAATTCATTGTTGTAATGCAGTATGTATATACCCACTGTGTCACTGAACAGATTTTACATAGGCCTACTCCTAAAGACAATTTTTAAGTGTTCCCCTGCTTTTAACCCAGGTTTCTACTACCTTTTGGACTAGTCTCCCTTCAGTGACAGCTGACCCAAGCAAGTCATAAGACACTGGTTAGTGTCATGAGTGCGGTCAGTGGATAAGCTGAAGTCAGAGTAAAAGGAAATAGGTTAGGGCTGGTGGGACAGGGTCAATTCAATGAACAGGCATAGATCAAGACGAACGGAACAGAATCAACAGACAGACTTAAAGCATGGGAGTTCAGAAGACACAAAACATCTTTGCAGGGATTATGTAAGCTAAGAACCTAATTTCTCAGGCACCTTCCCATAGGAAAGCAGCCATCCAATTAGGTGACACATCGTATGGGGAGCAGAGAGGAGGAGGGGTGAGAGGGAGAAGGGGAGCTTATATACAGGTTCAGCCCTGAACCCGAACAACCCCTTTAAAGTATAGACCTGTCATATATCTCCCCCCAAAAGGTTCTGAAAATAACTAGTATGAAAGGAAAAAAAATCTTTACATTTTCACTATTATTATCAAATGTCTGATGCATCATGGACTTGTCAACTTATTTGCACTGGAAAAGTTGGCAAATATGGTTACAATTAGTTTTTACTATATTATTTCATTAATAAGAAAAAGAACCAAAGAGGTTGCCCCATAAAAAAATTCCCTTTCCATATGCACCAATAGAACATATAAATGTAAGAGAGTAGCTGGTGCAGAGGAAAGAGGATAGGAGTGGAAGTGGCTCTGATGAGATGTTGAGTCACGGTTTAGTGCAGTGAAAGAGAAATTTGCAGAATCAGACCGGAAGTAAACGTATAACAGTCTCTCTTTACTTAGTGCAAAGGTAACTTGTGGCACATCCAGCAGTATTAAGTACCAGTTGGCACCAGAAGAGGATATTTAGTGGCTGGTTGGTTGGCACTAGCAGACAAGTGTGCATATAGGTTTCCACTGTAATACAGGCTTGATAATTGTCTGGCTAGGTGGTTGTTTAGGTTATGTTGATGTCTAAGGCTAAGCTATAATCCCTAATCATGCAGCATGGTCTGTAAAGCTGTATTTTGCTGAGCACTCTGCTGTCTGGCCAAACTAATGCTTTCTTATAGCTGTGCTCTTGAATTCTTCAGGTCTTTCTGGAGTGTTTGCCTCACAGGAGAATAAGGTCTTGTTCCTAAGTATCCCTCTGAAGTGTTGGTCTCACAGAAGAATAAAATACGGTTTCTAGTAGTGGGAGCTCTCACATGTGCTTCCTCACCCCCTCACTATCAAAACAAGAACTCTCCTCTGCTTTCTCTGTCTGACTAGCTTGGAACTCCCCTTCCTGGAAGAAGTGGGACCAGCCCACTCCTACCAAGAGGGGAGAAACAAGGTGGTTAGCCCTGTCCCTGCAAACTATTGCCAGCTGTGACCTTCTCTGCTGGAATAAATAGTATAAACATAGTGACACAATATATTACATATTAAACATTAAACAATGACAGATACCTCCAGGTCTGGAGTATCGCACATATGTACTGGGTTCTACATTTCTGGACCTTTAGTTCTTTTTGTTCCTGATATAAGACAAAATATCTATTACCAGTATCACTTGAACTTAAAGGAAATGTGTCACCATAAATTTTATCTGCCAGTTAAAACCAGATAGTGACCCATATGCTTTTTATCTAATCTGTTTTTATTTTCTAATTGCAGATTTTTTTATTCTGTTTCCTGAACATGATTATGGGGGTGGCCATCTTGACTGAGCTGTTCTTCACAGCATTTATAAAGCATTAAGATAATTGCTTTACAGCAGCCCCATGGGCCATAGACACAATGGTCCGGAGGGGACTTCATTGACTTCAGACTATGGGAGAGTTTTCTGGGCATGCTCTGTGACCTGTGCAGAGGTCATTGTACAAGAAAATAATAGATACGCTCTGACAATCATCTATTGTGAATGGTGCATCCTGTCTTATCTATACAAAAATATGAGATTGTAAGAACACAATCTTCTTATCACTACAGGCAGGTTTAGAATAATGTATAACTGCAGTAAAGTGATCTGTAGACACCAAGAAGTGGTGCCTATTATTAGGCTTAGTCAGTGGTCACCAGTGCGAAAACTGCAGGATTTTATGTTTTTTGGTTAAATAAAAATGTTGACATGGAAAATTAAAAATAACTCCATAAAAATTATTTTAAAGTATGTTAAACATAAAAACATGATTTAAACAATAGGTCATTTTCTGATGACACATTCCCTTTAAAGCTGGAGTTTTTAGCTTGACGCTATCACACTATTGTGCTGTACATTATCAGCCATTCCAGCTTGATCAGAGCCTGGCTGCAGCGCACTTCACTGGGGTTTCTGGACAGGATGTCTGCTGTGTACAGATAAATATCACCCTCTATGATGACAATGTTATCTTAAATATCTTCAGTTCTGGTTAGTTCCTTCAGATGTTACTTACATGTTTGTGAATTTTATTAGTGTCTCTTTTATGAACACCAATTTTTAAGGTTTATCTTTCCCTTAATTAGACAAAAAAAAAGATTATTGTGTTAACTATGTCATTATTTAAAGGGATGTGCTAGTAAAATCCTTTCAAATAGTAAAAACGGTTTCTACAATGATGTACAAATATATGCTTATATATGATGATTGAAATTGTGTAACAAGTGTAACTTCATTGTAAATACACAGATTTACAATGTGCAGGATGTCCTTCACCTTGGGCAAAGATTTCGTTTGTCGCTCTAACCTTGAATCTAAAGGCCCCTATACACATAACAGAAAAGTAACTTAAACCCACCAATTTTGGTTCTGATTTTTTTGTTCTCAGATGAGATAAGCCACCAGTTATGCTGTCTGGCAGCAGTCTAAGGCGAGTTTATACCGCACGATGTAACAGGCGATTTTTGGGAAGGAAGAGTTCCCTTCCAACAGTCGGCTGCTCGTTCAGTGAAAGAGACCACTGCATTTACATGCTGTGATCTTCTTCATAGTATTAAGGAGCAATATCTGCTGCCCAGAAACAATGATTGATGTTCCTGCAAGAACAACAGGATCACCCTGTGAACAAGTGGAACATTTAGATAGACAGATTGTCAGGAATGAGCATTCGCAGAAATGGTTATTCCCGATAATCTGCCTAGAAATCGGACAGTCTAAATCCCCCTTTAGGATCTTTTTACACTGGCAGATATTCTGCCCCATAACAATGACAGATCCTCATTACATACATTTATATTATCCTTATAGTCATTTTTCTACTACTATATAAATCAACATTTTCTGACCAGTTTGGGACAATTTGCAATTTGTCAACTTGGTACACTGATGACCTTCTGAAATGGGACAATTACCCAGTTGCATTATCCTATAATTTTAGGACAAGCTCTCTGGAACTCTGCTCTGCTAAGAGCTCCACTCTCACATAAATGTTGTAAGTAGTGTTGAGCAAACTCGAACTGCAAAGTTCGGGTCCATACTGAACTTTGAGAGTTCGGGTACCAGACCCTTACCCGAACTTTGCAGCAAAAGTTCGGGTTTGAGTTCAGTGTTTGGGAATTAATTAAAGCTTCTTGAAAGACTGCAGGGCAGCCAATCAACAAACTATTTAGCTGTGGGCACTTAGAAGCCATCACAGCCATGCCTAGTAATAGCATGGCTGTGATTGGCAGGTGCATCATGTGACCAAGCCTCTATACAAGTTGGATCAAGTGTAGCACCGCCCCATCAGTTCTGAGTAGTACAGGGACAGGAAGCAGGCAGCTGAAGTGAGGGATAGTGTTAGGAATCACATCTGGCTATTTATTCTGTGGGTGACCTATAGTGATATTTTTTATGGGTACAATGCACCATATTTGTACGCCAGACAAAAAAATATAATAGTTAATCTGTCTATTAGTTTTGTGGGTTACATACAGTGGATATAAAAAGTCTACACACCCGTGTTAAAATGTCAGGTTTCTGTGCTGTAAAAAAATTAGACTGCAGTGTGCAGACCGGCAAGGAGGGCAGGGGTGAAGAGTGGGTAGACGATGATGTGGAGGATGATGAAGTCCTAGAACCCACATGGAATCAAGGCCATGCGAGTGACGTGTGCTGTTCGGAGGAAGAGGTGGTGGTAACAGCGCAAACTGCACAGCAAAAGGAGCAGGGTGCAAAAGCAGAGTGGCCGCCCCTAGCCAGTACATCTGCTACTGCCCACCACACCCAGGGACTGAGCACACCAAATATAGCTCCAAGGAGCTCCCTGGCGTGGCAGTTCTTCAGACAATTTGCTGACGACAAGACGCAAGTAGTTTGCACACTGTGCAATCGTAGCCTAAAGCGAGACATAAATTCTCTAAACCTGAGCACCATCTGCATGATCAGGCATCTAAATGCAAAGCCCGAGCTGCAGTGGAGTACACACCTCAAAAACCACGAAAGATCTCAGGGTCCTTTTATTCCCCCTTTGCTGCAGTCTCAGCCTTTTCCTCTCCCTCCTGAGTGATAGTGGCAGCTGCCACCCAGCAAAGACAGGATGTTGCAGCAACACCACCACCTCCACCGCCGTCACCAAGCATCTCCACACTGTCCCATGGAAGCTTTCAGCTGTCCATCCCCAAAAACCTGGAGAAAAAGAGGAGGTATCTCCCTACCCACCAGCGATCCCTGGCCTTGAATGCCAGCATTTCAAAATTTCTGGCCTTTGAAATGCTGTAATTCCGTCTGGTGAGACGGAGACTTTTCCAGGTGAGCCATCCCTGCGGTGCACAACCAAGTGGCGGACAAAATCAGGTGTAAACTGCCCAACGCCATCTGTGGCAAAGTCCACATAACTACCGATTCATGTACAAGTAATCACGGGCACGGACGTTATATCTCCCTAACTGCACACTGGGTAAAGGTCATGTCGGCTGAGCCTGAGGCGGATAGCAGTTTGGTGCATGTCCTTCAGCCACCGAGGATTGCAGGACATTTCTCGTTGCCTCCTGTTGCCTCCTCCTCCTACTCCGCTTCCTCCACTACCGCCTCCTCATCCGGTCAGCGTAACACCTGCACCACCAACTTCAGCACAGCCAGAGGGGAACAACAGCAGTTTTTTTTTAAAACTCATCTGTTTGGGGGAAAAATCCCACACCGTGCAGAAGCTGTGGATGGGCATGGAACAACAGACCAATGAGTGGTTGGTGTCACTGAGCCACTGAGCCTCAAGCCCAGCCTGGTGGTGTGTGATAATGTGCAAAATCTCGTAGCAGCTCTGGGCCTAGCTGGTTTGACGCACATTCCTTGCCTGGCGCATGTGCTGAATTTTGTGGTGCAGAGGTTCCAGAAAAATTACCTCGATATGTTACAGCTACTGTAGAAAGTGCGGTCCGTCTCTGCACGTTTTCAGCATTCTCACCCTGCTGCTGCTCGCCAGTCTGTGCTGCAGTGTAACTTCGGCCTTCCCGCTCACCGCCTCATATGCAACGTACCCACAAGGTGGAACTCCCCCTTGCACATGCTGAAGAGACTGTACAAGCAGCAGCAGGCGATAGTGGAGTTTCAGCTTCAGCACGCACAGGTGAGTCGCTCTGCGGAACAGCACCACTTCACCACCAACGAGTGACCTCCATGTGGGATGTGTGTGCCGTGTTGCGCTGTTTCGAGTACTCCACCAACATGGCAAGTGCCGATGACGCCGTCCTCAGCATTACTATCCCACTTCTATTTTTTTTTTGTAAAAACTCTTTGGGCAATGATGGAAGAGGATGTGGCACAGGAGGAAGAGGAGGTAGAAGGATAGTTTCCACTTTTATCAACCAGTCATTCGCAAGAGGCTCGGAGGGTGGCTTCTTGCACAACAGAGGCCAGGTACACAACTGTCTAGCCAGGACACAGCTCTGGAGGATGAGGAGGAGGAGGAAACGTATTTACAGCAGGGTGGCATACAAAGCAGCTCATGGGCATCACTGGAGCATGGCTGGGGGGGGGGGGGTAGAGAGGACACAGAAGATACACCTCCCACAGAGAACAGCTTGCTGTTGTCTCTGGGCAGCCTGGCACACATGAGCGAATATATGCTGCAGTGCCTGCGCAACAACCGCCGAGTTGACCACATTCTAACCAGTGCTTATTACTGGACCCTGCTGGATCCCCGCTACAAGGACAATGTGCTGTCCTTAATTCCGTTACTAGTAGACTTGCTGCTGATGGCATTCCCACCTGATAGCAGAGGCTCAGTGTAAGCACAAGGCAGAGGAGGAGTAAGAAGTCACCAACACAACTGGGGCACTGCCAGCACCTCAGAAGGGAGGGTTAGCATGGCTGAAATGTGGAAAAGCTTTGTCAGCAAGCCACAACAACCAGAACCACCAGCTGATACGAAACATCTTAGCAGGAGGCAGCATTTTAGCAACATGGTGGAACAGTAGGTGTGCACACGCCTACACGTACTGACTGATGGATCTGCCTCATTCAACTTCTGGGTCACCAAATTGGGCATACAGGCCTCACCCAGCCATTATTATACTCCAGCTCACTTGCTCTTCGTGTTCTCTTATCCATTTTCCAATGTTTTAAAGCCTTCCCAAATTTATTAAAAAAAATAAAAATAAAGGGAAAAACACAAAAAACTAAAACAGTCTTGGCTATCTCCTCCTCCTCCATCGCTGCTTCTACCTACACCGCCACGTCTACCACCTCCTCAACCCCCTACTCCACTTTGAGCTCTGCCTTCTAGTTCAAGATTATTATTTTTTATAATTTCCCTATCCACATTTGTTTGCAGGGCAATTGTCCTGCTCTTAGCCCCATTTTGCTTCCTTTTGCAGCCCTCTAGCCCTTACTATCACTATTTTACATCCATTTTAGTGCACCAAAGTTCAGGTCCCCATTGACTTCTATGGGGTTTGGGTTTGGGTTTGAGTTTGGGTCAAATTCTGGTCCCGAACCCGAACTTTAACCTGAAGTTCGGCTGAATCCAGCGAACCCGAACATCCACAGGTCCACTCACAGGTCCAGATCCCTAGTTGTAAGTGACAATCCCTATAGGTGCCATTTTTTTTCTCAACTTCTACCCTAAATCTAAAGGAAATCAATATTTTTCACCCAGGTTTGGCTATTTTTGAACCTGTCATCTTAGCACACAGTGACATGTTTATATTTCTGCCTTTATGCATGACTACCAGTTGCCTTGTTTAATAATTCACTAATATTTGGACAACCTGAGTGGGAGACCCCCCCATTCTGCAGATATATGGAATATAGGGGTGTAGCTAAAGGCTCATGGGCCCTGGTGCAAGAGTTCAGCTTGAGCCCCCCTTCCCTCAGTGTTTTGTGGCCAGGGATAGGGAAGCACATAGCCTTCGTGCTGCCAAAAATTTAAATGTCACCCTGCACCCCACCCGCCATGCAAAATTCTTGACCTAAACCCTTTCTTTCAGCCAGAGGTGTAACTTGACCAGCATGCACTTTCTATAATACTGGTGTATTCTTATGTGGCACAAGGGTCTTTGGGCCCCCTCAGGCTCCTGTGCCTGGTAAAGACTGCTGCCTCTGCACCCATGTAGGGATCCCAGAAATACCACACAGGAAACCACTACCACTTGCATGTTCCTACTCCTGAGTTATATGTCACTCCTCTCTGACATGGAGAACACATGTGAGACATTGACAAGCATGTCTATGACCAGATCATTGTGGGCCGCATGTAGTTCCTGGGCCAAAGATTGGACATCCTGCTCTGGCCAGCAAGTAAGTGTAATTGGACAGTCACTGGTGAATACTGTTACCTCTTATATTTAAGGGTGTCACAAAGTAATTGTGATACCTACAATATGTTGCATGGCCCCTCACAGCAGAAACACCCAGACACATGGAAGACTTATAACTTCAAGTAATACTTGTCATTAACACTGGACTGCTAGTCCAGATTGTAAAACTTAATTTTTTGTAGAATGAGTGCTACTTCATGGACTGCAAGGAAATCAATGAGCAGACTGTATCATCGTGTTTTCATGTGGGGCTGATAGAAGTATATCTATCTACTATGTATTATCAGCACAGCAGTTATGTGTTCTCATTTTCATGTACGGTGTATTTTTGTCTAAATGTAACCAGATATATGGTAGTTACAAATGTACATGTAGTTTAGAAAAAAACAATGAAAAATAGAAAATATCTCCATTCTGCTTATAGTCCCTCTATATCAGGCTTTCATGTTAAACATATTTTAAGAATATTTTTAATCTTTCATGTTAATACCTATATAAAAAAAATACTGAAATCTTGCGGTTTTCAATCTAACAAATGAGGCTGACATTTTCTGTTCTGTACAGCTCCTTATTAGCAATCATCTCATTGTCATAGCAGGATTACAGAAAAAAGGTAACAGCAATATATAGACAATGCAGGATCCAGCATTCTTAATAGGCAATGGTCACAGCTCACCTCTTCCCCCTCCCTGAGCAATGACCTCTGCACGCGTCACAAAGTGAGCCTAGGAAAATCTTCCATAGAAGTCAATGTGTCATTGCTCTCAATGCTGTTAAGAACTCAGGCAAGATGGTCTCCCCCATAACTGTCTATAGAAAATAGAATAAAATCTACCATCAGAATATCTGGTATCTGTTTTTGTAAATAGGAGATATCTTCCAATTAAATCCGTCTTGACCCCCTCATAATTTCATGTCTTGTCACTCATATACACAGTAAGGCCAAATTCATAGTAACTAAGCCAATTGACCTATCAGAGTTTTTTCGGTTGGAGCAAAGTGTAAACCTATATAAAACTCCATGTGAGTCTAAGGAATATATGGCAACTGCAAAGCCCTTCCTAATCACCTGTTAGCATGATCTGTGGAGTGAATTGGTGATTGTCCTTAAAAGGGTATTACGATCTCAGTCATTCATGCTTGACTGTTTCCATAACTGGTCACCACTGACTGCCACATACCACATAGTGGCCATGGCTGAGTTGGAAATACTATTTTAACTCAAAATCTTAACTTTCAGTTTTCGCTTAGATAAGATATTAATAATAGAATGATTGCCTGGTGGTTAACAATTGTTACACTGACACAGCCATACACATTTTATTAAACATATATTGACTATTCTTTCACACTGTCTATGCATATACGGTGACACCGGATGAAGGACAGATAATCTTTCTGGCTGTGGGTCCCGGGCCATTTAAGGTACTATCCCCAGTCAGATGGTGTCTGAGCTTTAGGTTCCCTGGTGATCAGCAAATATGTTTGATAGTCTAGTGTGTATTCACTTATCCTGCGTTATTTTCTGGCTGAGTTCCTACTGTGTTTTAGCCCTGTTTCTGCCATGCCTGTGGATCCCTAAGAAAAATGATAGTCTACGGTCAGTGAAAACCACAAACGCAACACGGATGCCATCCATGTTTCGTCCATTGTATTCATGGACCATTGGTAGGAGATGCTCTGGAAACTAATTTTCAGCCTAGCAGTGCCCGTGGCATTCGGGTGACATGTGGAGGGCAAAAAACGGACACATAGACCAAACAAGAATCCTTCATGGATATTTCCACGGATAAACCAATGACCATCTTTTCACAGATGTCATGATGGACGTGTTTATTTCAATAGCAAATGAGATTCCTTCAGAATTAAAACATCCGCACTAATGCTATTGCTTAGTTTGATTGTCAGATGGCTATTGCAATAAAGAGTGTTTGATTTGATGAGCCTTTTGCTGTGAAATCTCTGTTGCTGCCCACTATTGTAAGGCAGCGAGTGAGTTTGATGTACCATGTTACCAGCATCAGCTCCTAACAGCAGTCTTTCTGTCTGAGTATAATTCTCGGTTCACACATCAAAATCAGCTTTCAATACATTATAGCAGAACAGAGAAAAAAAGTGGCCACTAAACCAACAAGTGAGGTCTTTTGAAAGAAACATTTCAATGTGAATTGGTGATTGCCAGCTCCATGTACAACACATGATTACCTATCTAATCAAATAATTTACATCTAAATACTTTAAAAATAATTAGAACTAGATGACAATAAAAGTTCTAAAATAGCATGTTATAAATAGTGTCAACTTCAATGTTCAGATCGGTCTCATTCAGAGCTTATTTCCCATATTCCTCAGCACTATACACACAATTGTTACGGCAGTGTGTGTGGAACCACTGTGTCAACCAAAAGATTTAACTTTGGGCTACTCCTAAGGATGTTATCCTGGTAGTAACCTTGTATTCACCTTTTATCCCTTGTACAGGGATCTGGACTTTGCTGCAGGTGAATCAACAGGCTGCAACCTCCAGGAGTGGACTCTTAATGATTGACAGCTGACCCTCAGGAATCCAGTAAACAGAGGTCGATACACAGACAGACATAGAGATATAGCACACCTTTACAGGAACTAGTGTACTAAGAACCTTAATGCTCAGATACCTTCCCACGGGAAAAGGTGTCTTAAGTACCTCAGGACTTCCAGCCCTGCTGCCAGGGTGCACACGTGCTTGCCCTTTAAGTGCCAGAAAGAGCGCATGCGTTCGTCCAACAGGCACAAAAAGAGACGCCTGGCCAGCAAGCAGGCTGCTGCCTACATAGAGGAGTAGAACAATCACAGGCGGTCCTGTCAGGAAAGGGACAACCGGAGTCTGGTCAGGACCGCTGGGAAAGGTGTGCCAAGGACCGCCACAGTAACAATATTGTATTTCGTTTTATTGATTCCTGTCCTCAATGGAATTCACAATCAACTTAGGTTGTGACACACACATTAGAGACAGATTTACAAAATGAAAATAAATCAATATGCTTATTTGAAGCTGGAAGAAAACAGGGCAACCACCCTTCGAGCCAACAAAACACTTGTGAAATGTTAAAGTATGGATTTTATGAAACCTCTGAAGGTGTCCTTTGGTATTAGCATCAAGAATGACATATTGGTGAGTTGAAAGCAGCATGAGGAGACCACGGAGTGGCCCAATGACAGGGTCTGGAGGTGTAAGAAGTATGAGGAGGCAACAGAGCGGTACAATGACAGAGTGTGGAGGTGGCAGCAGCATGAGTAGGCCATAGAGTGGCACAATGACCAAGTCTGGACGTGGCAGCAGCATGAGTAGGCCAGAGAGTGGCACAATGACCGAGTCTGGAGGTGGCAGCAGCATGAGGATACCACAGAGCGGCACAAAGACAGAGTCTGGAGGTGGCAGCAGCATGAGTAGGCAACAGATTGGCACAATGACAGAGTCTGGAGGTGGCAGCAGAATGAGTAGGCCAGAGAGTGGCAGAATGACCGTGTCTGGAGGTGGCAGCAGCATGAGGAGACCACATAGTGGGGCAGGACCATTGTCGGATCCAGGGGAGGGACAACGGGGCAATTGCCCCCCCCCAAGAATGTGGGCGGCAGCGGGGGGGCACAGGGAGATGAACGCTTCCATTGTGGAAGCGTTCATCTCCATAGTCATCTGTATCGCCGTCCTCAGGACAGCGATACAGATGGCTGCGCTGTGTTGCAGGGAGGGAGAGGCGTCTCCCTTCCCTGCTCCTCTGATAGGCTGCCGGCACTAGGCCCGCAACCTATCAGTTGTTGGTGCAGGCGGCGCGATGACGTCATCGCGCCACCTGTGAGCTGTACAGAGCGGGACACAGGCCGGAAGAGGCCTGCATCACATTGCTGTGAAGGATAGAGGTAAGTATTAGTGTCTTGTTTTGTGTTTTTTTTTTTTAAAGACCGGACCCACTGGCACATAAGAGGGGGCATATGGGGGGGGTGTCGGCAGTTTGGCACATGAGGGGGATTGTTTGGCACATGATACTGGCAAATGACACTGGCACATGGGGGGGGATAGTTTGGCACATGATACTGGCACATGGGGGGGATAGTTTGGCACATGATACTGGCACATGGGGGGGATTGTTTGGCACATGGGGGGATTGTTTGGCACATGGGGGGCCATTGTTTGGCACATGATACTGGTACATGGGGGGGATTGTTTGGCACATAATACAGGCACATGGTACTACTGGCACATGGGGGGGGGGGTTGTTTGGCACATGATAAAGGCACATGATACTGGCACATAGGAGGGGTTGGCACATGATACAGGCACATGGGGGTGGGGGGTTTGGCAGTTGATACAGGCACATGGGGGGTTGGCACTTAATACTGGCAAATGAGGGGGCAGCAGTTTGGCTCTTGATGGCAAATGAGGTGGGGTTGGCACTTGATGCAGGCATATGGGGAGGGGGTTGGCACTTGATACTGGCAAATGAGGATGGGGGGTTGGCACATGATACTGGCACATGGGGGGTGGTTGGCACTTGATACTGGCAAATGAGGGGGGGTTGGCACTTGATACTGGCACCTAGGGCATACACTTGATACTGGCAAATGGGGGGTTGGCACTTGAACTTGATACTGGCACATGGGGGGGTGTTTGGCACTTCATACTTGCACATGGGTTTTTTGGCACTTGGTACTGGCACATGGGGGGTTTGGCAGTTGTTACTGGAACATGATGGGGGGGAGAGGCACTTCATACTGACACATGGGGGGGTCTGGCACTTGGTACTGGCACATGGGGGGGTGGCAGTTGTCACTGGCACATGATGATGGGGAGAGAGGCACTTATTTTTGGGGGCACTATTGGGGACCACAGCGGCACAGTATTGGAGGTGGTGGGATGTTTTGTCAAGAAAGATGGTAGGATGATGGAAAAGTAGTAAACTAAGATTAATTTTTTGTTAAACTGCAGAGACGGAAAAT
This sequence comes from Bufotes viridis, assembly GCA_033119425.1. NCBI lineage: Eukaryota > Metazoa > Chordata > Amphibia > Anura > Bufonidae > Bufotes > Bufotes viridis. The sequence continues at coordinate 399,391,682 of CM065592.1, read as the reverse complement.
GACAGAAAAATGGTGGCCTGGTCTGATAGGAGAAGATGAGGAAAGAGAACATCTACATCAAAGTAGACGTCATTGGAAGTAAAAGGTATGGCGCGATATATGGGTGGGGCTGTGTGTGGGTGTGGCTTGAGGGTGGGCAGGGACACAGGGGCCCCATAAGTTCCAATTGCCCGGGGAAGCGCCCCTCCCGAGACCAGGCTCTGGATCCGCCACTGGGCAGGACAGCTTTTCCAGGGCAAACTCGGCTAGTTGCGGTCACAAATCCAGTTTGGCTACCCAGTAATCCAGCGGATCTTCAATGTGAGGTGGCAGGGTGCAGTCCAAGTATGCCACCACCTGCTGGTTCAGGTCCTGCTCCAAGTCCACCTGCTGCTGCTTCTGGTGAGTAGTTTCTTCACTATGCAGGTGAAGAAAGCTACTCATCAGCGACTGTAGACTCAGGCTGCTGCTGATGGAGCTGGTACTGCTCCTGCCACCTCACCCCTCCCCAGTGCAACATGAGTGCAGAGGGTTCCCCCCCAGTAAGCCTGCCAATTTACTACATAGGATATCTCTGTAGTAGTTCAGTTTGTCCTCCGTCTCGGTGGGTGTAAAAAAGGCCCCCATTCCGGACTGGTAACGAGGGCCCAACTAGGTAGAGAGACAGAAGTCATCCCTCCGCCTATAGGTGACAATTCGACTGTCACTACGCAGGCAAGTGAGCATGCATGGTGCCATTTGTGAAACTGACTCAGTGGGACTCCCTGCCTCCATCTCCACTGCATACTACCACGATGTGTCGGGGTCCTCTGTCTCATCTTCCTCATCCCCCTCTACCTCCTCTCCTCCTGTCCTGTCAGCTGAGTAGAAAAACCACCCATTTAGCTACACATTGCCTTTGCTCCAATGTCCTCCTCCCCCTCCTCCTCCTCTTCCAGTACAGCCCCCACAGGGCTCATGTGGCAGTGAGATCGAGGATCCATGTCTCCTGTCCCGTGACTAGCCATTGTTATTACTATCTGATCCAGGACATGAAGCAGTGAAATGACGTCGTTCATACCGTAGTCCTGGTAAATGACAAATAATGTGGCGTCCTCAAAGGGCCTGAGCAAACGGCAGGTGTCACGCATGAGCTGCCACTGGCTGACATCGAAGTTACACAGGTGAGTAATCCTATCCGCTTGCATCATCAATAAATCGTTGATGGCCTTTCTCTGTTTGTATAGTCGGTCTAACATATGGAGGGTGGAATTCCAACGGGTGGAAACGTTGCATATCAGCCTATGTTGGGGGATCCCGTTCTGCCGCTGAAGCTCAAGAGGGTGTGCTTTGCAGTGTACAAGTGGCTGAAGTGCATGCAAAGTTTCCTGGCCATTTTTAGGATGTCTTGCAGATGGGTGGAAGACTTCAGGAACCGCTTGACAACCAGATTGAACACGTGCCATGCAGGGCGCATGGCTCAGTCTTCCTTGACGCAGTGCAGACACCATGTTCTTCCCGTTGTCGGTCAGCATCGTTCTGATTTTCAGTTGTCATGGAGAAAGCCAGGATTTGATTTGTTGATGCATCACACGGAGCAATTCCTCCCCTGTGTGACTCCGTTAGCCAAGCAAACAAGGTGCAGAAAAGCGTGACACCGCTAAGCCCTGCACATGTGGTATTCTGGAGGGGCACTGTGACTTGTCCCTGCAGTGGAGGACATGGTGGAGGATGAGGAGGCAGAGGCGGACATTGTTGCAGGACCAACGGCGTGACAATGTGGAGGCGGAAGCGGTGTGACCTTTCCAAGTTGCTGGTGTGGAGGAACCACATTCACCCAGTGGGCCGTAAAGGACATGTATTGTCCCTGACCATAGTTACAAGCAACACACGTCGGCGCTGCCGTGCACTATGGCAGACACCGACTGGCTCAAGTACTGGTCCACCTTCTGTTCTACATGTGTGTGCAGGCCTGGTCCTGCCTTTTTGGCAATGAAATGACAGCTTGTGACTCTCCAACTTGGCTCGGCACAAGCCATCAGTTCTCTGAAAGGTGCAGAGTCCACCACTTGGAAAGGGAAGGACTGAAGCACCAGCAACTTGGACAGGAGCAAGTTCAGCTTTTGCGCCGTTGGATGCATACATGCATACTGTTGTCTCTTGGCAATCGCTTCGGTGATCATTTGCTGACGGAATGACTGACGAAGAGTAGGCGCAGAAGCATCTGGACCAGCAGAAGATGGGGATGACAGACAGCTCCCTTCGGCTGAGGTGGTGGAGCCTTGACTGGCTGAAACTTGGTGCATGCCACTGGGTGATGTAGCGGTAGCTGCGGATGGCTGGACCACCACATCGGAGCCACGGTTCTCCCAGGCCACTTGATGGTGACGCTGCATATGTTGACGGAGGGCCATGGTGCCAACATTGGCACCCTGGCAATGCTTCACCTTCTGCCCACATATTCTACATATAGTCACGTTGACCTCCTCTGGTGGCTTCACAAAAAACTGCTGCACCGCCGAGTACCTCTATTTTCCCACCAACACTACTCACTGGCTGACTGCTACCACCACTGCTTCCGTTAACGCGTGCACCACTCCTTTCTGGGCAGGTAGGCTGCTGTAAAGTTGGTCGTCTACCCCGTGCCTGTTTGGCTCCCAACCTCCCACTGCTGTGACTTTCTGGCTCTACTGCTGCCTGACGGGCAAGCTGCCACCCTCTTCTCCTGATGATGATGAAGCCCCTTCTTCACCCGGCTCCCAAGTGCGATCGGCTTCATCATCACATCATCATCGAGTAATGTCTGCACATAACTGATGTCCTCCTCAACGGCCTCTGGGTCAGGAGCCTGACCACTTGCAACACAAGTTCCCATGCCACTCTCCTCATCAATACTTGCCCGCCTAGCGGAGGAAGCGGTAAATGTCTCTTCCACATATTGGCTGGGCGGTAGCTGCTGACTGTCCTCTAGTAGCTCTTCCTCGCTGAAAAGTGAAACTGAGCCCACTGCATGTAGTACTTCTCACGGTGAGGGAATAGAAAAGGCCAGAAGCAGGTTGAGGACAGGTGAGGAAACAGGGCCTGCTCCCGGGCCATGCCAACTAAGGGTTGTGTCTGACGAACCCACCAACTGTTGGCTGGGGGTGTCTGATGTCACTTGGGATGACATGGATGACCAATGAGTTAACCAATCAAGAACCGTTGGATTGCTGGTGAAGACAATACAGATAGAGGACACCGGGAGCTCAGACCTCTCGCTGCGACTCCTGCTGTCACGACCCCTTACTCTGCTGTGACCTCTGCTTGTGCCAGAAACATTCAGGCCTCTGCCATTCCTCTGTGCATGGCCTGACACTTCTCTGCCACACATACTTGTAGCTGAACTAAACAAATTAAACGGTAATTAAAACACCCCTAAAAGCAACTAATATATTTTTCTTTTTGTACTGAAATAGGCCACTAAACGCTTTAACCACAATTAACTGCAGAAATGCACTGAGAATATAATTTTCTTGTTGTACTAAAATACGACCTTATACGCTTCGACCAGAAAAAAATTAAAGAGTGAACTGTGTATATATATTTATTGAAGTACTAAAATAATCCCCTAAACTCTTTTACCAAAAATAACTGCAGAAGTGACCCGAGAAAATATTTTTCTTGTTGGACGGAAAAAGACCACTATATGCTTTAACCAGAAAACAATTAAAGAGTAGAGTTGAGCGAACACCTGGATGTTCGGGTTTAAGAAGTTCAGCCGAACTTCCCGAAAATGTTCGGGTTCTTGATCTTAACTCGACCCGAACTTTTGGGCACTAACAAGTCTGTAAAATAGCCCAGGAAAGGGCTAGAGGGCTGCAAAAGGCAGCAAAATATAGGTAAATCCCCTGCAAACAAATGTGGATAGGGAAATGACTTAAAATAAAATAAATAAAAATGAACCAATATCAATTGGCAACTTGGAGGAGGTTGCGGTGGCATCAGGTGGGAATGCTATGGGAGTTGATGTTCTCATCACAGCTAAAAAGTATTCATGTCTGCCTGCAGTGCCTCATTCACAGACTCAGGGCCATGGCACCCGAAAAGAGGAGAGCTGTCCTGTAACAACAACACAGGCCTCAGGTCAACCTGCAATGGAAAAGGCCATTATCATTTTTGTAGGCCTCTGACACCCAGACAGAGGAGAGGTCATTTGACAGTAAAAAGAGTTTAATGTCTCTCACCCAGACAGCAAGCAATTAAACGAAATATAGGCCACTGACACCCAGACAATGGGGCGGTCATGACAGTAAAAAGAGTTTAATATCTCCCACCAAGACAACAAATGATTAAACAACATATAGGCCCCTGACACCCAGACAATGGGTCGGTCATTAGACAGTAAAAAGTTTTAAATGTCTGCCACCAAGACAGCAAGCAAGTACATGAAAATTAGGCCCCTGACACCCAGACAATGGGGCGGTCATGACAGTAAAAAGAGTTTAATATCTCCCACCAAGACAACAAATGATTAAACAACATATAGGCCCCTGACACCCAGACAATGGGGCGGTCATTAGACAGTAAAAAGAGTTAAATGTCTGCCACCAAGACAGCAAGCAAGCATGTGAAAACTAGGCCCCTGACACCCAAACAGAGGAGAGATGTCCCATAGCAGCAAAAGAGGCATCATGTCACCCACCAACAGAGAAGGCCACTTTTAGTTATTTAGGCCCCAGCACCCAGACAGAGGAGAGAGGTCCCAAAGCAGAGAATCAGGCTTCATGTCACCCACCAATGGAGAAGGCCACTTTCAGATACTTAGGCCCCTGGCACCCAGACGGAGGAGAGGTTCATTCAACTTTGGGTTGCCCCGCAAAATAATGGTAAAATTAAAAAAAGAGGATTCAATAAAGAAGTGCCCTGGAGTACAAGAATATATGGTTAAGGGGAGGTAGGTATAAATGTCTATTCTGCACAAGGGATGGACAGGTCCTGTGAGATCCTTGCCTGGTTCATTTTTATGAACGTCAGCTTATCCACGTTGGCTGTGGACAGGCGGCTGAGTTTGTCAGTAATGACGCCACCTGCTGTGCTGAATACACGTTCAGACAAAACGCTGGCCGTCGGGCAGGCCAGCACCTCCAAGGCATAAAAGGCTAGCTCTGGCCACGTGGAAAATTTGGAGACCCAGAAGTTGAATGGGGCTGACCCATTAGTCAGTACGTGGAGTGGTGTGCACTGTTCCACCATGTTAGTGAAATGCTGCCTCCTGCTAACACGTTCTGTATCAGGTGGTGGTGCAGTTAACTGTGGCGTGGTGACAAAACTTTTCCACATCTCTGCCATGCTAACCCTGCACTCAGAGGAGCTGGCCGTGACACAGCTGCGTTGGCGACCTCTCGCTCCTCCTCTGCCTTCGCCTTGGGCTTCCACTTGTTCCCCTGTGACATTTGGGAATGCAACTACCAACATGCGCTTGTACTCACGCATCTTCCTATCACGCTCCCGTGCAGGAAGTAAGGTGGGCATAGTGTCTTTGTACTGGGGATCCAGCAGGGTGGCAACCCAGTAGTCCGCACACGTTAAAATGTGGGCAACTCTGCTGTCGTTGTGCTGTAGTCCCTTATATGTGCAGGCTGCCCAGAGGTAAGGACAAGCTATCCTCTGTGGGAGGCGTATCGTCATCGTCCTCCGTTTCCCCCCAGCCGTTTCCCTCTGAGCCGCTTCTAAGAGACTGGCCTGAAAGTGCTAAAAATGACCCCTCTTCCTCCTCCTCCTGGGCCACCTCCTCTTCCATCATCACCCTAAGTGTTTTCTTATGGAGACATAGAAGTGGTATTGTAACGCTGATAACGGCGTCATCGCCACTGGCCATGTTGGTGGAGTACTCGAAACAGCGCAACAGGGCACACAGGTCTCGCATGGAGGCCCAGTCATTGGTGGTAAAGCGGTGCTGTTCCGCAGTGTGACTGACGCGTGCGTGCTACAGCTGAAAATCCACTATGGCCTGCTGCTGCTCGCACAGTCTCACCAGCATGTGCAAGATGGAGTTCCACCTGGTGGGCACGTCGCATATGAGGCGGTGAGCGGGAAGGCCAAAGTTACGCTGTAGCGCAGACAGGCGAGCAGTGGCAGGATGCGAACGCCGGAAGCGCGCACAGACGGCCCGCACTTTATGCAGCAGCTCTGACATGTCGGTGTAGTTCTGAATGAACTTCTGCACGACCAAATTCAGCACATGTGCCAGGCAAGGGATGTGCGTCAAACCGGCTAGTCCCAGAGCTGCGACGAGATTTCGCACATTATCACACACCACCAGGCCGGGCTTGAGGTCCACCGGCAACAACCACTCGTGTTTCTGTTGTTCAATACCCCGCCACAACTCCTGCGTGGTGTGGGGCCTGTCCCCCAAACATATGAGTTTCAGAACGGCCTGCTGACGTTTACCCTGGGCTGTGCTGAAGTTGGTGGTGAAGGTGTGTGGCTGACTGGATAAGCAGGTGGAAGAAATGGAGGAGAAAGCCGAGTAGGAGGAGGAGGCTACAGAAGGCAAAGAATGATGCCCTGCGATCCTTGGCGGTGGAATGAAGTGCGCCAAAGAACTTTCCGCCTGGGGCCCAGTCGCAACTACATTTACCCAGTGTGCAGTTAGGGAGATATAGCGTCCCTGACCGTGCTTACTGGTCCACGTATCTGTGGTTAGGTGGACCTTGCCACAGATGGCGTTGCGCAGTGCACACTTGATTTTGTCGGATACCTGGTTGTGCAGGGAAGGCACGGCTCTCTTGGAGAAGTAGTGGCGGCTGGGAACAACATACTGTGGGACAGCCATCGCCATAAGCTGTTTGAAGCTGTCTGTGTCCACCAGCCTGAATGACAGCATTTCAAAGGCCAGTAGTTTAGAACTGCTGGCATTCAGGCCCAGGGCTCGAGGGTGGCTAGGTGGGAATTTACGCTTTCTCTCCAAGGTTTGTGAGATGGAGAGCTGAACGCTGCCGTGTGACACGGTGGAGATGCTTGGTGATGGAGGTGGTGGTGTTGGTGGCACATCCTATGTTTGTGGGCGGCAGGTGCCAACATTCCTCCTGAGGCAGAGGAAGAGGCCGAGGCAACAGCAGAAGAGGGAGCAGGGGGAGTCTGAGTGAGTTCCTTGTTTTTAAGGTGTTTACTCCACTGCAGTTGCAGTGTATATGCCTGGTCATGCAGGTTGCACTATGGTTCAGAACGTTAATGCCTCGCTTCAGGCTCTTAAGGCACAGCGTGCAAACCACTCGGGTCTTATCCTCAGTACATTGTTTGAAGAAGTGCCATGCCAGGGAACTCCTTGAAGCTGCCTTTGGGGTGCTCAGTCCCTGGTGGCGGTGGCTAGTAGCAGGAAAACTCTCGGCGGCGGCTGTTCTGCTTTTGCCCCCTGCTCCCTCTTTTGCTACGCTGTTGGCTCGGTCTCACCACTGCCTCTTCCTCTGAACTATGAAAGTCAGTGGCATGACCTTCATTGCATGTGAGGTCTAGGACCTCATCATTCTATGTCTTACACCACTGGGGAAGGGCTAGGTGGATTCCCTTGGGGAACCCTGCCAGCAGAGTCTTCAAACACCATAAGAGACTGCTGCATAAATTGAGGCTCAGACAGTTTCCCAGATATGCATGGAGGTGATGTGACAGACTGATGGGCTTGGTTTTCAGGCGCCACCTGTGCGCTTTATGCAGAAGACTGGGTGGGAGATAATGTTGTGAATGTGCTGGATCCACTGTTGGCCATCCAATTTCGGCTATTTATTTATGTACCATATTACACTAATCCAGGCACAGCAGTAACCACAGATTTAGGGGAATATCAATTGTAGGCCTAGTATTTAGGCCCTGGATGAAAGGCATCCTTTTACAGAAAGATTTGCACTTTAAGATGCACAGTAGCGTGTGAAAAAATCTATAAGATTATGCTTTCAGCAATTGCATTTTAACACTTTGTGTAATATACCCTTTAACGGAAAGAAATACACTTAGAGATGCAAAACAGAGGATTATGCTGCATTTTACCACTTTCTGCAATATTCTCTTTAACAGAAAGTAATACACTTGGAGATGCACGCTGAGTGTAATATAACATTTTACGGACAGATTTACACTTGGCCTGCAACAGCTGGAACACCAGATATTGGGTATTGCTATTTTGGCAATTGATTTTCACCCCAGAAAATAATATATCCTTTGATGGACACCATAAAACTTGTCCAGTCACAGCTGGAACACCAGATTTAAAGTATTGCTATTTTTGCAACTGAATTTCACCCCAGAAAATAATATATCCTTTGACGGACACTATGAAACTTGTCCACTCACAGCTGGAACACCAGATTTACGGTATTGCTATTTTGGTAATTGAATTTCAACCCAGAACAAAAGCTATACTTTTACGGACACTATGAAACTTGTCCACTCACAGCTGGAACAGCAGATTTATGGAATTTCTATTTTTGCAACTGAATTTCACCCCAGAAAATAATATATCCTTTGACGAACACTATGAAACTTGTCCAGTCACAGCTGGAACACCAGATTTACGGTATTGCTATTTTTACAACTGAATTTTACCCCAGAAAATAATATATCCTTTGACGGACACTATGAAACTTGTCCAGTCACAGCTTGAACACCAGATTTACAGTATTGCTATTTTTGCAACTGAATTTCACCCCAGGAAATAATATATCCTTTGACGGACACTATGAAACTTGTCTAGTCACAACTGGAACACCAGATTTACGGTATTGCTATTTTTGCAACTGAATTTCACCCCAGAAAATAATATATCCTTTGACAGACACTTTGAAACTTGTCCACTCACAGCTGGAACACCACATTTACGGTATTGCTATTTGGTTATTGAATTTCAACCCAGAACAAAAGCTATACTTTTACAGAAACTATGAAACTTGTCCAGTCACAGCTGGAGCACCAGATTTACGGTATTGCTATTTTGGTAATTGAATTTCAACCCAGAACAAAAGCTATACTTTTACGAAAACTATGAAACTTGTCCATTCACAGCTGGAACACCAGATTTACGGTATTTCTATTTTTGCAACTGAATTTCACCCCAGAGAAAAATATATCCTTTGACGGACACTATGAAACTTGTCCAGTCCCAGCTGGAACACCAGATTCACAGTATTTCTATTTTTGCAACTGAATTTCACCCAAGAAAATAATATATCCTTTGAAGGACACTATGAAACTTGTCCAGTCACAGCTGGACCACCAGATTTATGGTATTTCAATTTTTGCAACTGAATTTCACCACAGAAAATAATATATTCTTTGAAGGACACTATGAAACTTGTCCAGTCACAGCTGGAACACCAGATTTACGGTATTGCTATTTTGGTAATTGAATTTCAACCCAGAACAAAAGCTTTACTTTTACGGACAATATGAAACTTGTCCAGTTACAGCTGGAACATAAGATTTACGGTATTGCTATTTTTGCAACAGAATTTCACTCCAGAAAATAATATATCCTTTGACAGACACTATGAAACTTTTCCAGTCACAGCTGGAACACCAGATTTGCGGTATTTCTATTTTTGCAACTGAATTTCACCCCAGAAAATAATATATCCTTTGACAGACACTATGAAACTTGTCCAATCACAGCTGGAACACCAGATTTACGGTATTGCTATTTTGGTAATTGAATTTCAACCCAGAACAAAATCTATTCTTTTTCGGACACTATGAAACTTGTCCAGTGTAAGAGGGCGCAAGGCGCCGTCATGGACGGAAGATACGTGTCACCGAGGTTCCTGGCCTCGGTGAGGTGAGAGCCGGGTTTTATGTGTCAGCAGCAGGTAGTGCTGCTTGACATTGATAGTTAGTTTGGCTGCAAAGCCAATCCGGGCCGGCTCTTACTGGGAGTAGGCAAAGAGTTGGGTGGGTGCCTACTCCCCACGGTCCAGGACGGACTTTGCCGGGCTTTTTAAAGGCAGCCACATCAGCAGGTGTGGCTGTGATTGTCCTGGAGCTGCTGCTAGTGCTGTGGAGCTCTCTGGGCTGGAAGGATGAGCCCAGCAAGGAGACGTGCAGTCTTCCTGGAAGCCTGAAGGTGGATTATCCTGCGGCTGGGCCGACCGCCAGGTGCGAACGCGCACCTAAACATCTCACAGGTGATTGAACCTGGTTTTGGACTCTTTGGTTTTGCCTTTTGTGTTTGCTGAGTGTGAATTAACACCAAGAGACTGTTTATCGTTTATTTTGTGCAAGTGTGAATAAAACACTGTTTATTGCACTTTCTGAACTCCTTGTTTTGCCTCTGTACTGCACCCGCACCGCTATCTACCAGAGCGACTCCCCACATTTGGTGTCGGATGCGGGCATGCGCAGTGAGGCTGGCGTAAACGCCGAAGTTTTGTTTTTTCCAAAGTGAATGTCATATGTCAAGCCGGCAGGGTTTCAACACGTGAACCCTGACAAGATGGAGGCAGTTGTAAAGGCTCTCGTGGAGGCCAATTTACAGCAGCGGGAGGCCAACAAGCAGCAGCAGGAGACAAACCAGCTGCTGTTGCAACATGTAATGGCTTTGCAAGCGACTGGAGCCTCTCACCGTGCCCATGATGCCCGGAAAGCGGTCCGTGCAGCAATTCCCAAGATGACCCCCGAGGATGATGCTGAGACCTACCTGGCAGTTTTCGAAAAAGTGGCCATGAGGGAGAAGCTGCCCCGTGACCAGTGGGCTGAGGTGGTCGCTCCGTTCCTGGCTTCCGGACACCAGCAGGTGTTTTTCGACTTGTCGGATGACCAAGCGGCCGATTATGACACCGTGAAAGGAGAGATCCTAGCCAGACTGGGGGTGAACGTGCTGGTCCGCGCTCAAAGAGTCCACCAGTGGGACTTTAAAACGACTGAACCCGCTAGGCCGCAGTACAACGATCTGCTGCACAGGCTGCAAAAGTGGCTGCAGCCCGATCTACTAAGTCCCACTGCCATGCTGGATCGACTGTTGGCGGACATCTTTTGGAGGGCCCTGCCTTATCCCCTCCAGCACTGGGTCAGCCAGGCGTCTCCGGTAAGTGCCCTGGAGATGGTCGACCTGGTGGAGCGTTACGAGGCCACCAGAAACCTGCAGGGGAGTCTTGCTGGGAAGGGGCCAGTCAAACCCCGGAGGCCTCCACCCCAGTTCCGACGACCGGCGACAGAGAGACCTGCACGGAATGTATCCCCGCGGATCCGCCTCCCGTGGTATGCTGGAGGTGTCAGGAGCCAGGCCACATCAGGGCCGACTGTCCGCATCAGGGTGAGCCGATGGATGTGAACTACGGGTATCGCCACTCCCTGTATGCACGGAAGCTGTGCGCAACTGGCACCCGTGAGGTGCAGGATAATAACCACCTGTGTCAGGTAGAGGTGGGAGATTCTTTGGCGGTGGCCCTGCTGGACTCCGGGAGTTTAGTCTCCCTGGTAAGAGCTGCCCTAGTACGGCCTGCGGAGTATACCGGCCGTAAAATCGGGGTCCTATGTATCCACGGAGACTTAAAAGACTACCCCACTGCATTAGTGACTTTGTCCACAGCGGCTGGTAAGTGGACCCACGAGGTGGCTGTCGCTACCAAACTCCCACATGAACTGATACTTGGGAGGGACTTCCCAGGTTTCCCGGCGTTGTGGCCGGCTATAAAAGTGTCTGATGGGCCCGAGACAGGGGTGACCCTAGTAGAGTGGCCTGATACCACTGGAAGGCCAGAACCCTGGGAGCCCGAATCTGAAGGGCCAGCGGTAGGGGCGACCACTGCCCCAGCGGTAGAGGGGGAGACAACCCCACTGAGTGTAATGGTGGGAGACACGGAGGACTTGCCACCAGGACCTGAGTTGGCAGATCTCAATGTCTCCGGGGAAAATTTTGGGACCGCACAACACCGGGACCAAACCCTAACCAGGGCCTGGGAAAGTGTCGTAATGATTGATGGTAAACCCCAGAAACCTGGGGCTGAATTAATGTTTCCACGATTTATTGTTCTTCAGGATATGTTGTACCGGGTGCAGGGCCGGGCCGACACAGAGGCTGGGGAGGCTCCAGCCTCAGGGCGCTCCAGCGTCAGGGCGCAGGCCAGCTCCCCAGCCTCTGGGCGGCAGGCAGGCCACTGACCTAGGGTTGACAAGGCTTTATTAATGCAGATGGCAGTCACAGAGAGAGAGCTGGTGGCCACAGGCGCAGGGACACATCGGGACCCGGCTGCTGCGATCAGCTGCTGTGTGAGCCTGCCCTGTGAAAGAACTTACTCTCTCTCTCTGTCTGCTCTGCCATCGATGTTTCCTGGATGGATGGCCGTGCTGCTGCTCCCCCAGACTCCTCCCCTCCCTCTCTCAATCAATCTCTGTGTAGTGTGTAGCAGAGCAGTGGTGACATCACTTCCTGCTGCTCTCACACTAGCCGACAGGACTCAGTCAGCAGGTCTGATAACATGAAGGTGCCTCAGCCAAGGAGAGAGAGGAGAGGACTGGAGGTATGTGAGACTGACTGTCACTCTCTCAGTCAGAGGCTCAGTCTCAGCTTGTCTTAAGGCAAGCATTGATGTACTGTTACTGTCTGACACACTGCACTGACAGGGCTTCAAAACTAGTAGTTCACTCACCCCCATTTGATCATTTTTTCACTAGCTGTCAGCTGACATTAGCTATTTGCTAATGTCAGCTGAATTTATCCATATGCCCCTTACCTGTTCTATTTAATAAAATTCATACTTTTATATTCTGCTAAGGCCCTTTCACACTTGCGTTGTTAGGATCCAGCATGCACTTCCGTCGCCGGAAGTACCCGCCGGATCCGTCACAACGCAAGAGAACTGAAAGCATTTGAAGATGGATCAGTCTTCAAAATGCTTTCAGTGTTACCATGGCAGCCAGGACTGGTTGCCATGGTAAAGTGTAGTGGGAGCGGGGAGAATTATACTTACAGTCCGTGCGGCTCCCGGGCGCTCCAGAATGATGTCAGAGCACCCCATGCGCATGGATCACATGATCCATGTGCGTGGGACGCTCTGACGTCATTCTGGAGCGCCCCAGGAGCCGCATCGCGATGGTAAGTATAATTCTCCCCGCTCCCACTGTCACTCAATCAGAAAAAGCTAAACGTCGGATGATGCAAGTAATAAAGAGCCCCCTGATGAGGACCACCCCTCCTTATACAGACTTTACAGTTGTCTTTGTGGAGGCTCCTTGGTGTCTATATATTGGTTTTTTAAAGGTGTTTCACATGCTGAGTGGTTCACCAGTAGCAGCCAATCATTTCATGAGCTGGAATCTAGGAGATCTGCTTGTTGTCAGGAGATCTACTCCACACTTGTCCAGAGTGGACAGCCCCTTAAAGTGCGGCTCTGTAGGAGAAACTTGTATGGACCAGCGCTGCGCGCTGGGCGTGGCTGGTCTGTTCGGGTTTGGCTCGAAGAAAAGGTGGCAACCCTACACTGACCACGTCTGCGGAGCGACGGCAGCTTCACTGTTCCCAGCATAGGCAGACCTGGATCACATGTGGAATATCCAGGTTGATGCTACGGTTGCAGGACATACTCATAACATGGAACACACGTGTAGGGTCCCTAAATGCGCCCTGTGGTAAGCTGTACACTGTCCCTGATACTGTCCCTTTTCAGGACGAGTGCCCTGTGGTGAGGCTGCTACTATCAATTAGTATCAGGGACAGTGTACAGGGACTGTACACAGTCAGGTCACATGTGCGCCCTCTGGAGACCAGGAGCAGCGCGGGCAGCAGCACAGCACTGTGTCACGACCCAGCCCAGGCCCCAGCAGGGATAGAGCGTGAGAGTCTGCCCTAAAGTGAAGTAAGATAGTTTTTAAATAAAGAATATTCTTTTCCGTATGATGGGGTTCTGGATGGGGTAAAATTACAAGGAACGCCCCGCGGGGGGGGGGGGGGGGGCGCACTTGGGCAGCTCAGCCTCTGTTGGTGGTGGGCCTTGTCCCAGCCCTGACCGGGTGAACCAAATCCGAGGTCAGCCAGTTGAACAGTTGGTGGTGCCCACCGCATATCGCAAGCTTGTTATGGAGCTTGCCCACCAACATGTTCTTGGGGGAAACATGGGGTGGCAGAAAACGCAGGAACGCGTACTACAGCAATTTTACTGGCCCGGTTTGTTTAAGGAAGTAGAGGAGTTCTGTAAGTCCTGTCCGACCTGTCAGGTAAATAGCCCCCAGCCGCATTACAGAAGTCCCCTGGTCCCTCTCCCAATAATTGAGGTCCCATTCGAGCGTATTGCCATGGATCTGGTCGGACCCGTACCGAAGTCTGCTAGGGGTCACCAACATATCCTGGTGATTCTGGACTATGCTACTCGATATCCAGAGGCGGTGCCTCTTCGACACACATCGGCTAGGCTCATTGCAAAGGAGTTAATGGAAATGTTTACCTGGGTGGGCCTACCTAAGGAGGTTCTGACGGACCAAGGGACCCCTTTTATGTCTAAGATTATGAGGAATTGTGTAAACTGTTGCATATAAAGCAATTACGGACGTCCGTTACCATCCGCAAACGGACGGCCTTGTGGAAAGATTTAACCAAACTTTAAAAATATGTTAAAAAGGGTGGTGTCCCGAGATGGGAAGGACTGGGATCTGCTTCTGCCCTATCTCATGTTTGCAGTGCGAGAAGTGCCCCAGGCCTCTACTGGGTTCTCACCCTTCGAACTGCTTTATGGCAGACACCCACGGGGCCTGTTGGACATCGCTAAGGAAGCGTGGGAACAACAGCCCGTCCCCCACAAAAGCGTAATTGAATATGTTACCCAGATGCAGGAATGTATGGAGAGGGTGTTACCGCTGGTCCGGGAGCATATGGAGGCAGCACAACAGGCCCAAAGTAGAGTCTATAATCGTCAGGCTCGGGTACGAGACTTTAATCCCGGAGACCGAGTTTTAGTTCTGGTACCCACCCTTGACAGCAAATTTCTAGCTAGGTGGCAGGGGCCCTATAAAGTGCTCGAGAAAGTGGGGGAAGTAAATTACAAGGTGCACCAGCCAGGGCAGCGGAAGCCGGAGCAGATGTATCATGTGAATTTGCTGAAGCCATGGAAGGATAGGGACTCGTCCAGCGATGACAGCCCACGGCCAGGGCTTCTAGGTGAGAAGGATCCAGCCCCTCACCTCGAAGTCCGGGAAGCAGCAGCCACCGTAAAAGTTTCAGATAGCCTATCCTCCAAACAGGTCCAGGAAGTTAAGGAGTTCATTAGTCGGAACACGGATGTGTTCTCGGACCTCCCTGGGCGCACATCCCTAATCCAGCATGACATTATCACTGAGCCTCAGGCCAAAGTCCGGATAAAGCCGTACCGGGTACCCGAGGCTCGGCGACAAGCCATTGTGAAGGAAGTGCAGCTGATGCTCCAGTTAGGTGTCATCGAGGAGTCAAAAAGTGATTGGGCCAGTCCGATAGTCTTAATACCCAAGCCGGACGGGACATTGAGGTTCTGTAACGATTTCCACAAGCTGAATGAGGTGTCCAAGTTTGACGCATATCCCATGCCGAGGGTGGATGAGCTCATTGAAAAATTGGGCCAAGCCAGGTATTTTTCTGTCTTGGACCTCACCAAAGGGTACTGGCAGGTACCCTTAACGGAGGCTGCCAAGGAAAAAACTGCTTTTATCACACCGGAGGGGTTGTATCAGTACAAGGTATTACCCTTTGGTCTACATGGCGCCCCGCCACGTTTCAAAGGCTTATGGATATTGTGCTCCGTCCACATCGACGGTACGCCTCAGCGTATCTGGATGATATCGTTGTCCATAGCACCGACTGGGAGAGTCACCTACCGAAGGTACAGGCCGTAGTGGACTCCCTTAGGAAAGCTGGCTTAACTGCTAACCCAAAAAAGTGTGTGATAGGGTTAGAAGAGACCAAATACCTAGGGTATGTCATTGGGCGGGGGTGGTCAAACCTCAGGTAAACAAAATTGAGGCAATTAAGAATTGGCCCCGACCTGTCACTACGCGGCAAGTAAAATCATTCCTGGGCATGGTGGGATACTACATGAGGTTTATTCCCAACTTCGCTACAATTGCTGCTCCATTGACAAGCCTTTTAAAGGGACGCAGGTCAGTGTCGATCCAGTGGAATGAGCAGGCGGATAAGGCTTTCTCTGCTCTGAAGTCGGCCCTGTGTGGGTCCCCGGTTTTGGTGACGCCCGACTTCAAGAGAGAATTTGTGGTACAGACCGATGCCTCTGAAGTGGGCCTCGGGGCTGTACTCTCTCAGGAAATCAATGGGGAGGAGCATCCCGTGGTTTTCCTGAGTCGCAAACTCACCCCAGCCGAGACCAGGTACAGTATAGTGGAGAGAGAGTGCCTGGCCATCAAGTGGGCACTAGAGTCTCTCCGCTATTATCTGCTAGGGAGAAAGTTCCGTCTGGTGACCGACCATTCCCCTCTAAAGTGGATGTGCCAGGCGAAAGACAGGAATGCTCGGGTCACCAGATGGTTCTTGTCTCTGCAGAACTTCAAGTTCACAGTGGAACACAGGGCAGGCCGCTTGCAAGGAAATGCGGATGCCCTGTCTCGAGTACAGTGTTTGGCGTGTGTTCACCCTGTCAGGGTTGAACAAAGGGGGAGGTATGTAAGAGGGCGCAAGGTGCCGTCATGGACGGAAGATACGTGTCACCGAGGTTCCTGGCCTCGGTGAGGTGAGAGCCGGGTTTTATGTGTCAGCAGCAGCTAGTGCTGCTTGACATTGATAGTTAGTTTGGCTGCAAAGCCAATCCGGGCCGGCTCTTACTGGGAGTAGGCAAAGAGTTGGGTGGGTGCCTACTCCCCACGGTCCAGGCCGGACTTTGCCGGGCTTTTAAAGGCAGCCACATCAGCAGGTGTGGCTGTGATTGTCCTGGAGCTGCTGCTAGTGCTGTGGAGCTCTCTGGGCTGGAAGGATGAGCCCAGCAAGGAGGCGTGCAGTCGTCCTGGAAGCCTGAAGGTGGATTATCCTGCGGCTGGGCCGACCGCCAGGTGCGAACGCGCACCTAAACATCTCACAGGTGATTGAACCTGGTTTTGGACTCTTTGGTTTTGCCTTTTGTGTTTGCTGAGTGTGAATTAACACCAAGAGACTGTTTATCGTTTATTTTGTGCAAGTGTGAATAAAACACTGTTTATTGCACTTTCTGGACTCCTTGTTTTGCCTCTGTACTGCACCCGCACCGCTATCTACCAGAGCGACTCCCCACACCAGTCACAGCTGGAGTACCAGATTTACGGTATTGCTGTTTTTGTAATTGAATTTCAACCCAGAACAAAAGCTATTCTTTTTCGAACACTATGAAACTTGTCCAGTCACAGCTGGAGCACCAGATTTACGGTATTTCTATTTTTGCAACTGAATTTTACCCCAGAAAATAATATATACGTTGACGGACACTATGAAACTTGTCCAGTCACAGCTGGAACACCATATTTACGGTATTGCTATTTTGGTAATTGAATTTCAACCCAGAACAAAAGCTATTCTTTTTCGGACACTATGAAACTTGTCGAGTCACAGCTGGAGCACCAGATTTATGGTATTTCTATTTTTGCAACTGAATTTTACCCCAGAAAATAATATATCCTTTGTCGGACACTATGAAACTTGTCCAATCACAGCTGGAACACCAGATTTACGGTATTGCTATTTTTGTCATTGAATTTCAACCCAGAACAATAATATATCCTTTGAAGGACACTATGAAACTTGTCCAGTCACAGCTGGAACACCAGATTTACGGTATTGCTATTTTTGCAACTGAATTTTACCCCAGAATATAATATATCCTTTGACGGACACTATGAAACTTGTCCAGTGACAGTTGGAACACCAGATTTACGGTATTGCTATTTTGGTAATTGAATTTCACCCCAGAACAAAAGCTATCTTTTGATGGACACTATAAAACTTGTCCTGCCACAGCAGAAACCACTGATTTGGGGTATTGCTATTTTGGAAATTGAATTTCACCCCAGAAAAAAAAATATATTCTTTGCCAGACAGTATTACACTTGGCTAGCCACAGCTGGAACACCAGATTTAGGGGATTGCTATATTTTGAAGTGATTTTCACCTCTCAATAAAATATAGAAACTTCTAATCTGAGTTCCTAGGGGTGACAATAAGCACAGCCAAGCTCCTGATGTGGGATATAGCAAAACAAAAACTACTATTGATGGATTAATGGACTTGGTGGCGGCTTGTGCTGGCGCACCACAAGACACAAAATGGCCACCGATCACCCCAGAAAAAAGTGACAGAAAAACGCTCTGGGCAGCCTGAAAACAGTGAGCAATTAACCAGCAGAAGTTGAATGATTCAGAGCTGTAGATCGATCACTTCATTAAGTGTTTTTGCTGAGTTATTCCCTGCCTAATCTCTCCCTATCAGCAGCTGCATCCTATCCCTACACTAATCAGAGCAGAGTGACGTGCGGCGCGACGTGACTCCAGCTTAAGTAGAGGCTGGGTCACATGCTGCACTTGGCCAATCACAGCCATGCCAATAGTAGGCATGGCTGTGATGGCCTCTTGGGGCAAGTAGTATGACGCTTATTGATTGTCTTTCAAACGGCGCCATAGAAATCGCTGAACAACGGACCCGAACCCGAACTTTTACGTAAATGCTCGGGTTCGGGTCCGTGTCACGAAAGCACCCAAAATTCACCAGAAATAACTGCAGAAGTGACCCGAGAATATATATTTCTTGTGGGACTGAAAAAGGCCACTATACGCTTTTACTAGAAAACAATTAAAGAGTGAAGTGCGTATATATATTTTTTGTACTGAAATACGAACCTATACGCTTGTAACAGAAATAACTGCTAAAGTGCTGTGCGTATATATGTTTTATAATGAAATAAGCCTCTATACGCTTTCAACAGAAATAATTGCAACAGTGCAGTGCGTTTAGATGTTTCATGTATTACTGAAATACCCCCCTATACTCTTTTACCAGAAATTACTACAAATGATTTTAGAGTAAATAACAACAAAAATGACCTGCGTATATATTTTTCTTTTTCCACAGATAAAAGCCACTAAAGGCTTTTCAACACATCACTTGCACCCCAATAACTAATTACTGGAATGACAGAGCTGTATTATGAGACTATCTGGATCCCCAAGTAATGTTTCCCTGCGCTTGTAAATCACTTTTTTTCACAATGAGGATTTTCCTATGACTCTCCTGAGCATCTGCACACATCTCTCCCTGCATGTAAAATGATTCCTCTCACTATCCTTTCCCTTAACTTGTAAATCACTTTTTTCAACAATGAGGATTTTGCCATGACTCTCCTGAGCATCTGCACATGTTTCTCCCTGCCTGTAAAATGATTCCTCTCACTATCCTTTGCCTGCACTAGCAAATCACTTCTTTCCTTTTTTTTTACAATTAGTTTTTCTTTCACTTTCCCTAGCGTCTGCATACACGTCTGTCCGAGAACAAAGTGTGATTCTGAATGGCAGAATCTAGGATGGCCTCCGTATTTATAGGGCTTTGACATCACTGGGCTGGCTGGCTGCTGATTGGCTGCATGCATGGCATTATGGGTCATCCTGCCTTCCCAGAGTTCCTTGCCCCATGTCCTCACACGTGTAGCTGCCATTTTAGCCACCATTGTAGCCACCATGTTAGGAAAAATTACGATTCGTTACCACGAAGTGTGAAGTATAACGCATTTGGTGCAAATTGAATTATTCCTGAAATTCTAAACAAATTCAACTTCATCAGCTTCGATTCACTCATCTCTACTTACATGTGATGATTCACAAATTAATGCAACCTGATATACAGCAAGGTTGAGGTAGAGGACATACGGAGAACATATGTCTGGAATATGGTATTTTGTCAAAAGAAGAAATAATAAAAATAAAGTACGAAATTTTGCATCTTCAAAGCCCTTATCACAATTGAGGAAGACTTTTAAGACCTTGATGAAGGAAAATTGGCATCACTATAATGATGTCACACTGTGGCCCAGGATATAGGTACAATTTTTATGAAAAATCTGTGTGCAACAATCTCTGAGCAGCCAACAATATCCCGAACAATAAGATCTATATATCATCTGGTGATAAAACTGTATGAGCTCTTGTGTACCCATATGCTCTAGAGATATTGATACCTTTGTACGTTGCTTTCATTTGTCAACTAGGGTGGACTATTTATGTGCTGTTTTTAAGCATCCGATTATGGCACATAACAATTACAGTATGGATTATGGGAGTGAAGCAACCGAAAGTTGAGTTGTTATGGCCTGAAACACAGTGTTAAAGAGGACAGATAACTCACAATTTTAGTGCACTTAGAGGGTTAAAGTATGCAGTATGATTTATGTCATTAGCTTGTTTACATTTACACAGTGTGATATTGTTGTACTGCGTTTTATCTGTTTATTGTAATATATCCTGTTCATCTGCATTACACTGTGGAATGGACAGCAAGCTAATACTGAGAGAATTTCTATCTATGCTCTGAGAAATTACAAATCTTCCATAGTTACTATAAGTGACTGTGCAAAGTTTTGGAGACAAAAAAATACAGACACACGAACCTTAACCACTACACTATAGAGCTGCATGGCCAGTTACTAGTAGTAAGTATTCCTATACTGCCGAAGTCTCAAATTTATTAAATTTTTTTGTAAATAGCCGTGCAGCTCTATAGTGTAGTGGTTAAGGTTCTTGGCTGTTAGGTATAAGGTTGTGCGTTCAAATTCCCCCAGAAACATTTCAGAAATAGAGGCCGACTTTAATTTATATATTTTATATTTTTTTTTAGTAATTTTAAAAAATGTATGGCACAAAATATATATAAATAATCATACTTCTGATATATATATATATATATACATATATATATATATATATATATATATAATGCATAATATGTGGGAAACTACTATGGATGTTTTAGCCATAATACCATAATATATTTACATATATTATAATACATTATATATTCTAAATATATAATATATGTAAATATATTACGGCTAAAAACTTAATATATATGTTTAAATAAAATTTTGCCTCAATTTCTGATGGGATTTGAACTTTCTACATTTCAGCCAAGAACCTTAACCACTACACTATAGAGCTGCATGGCCAATTACTAAGAAAAATAAATAAATATGAGGCTTCTGCTGTAAAGGAATACTTACTGCTAGTAAGTAGTGTTGATCGAGCATGCTCGGCCGAACTGCAGTTCGGCTTGAGCATCGCTATGCTCAGCACATGGCGGTATTCTGCCAAATACCGAATGTGCTCGAGCCAATACTCGAGTCTCCTCTTCGCACGTTTCTTGGCTGCTACACAGCCAATAAACATGCAGGGTTTTACTGGCACGCACTGCAGTGAATGGCTTGCCGGAACGCTTTATTGGGTGCTATGTAGCACCCGATGACACGTGTTTGGCTTAGTATTAGTCAGGGAGAGCTGAGCATAGGAAGGGACAGACAGTGTAGGGAGTGTTATTGGAAAATGTTCATTAGAAAAAGTCCTTTTAAGGACAACAGCAATATATATTTTTAGCGCATCCTGCGCTAAATAGCGTCTAATAGGCCACTGCGGACAGTTAAATTATGCATGCCACATCTCTTGTGTAAAGTGTGCGCATCTCAAAAATATCAGTAACATCCAGTGTAATTTTTCTGTAGACGGTGTCCACTGCGGACAGTTAAATTATTCGTGCCACATCTCCTGTGTAAAGTGTGCGCATCCAAAAAATGTAAGTGACATCCAGTGTACTTTTTCCATAGACGGTGTCCGCCGTGGACAGTTAAATTATCCGCGCCAAAACTCCTGTTTAAAGTGTACGCATCCCTAAAATATCAGTGACATCCAGTGTACTTTTTCCCTAGACCAGGCATCAGCAACCTTCGGCTCCCAGCTGTTGTGAAACTACAATTCCCAGCATGCTCCATTCATTTCTATGTAAATTCTTAGAAGAGCAGAGCAACTATGCATGCTGGGAGTTGTAGTTTCACAACAGCTGGGAGCCAAAGGTTGCCTACCCCTGCCCTAGACGGTGTCCGCTGCAGACGGTTAAATTATCCGAGCCACATCTCCTGTTTAAAGTGGGCGCATCCCTAAAATATCAGTGACATCCATTGCACTTTTTCTGTAGACGGTGTCCGCTGCGGACAGTTAAATTATCTGTGCCACATCTCCTGTGTAAAATGTGCACATCCAAAAAATGTCAGTGACATCCAGTGTACTTTTACTGTAGACAGTGTCCGCTGCGGACAGTTAAATTATCCGCGCCAAAACTCCTGTTTAAAGTGTGCGCATCCCAAAAAATTCTGTTACATCCAGTGATCTTTTTCCGTAGATGGTGTCCGCTGCAGATGGTGACTTTAGCTGCATCACATCTGCAGTGTAACGTGTGGGCTGAAAAAATGTATCTGTGACATACAGTGTACATTGTCAATAGAGGGTTTCTGCTTCTGACAGTGACATTACCAGGGGTACATCTCCAGTGTAACGTGGGTGCCTAAACTTTTTATCTGTGACATACAATGTATTTTTTCCGTAGATGCTGCGAACAGTGACATTACCTGTGGTACCTCTCCTGTATGTGGTACCTCATCCCAAAAATCTGTGACATTCCCTGTAATTTTTTATTAGCCGCTGGTGACAGCATTGACAGCATTATCTACGGGATATCTCCTGTGTGACGATTCCACATCCCAAATACCTTTTTACATTTTTTTGCGCTTACACTTCCAAATTCTTCACTACTGTACTGTGACATATTTTCAAGCATATATAACATTTAAAATGAAGAAGGCGACCCGTAAGGGACGGGGAAGGTGGCCGTGATGCTGATGGTGCACGCAGGGGCTGTTGTCCTGGGCGCTTTGAAACTGTGCCTGCTGCCAGAGCACAAGAAAAACAATCATGCACGATACCTAGCTTCATGTCCCAGTTTGCAGAGCGGCGCAGGACATCACTCTTGAAGTCAGACCAGTCAGACCAGTGCGACCTGGTGGTCGGTTGGATTGCAGCAAATAATCCTTCCAGTCGGTTAAGCACCACCCTGTCTTCCATCAAGTCGAGTCTCAGTAGCCAAAGCCCTCGCATATAATGTTTACAGGGTCAGTTCACCTGCAGGCCCTCACATATAATTTTTTACAGGGCCAGCTCACCTGCAGGCCCTCACATATAATGTGTTTTACAGGGTCAGCTCACTTGCAGGCACTCGCAAATAATTTTTTTAGAGAATCAGCTCACCAGCAGGCCCTCACCTACAATCTTTTACAGGGTCAGCTCACCTGCAGGCTCGCGCATATAATGTTTTACAGGGTCAGCTCACCTACAGGCCCTCTCATATAATATTTTACAGGGTCAGCTCACCAGCAGGCCCTCACCTACAATCTTTTAGAAGTTCAGCTCACCAGCAGACCCTCACCCCTAATGTTTTAGAGGGTCAGCTCAGCAGCAGGCCCTTGCTCCTAATGTTTTAGATGGTCATATCAGCAGTCCCTTGCTTCAAATGTTTTTGAGGGTCACCAGCAGGCCATCAATCTTAATTTTTCAAGGGTGTGTATGATGCACTCCTTTATGTGTAAAAAAGGGTGTATTGGAGTGCCGGTTCCTTGTAATTTTTGACAGCCCTTTCACCTAGTGCATAGGCTTTATGAGTGTAGGAGTCCCACTACATAAACAATTGTACCACAATGTGAATGAGGCCATCCTTTTTGTGATATACAGGTTGTAACAGAGTGCCGCTTGCTTGTAATTTTTGGCAGCACTTGCACTTTATATACAAGTAAATATACAGAAAAGAATGTTTCCTAACAATTTTTCCTCTAAAATTGATTTTATCTTTGGTTTTGTGCGTATTATTGTCAGTCGATAAAGGTGGCGTACTACTCGGACAACATCGTTCCCAGCAGCGACCTGGGAGTCCAAGATGAAAGCCAGACATCGTTCCTATGCTTTTCCCGAACCATTTAGGTGGTTTTTCCATCAATTTCTGACCTTTTCCTATAAACCAGGCACCCTCCCCTCTTCAGAGCAGGGGGTGCCTGTTTTAATGCTCGGGTTCTCCCATTGACTTCTATTATACTCCGATGCATCCAGGGGATGCTCCGAGCATCCCAGCATCCCGATGTGTTCGGCCCGAGCACCCGATCACTTTGGTGCTCGATCAACACTACTAGTAAGTATTCCTATACAGGAAAGTCTCTTTTTTTTTTACTGGTCATGCAGCTCTATAGTGTAGTGGTTAAGGTTCTTGGCTGAAATGTAGAAGGTTGTGAGTTTAAATCCCACCAGAAACTTTTCAGAAATAGAGGCTAAATTAGATTTAAATACATTGAGTGTCCCTAAGCACTGACTCCATATATGGACATAGCTATATATAGAGTCAGAGCAGGAGATCCTAAGCTTTACTAGAGTCCTGACAGCCTCCCCTCTTCAGAGCAGGGGGTGCCAGGTTTAATGCTTGGGTTCTCCTATTGACTTCCATTGTGCTCGTGTGCTCTCAAGCACTTTGGTGCTCTATTAACAATAATAGCATGCTGTTTCTCATTAATCTCTTCCAATAAGAAGCCATGGATGCAGTGCCAGATCTGTGAAACGTGTGGGGTGGGAAGAGATAGGAGGGCGAGTGGGTGTGAACCTTCACTTCGATCACGCCTATTTCCAGAACCCAAAATGAGCGCCAGTGTTTTAGTAGATAAGGGTATCTATAAATAACAGGGTATATTCCATAAAAATAGTCTTACTAAAAAGTAGTTGGTACATATACTACAATGACTAAAATTAGAATTAAAATTTAAAATCAAAAAGTCAAAGTAATCGTATATTTCAACTTACTTCACGAGGGGGGTGGTTTACTAGGATAAGCATAAAACACCTGTAAACCAGTTACCCCCAGCCAGGATCGCTTCAATGATGTTAACAAATTGGAGGCAGCCAACTCAAGGGGGCTTCTGTACAATTGTCTTTTATTCCAATAAAATCCGGCTCAACGCGTTTCGGGACAGGCACGTCCCTTCATCAGGAGCTATAACATTTTGTGTGTGTATTAGGGGTATATATACCCCCAAGGTAATGGGAAACAAGTGAAAAAGACCGCCAAATGGGGAGGGAGGGGCCGCAAGGATCGCGGCGCCTCGAGTGCGCATAACCGGAAGGGTGCGCGATGTTCATGCGTGTCAGCCTGGAGCGCATCTTGTATCTTGTGCGCATGTCCAGGTTGTTGTCATTGCGCTCCGATCGGAGCGTTTCGGTAGCTTCTGCGCAGGTCCGGAAGTGTCATTGTATGTGCGTTCCACAGTGGAGCGCACGTCTATGTTCCGGCCTGTGTTGGTCTTGCGATTAATGGGTAGCTCTGTACATATTCTATATATTGGCCCAAAAAGTAGGCATTTGTTGTGGGGCCGTATATAGAAGCCCTTACTATCGAGGATTGGGGGTAATGTCTTAAAAAATAAATTAATTTTTGTGTGATATAATCTGGAGGATTATGAGTGGTGGCGCTTTTTTATAAATATATAAAAAATATTTATAATAAAGGGGATGTATTAAAATAGGTTGAAAAAATGATAATAATAGAAAAAATAATGATTAAAATAGTAAAAATTAGTAGAAATTAGAAAATAATAATAATAATAATAATAAAATATATTAAATGAATTTCGCTACAATTTCTGTAGGAATTACATAGATCTCAAAGCTCAAACAATGGAGGTAGGTAGGGAGTGGGTAAACCTATTTCTCTCGTTATCCAGGGATTGGGATTGGGTTTATAGGGCTATCGATTGTATATCGACTGACCCGGCCATGTTTGGGTTTTGTTGAGAGACTTGAAGTATTGAGGTGTTTTCATATTATATTGGGGAAGGGATAAGTGCGATGTGGTGGGCGTTGGTTCCCATCAGTAGATAGATTGGGAGTGATTGGTCGGGTATTTAATAGTTAACGTGTTCAAGTGTCTCGTTGAGACCGTAAGGGGTGAGGTGTTAAGCTGGTATATCCAGAACATCTCCTTCCGACATAATTGCTGGAAGGAGGAAACTTGTTCTAGTGGGGTCACTTTGAGATCTGCGGAGTTACCCTCATGTAGTAGTGCAAAATGGCGTGATACACTGTGTGTCAAGATTTTCCTTTTGATGTTAGATCTATGTTCATTCATCCGTTCTCTGAGGGTTTGTGTGGTGCGGCCTACATAGTATAAATTACAAGGGCATTGAAGTAAGTATATTATGTTTCTGCTGGCGCAGGTCATTGGTTGTTGGAAAGATATTTTTCTTATAGGGTGCGGGAGGTGAAATTCCTTACTGGCAATGGTGATCATTGGGCAACATTTGCATTTTTGGCACCGCAACTAGAGGAGCTGTTCTGCTCCGGCTTCTTTTGTGTCTGTCCTATTTTATTTGGTTTGTGTTTTTGGGGACATGAAGGGGCCAGAATATTTTTAAAGTTTTCGCTCTCCGAAACGTGAGTCTTGGTATTTTGGGTATTTCTTTACCTAATATGGGATCTTTTAACAGTACAGACCAATGCTTGGTAAGTATTTGTCTAATTAGTTTGTGGTCACGATTGTATCTCGTTATCAGGCCGGGTTTAAAAGAGGTTTCTTTTGTGTCTTTTGTTTTTGGTTCAAGGCTTGATTTCTGATCTATTAGTGAGATCTTTTCTTAGAATCTTTGATAAGTTGTGGGGATAGCCTTTCTCGATAAACCTTTTACTTAGGGTATCTAATTGTTCTCTCATGGTATCGTTGTTAGTGCAGTTGCGTCTAATTCGTTTCATCTGGCTGAATGGTATATTAGTTTTCCATTTGTGATAGTGGCAGCTTTTGAAATCTAGAAAGCTGTTGGCATCAACGCTTTTGAAATGTGTGCTGGTGGAGATGATGTTATCATTACTGATCAGATTAAGATCCAAAAAAGCAGGCGTGCCTATGGTCTGCTTCTAATGTGAAGTTGAGATTCCAATCATTAGTGTTGAGTGTGTCGATGTAGGTCCTGAGGTCATTAATATTTCCCTGCCAAATGAGGATGATATCGTCTATGTACCGTTTATAAAATTTGATATTAGGGTGTGTTAGCAAACCGTGTTGGTTTTCGAAAGCACCCATAAATAGATTGGCATATGAAGGCGCAAACTTTGTGCCCATTGCCGTGCCATTTACTTGGATATAAAATTTCTCCTTATATGAAAAGTAGTTATGGCATAAGATAAACTCTATGGATCTGAGAATAAAGTCTTTCTGTGCAGACGGCATGGTTGTATCGGTGTCTAAAAATGTTTTTGTCGCTTTTAGGCCTACTTTATGTATAATGTTGCTATAGAGTGATGTTACGTCTAGTGTGGCCCAAGCAGAAGTCATCTTGCCAGGTTATTTTTCTAGGGTCTGGATGAGATGTGTCGAGTCTTTAAGGTGGGATGGTAAAGTGTTAACATATCTTTGGAGGATGCCGTCTATATATTCGGATAGATTGGAGGTTAGAGAGTCGATGCCCGATATTATGGGTCTTCCGGGGGTCTACTAAGGATTTATGGATCTTAGGGAGGAAGTAGAAACGTCGCGACGGCGGGATGGATTTTTTGAGATAGTTTTTTCTTTTTTGTTTAAAACACCTAGGGATGAACCTTGGTCTATAAGGTCATGGAGTTGGATTAGGAACTTTTGGTGGGGTCTTCTGTGAGGGATCTGTAGTAGTATGTATCAGAGAGGATCCTGTTGGCTTCTTTTTCATAGTGATCGGTGTCAAGGATGACTATCCCTCCTCCCTTATCGGCATTTTTATAACAATATCTTGGTTTTCTTTGAGGTTTTTAATGCTTTTTTGAGGTTGTTACTCAAATTATCTGCTGGAGGTTCAAAGGATATGGATTTGGATTTTTGGATTTTTCTTTGGTGACGATGTTTTGTTAACGGAAAAAGCTTCTTTAAGGTCGTCTAGGACCATATTATAGTAACTTTCTAGATGTGGACCTCTGCTCTCTAGGGGGTAGAACGAAGACTTGTTATTTAATGGCGGTTTGATGGTGTTGATAGGTTCTGGGAGGTGTGTTCCATAATCTTGTGTCTGTGTTGTTGCAGTGAGGGCGGTATTGTCGTCTATTGGGTGAGGGCGTAGGTGGTTGTTTGTGATGCAGTGTTTAATGCTAAAATGACGTTGGAGGGTGAGTCTTCTAATAAATTGGTTCAGATCTACAAATAGCTCAAATAAATCTGGTTTGTTGGTTGGGCAAAAAGAAAGGCCTCTACTTAGCAGTTCTATCTCATTCTCTTTTAGGGTGTAGCTTGATAGATTGAAGATGCCTCTACTCTTTAGGGATTCAAATTCTGAATTTATAATGGTTGAGTTTTTGGTCTGTGTTTTTGTTTGAGGGTGGATCGTTTTCTACCACCTCTGCATCCTCTGTAGCGGGATTTGGTCTTTTTTGGGGTTCAAGATTGGGCTGTAGAAGTTGGTGATTTTTAGAGGTTCTTGTGGTTTGGGTGATGGGAGATGAGAGGGCCCTGGTGTTGAAATGAGTGTTTGCAGAATCTGTGTGCTGGATAAGTTTAGACGGGGCGGGGGTTGTATATGGGATGGTGAGTGCCCCCAGTGTCCTGTCTGGTTGAACATTGTTAGCTGTTCTAAAAGAGGACTTTCTGTTAGATTGGGGGCAAGTCTAAAAAATGTTGGTCAGGACTGGGGTAGGGTGGACTAACTGAGTGAGTGGTGATATTAAGTGGGGATATGGAGTGGGATCTATCCTTGTTTTGTAAAGCCGGTGGTAGGTCTGGATTAGTCACGGTTGGTGGTGTGTCTAAGACGTGGACTGGACTTCTAGGTTGTGGGCGGGCAGGAGAAATGAGAGGTGTTTTGGTGGGATTGTAGGATCGTGATGGCCTATTGAATTCTGAGGGTGTACTGTATATAGATATGTCAGTTTCCCCTAAGGGTATAAGGGTGGGGGGATGGGGGAGTATGGGAATGGGTATTTTGGGATTTTTTTAATGGAGGATTTGTGATCGTGAGAATCTTCACTTGTGTGTTTTTTTGGGTTAAGGGAGGGGCAGTGTGTTTGATGGCATTGTATTTACTGTTATAGATTGTTCTTTCTTTTCTTCCAGGTTTGGCAACTGCCTCTGCATAAGTGCTGGATCCATTTGGCTTCTTACTTTTTTCGTTATATCTAGGGAATAGGGGAACTGGTTTACTAATCGGCACAGGTTGGGAGGGAATGTTGGTGGTAAACAGGAGGTTGGGGTAGGTGGAGTGGAGTGTTTGGCGGGAAGTGTCTCTATATTTGTGGTGGGGTTTCCTTTCCCAGATTCTGATTAGGTTAGTTTTGTAGTCTTTGATGTCTCTGAGTAGTTTTGTACATTTGGACCTAACCTGATTGTATTCATAGGTCCTCAAATGTTCTCTCAATTTCATCAAGGGTGGGCTTTTTTCTGGGGTATTTTTGTTGTTATTGAGGTGGTTAAGGATGGTGTGGGCAAGATTCAGACTTGTTCTTTTGCGCTTGGCTATGAGAATTTTTATATAGGATCGGGAGCAATTATCGCTAATGTGTAGCCAATCTGTATAAAAAGTTTGGTCATTTGGAAAGGTTGGTTTCAGTGACAGTCTTAGGCCTCTGGGGATGAGGTCAAGGGCTAGATATATGTTTAGAAAAAAATGGTCTATTTCATTATGGATATAGTTTTTTGTGTCGTTAATGATGTTCCTGTGGAAAGAATCTTCTCGGGTTTCTGAGGGGACAGTCGTGTTGATAGTCCAGGGGTTTGTTTGAATGGTTTTGACAGTCTCATAGTCCTCTGGATTCAATAGTAGGGAGACTTCTTTTTTGACTCTCGGTATCATATTTCGAATATCGTCTCTTAGGTAACTCCATCCTGTGTCAGCCTCTTTAAGTAGAGGCCTTTCTTTTTGCCCAACCAACAAACCAGATCTATTTGAGCTATTTGTAGATCTGAACCAATTTATTAGAAGACTCACCCTCCAACGTCATTTTAGCATTAAACACTGCATCACAAACAACCACCTACGTCCTCACCCAATAGACGACAATACCGCCCTCACTGCAACAACACAGACACAAGATTATGGAACACACCTCCCAGAACCTATCAACACCATCAAACCGCCATTAAATAACAAGTCTTCGTTCTACCCCCTAGAGAGCAGAGGTCCACATCTAGAAAGCTACTATAATATGGTCCTAGACGACCTTAGAGAAGCTTTTTCCGTTAACAAAACATCGTCACCAAAGAAAAAATCCAAAAAATCCAAATCCATATCCTTTGAACCTCCAACAGATAATTTGAGTATCAACCTCAAAAAAGCATTAAAAAACCTCAAAGAAAACCAAGATATTGTTATTAAAAATGCCGATAAGGGAGGAGGGATAGTCATCCTTGACACCGATCACTATGAAAAAGAAGCCAACAGGATCCTCTCTGATACATACTACTACAGATCCCTCACAGAAGACCCCACCAAAAAGTTCCTAATCCAACTCCATGACCTTATAGACCAAGGTTCATCCCTAGGTGTTTTAAACAAAAAAGAAAAAAACTATCTCAAAAAAATCCATCCCGCCGTCGCAGCGTTTCTACTTCCTCCCTAAGATCCATAAATCCTTAGTAGACCCCCGGAAGACCCATAATATCGGGCATCGACTCTCTAACCTCCAATCTATCCGAATATATAGACGGCATCCTCCAAAGATATGTTAACACTTTACCATCCCACCTTAAAGACTCGACACATCTCATCCAGACCCTAGAAAAAATAACCTGGCAAGATGACTTCGTTTGGGCCACACTAGACGTAACATCACTCTATAGCAACATTATACATAAAGTAGGCCTAAAAGCGACAAAAACATTTTTAGACACCGATACAACCATGCCGTCTGCACAGAAAGACTTTATTCTCAGATCCATAGAGTTTATCTTATGCCATAACTACTTTTCATATAAGGAGAAATTTTATATCCAAGTAAATGGCACGGCAATGGGCACAAAGTTTGCGCCTTCATATGCCAATCTATTTATGGGTGCTTTCGAAAACCAACACGGTTTGCTAACACACCCTAATATCAAATTTTATAAACGGTACATAGACGATATCATCCTCATTTGGCAGGGAAATATTAATGACCTCAGGACCTACATCGACACACTCAACACTAATGATTGGAATCTCAACTTCACATTAGAAGCAGACCATAGGCACGCCGTTTTTTGGATCTTAATCTGATCAGTAATGATAACATCATCTCCACCAGCACACATTTCAAAAGCATTGATGCCAACAGCTTTCTAGATTTCAAAAGCTGCCACTATCACAAATGGAAAACTAATATACCATTCAGCCAGATGAAACGAATTAGACGCAACTGCACTAACAACGATACCATGAGAGAACAATTAGATACCCTAAGTAAAAGGTTTATCGAGAAAGGCTATCCCCCACAACTTATCAAAGATTCTAAGAAAAAGATCTCACTAATAGATCAAAAATCAAGCCTCGAACCAAAAACAAAAGACACAAAAGAAACCTCTTTTAAACCCGGCCTGATAACGAGATACAATCGTGACCACAAACTAATTAGACAAATACTTACCAAGCATTGGTCTGTACTGTTAAAAGATCCCATATTAGGTAAAGAAATACCCAAAATACCAAGACTCACGTTTCGGAGAGCGAAAACTTTAAAAATATTCTGGCCCCTTCATGTCCCCAAAAACACAAACCAAATAAAATAGGACAGACACAAAAGAAGCCGGAGCAGAACAGCTCCTCTAGTTGCGGTGCCAAAAATGCAAATGTTGCCCAATGATCACCATTGCCAGTAAGGAATTTCACCTCCCGCACCCTATAAGAAAAATATCTTTCCAACAACCAATGACCTGCGCCAGCAGAAACATAATATACTTACTTCAATGCCCTTGTAATTTATACTATGTAGGCCGCACCACACAAACCCTCAGAGAACGGATGAATGAACATAGATCTAACATCAAAAGGAAAATCTTGACACACAGTGTATCACGCCATTTTGCACTACTACATGAGGGTAACTCCGCAGATCTCAAAGTGACCCCACTAGAACAAGTTTCCTCCTTCCAGCAATTATGTCGGAAGGAGATGTTCTGGATATACCAGCTTAACACCCTCACCCCTTACGGTCTCAACGAGACACTTGAACACGTTAACTATTAAATACCCGACCAATCACTCCCAATCTATCTACTGATGGGAACCAACGTCCACCACATCGCACTTATCCCTTCCCCCAATATAATATGAAAACACCTCAATACTTCAAGTCTCTCAACAAAACCCAAACATGGCCGGGTCAGTCGATATACAATCGATAGCCCTATAA
Organism: Bufotes viridis; assembly: GCA_033119425.1. Classification (NCBI taxonomy): domain Eukaryota; kingdom Metazoa; phylum Chordata; class Amphibia; order Anura; family Bufonidae; genus Bufotes; species Bufotes viridis. The sequence goes on along the minus strand of CM065592.1, from coordinate 399,359,369 downwards.
ACCCAATCCCAATCCCTGGATAACGAGAGAAATAGGTTTACCCACTCCCTACCTACCTCCATTGTTTGAGCTTTGAGATCTATGTAATTCCTACAGAAATTGTAGCGAAATTCATTTAATATATTTTTTATTATTATTATTATTATTATTATTTTCTAATTTCTACTAATTTTTACTATTTTAATCATTATTTTTTCTATTATTATCATTTTTTCAACCTATTTTAATACATCCCCTTTATTATAAATATTTTTTATATATTTATAAAAAAAAAGCGCCACCACTCATAATCCTCCAGATTATATCACACACAAAAATTAATTTATTTTTTAAGACATTACCCCCAATCCTCGATAGTAAGGGCTTCTATATACGGCCCCACAACAAATGCCTACTTTTTGGGCCAATATATAGAATATGTACAGAGCTACCCATTAATCGCAAGACCAACACAGGCCGGAACATAGACGTGCGTTCCACTGTGGAACGCACATACAATGACACTTCCGGACCTGCGCAGAAGCTACCGAAACGCTCCGATCGGAGCGCAATGACAACAACCTGGACATGCGCACAAGATACAAGATGCGCTCCAGGCTGACACGCATGAACATCACGCACCCTTCCGGTTATGCGCACCTCGAGGCGCCGCGATCCTTGCGGCCCCTCCCCTCCCCTTTTGGCGGTCTTTTTCACTTGTTTCCCATTACCTTGGGGGTATATATACCCCTAATACACACACAAAATGTTATAGCTCCTGATGAAGGGACGTGCCTGTCCCGAAATGCGTTGAGCCGGATTTTATTGGAATAAAAGACAATTGTACAGAAGCCCCCTTGAGTTGGCTGCCTCCAATTTGTTAACATCATTGAAGCGATCCTGGCTGGGGGGGTAACTGGTTTACAGGTGTTTTATGCTTATCCTAGTAAACCACCCCCCTCGTGAAGTAAGTTGAAATATACGATTACTTTGACTTTTTGATTTTAAATTTTAATTCTAATTTTAGTCATTGTAGTATATGTACCAACTACTTTTTAGTAAGACTATTTTTATGGAATATACCCTGTTATTTATAGATACCCTTATCTACTAAAACACTGGCGCTCATTTTGGGTTCTGGAAATAGGCGTGATCGAAGTGAAGGTTCACACCCACTCGCCCTCCTATCTCTTCCCACCCCACACATTGCACAACCTGCAGACAACCCAGTCTGCTTGATGAACCCTAGAGCAGCCTCTGTATATTAACCTTCTACATATTTTAACCATCTACATATCACAACGTATTCACCATCCCCTGGCGCCTCTAGTTTCTCGAGTCTGTTGGACATTGTCCACTAGATCCGATTAACCCTCAAAAACTCTCTAGATCTGTGAAACAACAGACACCCAGAGTCTGCCTGACATACCTTACATACCTTTTTAGCTCACAATGGGGTCAATTGGATCCAACATGGTGTCTACATGGTGTCCTGTTTTGACAGGAAGAAAAGCGTTGCATGCTCTACCATCTTCTGGTGGCAATGTGAACATAGCCTTATTTTATTAACATTTAAAACTAAACGCTTCCTTTGGGTACCCAATTGTAACTTCTGAATGCTAGGGGGCACTTGGAATGAAAAGGTTGAGAAACACCCTAGAGCCACTGCAGAAAGTATTCACCATTGCATATTTCGATCAGGCTGAGGTTGGCTTTCACTGTGCTAAAAATATATTCGCTGTTCAGCGTTGCACTTATCTGTTGAAAAGCCTTTTGTGTTGTGTAAAAGTAGAAAAAAATGTAGGGCCTAATTGCCGTTCAGCGGTGCAGTGATATGTTCTAAAGCCCTGTTTGCCGTGTTTTAGTGGCAAAACAAAAATATATTCGCCGTTCGGCGTTGCACTTATCTGTTGAAAAGCCTTTTGTGTAGTGTAAAAGTAGAAAAAAATGAGGGCGTATTTGCTGTTCAGCGGTGCAGTTATATGTGGTAAAGCCCTTTTTCTGAGTATTTTTGGCAAAAGAAAAAGATATTCGCCATTTAGCGGTGCAGTTATATGTGGTAAAGCCCTTTTTGTGGTATGGACCGAATTACGTTGTGGTGAAATTTTTTATGTGAAACAGGCTTTTTTTGGGAAAATTGATGGGTGATTGAAGACTTTCTGCTGTATGAACCGAATTCTATTATCCTTTCATTGGTGAAATTTTTTATTTCAAACACAATTTTTTCGGGAAAATTGATGGGTGATTGTACACCTTCTTTTGCTGCATGGACCGAAATACTTAGTGGTGAAATTTTTTATGTGAAACAGGCTTCTTTTGTGAAAATTCATGGGTGATTGTAGACTCTCATCACTCTCACTCTGTTCTGCACCAGTTGCCTGGGCGAGGAGGAATGCTCCATGTCCTTTATCAAGAAATCGAATCCTGGCTTTCTTGACAACTCAAAATCGGAACCATGGTGGCCGACAGCAGGAAGAACATGGTGTTGGCACTGCGTCAAGGAGGGCTGAGATATGCGCCCTGCATGACACACTTGTTCAATCTGGTTGGCATTCAAGTGGTTCCTGAAGTCTTCCACCCATCTCCAAGACATCCTAAAAATGGCCAGGAAACTTTGCATGCACTTCAGCCACTCATACACCGCAAAGCACACCCTCCTTGAGCTTCAGCGGCAGAACGGCATCCCCAACGTAGGCTGTTATGCAACGTTTTCACCTGTTGGAATTCCACCCTCCATATGTTGGGCCGACAATACAAACAGAGAAAGGCCATAAACGATTTCTTGATGATCCAAGCGGATAGGAGTACTCCCCTGAGTAACCTCGATGTCAGCGAGAGGAAGCTTATGCGTTACACCTGCCATTTGCTCAGGCCCTTTGAGGAGGCCACGTTATTTGTCAGTCGCCAGGACTACGGGATAAACAGCGTCATTACACTGCTTCATGTCCTGGAACAGATGCTGGTAAATTTGGCTGGGTCAGGGGACTAAAGACGTGGCGCCTAGATCTCACGGCCACATGAGCCCTGTGAGGGCTGACCTGGAGGAGAAGGAGGACATTGGAGAACAAGCAATGTGTAGTGAAATGGGTAGTTTTTCTACACAGGTGACAGGAGAGAAGGAGCAGGAGCAGCCAGAGAAGTTACAGGGCAATGAGTAAGAGGAGGCAGAGGAACCAGACACACTGTGGTAGTATGCAGTGGAGATGGAGACACAGAGTCCCTCCAAGTCACTTTCACAAATAGCCTGATGTATGCTCAATTGCTTGCGCAGTGACAGCCGAATTGTCACCATTTGGCAGAGGGATGAGTTTTGGCTCTCCACCTTGTTGGGCCCTCGCTACTGGTCCAAAATGGGGGCCGTTTTTACACCCGAGGGAACTCACCTGTCCACACAAAATGAGAATGACCTTTGTCAAGATGAATCAGGCGTCGATCAGCCAGGATTTCCACCCACCAATACCTGATGCATCAGATTAAATCATCCATAGTGCCACACCAACACTTTGACAAAAGAGACCGGTTTCTTCTGGCTACCTGCCTCAGCTACTATTCTGATGCTGCCTCCTTCCAAATGGCACACATATGATGCCAAGTGCTCTTTCACCCACCATTTTCAGTGGGTACTGGTATTGCCACCCACCTCCACACTATGTCACCTTGCCACTTTTTGGCCTCCAGATGCTGCTGACACCTCCACAATATGTCACCTTTCCACTCTGTGGTTTCCTCAGACTGCTGCACCTCCACACTATGTCACCTTGCGACTCTGTGGTCTCCTCATGCTGCCGCGACCTCCACACTGTCATTGTGCCACTCTGTGGCCTCCTTCTGATGCTGCTGCTTCTGCCGCCACCTCTTCACTTTGTTATTGTGCCACTCTGTGGCCTCCTGATGCTGCTGCCACCTCCACACTGTCATTGTGCAACTTTGTGGCCCCTCATGCTGCTTCCATCTCACCACTATGTTATAGGGCCACTCTGTGAACTTCTCATGCTGTTCCCACCCTCCCTACTTCATGACAAGACCCCTATTTTGCCTTTCGTCCTGGCTGACATCATCATTTATTTGACCCTTCTTCTGATCTGTCAGAAGGAAGGAAAAATGAGATGCACAATGGATCCTGTCTGTGTAGCAGCTGTAAGGCTGTATGGTCCCATCAGAATTGGCTTGTGATTTAGTAGCCAAAAGCAGGAGTGGGTACAAAACACAGAAGTCATGCAAATTTTTATTTCACGTGTCCTCTCTGTTTTGCATCCACTCCTGTTTTTTTGGCATTAGCAATACTGATGGATTTTTGACCAAATGCTGACCAAGTGAAAGCGGATGCTCAACATAGAGGATCAATTTTTTGGAGGTTATTGTTCTGGAAGGAAGGGCAAAATAATCAGTGATGTCGACACGAACTTACTACTGTATAGGCGTTTATTAGAACAAGGTCTGTAGACATCTAGGTGGAATCAGTTGACAAGGGTGTAAAAGAAGTGCGCTTCTTCTTGGCTCTAACATCAACCTGAGAGTTCATACTTCAGTTAGTTGGTCAGTATTGCCCCCCTGACTGCCCAAATAGACGAAGTGTGCAGTGATTGTAAGAGCGACTCTTGTCATCTGCATGTCATACGGACTCACAGTATTATTTCACTACCATAGCAGACTCCCTATGCGTGTTACTGCAAGGTACAGTGTTCTACATCACTATAAAGGCAGGAAATAGCAGTTTTTTAATGTGATTCGCTGTGAATAAATTTGGACCAAAACAAAATTTTCCCCAAAAAATTGGCGAATCGGCGAATCGAATTTTTGAGAAATATGCTCATCTCTATTTCTCACAGGTAGTGTCACAGACGTTCCCGTGACAGTTGCCAGGAGTTTAGTGAGACTGGCAACACGTTGTTTGATCTGACAGGTTCCTTGTGGATCCATTTATGTCTGTGTTGTTTCTGGTAATGGCCACACCCCTTGCCTCAGGTGTTGCTTATATGGTCATTTAACCTTCCCAATGTATTGCGGCTTCTCCCACCATGCCATGCAGTTTATAGCTTCAGTCTTATTGTGGGTTGCTGTTGTTTGGATCTCGGCGGATTTCCTGTGCTTCCATATCCTTTTGAAGTTAAGTGTCTTCTTCCTTTTGTTTATTTTTGGGGTTTTCTTGTGTTGCTTTTTTCCCTGTCATTTGTGTTTAGGCCTGAAGGAGACTCCTGTTCGTCCTACAGTTTGGAGGAACAGGTTGTCTCTTGTCCTGACATTTGTACCAGGGTCCTACAAGGTGAGTTAGGACTTTAGGTTCCTGTGTATGAAATCACCTACCTCTAGGGTCAGTTTATTCTTGCAGTCAGTCAGGACGTTGATTAGGGTTTCTCTAAGAGGTGACCTTCTCCATTCCCTAGTTTCCAGGTTCTTTTTTCCTCACCCCTTTCCCTCCTATGTTCGGTGTGGGTTTCCCTCCCACACCGAGCATGACAATTGGGTTGTTACTGTTCTAAGATACCAACTGTTCTTATAGAGACTTAAAGAGAGTAGAAAGTTGAGGAGACTCCAGATGCTGCTGCAGATATTAGGTGCAATCAAGGATCGAGTTGTTGGATGTCAACATGTGGGATCCTTTTATCCTTGGGGGAGATAAGTTGCCTGTGTCTGGCAATGGCATTCTCCCTTTCCCCATTCAGAAAACAAGCATGCTCAGCCGGTTCAATTTAACATGAGTATGGCAAGGAGGCAGGGATAGTTATCGGTGGAACAAGCTTTCGGTCCACACCTATCTAAAAGGACATTCACACAACAGATTTTACAGTGGCCATGTCCTTTCTGCCTCTGGTGGCTTATGTCCCTTCCAATCCTCAGCGCTGCCTCCCATTGACATAAATAGGAGGCAGAAAAGAAGTGGCTGCCGGTGTGGTTTTTTGGTTTGGCACAATTTCAGCGCAGCTGTCCATTATAGAATTCTGCTGTAAAATCCGTTGTGTGAATGTTCCCTAAGATGTCTGCAAAGCCTTAGAAAATACCTTGAGTAGAAGATAACCAGTGCAACCAGTTTTGGTCAAGTACTGTAAGTCCTCTGAGCATTTGACTTTCATCCTAACTTACCTCCTAGAAAGGGTGCTAGGTCTCCATATCTCTTTCAAGTGGGTGAATTTCCATTTTTTCTTATTTGTTTCCAAAACCATTACTTTTTATGTTTTCATTCCCATAGCCGTATGAGGGCTTGTTTTATTTGTAGTACAAGATGAACTTTCTAGAGACACCATTTACTGTTGCATACAATTTTGTGGAAAGTGGGGAAAAAAAAACCAAATGTGGTGGAATTATTAAAAAAAACACCATTCCACCAAAGCTTTATGTTTTGTTTTCCACCGTTTCCTGTGCAGTAAAACTGACCTGTTATGTTTATTCTCTGGGTCAGTTTGATTACGATACCACATATGTATAGTTTTTCTTTGGTTTATATCCTGAAAAAATTAAAAACTTTGGAAAAAACTAATTTTTTCTTTGCATTGGCATATTCTGACCTCCATAACATTTTATTTTTATGTGTATTTGCTTTGTGAGGGCTTATGGTTTCTGTACTTTTTATTGATAGCATTCTGGGGTGTGAATAACTGTTTGATCACTTTTTAAAAAACATTTTTGTGTGTAGGTGAAGCTACCAAAAAGCGGTGAATCGGCCATTTTTATTTTTTTATTTTATTTTGCCGTTTGCCGTATGGGATACATATTTCAATGTTTTGGTAGTACGGGTGTTTTCACAAGCAGTGATGCCCAAGATGTTAATTCTTTTTAATTATTTATGTATTTTTATTTTTATTTTGGGGAAAGGGGAGTTATTAGAATTTTTATATTTTATTTTTTTAAATATTTCTAAAACTTTTTTTTTTGCACTTTTTCAAAAGTTCCCCTAGTGAACTATAACAAGCAATCATTAGATTGCTTTTCTCATAGATTCGAATGCAGTAGCATTGGAGTCTATGGGGATCACACTAAATTCCTATGGAGCCCTGCTACAAGCAGGGGCTCCATAGGAACTACTGTGCGGCAGCCCTGTACCATTCCTCAGTACCGAGGCTGCCCCACACTACATCTGGCTCCCCGGATCTTCACCGGAGGAGCCGCTCCACGGCTGGGAGCGCACGCTTCCGGTCTTTAACTTCCCAGATGCCGTGGTCACACTTATTGCATAAATGTATGCTAGTGACATTATCATCGATTGCTTACATTAGGCCTGCTGTTTAAAACAGGAAGCACCCTTCAGCTATGGCGCCTGTTCTGCTCACATGCCGGTGCCATTTTGAAATCTCTGACTGCCAATGTAAATTAACGTGAGGCGGTCGGGAAGGGGTTAAAGAGACCAGCTGTGTACGGAGCCTTATATGCAATTCTCCATAGGAAAATAATATGCAAAGAGGTGTCACCCAATGGAAAGAGAACCACCTTGCGGAAGTTGGGAGATACCTCTTTGCATACTTCTGTAATTGACAGCTACAGTCTTTCAAGCAAGTTTCGATGCTCCTGAGAAGCTCAAATAAGCACATCTATCAGAGCTTGGTTGTAATAACAGTGGACAGCTGTGTCAGGGGTTGAGACATGGAAAAGGAACAGCTGTTTGCACCAATAGGGATGGGTTCCATGAGATAAAACAAATGTGGCATTCTTTGTTCTTCTAGCTTAAGCTGAGCAATAGTAATTTCTAAAGTTCACTAGAACTAATTATGGACTGCTAAATATGTTGTCTCGTAAAACGAAACAATTACGATGAGATGCTAATATCAGTTTGCCTTACACATTGATACCATTGAACAGTGAATTATACAAACCTTGACTAAGTGTTCTCCTTGAATCTGAACCATGATAGGAACCTTGCAATAAAATTATATGAAGGTGAAGTTTATTGTCACATATACTTTAATGGTCTATTTCAGGTCATTTTATTCTAGTGGATTAGAAAAATGTTAGGCCTGGGGTGATGACAACTATGTGTAGAATATCTGATTTTGATCTGCAAAGCATAATTAGTGAAAGGGAAACATCTAATGGCAATTGCTTCATAGAAAATATCTGATGTGGCAAGGTAGAGATTATGTGAATCCTAGTTTACAGTGGATAATGTGAGAAATGTGCCACCTCCGGCATTTGATCTTCCTTGGAATGAGGAAAATATTGTAAAGTTCTGTTAAGGTTTGTTAGGGATAATTACTGACAATATTATTAAGGCTGTTGGTTCCAGTGGAAGTATGTCATGTGAGTGTAATGACCAGAAGGTGTAGGTTCTTAGGTGAGACACAGTTGCTCACCAAGACAAATCACACCAATGATGGAGAATATTTGGAAGCTCTCTTTTCTCAATAAACTGTACTTGGCAAATTTGGGGCAAAAGTTAACACAATGATAGAAGCAATATTGTTGGGACACCACCATGATTAGCGCAGTTCTTTAATAGTGGAGTGGTGGTCAATAAACTGGCTTTTCACAGGCCAATCACTCTTTAGACATAAAAGCAACATCTCACTGGGGAATCTTTGGCTTCTCTTCCCTGCTGTCAGTTGGGCCCAGCTTTACTTAGCTGAAGGTCCCCCAAACTTATGTTGCGTCTAGGTTAGCCAGCCATCTCCAATGATGCCTTGGCATGTTACCTGACTTGTGGAAAATGAGCCCCACTCTACTCAGCATACCAGTGCATACCATCTACTCACCCACATGGGTGACACAACATCGCTACACACCAGTGCTCCCAGGCTGGTCACTAAAATTGGCACATACACGAGTTCTATCAATCATGATTAGAGATGAGCGAACTTTAAAAAAAAGTCCGGTGTTAGGCGTTCGGGTTGTGGTAATTCGCGCATCCCGTTATGGATTCCACTATAGCGGCATATGGAATCCATAAGGGGCGGCTTCCACGAACCCGAACTGTTGAACAGCTGAAGGACCTGGGGTGACGTCACTGTCATGTGATCAGTGCAGGGGGCGTGGCTCAGCACTGGATTTGATCTGATATGCACAGCACATATACATACGCCTTTTCATTATACTTTAACAATAGTCTGTGCTACACTATACAGGAAAACACAAAGCTGGAATGCTTATTTTATAGCGTGTGCCAGCCACAGGTATCCTATTAGTTCCTTAGTTCAGATGTAACCAGATTACATGCTACAGAGATTACCATCAAAGTGCTAGCCACAGATGCCCTAATATGCAAGTCACAGTTTCCACATATACTCTATTTTTCACCCTATAAGACGCATCGGCCAATAAGACGCACCTAGGTTTTAGAGGAGGACAATAAGAAAAAAATATTTTTCATTAGACCTCCGATCAGACCAGCAATCAGACCCCCAATGTTAATCAGACCTCAGCTGACAACCCCAATCAGACCCCCAATGTTAATAAGATCCCAATAAGACTTTAGATCAGACCCCCAATGAGACCTCAGCTTAGATCGCAATGTGAATGACCCCAATCAGATAAGAGCCCCATGCCTGTCTTCAGTCCCCATATGCCTCTCATCAGCCCCGATATGCCTGTCATCAGCCCCATGCATCTCATCAGCGCCCTTATGCCTCTCATCAGCCCCCATATCAACCCCCAAATGCCTTTCTTCAGTCCCCATATGCCTCTCATCACCCCATATATGCCTGTCATCAGCCCCCATGCCTCTCATCAGCCCCCATATGCCTCTCATCAGCCGCCATTGCCTCATATCAGTCCCCATGCAACAGTGCACATAAAATAAATTAAAAACACTTACATATCCTGCTCCGGACGCCGCCTCTCATCGCCTCCAGCTCGCTCTGTCTTCTTCATGCCGTGGCTGTGCTGTGACCTGGCGCCAACACCGATGACTGAGAAGCGGTAAGTACAGAGCCTTCACCTCTTCCTGATCCTCCAGTACTAATGATCGCTTCCATAATGGAAGTGCTCATTAGTATCGCCAATTTTTTTAGAAGAATTTGGTTCGATACTAATATATACGCGGCAAATTACGTTGAAAAAAGGCTTTTTCCTGGCTAAAGAGAACCTTTATAGTGGTGTAGAACACTGTGCCTTGCAGTAACACCCACAGGGAGTCTGTGGGATCCACAAAACACGGATCCACAAAACACTTTGCCACCAGCCCTTTAGAGATGCCTATACTTGTCCGCAATTGCGGACAAAAATAGGACATGCTCTATATTTTTGCGGAGCCGCCGTCCGGAAATGCGGAGAGCACAGTGTGTGCTCTTCACATCCATCACGTCCCCATTCAAAATTAATGGGTCCGCACCCGTTCCGCAAATTTGCGGAACGGGTGCGGACGTAGATTGCGGACGTGTGAATTAGGCCTAAGGCAGCAGTGTCCCGCTGCTCAGCAAACTCGGTGTGATCTCTATTCCTTCTGTTTTCCAGCTCACATACAGGAATAGTCTTACCAGGACAGCAGAATTATGGGGTATCCTTGTTCCCTGTGGTGTGCTCCGTACTGTGGTGTCTCGGAACTTCAGTATCAGGTGCTACTCCCGCAAGGAATTCCAACGCTGGCGGCTTTGCCTGCACATTGACCTGTAAATGCGCCAGTCCTACTGTCATGCCGTGCCGTTTAATCACGCAGATAGCGTTCTAATGTTTCGTACCCCACTTTTATCTTCCTGGTATAGAGCTGTGTGCTGATTTATTCATTCATAGGTCGGGGGAATGGATTACCAGACGCTTTTTCGGGGTTTAAAGTTTAACCCCTTCCTCATAGCGGCACAATGACAAAGTCTGGAGGTGGCGGCAGTAGCAGAATCAGGAGAAGGCCACCGAGTGGCACAAGGACAGAGTCTGGAAGTGGCAGCAGTATAAGGAGGGCACCGAGTGGCACAATGAACAGAGTCTAGAGGTGGTGGCAGCAGCAGTATCATGAGAAAACCACTGAGTGGAACAATGACAGAGTCTGGAGGTGGCAGCAGTAGCAGCATCATGAGAAGGCCATCGACTGGCACAATGACATAGTCTGGAGGTGGCAGCATCAGAAGAAAGCAACCGAGTGGCACAATGACACAGTCTTGAGTTGGCAGCAGTATGAGAAGGCTATGGCAGAAGCAGCATCAGGATATTACAGAGTGGCAAGGTGACATAGTGTGGATATGGCAGCAGCATCAGGAAACCTCAGAGTTACAAGGTGACATAGTGTGGATATGGCAGCAGCATCAGGATACCACATAGAGGCAATGTGACATAGTGTGGCTATGGCAGAAGCAGCATCAGGATACCACAGAGTGGCAAGGTGACATAGTGTGGATATGGCAGCAGCATCAGGATACCACAAAGTGGCAAGGTGTCATAGTGTGGATATGGCCGTAGCATCAGGATACCACAGAGTGGCAAGGTGACATAGTTTGGCTATTGCAGAAGCAGCAGAAGGATACCACAGAGTGGCAAGGTGGCATAGTGTGGAGATGGCAGCAGGATACCACAAAGTGGCAAGGTGACATAGTATGGATATGGCAGCAGCATCAGAATACCACAGAGTATGACAAGATGACATAGTTTGGAGATGAGGGGGGGGGGTGTTAAAGAGGCACTTGTAACTGGCACATGGGGTGCAGGGGGTTAAAGAGGCACTTGAAACTGGCACATGGGGTGGGTTGGTTAAAGAGGCACTTGTAACTGACACATGATGTGGGAGGTTAAAGAGGCACTTGTAACTGGCACATGGGGTGGGGTGGGGGGGTTAAAGAGGCACTTGTAACTGGCACATGGGGTGAAGTGGGGGGTTTAAAGAGGCACTTGTTACTGGCACTTGTTACTGGCACATGGGGTGGGGGGTTAAAGAGGCACTTGTAACTGGCACTTGGGGTGGAGTGGGGGTTTAAAGAGGCACTTGTTACTGGCACATAGGGTGGCGTGGGGGGGTTAAAGAGGCACTTGTTACTGGCACATGGGGTGGGGGGTTAAAGAGGCACTTGCAACTGGCACTTGGGGTGGAGTGGGGGGGGGTTAAAGAGGCACTTGTAACTGGCACATGGAGTGCAGGGGGTTAAAGAGGCACTTGTTACTGGAACATGGGGTGGGGGGTTAAAGAGGCACTTGTAACTGGCATATGGGGTGGGGGGGTTAAAGAGGCACTTGTAACTGGCATATGAGGTGGGGGGTTAAAGAGGCACTTGTAACTGGCACACGGGGTGGGAGGGTTAAAGAGGCACTTTTTTTTTTTTTTTGTCAAACTGCAGAGACGGAAAATGGAGACAAAATGGTGGTCTGGTCTGAAGGTCTGAAAGGAGAAGACTAGGTCAGAGAACATCCACATCAAAGGAGATATCACTGGATGTAAGAGGTATGGGGCACTGTATTTCTGTATGCTGCCATGGAGGGGGGGGGGGGAATAATGTGACGCAAAGGGGGTGATGTAAAAAGAAGGGGGTGATAACTTGACATGGAGGGGGAGAAATGGGCCATTTGGGGGGGGGGGGGGGGAGGGAGTATGCTGCCAGGGCCCCATTTCACCTAGAACCGACCCTGCCGCTTTGATCATCAAGAAATTGTTGATGGCCTTTCTCTGTTCGTATAGTCGGTCCAACATATGGAGTGTGGAATTTCAACGGGTGGAAACGGCGCATATCAGCCTATGTTTGGGGATGCCATTTTGCCTTTGCAGCTCAAGGTGGTGTGCTTTGCAGTGTACGAGTGGCTGAAGTGCATGTAGTTTCCTGGCCAGTTTTAGGATGTCTTGCAGATGGGTGGAAGACTTCAGGAACCACTTGACAACCAGATTAAACACGTGCCATGCAGGGTGCATGGCTCAGCCTTCCTTGACACAGTGCCTACACCATGTTCTTCCCATTGTCAGTCACCATGGCTCCGATTTTCAGTTTTCAGAGAAAGCCAGGACTTGATTTCTTGATGCATCACACGGACCAGTTCCTCCCCTGTGTGAATCAGTTCGCCAAGGCAAACAAGGTGCAGAACAGCGAGACACCGCCATGACCTACACATGTGGTATGCTGGAGGGGCACTGTGACTTGTCCCTGCAATGGAGACTGATGACATGGTGGAGAATGAGGAGGCAGAGGCGGACATTGTCGCAGGACCAACGGCATGACAACGTAGAGGCGAAAGCGGCGTGACCTGCCCAAATTGCTTGTGTGGCTGTGCAAGAACCACATTCACCCAGTGGGCCGTAAAGTACATGTATTGTCCCTGACCATGGTTACAGCTCCACACATCAGTGCTGCCGTGCACTTTGGCATACACTGACAGGTACAAAGACTGGCCCACCTTCTGTTCTACCTATTTGTGCAGGGCTTGAACTGCCTTTTTCACAAAGAAATGATGGCTTGGGACTCTTCACCTCGGCTCTACACAAGCCATCAGTTCACTTGGAAAGGGAGGGACTGCAGCACGAGGAACTTGGCCAGGAGCACATTCAGCTTCTGCAACGTTGGATGATTGCATGCATACTGCTGTCTCTTGGCAATCGCTTCAGTGATCTATTGCTAATAGAATGACTGACGAGGAGGAGGAGGTGCAGGAGCATCGGGACCAGCAGATGATGGGAATAACAGACAGCTCCCTTCGGTTGAAGTGGTGGAGCCTTGACTACCTGAAACCAGGTGCATGCCACTGGGTGCTGCAGCGGTTGCTGCAGCAGGCTGGACCGCCACATCGGAGGCCACGGTTCTCCCAGGCCACTGTACGGCGACGGTGCATATGTTGACGCAGGGCCATAGTACCAACATTAGCACCCTGGCCACGCTTCACCTTCTGCCCACAGATGCTACATATGGCTGCATTCACCTCCTCCGGCGGCTTAACAAAAAACTGCCACACGACAGAATAGGTGATTTCCCCGCCAACATTCCACACTGACTGACTGCTACCGCCGGGCAGGTAGGCTGCTGCGAAGCAGGTGGTCTACCCCGGGCATGTTTGGCTCCCAACCTCCCACTGCTGCCACCCTGCTGACTCCCAGCCATGCTGGATCAGCCGCTGCCTAACAGGCAACTTGCTGCCACCCTCTTCTCCTGATAATGATGAAGCTTCTGCACCCGGCTCCCAAGTGCGATTGGCTTCATCTCATTGAGTAGTGTCTGTACGTCATTGATGTCCTCTTCAACGGTCTCTGGGTCAGGAGAATGACTTCTCACAATACCACCTCCCATGCCACTCTCCTCATCACTACTTGCCCGTCTAGTGGAAGAAGCGGCAGATCTCTCCTCCACATCTTGGCTGGCCAGTAGCGGCTGACTGTCCTCTAGTAGCTCGTCCTTGTTGTATAGTGGAGCAGAGCCCACAGCATACATTACTTCTGTGGCTGAGGGAACAGAAAAGGACAGAAGCAGGTTGAAGACAGGTCAGGGCACAGGGCCTGCTCCCGGGCCATGCCAACTAAGGTTTGTGTCTGACGAACCCACTGACTGTTGGCTGAGGGTGTCCAATATCACTCGGGATGAAGTGGATGACAGAGTTAACCAACCAAGAACCGCTGGGTTGCTGGTCAAGACACAACTGCTAGATGACACGGGGAGCTCAGGCCTCCCGCTGCGACTCCTGCTGCCACGCCCACTTACTCTGCTGCGACCTCTGCCTGCGCCAAAAACATTTAGGCCCCTGCCTCTCCTCTGTGCATTACCTGGCACTTCTCTGTCTCACATACTTTTAGCTTAAATAAATTAAAAGCAAATTAAAACCAATAAACACTTTCACCACAAATAACTGCAACAGTAAAGTGCATATATATTTTGTCTTTCTGTACTGAAATGGGCCACTAACTGCTTTCACCACAAATAACTGCAACAGTAAAATGCATATATATTTTTCTTTTTGTACTGAAATAGGCCACTAAATGCTTTAGTCCCAAATAACTGCAACAGTGAAGTGGGTAGATATTTTTCTTTTTGTAGTGAAATAGGCCACTAAACGCTTTCACCACATATGACTGCAGAAGTGAACTGGGAATATATTTTTCATTTTGTACTGAAATTGGCCACTAAATGCTTTCACTGCAAATAACTGCAACAGTGAACTGCGTATATATTTTTCTTTTTGTACTGAAATACGGCACTAAACGCTTTCACAACATAAAACTGCAGAAGTGAACTGAGAATATATTTTTTGTGTTGTACTGAAATAGGCAACTAAATGCTTTTAACGCAAAAAACTGCAGAAGTGAACTGCATATATATTTCTCTTCTTGTACTTTACCGCAAATAATTGCAACAGTGAACTGCGTATATATTTTTATTTTAGTAATGGAATACATCACTAATTTCTTTTACTACAAATAACTGCAACAGTCAAATGCGTATATATATAGGTGTATAAGTGCCTACAATATTAACTCATTCACTAGCCTAGACAACCAGGAATACTGATATTAACCCCTTCACTGTCCTACATCACCAGTGATTTAGACAATAACCTTCATGATGTTAAAGCTCTGTTCTGTTTAATACTGTTTGCCTGAATGGTATGTGGCCCTGTATATGCGGCTGTTTTATATCTAATTATAAAAGTGCTATATGTTAAAGAGGACCTTTCATCTGGAAAAAAATGCTGAACTAAATATCATGATATGTAGAGTGGCGCCCAGGGATCTCACTGCACTTACTATAATCCCTGGGCACCGCTCCGTTCTCCCGCTATGTCCTCCAGTCTGTTTGGGGACTTGGTTATACTAGGCGGAGACTGCCCTTGCTCTCCTGGGCATCTCCTTCTCCCAGGCTGTAGCTCTGGCCAATCGCAGCGCAGAGCTCATAGCCTGGTAGGTTTTTTTCTCCCAGGCTATGAGCTCTACGCTGCGATTGGACAGAGCTATAGCCTGAGAGAAGGAGAAGCCCAGGAGAGCAAGGGCAGTCTCCTCCTAGTATAACCAAGTCACGGAACAAACCGGGGGACATAGCAGGAGAACGGAGCGGCGCCCAGGGATAACAGTAAGTGCAGTGAGATCCCTGTGCGCTGCTCTACATATCATGATACTTAGTTCAGAATTTTTTTTCCAGATGAAAGGTCCTCTTTAATATTTATTTAGGTCCCAAACTGCTCTCTTCACTGGCTACAAAGGCTTATAGGGAATATTCCCTCCGCCACACCTTACAGTTCAAAAAGCTTTATTAGCATAATTGTTCCAGGCTGGGGCTACACACAGACTGTTGCAATTTGAAGGATTCATTTGCTGCTATTGCATAACTTCCAGTAGCATATGTTACATGACTTGTTACATGCTTCTTGCGATTTCTATATGACTTTCGCATAACTTGAAGGAGTTATTTTTTTTGTAAACATTTTTTTCCAAATATTTTATCGTTTGGCACGTTGTATGTTTCTATTTCTAATTACAGAGTCTGCAAAGGTATTACATCTTTTTTATAAGTACATACAGTATGGGAATCAATTATTAGTTGTTCTCTATAATGGGAATATTGCACATTTCATGAGAGTACAGACAGATCCAATAAACACAAAATGAGGACACAAGTCATCTTCCAAAATGTTCCACAGATGACATTACCAGTGCACACTGTCATGTCTACTGTGCTGCTAATATGTCTGCACACACATCACTATGACCAGGAATATTGTTACCACTTATTTTGACATATGGTGGCTTATTCTGATCCCAGAATCAGTGTAAAAATCAATAAAAATCAGACATCATATGACAATCTATTTCTAACAAAGCTAAAACCAGCCCTGTACCTCACATGGATCCAGAGAAATCCCAAGTCATTGCTCCAATTGCTCTGCTAGATTTTCTTCAGGCTAGCAGCTCAGGGGGCATGTCCTTTCTCAAGGGTCATGTTCTTTCTGCTGCAGCTCTTTTCCTGTAACTGTCATAGCTTTTAACAGTAGATACGGCTTGTGGCAGTTGAAGAAAGGAAACAAGCATGTGCGTCCACCTTAGCAATGTTACTGACGTGGGCGGAGAAATAAGGAAAGGATTAAACAGCAGGTGGTGTTATGAAGATACATTATATTAAGTAACTCACTAGGCAAACAAAATTTTTAATTAGAGGCAATTACACAAGTATTCAAATCCAGATGCTGGTTCGAAAAATTTTGAATATTTTTCTTGGGACAACCCCTTTAATGGTAATAAACATCAGGTGGCTTAAATAATCATTGTAGAGAACATACACATTGTTAGTAATTTTCCCAGTACTTAAAACAAAGCAAAGTTATTTTGTTACTAGCATAAGTGTAATTGTAGAGAAATATTGGGCTTTTGAACTCCACTTTCTCTCATCCAAGTTGTCACACATTGTTTTACCGCACATTAAAGGGGCATTCCCATCTCTGAATACCCCTCTCTCCAACCTCCTCCCATCTAGATGCTGTGGCTGCAGGTGTTTGGGATTACGGATACTGGACTACGGAGAGGGAAGTGCCGTATTTCCTTCGCTCTGATACGAGTGAATGGAAGCTATGTGGAAACAGTGTAGCACACCAATCAATGTTGTTTCAGTGACTTGCGAGATGTGGAAACAGTGTAGCTTGCTATGCTATGCTGTTTCTGTAACTACCATTCAGTTGTATGTGAGCTACAGGAACAGCATAGCATAGACCAGCCAGCTGTTTCTGTATATCCAACCACCTTATGGCCGCCACATGGGGTTTTGCCTTTTGTGGAGATAGGGGTAGGTCCTAGTGAAAACCAAGTGCGTTAAAATGGCAAACAAGTAAATATTGTAAATAGCTTCCAATGCATTTCTCTTATGTTTCTTGTAGTTTATACAAGCAAGTCATTGGTGGACTGGGACCTTAAAGTGGCCCTGGAAAAAATACTAAAAGTGGCCCTGGAAAAAATACTAGAAGTGGCCCTGTTTTGTACTTGGGTCCAAATTGTTGGAAGTCAGT
Organism: Bufotes viridis; assembly: GCA_033119425.1. Classification (NCBI taxonomy): domain Eukaryota; kingdom Metazoa; phylum Chordata; class Amphibia; order Anura; family Bufonidae; genus Bufotes; species Bufotes viridis. The sequence goes on along the minus strand of CM065592.1, from coordinate 399,341,585 downwards.
GCCAGTAATACTATATTGTGGCTCATTATACCACCCAAACAGAGGTTGCCACTTACAGCTACACACAGCATCCCTTGGTAGCCGGTATCAGTGCTTTCGGTGCACCTACTGTTGAGGCATATGGAGCGCTTGACTACTGGGACACCGTTCCCCATGGCGCAAAGGTGATAACCTGTTACCTGTCTTTCACTGGCATCCATATTATGATTTACTATTGCTCTTTATAACTGTGTACCTCATCTATCTTAGATTTGCAGTTTATTGGTCCTTTGTTGAAACGCTAAGTATGGCCCCCTGATGAATAGGCTTACTACCTAGGAAACGCATTGGTCCCTTCAAAAATTTGGGCTGTGGGTCAGGACCTTTTTGTTATGTTTTATATATGGTGATGGTATTTGTTCTCTCACGTCCCGTCTCTTTCTGTGGGCGAATGGCCGGGCAGCCCTACACGGGGTGCACTAGGGACAGTGTGAGGGTGAGACAGGGAGCTTGTTTGTAAGGTGGCTGTAGGGTCATCACAGGCCGTAGTGACCCAGTCCTGGATCCTTCTTGTCACTATCACTTCTTCCCTGTCTCCCGGTTCTAATTTAGTGGCCTTTCAATGAGCTACATTATAATATCATGGCAACTTGGGGTTTTAATTGATTATATTAAAAGTGAAGTTTTATTTAGGTACAATACTGGTGTACTTGCCTGATTTGAGTCAGTATATGTGTGTTTGATAGTAAGAGTTAAAGAGAATCTCTCACCAGTTTTATGCTACCTCAAACTCTTTCTCAAACTCAGGATCACTTACTTTTTATTTTTTCCCATCATTTTCTTAGACTTTCTGTTGAGCAGCTTCAGGGGGATATGAGTGCTGATGTCTGCTCAATGACATGTGCGCTGTGGAGTCCTCATATTCATAAACTCCTGGCAACCCCTGGAAGTGATTGGCAGCTTTCCTAACATCTTGATTTATTGAGTATGAAGTATGAGTGCCATGCGCAGAAATTCACACACTTAGCATGCTATCAATGAGGTTATTAATGGTTTTCTGAGGAATATTCTACCACACTGAATGCACTTGCGAACGCAAATCATCAAGATCTGCTGGCAGCTCCCTTTGCAATTGCCGACCAATGATGTCCCAGATATGCTCGATTAGAGAAAAGTCTGGAGAAGCTACAGGCCCTGGTAGCACATTTAGGCCATGCAGGCTGTTCATAGTAGCATGAGCAACATGCAGCCTGGTGTTCTCCTGTTGAGAAACAGCTCCTGGGACACTTTAGAGAAATGACTGTACCACTGGTTCCACGACCAAATCAATGTAACCCGAAGCTGTTATTGTACCTGACATAAAGACTAGTGGGTCTGGCTACTTTTCATTATGCTGCCCCACACCATAATCCCGGTAGTAGAACTGGTGTGCTGTTCCCTTGTGAAGGCCTCTTCATGGTGTTACCCATGTGATCTCCAGATCAATCTCCAGCTATCATTTCAGGACTGATCTCTGAAGAGGATATTTATTTATTTAATTTCATGCACGTATATAGAGCTACTATATTCCGTAGCTCTTTACAGACATTAGCATTAAGCTGTCCCCAATGGGGCTCACAATCTAAGTTCCCTATCACTATGTCTTTGGAGCATGGGAGGAAACAGGAGTACCCGGAGGAAACCCACGCAAACACGGGGAGAACATACAAACTCCATGCAGATGTTGTCCTTGGTCGATTGAAACCTAGGACCCCAACCGCTGCAAGACACCAGTGCTAACCACTGAGCCATAGTGCTGCCCAGGATAGACCTCCATTCTAGTCTCCATTACTGTCTTGTTGTGATCCATGATGGCCTTTGAGAGCGGTGGCCTGAGGTCAATGTAATACCTGTAGCTGGACTTCTGGCTCGTAGCTCAATTTTAGATGCATTTATTTTTTTATTTTGTTGTATGTCTGTTCATAAGCATATCTGTTTGTTTTTATCTATCTAACTCTCTCTATATCTATCATATATACTATCTATTCATGCTATATCTAATTATATATCTTACATTTCCATTCTATCTATCTATCTATCTATCTATCTACTTCTTCATTTGTCTATCTGTCTTCTATCTACCTCATATCTAGTTGTCTATGTTGTATTTCTCTTCTATCTATCTATCTATCTATCTATCTATCTATCTATCTATATATCTATCTATCTCATATCTTTCTATTTATCTATCTGTCTATTTTCTAATCACCTAATTTCTAGCTATCGTTTTATCTTCGTTACATATTTTGTTTCTTTAACGTTTTTAGTATTGTATGATTTTAGTTTATTTGTAATATTCTGTATTTACTGCGTCCCTTGATGTTACAGCACTGCAGTATACGCTGCACCTATATAAACAGCATATTCTTATTAAGGATGTCTTGCAGTGTCTCCAACGCCTTATCCAACCTCTCTGAAGCAATTGTTAACCAACTATTAATGCATTTAAAATGATTTAGATATTGAGAGTATGGCTATTGTTCACTGCAAGATGTTAGAAGGCATCAGGGGCAAGTAAACTGGTTACAAATAGAGAATTATCTCTCGTTTAGCATTAAAATTCATTTAGATAAAATTGCCACAAACATTTAAATGGGGAGATTAGTTCCCCCTCACGCCTTATTGCACTCTTTCAATGGCCCCGTTAAGGACATTTTACACGTTGAAAATTCCGTCTTCCCTGCTTGCTTGCTGTCTCCTAGCTACCCCTGCATTCAAAGCAAAGGCACAGAAAAGTTTTGGCAGCCACTCTGTGATTCATCCGCTGCTATCTGCCCAGGAGAAGCAGAGGAACAGCAAGAGGCGACTTGAATTCTGCCCTTGCTATATAACCCAATGGAAGGGGAACACAGCAGACAGAGCTCCTGCCTTCTGAGCCCCCTCTGGGCTGCTGCACATACAAGGGAGTGTATGCCTGGCTGTTCTCAGTATAATATCAAGAGTCATCTCCATGACAAGATTTCCTAGACGCCCACTGAGGGCTGTGAATAAAGCAGTGAGGGTCCAGGGTTGGGAAGTGCTTTTTTGGTGGAGCAGAGGGGGCCTGGTGAAGAAGAAGTAGCCATTCCCTGCTGTGCTTCTGCTGCTTCTGCTGCTCTCACCCACAGGCTGAATGTAGTCTAGGAGTATGGGAAGATACACAGTGCACACTGCCATCTATGGGGAGAGACTGGAATAGCAGTGCACAACACCCAGCTAGATCTCAACACTGATTTCTGTACTGGCTCATTTACCAGGCTGTCCATACAGATTAGATGATATTCTAAGGAAAGGGATAATCCAGACTAAAAGTTGAAATTTGGCTTTTACAGTTGCAATTTGCATGCTTTGCATTAGCATTGCATGGTTTTGTTTCTTAACCTGGTGTTTATCACCTGTGTTTGTGCTTGCTTGTAATGTGGCAAACAACTGTTCATCCAAATAGATGGAGAATATTGCATCTTAGCTCAAACTTTTAATGGCAGGTTCCTCACCTGCCATCATATCTACATTGACTGACTGAAAAACTATATCTAGCATCAGGATCCTAGTGAAATGACAATGATGGAACTTCTGAATAAAGATACAGACTGATAAACATTGACATGAATTAAAGAAATAAATAAGATATGGTAATGGATCTTTATGATCTGTCTGTGAAATACAAGTATGATGAATAGAGCATGTCCTATTCTTGTCCATTTTGCAGACAAGGATAGGCATTATTACAATGGATCCTCCAAAAAAACGGATGCCATACGGAACGTCATCCATTTTTTTTGCGGATCCGCAATTTGCGGACCGTAAAACATATACGGTCGTGTGCATGTAGCCATAATGAAATCTAATATATGGATGGCTCAGCTGGCAGATATCTATATGGTTACTAGACTTTACTCAGATGCACACCTACTAACTTTTTGGACCGTCAAAGAGGGATGCCTATGGTTCATTTTTCCGGCATAATTATACACTTTAAAAGCTTTCTTAGTGCACAATAGCGCAGAAATTATCTGAATATAGCAATTTCTAAAATTCAAATTGCACCAGATACTGAAATGATATACAAGGTGGGTTTAAAATACAGATAGGAATCAGTCAATAAAATTTCTGGATCAATATTGTGAATATAACAATACAAATCTATACCTCAGATCAAAAAGGAGAAATGAGGGACTTGGTTAAAAAATAGGGACTGTCCCTCCAAAAGAGGGACACTTGGGAGGTCTGACAGATGACTGTATTTTGCTATGAGTTCATGAGCAGGGGAACAAACCTACAGCCTTTAAATAATGATAAGTAATATTATGCATTGTTACACTCTAATTGTTTTTCAGTATCCTCCTGATAATCTGACACATAAGAGCAGAAAATCCAATAAACACCTATATAAATATTGTTTTCCAGTAGAGCATAGGAGTAAATATTTAATCCAGTTCTGCATCTAAAATCCGGTTTACCACAATTAAACAGCAATATATAAAGCAGGGCTGATCCCTTTAAATCCCCTGCTGGATGAGACAAGCATACCACAAATGAGAGCTCAGTTTACTCAGACAAGAAAAGTGTGCAGGCTGGATTCTGTGCATTGCTCCCTCACCTTCATGGAGGGTATTTTTAGATTAAGGACATTGCCCATGTAAGCATATACAGTACCCAGTGCCCTGGCACAGAGCAGCCTCTTCCCAATGGTAGCTGAGAGCACATTCCAGTGGTGCAGGGGATCTGTCCCTGAACTTCAGGGCAGCTCATAAACCATGTGCTTTATTTCACAGGACTGCTGAAATTAATGTCTGTGTAATCAACAACTCATGTTCTCCCTGCACACAAATATTCTGCAAACACTAGATTCTGGATAAGTCAACAGAACTGAGAATTTACTCTAAAATCAGGGTTTCATTGAAATTTCACAAGATTGAAAGAAGCAGCTGAATATTCTGATTTCATTTTATTTTTTTAATTTCCAATAGATGGGTTTGATTTAATTTGTGGAATGCCCTGTAAAAAGATGTGACTGTCACTGCACAACAGCAACGTTAGATCCTTAAAAGCATTACTTAAAGGGTTAAAGCTTCCAGTATAGGATTAATGGTTCAAATCCCAATGTGCCCCAGACATATTTTCTCCCTTCAAGTCCCTCACAGCTCAGTAAAACTAAAAATCCTTGGAACCCGATAGAGAGAGAGAGGGAAAAAAACACTCTTTTCTTCTTCCCTGTGCAGTGAATGCAAATGGTAAGTAAGCAATAAATCATGTGGTCCAAAACATAAAAAACAGAGCCCCCCACCCCATGAAACAAGGCAATGATTTCATAAAAACATGAGAAATACTTCTGGAGGACAAGGGCTGGTGAAGAAAAATCGCTTGTTAGGAAGCTGCTTGCAAACAAACAAAAAATGGAATGTTTGGAACCTGGAAAAAAAAGGGAATGAAATAAAATAAAATAAATAAATGAAATAAATAAATAAATAAATAAAGAAGGGGGCTGTTAATGTTCCCCCTTTGGTGGCAGTTTGGATGTCATCTGTTTCCTTGGTGACAGTGCTCAGCCCCCCGAGCCCCTGGGCTCCTGGATTGTGAGAGAAAAGCCTGCTATTTCTGTCCAGTCATTTATCACTGTCACCACATAATGATTTCACTCGCAGCTCCTTACTGATGTTTGTAATTGCATTATCTCATAAAGGCGATGATCAATGAAACCAAGGCATGCATTCTGGGGTCAGGGGATGGCATAGGACTGTTTGTCCCCCTCCCCTATTTTAATACAACAGCTACTCATTATCTATAGGACTGAATTTACAAAAAACAAAAAAGAAATCACGTGATCTGGGGATGACCCTGCTAAATATACCAACACTTTTTTTTTCCTGTATGGAAACTTTTCCATGGGATGCCTTTTAAAAAAAAAATCTTTCAGGAACAAAACAAATGGTTAATGACTTCAGTGTCCAAAACACGGACAAAAAGTGACTGATGGGAGGTCAGAGGAAAATAAGTCGGCACAGTAAGTTAATAGGAAACTAAATGCATTTTATACATAAATATATAAAGAAATATATAAAGAAATACAGATTAATATATAGTTACCATATATACATACAAATAATGAAATTATTGTACATACAATCCTCAAAAAAGAGGTAACAAAACAAAACTAAAAATGTACATGACAATAATAACATATATTTTTCTCCAGCCCTCCTTAAAATACATTGAGTTATAAAATATACCATTATTACATTAAGAACAATGTTTCTATCTATCTATCTATCTATCTATCTATCTATCTATCTATCTATCTATCTATCATTATATAGCTATATTATCTATCTATCTATCTGTCATTATATATCTATATATTATTTATCTATCTATCATTATATATCTATATATTATCTATATATCTATCTATCTATCATTATATAGCTATATTATCTATCTATCTATCTATCTATCTATCTATCTATCTATCTGTCATTATATATCTATATATTATTTATCTATCTATCATTATATAGCTATATTATCTATCAAACTATCATTATATATCTATATCTATATATTATCTATCTATTATTATATATCTATATATTATCTATCTATCTATCTATCTATTTATCTATCATTATATATCTGCATCTATATATTATCTATCTATCTATCTATCTATCTATCTATCATTATATAGCTATATTATCTATCTATCTGTCATTATATATCTATATATTATCTATCTATCTATCAATCATTATATATCTATATATTATCTATCTATCTATCTATCTATTATTATATATCTATATATTATCTATCTATCTATCTATCTATCTATCATTATATATCTGTATCTATATATTATATATCTATCTATCTATCTATCTATCTATCTATCTATCTATCTATCTATCATATCTATCTATCTATCTATCTATCTATCTTTGTGTATTTCACGTTTTTATCCTGTAAATGCCAGTGACGTGAATGACGCCTTCTCGGTTAATGATCACAGGTGAGGAGATGATATTTGGGGACCCCCACCCCCTGGCTTTGGTTTTCAGCCAGTGCCAGTTACAGTTCTGGGTGCCATTAATCACTTGACGTGTCTATTCTGCGCCTGATTCAGGGGATGGGGGGAATTGTCGCACTGATAGAGAAGGGGACGAGGTTTTCTTAATTTCTTTCTGCGGCTCCGGTGAGATTTCCATAGGAGACAGGATCACAAGTCTCTATATGTGTAATCCTGCCAGATCCAGATCAAGTCATCCCCCGGCCATTCACTAACTGATGAAAGGTGATAGGGTCATTGTACACACATGCCTTTTGTGGTTGTCACGGGGTTGTCAGAATCCACTTATTTATATTACTGCATTATTTGATGTGTTTTCATATATTACATAAATTGCTGTAAACAGCCCAATATCCAGGAGGAGATCAGATTCAATGATCAGCTGAGGTTTTACTGAAAAGTCTCACATCAAATATTTGTCAATTTGTAATAGTAATCCCCACAACTGGGTATCTGGATAACCGGACAAGATGAGATACAATGAAAGTGCTGGAAAATAATACAATCACACACTAGACAGTATCATATCACAATATGTCCTGCATCCTTCACCATGAGAGTACAGACTCCAAATTGTAATTTACCTGTATCCATTGTGCCCATGTACCGCATGTGTACACAGCACTGTATGTGCCCATGTACCGCATGTATACACAGCACTGTATATGCCCATGTACCGCATGTATACACAGCACTGTATGTGCCCATGTACCGCATGTATACACAGCACTGTATGTGCCCATGTACCGCATGTATACACAGCACTGTATGTGCCCATGTACCGCATGTATACACAGCACTGTATGTGCCCATGTACCGCATGTATACACAGCACTGTATGTGCCCATGTACCGCATGTATACACAGCACTGTATGTGCCCATGTACCGCATGTATACACAGCACTGTATGTGCTCATGTACCGCATGTATACACAGCACTGTATGTGCAAATGGTTTTATTTTATACAATATATTACAGATGGATTTTTATTATAGCGACTGTAATGGCAAGAAACAAACACATCAATGTATAGATCTATTTATTACTGCAAAACCAGCATAACTTCGTGATAGATAGATAGATAGATAGATAGATAGATATGAGATAGATAGATAGATAGATAGATATGAGATAGATAGATAGATAGATAGATAGATAGATAGATAGATAAATAGACAAATAGATAAATAGGCCGATAGATAGGTAATGGATAAATAGATTAATAGATAGATAGAGATAGATGCGAAACCACTTATTTTTATTAAGACATTTTAACCATGATAAAACATAATATTGCTTTAAACTGTGTATTAATCTCGGCATTTGTCTGTCATCTATGTGTCTGTATAAATGTGTGTATTGCTATGTACCACAGAGGTATAATCAGACCTGGTGACAGGGGTTCGGTGGCCATATGTGTACAGGCAGTGATAGGAGCAGTAAGAGAGTAGTCACAGAGCGGAGGTAAGTTCTGCAGGGTGCACCATACCATACACGGGAGGTGTCAGTGCCCAGTCCCCAGCTGGTGGCTGCAGCGGTGTCCTCATACACAAGGATGATGATGATGGGAATTATCTTCCTCCTCAGTAATACACCGTGCCTTCACCATGGATTCGTGCAGCAGCCGGAGCTCACCCTCCAGTCCCAGCAGCTGCAGGGGAGGTAATGGACAGAGACAGGGAGCCCCGGGAGAAGGTGCGCCCTGCTCTGCACACTGGGGACACCGCATTATTGCACAGGAAATTCGCAGCCAGTTTCCATCTGCTCTGACACATAAACATGTCTGTGTATAGGAAGCTGGGACACACAGGACAGCACAGGGAGGGAAGGAGGACTCCTATCAGGCTGTACATGACTGCTGCTTCTATGGAAAACTCTTTTTCATCACACTTGTTAGATATGACAAATATATACATCATTTATGTGTGGAATCGAATCTGCTTACTAGGAATTCATCTGCTATCACTTTTTATGCAGTTTTTTTTTTCCATTTTTTGTATCTCTATCTATCTATCTATCTATCTATCTATCTATCTATCTATCTATCTGTCTATCTATCTGATATCTATCTATCTATCTATCTGATATCTATCTGATATCTATCTATCTATCTACCCATCCATCTATTCTTCCATCCCTCTTGCTATTATCTATCTCATGTATCTCACCAATCATGCATTCATTTAATTATATATTTATACACGTGATATAACTGTAATGTCTATATCATTTTTCTATATCTATCTATCTACCTACCTACCTACCTAATATCTATCTATCTATCTATCTATCTATCTATCTATCTATCATCTATTTATCTTTCAGTCTAATCATCTATCAATTGTAATTTTATCAATTATCAAATCTATTAGCTATCTCTCTCTCTCTCTCTCTCTCTCTCTCTCTCTCTCTCTCTCTCTCATATGTCTCCAATCATGCATTCATTCCATTATGTATTTAAAAATGTGATATATATTTGTAATCTGTCTATGTTATCTATCTATCTATCTATCTACCTATCTATCATTTGTATATCTACCTATATATCTATCAGTCTGTCCAATCAAATCAAATTATCAAACCATTCAATCATATAATTATCAACTTTCTTTCTTTCTTTCTTTCTTTCTTTCTTTCTTTATTTCTTTCTTTCTTTCTTTCTTTCTTCCCTGTTTTTCATATAACAAACTGTAGTAATATCCCAGGATGAAGATTATCCTGGTACCTGTGGCTGACTATGTGGAGGTTGGTTCATAGAAACAATCTGGGTCACACTTCCATAGAAGGAAGCACTTTCCCCTGGTAATCCTTGTCTTTTGCCGAGCACCCTTCTGATGGGCTGACAGTTGGCTATGCATTAGTTAGGAAATGAGAGGAAAATGGGAATGTCTAGACAGGAAAACTTATTGTGTTCCCTGGATAAGAACAAAAAAAAAAAAAATTTGTGATTTAAAAATGAAATAAGAGATTTCTTGGGGCCCTACAGGAGATATAAATAATCAGAAGTGTGTGAAAAACATGTATCAATACTGCCATATAGTCAATATGGAGAATATTGTAAAAAATATTTTATTGTAAAAAAATAAAATGATACAATATGTGGATAAACTTGGAGCTCCTCCTGACCACCCTATTTTTTCAAATATTTTCACATTTTTTTTACCTGACAATGTTTTTTTATTACACAGCTACAAGGCAGAAATCTTCTGCATAAGCACATAAATATCTCAGTTTACCCAAAAGCCATAAATAGCATGCACAAATAAATGGCTTGTTTCTAAGCGGCATATGTAAGTTTATAAGATGTATTTTGGGTTAGTAAATAAAGCTGCCGGTATAGTAAACAGCCAGCAGCTGGGAGAACTCTTCTTTCCCAACTCTTCCTTCATTAGGTCTGGAAAATCATTAAGCCATCATATGCCTGCAGCTCCCATTTGTTTATATGATGTACTGATAGTCAGACACCCGGCATCTGTGTGGGGCTGCTTGGGCAATCACTTTATAGTGCTGAGGGTGACAATAAATAAGGCTCTTTGCAGCTGGTATGATGATGTCATGAGTTGTCACACTCTGCAGCCTAGAGCCATCATCAGGACTGAAAATAGCTATGTCTATGTCATCAAGACAATGCCATGCAATCAACTCAATTCTTAGGAGAGGCGACGGATGACAGATTTTACAACTGATGCCCAAGATCATATCAGGGCTGCAACAGATTTAGGATTTTATACCTTGAGCTCCGAATCAAAATGTGATCAAAGCCCAAGATCACAAGCGACAAGTACTTTACACATATGGCATTAAAATGGCCAGCCTAAAATTGCAGTCAAGGAACATTTTGCAGAAGAGGGTAAAAAAATAAAATTGTACCGCAATATAATACGAAATTAAAATCATAGGGTTGTATGGAAAAATTGTAAGACAGAAAACGAACTTAGGACCCAAAAAATTTCTTAAGACAGGATAGGCTTTAACAAAACCATAAAAGCCAGTTCACACAAAGTTTTTGATGCTAACTGTGGCATGTTTCTGCCTCAAAATCAACTGAAATAAGCCCCCCTCAAAACAGCCTCCCATTAATTTCAATAGCAAGCAGCTCTTGCTTGTTTTTCAAGTGCAAAAAAGACACGTGGAAAAGGAAGCAGCATGACCTATCTTGGGGTGGAATCTGCTCTGAATCTCCCATTGAAATGAATAGACAACATAAAAAAAAAAACCTCTGTACATTTCCACGTGTTTTGTGCATTTTCCAGACATTTTTTTGACCAAAAACCACAAGCTGAAAATGCAGTTTTCTATTAAAGTAAACACCCAATGGTTAATATGAAACACGCCGAAAAACAGTGTCAAAATACATGTCAAAAAATGCATGGAAACCTAAATCCATTATGTGAACACACCCTAGTATAATAATCATGCCGGCTTGATTAACATGGAGACATGGCTTTAAATGCGAAAAATTAGATCAACAATGGATCCATTATTTCCTTCCAGTTATTTTAAAGAGACATGTTTTTGGATGGTGAAGTTTTGAAAATTCTAAAGATAAAACATTTAGGTCATTTTAGATATAACCTATCAACTTAGCTACATATAGATAGATAGATAGGAGATAGATAGATAAATAGATACAGTAAATAGATGATAGAAAGATAGATAATAGATGGAGAGATAGATAGATAGATAGATAGATAGATAGATACAAAAAACAGAAGTCCAAGACAGGGCAGCACACCAGTAGTTTAGGAGTGCCAGCGGTACTTGCCAGACCAAGGCAGCATACACCTGTGCGACATTTCGCACCACTTACTGGCATCCTTCTCAAGCCAGAGATAGATTGATAGATAGATAGATAGATAGATAGATAGATAGATAGATAGATAAAAGGAAATTCCACAGCACTTCCCAAAAATAGTTTATTTCACCAGATGCAACGTTTCGGTTCTCCCTTTGGAACCTTATTCAAGCAGAGTCACTGAGTCACTGAGGATCTACTTTTTTCTACTATTGTCTGCAGTGCTGCCCAGCTGCATTGACTTTTAGATAGATAGATAGATAGATAGATAGATAGATAAAAAAAAAGAAAATATACAGCATCACCAAATGAAAAGAGTTAGGGGTGCTAATCCTCCAAAAACCACCAACATAGTATGTTCCAAGTAACAAAAAATGAAAATAGAAGCCGCTCTCCAGATAAAGTGAAAAAGTGAAGCTTTATTTGTCTGTTCTGCACAGTTACAGCCCAGCACAATGAGGTAAGTTAATTGACAATCTGGAGGGTCATGAACGATACTTCACTATAAGATACAGTTACACAAGTGTACAAGTGTGTACACTTACACACTGGTCAGACTCTTTCTTCAGGTAAAATGTTGGCATGGTTTATTGCTTGAGAAAAACAAAAAACAAAACCTGCCCACGGTGCCCGTCTTAGCCTCGTCTCCTTATCTATTTTCAGACACCTCTGTCAACACCTGAAGTATGTGGAAATGAGATGTGCCTTTTTCTTGGTATACCACATGTCTCCTCCTTATGCAGCCCCCTCCTCATCTCCTGCAGACAGCTAAAGGAATTAGGGATGACCTTGGCCTTGGCAAGTGATTGCCAAGGTCAGAGCAGCCTAAGCTGCTTCAGGTGTCAACATAAGCTCGGTGCACCCAGTTCTTCCTCACCTGATGTGATCTGATCCAATAATAGTTACTGTGTTAGCCTTTAATGAGATGCCCTGTGTCAGAGTCCCTGTCCCCACCTGCTCTCTGCAATAATACCAACAGGCCCGTCGAATGCCAACATGCAGTCAGCATCCTCTTCCTATTTTCTTTCAGATGTTCAGAAATATTATGTTTCAGCATGACAATAAGCACTTATATTCAGTCTTGCCTTTGATCCCCAGAAAATCACCTGACAGTCAACTGTGACGGAGCGAGAATGGAGAAAGGTAGCGGAATATAATCAGACGGTCTGGCATGGCAATCAGGGGGAGGATTATAAATTGAAAACTGAGGGCAATTATTTCACCGTTTCATTCTTATACAGAGTTTAAGACTATAAACCGCCTTTTTTTTGCCCCGACACATGCTTCTGTCAGACTCGGATATTGTCACAAAGCATAGTATTATTACCAATTAAAATGATGTTATGGTTCACATTAAAAGTTTTAAAGGGACACTAAGGCTTGAAGTGAATGAAAAACAGAAGGAAAGATGTATCTTATATGAAAAATAAAAATCTCAAAACTTGTATCATGAAGCCACGATTTATTTTTTTCTCGCATCTTTTATTTTTGTTGAAAACCACTGGAAGGTGTGGCTTGTCTGAACGGGAGTAGTTTAACTTGATTTGTCAACTTGACATAGCCCTGCCCCTATTTCACATGCACCGCCTCTAGAAGGAGGGAGGTAAATTGAAAGGTTAAAGACAAACACAAAAGGATAATACTTATATGCTTATGTAGTCTAACGGCTGCCGGTGGAAGGCATGAGTGGCTGCAAAGTATGTGAGTGGTGGAGATGGCAATGGGAATGGTTGTGGCCCTCACGGTGGCTAATCCCAGCTCCAGCCCTCCCTAGGCAGTGAATGGAAAGGGGCACAACCCGTTTTCCCCTGGATCACACCCTGGACTTTGAGGTCTTCTGTCTGGTAGTGGCTGGGGTGCCCTTGATTTTATGTGAACAATGGTTTGCAAGGCAGGTGACCAGATCGGATGTGTAGACCAATGACCAGGCCAGCTTGGTTATAGTAAAATATTTTTTACTGAATAGATGATGGTTGTAACATTGAAAATACAAGCAGTAGGCACAATTCTTAAATCTTTTACAGAGTAGGCTTTTCCCAAAGGCTGTGTGTAGGGGATGGCTACTATGGTGATCCTTCCTGAATCTCTTTCTATAAATACATGCAATCTTCCCAAATAACCAAAGACATGCAATTTCTTTCAATATCTCTCAATGCCCAACTGTGGGGTGCAGTCCCAGATCAGATGGCCAGTCTGTCTTAGTGGTGTGGTGGGCACCAGAAGCAATATATCCCAAACCATGTAAAGTTATTCCACACAGGTATGGTGTCTCCCAGGAGAAGGATTCTTTTCTTGGCCTGCTTGGCAGCAGCACATACAAAACAGGTCTTGACTCTGGCTTGCTTACCAGAAGACTAAACAACTAGGGGGTGGGGATAGCACACTACCCAACAACTAACATTAAGAACTGCCAGTTAACTATTTCCTTCTCATAAACAGCCTTTGGGAATGCATAGTGCACAGTAGGGTCGCTTTAGCCATTTGTACTTCTGAAAGTGTATAGTTAGATTTCATGTTGAATTAATCGAAGTCCACGATTCAATACGAATTTTAGGGTAAATTCAATTTCCTCGTGCTTCATGGTAGTGAATTGATTTAAATCCTGATCCATTTGCTTGCAACGGGCCGTCCGCTACCATCTTGCTTGAAGATCTCCCACAAAATTCAGTGCATGGTGACTTATGACATCACCACACCGGTCGGCATGTTGATGTCATTACGGTTTCGCACCAGTTTTTTAAGCAAGATGGCGTAAGTATGATTTTTTTTTTTTTTTTTTTTATTGTACACTCTGTTATTTATATCAGATGGCACATTCATGTATAAATGCGGCATTTGAGGGGAACGATGGCCGGAGGCAGCGCTGCTCCCTGTCATTGCACCCGCTACTTACAAAGAAATGCACTTTGTGACAAAGTAATTCTTCACAAGGCAATTTTTTTTGTAAAATTCAGCAAATTAGCCGAATTGAATTTTTGAATAATTCGCTCATCTTTACAGTAGTTAGAATTTCAGTAAATATCCTAATAACTCTAAAAGTGAACCATAACATTAACCATTTTAGCAGTGAACCAGAGGGTCACTACACTCATATTGTCCTTCACCTTCATCCTAATCCATATCTTACCCATATAAATTTTGTCAATGAGCTAAAATGGATCAGATCAAAATAATGCGAAGTCATCTGGGATAAGTTTACTATACGTTTCTATGATAGCCTCAGCTACCATTCTGCCTCAGAATCCACAAACACTGTACTTGGTCGTCATGTCTTCTTGCAAAGCATCAGGGTAACATAATAATCAAGTTATAATTGTTTTTATTACTGTGAATTATTTATATAGCACATTCTGCAAGGTATATCGGTTTTCATTGGTCACTGATCACAAGGGGGCTAAAAATAAGACTTTGCCAGTGTATGTAAAGACAAATCACACAGAACAGTAATTCATTTAATAATGACCTGTCGGCTCTCCTGATATACATTTTAGTAAATACTCTTTTTCCCTATAAATAAGCAGTTCTGGGCCATCTTGTATCAGAACTCTGAATTGTACCATTCCACTGTTAGGCTTGGTGTGCTTATATCAGTTGTGTTACGCCATTTTTTTAAATTGTTTTTTTTTTTTGCGGAGTCACACACAACTGTAGTACACTTTAATGCACAGGTCCACTGACAGCACTAGACAGGAACATGCCGCATGCTGCATTTTTCCCTCTTCTGCTATTTTGCATTCAGCATCACAATTAATATGCCAGATGAAAAGAAACAATCCCATAGAAAACTACAGAATCAGTTCTAACTTCAGTTTCCCTCTGGTGTATTCTGTACCACGCCAGGTTAAACTGAACTGGATCACCAGATGTATCTGAAACGAGCCTTATTCTTGGGCCTCATGCACACGACTGTATGTGTTTTGCAATCCGCAAATTGCGGATCCGCAAAAAAAACTGATGAAATTCTGTATGGCATCCGTTTTTTTTTGCGGATTCGTTATTTTTGCGGATCCATTGTAATAATGCCTATCCTTGTCCGCAAACTAGAAAAAAATAGGACATGCTCTATTTTTTTGCAGAACGGAAAAACGGACATACGGAAACGGAATGCACACGGAGTACTTTCGGTTTTTTTTGCGGACCCATTGAAATTAATGGTTCCGCATATGGTCCGCAAAAAAAACGGAACGGACACAGAAAGAAAATACGTTCGTGTGCATGAGGCCTTACTAGAAATTTAAAAATATATTGACAACTGGTTGGGAGTTGCTTGGGAAGAGACTGACACCAAAGGGCCCCTGTCCCTGTGCAAATAATCTGTGTGGGCTCCCAATCCTTCAATGGGAAAGTTAGAAAAAAATTATCCACACTCTGGTTGTAGAATTTATTTTAATCAACTTTTAGATACTTTGTGCACAGTGTGGAGAAAATGTTTTGTTGCAAAGTGTGCATGAATGGATAGAGAAGTTTAAAGAAGGTCAAAAAAGTGTCAACCACGAAAAAGGAATCGGACACCCGTCCACGACTCATGACAACACTGAGTATGCACGTTAACTAATTCTGTTGGATAGATGACTCACAGTGGATTATGTGGAAAATCATTTGCAAATTAGCCATGGCTCTGCCTAGCAACATTTCATAATGATAATAAGACAGCGGTGCATTAGTGGCTCGCAGCTCAGCCTAAAACAATTTTTTTTTACTGAGAGAATACAAAATCTTGTTGACAGATGGGCAAAGTGTATTGAAACGCAGGGAGATTATGTTGAAAATTGATGTATCTGTTTTTTTCTGAAAGTTGATAAAAATTTTTTACAGCCGATAACGTTTCGATTAAGGCGCTCTCTCCCCAAGGAGAGATAGTACCCCACTGAATCACAGTCGAATATCGATGTAGAAATTCTTGACTTCACACTTAAGGTAAACAGTTGCAAGTAACCTTTACTTGCCTGTTCCATTGGCTTTGTGATACATTTAAGAAACTGCTCCTTCTGCATACATTCCATATGTACACCACTCATACATAGAGCCCAAGCAGTATACATCCACTCACTCAAAGGATACAAACCACACATACACCATTTACATAGAGTGGGAAATGCTAGTGACATGGACCACACAGAGGACACATGCTGCAGACACCAAACAATCATACTCACATGACACACAAAAAACAGATGCAGCACACAAACCAGTTATATATAGGCCACATGTCACACACACACACAAATACACCACTTACACATATACATTCACATTCACACATGCTAAAGGCTCATGCACATGAACGTATTTTATTTCCGTGTCCGTTCCTTTTTTTGTGGACCTTATGTGGAACCATTCATTTAAATGGGTCCTCAAAAAACACAAAAGGTACTCTGTGTGCATTCCATTTCCGTATGTCTGTTCCGCAAAAAAATAGAACATGTCCTATTATTGTCCGCATTATGGACAAGGATAGGATTGTTTTATTAGGGGCCAGATGTTCTGTTTCGCAAAATACTGAATACACATGGACATCATCCGTATATTTTGCGAATCCGTGCTTTGCTGACCGCAAAATACATACGGTCGTGTGAATGAGCCCTAAGAACATTTTCACATGTGCCTCTTCTCATTCTGAAAAAAAATCTGGTTGCAGAATATGACAATACGACAATACTCACATGTTTAATCCAATGAAGCCACTGTAGCAATGTTCTGGGGTCCCCGCTAGTCTCTGCTCACATAGTAATGACATGCTGTACCAGCACACGACCACTGCAATCAAGAACTGACCGCAGCAGAAACATGCCCTACTTAAGCTGGGTTCACATATTTTTGCTCTAAATTTAATATATATATATGTTTGGGGAAAAAGGATGAAAAGCATAGCGCACTACGCTTCTCCACCCAGCAAAAAAATATATACATAAACTTATATATATTTTTTTTTTACAATGTAACTGTATGGTGATGGATGGCCTGCTTGGCATCCATCGGGGGCATTTGTTTAACATATATGCTTTTTTGTATACATTGAACATAAGAAAAAAATGTGATGTGAATGCAGCCTTACTGGCATCAATACGACATTCAGTGACTAGCAGCAGCGTTCATGTGCTGATACTAAGGCTGGATCAACATCACGTTTTTGTCTTATGTTTAACGCATACAAAAAAAGTATAGTTAAATGGATGTCTCCGATGGATGCCATACAGGGGCATCTGTCACTAGTGTTGAGTGTATCGAAGTCCATTCACCGCAAAGCCGAATTTCTTTGTGCTTCGTGGTAGCGAATTGACTTTACCTGAAATAGTGTAAAAAACATTTAAAAAAAACATACTTTCCTCATACATTTGCTCATGACTGGCTGGCCGCTGCCATCTTGCTTGAAGATCTCGCACGAAATCCTGCACAGGGTGACGTATGACATCAACACACTGGCCAGCGCGATGACATCATCATGAGATTTCACACCAGATCCTCAAGTAGAATGGCTCGTCGCGAGCAAATGGATCAGATAAGTATGTTTTTTATTTTTATTTAATATTCTATCTACATCAGATGCCGCGATCAGCTATTAACGTGGCATCTGAGGGATATAATGACTGGGAGCGGCACCCACTACTTACAAAGAAATGCATTTCGTCACAAAGGGATTTTGTTTGTAAAATTCGGTGAAGCAGCCGAATCGAATTTTTGAATAATTCGTTCACTAGCGGCAGGATAGATCCGACAGGTTGTTCCGTCGGGTGAACAGCCTGTCGGATCCGTCCTGCCGCTAGTGTGAAACTAGCCTAATCTCATATCTATCTATCTATCTATCTATCTATCTATCTATCTATCCTCATATCTATCTATCCTTCGATCTATCTATTTATCTATCTATCTATCTATCTATCTATCTATCTATCTATCTAATCTCATCTCATATCTTTCTTTCTTTCTTTCTTTCTTTCTTTCTTTCTTTCTTCTTTCTTATCTCATATCTATCTATACTTCAATCTATCCTTTTTTCTATCTATCTATCTACAAATATTGATGAAGAAATATTTTACAGCAGACATTTCTACTTTAGGAGCCATATAATAAAAGCCATTTTTCTCTCAGCATGACAGAGTTTGTCTCATTAAAAACAGAAGAATAACCTAATTACAGTCAGCCTATAACAGAGTAATTAAACAATATTAAAGGAACTTCCACAAACAGCGCACGGTACTCATTCTTCACACTGTTCATAAAATCATAGCACTGCGTCAGGAAGCTTTCTATGGAAAATCCAGGCAGCTCTGAGGACATATAGTTTAACTAGGAGGTTGCTAAAATGAAAGCAATTATATATAATTAATGCTGAAAAGAAAATGAACATGCAGTGGTTTCTAGAGATGAAACCATCTGTAACTATCTGGGGAACTTTTTAGAATGTTTTTTTTTTTTTTTACTTTAAAAGCCTCATTTATGTAAAGATTATTCAGAAAATCGCAATGCTAGTTATCCTGTGTAAATCATGTATTTGTCTCCTATGCATGGTGTGATATCTCTGGGAAGGCTTTTTAAAAATGAGAGGGGTGTTCCTTAGATTGATTTCTTCTTGCATTCTGAATTTTAGGCAGCTGCTCCGCAGAATACACATACCCAGCTCACTGCGAATTACAGAATGTGGATTTAACCTCCTTCCGAGCAAAACTGCTAAATATTATCACTGTAATGTTCTGTTGGTAATTTGCCTACCATGTCCATTCCATGCTGCAGCGAATAGAATTTTTTTTTTACAAACGGCGCCATTGGGAAAAGATTATTTGTAATATGTTATTTTAGGATTCACATAGGACAGCAGGTCAACATGTTGCATTATATTAGAGGGGTTGTCTTACAGCTCCGTCACCTGGTCATATACCCTCTTAGAGCACAGACTTTATAATGATGATCCAATTGGGAACCACTCTATGAGACTAAATGGAGAGCTGATACATAGGAGCCTCTCTGGAGAAGCTGTCTCATTTAAGCACTGTGTGGTCAGTCATTCTTTTATACATACAGTGATGTGCAAATACATTTTTGTCATGTCACTGCATTGTTACTGTTGTGCTTTTAAAATTCAAAATTGTTATTTTTATTATTTTTTTACTATTTTGTAAATCCACCTTTGGCTTTCAACACTGCTTGAATCCTTCTGGGCATGCTCTCGATCAGATTCAATCATGTCTCGACCATAATCTGTTCCCAGGTCTCTTCTACATGTTCCCAATGTTGGTGCATACTGGTCGACTCACTTGGGTACGAATACAGCATTTTCTTTAACTCTACTCACAAGTGTTCGATTGGGTTGAGATCTGGGGACTGTGGGGGCCAATCCAGCACCTCTAATTCATTGTCATTGAACCATTTCTTCGGCAATCTCAACATATGCTTCCGGGTTGCTGTCCTGCTGTAACACTATGTCATCCTTTTCATACCCATAGTACTCGAGTCTACTAAGTGATAGACCTTGTGATGAACTGACTCCAATATTTTGCCTGGACGTCCACTTCTTGGCATTGGAATGGATGGATGGACTTCATTTCCTATTCTTTCAACTGTCATGGCACTCACATGATGCAGTTTGGCAATTTTCTTAGCCAAGATATCACTATCGATGAGCTTGATGATGCTGTTTCTCTTTCCTTGGGAAATATTCATCATGGCTGCTTCGATTTAAACCAGTGACCTTTTACTTGGCCATCAACCTAATAACACACTCAGCTATTAGGGAATGCGATAACAGGTTTGAATTTGTAGTTTACAAGAAAAAAAAAGATTGTTCCACCAGCAGGAGCAAAACAGTAGCAAAGCAGTTACATGACAAGAATCTGCATAACTAATAAATTCCAATTAAATAAAGTCCAATGGATGAGATAGCCAAGATGATTGTCTATAAAATGAAATTACTCTCATGTTCCAAACTGTAGTGGATGGTGAGATATGAAGTCTGAAATTTAACGTTCAAAACATTGTTACCCTTTTGCTCATCAGTATATGGCAAGTCACACTACATAACAGACCAGAACCAAATTTCTGCTTATCAATAAATTAGCTATTGTTTGAATCAAGTTTTTATGTTTTTTTCAAAAAAAAATTAGAATGTAGTTTCTTAATTGTCTATGTCACAATCTATAATATTGCAGTTTATAATATGGCCGCTGAACCCCATAATAAGCTGTCAATTCCTGTTCTGTAGAAATCATTTATCATCAGTTGTCTCAATGTTATCACAGGCAGGATTACAGTGAAAAGTAACACCTATATATATAGATAACACTGGATCCACCAATGACAATAAATGATGGTCGCTGCTCAGTTCCTCTCCCTCCTTGCACAGAAATCATTGCACAGATTCACAGAGCATGCCCACAACAGTCTCCCCTAGAAATCAATGAAAAGTGTCCAATCTACAGGTTCATATGGTCCAACTAGATGCTGTAAAGCATATGTTTTCATGCTTGTAACAGCAGATCAGACATGCTGTCTGTCCCCATAATTACATGCAGAAACTGCAGCTAAATCAAATCTATCATCAAAAAAAAAAACACATTAGAAACAAAAATATGTTTCAATATCTGGTGAAATTAGTAAAATATATAGATGAAAGGTGATACATTTCCTTTAAGAAGAAGAAGAAAATCCTTTAGCTCAGAATTAGAAGTATATTAGCAATGCAATGGTCCTACTACATAGGACAATGTAACAGGCAAATCAAATGAACTCAATCGTTCCTGATAATTGCCTTCTCATTCGGGGGAGGTGAGACCGATATTTACATGTAGCAATCGTCCCCTCTGTATGGAAATGAGAGAAATTGTGATTTTTGGCGCTAGCCAAAAGAAACAATCAACCAATGTTTTCTCATTCATTGGGTGATTGGGGGCACAACTACACAGGCAGGAGTGTTCCTAGGAATGCTTATTCCCATCAATTACCCCAAATATCTGTCTGTGTAAAATGGCAAAACTCATTCGTGTGTACGGCACTGAAGACCTGACTGAAAAAAAAAAGCGAAACATAAAAAAACAATGTGGCAATTCAACATTACTCATGTATTGCATTATCAGACATTTACTAAATGGTTCGAGGCAGTCCTCCTCATTTTAGCCTCAACAGCAAGTTAACTAGTGAGCAATATTATAATTGAAAATATAACAATATTAATTCTGGAAGTTGTACTGAATCTATTGACTATTGCTGGAGGAAACAATGTATGAGTTATTAAATCATGCCCCGTATTTTTAAGGTTAAACACAGCTTGAGGTACTGGCATCAATACTTAGCAGGTATAAAAAGAATATAAGACATGTTGCTAAATAGTTGTGCTTATTACTAAAATGTCTCTAAAACTATAGATAGTTGGAACTCATATGCAAGGTCTGCTTCAAGTTTTTTGTTAGGGCTGCATGGCGATCTTTGGTCCCTCTCAAGACAGAGTAAAATCCCAACTTGAATGTTTCAATTTGACTAAAATTAAAGTGAAACTTATCAAAAATGTTGATGGGCATTAAAGGATAGTCTTAAAGGGCTTTTCCGGGTTCAAAATATTAATGGCGTATGCTCAGAATAGGCTATGTTAGACTGGTGTAGATTTGACTCTTGACATCCCGGCTATTCAGGTGTAGTGTTGGGTGCGAATATTCGATTTTAAACTCGAATATCGCCAATTAGAGAATTCGATTTAGAATATAGTGCTATATATTCGTATTTGCGAATATTCTAGATTTTTTTCCCCTCTGAACTCATGATCCCTCCCTGCTTCTTGCTTGTGGGATAATGAGAAGGCTGCAATGTCTTTGTCTGAGCTTAGCAACATTCCTAGCAACCTATAGGAAAGTTGCCTACCCCTTACTATATAAGAACCTCCCCAGCAGCCATTTTCTGCAGTTTTTTTTCAGTTCTGAGAGAGACAGCAGTGTCATTGCTGTGCTCTGTGCTTTGCTGTGTCACATTACATTAGATAGTTAGTTAGCTTGTATATATAATACAAATAGTTAGTAGGAGATAGTCAGTGTAGGTTAGATAGTTATATAGTGTAGCTGACTAATATATAGTCAGACCTGCTAAAATGTGAAGTTGCACTTATTGCGCAAAAATATGCGCATCATTAATTGACGATTTGTGCAATCGCAAATATATTGGAGAACTCTATCTGCATGTAAAGCTATTGTAATGTTCGGCCATGCCAACCATTTTCTCCAGTCTCAGGAAACTTCTAGCAGCTTTAAAAATGTAGCAATAGTGACCCACTCCTGTATTGCGCGCGCAATACGCGCATATTACATTGGCGATTTTTGATCAAGAAAATAATCGCAAAGTCTCGAATTAACGAATTTATGACAAATATTCATCCAAATATTAGTGAAATATCACAAATTCGAATATTGTCCCTGCCGCTCATCACTAATCAGGTGTTTAAAGGGACCGTAGTGCTCATGTGAGCACAGTTGTCTTATACTTCTCTATATCGGCCAACCTGCACATTGTCTATTTAGTACTCCAAATAATTCAGCAACAGCCGGAATTAATCAATCAATGTATCTTTATTATACCAATAATAAAAACATATGAAAAATTACAATGGTGGTCATAGAAAAATAGGACAAATTTCCCTGATGGGATACGTGTGTCACTTAATTGAACATAACACAATACATAAGTAGCATTATAAAGTGCATAGGTAACATGGTAGCAGACATCACATTCAAAGTTTGGCAGGGTAAAGTGCATAGTGCAACCTAGCAGCAGCTACATCAGTCATAGTATAAACAGTTATAACATACCAGCCACGTATCCAACGCCCCAACGTACGTTTCGCCTAATGCTTTCTTAAGGGGTGAATGGTGTTGTTCAGTCTGTCCCCATTTATATACATACACTTGCCCCAGTAATCTCTTGCACCTGTCCGTCCTCATAGTCCTCCCCCTGTGGTGTATCGCGTTGTTTCACCGCTAGCCGGAAGTGCGCAATCGGAAGTGCGTCACCGGAAGTGGACCATTGCGTTCCAGCCTGGAACGCATGTGCCGTGCAGATCCCGGCTCCAGGACAGTAAGTAAACACCAATGCAGGCCAAATTATGTAATTGTGAGGGGTCACCAAACCCCTGCTAGTATGAAAAACACCCAGACATGATGTGTCAATCCATTCCACAGCACGGACGTCTACGTCATACTACATCACATCCGGGCATGAAACTTGCGTTCCACCCAGGAACGCATCCAGCTGCCCCCATAGCAATCTCATTGTAGCAAGAGCGTCTGCATCGTGTGAAGTCATATCCGGGTATGACACCTGCGTTCCACCCTGGAGCGCAACCGGCCGCTGCCACAGGAGGAGTTTGGGGCACCCGTCATCATATATCATCTATTTCTATCTCTCCTGATATCAACATAGTATCCTTTTCAAATGTTAGAACCCTTATTGGTCCTTCTCAGAGTGACCTAGTCAAATAGCATGTCTATAAAAGATCGCCAGAATGTTGGCCATATGAGACATCGATAAATAAATAAATGAATGAAATAATTAAATAAAGTGAATATTAAGAATTACATGCAGTGATACAAGTGATAAAATAATGTGACAAACAGTGATAGTGAAGAGAAAGTGTAAGTGTATATAGTGACCATCCCATACTATACCTAATTGGACAGGGTATCCATATGAACCACATAATATCCGAAATATAAACCGTGATAAATTAGTCATTACCATACCATGTCAGCAATCAATCCGTGTGATATTGTAAAATTATACATTTAATTATATACATAAATTCAAATCAATACAACTAATATGTGATCATAGCCCCAATAATAAAATGAAATACAATAATATATATTTAATAATCAATAAGTGACCAACGTATCCCCCAGTGCAATTATCAATTCTCAGAATGACGGTACCTTCTTGGTACCTTGGAATCTTGGTACCTCTAAATAAACAGAAAAGAAAAAAAGGGGGGGGGGGTGAATTCAAGATTTATTTACAGCGATAAAAGATGTCCACCTGTTCGTCCGAAATCTGATGTTCAAGAAATTCTATTATAAGAGTCCATCCAATTACACATTTGACACCATGGAAGAAAGGGAGGAACTGCTCACTCTGCAACAACTATTGGACGAACAGGAGCCGGAAATGACAAGTAAGTTTCCACCAAACCTGACCCCCAAATCCAAAAAGTTTCCCCCACTGTCGCTACATCCTAACATCGACATGTTTGTGAAACTGGTGACGGCCGACCTTAGGAAGGCCTCACCTTACCCACAGGGAGACAAGCTTTCCAAGGAACAGAGGCAGGCACTTAAGGAATTGAAGAACATAGAGAGGATTGTCATTAAACCATCTGATAAGGGGGCAACGTGGTCCTTTGGCCCACATCCATGTTTGAAAGAGATGCATTCAGACAGCTAAGAGCCTCTAAGTGCTACTAACGGCTAACATTCAATCCATTAACCAAATTCCAATATTTGTTGCAAACTATTCTGATAAAAGCAGTTGAACAAGACATTATTACGAACAAAAAGATGTCTTATCTGGTGGTAACCAATCCAACCATTCCAACATTTTATCTATTACCGAAAATACACAAAAGTGAGAAAACACCCCCCGGTCGCCCAATTGTTTCAGGGATAGACAGCATATGCAAGCCCATATGCAAAGTAATTGATATTAAGACCACTAGTGAGCAATCTACCATCTTACCTGAAGGTTACGGGGGATGTCCTGAGGAAATTGGATGGTATACAACTTGAACCGGATATGACCCAGTGACATGCAATGTGGAATCCCTATACACCTCAATACGACATCAGGACGGATTACAAGCAGTACGTCACTTCATCTCAACTTCCGAATGGAAAGGTGAGTTTGGGGATTAGATTTTGGAACTTCTGCAATTTGCGCTATACCATAACTTTTTTATCTTCAAGGAGTCCTTCTACCTACAGATCCAGGGTACAGCAATGGGGGCGTCTTGTGCGTACTCATATGCTAATTTGTTCCTGGGGCTGTGGGAGAGGTTGATTTTCCTTACAAAACCGGTGAACCTGATTTGTATTGATATTGACGATATTTTGATTGTCTGGAAGGGAACCACTGAAGAACTCAAAGCCTTCATGGATACATTAAGCAACAACAATCTGAACATCAGACTAACGTACCGAACGGGTAGAACAGAGATGGACTTCTTGGACCTCCTGCTTAATGTGGACAATAAAGGATTTATACAGACTAACCTTTTCCGTAAAAGTACCTCAGTCAACAGCCTACTACAAGCGGATTCCTGCCATCCGAATAAACTGATTTCCAGTATACCAATCAGACAATTCCTCGGAATTCGAAGGATCTGTTCCCGGGAAGAGGACTTTAAAACACAGGCCGTTAAGCTGAGTAATCGCTTTAGGAACAGAGATTATAATGAACAATCGATCAAACGAGGATACTATCGAGCAGCGAAAGCCAACCATAACTAACTGATATACGGATTAAAAAAGACGCAAAGACATGAGGACAAAGAAAAGGTGAGATTTATCACGACATTCAACCACAAACATGGAGAAATAAGAAGAACTCTTACTAAATATTGGGACATCTTGTACTCTGACAATATACTTAGCTCTTACCTACCGAGGACTCGATCAATCACGTTCAGGAAAGAAAAAAAACTTAAAGGACTTATTGACAAACAGTCACTATGTAGGAACAAGACCCAACCGTGCTTTTGGGTCTAAAGGCCCACAGTGGGGGTGTCGACCCTGTGGTAACTGCGTAGCATGTCCGAATGTACTCCGTACTACAGATTTTGCAAATAATGATAAAATTAAGAATTATAAAATTACACACTCGATCACCTGTAACACAGTCGGCGTAATTTATTTGGCGAGCTGCCCCTGTGACCTATTATATGTGGGTTTAACATTGAGGGAAATGAAGAAGAGTAAGAGAACACGTGTTGGGGATTCAAGCGGCCAAAGAAGAACAGGATATTTCCACTTTGAAAACGATCCCTCGGCACTTCAAACAGTACTATGACTGTGATGGTTCTCTTCTACAGGTAAGAGGAATTGATAGGGTTCTGTTCAACCTCCATGGAGGCAATTGGAAGCATCTGCTGGTGCAAAAAGAGATGCGGTGGATCTATGCATTGAATACAATGTCCCCAGAGGGACTCAATGAGAGCTTGAGCTTTGTACCATTTCTATAAGAAAGGAGTTACAAAAAATTGTGGATAGAATGCAGGGATTCTGCTCTGGATCAGTTCATGGGGAATTTGGGACATACTGTCCCCATTTAATTTTGGGGGTTTAACTGGTTTTAGTATTAAGCAAATATATTTGCTGTATTTGTGGGAGGGGAGGCTGATTACAAGGCAATTTACATGCACCTGTGGGCGTAGGCTAGCTGTTTGCTAGGCTATTTATAGGCACCTGTGGGTCCAGGCTAACGCCGGTTCAGCTGATTTCACTACCTCTGGGTCAGCTCTAGGATACAGCAGCATGGTGTGGAAGCTCCTTACGGCTGGACGACGACAGAATCTCTCAGGAAGACGTTGGTATTCATGGTAGGATCGGAGTGGTTACACGGGACCCACGCTGTGGTCCGCGACATGTAGCGCTCCAGGTCGAAGCAGAGTTGGTCGCTAATGCTCGAGCGATGGCGTCAGTATTGTTTGACTGACTTTTCAGAGGCCTGCGGGGGCCATTGCATACAGTTATTGCGGTAGCATGCGCTTAGAGTAGGTTTGGTTGCATGTTACTGATACCTGGTTCACACGTGGGTTGCGTATCTGCAGTTGGCTCAAGCTATGCATGCTATGTTAGGTGTTGTATATCAATGGTCAATGTAGAAGAAAAAAAAAAAAAAAACGCAGCTGCATTGTGTGCAGGCTCATTCACGCCTGGGCTGCGGCAGAAAGTGCCAGGCGAGTGCTGGCATTCACTGTAGAATCGCACTTGTTGGCACGTGACCCACACTGCGGTATGCGATCTGTTATACTCTGGGACGAAGCAAAGTTGGGCGCTAATGGTCAAGTGACTGTTGTTAGTTCTTCTTCTGGCTGTTCAGGGGCTTTGCATATAGTTATTGATATTGCATGCGACTAGAGTACGTATGGTCACATGTTTTCTGATATCTGCTTGATACGGGACGCATGTCTATAAGCTACGCACGCTGTGTTTAAGTGATGGTAGTACTTAGTTTATCTATCTGGAAGGGCCATGTATCAACGGCCGTTAACATAAAAAACAAAACAAAAAAAAAAACATGGTTATTGTCACCTGGTTTACATGTGGGCGCACGTCCGCAGTTAGCGCCAGACTTGCAAGGTGTCGGTAAATGTAAATCAGTGGTCTATATGGGGGCACAAGCAGATTGATCAAGGCGCCTGTATTTGAGTTCTGATGCTCTGGTAAGCGTGTTCAATCTAGAAATTGTATATTATGGGCACGCATGTGTCAGCGGTTCTGTTTTGTGTTTACAGGTGCACTATCGTGTTGATTATTTAGCATTGAATCAGGGTTTATGTTCAACCACCTTTATGTTTTCTTGAAGGAACACTAGGTGGTGTGGTAATGACCATCTTTAAAAAAAAACAAAAAAAAACGCAGCTGCATCGTGTGCAGGCTCATTCGCACCCGGGCTGCGGCAGAAAGTGCCAGGCGAGTGCTGGCATTCACGGTGGGATCGGACTTGGTTACACGGTCTGTGACTTGTAGCTCTCTGGCACGTAGGGGGTTGGGCGCTAATCATCGAACGATCTTGGCTAGGTTTGTTACCTTCAAAAGCTACGTCCGTGTGTCTGCATTTACATTTTGTCCTATACTCCATTCACTACTAGAGCTGAGTTCATGCATCTGTTGTTGTATCACATTAATACTCTGCTTACTGTCAGATATTGTTCATATGGCTGCGTTATGCCTTGCTCTCTATGCTCAGAGCAGGCCCATACCATGTTTTAGGCACCACTCACATCCAGAGTTGCATTCACCCACCTGTTCTTACACCATGTGTTATACTCTGCTTCCACTTAGAGCTACATTTTCCTTTTAACTTGACATCATGATTACTCAGTATTTTCGTTTGGGCAATCAGCACACCGCTCTGACACTGCTCTCCCGGTTAACATGGCTGCTTTCTTTTCAAGCTTGCGTGTTTTTCCTTGTTGGTTTGACTCCAAAGGCCTACTTTTGCTGTTCACTTCAAAGGAAAAAAAAAATAAAAAATGCGGTTGGTTAATGTTTATTCATGCACGTGGTTCGCATCACTGATGTCCATGCATATCCCATCGGGTCTGGCTCACGTTTTGATTACTACTCGTCACTGTAAGGCCATTCTGGTCAGTCTCATGGCTTGAGGGGTCTCATGGCTTAGAGTGGCCTGATGATCGCTTCGGCCTTATGGCTCCGGGGAGCGTTTGACCGTTCTTCATGTTGTTTGTTAGGGGTACCATATGGTTGTAGGCTGTTTAGTGTCTTAGGCTCCTTGTCAGAGGGGTTCATGGTTACGCAAGTTCCCAAGTCATATAAGTGGTTTATAAAAAAAAAAAAAAAAAAAAAAAAAAAAACTGCCGTTAGAGTATCGCATGTATGGCTCCGCCATTAGTCTCTCACGCATAGCTTCTCCGATTTAGTGTTACACATATGACTCCGCCATTAGTCTCCCGCGCATGGCTTCTCCGATTACTGTTACACATATGACTCTGCCATTAGAGTCCCCCACGCATGACTTCTCGGTTTATGTTTTACACATGACTCCGCCATTATAGTTTCCCTAGCAACGCTTCTCCGATTTAGTGTCCACCATTAGAGTCCCTCACGCATGGCTTCACCGATTTAATGTTACACGTATGACTCCGCCATTAGAGGCTCCCACGCATGGCTTCTCTGATTTAGTGTTCGTCATTAGAGTCTCTCACGCATGGCTTCTCTGATTTAGTGTCCGCCATTAGAGTCTCTCACGCATGGCTTCTCTGATTTAGTGTCCGCCATTAGAGTCCCTCACGCATGGCTTCTCCGATTTAGTGTTACACATGTGACTCCGCCATTAGTCTCTCATGCATGGCTTCTCCGATTAATCATTTCACTTATGACTTTGCCATTAGTCCCCCACGCATGGCTTCTCTGATTTAGTGTTACACATATGACTCCGCCATTAGAGTCTCTCACGCATGGCTTCTCTAATTTAGTGTCCGCCATTAGAGTCTCTCACGCATGGCTTCTCCGGGTTAGTGTCCTCCATTACAGTCTCTCACGCATGGCTTCTCCAATTAAGTGTCTGCCATTTGAGTCTCTCACGCATGGCTTCTATGGTTAAGTGCCCATCAGTCTCCCACGCACGGCTTCTCCGATTCAGTGTTACACATATGACTCCGCCATTAGAGTCTCTCACGCATGGCTTCTCTGATTTAGTGTCTGCCATTTGAGTCTCTCATGCATGGCTTCTCTGATTTAGTGTCCGACCATTAGAGTCTCTCACGCATGGCTTCTCTGATTTAGTGTCCGCCATTAGAGTCTCTCACTAGTGTTGAGCGCGAATATTCGAAAAGCGAATTTTTTTAGCGAATATCGGCACTTCGCTAATTCGCGAATATTTCGAATATAGCGCTATAAATTCGCTATTTCGAATATTCGTTATTTTTTTTATTTTTTTTTAGTTATATTTTTTTCTTTCCTACTTCCCAAAAGTAGTTCTTACCTGTCCTGAGGATTCCTGGCTTCCTGGCTGCTCTAGTCAGTGCCCGTTGCCGCTTCTGCCGACTTCCGTGCTCATGTGGAGCGTCCCCATCCATGGGAGAATCTCCATATACTAAAATGTACTGTCGGATTTGAGGAATTACGTTGAAATCGCAATGCGATTAATTCAAGTTATATTAATCGCATTGCGATTACAACTTAGCACTGCTATCTTACATAGGCTAGAATTAACGAATATGGAGTATAGCTATGCACTAGCAGTGCTAAGTTGAAATCGCAATGCGAATACTTTAAGTTAAATTAATCGCATTGCGATTACAACTTAGCACTGCTATCTTACATAGGCTAGAATTAACTGAATATGGAGTATAGCTAATGCTATGCACTAGCAGTGCTAAGTTGAAATCACAATGCGAATACTTTAAGTTAAATTAATCGCATTGCGATTTCAACTTAGCACTGCTGCTATATTCCATATTCGTTAACTTCGTTAATTCTAGCAAGCTGACCCATTATAAACCCAGCTCTAAGTTGAAATCGCAATGCGATTAATATAACTTGAATTAATCGCATTGCGATTTCAACGTAATTCCTCAAATCCGACAGTACATTTTAGTATATGGAGACGTTCCCATGGTGATGGGGACGCTCCATGAGCACAGAAGTTATGGTTGGCTTGGTAGAATTAGCTGAATAGCGAATATGACGAATGTATTCGTCATATTCCTCAAAAACGAAGATAACGAAGTATTCTACATCTTCGTTTTAGCTACCTATTCGTCTCGTCATCGTCAACTTCGCTATTCGCTAATTCTAGCAATCAAATAGGAAGGTTGACTTACCAGACAGCTGTGTTAAATTCGCTATGCGATTTTTTTTTTTAATACAATAATTATATTACTTGATAAAATTATTATAAGTATTCTATTTATTAAAAAAAAAAAAATCGCATAGCGAATTTAACACAGCTGTCTCTATAGTCAACCTTCCTATTTGATTGTTGCTAGAATTAGCGAAGTTGACGAATAGGTAGCTAAAGCGAAGATGTAGAATACTTCGTTATCTTCGTTTTGAGGAATAGACGAATACATTCGTCATATTCGTCATCCTCGCTAATTCTAGATATGAAACCAATAGGAAAGTAGCCTTAAGTACAAATCGCAATATGCGATTATTTAAATCGCATGTTAATCGCGATAACTAGAAAAAATGACGAATATTCGATTTCGACGAATATGAAACGAATATTCATTCGAATATTCGCGAATTTCGTCGAAATCGAATATGGCACCTGCCGCTCATCACTATCTCTCACGCATGGCTTCTCTGATTTAGTGTCCGCCATTAGAGTCTCTCACGCATGGCTTCTCCAATTAAGTGTCTGCCATTTGATTTGAGTCTCTCACGCATGGCTTCTATGGTTAAGTGCCCATTAGTCTCCCACGCACGGCTTCTCCGATTCAGTGTTGCACATATGACTCCGCCATTAGAGTCTCTCACGCATGGCTTCTCTGATTTAGTGTCCGCCATTAGAGTCTCTCACGCATGGCTTCTCCAATTAAGTGTCTGCCATTTGATTTGAGTCTCTCACGCATGGCTTCTATGGTTAAGTGCCCATTAGTCTCCCACGCACGGCTTCTCCGATTCAGTGTTGCACATATGACTCCGCCATTAGAGTCTCTCACGCATGGCTTCTCTGATTTAGTCTCCGCCATTAGAGTCTCTCACGCATGGCTTCTCCGATTTAGTGTTGACATATGACTCCGCCATTAGTCTCTCACACATGGCTCCACTATCAGAGTCTCTCTCGCATAGTCTCTTCGATTAAGGGTTGACATATGACTTCGCCATTTAAGGTCGGCCACGTGACCCCACCACAGGTAGGTTCCATGTCTTTTTCTGCCGCTCGGGCGAGGGTGTTGGTGCCGGGCCTAAGTCCTGGGTATCGGTCTGTCTTCCAGTAGGAGGTACAGTAATAAGGTGCAATTCTCAATGTCTCATGTCTACAGGCGCTGCATACATAGTATCACGACCTTAAGCTTATTTCCGGTCACAACTGCAGGTATGGCGTGTTTGTTTCTCTGTCTTCATTACAGGCGACATTAGCTTGCTAATTGAAATAGCCATGTATTCGTGTTGACGGTTCCCCAGGCCTGGTGAGTTTACACATTCCACTTGAATCTACTAGTAGAGGAACACGGCATACGCCATGTTCTAACTTTTTGGCCCCTTACATATAAAAGGCGGCCTGGGGTATAAGTAGAGGTGTAGTAGTTCGCAACCAGGAATAGTTGGTGCCCGTTCAGGGCCCTCGGCGAACGCTTGGTATTCATTTAGGCCTTCCAACAGATTCACCATGGTTTGTTCAGTCTGCAGCTCTCTGCATCCAGATCTTCTCGTAATATGTTCATACGTTGTTAGTATACATAGGAGTAAATCGTTTCTGATTACCGGTCACTCCTTCAATCGCATCAGCGTTAGTCACCTCCAAGTACGATGTGCCGGTGCACATGACAGAGGTAAGGTAGATGGTAGTCACTGTGACACGTACGGTAAATTCCGCACCTTCATCGGGGAATGTCTTTTACGTTCAACGTGGGGGTAGTAATGGTATGTATATATTTTGCTCTAACCTAAGGTCTGTTCTTTTTGGCCCCTTTAGGCTGCCCTACCGCAGCAGTCATGGCACAATTCTACTGCTTGTCGTAGATGGGGTTGTTAGGTTAGGTACACCTTTCTGATAGCCGATCCGACCACAAGTATTAAGCAAATATATTTGCTGTATTTGTGGGAGGGGAGGCTGATTACAAGGAAATTTACATGCACCTGTGGGCGTAGGCTAGCTGTTTGCTAGGCTATTTATAGGCACCTGTGAGTCCAGGCTAACGCCGGTTCAGCTGATTTCTCCCACCCACCCACACCTTCTTACAGTCATTTCATATTAGGGTGGCCCCCTTTAGGCTGCCCTACCGCAGCAGTCATGGCACAATTCTACTGCTTGTCGTAGATGGGGTTGTTAGGTTAGGTACACCTTTCTGATAGCCGATCCGACCACAAATTCTATTATTGTACCCAGGAATCTGTTTTGCAGGCCTTATGCCTTATACTAGATCCCTGTCCCTCAAGGCTGTCCCTCTATCTCTAGGCTATTGGGCATTACGTTGCCTCCTCCTCTTCTTCTTGAATTCACCCCCCCTTTTTTTCTTTATTTTCTGTTTATTTAGAGGTACCAAGATCAAAGAGATATGCCATGGGAGCATGAAGGACACCCGTCATTCTGAGAATTGATCATTTCACTGGGGGATACGTTGGTCACTTATTGATTATTAAATATATATTATTGTATTTCATTTTATTATTGGGGCTATGATCACGTATTAGTTGTATTGAATTGAATTTATGTATAAAATTGGATGTATAATTTTACAATATCACACGGATTGATTCCTGACATGGTATGTTAATGACTAATTTATCACGGTTTATATTTCGGATATTATGTGGTTCATAAGGAAATGGTAGTCCTATCATGAAGCTGAGATGATGATGGTATTCAGTTAAAGGGGCTGTCCGGGAAATGATAATGATAACCTATCCTCACGATAGGTCAGCATTATCATATCGGCTGGACGCCCAGTCCTTGCATCCCCATAGACCAGCTGTTTAAGGGAGCCACAACGCTCAGCAGAGCTCTGGTGAGTGCAACAACCTCCTGGCTGCTTAACATCACAGCCGTGTACATTGTATAGCGGCTATGTTCGGTATTGCAGCTCAGCCCCATTGAATTGAACGGTGACATCACTGGCTTGGGAATAGACTGCAGCACTCACTGAGAGACCAGCGCCTTCTAACAGATGATCGGTGGGGACCTAGGAGTTGGACCCCTGCCAATGTGATATTGACCTATTCTGAGGTTAGATCATCAGTATCTTTTCCTGGATAACTTTTAACTTTTAAGTGAGAGAGAACAGAAATAAAGACATTGCAGAAATTGCCCTGCTCTACAATAGTAACCCAGCCAAAGAAAAAAAAAAAAAAAACAAACCCAGCAAACAGATAATAAATAAAATCCATAGGAAAGCAATTAACAAAAAATGTAAATGCTGGAAGCAATAAAAGGTAGGAGGACAACAGGAACTAGGCTACTGACACAACACAAATAGGCTAGAATATGATATTAGGCCTACAAGATATCTGGAAATACTAATGCGTTTGTTACACCAAATAAGCAGAGTGAAAAGTCATGAACATTTAATGGAGGGCTAACCAATAAAAAACTCCCTAAATTAACCAATCTACGCAAGGTGATCTGGCCCAGATTCATGTTTAAGGCAGTTGCATAGCAAATGCCCCAAACAATGTTAGTAAACAGGAGAAAATTATTCAACAGGGAAATCCCTGTTGCAATAACACCACCAGATATGAAACCAAATTCAACATATAAAATGTTGGATTTTTAAACTGGACAATCCCCAGACAGTGAGAACAGAACATAATGAATATCTTGACTGATAGATAGATACAGGAGAAAGAAGGATGGCACTGCCGTGACCCTGCTAATCACCGTCCTCTGCACCGTGCACACCTGGCCAGGTTATTAAAACACTGTATGTGCTGCTGAGCTTGTAAAACAGTGTGTTGATGATTTTTTCTTGGTCTGGTCGGGCAGCGAGAAGGATTGTCGGAGTTTTGTGCGATACCTCAATGAGACCAATAATATGAACATGAAGTTCACTTTGAAATTTGGCGATGACAGCCTTGAGTTCCTAGATGTGAAAATTGGGGTTCAGCAAGGTGCACTAACCACAACTGGATATCGCAAGCCCACCGCGACTAACCCGCTTCTCCATCAGACCAGTTTTCATCCGACTGTGAAAAACGCTATACCTTATGGGCAGTTCATATGCCTGCGGAGGACAAATAATACTGACTAGGGATATATATAGTAGTCGCTCCAACTCCAGGAGCGCTGTTGGAGAGGGGTTACTCACAGAGAGAAGTAGAGGATGCTATGAAGAAAGCTTTTTTGCGTCCACATAAGGAATTACTTGCCAAGGAGGTGGGTCAGAATCGTGAGGAAGGTAGATTCGTCTTCACATTTAAATACAGTCCAATGGCCAATATTGTCAAACAGGCTATACAGAACAACTGGGACCTCCTCAGAGGAGATACCAGTCTGCAGACAATTACCCAGAGCAGACCTTTGGTAGCGTTTAGGAGGTGTAAAACCATTTAGGATAAATTAGTGTGGAGTGTACTGTCCAAAAAGAAATCTATGAATTGGCTAACCAGACCCATAGGAAACTTTAAGTGTGGCCACTGTTCACTGTGCGCTCAGAATTCTCAGAGCAAAGTATTGAAGTTGGGAGATGTCGTGCATAAAGTACGTGATTTTATAACCTGCCGTACCTCATTTGTTGTATATGCGATACTATGTGTCTGCTGTGCCTTTTACATAGCCAAGACAAAAAGACATTGTTTGAGCGAGTTAGGGAGCATATGAGCTCCATAAGAACAGGCAAAGGTTGTTCCCGGTTAATTGAACATGTGTGCACCCATCACAATGGAAATGCGAGGTGCCTGTCTTTCGCTGGAGTGGGGGCAGAAAACGTCCCCCCACGAGGTGGGGACTGGCACTGTACTCTCCTTCAGCGAGAGGCATGGTGGATTATCCGCACCGCGGCTATGGGTCCCGCAAGGACTCAATAATAAAAACAACTTAGCTGTGTTTCTTTGACCCTTGCCTCTCCTGTTATTTTGGTCTTGGTTGCTCCCTACGTTCATAGGTTCTTCCGTTTTTGTCGCAAGGTGTTAAAGTGGCTCTCTAAACTAATGCAATTTTAGTTTGCTGAATGGGTGAGTTGTCGCATGTAAAGTTGCGCTTTCTGTAATGTTTAGACACACTCCCTTTTGGTCGATCTATGTAGTTCGTGTTTTGTTAGATTAATATTGTTCTTGTAACTGTTTCTCTGGTTTTAAAGAGTTAAT
Source organism: Bufotes viridis (assembly GCA_033119425.1). Classification (NCBI taxonomy): domain Eukaryota; kingdom Metazoa; phylum Chordata; class Amphibia; order Anura; family Bufonidae; genus Bufotes; species Bufotes viridis. The sequence goes on along the minus strand of CM065592.1, from coordinate 399,305,048 downwards.
GTAGTAGCGTATTTGCCATTGCTTAGCAGCGGCTTGGTGAGACGCCTTAAATGTGCGCCCGGGCTTTGGCGTAGACTCTGAGTGGCCTGATGAAGCGCAAGTGCAAGCGTGAAATGGCCGTCGCCGCCATCCAGCCGCGCATTTAGTGTGTCCGCCCCGCAGCCTATGAACTTTTATACTCAGATGGAGTCGCAATAAAGGATTGACTTTCATTCAGCTGGGCGAGTGCCGCTCGTGCTTTGTTCATCTTTATTTGGAGAACAATAATGAATATATGCTAGCATATACTATAATTATTATATAATTTATATTTTGGTCTAAAAGAAACTAAAACAATACAGCAACTTTTTTAGAGTCATTTTTGGTGATGAAAACAGCAGGAGAAATTGTGTTTTGAGCATTTTGTGGTCCTGTTTCAGATTTTAAATTGAACCCAAGTATGATTTGGTAAGGTTTCAAATCCAATGATCATCCCATCTTGGTTGGTCAAAAGACCTTGGTTCCGTGGGATGGGGTAACGGATATGACTATTTTTGACTAGTGCAAATGAACAACGCTTTTCAATGCAGTTGAATATAATACATTCTCAGTTAAAAAATATAATAAATTCTACCTATTTTTTACAAAAACGTTGGCACAAACTTATGAAAACTAAACTCTAACATGTTTATATTCAGTCCAAATGCTCTATTCCCAGTTGTACAATATTCTCCCAGGGCTATAAATTTTATTTATTACATAATATTGAGATAATTTTCAAAATAGCAAAAAATATAAACTTACACAGCCCTGCTGATTAAGTGTTTTTAATATATGCTGTGCTTTGTTCTTTAGCGCTGTTTGCTTTATAATTTAATTATACAAAAAATAGTAAAAACTACAAAAAATTAAAGTAATAAGTGTAATATAACGGACAATTTTAAGTAACAGTTACCTTTTTATTACATTCAGACATTAAGACATGATATGAAGATTAAAAATGCCAGTTTGCCAATATAAGACATTAAACTAATGAAAAATACTGACACACACCGGTTACAAAATCCACTCCCACATCTACCATTCAACACAACAAATATAGTTCACACTCCATTATCTATCAACATCACAGAACTACACCCTGCAAAAATAATAGTGCAAGCTAAAACTCAGAGCTTGTGTACTACCACAGTGAGGGTATAGATTATAGGTTTTAGCTATTTCTATTCCTTTGACTATGTCAAAGTAGATTGGCATCCTTACCAATCACAAGTCTATCATTCTATTAGCAATTTTTTTGTTCATGCCTGGCACTCAGTTTCTTGAGTGCTGTATCTAATTAATGGTGTCTATCGATATTAGACTAAAGTTGATGATAATGGACAGTGTCAATTAAAAGTTTGCTGTGTGGAATCAAACAATTAACGCTTTAGTAGACCGATGACAGACTGTCAAGTTTGGAAAGATGTCGCCCATGTTTATATTTTTTGGCCAATAGTTGGGCAAAAGATTTAAATTTTTAGGATAGAACTTTTGTCCATTATCTGTTGAAAGAATGTTCCAAGAAAGATTGTTTGTCCCTTGCCTGGTGTCATTTGACTGTTCAATGTTTGTTTATTCATCAGTCTATTTGTATGTAATATGTTTGGTCACCTTAAGAGGTTATGGTCACCCTTTGGTTATGGGCCTCCAGACATCATCCTAATTACCCCATGGTCAGTTTGGCCTTGGCTATAAAAAGTTCTGATATTATTATAGTTATTATTATTATGATCTTACCAAAGTTTGATTGCTCTGTCTTCAGGCTATAACTTTTTATATCCTCACCTTTGTCATTTTGTGTTCTGATTCTGTGCCCTTGTTGTCCAGCTACTGACTCATTCTAGCCAGAAAGGCACCAGGACAATACAGGTAGCCCTGCTGTCAGGGGCCCAGGCAGATGACTTCAGTTAGGGGCTCGCCTTCACCTGTAAACTCTTGTCCGATACCTAGTGATATTCTCATGAAACCAATGCAGTAGCTCCTTTGTTAATATATATAGATGGGGCCAATTTACATACAATCCCTAATTAGTCTTCCATTTCTGCATTTTATGGCGACCCATCAAATATGTGGTGTGATTCCACAGATCCATTGGCCACTATGTGTGGAAATAGGGGATACAATAATCTTTAAGCTGGAAAAGTGCTATTTAAACTCCCAAATGTGCACCCAAAGTAAACCCGGGGTTTGGGGCCCTGATAGTAGAAGCCCTACCACTTAAGAGAAATTTTTAATTCCCCTACACCTCTCTTTGGTGTAAGAAAGTCACAAAACCATTATGGGTTATTTAGTTGCAACTGGCATTTTTATGCCACCCTTGCCATTTTCCAAAAACGGGGCATGACAAGGACAGGGTGTGGCTCAGGCACCTTTATCATTATTATTATAGTGACTGAAATCTACAGCAGCTCCAAGCTGCCATGGAATTCATTCTGGTGCAGAGACTGCAGGAGGAGGCATTTAATTCATGACAAGCCCTATCAAGACCGACACAGCACACATCGGTCTTGATATATTAGGGCCATAATACTTACTGGAGTTAGCAAAGTATCTCAATAAGGGGGCATTCTTGCAATAAAACAGCATTGGAGATTTACATACCTAATTGTTGTAAGGAAATTATGAGTTTATGGTTTTACATTGTGACTTGGGTTGTTCTGAGACTTCTGATGAATGTAATGTAATAATTGTAAAAGTAAATTATACATTCTGCAGATGTAAACTTGGCCTGTTTTCAAAGTCTTATAATCAAGTTTTGCATCTTTTTCATGAGGCCCTTTAATTCTTTATCACTTGTATTTCGCAAATATATTTGTCTGAAGAATCTTTTTATATTTCAAAGAATTTGTTGTCTGCAAAATGTTAATTGGCCTTTGTGCCTAGAGCAAGTGTGCAGATGGCTAATGGGAGGAATCATTATTATCATGTAATGTGCACAAGTTAATAACCCACTGTCCCTTTTTACCCATGTGGCTGCTTATTAGATCTCATGGTGGTCACCATATTTTCAGAGATTCATTTTTCTTATTAGCTTCTGTATGATGAAGGGCAAAAATATAGACATATGTGCTTCAATTACTGTTTTTTGTATTTTGCATTGTTTTAGTATTTTTATTAAGATTGTCTTCAGACATTGACTCTTTCTTTGATCTATGTGCTTGTTCATCCTAAAAAGTAAGAAGTTAGAACTAAAAAGGAATTAAAATTGCCATAGCAATGAATGTATTTGCAGGATGGATACGACGAAGAGCCTCACAAGACTTTGTAACAGAATATTTACCAGAATATTTGTATGTTTGTATAACATAATTTTTAAATAAATATAACGTAATTTAATTCAATTTGAGCGAGTCAGCCAAATCAGACTAAAATCGAACTTTAAGAAATTTGCTCATTTCCAATCATAAGGGGAATCTTTGGAGTCAATTTTACTTTAGTCTGCGTTGCCAGTTTTGTGTCACAATTATCAAGCATTGCACATTCTGTGATAAATTTGACACATCTTTGATAAAATGTGCCTTTACTCACCTTGCTAACCACATGTACTTTACCAGATAAACAGCAGAAAACCAGCAAACAAGGTTTCATAAATTCGTCTCCCATTTACTCTATAGGGAGAGTTATCATTAGGTGAATATTTTAAGTCTAAATTTATGACCAGCAACACATTGATACATTTTAAAGCAAAAGCAAAACAATGCTGCAACACTCTGCAGAGATAAAAAATATGGATTAGTACTATAATCACTATTTAAAACAACTATGAGGTACTTAGCAAATATATTTTGATCAAAATCATTTGTGCCCATTCACCACAGGAAGCAGACCTAATTCTAAATGGGAACCTTTCTATTTAATATCTATTATTGTGCAAACTGGCCTTTTACTTCAGGAAAAGGCAAGTTCCACATGTCTACTATGTCTTCTACTTTGATCCAGTAGGCCTTAGGGGAGCACAGAAAATGCAAACTACAGCTTTATATGCTACTCTAATTTAAAACATCCTGTGAAAAGGATAGGCCAGCTGGAAGAGCACAATCAAAATGGACCCACTCCCTACTGAAGTGGGACTGCAACTTTTTTTTGCAACCTTTTCAAAAAGCATTTGGTAAAACTGGCATATACCTTCTCATTCAGGTAACCAAAACTAGTTTTTCCATCCACATTTCAAAAATAATGAGAATAGTATAAAATTATAATAGCTCTCAAATGGTTGCACAAAAATGCTATGAGCTAAAATGTGCAACTTTTTTGTCATGGTCGGATCCATTCAGATAATACTACCATCTGCATCCATTCAGAATGGATCTGTTTGCATTATCTTTAACCCCTTCACGTCCGCCATACGGCCATATGCAGATAGCATGTATATAGACGTCATGGCTGTTCTTTATTCCAAGTGCGGCCAAGCGCCTGGATTGAAGTTTCTCTCCCTGCTCTGCTGCTGTCATGGACAGCTCAGAGCTGAATAATGCCTGCAAGGGACCAATCAGAGTGGTCTTTTGCCGAGGATCGCTCCGATTGGTTAGTCTATGCCGCTGCATCCATGGGGTTGAGAAGAAAAGAGCTCCCTCTCTCTTTTTTATCGTGCCGCCGCTGCTGTGATCGCAGAGGCGCGATGGTTGCCATGCCAACCAGACGCTTACAGGGGCATCCTGGTTGCCATGTACCTAAGGCTGATCAGACCCTGAGGGTCTGATCAGCCTTAGTGTATATGAAGCACTGACTATACACTGCATTGCAATAGATGACTACTACAATGCACTGTATAGTGATCAGGCCCACTGGATCTTCAGGATCCAGATGGGTCTTGAGAAATAAGTGAAAAAATAAATAAAAATTTAAATAAAAATTTAATAAAAATTGTCTTTTCTCATATCCGTTTATTTATGCCAATAAAAAAAATGAAATAAATAAAAAAAACTACACATATTAGGTATTAAAAACACCAAAATATCCATCCGGATAAATATCAATTAATTTTATTAGACACAATCAATAAAATATATTAAAAATTCATTTTCTTACAATATCCATAATGTATAAGGCTGGTGGTACAAAAAAGCATAGTCCACATAAGAGGTATCACAATCAATCATAACATCAGAAGAATCCCCTAGGTCAATATCCAGTCTCAACCCACAAGTAATATCACATATATTCAATAGATAAATCTAAGTAAAGTGCCTAGTGCAGGTGGATAAATTTTGACCACGAAAGGAGATAACTTCCTGAACTGATACTGTGTTTGGTGACCTCCTGTGTCCTCCTTCCGGCGCGCATTTTGCCGATTTAGCTTCCTTAGGGGAACGAGGCAGTGCATATATTAGGTATTGCTGCATCCGTAAGGACTGGCTCTATAAATATGTTACATGATCCACCCTGTCCAATAAACACCATAAAAAATAAAGTAAAAACTGTGTAAAAAAAAGCCATTTTTGTCACCTTACATCACAAAAAGTGAACAAAAAGGCGTATGTCCCACAGAAGGGTACCAATAAAACCGTCACCTCATCCCGCAAAAAATCAGACCTTATCTAAGACAATCGGTCAAAAAATAAAAAACTGTCAGACAATAGAGACACTAAAATATGATTTATTTATTTTTGCTTCAAACTGTCATTATTGTGTTAAAGTGAAATAAATGAAAAAAATATATACATAATATGTATCTCCGCATCCGTAACAACTGGCTCTATAAAAATATCACATGACTTAACCCCTTAGGTGAACACTGTAAAACAAATAAAATAAAAACAATACCAAAAAAGCCATTTTTTTTTACCTAAGATCACATAAAGTGCAACACCAAGCGATCAAAAAAGTATATGCCCCCAAAATAGAATCAACCAACCGTCACCTCATCCCGCAAAAAATGAGACCCCAACTAAGACAATCGGTCAAAAAATAAAAAAGCTATGGCTCTCAGACTTTAGAGACTCTAAAATATTTTTTTATTTCAAAAATGCTATTATTGTGTAAAACTTAAATGAATAATAAAAAGTATACATATTACGTATTGCCACATCTGTAATGATCTGCTCTTTAAAAATGACACATGAACTAACCCCTCAGGTAAATGCTGTAAAATAATCAAATAATAACGGTGCTGAAACAGCCATATTTTTGTTACATCGCCGTAATATAGAGCAATAAAAAATCATATGTACACCAAAATAGTACCAATAAAATTGGCACCTTATCCCCTAGTTTCCATAATAGTATCACTTTTTGGTAGTTTCTACTGTAAGGTGCATCAGTCCAGCAAAATCTTCCTTCCAAAAAACATATGGTGTTCCGTTCGTTCTGCGCCCTGCTGTGTGCCCTTACATCAGTTTACGACCACATGTGGGGTGTTTCTGTAAACCACAGAATCAGGGTAATAAAATGGAAAATCTGCCAAAAAAGTGAAATTTAGAAATTTTATCTTCATTTTTCTTTAATTCTTGTGGAACACCTAAAGGGTTAACAAAGTTTGTACAATCTATTGTTATCTATTTTGAGTACCTTTAGGGGTGTAGTTTCTGCAATTGGGTCTTTTTTGAGGGTTTTTACTATGTAAGCCTCACAAAGTGACTTCAGGCCTGAACCCTTAAAAAGTGGGTTTTGGAAATTTTCTTAAAAATGTTAAGAATTGCTTCTAAAATTCTAAGCCTTCTAACGTCCTAAAAAAATAAAATGACACTTAAAAAATTATGGCAACATAATTCAAAAGTCGACATATGGGGAATGTTACTTAATAAACATTTTATGAGGTATCACTTTCTGTTTTAAAAGCAGAGAAATTGAAATTTGAAAATTGCAATTTTTTCCCAATTTTTGGTAAATTTGGGATTTTTTCATAAATAAGGGTGATATATATTGACTCAAATTTATGAGTGTCATGAAGTACAATGTCACGAAATATGGATCAAAGGCTGATTAACCCACAGATTAACCCACGTGATAATTCCAGGTTGAGTGTGCCGGTTAGTCCTTAAATTAACTGTTTTTGCGCCTCTCCTTTCTGGTTATCTGGTACCCAGCCAGAAAGGAGAGGCGCAAAAACAGTTAATTTAAGGACTAACCGGCACACTCAACCTGGAATTATCACGGGTATATGCGAACAACAGGAGTACAATCAGTGCACAAGCTACTGAGCGGACCCAAACTAGGGGAGCATAAAAGGTAACCCCTGTCAGACCCTAAGAGCTCTCCCTGCGCTGCTATGCACATGCTCAGACCCTGATGGTGGGTCGAGGCATGCCCGCGTACCTAAGGCTGAGTGACACCTGAAACCCCTATGATAAAGGGGGGGGGGGCACGGCCACCGGCTCTCTGCTCAGTATACAGACGGAACCGGGGTTGCCTCGGATCCAGTCAGCAAATAAACAAAAACCAACAATGTCTGCAAACTTATCTGTAGGGGCTGCAGCAGCAGTGAAGACAGATCCAATCTTAGCAGACAATATCCGATGTTGCTTGCTTCAGCAAAACAGACGTCCAGTGTATAGAGACCACAGCAGTGTAGATACTCCAGCGGCTGACACAACTCAAGATGAGAAATATAACCCGCAAGGTGAAACAGGAAGAGGGGTGATTTAAAGGAAGAGGAATCAATCAGAGAAGGAACAGCTGGGAAGAGGGAAAGGAGTGAAAATAAAAGTAAAGACCTCATCACAGGGGCGGAGAAACAGAGCTGTGAGAACTCCTCAAAACTCTGGGAGTGACAGTACCCCTCCCTCTATGGGTGGACTCCGGACACCCAGAACCCACCTTCTCACAGGATGAGCCCTATGAAAAGCCCTGATGAGGACGGTGGCTTTAATGTCCGACACCGGAACCCTCATCCTCTCCTCAGGACCATAAGCCTCCCAATGAACGAGGTACTGAAGAGAACCGCGGACAATGTGAGAGTCCACAATTCTGGAAACCTCAAACTCCGGATTGCCATCAACCAAAATCGGAGGAGGAGGCAAAGGGCAGGGTATCGTGGGCTGGACATATGGTTTTAAGAGAGACCTGTGAAAAACATTATGTATCTTCCAAACCTGTAGAAGATCAAGACGGAAGGCAACAGGATTGACGATGGATAAGATCTTATAAGGCCCAATAAACTTAGGACCCAGCTTCCAGGTGGGAACCTTCAGTTTAATATTTCTTGTAGACAACCACACCAGATCGCCCACATTCAAGTCCGGACCAGACACACGTCTCTTATCAGCCACACGCTTATATTTCTCACTCATCTTTCTTAGATTACTCTGAATCTTTTGCCAAATAGTAGACAAAGAGGAGGAAAATCTCTCCTCCTCAGGCAAACCAGAAGGGCCCCCTCCCGAGAATGTCCCAAACTGCGGATGAAACCCATATGCACCAAAGAATGGTGACTTATCAGAAGAGTCATGACGACGGTTATTTAAGGCAAACTCAGCAAGAGACAGAAACGAACACCAATCCTCCTGATTCTCTGCCTCAAAACAGCGCAAATATGTCTCCAGATTCTGATTGGCGCGTTCAGTCTGACCATTCGACTGCGGGTGAAAAGCAGAAGAGAAGGACAGCCGAACCCCCAGGCAAGAACAAAAAGCCCTCCAGAATCTGGACACAAACTGCGTGCCTCTATCGGAAACAATGTCAGAAGGGATGCCATGCAATTTAACAATGTGGTCGACAAAAGCTTGCGCCAGCGTCTTAGCATTGGGCAATCCAGGGAGGGGTATGAAATGTGCCATCTTGCTAAAACGGTCCACCACCACCAGGATCACAGACTTCCCTGAGGAATGAGGAAGATCCGTGAATGTAGGGGTAAGGGGAGGAGGGGACCTGAAGGCCGTGAACAAGGGACCTTAGCACGAGCGCAAGTCTCACAAGCTGCCACAAAACCCTCCACTGACTTACGAAGAGCCGGCCACCAAAATCTCCGAGTAATGAGATCAACAATGGCTCTACTCTCGGGGTGACCAGCAAGGACAGTATCGTGATGCTCCTTAAAAAGCTTGTGACGTAACTCAAGAGGCACAAACAACTTCCCAGAAGGACAACGAGCAGGTGCCTCTGCCTGGGCAGCCTGGACCTCGGCCTCCAAATCAGGATACAGAGCAGAAACGACTACCCCCTCAGCCAAAATGGGACCCGGGTCCTCGGAGTTTCCCCCTCCCGGAAAACAGCGAGAGAGGGCATCCGCCTTCATATTTTTTATCCCAGGGCGGAATGTGACCACAAAATTGAATCTGGAGAAGAACAGAGACCATCTGGCCTGTCTCGGATTCATACGCTTGGCCGACTTCAAGTACGCCAGATTCTTATGGTCGGTAAAACGGTGGTAGGGTGCCTGGCCCCCTCTAACCAATGGCGCCATTCCTCGAAAACCAATTTGATTGCCAATAACTCCCTATCTCCCACATCATAGTTTCTCTCTGCAGGGGAGAGTTTTTTAGAGAAGAAGGCACAGGGTCGCCATTTGGCAGGAGAGGGGCCCTGGGACAAAACCGCACCCACACCCACCTCAGAAGCATCCACCTCAACAATAAAATGTAAAGAGACATCGGGATGCACTAAGATGGGTGCAGACGCAAAACTTTCTTTAATCTTAAAAAAAGCTGTAAGCGCCTCCTCCGACCAAGAGGAAAAATCTGCCCCCTTTTTTGTCATATTAGTGAGCGGCTTGACAATAGAGGAATAATTCAAAATGAACTTTCTGTAATAGTTGGCAAAACCCAGAAATCGCATCAGTGCCTTCTGATTCTCAGGAAACTCCCATTCAAGCACAGCATGGACCTTCTCCGGGTCCATGCGAAAACCAGAAGCAGAGAGGAGAAAACCCAGAAATTGAATCTCCGATACCATAAAAACACATTTCTCCAGCTTGGCGTATAATTTATTTTCCTGCAGAATCCGCAAAACCTGACAAAGGTGATCCTGATGGGTCTTGACATCAGGGGAAAAAATCTAAATATTATCAAGATACACCAACACAAATTTCCCCATTAAATGGTAGAAAATACTGTTAACAAAATGCTAAAAGACGGCCGGAGCATTCATTAAGCCAAAAGGCATAACGAGATTCTCGAAATGCCCCTCAGGGGTATTAAAGGCCGTTTTCCATTCGTCCCCCTCTCTGACCCTGACCAGGTTGTATGCGCCTCTCAAATCTAATTTGGAAAAAACCTTGGCCCCAACAATTTGATTGAAGAGGTCCGGGATGAGAGGAAGCGGATAGGGATCACGAATCGTGATACGGTTCAGCTCCCTAAAATCTAGGCAAGGTCTTAAAGAGCCATCTTTTTTTTTAACAAAAAAAAACCCAGCGGCAACAGGTGATTTTGAGGGACGGATATGCCCCTTACCCAGACTCTCAGAAATATAGGTAGGCATAGCGATTCTTTCTGGTTGGGAGAGATTGTACAGGCGTGACTTGGGTAGCTTGGCGCCGGGAATGAGATTAATGGGACAGTCATACTCCCGGTGAGGAGGTAGCTCCTGAACACCACTCTCGGAAAATACGTCCGAAAATTCAGAGAGAAATGATGGCACAGTCTTAGTAGTAACCTCTGCAAAAGTCGCCGAGAGACAATTCTCTCTACAAAACTCACTCCATTCAATTATTTGCCTTGCTTGCCAATCAATAGTGGGGTTATGTCTACTGAGCCAGGGTAACCCCAACACTAGAGGAGTAGGCAATCCGCTAAGGACAAAACAAGATATATCCTCCACATGAGCATCACCCACAGTCAATCGGATATTGTGAACTATGCCCTTTAGGGATCTTTGTGAGAGTGGAGCAGAGTCAATAGCAAAAACAGGTATATCCTTTTCTAATGTGCAAACCTGAAAACCAAGCATGGCTACAAATTGATTGTCAATAAGATTGACGGCCGCTCCACTATCAACAAAAATTTCACAAGAAATTACTTTGCTCCTTAGCGCCACCCTGGCAGATAGGAGAAAACAGGAAGTGCAGGCCAAGGGAAAAGCATCTATCCCCACATCAACTTTGCCCAGGGTAGCAGATGGAGCAAACCTTGAGTTTTTTTTTTTTTACCTTTTGAGGTTTTTCTTTTATTATCACCCTCAGCAAAATTCAAGAATCTCCTAGAGGGGCAAACATTTGCCAAATGACCAATGCCCACACAACAGAAACACATCATTCTCTGGGGACTAAATCCTCCTTTATCAGTGGCAAGTCGACCCAGCTGCATAGCCTCCTCCTCAGAGGGGACCGAGGCAGAATGAGGCCCCTGCACATTGAATGAGTCCGCCCCACTGCCCCTAGGCTGAAATTGGCAGGGAAGAGAAGTCTCCTCTCTTTCTCTAAGGCGCCTGTCCAGGCGTACCGCTAGTGACATGGCAGACTCTAAGGACGTTGGTCTCTCATGGAAAGCAAATGCATCTTTTAATCTCTCTGAGAGACCATGACAGAACTGACTCCGGAGTGCAGCATTATTCCAACCTGAATCAGCTGCCCATCTGCGAAATTCAGAACAATAAAGCTCAGCAGACAGTTTGTTTTGGCATAAAGAACGTAAGCTAGATTCAGCCAGAGCAACACGATCCTGGTCATCATATATCTGCCCGAGGGCCACAAAAAATCCATCCACCGATCGAAGGGGAAGTGCTCCCGATGGCAGCGAAAAAGCCCAAGACTGAGCATTACCCCTGAGCAGGGAGATGATAATCCCCACCCTCTGCTCCTCATCACCAGAGGAATGGGGAAGCAAGCGGAAATGAAGTTTGCAAGCCTCTCTGAAGCGAACAAAATTCTCACTGCCCCCGGAGAACGTCTCCGGAAGTGAGACCTTCGGCTCGCAACAAACTCCATGGACGCCAGCTGACCCAGATGTCTGAAGCTGAGTCATAGATTGACGGAGATCCGCTACTTCCAAAGAAAGACCATGCATGCGGTCAACCAGGTCAGAAAGCGGATCCATGTCAAAAGACGGTTATGGCAGGTTATAATGTCACGGGTATATGCGAACAACAGGAGTACAATCAGTGCACAAGCTACTGAGCGGACCCAACTAGGTGAGCATAAAAGGTAACCCCTGTCAGACCCTAAGAGCTCTCCCTACGCTGCTATACACATGCCCAGACCCTGATGGTGGGTCGAGGCATGCCCGCTTACCTAAGGCTGAGTGACACCTGAAACCCCTATGATAAAGGGAGGGCCACCGGCTCCCTGCTCAGTATACAGACGGAACCGGGGTCGCCTCGGATCCAGTCAGCAAATAAACAAAACCAACAATGTCTGCAAACTTATCTGTAGGGGCTGCAGCAGCAGTGAAGACAGATCCAATCTCAGCAGACAATATCCGATGTTGCTTGCTTCAGCAAAACAGACGTCCAGTGTATAGAGACCACAGCAGTATAGATACTCCAGCGGCTGACACAACTCAAGATGAGAAATATAACCCGCAAGGTGAAACAGGAAGAGAGGTGATTTAAAGGAAGAGGAATCAATCAGAGAAGGAACAGCTGGGAAGAGGGAAAGGAGTGAAAATGAAAGTAAAGACCTCATCACAGTGGCGGAGAAACAGAGCTGTGAGAACTCCTCAAAACTCTGGTAGTGACAGGAATGTATGTAGAGAGCAAGAATATGTCTAAAGGATTATTCCCAGTATTAAAATTGAATTATAATGGTAAATCATAGGAACAATAAAGCAAGATATCAATAAAAAGAAATAAAAACAAAACCAAAAATAAAAAGTGTATGGATTAAAACATATATAAAATAGGATGCATATGCAGGGTAAAATAAATAGTATTGTTATAACAGAATAATATCCCCTGCTGAATATAAATAATTGAAAATTGTAGTATGATTATAACAGTCTCAATGTTTGATCCGTGGCGTAACTTTGTATCAAATATAAATTCAACAACAGTCCACCTAACTGCTTGAGAGTTCAAAGGATAATGTGCAAGTGTCTTATGTTGCAGAGATTGTGGTTATGGAGATCGATGCCACACACTTCAGCAAAAGTTGCATAAAATCTGCTGGTAATCGGTTCCCCTATTTAGGATGATCGTTGAAAAAACTGCCGTAATACTGTTCCTACTTAAATAGGGGATCTTGGATCCTTAAATGGACTCACCCAGGCAGCGCGGTAATTCACGGTGGCGTCCCACCTCTTCAGAGCACGTTGCTGGCTGCTTACCTTGGCGGTCGGGCGGGCAGTTACCTCTAATAGATATTGTAGGAGTCGGCAGTAGTATCCGGTACGGCTTTTGATGCGGCATCTCACATGTGAATGTGAGTATGGATCGTAGTGAGATGTAGGTGCTGCAACAGTATTTTGCGCGATGTAGCGTGTCCCACGTAATCAGACGGCGGAAGTCCAAGAAGCCGATTACCGGGTCTAATGGAGAAGCGCTTCTCAGGGGATCAATCTACAATCGGTGTAGTATGGCGGTGTCCGAGCTGGTCCCAACCATTAGGGACCACTCATGGAGGCGACCTTGACGTGGTGAGTGGCTTATTACGCTTTGGCCAAAATGTACACTAAGGCCTCATTCAACATCCAGCATGGAGGCAGGGCAGAGTGCTGGTTGGAGAGTGCCATTGCATTTTTGTTTTTGCATTTTCAAAATTAGCCTGTGTGAAAGTCCATAGAGAAGAGCAGTATTTGTTGAAGCAGGTATATCGCAGGCCTCAATCAGTATTTGGTGGAAACAGGTATATTAAACCCCTTAATCAGTATTTTGTGGAAGCAGGTATATAGAACCCCTTAAACAATATTGTGGAAGCAGGTATATCAAACCCCTTAATAAGTATTTTGTGGAAGCAGGTATATCGCATTCCTCAATCAGTATTTTGTGGAAGCAGTCATATAAAACCCCTTAATCAGTATTTTGTAGAAGCAGTTATATCGCACCCCTCAATCAGTATTTTGTGAAAGCCGGTGTATCACAAGCCTCAATCAATATTTGGTGGAAGCAAGTATATCACACCCCTCAATCGGTATTTTGTGGAAGCAGGTATATCAAACTCCTTAATCAGTATTTTGTGGAAGCAGGTATATCGCACCTCTCAATCAGTTTTTTTGGGGCAACAGGTATATCACACCCAATGGAAATAGTTGTTCCAATAGCACTTGCCCCTCTATATACCTGCTGTATCGCAGTAGAACCGCACACAACTGTGGCACAATACAAATGCACTACATACTTTCTATGTTAGAAAGTATATGATAGGTATATCACACAGCTCAATCACTTTTTTGGGGGGAAACATGTATATCACACCAGTTGCAATTAGTTATTCCAATAGCGTTTGTCCCTCTATATTGCTGCGGTATTGCAGCAGAACCGCACACAACTGCTGCACAATACAAATGCACTATAATATAGTTTCTATGTTAGAAAGTATTCTAAGTATATCACACCCCTCAGTATGTCACACCTATCGATAGCACACCTATACCAGTCCTTAAAAGGACTTTTGTGGCCCTATTAGCTAGCATTTGGTGTCCCTAGCAGTCTGTCCCTGCTCCACAAAGCAACCTCTCCCTACACTGGCAAAACACAGAATGTAAAATAGCTGCCTGATCTGGTTCATTTATAGGGTGGGGGGTGGGGTGTCCATGTGCTGAAACATCTCAATTGGCTGTCCTGTCCCACCTGATGGATGTGTCATGGGTTAAAGTTCAGCGCAATGCAAAAGAATATGGTGCAGGCGAATATCGCCATATGTTTGCATGTTCGGCAAATCGTGAACTAGCAAAGTTAGCCGCGAAACTACCACCGGGCGAACCGCAAGGCCATCTCTACATAAGAGTACATAATTTCAAAACAACATAGAAATGCTCTTGATACCTTGTATAAATAAGCTTTCTCTAATTATCCCTCCTCTCAATCGGTTATGGAGAATCACAATTGGGAGATCATTTGCACTTATATGCTTCTCAAAGAAATTGCTCATCCTGGATTTGCATGATACTAAGGAAGCCAAGATACAAATAGTTTCACAACTGAACTAATTTCATTTGTACAAAAACATGATTTAATAAGGACAGTAAATTCCTAGAGCAGCAGGTGGTGTATGCAAGATTCTCCAAGAGCCCGAAAGCTGAGGAACACCAAAACACTATCCTCAGCTCCTGCAATTAATCTTCTGTTTAATCCAATGAAATTATATGTCATGTGAATATTTATGGGACTTGAATCGCAGCCATCTAATAAGCTAGTGTAGTAAAATGTTATAATGAACAAATGCACTGTAAGCATAATGTTTGCTGTAATACAAGGACCCCTTGTAAAGGAGCAGCCATTGAGGCCAAATACAACATGAACATTTTTTTTTTAGTGTACAAATCTAAACATCTTGTTCTTTGTAATTCTAATGCTTGAGACTATATAATACCATTTTTTTTTTGCTAGACATATTCGCAATTGAAGATCTCTAAGATATCTGCATATACAGATGTTGGGATGTAATACTTTACATAGCTAGTTGACATTCTGTTGTTATTTCCATGAAGAGTTCAGCCTGTACTTTTAAGGCAATATATTTTTTACTATCATTTTTTGCCATATGGATATATATATTTTTTTTTGTGCTGTCTTTATTTTCCGTAATGGAGAGATTAAGATATGGCATTTTTTATGACTTCATAAACTAAGGAATTCTGTCTATAATTTTAATTTTGTGAAAATCATATAAAAAGCAAAAGAGAAACAATAAAAAAAAAACTTTTCTTGCTTGCGGGATTAAATGAAATGCTTTGTTTTATATTTCTTTGAAGTATATACTTCGTGTGTCCCGAAATGCAAAGGCTGTTTCTCTTAATCACCTTCGCAGAAAAAGGATTTCACAGTCAATATTTGCTGTATATAGGTAATTTTTGATTTATATTCTTAAATGTCTTTGAATTGTGCTAGTCTGCAATGTAGCACAAAGGTTGCCAACATGGCTATTCCTGTCTGTAGTGTAAGTCATAATGTAAGGCCCCTATTTCAGACATGCACATACTAGGGCTATTTAAAGGGATACTCCTGTCAAATAGAAGTATTTTTTCAAATCAAATATTCATAGAAATCAATTTGTTTTGTAGAATTCTTGTTTTTGTTTTTGTTTTTGGTAGTACTATAACACTGAAATTGAAATGCAAAATTGTGTCCATCTTTGGCAGTCAGCACAGAGAGATAAAACTCCTGTATAGCTAGGCAACTCATTGTCAGTTTTTTGTCATTTTAAGGGACAGATATTATCTGTTAGTAAAATAGTAGATTCGTAGAATTGAGACAACAGCATGACAACTCTATTGCTCTGGCTTAGATAAATATGCCCACCAAAGACCATCAGTGCAATGCATGTTAATAGTCCAAACAAAGTAGAACGTTAAACAGACAGGAATACATGGAGTTCAAATAATATCCAGACAAATATCCAGCCATGAAATGTAATCAAGCGATGAAAAAGTCATATGTACCCCAAAATAGTACCAATCAAACCATCACCTCATCCCTCAAAAAATGAGCCCCTACATAAGACAATCACCATTAAATAAAAAAATATAGATTTCAGAAAAGGGATACACTAAAACATGAGTTTTTTCAAAAATGCTTTTATTGTGTAAAACTGAAATAAATTTTTAAAAAGTTGACATATTAGGTATCACCTCATCTGTAATAGCCTGCTATATAAAAATACCTAAGGTTTTTGCCATAAAAAAACTGTGCCAAAACAACCAATTTTTGGTCACCTTGCCCCATAAAGTGTAATGTTGAGTGATCAAATAATCATATGTACCCAAAAATGATATCAATAAAAACGACAAATCTTCCTGCAAATAACGAACCCCTACACAAGGCAATCGGCAGAAGGAACTAAAATTAGATTTTTAGAAAATGGAGACACAAAAACATGATTTTCTTTAAAAAATTCTTTATTATGTAAAACTTAACCAAAATATAAAAGTAGACATATTTGATATTGTTGGGTCCGTAACAACTTGCTCTAAAAAATTGCACATGATCTAACCTGTCAGGTGAACATTGTTAAAAAAAACTAATAAATAAGAACGGTGCCAGAACGGACATTTTCCGGTTTTACTTCACAAAAAGTGTAATATAGAGCGCTCAAAAATCATATGTACCCCAAAATAGTACCAACAAAACTGTCACCTTATCCCATAGTTTCCAAAATGGGGTCACTTTTTGGGAGTTTCTACTGTAGGGTGTATCAGGGGGGTTAAATGTGACATGGTGTCTAAAAACCAGTCCAGCAAAATCTTCCCTCCAAAAACCATACAGCGCTCCTTTTTTCTGCACCCTGCATTGTTCCCTAACATCTGTTTACCACTACATGTGGGGTGTTTCAATAAACTGCAGAATCAGGGTAATAGATTTTGAGTTTTGTTTGGCTGTTAACCTTGCTGTGTTACAAAAGAAAATGGATTAAAATGGAAAATCTACTTAAAAAAAGTTTAGACATTTTCCTTTAATTCTCACAGAATACCTAAAGGGTTAACAAAGTTTGTAAAATCAGTTTTGAATAACTTGAGGAGTGTAGTTTCTAAAATGGGGCCATTTATGACTGTGTTCTATTATGTCAGCCCCACAAAGTAACTTCATAACTGAATTGGTCCTTAAAAAGTGGGTTTTAGAAATTTTCTTAAACATTTTAACAATTGCTTCTAAAATTCTAAGCCTTCTAATGTCCTAAACAATTAAAATGACATTTACAAATTAATGCCAACATAAAGTAGACATATGGGGTATGTTAAGTATCAAATGGGGAGAAACAAGACTGGATCGCACATCCACAACGCTTAACCCTTGATATGTGCTCTTCAGCTACATTACTATAGTACTAGTCCCCCATATCGCATGCAAATAGTGGAGACATTAGTGTACATTTTGATCAAAAGGTAATAAGCCCACTCACCCCGTCACGGTTGTCTCCTAGAGTAGGTTCCTACTCTGTCCATAATCTGATAAAGGCGCCGCGCTGCATGGTGACACGTGGCACCATCCTAGCAGGCTGCAGTTACACAAGCCAGCCAGAAAAGCACCACAACAACAAAGGCCACCATGCAGCACAGCACTGTCTGAACAGGAGCCTAATGCAACCTGCTCAGTACTAACAGAAACCAGGACTAACAGCTAGTGGGTCACTTACACTCTTATGCAGTCTCCTGCTAATTAATTAAAACCGCCTGTGGCAAGTGGGAGGAGTGCTGATACCAGGAATAAACAAGAAGGAAGATAAAATATGTATCAAATGGGGAGAAACAAGACTGGATCGCACATCCACAACGCTTAACCCTTGATATGTGCTCTTTAGCTACATTACTATAGTACTTGTCCCCCATATCGCATGCAAATAGTGGAGACATTAGTGTACATTTTGATCAAAAGGTAATAAGCCCACTCACCCCATCACGGTTGTCTCCTAGAGTGGGTTTCTACTCTGTCCATAATCTGATAAAGGCGCCGCGCTGCATGGTGACACGTGGCACCATCCTAGCAGGCTGCAGTTACGCAAGCCAGCCAGAAAAGCACCACAACAACAAAGGCCACCATGCAGCACAGCACTGTCTGAACAGGAGCCTAATGCAACCTGCTCAGTACTAACAGAAACCAGGACTAACAGCTAGTGGGTCACTTACACTCTTATGCAGTCTCCTGCTAATTAATTAAAACCACCTGTGGCAAGTGGGAGGAGTGCTGATACCAGGAATAAACAAGAAGGAAGATAAAATATGTATCAAATGGGGAGAAACAAGACTGGATCGCACATCCACAATGCTTAACCCTTGATATGTGCTCTTCAGCTACATTACTATAGTACTAGTCCCCCATATAGCATGCAAATAGTGGAGACGTTAGAGTATATTTAGATGGGGTATGTTAAGTAATAACTATTTTATCAGATGTTATCACACTATCTGTTTTAAAAGTTTAGAAATTTCGATTTTTTAAATTGCACATTTTTCCAAGTATTTGGAAAATTTGTATTTGTTTGTAATTAAAGGTGAAATATATTGACTCAAATTAACCACCGTCATGAAGTACAATGTGTCTCAAGAAAACAATTTCAGAATGGTTTGAATAAATAAGAGCTTTTCAACAGTGTTACCGCATAAAGAGAAACATGTTAGACTTGTAAAAATGGCCTAAGCAGGAAGGTGAAAACTGGCCCGGGTTAGAAGGGGTTAAATCAGTGAATAGAATGCCATATATGTTTATGACTATGCATTTTCTTTTATACTTAGATTTTTCCTCAAGGACACTGAGGCAAAAAACATAACAAAAAAACTTTACAATTTCATTGACGGAGCTGTGATATGCTAGTTAAGAGATTTCCAATGATTAACTATGTATTAGACACTTTTTTCCTGGATGGAAAAATATAGTATTATAATGAGGAACACATTTTAATTTTTGCTTTAGTGCCCCCTCTCTTCTCCGTTCATTGCTTGCCCTGCAGTTGCAAAACTCCAAACAAGTTTAATAATGTAGTAATTACCATGTTTTCTGTCAAGGATCCTAAAACTCATACATGAGTTTTATTAGGACCTACAAAAACAAAATAGTACTTGTGTACCACATAGAGATACAAGAACCTATCTACCTAACCATCCACAAAAACAAAAAGTCCTTAAACATATATATATAAAGTAATCACACAAATCTTTATTGATAGGTCACACATATATTGGCACATTGTATTTGTGTGATTACCTCTTTTGAGGACTTTTTCAATGTGGATAGCAGACAGGTTCTTTCATGAGTGTCGTTTACCCAGAAATAGGCAATCTCCCTAATATTGTTAAAAAAAATTTAGAATTGGTATTTTATAGCTTTTATGTTGTATTAGGCTATTTATATATGTCTCTTAACAAATATAAGCATACTCTTTAATATGCTGGTGTCATTTATTCTATGTGTAACTTCTCAGATTACTATTTTCTTAATATAAGAACTATGGGAGAAAACATATATTACCAAATTATACCAGAAGATTCCCACAAAGCATATGTCTCAATTCTACTCCAACTAATCGGTAATATCAATATGAGTGATATTAATTAATGATTTGACCTCTTTACTGCAATACTGCAAAATGAGCCAGCGCAGATAAACTGCACAGCAGACTTGCTCAGCATAGTAACAGTCTTTATGCCTGGAAATTTATGGACCATGGACAGTTTATAAGAAACGATGTAGTTCATCAGAGCACCAGACTGATGGAACACATGGGAATATTTTGCACAGGAAGTTAGGTTTTAAAATAATACTTACTTTGATAGAAATGTTTTCCTAGCTAACTAAAACAGTAGGGGAAGCGCTGGCCACTTAGGCTTAAAACATAAATATATTGGTAAGTTAACCAACTGCTAAACTGATAATTTATTCCTTATGGGCATACCTGGCAGAATATATGAAACCTGAAATGTGAATCAGCAAGGAATAAGTAAGAATTTTAATATGTGGATTCATTTACTTGGATAATTGAGGCAGGAGCGCATCCCAGCATACAGGGAGGTGATGATGTGACATTGTTTCTCTATTAGGTGATAATAATGAGCTGTATATTATTCTTACCATGAATATGCCATTAACGTTTTGTTTTGCATAAAGGGACACTTTCATGAGAAAGTGGTATTTTTTGTAAACTAAGTGTAACAAACTTAAATGCCCGGGCTCCCGTGGCGTGATCCTCAGCCTCAGCACGGCCGTGCCAGGAGAGACGTGTTGCTGAGCCATTAGCATGTGGTTGGAGAGATTAGAAGTAGGCCGATTGCTCAGCTGCTCTGTGTGCTAGTGTTTCTGACTAATGGAAAGCCGAGCCATGGACCTATCAGGTTCTGATCCAGGGTCTCAGTGTTCTATTTAAATCCCTTCCTGGCCATACACCAGTGCCAGTGATAGTCTTTGACTATTAGCTGTGTTCCTGATTCTTGCTCCTGTGCTTATTTGCATTGCTCAAATGCTCATGCTTCTGACCATGGTTTGTCTTCTGACCACTCTTTGTGTCTCGTTTGGTACTGCATTGTTCATCTGGTTCTGATCTGGGCTTGTCTTCTGACCACTCTTTGTCTCTCATACTGCATAGCCTGACTGGTTATTACCTATTTACATACTACTCTGTCTGTATTGTGTTTGTCTGTCTTTGTTAGTTCGTCTATGCACTTATATAGTGTAGAGACTGTTGACTAGTTGCGGACTAGCTATCTAGGGCTTGTACTGCAAGTAGGTAGCAAAAGCAGGCTGTTTATTAGCCTTAGGGTGCACTGCCCTTGTCTGTCCCTACCTACAGTCATTACACTAAATATTAATAAAAAAAACTTTTTAAAATGTATTTTGACTTTTTCTTTTTCATTTTGGCAGTAGCTTACCTTTTAAAATGAAATACAAATATAATGTATTGTTTTTCTGTAGCAATTAACATACATGATAAGACCTCCTATATAGATAGATACACCATTGTCAGTTTATTGCTGCTAGGGGAAGATGTTATCTTAAACGTAATCCTCATGATAATAGTAGGTGTAGAATTGGAATGACAGTATGACAGCTCTATATTTTTTTTTACAGGTTTAGATAAAGATGCCGGAAGAGCACTACAAGTATCAGTGTAATGTGTGATACTCTAATCTAATCACTACAAAAGGCTACCTTTTGATGCAGTGAATGGTCTGATTCCTTCTATTGCATGTAGAGATCTCATCCACAGCATTAAGAAGAGCGATCGTTATTCCATTGCTCATCCCCAGGCTGTCTAGTTGTTTGCTGGCAGCAGATCTTGATTAGACAGCGTGATCTGCCAATGGCAAGCAATAATTTTTGAGCATGCTGAAAGATTCGGATTGCCCAATGAACGAGCATTTCTTTGTTCATCAGGTAATATGTGTGCAATGCGTGCACAATACAGGCGTGGGTTACTATAGCTACATTTTTCAAGCTGCTAGAAGTTTCCTGAGGCTGGAGAAAGTGGTTGGCACAACAGAACATTACAATAGCTTTATATGCAGATAGAGTGCTCCAATATATTTGCGATTGCGAAATCGGCACTTATGATGTGAATTTTGGCACAATACGTACAACTTCAGATTTTAACAGGTCTGACTACATATTAGTGATTTGTGCACTAAGTATTGTTGTGAGCTTGTGACATCACAGTACTATGTATGTATGTATGTATGTATGTAGCATACATGCATGCATACATACATACAGCACTATGTACAGTTGTGTTCAAAATTATTCAACCCCCAATGCTGTAAAGGGTTTTAGGGAATTTAGTATACATTTGTAATTGTGTTCAGAATAAAATCTTGCAAGGACTTTTTAAAGAACCAAATGCAACTAAAATGACATCAATTGTTTTTGCAATACAGTATTAAATGTTTATTTTTTGTGATTTCTTCATTGACACAATTATTCAACCCCTTAAAGACTACCACTCTTAAGAACAGAGGTTCATTCAAGTGTTTTCGATCAGGTATTAAAAAAACACCTGTGGATGTCAAGGAGCAGCAATCAAGCATAATAAGCACCAATTAGGCAGATTTAAAATGACTGTGATGCTCAGCTCCTTCTAGACATTTACTGGTGTGTTTACAAACTGGTGAAGTCAAGAGAATGGTCCAGGAAGACAAGAGAAGAGGTGATTTCTCTTCACAGGAATGGCAATGGCTATAAGAAGATTGCAAAGATGTTAAACATACCAACAGACACCATAGGAAGCATCATTCGCAAATTCAAGGCAAAGGGCACTGTTGAAACGCTACCTGGTCGTGGCAGAAAGAAGATGCTGACTTCGACTGCTGTGCGCTACCTGAAGCGCAAAGTGGAGAAAAGTCCCCGTGTGACTGCTGAGGAACTTAAAAAAGATTTGTCAGATGCGGGTACTGAAGTTTCAGCTCAGACAATAAGGCGCACACTGTGTAATGAAAGGCCTCCATGCCAGAACTCCCAGGCGCACCCCTTGCTGTCTCCAAAGAATAAGAAGAGTCGACTGCAGTATGCCAAAAGTCATGTGGACAAACCACAAAAGTTTTGGGATAGTGTTCTGTGGACTGATTAGAACTGTTTGGGCCCATGGATCAACGCTATGTTTGGAGGAGGAAGAACAAGGCCTATGAAGAAAAGAACACCTTGCCTACTGTGAAGCATGGTGGGGGGTCAATCATGCTTTGGGGCTTTAGGGAAGCTTCAGCGTGTGCAAGGTACCATGAATTCTCTTCAGTACCAGGAGATATTGGTTGAAAATGCGATGCAGTCCGTCACAAACCTGAGGCTTGGGAGACGTTGGACCTTTCAACAGGACAATGATCCCAAGCATACCTCCAAGTCCACTAGAGCATGGTTGCAGATTAAAGTATTTAAAGAAGGACCACAGCACTCCAACCGCTTTTGGGCTATATAGGGTGCTCGTCAAAGGTGATGTCCCCGTCTCCACTCCAAGGACTACATAAGACTTTCATATAAATTTTGACAGCACACCAGATTGTTTCATTTGCAAATATGTGTGAATTTATTTTAGCCGGATTGCAAGTTCATACAAAAGCAACGTTCTGGGCCATTCCTGTGCCCTTCATCAGGCTTTCTGGTTCATTTGCTGTGTTTGTGCAATCCTGGTCAGGATTGCACAAACCCAGCAAATGAACCAGAAAGCCTGATGAAGGGCACAGGAATGGCCCAAAACGTTGCTTTTGTATGAACTTGCAATCCGGCTAAAATAAATTATTATTATTATTATTATTATTATTATTATTTATTTTTAGAGCGCCATTCATTCCATAGCGCTGTACATATGATAAGCGGTGCACATACATAATACAGGTAATTGCCTTAAGCATGAACGAAACAAGTTACAAACTGGTACAGAAGGATAGAGGGCCCTGCCCGTGAGGGCTTACAATCTACATGGTATGGGGGATGGAGACAGTAGGCGAGGGTGAAGCTGGTCACGGCGGTATAGAGGCAGCAGTGTCACTGGTCGTAGGCTTGTCTGAAGAGGTGGGTTTTCAGGTTGCTTTTGAAGGATTCCACTGTAGGTGAGAGTCTGATATGTTGGGGTAGAGAGTTCCAGAGTATAGGGGATGCCCGGGAGAAATCCTGGAGGCGAGTGTGGGAAGAGGTGATAAGAGGAGAGGAGAGAAGGAGGTCCTGTGAGGATCGAAGATTGCGTGTGGGGATGTATCGGGAAAGTAGCTCAGAGATGTAGGGAGGGGACCGATTGTGGACGGCCTTGTATGTGTGGGTTAGTATTTTAAAATGAATTCGCTGGGCAATGGGGAGCCAGTGCAGGGACTGGCAGAGGGGAGAGGCAGAGGAGTAACGGGGGGAGAGGTGGATTAGTCGGGCAGCAGAGTTGAGGATAGATTGTAGGGGAGAGACCTATGGAACATCACCAGACACCTAATTGGACATTGACGGCATATCCCTGTATCAGAAGAACTTTGAGGGTCTCCCCTGATACATACTGAACGGGTTTTTGCAAGGATTTTAAAGGGCATATGAACGACCATCTGAAAC
This sequence comes from Bufotes viridis, assembly GCA_033119425.1. Classification (NCBI taxonomy): domain Eukaryota; kingdom Metazoa; phylum Chordata; class Amphibia; order Anura; family Bufonidae; genus Bufotes; species Bufotes viridis. The sequence goes on along the minus strand of CM065592.1, from coordinate 399,280,559 downwards.
CCTCCAGAGAAATTAAGTATTCTTTCATCTTTTTACCTTTTATTTGAACTGTCGTGATTATTTATATTGTTATTATTATTCTGTAGATTTATAGTCATTTTTCATTAGATTTGTACGCACTGGTTTTTTACCTCTTATTAAAGATTATAAAATCTAAATGGCGAAGTCTTCCATATTCTAAGCTGCTGAACAACGTACCTTGCCTTTTAAGAGACGTTACCAGATAGTTAGTTAAATTGTATTTAGGAATTGTAGCTGGGGGTGATTGACTGCGGTTGGTCAGTAAGTGATATCCAGCTCATCCACTGATCTGTGTGACAGTGAATGACCCGGATAGTCGGCTCGTGGACCGGGAACCCACGTGGTGGCAGTTACCGAAGTGTAGTGGGGGGTGTTAGCCGGAAGGTAATACCCCGGTCACGTGAGGTCTCTGTGTGTGCGCAGACTCCGTCACAGACCACTACGTCACAGCTGTGGGATCTGGAGCGATCGGATCCACACATATTTGCAAATGAAACAATCTGGTGTGCTGTCAAAATGTATATGGTTGCAGATTAAAGGCTGGAACATTTTGAAGTGGCCATCGCAGTCACCAGACTTAAATACGATTGAGAACCTCTGGTGGGACTTAAAGAAAGCAGTTGCAGCGAGCAAGCCTAAGAATGTGACTGAACTGGCTGAAGAATGGGCGAAGATACCCATAGATCGCTGCAAGACACTTGTGTCAAGCTATGCTTCACGTTTAAAAGCTGTTATAACTGGAAAAGGATGTTGTACTAAGTACTAAGATTGAATGTCACTTGGGGGTTGAATAAAACTGATAATGATGTGAGCACAGAAAATACATTTGTGGTTATTTCATTATAAATGTTATGTTATATTTGTCTGACTTACAAGTGCCTCTTTGATTTAATTGTAAACAAGATGACTGAAATGATCAAAATCAATGTCAAACTGGCCAAAACATTCAATTTAAGTGGGGGATGAATAATTTTGAACACAACTGTATGTATAGACAGCAGAACCTATCAGCAACACTATATTACTATCTAACCTACATTGACTATCTCCCACAAACTATTTGTAATATATATATATATATATATATATATATATATACACTCACTTAAAGAATTATTAGGAACACCTGTTCTATTTCTCATTAATGCAATTATCTAGTCAACCAATCACATGGCAGTTGCTTCAATGCATTTAGGGGTGTGGTCCTGGTCAAGACAATCTCCTGAACTCCAAACTGAATGTCAGAATGGGAAAGAAAGGTGATTTAAGCAATTTTGAGCATGGCATGGTTGTTGGTGCCAGACGGGCCGGTCTGAGTATTTCACAATCTGCTCAGTTACTGGGATTTTCACGCACAACCATTTCTAGGGTTTACAAAGAATGGTGTGAAAAGGGAAAAACATCCAGTATGCGGCAGTCCTGTGGGCGAAAATGCCTTGTGGATGCTAGAGGTCAGAGGAGAATGGGCCGACTGATTCAAGCTGATAGAAGAGCAACGTTGACTGAAATAACCACTCGTTACAACCGAGGTATGCAGCAAAGCATTTGTGAAGCCATAACACGCGGATGGGCTCATCTCCACTACAAATAGGAAAAAGAGGCTACAATTTGCTCAAGCTCACCAAAATTGGACTGTTGAAGACTGGAAAAATGTTACCTGGTCTGATGAGTCCGAATTTGGCGTAAACAGAAGGAGAACATGTATCCATCATGCCTTGTTACCACTGTGCAGGCTGGTGGTGGTGGTCTAATGGTGTGGGGGATGTTTTCTGGGCACACTTTAGGCCCCTTAGTGCCAATTGGGCATCGTTTAAATGCCACGGGCTACCTGAGCATTGTTTTTGACCATGTCCATCCCTTCATGACCACCACGTACCCATCCTCTGATGACTACTTCCAGCAGGATAATGCACCATGTCACAAAGCTCGAATAATTTCAAATTGGTTTCTTGAACATGACAATGAGTTCACTGTACTAAAATGGCCCCCACAGTCACCAGATCTCAACCCAATAGAGCATCTTTGGGGTGTGGTGGAACGGGAGCTTCGTGCCCTGGATGTGCATCCCTCAAATCTACATCAACTGCAACATGCTATCCTATCAATATGGGCCAAGATTTCTAAAGAATGCTATCAGCACCTTGTTGAATCAATGCCACTTAGAATTAAGGCAGTTCTGAAGGCAAAAGGGGGTCCAACACCGTATTAGTATGGTGTTCCTAATAATTCTTTAGGTGAGTGTATATGCTAACTAACTAACTAACTAACTAATTATCTAATGTAATGACACAGGAAAGCAGAGAGCACAGCAATAATACTGCTGTATCTCTCTGATCTGCAAAATAATGCATACAATGGCTGCTGGGGAGGTTATTATATACTAAAGGGTAGGCAACTTTCCTATTGGTTGCTAGGGATGTTGCTAAGCTCAGACAAAGAAATTGCAGCCTTATTATTGGCCCACAAGCAAGAAGCAGGGAGGGATCCTGGGCTCAGACGAAAAAAAAAAAATAGAATGTTCAAAAATTAAGAATATATCTCACTATATTCGAAATTTTCGTGAATTCTCGAAGTGGCGATATTCGCGATAAAAATTCACAATTTGAATATTCGCGCCCATCACTACTGACTACGTTCGAGAGTGCAATAAATTCCTTTTTTACCTGACCCCTGGAGACAGTGCTTCACTATCGGTGTGACTTTTTGATGTTCCACAGAGTTGTCGGTTAAGGGAAAGAAGGATACATGTGGAAATCAATGTTTTCCTATGCTCATACATGTGGATGGCTCTGACTTAGAAGTATTACTTTATAGACAATTGAAGCAGCGGGGTCCAACAAAAACGCATTGGCTGAATGTGAATCTTACCCACTTCACTTTTAGGACCTGCAGCGCTAATACTACAGGCAACATATCGGAGATTGTTTTCATTTTATCTTGGGATGCTGGGATGCAGGCAGCCAGACATGCTGCCATCAGCTTTCTGCATCCTGGCGTAACTGGGTGCAATTACGTCATCACGTTTGCCTACGCCGGGATCTACTACCTCATAGGCCTCGGTTCTATTCAGTCTGAAACCTAAGGCCTATGAAGGTGATCAGCATGGCAGAGAACATTTGGCTGCCATGTCCCACAATTGAATTCAGGAGAACAGACTTGCTGCTTTAAGTGGAGTGCTGCCTCCCAAGTTTCTGTCACCCTAGGCACGTGCCTAGGGGTGCCTTATGGAAAATATGGCCCAGGCAGATGGATGTCTTTTCCTTATGGAACAGTATCTGGTACTAGCTTGTATCTAAAGTCATGTTGCAATACCTGCATAAAGGACTAGACTTTGACTTATAGGATAGCCATCCAACAAGTGGCATTAGAGAGCTAGCTTTTGTCCTGTAGCATTTTCGTATTAGGATAAAAATAAAGTTACACATCTGGTTATTCATAATCAACATGCAACATTTGTAATTGGCGGAATAAAACTGGGAGATTTACTGGTAGAGAAGGATCTGGGTGCAATGCAATGTTCGCGTTCGCCCCTATACTTTATCATTGAGCAAACTTTGACCCTGTACCTCACAGTCAGCAGACACATTCCAGCCAATCAGCATACCCTCCCTCCCAGACCCTCCCACCTCCTATCAAAAAGCAAGGACGGCATCCATCTTAGATTCATTCTAAAGCTGCAGTGTTAGTAGTTGTAATCGTAATCCAATTAATATAACCTGTATTAATTGCATTGGGAATTTAACTTAGAGCTGGGTTACTAATGGTTGTATTGCTAGAATATAACGAAGATAGAGAATATAGCGCTATATATTCGTTATATTCTTCAATTCTAGCAATACAACCATTAGGAACTCAGACCTAAGTTGCAATCGCAATGCGATTAATATAACCTGTATTAATCGCATTGCGAATTCAACTTAGAGCTGAGTTCCTAATGGTTGTATTGCTAGAATTGACGAATTTAACGAATATAGCGCTATATTCTCAATCTTCGTTATATTCTAGCATATTAGCATCTAACCATTAGAAACCCAGCTCTAAGTTAAATTCGCAATGCGATTAATACAGGTTATATTAATCGCATTGCGAATTCAACTTAGAGCTGGGTACCTAATAGTTTTATTGCTAGAATTATATAACGAAGATTGAGAATATAGCGCTATATTCGTTATATTCGTCAATTCTAGCAATACAAACATTAGGAACCCAGCTCTAAGTTGAATTCGCAATGTGATTAATATAACCTGTATTAATCGCATTGCAAATTTAACTTAGATCTGAGTTCCTAATGGTTGTATTGCTAGAATTGACGAATATAACGAATATAGCGCTATATTCTCAATCTTCGCTATATTCTAGCAATACAACTATTAGGAACCTAGCTCTAAGTTAAATTCGCAATGCGATTAATGCAGGTTATATTAATCGCTTTGCAAATTCAACTTAGAACTGGGTTCCTAATGGCTGTATTGCTAGAATTATATAAGGAAGATTGAGAATATAGCGCTATATTCATTATATTCGTTATATTCTTAATCTTCGTTATATTCTAGCAATACAACCATTAGGAACCCAGCTCTAAGTGGAATTCGCAAATAGGATGTCCCGAACTATTGGCCAGCGAACAGTTCCCGGTGAACATAGCTTGTGCGCGTTCGCAGCGGCGGGCGAACCTATGCGATGTTCGGTCCGCCCCCTATTCGTCATCATTGAGTAAACTTTGACCATATACCTCACATTCAGCAGACACATTCCAGCCAATCAGCACTGCAGCATACCCTCCCTCCCAGACCCTCCCATCCCCTGGACAGCATCCATTTTAGATTCATTCGGAAGCTGCAGTCTTAGTGAGAGGAGGGACAGTCTAGCTGCTGCTGATTTAATAGGCAAATTGATAGCTAGGCTAGTGTATTCAGTGTCCACTCCAGTCCTGAAAGACTCAACTGATCTCTGCTGTAAGGACAGCATCCTGACAGCACCCCAAAAAGCCCTTTTTAGGGCTAGTACATCAGTCTGCTTTTTTTTCCCCCTGTGTAATCTAATTGCAGTTGCCTGCCAGCGTGTGTGTCAGGCTCACAGCGTATACTGTGCTCACTTGCCCAGTGCCACCACTCATATCTGGTGTCACAGTAGCTTGCATTAAAAAAAAAACAAAAACTTTTTTGACTGTAATATAATAGCAGTCAGTTGCCTGCTTCAGGCCCTTCAAGTGCACAGTGTCACCAGGGCAACTCATATCTGGTGTCACAGTAGATTACATTTAAAAAAAACAACAACAATTTTGACTGTAAAATAATAGCAGTCAGTTGCCTGCACACGTGTGTGTTTCAGGCCCTGCAAGTACACAGTGTCACCAGCGCAACTCATATCTGGTGTCACAGTAGATTACATTTAAAAAAACAAAAACAATTTTGACTGTAAAATAATAGCAGTCAGTTGCCTGCACGCGTGTGTGTTTCAGGCCCTGCAAGTGCACAGTGTCACCAATGCAACTCATATCTGGTGTCACAGTAGATTACATTTAAAAAAATAAAAAAAAATTGACTGTAAAATAATAGCAGTCAGTTGCCTGCACGCGTGTGTGTTTCAGGCCCTGCAAGTGCACAGTGTCACCAGTGCAACTCATATCTGGTGTCACAGTAGATTTCACATTTAAAAAACAACAATTTTGACTGTAAAATAATAGCAGTCAGTTGCCTGTACGCGTGTGTGTTTCAGGCCCTGCAAATGCGCAGTGTCACCAGTGCAACTCATATCTGGTGTCACAGTAGATTACATTTAAAAAAACAAAACTATTTTGACTGTAATATAATAGCAGTCAGTTGCCTGCAAGTGTGTGTGTGTTTCAGGCTCTGCAAGTGCACAGTGTAACCAGTGCAACTCATATCTGGTGTCACAGTAGATTACATTAAAAAAAAAAAGAAACTATTTTGACTGTACAATAATAGCAGTCAGTTGCCTGCACGCGTGTGTGTTTCAGGCCCTGCAAGTGCACAGTGTAACCAGTGCAACTCATATCTGGTGTCACAGTAGATTACATTTAAAAAACAACAACAATTTTGACTGTAATATAATAGCAGTCAGTTGCCTGCAAGCGTGTATGTTTCAGGCCCTGCAAGTGCTTAGTGTCACCAGCGCATCTCATATCTGGTGTCACAGTAGATTACATTAAAAAAAAAAAAAACTATTTTGACTGTAAAATAATAGCAGTCAGTTGTCTGCACACGTGTGTGCTTCAAGCCCTGCAAGTGCACAGTGTCACCAGTGCAACTCATATCTGATGTCACAGTAGATTACATTTAAAAAAAAACAACAATTTTGACTGTAATATAATAGCAGTCAGTTGCCTGCAAGCGTGTATATTTCAGGCCCTGCAAGTGCTTAGTGTCACCAGCGCATCTCATATCTGGTGTCACAGTAGATTACATTTAAAAAAATAAAAATAAATTTTTGACTGTTAAATAATAGCAGTCAGTTGCCTGCACACGTGTGTGTTTCAGGCCCTGCAAGTGCACAGTGTCACCAGTGCAACTCATATCTGATGTCACAGTAGATTACATTTAAAAAAACAACAACAATTTTGTCTGTAATATAATAGCAGTCAGTTGCCTGAAAGCGTGTGTGTTTAAGGCCCTGCAAGTGCACAGTGTAACCAGTGCAACTCATATCTGGTGTCACATTAGATGTCACATTTAAAAAAACAACAACAATTTTGACTGTAATAGATTGAATAGCAGTTAGTTGTCTGCAAGCGTGTGTGCAAGTCCTACAGCGTCTACTCTGCCAACTTCTGCCAGTGCACAATGCCACTTATATCTGGTGTCACAGTAGCTTGCACGCATAGTACAACTAAACTAATTTAAAAAAAAAATTACACGCAGAGGCAGGCCACCCCACAGGGGCCGTCGTGGTCATGGTGCTGTGATTCCCAGTGTTCAGAGGCCATGTACCATGAACTCGAAAGGTTCTGAAGACATAGTTGACAGGCTAACACAGGGCACCCAATCTTCTACAGATTCTGCTCGTAACCTTGAAGCACCATCCTCCTCCAGCTTAGCTTCGGGCACCTCTCAAGTTACCACTTGCCCGCCTGCCACCAACACTAGCACCACAGCTGCTTCACTTGATCTGTCAGAGGAGTTAATTACACATCAGTTGGAAGAAATGAGTGATGCGCAATCATTATTGCCAGGGGATGTAGATCACAGGGATATGTCTCAGTCAAGCAGCATTACACACATGGACGTATGGTGTGATGATGATGATGTTTTACCCGCTGCTGCTTCCTTTGCTGAGTTGTCAGATACAAGTGAAGTGGTTGATGATGTCGATGTGTCCATGGATGTCACGTGGGTGCCTGCTCGAAGAGAAGAAGAACAGGGGGAAAGTTCAGATGGGGAGACAGAGAGGAGGAGGAGGAGATGAGTTGGAATCAGGGGGAGGTCGTCCCAAGGAGCTAGTGGCACAGTCAGACAGCATGTATCGGCACCCGGGGTCAGCCAAACAGCACACCAATCAACTCATGCTGTTGCCACCACCAGAATGCCATCATTGCAAAGTTCAGCAGTGTGGCATTTTTTTTGCTTGTCTGCCTCTGATAACAGCGATGCCATTTGCAACCTGTGCCAAAAGAAACTGATTCGTGGGAAGTCCAACACCCACCTAGGTACAACTGCTTTGCGAAGGCACATGATCTCACATCACAAACGCCTATGGGATCAACACATGAGTACAAGCAGCACACAAACTCAAAGCCACCATGCTCCTCCTGGTCCAGCATCTTCAGCCACATCAACCACTGCTGTCCTCCCTGCCCCCTATCAACCACCCACCACTCCGCCTCTCACCTTCAGCAGTTTCTGCTTATCTACCCACAGTCAGGTGTCTGTCAAGGACATGTTTAAGCGTAAGAAGCCAATATCACAGAGTCACCCCCTTTGCCCGGCATCTGACAGCTGGCTTGTCGGAACTCTTAGCCCGCCAGCTTTTACCATACAAGCTGGTGGAGTCTGAGGCCTTCTAAAGATTCGTAACTATTGGGACACCGCAGTGGAAGGTACCCGGCCGAAATTTCTTTTCACAAAAGGCAATCCCCAACCTGTACTCTATTGTGGAAAAGGAAGTCATGGCATGTCTGGCACACAGTGTTGGGGCAAGGGTCCATCTGACCACTAATACCTGGTCTGCAACGCATGGTCAGGGCAGGTATATCAGGTACACTGCGCATTGGGTAAACCTGCTAACGGCTGCCAAGCATGGAATGCGTGGCTCTGCAGCGGAGTTGGTGACATCGCCAAGACTTGCAGGCAGGCCTGCTGCCACCTCCTCTACTCCTCCTACTCCATCCTCTTTGCTAACCTCCTCGGCTGAGTCCTCTTCTGCTACTGCGTCTTGCTCCACATCATCAACTGCACCCCCCCCCAGCTCCCCAGGGGCTATTCCACATCCCAGAGTGTCACACCATCTTGGGGTTGACTTGCCTGAAATCAGAGAGTCATACCGGACCAGCAGTCCTGTCTACCCTGAATGCACAGGTGGATCAGTGGCTGACTCCGCACTAACTGGAGATCGGCAAAGTGGTGTGTGACAATGGAAGCAATTTGTTGGCGGCATTGAATTTTGGCAAGTTGACTCATGTGCCGCGCATGGCACATGTGTTGAATCTGATTGTACAACACTTTGTGCATAAGTACCCAGGCTTACAGGATGTCCTCAAGCAGGCCAGGAAGGTGTGTGGCCATTTCAGTCGTTCCTACCTGGCCATAGTGCACTTTTCAGATATTTAGCGCCGAAACAACATGCCAGTGAGGCGCTTGATTTGTGACAGCCCGATACATTGGAATTTAACACTCCTAATGTTTGACCGCCTGCTCCAACAAGAAAAAGCCGTCAATGAGTATTTGTATGACCGGGGTGCTAGGACAGCCTCTGCGGAGCTGGGAATTTTTTGCCACATTACTAGATGCTCAAGCGCAATGCCTGTAGGCTCATGCCTCCTTTTGAGGAGGTGACAAACCGAGTCAGTCGCACTGAAGGCACCATCAGCGACATCATTCCATTCGTTTTCTTCCTGGTGCGTGCCCTGCGAAGAGTGCTGGATCAGGCCGTAGATGAGCGTGAAGAGGAAGAGCCTTATCATCATCGCTTGCTGGACCTGTGGCAATGCTGGAAGAGGAGTCTGAGGAGTCAGAGGAGGAATGTGGCTTTGAGGAGGAGGAAGACCAACCACAGCAAGCATCCCAGGGTGCTCGTTGTTGTCACCTATCTGGGACCGGTGGTGTTGTATGTGGCTGGGGGGAAGAACAGACCTTCAGTGAGATCAGTGAGGATGAGGAACGGGACATGAGTAGCTCGGCATCCAACCTTGTGCAAATGGGGTCTTTCATGCTGTCATGCCTGTTGAGGGACCGTCGTATAAAAAGGCTGAAGGAGAACAACCTGTACTGGGTGGCCACACTACTAGTCCCCCGGTATAAGCAGAAAGTGCCTGAAATGTTACCGAATTCCCGGAAGTCGGAAAGGATGCAGCAGTTCCAAAATAAATGAAAAAGTATGCTTTACACAGCGTATAAGGGTGATGTCACAGCACAATGGGAATCTAACAGAGGAAGAGGTGAAAGTAACCCTCCTCCTACCACGACCACGCCGGCTAGGACAGGACACTTTACAGACGTGTTGTTGATGGAGGACATGGAGAGCTTTTTAAGTCCTACGCATCACCACAGCCCTTCAGGGTCCACCCTCAGAGAACGACTCGACCGACAGGTAGCAGACTACCACACCTTAACTGCAGATATCGACACTCTGAGGAGCGATGAACCCCTTCACTACTGGGTGTGCAGGCTTGACCTGTGGCCTGAGCTATCCCAATTTGCGATAGAACTTCTGGCCTGCCCCGCTTCAAGTGTCCTGTCAGAAAGGACCTTCAGTGCAGCAGGAGGTATTGTCACTGAGAAGAGAAGTCGTCTAGGTCAAAAAAGTCTAGATTACCTCACCTTTATTAAGATGAATGAGGCATGAATCCCGAAGGGACTGATAGTGGGCGATACATTTGACCAAAAAAGGCCTGATGAGATGCGCTGCCTTGGGCTAAAAATGGTCCACACGCTGCTGTATTTTATCTCTGCATGCCGGATGACTTGCATGACTTATCTGCCACCAACTAGGGTTCAAGCCGCAATGTTTTAGTGCACTTTCTGCCTGGAAAACATAAATTTTTCTGGCCGCTGTAGCAGTGGCTGCAACAATACCTAATTTTTCTGCCATGTGTACATGCCTAATTTTTCTGTTGCACTGTGGCTGCAAAAACAAAACAAAAAAAAGGCACATACATGTGTCAATTCCCCTTCGTGATCGTTACCTTGTTGTGGCGTATCACAGTGAAGTGACCACCTCTATGAGTATGTTGGCAATGGCAATGTTGGCACACCCCAGATGATAAGGTCGTTGCTTCATTGTGAACAGACCAAAAGCGATCAGCTGGATAATTTTGCATAGAAAAAACATTAATTTTCTTTGTGATCATCTAAGGTGATCATTAAAGCCTACTAGGCCAACAATGGGCCCACACTGCAGAATCATTGTTTTCTGGGTCACATAACTGTCACTGAACTACCTCAGCACGACCATAGGCTTTAAAAAAAAAAACATCGCCTGCAATCTCCCAAAAGTGCGCATGGGCACAGTCTTCACTACACCAAGATTGACGCATAGAGGAATAAAATTTATGTCATGAGTGTGTCAACTATTAACAACTCTTTGCGGTTGTCTAAAATCTATTCCAAACACGTCCCCTGATAGTGAACGTAACAGGGATTAAACTGATAGGAATAGTACTACTTAAACACACCATTTATATCTGGTGGCACAGTACATTGCAAGCCGTACGCGCAGTGCCCCAAATTGGAAGTAAGAGGCCCGACCAAGCATCTTTTTCCATCTCCCGGTTCCAAAAATCTATTCCATACACTGGCCGCTGATAGGGGACAAAACAGAGATTAAACTGTTAAGAACAGATTTTTTGCAGGTTATATTAATCGCATTGCGAATTCAACTTACCACACTCTGCGTCAACTACGTAATTTTCCATGGGAGTTTTGCCATGGATCCCCCTCCGGCATGCCACAGTCCAGGTGTTAGTCCCCTTGAAACAACTTTTCCATCACTATTGTGGCCAGAAAGAGTCCCTGTGGGTCTTAAAATTTGCCTGTCTATTGAAGTTTATGGCGGTTTGCCCTGTTCGCCCCTTCGCGAACATTTGCATAAATTCAAACAAACTATAACTCAGCAAAGATCTATTTTGTGTGGGATGCGTTTAAGGCATTTATGATGGGGGTGTTTATTAGTAATATCTCTAACTTAAGAAAAATGCTAGAAAAAAGAGAGATCTACAAGAGGCAGCGGTAGCCAGCATGGATGAGTTCTCCCGTAAACTAGGAAAAATATGTAGAAGGCAAGCCAGGACCTTACTGACTTCCTTCTGAATAAGGCCCAGCAAAGACTAAAATATTTTTCTGAATCAGGTCGCCCAGGGAAAATGTTGGCCAGGGTGATATCTAATCAGGAACAAAAAAAGGAGATAGTTAGCCTTTGTTCTTCGGAAGGTACAATTATTCAATATCAGGAAGTAGTATATAAAAGTAACTCCTCAGTATGGATTGAAGATTAATTCTTTAAGTTGATCGAGAGAATTATTAATGATTTGCTCTGGGGGAGAAAGTGAGCAAGGCTCAAACTGGAGTATTATTATAAGCCGTTGGAACAGGGGGGAATAAATCTTCCCTATTTCGAGGGTTACTTTATAGCATCACAGTTATGGTTGTGTTATGAATTGGGAGATGAGCCCACTTTGTAGAATCTTGGTCAAGAACTCTCCATATGATAATATCTTTGTTCTATTGGAAACCTGTCAATTAATTAGGCCCCAACAGAAATATAGAGCTGCTGTGAAGCTATTCACTAAGTCCTGGAATATTATTAGAAAGTGGTTTGGAATAAAGGTATCCCTCTGCTGTATGCCCCTTTGGCACAATTATTATCTAGAGGCTCTAGATGAACTGGCTGGGGATCAATATTGGAAAAAGAATAACATTTTCTATCTTGCACAGGTTGTTGGGAATGGGCAAATTCTTTCTTTTTCGGAGTTAGCACAAAGGAAAAATATATCTAATGTATCTTGGATTCGATATTTTCAGCTACGTTCGGCACTTTCTAGCATAAAAGATAAATCTCTCTTCTATATGGATACTTTCATTTTTTTGCATGAACTAATAGTAAAGTCAGCACAGAGAGTTGAGATTTCTCAAAGTTATAAATATTTACTTAAGGCATGTTTTTCTAATGTATACTCTTCCGGGCATAATGCCTAGAGATTGGAATGTCCAAGGGTTCAATCAGATGAGTTTTGGATAATATACTGGTGAATGTAGGACTAATTTCTTACAATTTTAACCATATATTGGTTCAATTCAATATTTTACACAGAATTTATGTTACACCTTTATGGCTTAAAAAACGGGGTCTTAGAAACACTTCCAATTGTCCACGCTGTGATTCTTTAGAGGCCGATTACCTACACATGTTTTGGACTTTTGTACAACTTAAAGAATCCTGAGTGGCAATACATAATTATGTTACACAAAAGCTGAATGTGCTGATTCGATTTAGGGCAGAGTCTTGGATCCTTAGTGATCTCACTAAGGTGAGATGCCATATACATAAACGGTCCCTTTTGGTTAAAATAATGTTCTTAATAAGGCTTCTAATTGCTCGGACTTGGTTCTCAGTTATTACTCTAAGCTTGAATACATGGTTGAACCTTGTTAACAGGATTAAAAGGTATGAAAGTATTTTATTTACACAAAGAAACTCAGAGGATAAATGGTTAAAGATATGGGAAGAATGGAATTAAATTTTTTTTTCCTGCTACAACCTTCATACTGGGAGTCCCATTGCAAAGGGGGGTGGGAATTGGGAACCGAAAATTATAATTTTTTGACAGGTCATTTTGTATGGAAAGATTAATGTTTAGTAAACTATAAAAAAAAAAAAAAAAGTTTGTTCGAGAGGATAAGCGAACACTTCAATTACATAAGTTCCTATAAGGGTTGTCCCCATTTGATTACACATGTTAGAGAAGTTTATGGAGGAGATCCCAGGGTGCTTACATTTTCAGGTATAGAGATAGTTCCAAGTCCACCCACAGGGAGTGATAGACACAGACTTTTGTTGCGCAAAGAAGCCAGTTGGATTATCAGGGCCAACGCTATGGGCCCTTTGGGTTTAAATGATCAGAATAATCTAAGTGTATTTAAAAAAATTTAATAAAATGGAGCTGCTGCCATGAGGTCCACTGCTGAGATGTCTGGTTCTTTGCTTGACCTAGAAGTGATTCTTGCCACAGCAGTTGTGGTACACTTGTGGCAAGCACATAGGTCAATGCCAATAATACCTGAGGTATCCTTGCAACCAACTGGATCCTGGAGTCCCCAGATACAAGCAGAGCTGACATGTCCATGAGAGATAAAACATCCATACAGTTAAGTAGCCCACTGGAGTAACACAGGGCAACTGGTATATATTGACTATGAGCACTACAGGAGGCAAATATTGCAACCTGCTCAAAAAAAAAAAAATAACCCACTAAACAAAAAATTGGGGTCTTCTATTCAGGACCTCTTTATTTTGTAAGAGACTGTTGACAAAGAGTATTTCTTACTCTACAGGTCCAGGCACACCCAAAGCCAAAGGGCGCACCAGCAAGGCTTCAAAGTAGAGGAATTCTGAGCTGCCATATGTAAGAGTCTAAGATTGGCATTATTTTAAGGGCTCCAGTGTCTGGAAAAAAAAATTTGGGGGTTGGGGGGAGTATATTAGTTTAAGGGAACTCATCTGTGATTAAAATTAGCTTGTGTTGCTATAAATGCTGGTGGTAGGTGCAGAAGTAAGGGGACAAAGATTTTTCCGCAGTAAAATTTGCCATGGTCAGGAGAAGTCATCATATCGGACTGGGCAGGATAGAGAAAAAAAGGATAGATAATCTATTTAGGCGGCATCACCTGAGTCACTATATTTATTTAAGTCTCCATGTAGCCCACACTTAATTAACAAAGAGGTTTTAACATACAGAGTCTGATAATATCAACTATGACTGGGCACTATCAGTGTATAGAAATATAGCTCTTTTACAAAAGGAATTGTAGTCTGGTTAAGCTACCACTGACTGTTCATATGTTCAGGCTGTACAGTAGACAGTATCTGTTCCTCACCATCTTACCACCATGTCTAACTACAAATCTAGACATTGTCAAATTCCCATGAATCCTCTTGACAGCAATAAATGGGACAAATTCCAGATCCTTGTAATTCGCAACCTCCATCAACACTCAGTGACATAGCTTTAGCTCTCATTTTCTTTTTTTTTCTTTTCTTTATGTGATTTTTCTTTGAATTTAACATTAGTTACTTGATTTGTATAATCGGGCATTGGCACTTTCTGTGTACATTGCTTTCTACTTAACAGCAGTAAAACAAACATCTTGAAGTAAGCTGTTTCACTGCTTTTTGATGAATTATTCTGAAGAATGCTAATGTTATCCACAAGAACACGTTTTTAATTTGTAAAAGAATTGTATAAACAGGATTAGAAGAGTTAAACAAGATGTCAACGACCTACGGAGATCATGAGGTAAATAAAAGATCTTAAAATAAGCAAGGAACCTGAACACTTATTGCATTGTTGCATATCAAAGGGTTTTGTTTGTAGAAAATATGAATCAGAATGAACCTCGCTGCAAGAGGAAAAAAGTTCATGTTTGTGAGTTTTTCTCAATATGCACAAACACAGCTGTTGTCAATTACATATGGTAAAAGAATTTCACATTTGTCAATATTTTACATGACTGCTTAAAGACTCTCATAGAATGCATTTTTCAGATGCATTCGGAGAGGAGTTTGATACCAGTGCATTAAGTGAACCAGATGTTTTAGAAGACGTATCACCGAACCTAATGACATATGTTCCATTGATGCAGATGTCTCTTTCAAATTGCAGCCGCTTTACACAAGTTGTAATATGTACAACACAAGAAATCCATTGTGTGTGTGTGCTCAGCTGGGTCAACAGACGTTACATGAAATGTGTGAAGAGCTCCTAATGGTTATAATCCTTCTACAACACTACTGAACTCTACTAGGTAATTGTGGAGCAAAGCCTTTGGCTGTCCATATACGTAAAGTTCCATCAACTAGACCTGACTGCCATCACACTCAGGTCTGTTGAAAATCCATGGAAAGACGATGTGATATAAGTAGTGGAGTTGGGAAATAAATGCCCAAATGGTCATCCTCCAACCACACCGATGACTAGTCACAATTTTTCACAATGTGGAAACAGGGTGATAGTGCACCCTGCACTGCTGAGAACTATGGGGCAATACTGCACACAGTTTACTGCTAATTGTTGCGGTTTAATGTGCTTCTGCGACTATTCACTACATGCTGATGAGTCAAGTGCCTTTCCTTCACATGGAACTCAATTCTCTGTGTCGTCAATGTAAAATTGCAGCGTTAAGATTGGCAGTTGAACTCAGTAAACACTTAAATTTGGTGTTAATTAGGTTCAACATAATATAAGACACAAGGGTGAGCATACTATATGTACAATTTGTGCCGTTGTAGGGCAGTAGTAGATAAAAAGGCTCACTGCCACCTCAACAGCGAATTCCTACTGTCTATATTACTGTCTCATGAATTGGTTTTATAGCTCACAATTACTGGTGAGATCATTTATCAAATCTTCTACGCCAGTTTGTGCGTATTTTAGAGGCATTTGGTGAGCCTTACCACATTTAGAAGTGGATTAAAAAGCAGGTCAGGACTTTAGATTAGTACACCATTAAGTGACATCTCCATGGCAGGCAACCCCCTGATGTACTTTTAGTGTACACCACATTGCACTTGTACCCAATACATTATAACTGTGCACCATTTCATGAATTTGGCGCAAACTCACAAACCAAAGAAAGACATGGAACTGACACCAAACTGGCCACAAATAATAATTCCCCCAACATTATCCGCTTGATGGGGCTTGATTCTAAATGGGAAAATATTTCAAAAGTTTTTTTCTTGAAAATCTTTCAATTTTGAATAGAAGTTGCTCTATGTCAATTTTAGATTAGAAAAATGTGCACAAAAATCTAAGTGCAATATTGATTTACGATAACTATAATATCCCACTACTGCAACAGGTTGATATTTTATAAAATATAAGAAAGTTACCTTTTTTTACACTTTGATTTTGTGTCTAGTTCTTGACTGTATTGCTTTCTTTACCACAAAAAAAAATCTTCACTTTCTATTTACATAGCATTTAGCTGTGGGGAAGAAATCTCCAGCACATACTAAGAGTAAAAAAAACAGATGGTCTTGACGTGACCTCCATGTCATGCATATGGTTTCACAATTTACAGCTCCAAAAGAAGTACTACGTTTCTCTAATAGAAAACACAATGGACTGTCCAAATGAATTAAGATATGATCTAGTAAGCTACATTAGAATAAAGGTCTGGCCTGTATAGTGTACAACACCATGCATTATATCATGGTTTTTGAAATAAAAAATAAAAAAGTAGTTTTCTCTGTTGTTTTTGCAATAACTATCTCACTCTCAACCTGGCTTTAAAGAGGACCTGTCAGTACAGAATGCAGTGCAGTCTTTAGGCAGCATGTTATAGAGCAAGAGGAGCTGAACAGATTGATATATATTGTTTTGTGGGGAAAGATTCAGTAAAATGTTATATATATATATATATATATATATATATATATATATATATTTTATTTTTATTTTTTTATTTTTTTTTATTTCTGACTTTGGTTGTACACAGTAGCCGTCTTGTCAGTGATTGATAGCATTCTGCATGTAAAACTGACCATAAAAGTTAAATAAAACTGGGTGACAGACAAAATATCTTTCTAGGAATGGTCTTTCAAAGACAAATCTCTTGTCGTCGAGCTAGAGAACTTTCGTCGGACTGTCAGAAGAGAAAATTAAACATGGCTGACTTTTCAGACAATAACGGTCACTTAAAATGATTGCTGGTAAATTTAACCAAATGCATGTTTCTGTGTTGCTTGAAATCTTTCATCTTCCATCAACTTTAGACTAATACATATGGCCACCTTTAGTGTGTATACAGAGATAGCTGATAACTGTACATAAGACTGTGGTACTGTCTTATCAGTCATTGATAACATTACCTATGTAAGTGTGTATACAGAGATATCTGTCAGTCCCGGATAGCTGTACACAAGGGTGGTCTATTCAGTGATTGATAGAACTCTCTGTCTAAGTGTGTATACAGAGATAGCTGTCAGTCAATAATAGAGATGGCCCGAACTATTCGCAGACGAACAGTTCCCGGCGAACATAGCTTATTCGCGTTCGCCTCTGCCGGGCGAACATATGCGATGTTCGGTCCGCCCCTATACATCATCATTGAGCAAACTTTGACCCTGTACCTCACAGTCAGCAGACACATTCCAGCCAATCAGCAGCATACCCTCCCTACCAGACCCTCCCACCTCCTGCACAGCATCCATTTTAGATTCATTTGGAATTTGCAGTCTTAGTGAGAGGAGGGAGAGTGTAATTGCTGCTGATTTAATAGGGAAATTGATAGCTAGGCTAGTGAATTCAGTGTCCACTCCAGTCCTGAAAGACTCATCTGATCTCTGCTGTAAGGACAGCGTCCTGACAGCACCCCAAAAAGCCCTTTTTAGGGCTGAAACATTAGTCTGCTTTTTTTTCCTTTATATGCATATTGCAGTTGCATGGCCTGCCTGTGTGTGAGGAGCTGCAGGCCCACAGACTGTAGTGTGCCCACTGCCAGTGCCCACCCCTGTCATCCCGTGTGGTACAGGACTTTGCATCAAAAAAAGGCATTTCATTTTTACACTTTAATCTAAGGTTAGTTGCCTGCCAGTGTGTGTCAGGCTGACTTCCACTGACTGTAGTGTGCCCACTGCCAGTGCCCACCCCTGTCATCCCGTGTGGCACAGGACTTTGCATCAAAAAAGGCATTTAATTTTTACACTTTAATCTAAGGTTAGTTGCCTGCCAGTGTGTGTCAGGCTGACTTCCAGTGACTGTAGTGTGCCCACTGCCAGTGCCTACCACTCATACCGGCTGGCAGAGGACTTTGCATCAAAAAAGGCATTTCATTTTTACACTTTAGTGTAATTTCAGCTGCTTGCCTGCTGCTAGTGTGTGTCAGGCCGACTTCCACTGACTGTAGTGTGCCCACTGCCAGTGCCCACCCCTGTCATCCCGTGTGGCACAGGACTTTGCATCAAAAAAGGCATTTAATTTTTACACTTTAATCTAGGTTAGTTGCCTGCCAGTGTGTGTCAGGCTGACTTCCAGTGACTGTAGTGTGCCCACTGCCAGTGCCTACCACTCATACCGGCTGGCAGAGGACTTTGCATCAAAATAGGCATTTCATTTTACACTTTAGTGTAATTTCAGCTGCTTGCCTGCTGCTAGTGTGTGTCAGGCCGACTTCCACTGACTGTAGTGTGCCCACTGCCAGTGCCCACCCCTGTCATCCCGTGTGGCACAGGACTTTGCATCAAAAAAGGCATTTAATTTTTACACTTTAATCTAAGGTTAGTTGCCTGCCAGTTTGTGTCAGGCTGACTTCCAGTGACTGTAGTGTGCCCACTGCCAGTGTCTACCACTCATACCGGCTGGCAGAGGACTTTGCATCAAAATAGGCATTTAATTTTTACACTTTAGTGTAATTTCAGCTGCTTGCCTGCTGCTAGTGTGTGTCAGGCCGACTTTCACTGACTGTAGTGTGCCCACTGCCAGTGCCCACCCCTGTCATCCCATGTGGCACAGGACTTTGCATCAAAAAAAGTCATTTAATTTTTACACTTTAATCTAAGTTTAGTTGCCTGCCAGTGTATGTCAGGCTGACTTCCAGTGACTGTAGTGTGCCCACTGCCAGTGCCCACTACTCATACCGGCTGGCACAGGACTTTGCATAAAAAAAGGCATTTAATTTTTACACATTAGTCTAATTTCAATTGCTTGCCTGCTGCCAGTGCGTGTCAGGCCCACTTCCACTGACTGTAGTGTGCCCACTGCCAGTGCCAACCACTGATACCGGGTGGCACAGTAGCTTGCCGATAAATAAGGCATTTCATTTTTACACATTAGTTTAATTTCAGTTGCTTGCCTCCTGCCAGTGTGTGTCAGGCCCACCTCCACAGACTGTAGTGTGCCCACTGCCAGTGCCAACCACTGATACCGGGTGGCACAGTAGCTTGACGATAAATAAGGCATTTAATTTTTACACATTAGTCTAATTTCAGTTGCTTGCCTGCTGCCAGTGTGTGTCAGGCCCACTTCCACAGACTGTAGTGTGCCCACTGCCAGTGCCCACCACTGATACAGGGTGGCACAGTACCACTTATCGAAAAAAATGACAGGCAGAGGCAGGCCACACCGCAGGGGCCGTCGTGGTCATGGTGCTGTGATTTCCACTGTCCCTGGAATAATGCCTAGTGTTCAGAGGCCATGTACCCTGAACCCGAAAAATTCTGAGGACGTAGTTGACTGGCTTAGACAGGACACCCAATCTTCAACAGCTTCCGCTAAGAACCTTGACGCACCATCTTCCTCCAGCTCAGCTTTGGTCACCTGCTCTCAAGTTACCACGCACCCGCCCGCCGCTGATAGGAATAGTACTAGTTAAGACACCACTCATATAGGGTGTCACAGCACATTGCTCTGTGCACGCGCAGTGCCCCAATTTGGGAGTATGAGGACCGACCAAGCTGCTTTTTCCATCTCCCGGTTCCTGAAATCAATTCAGTTTGGTGTATGAGAGTTTGGTCTGTCATTGTGAAGGCAGTCGAAGGTACCAGGCCTAAATTTTTTTCACAAAAGAAAATCCCTGATATGGGATGTAACAGGGATTAAACTGATGAGAATAGTACTACAGAAAATACCACTCATATCGGGTGTGACAGTAAATTGCACGGCGCAGACGCAGTCACCGTGGTTTAAAACAGAGTGGAGGGAGCCAGCGTTTTTAACCATCTCCCGTTCGAAAAATCTATTCAATAAATGGCCCCCAGATTGGGGACGTTAGAGGGATTAAACTGATGAGAATAGTACTACAGAAAATACCACTCATATCGGGTGTGACAGTAAATTGCACGGCGCAGACGCAGTGACTGTGGATTAAAACAGAGTGGAGGGAGCCAGCGTTTTTTAACCATCTCCCGTTCGAAAAATCTATTCAATAAATGGCCCCAGATTGGGGACGTTAGAGGGATTAAACTGATGAGAATAGTACTACAGAAAATACCACTCATATCGGGTGTGAGAGTAAATTGCACGGCGCAGAAGCAGTGACCGTGGATTAAAACAAAGGGGAGGGAGCCAGCGTTTTTTTAACCATCTCCCCGTTCGAAAAATCAATTCAATTGATCTTTCGGGGACCCTTGGTGTTGTACGTGGCTGGGTGGAGGAAGAAACCTTCAATGACATCACCGGGACGTGGCTAGCTTGGTATCCAACCTTGTGCAAATGGGGAGTTTGCGGTTGTGCAAATGGACTGTTTGCGGTGCATTAAAAGAGGAGTTTGGTATGTCAATGTTTGAGAATCGGGCGTAACCCTTACACTACCTGATCGATACAACATCATACCTGATCGTATACACACACTGGATGTTTTAAAGCATGTTATTCCAAACAATTTAGGAATGTTAGTTGATTTATGCCCTTTATGGATTAAAACCCGACTCTGCGTCCACTACGTAATTTTCCATGGGAGTTTTGCCATGGATCCCCCTCCGGCATGCCACAGTCCAGGTGTTAGTCCCCTTGAAACAACTTTTCCATCACTATTGTGGCCAGAAAGAGTCCCTTTGGTTTTTAAAATTCGCCTGTCTATTGAAGTCTATGGCGGTTCGCCCGGTTCGCCTGTTCGCGAACATTTGCGGAAGTTCGCGTTCGCTGTTCGCGAACTGAAAATTTTATGTTCGCGACATCACTAGTCAATAATAGCTGTACACAGTGGAGGTGTTATCAGTGATTGATACCATTCTCTGTGTAAGTGTGTGTAGGGGAATAGCTGGCAGTCACTAACAGCTGTATACGGGTAGGTGTTATCAGTGTTCGATAGCATTCTCTGTGTAAGTGTGTAGATATGGTAATTGTGTATATATGGCTGTCTGTCACTATATATTTGTGCACAGAGGTGTCTTATGTTCAGAAAAAGCAGAGGTTTAAATGTACAAACTAGACGTTTTAGTAAATGTTTTCCTATAAAACTATATATTAATCTACTCAGCTTCTCTTGCTCTATAACATGCTGGCTGCAGATTGCACTGCATTTTGTTGTGACAGGTCCTCTTTAAGCCCTCATATCATAGTCTATGAAGAGGATGTACTAACCCTTTATTAGCTATCTGTCTATGTATCTAACATCTATCCACCTAAAGTATCTATTTATTAAAAATAATTTAAATGATTACATTTATTTTTAAACGTGTGTCAGAAGTTCTGTTTGGTGACTCCATTACCATTTCTGTTAGATTTCATGGGGGGAATAGCAAAGCATGCAGAACTATCCAACAAACAAAATATTCTGTAGAACTTTGCGAAATCCACAACAAAGGAAGCCATGAAAAAATTGTAAATTGAACCTTAGAATATTGGGGTTAAAGGTGTTTTCCTACTTTTTTTGTTATACTGATGACCTATTCTTGGGATAGATCATCAGTTTCTGATAGGAAAGGGTCTGACACTTGGGACCCCCACTGATCAGCTTTTTAAGGAGACTGCAGCACTCTGTGACATTGACTCTTAACAGCTTATCAAGTACATACCATCCATTGTACAGCGTTGGGCTTGGCATCACAACTCAGGAATATTCACTTGAATGGGACTGAACTGAACCTAGGCCACATGACTGATGAACATGACTTCAATAGATTAAGGTAAGCTGCAAGATGGCATTGACAGTCCTTTGAGCACCACAGTCTCCTCAAGCAGCGGTCCCAGGTGTCAGACCCCCCACTGATCAGATACTGATGAGGATACGTCACCATCATAAAAAAGTTGTTAAAGTTCTCCAACCTATTGCTTCATTCTTTCATGCAATCCAGGCAGGAACTTGACAGTGTCTTGAGATATTCTTATAATATACTGTAAAGATTAAACATATATATATATATAATATATATATATATATATATATATATATATATATATTCATCAGACACTCCGATTAATGCAAACTAATTACAATCATTCTGTAATTGTTGAAGCAGTGTTATAATCTTACAAAAGAATGAGTCATTTGTCTTTGTTGGCTAAATACAAACATAATATAGCAAAAAAAAAAAAAAAAACTGTACTGATAACTGAATAATTCAACAGTGTCATTTAATTGTTGAAAATGTAAGATAAAAATGTCTAATTTCCTGCTTATTATATTACTGCAACACAATTTAAAAATAAATCTTTAATCAGTGTATAGTGGGTGATTTATATATTTTTATTTCATGCTAATTGCTCGAACAAATGCCTTGGAAAAACATCAATCAAACAAATGAAATATTTTGAATGAATTATGCAAACAGGCAAATATTTATTAATGGAGAACTTCTCCAGCTATTAGTGAAGATTTTATAAAAATTTTTTTATCTGCAATTTGGTTTATAAAAAAAATGTATTAGCAAGCAACTGAGCCTCTATAATGAAGAGAAAAACAGAAGGAAAGAGTAAAGGGAGGGAGGCAGCGAGAAATTAAGAGGGAGACAGAAAAGAATTGACAAATGTTATCTATACACCAAAGACAGGTGTCTGTTGAATGCTTTTTGGCCAACAGCTAATTCTCCTGCCTTGCTCACACATACGAATCTTCTGCCAAACATGTCTAAATTTTCAATAGGTAATGGAATAAGCCACTGCCAAATTTTCAATAGGGAATGGAATAAGCCACTGCTAGATCCTTATGGCAGTGGCTTATATCCTGCAGGAATAAAGGATCATGCATGTTGAGAACCAGATGGTTGGATATCCCCAATACTCATTACATAGTCACCTGGTCCCACAGAAATTGGTGGGTTCAGCCTGTTTTCATCTAACCTGTATGGGCACCTTCAGCACCATCGGAGTCATTTATTAAGACCGGCCAGTCGTAATAACACCTGCGCTAGCAGTGGATCTGCCAAAGTTAGGTAGAGGTGCCGGCCTCTACAGGACTTTGGCATATCCACCGCTGGTCTAAATCCTACACCAGCTTCCTTGATGGCGTAGATTTAGAGAGTCGTTTATTAAGATCGACATTTTAGATATCAGTCTAAATAACCCCTGGATCCTCTGAAGTTATGTAGAGGTCCAGGCCTCTACATAACTTTGGCGCATCCACTGCCAGTCTAAATCTATTACAGATTCCTTCTTGGCATAGATTTAGAACATTTTGTACGCTTAAAACAGGCGTAGAAAATAATAAATGAGACATGCCTGGCGGCCCGTCCCCTTCCTTGCCCAAGCCACACCCGTTTTTTAGACCTGGTGAGATCCAGTAAAAGACGTAGATTGTGTCACAAATAACCTTTGCACCGCAATCTGCAGCAGATATATGCTGAAAAACTGGCGTATAAGATTAAAAAATAGTAGGAATTTTTTTAAGCCCATGAGTTAAATTATGTTACTATAATAATGGGTTTTGGGTTTTTGGAGTATTGCCTATTTTTGTACTTTATATATGGAGGTATGGCTTTATTCTGAGAATTTGCACTCAACTTATTGCTATTTCCAAATAGTGCTGATCTTTTTTTCTTTTGTTACTATATGCAAACAAATCTTTAAGTGTAGAGATCTTTCCCATGATCTATTTATACCTAAGACTGTAATGGTAAGAAGGAGACAACCTCTATGTCTAGAGGAAAGAAGGTTTCTCCGTCAACATAGAAGAGGATTCTTTACTATAAGAGCAGCGAGAGGATCTTGTAATGGTGAGCTCACTAAAAGAGTTCAAGAGGAGTATGGATGTATTTTTTGAGTGTACTGATATTACAGGATCTGGTTATTAGTTTTCTGGTAAAGGCGTGAGGACGTGATGACGTGAGGACATGATGTGGCTCCCTCCTCCTTCCCTTGACCTGCCTCCCATTATTCTGTCGCCGCGTACAAATGAGCTCCCCTGCTGTATCGCATCCCCAGGCTGTGCTTCGGGACCTCTGCCTGTAATGGTGATATGACAAGGAGACGACACTCCGGATTACCGCGCATCTCTCTGATGTCATCTTTGTCCCTCCTTTTCCTGCATGCTCCGTGACTCCTTCTCTTCTGGTCACTTCTCCTGTGGCCGGACTGGGGCTGGGCGGAGGTTTTGTGAGACTCCTGGTGCATTAATTTTGTGAACCTTGGCTGTGCCTTGGATTTGGCTGGACTAGCTATGTGGTCCTTGTGGACATGCTCTCTATCCCCTTCCCTCTCTGACTCTGGAAAGAAGCTGTGGAAAAATTCTGAGACCCCCTCCTCCTCATGAAGATCTCTTCACGTTGTTGAGACCTCTCCATACTGTTGATTGTTTCTCCCTTGCTTATTTTTGTCTGTCTTCCCATCCCTGATGTTCTATTTTTGAATATATAAGAACAGGAAAGGAGGGAAAAGGGAGAAAGAACTGAGAGAATTGGGGGAGGACTAAGAGGGAAAAAAAACTAATAAGATCGCAAGTGGGTTTCCCCTTAAAATATAAAAATAAAAAATCAAGAATATCCTGGAACTCAAATAACAAATAGAGAGGGGAAAGAGAAGAAAGGGGGAAGCTAGAGAGAGAAAAGAAAAGTAGATAAGGAGAAAAAGAGAAAAAAAAGGGAAAGGGGGGAAAAAGATAAAAAGCATAAAAAAAAAGAAAAGAAGACAAAGGAAAAGGGAGAAAAAAAAATAAGAAGGGAAAACAAAAAAAGGGGAGAAGGAAGAAGAAAAAAATAATAAAGAAAATGGCCCCAAAGCAAAATACGCGGTCAACAGACATTTCTAAAACCAGTCTGAGATCTTCTGAGTCCCCAAAAATTGAGTAATTCCTGAAATCACCAAATGTAATTATCAAAACAGGATAAAAAGGAAAACATGATGTAATCTAAAAAAATAATACTGCTTGGCTTCCACTGGAGGAGGTGGCCGATGACCATCTTCAGGATGGAGATGGAGAGAGGGAGAAAGAAGGTGATATTTCATTAGTGGGCCCCTCTATATTAGAAGATATCCTACTCACAGTTAAAAATAATGGAAAGGTGATACAAGATGTGGCCTGGCAGCTGGGGGTACTCCAATCGGACGTCTCCTTAATAAGAGATGACATAACTAAGATACGAGATAGAGTTCCAGACATAGAAAAATCGGTTGACTTCCTGGATCAGGAATGAAAATAAATAAAATCAGAATCCGCCATCTTGAAAACAGACTGTAATAATCTGCAAAAAAAAAGTTGTGGACCTGGAAGATAGGTAAAGACGATCCAATGTTAGAATTTTGGGGCTCCCAGTGCGAGCAGAGGTTAAAATCCTGCTGGAACTATTCAGTCTTTGATTCTCGAGAATTTTGGAAAAGAACATTTCTCGATCAGGTAGTGTAAGGGTTATGCCCACTTCACAGTGACAAACCAAACTCTGACAGACCAAACTCCCCGTTTAATGCACCGCAAACAACCGCAAACAGTCCATTTGCACAACCACAAACTCCCCATTTGCACAAGGTTGGATACCAAGCTAGCCATGTCCCGTTCCTTGTCCTCACTGACGTCATTGAAGGTCTCTTTCTCCACCCAGCCACGTACAACAGCAAGTGTCCTCGAAAGGTGACAACAAGCCCCCTGGGAAGCCTGCTGTGGTTGGTCTTCCACCTCCTCAAAGCCACCTTCATCCTTTGACTCCTCTTCTTCAGACTCCTCTCTCTGCGTTGCCGCAGGTCCAGCAATCGACGACGACAAGGCTGCTTCTGGTGGTGATGGTGACCACAACTCTTCCTCTTCATGCTCATCTACGGCCTGATTCAGCACTTTTCGTAGGGCACGCTGCAGAAAAAATGCATATGGGATGAGGTCGATGATGTTGCCTTGGGTTTGACTGACCAGGTTTGTCACCTCCGCAAAAGGATGCATGAGCCTACAGCTATTGTGCATGAGCATTCAGTAACGCGGCCAAAAAATACCCAGCTCTGCAGAGGCTGTCCTCTTTTTTTTTAATTAAAAAAATTTGTTCTTACCAGTTTAATCTCTGTTTTGTCCCCTATCAGGGGCCGGTGTATGGAATAGATTTTAGGAACCGGGAGATGGAAAAAGATGATTGGTCGTTCCTCTTCATTCCAATTTGGGGCACTGCGCGTGCGCCGTGCAATGTACTGTGCCACCCTATATGAGTTGTGTGTTAAGTAGTACTATTCCTATCAGTTTAATCCCTGTTACGTCCCCTATCAGGGGCCGGTATATCGAATTGATTTTAGGAATCGGGAGATGGAAAAAGATGATTGGTCGGTCCTCTTACTTCCAATTTGGGGCACTGCGCGTGCGCAGCGCAATGTACTATGCCACCAATACATATAGTGTGAACTACTATTCTTACCATTTTAATCTTTGTTAAGTTCCCTGTCAGGGGACGTGTATTGAATTAAATCCTTGCATGGGGAGATAGAGAAAAAAGCTTGCTCTGTCTGCTTCCTTCTAATTTTGGCCACTTGCAATGGAATTTGCCACCAATGCAACTAGTGTTAACTAAGTACTATTCATAACAGTTTAATCTCTGTTTTGTCCCTTATCAGAGCAAGGGCCGGTGTAGTTAATAGATTTTTGGAACCGGGAGATGGAAAAAGACCCATGCTAGGTCCACTTCGTTTGAATTTTAGGTCACTGCGTATACACTGTGCAATGTACTGTGACCCCTATATGAGTGGTGAGCAGTGGGCACAGTACAGTCCGTGGGCCTGACACACACTGGCAGGCAACTGCAATTATATTAAAGGGTAAAAATTAAATGACTTTTATCTGCAAGGTACTGTGCCACCCTATATGAGTGGTGGGCAGTGGGCACAGTACAGTCAGTGGGCCTGACACACACTGGCAGGCAACTGCAATTATATTAAAGGGTAAAAATTAAATCACTTTTTTATCTGCAAGGAACTGTGCCATCCGATATGAGTGGTGGGCACTGGCAGTGGGCACAGTACAGTCTGTGGGCCTGACAGACACTGGCAGGCAACTGCAATTATATTAAAGGGTAAAAATGAAATTACTTTTTTATCTGCAAGGTACTCTGCCACCCGATATGAGTGGTGGGCACTGGCAGTGGGCATAGTACAGTCAGTGGCCCTGACACAAACTGGCAGGCAACTGCAATTATATTAATGGGAAAAAATTACTTTTTTATCTGCAAGGTACTTTGCCACCCTATATGAGTGGTGTGCACACAGTACGGTCTGTGGGCCTACAGCCTCTCACACACGGGCAGGCAATTGGAATATATATATAGAAAAAGTTAATAAAAGAGACCGATGTACCAGCCCTAAAAAGTGCTTTTTGGGGTGCTGTCAGGTCACTGTTCTGACAGCAAATAAGTGTTTGTGGACTGGAGAGGACACAGAAAACTGGCCTAGCTAACGCTTTCCCTATTAATTTAGCAGCAGCAGCAGCTCTCTCCCTGCTCTAACTAACACTGCAGCTTCAGAATGAATCTAAGTTGGATGCTGTCCTTGCTTTTTGATAGAAGGTGGGAGGGTATGGGAGGGAGGGTATGTTGATTGGCTGGAATGTGTCTGCTAACTGCAGGGTACAGGGTCAAAGTTTGTTCAATGTTGACGTATAGAGGGCGGACCGAACATCGCATATGTTTGCCCGCTGCGGCGAACGCGAACATGCGATGTTCGCCGGGAACTGTTCGCGGCAAATAGTTCGGGACATCTTTATTTATTATCAGTTATGGAACAGCGCCCAGACTGCCTTACTTTAGTGAATGGGGATTTCAATTGTGTGATCAATCCTAAGATAGACCGGACTTCTATGGATGGAGATATTAATCGTTTTGCAGATAATCAGGGTTCACTCCAGCGCAATTTTGTCAAGAGTCTGGCTTCCTGGATGTCTAGAGTTTCTTAGGATGGGGGAAAAGAACTCTTGTGTGTCCAAATCTGGTAACTGCATGTCCGGGATCAATCTAGCCTTAATAAATGAAAAATATTTTAAATGTATGAAATATGAAGCCAGGTCACTCTCGGATCATGTTCCAATATCCCTTGAGGTATGGTTGCATGGTGATGGGCTTAGGAGAGTACCTCCCTTTAGATTGAACCCCTGTTGGCTCATGGTATTCGACAATCATGATTGGCTGAAGCAGGAGATGGTGTATTTTTTCGGTTGTTAAATATAAATCAGCTAAAATTAATTTGGTCTGGGACGTGTTTAAGGATTTTTGTAAGTAACCTCTCAAATTTTAGAATGGGCTATGGGATGAAAGAGAGGGCCTTAAAAGCATCTGCAACATCTGGGATGATTCAGTTTTCCAGCAATAGAATGGAGGAGGATAGAAGGGTGATGCAAATACAGTTCAGGAGTACTCTGATTTCCTCCTTGATAAGGCCCAGCAGAGACTCTTTTTTAAGGGCCAGAAACAGTTTTGTGAATCAGGTCGTCCAGGGAAGCTTTTAGCTAAGCTGATATCTAATCAGTATTTAAAAAAAGAAATACTTAATATGCGATTAACTGAGGGCATTGTTACTGATAATCAATAGAAAACAAAGGGAGCCTTCTTAAAACATTTTGCGAAAATATATAAAACCAGTAATAATACTTTGGACAAAAGAATAGATGAATATCTGGACTCCATTAATTTCCCTGTTCTCACTTATGTACAGAGAGAATCCCTTGATGTAGATTTTTCACTTCAAGAGGGCGCTATAAAGGCCTGTTCGGGTAATTCTTCCCCTGGATCTGACGGTTTTCCATACTAGCTTTATCGTAAGTATGGGTATGTTATTCTACCTAGTTTTTTAAAGGTAGTTGAGGAGTTATTGGTGGAGTGTATTCTTCCTAAGTCCATGACAGAAGCTTTAATTGTATAAATATTAAAATAGGGGGAAAATTCTTTGGACATGGGGTCCTATAGACCGATATCACTCCTCAACACAGATGTTAAGCATCCAGGATGTTGGCCACAAGGCTTTCTAAAGTTATCTCTTCGATCATACATCCCGACCAGAATGGGTTTATCCCTAATAGAGGTACTCTTTATAACCTCCTTCGACTTTATGTAAATATACAGGCATCTGGGGGGGATTTCCCCTCCATGCTGTCCTTGGACACCTCTAAGGCCTTCAACAGGGTGGAGTGGAAAATTTTATAGAAGGTGTTGGAAAGGGTGGGGTTTGGTGCAATTTGTATTAGTATGGTTAGGCTTTTGTATAACTCCCCTATTGAATATTAATGGCAGTCTTACTCTGAGTTTTATGTTGACAAGCGATATAATCATCTATGGGACCTAGCCTGGGTAAGGTTATTTCCAACATATATTATCTAACAGATGCCCAGACGGGCAGTAAACCTATCTTGACCCAGGTTATTATAAAACGTCACTTTTATTTGACATACACTAAAAGTGCCAAGCATGCTGCCCATTTAACCCTGAAGAAGCCAGAAGTCTGGTGAAACATGTCGGGGGACAGTGTTAGTTTTTAAATGTGGCCTCTCACTCCACTAGCAATCAACTAATAACAGTCTGGTTGGACTTTGTTCAAATGCTTGGCACTTTAGTATACTGATGTGAGCCGCAGTACTTAACTGTAGCTACCTCTGTTTGCAGGGCTAACCGCCCTCAGGCTCAATGTCAGTTTAGACACATGCTAATGGTGGCTGTGTTAATCTGACAGTGGTGTGAAGGTACACAAGTCTTCACCACAAAATACGGCAAAGGTGCCGGATATACCTTATTAGCAACTTGCTCTGCAAACAGTAACATCATAGTACGCTATATCTAGCAGGGATATGGTGGGAGATTGTGCACATCTCCCTACCCTTTCTCTTTCTGAATAACACCCCTATCCATAGGTGGAGTGTCGACTGTACTTTTAATAAATATTTTTTGGTTTATTAAAGTTGTATTCATCTCACACTTTAACTTTTAGTGTATGTCAAATAAAAGTGACGTTTTATAATAACCTGGGTCAAGATAGGTTTACTGCCCGTCTAGGCATCTGTTAGATAATATATGTTGACAAGCGATACTCGTCAAGGCTGCCCACTCTCCCCGTTATTGTCTGACATCTATATCGAGCCATTGGCACTTAGGCAAGATATAGGGATTGAGGGGTTTCCAGTACTGGGAGTAGAGGATCGTATCTTGCTATATGCGTATGATGTCCTGTGTTTTGTAAATCGTACTAATATAACTCTCTCAAGAATTATTCGTACTGTTTTGGGGAAGTTTCAGGTCTGGATATTAATTGGTCAAAGACCACTCTCATGTTATTAGACAATTTTGACTTTCGGGGCGAGGGGCCCTTGGCGATGTTAAAGGTGGTTGATACATTTGAATATCTGGGTATGTTGATATCCCCTAGAGTTGAAGATTTTATCCAACTAAATTTGACTCCATTGATAACTAAACTGAGATAAAAAATTAAGATTTTGGCTTTGACTACCATTGACCAGATCTGATAGAATTTCTTTGGTTAAGATAGTGATTTTACCCCAAATTCTTTACATCCTTAGGAATTCCCCAATATGGATTGAAGACAAGTTCTTTAAAATTATTGAAAGGCTGATTAATTACCTTCTTTGGGGAAGAAAACGAGTGAGGTTAAAGCTGGAACATTTCGATGAGCCACTTAAGCAGGGAGGGTTGAACCTCCCCTACTTTAAGGGCTGCTTTCTGGCTGGGCAGTTATGCTTTTTTTGTGAATGGGAGAAAAGTCCTTTGTGTAAGATCTTAGTGGATCCTTCTCCTTTTGATAATATATTTACCCTGCTGGAATTGGGGCGATTAGTTTATGTTGAACATGAATTTAGAGTGACCGGAATGCTATTTTCTAGATCTTTGACTACTATTAGAAACTGGATTGGGATAAAGGAATCTCTTTTGTGCACTCCTCTTTGGCACAATTTTTACTTACAGGATGTTCATAAATTATTTGGGGATAATTTTTGCAGAAAAGCAATATTATTTATGTTTCACAGGTGGGGAGGAATAGTGAGGTACTTCCTCTTTCTGATTTGGCATGCACGGATAACTTAGGTAACTTAAGTTGGTTTAGGTATTTTCAGTTACATTTAGCACTATCTAGTGTAAAAGAAGTCTCTTTGTTGGAGATAGACACCTCTCCACAGTTGAATTTTTTGATAGGGACCTCAGGCCAGAAGGGCAAGATCTTCCAATTATATAAGTTATTAATTAGGCCATTATTTAATAAGGTCGCTTCCCCAGGTCAGAATGCTTGGGGAATTGACTGCCCAAGGGTCATGTCACAGGATTGGGAAATATATATGCTTCTTTAAGATTAGTATCACATAATGTGAATCACATTTTGGTACAGTTTAACATTTTATACAGAGTACATATCACACCGATCTGGCTTAATAAAGGACTAGGAGAATATTTAAAGTGCCTACGGTGTGCAGATTTTCTACACATTTTTTTCGTTATATCCGGATCTTAAAGCCTACTGGGATTCAATTTAGAATTTCATCACACAAAAACTGAGAGTAGTAATTCCGTTTGTTCCCGAATGTTGGATATTGAGTGATTTAACCAGGGTAAATTGTTATAAGGATAAAATGATTCTTTTGATTAGAATTATGTTTCTAGCCAGATTGTTGATTGCTCTAGTCTGGATCTCACAAAATATCCCTAAGCTCAATGAATGGTTGTATTTGGTAAATACAGTTAAGAGATATGAGGAGGCCTTATATAAACAAACAAATTCTGAGGATAAATGGTCTAAGAATTGGGGAGGCTGGAAGTGGTAGTTCTTTTAAATACCCCCCCCCCACCACCACTTTCCATATATTGATTGTTTGTTTTCTAATTTTTCTTATTATTTATTTTACTTCCTCTTATTTTTTTTAGGAAGGATCAGAAACATTTTTTTTTTAAATGAGGAATAAGAATCATGGTGTTATAGATTAAATAGGTATTTGTTTTGATTTTGTCGTTTCCTAAATAAAAATGTAGAAGTTAAAAAAAAAAAGATTTCTGGTAAAGGGATGTTGATCCAGGAAGTTATTCTGATTTCGAGATTTTGAGTTGGAAAGTCTGAAATTTGGTTGTTGCCTCATGGGGGCTTTGCCTTTCTCAGGATTACATGACAATAGGTTGAAGTTAATATAGTGTACATGTCATTTTCACCTTTCAAACCAACTAACTACAGTATATACAGTATTCTGCATAGAAGAAAAACTATGTCAGCATTAGATGCTGTATTGCAGACATTCTTCCATACTCTTCTAAGCAAAAATTGTGGGCTTTTTGGCCATTTACACTGGGATTGCCGCTTTTCCAAACATTTTCATGGGAGAGAATATGTATAAATATGAATGCTAGCAATTAACCCCTTAAAGGGATTGTCCAGTTTTTTGTTTTTTTTTATTTGCTCCCACCCCCAGCCAGTGGTACCTGTGGAGAAATCCATATTTGCCTGCTCCCTGATGCTCCATTACAGCTTCATGGATTCTGGGCTCTTTTCAACAGACTTACAGTCACTGTCAGTTAACTTCTACATGAATGGGGCCATGTGCACCACTGTGGTCAATGACTCGCCTCTGCAGTGACATGCCACTGAACTAGAATGAGGAGTAGGTAAATATAGATTTCTACTTCTTTCAGTGAAAAGAGAACAGGTCTCTATTAAAGATGTATAATTTTTATGGACGTATGAGTGTAATTGTATCCTCTAACTTGCTAAACACTAGGATGGAGATTTATCAAAACTGGTGCAAAGGAAAACTGGCTTAGGCTACTTTCACATTAGCTGTTTCAATTCTGCCATTAAGATCTGTCATAGGACCTCAATAGCGAAAAAAAACGCTTCAGTTTTGTCCCCATTCATTGTCAATGGGGTCAAAACTGAACTGAACCAAACGGAATGCACTGAAATGCATTCCGTTCCGTTTGTTTGCACTCCCATCGTGGAATAACATTTCAAGCAGAGCTTTTCTGTCTGCGATGTGGTGCAGAGCAAAACGGATCCGTCCTGACACACAATGGAAGTCAATGAGGATGGATCCGTCCCCCATTGACTTTCAATGGTGTTCTTGACGGATCCGTCATGGCTATAGAAGACTTAATACAACCGATCCGTTCATGACGGATGCATGCGGTTGTATTATGGTAACGGAAGCGTTTTTGCAGATCCATGATGGATCTGCAAAAAACGCTAATGTGAAAGTAGCCCTAGTTGCCCATATCAACCAATCAGATTCCACCTTTCATTTTCCAAAGGAGCTCAGAAAAATCAAAGGTGGAATCTGATAGGTTGCTATGGGCAACTAAGCCAGTTTTCCTTTGCACCAGTTTTGATAAATCTCCCCCTAGGTCTGAAAAGGATTGCGTGACATACAACCCACAGTGCCTCAGAAACAGTAATCACAAAGTATATCACATGATCTTTTTTAGAGCTTTTGATTAGCCAAGTGAGATCATATGATACACCATGGACTCTAATGGAGCAAGGAAGTACTTTTTCTTCATTCTATTTGGGTCAATTAGGGGTTATAATGGTAATCTTGTACCAGTAGTATAAGAGTATCACATGAATGTCCTTTAAACGTAATTTCAGTGCTTCATCGTAACAGCAAGTTATCTATAGCATGTCTAATATACTTTGTAAAATATCATAGGAGGCATCCCTCTGGTAGACCAGACAAGTTAGGACAAGTACAGTCATTCAGACAGTCCCCATTAGAAATCATTACAGATGCCATTCACAATCTCAGACTTGCCAATGCTCTCTGAATGTCTGAGAGGCTTCTGTAAAAAGAAGAGACCTCTTGGACTCCTTGAAGAGCTGACTATTCTCCCAGCCACAACATGGACTACTGCTTTCTCCCAGTCATAACATGGACTACTGCTTTCTCCCAGTCACAATGTACTGTAAATGTATGTGGTACCAGGATTCCCCATTATTAGATGGAGCCTCAGCACCCAAAGTGCACTGCTGTGTGGGGACATCACACAAACAGAGCAGATTACTTAACAAATAGGCGTAACAGTGTACTAAAATGTACGGCTCCATACAAGGGGGGTATTGCCACACCTGGAAAATTTCTGGCATCATTCTTTGCATGTTGTCAAAAGGTTACAATAATTATGCAAAAATAGTAATAAAGTTTACTTTGAGAAAGTTCAAAGTGCCTGAAACCACTAAAAAGTTGCACGGGGAGGAACATTTTGCAGTAACTGACAAATAATTATTATGATGAGTGAGTATAAATGAGTCCAACTATATCATCCTAACCAACTTGTACAGTGACTAAAATGCAAATACCCGCTATTATCATTTGACTCCAAGTAAAACCATTGACAGCTTGATGTGGATTTTGCCAGCTTGAGGTATAAAGGTATGGGATATAGGGCAATAACCTTACCTAAAGAGAATTTCCCATTTTTCACTGCATATGTTTTTTATGTATTTATTCTTTTCATGGAGATAGCAAACATGCCACTCAACGAAGACCCTTTTAGCCCAAAAGGGTCAAAAAGCAAAACTATTGAAGTGATAAAAACCCTACATACTATTGGTACTAGTAGTAGTAGTAGTATTTACATACTATTAGCTCTTCATTTTACGAGGATAAAATAAACAATGGTATTTTACAGTATTTTACCCATTTAAGAGTTAGAGTCTCTAGAAATCTGGAACACTTTATGATTTCATGTTTCCACTGTTTAAAGCGACTGGAAATCAGGTAATCAGCAAGCAACATTTAAATTTTGGAATTGCTGTCAACACAAGTCTCTAGGGCGGCTGGGGAGAAAGTTCACGGTTATTGTTGGAAGCAGATTCAAGTCTGAATTGGGAAATCCTTTTATTCTAAGAAAGGAATTCAGTTTGTCTTTCTTACTTGCCAAGGGAATGGCGTTCCTGACTAGGTCATCAAAAAGGCCGTCAGTAACGACCTTTCAGTGGAATATTGTTGTATATTGGGAACGCATTCAAAGAGCTGCAAAAAAGGAGCCAAAAATAAGTTTAATCTTACATGAAATCTCAATAGTTATATTTCATTTAGAATCAAGGAAATAAAATCTAAAGTGGTCGCTCTATCAATAAAGTCAATGAAAAAGGCTTTTTAAGGATTATAAGGATTGTTATTTTTCAGAGGAGCAGATACTAGTTTGAATAGTTTCAATAAGAATAAGAAACACTTCATAAAGGTAAACACATAGGCATCTTCATATAATAATATGGGCTTTACTGGTCATGGGACAAACAGGAATGATATTGCTATTTGTCTTATGCATTAAAGAGGACCTGTTACCTTCCCTCACATGTCTGCATTACCCATGCAATACTTTTGGAACATCTATCCTTCTGTAGTGCAATTGCTCTATTATTTCTTCCAGAGCTTATAAATGAATTACTAGCACTTTTCAATGAAGGTCCATCTGGGTGTTAGCAGTTGAAGATGTGTCCCTGCAAAGCTTACCATGGGCAGGGTCTGATTTGTAAGTTCAGATAGTGCAGGGACACCTCCCCATTTGGTGACACCCAGCTGGACCTTCATTGTAAACTGCTAGCAATTCATTCATAGACTTCTAGATAGAGATGAGCGAATTCGATCAGAATTTCAGGAAAAATTCGATTCACGAATTTCCTCACGCTTCGTGGTAACTAACGAATCACTTTTTTCCTAAAATGGCTGCTGCAAGTGTTAGGACATGGGAACTCTGGGAATGAGGGATCACCCACAATGCCATGATTCAGCCATTTTCCAGTGTACTTAGTGCAGGGAGAGACATCAAAAAGCGCTAGGGACAGTGGTAGAAAAGACTTTAAAACTTTTATTTTGCTGTATAGAAGTTCAGGGAAAGGATAGGGAGGAATCATTCCACAGTATTGAAGCAAAACAGGGTTCAGTAGGGGAGTTTACAGCCTGGGGAATAGGAATAATCCTATTACAACTTGCTGCACTGACTGCGGATCCAAATTGCCATTATACAGCTCTGTAATTTAAGCAAACCATTCTTGTTATTGGGGTGCAAGTGCTGTTTGATAAGTCATTAATAGGGTTTATTACAAGGAAATATTTCTCTGTCTTATTTCCCCTCGTGCAGTGCAGTTATATGTTCTAAAGCATTTTTTGGCTTGTATTTGTGGGGGAAAAAAGGGGCTAATTAGCGAAGTGAAGTGGTTCAGTTATATGTTCTAAAGCCCTTTTTGGCGTGTATAAGTGGAAAAAAGTAAGGGCCTATTCGCCGTTCAGCGGTGCAGTTATATGTTCTAAAGCCCTTTTTGGCATATATTAGTGACAAAAATATGTGTATTATTTGCCGTTCAGCAGTGCAGTTATATGTTCTAAAGCCCTTTTTGGAGTGTATTAGTGTTACAAAAAAGTATTTGCCATTGTGTGGTGAAGTGAGAAAATTATAGCTGTTTTTGGCATGTATTACATAGTAACATAGTAACATAGTAAATAAGGAGAAAAGATATCTGAAGATCCACTTCGGCTTGTCATCCTGCTAGTTGAGCCAGAGTAGCAAAAAAAAACTCTATTTGCCGTTCACGGTGCAATTATGTGTTTTTTTTGGCTAATTAGTTGTTGTGTGGTGAAAGGGGAAAGTTACGGCCCATTTTGGCATGTATTAGCGGCAAAAAAAGTATTATTTGCCGTTCATGGCCGCAGTTACATATTCTAAAGCTCTTTTGGCGTGTATTAGTGGGGAAAAAGAAAATGGGCTTATTAGCCGTTGTGTGTTAAAGTGAGAAAATTACAGCCCTTTTTGGCGTGTATTAGTGGCAAAAAAAATATATTATTTGTCATTCAGCGGTGAAGTTCCATCGTACTACAGCCATTTACGGGGTGTATTAATAGGATAGATACATACATCCTATTTTCCATTCTCAGGTGAATTGTGATTGTTATATTTATGTTTTTGGGGTGTATTAATAGGAAAACAAATATGTCTTATTAGCCGGTCTGCAGTGAACCGACATTGTTATACAGCAATATTTGGGGTGTATTAATGGGAAAAAATAAGTACGTGTTATCAGCCGTTCTACGGTGAATTTACATTGTCATTCAGTGGTGAAATTTGTTTGTGATATAGCCTTTTTTGGGAAAATTGATAGGTAGCTTTAGCTACGGTCAAAAACAATATATGTCCTTTACGGCCCACTGGTTAAATGTGGTTCCTGCCCAGCCACACCAGCAACTTGACCAGGTGACGCTGTTACCGCCTCCATGTTTTCACACAGTTGGTCCTGCGACAATGTCCGCCTTTACCTCCTTATCCTCCACCGTGTCCTCAGCCTCCACTGCAGGGACAATTCACATAGCTCCTCCAGCATACCACATGTGCAGGGCATAGCGGTGTCTCGCTGTTCTACACCTCGTTTGCCTGGGCGAACGGAGTCACACAGGGGAGGAACTGCTCCGTGTCCTTCATCAAGAAATCGAATCCTGGCTTTCTCCGCGACAACTCAAAATCAGAACCATGGTGACCGGCAATGGGAAGAACATGGTGTCGACGCTGTGTCACGGAGGGCTGAGCCATGCGCCCTGCATGGCGCACGTGTTCAATCTGGTTGTCAAGCGGCTCTTGAAGTCTTCCACCCATCTGCAAGTCACCCTTAAATGGCCAGAAAACTTTGCATGCACTTCAGCCACTCGTACACCGCAAAGCACACCATCCTTGAGCTGCAGTGGCAGAACGGCATCCCCCAACATAGGCTGATATGCAACGTTTCCACACTTTGTAATTCCACCTTACATATGTTGTACCAATACAAATAGAGAAAGGCCATAAATGATTTCTTGATGATCCAAACGGACAGGAGTAGTCCCCTGTGTAACTTCGATGTCAGCCAGTGGCAGCTCATGTGACACCTGCCGTTTTCTCATGCCCTTTGAGGAGGCCACGTTATTTGTCAGTTGCCAGGACTACGGGTTGAAAAACGTAATTCCAATGCTTCGTGTCCTGGAACAGATGCTGGTAAATCTGGCTGGTCAGGGGACTGGAGGAGTGGTGCCTAGATATCATGTCCACATGAGCCCTGTGGGGGCTGAACTGGAGGAGGGGGACATTGGAGCACAAGCAATTCTGAGCATCCAGAGGAGCTACAGGGTGATGTGGAAGATGAGGCAGAGGACACACCATGGCAGTATGCAGTGGAGATGGAGGCAGGGAGTCCCTCCGAGTCACTTGCACAAATTGCCCGATGCATGCTCGCTTGCTTGCGTAGTGACAGCCAAATTGTAAGCATTAGGGAGCAGAGGGATGACTTCTGGCTCTCCGCCTTGTTAGACCCTCGCTACTGGTCAAAAATAAGGGCCTTTTTTACACCCGCTGAGAGGGAGGACAAACTGAACTACTATAGAGGCATGCTATGTAGTCAGTTGGCTGCTGCCTATCTGCGCCATCGTTCATCCTCTCGCAGGTCTGATGGCGGGGACCCTGTGTGCTCACGCTCCTCTTCTATGGCTGCTATGGCTGCTGTGCCAGGGAAGGGGGGGGGGGGTAGGAGCAATTCCAGCTCCATCAGCAGAAGAAACTTGAGTCTAGAGTTGCTGATGAAACTAGCAGCAGCTAGACCTGAAGCAGGACCTGAACCAGCAGGTGGTGGCATACTTGGATAGCACCCTGCCACCCCACATTAAAGATCCACTGGACTACTCAGCAGCCAAACTGGATTTGTGGCCGCAACTGGCAGAGTTTGCCCTGGAAAAGCTGTCCTACCCGGCCAGTAGTGTGGCATCAGAGCGGGTGTTTAGTGAGGTGGGGGCCATAGTTACCACAAAAAGAACTTGCCTATCCACCCAAAATGTGGAGAGACTGAACTTTGTCAAGATGAATCAGGCATGGATTTCCAACCACAAATTTCTGATGCATCAGACTAGATCATCCATGGTGCCACACCAACACTTTGACTAAAGAGATCGGTTTCTTCTAGCTACCTGCCTCAGCTACTATTCAGATACTGCCATCCGCCTGATGCTTCTTTCACTCATCATCTTCAGCTGTTACTGGTATCGCCACCCACCTCCTCACTCTGTCAGCGGGTCACTCTGTGGTCTCCTGATGCTGCTGCCACCTCACCACTCATGTCTCCTGATGCTGCTGCAGCCACGCCACACTGTTATTGTGCCAACCTGTGGCCTACTCCTGATGCAGCTGCCACCTCCACACTGTCATTGTGACACCCTGTGGCCTCCTTCTGATGCTGAGGCCACGTACACACTCTGTCATTGTGCCATTCTGTGACCTCCTGATGATGCTGCTGCCACCTCCACACTGTCATTGTGCCACTCTGTGGCCTCCTCCTGATGATGCTGCCACCTCCAGACTCTGTCATTGGGCCACTCTGTGGTCTCCTCATGCTGCTTCCACCTGACCACTATGTCATAGGGCCACTATGTGGACTTCTCATGCTGCTTCCACCCTCCCCACTTCATGACTGGGACACTATTTTGTCTTTCGGCCTGGCTGACATCATCATTTATTTGACCCTTCTTCTGATCTGTTACAACAAAGGAAAAATGAGACACACAACAGATCTTGTCAATGTAACAGCTGTGAGGCCTGCATGACATGGTCTCTATTTTGCATCAGAATTAGCTAATGATTTGGTAGCCAAAAGCAGGAGTGGGTACAAAATACAGAAGACATGCAAATATTCCATTCATGTGTCATCTTTGTTTTGGATCCACCAGTTTTTTTTGGCTTTAGCAATACTGATGGATTACTTGACAAATGTTAACCGAGTGAAGGTGGATGCTCAAACGACAGGATTGTTTTTTTGGGGGGTTATTGTTCTGATGGATCAGAGGAAGGACAAAATAATCAGTGACGTCAACACAACCTCACTACTGACACCTTCTCCACTCTGTCGGGGGGCTCTACTTGTATTAGCGTTTATCGAACAGGTTCTGTAGAAATCTATGTGGACTCTCAGTGAATTGGTTTAAAAGGAGTGTGCTCTTTCAAGCTATAGTAGGATCTTAGGCCTCTGCATGGTTCTTTATAACTGTCGCTAACATTGATAAGGCTGAGTTCACACTTGGGTTATTTGGTCAGTTTTGGCCCCGTATCTGCCCAAATAACTAAAGTGTGCAGTGATTGTAA
This sequence comes from Bufotes viridis, assembly GCA_033119425.1. Classification (NCBI taxonomy): domain Eukaryota; kingdom Metazoa; phylum Chordata; class Amphibia; order Anura; family Bufonidae; genus Bufotes; species Bufotes viridis. The sequence goes on along the minus strand of CM065592.1, from coordinate 399,240,188 downwards.
GAGGGACGCCTGTCATCTACATGTCATACTGACTCACAATATTGTAAGCTATCCTGTCGCTTTGTCTTCTCATTGTCTGTAGCTACTAGAGGCCTGTTCATGCTAGTCAGGTTCCGCCAGAAGTATCTTGGTCGATCGTCACTCTGTCATTGTGCCATTCTGTGGCTTCCTCATGCTGCTGCCACTTCCAGACTCTGTCATTGTGCCACTCTGTGGCCTCCTCCTGATGCTGCCGACACCCCCAGACTCTGTAATTGTGCCACTCTGTGGCCTACTCATGCTGCTGCCACCTCCACACTATGTCATTGTGCCATTCTGTGGCTTCCTCATGCTGATGCCACCTCTGGACTCTGTCATTGCCACTCTGTGGCCTAATCATGCTGCTGCCACCTCCAGACTCTGTCATTGTGCCACTCTGTGGCCAACTCATGCTGCTGCCACCTCCACACTCTGCCATTGTGCCACACTGTGGACTACTCATGCTGATGCCACCTCAACACCATGTCACCTTGCACCTCTGTGGTCTCCTTATGCTGCAGCCACCTCCACATTCTGTCATTGTGCCAATCTGTGGCTTCCTCATGCTGCTGCCAACTCAAGACTCTGTCATTGTGCCACTTGGTGGCCTTCTCCTAATGCTGCTGCTCCCACCACCTACAGACTCTGTCATTGTGACACTCTGTGGAATTCTCATGCTGTTCCCACCCTCCCCACTTCATGAATGGTCCATTATTTTGGCTTTCAGCCTGGCTGACATCTTCATTTATTTGACACTTCTTCTGATCTGTCAGAAGGAAGGAAAAATGAGACGCACAACGGATCCTGTCTGTGTAGCAGCTTTAAGGCCTGTACGGTCCCATCAGAATTGGCTTATGATTTGGTAGCCAAAAGCAAGAGTGGGAAGAAAACACAGAAGACATGCAAATATTCCATTCATGTGTTATCTTTGTTTTGGATCCACCAGTTTTTTTTGGCTTTAGCAATACTGATGGATTACTTGACAAATGTTAACCGAGTGAAGGTGGATGCTCAAACGACAGGATTGTTTTTTTGGGGGGTTATTATTCTGATGGATCAGAGGAAGGACAAAATAATCAGTGACGTCAACTCAACCTCACTACTGACACCTTCTCCACGCTGTCGGGGGGCTCTACTTGTATTAGCGTTTAATCGAACAGGTTCTGTAGAAATCTATGTGGACTCAGTGAATTGGTGTAAAAGGAGTGTGCTCTTTCAAGCTATAGTAGGGTCTTAGGCCTCTGCACGCTTCTTTATAACTGTCGCTAACATTGACCAGTAAGGCTGAGTTCACACTTGAGTTATTTGGTCAGTTTTGGCCCCGTATCTGCCCAAATAACTAAAGTGTGCAGTGATTCTAAGAGGGACGCCTGTCATCTACATGTCATGTCTGACTCACAATATTGTTTCACTACCACAGCAGACTTCCTATGCGTGTTACTGCAAGGCACAGTGTTCTACACCACTATAAAGGCTCTCTTCAGCCAGGAAATAGCCGTTTTTAAGCGCGATTTTACCACAAATAAATTCTAATCTAACCAAATTTTTTCTGAAAATTTGGTGAAACGGCCGCATCAAATTTTTTAGAAATTCACTCATCTCTACTTCCAGACATGTTAGGACAGGTGACAGGTCCTCATTTTGGTAACTCACTCTTATGGCATGGGTGTGGAACCACTGTGTCAACCAACAGATTTGTCTTTGGGCTAATCCTAACTGTGAAGCCTCCTGGATTTCACCCTTGAACCCCCTGTACAGGGATCTAGACTTCACTGCAGCAGGCCACTACCTCCTGGAGTTGTATCTGCGTGATTGACAGTTGAGCCACAGGGGTCAAGAGATACTGGTACAGAACACTGAGTTAAGTACCCCAAGGTGACTAGCCATAGGCTGATGAAGATTAGGATGTGTTTTTCCTTTAAGAGCCAGATTGGAAGATGCTTGGCTGGTAAGCATGCCGCTTGGTGGGCTATAGAAGGTACATAGAGGGTATATAGTGTGGGGAGTCGCTCTGGTAGATAGCGGTGCGGGTGCAGTACCGAGGCAAAACAAGGAGTCCAGAATTGTGCAACAAACAGTGTTTTATTCACACTGACACAAAAATAAACAGAAACAGTCTCTTGGTGGTAATTCACACAGGCCAGACACAAGGAGGCAAAGCAAAACAGGCCAACACAGGTTCAGTCACCTGGGAGGTGTAGGTGCAGGTTCGCACCACGCTGTCGGCCCCGCCGCAGGAGAATCCAGCTTCAGGTAGCCAGGAACAAAACACCTCCTTGCTGAGCTCTTTCCTCCAGGACAGAGAACTCCTCAGCCCTGTTAGCAGCTCCAGGATAATCACCTCCCCAGCTGCTAAGGAGGCTGCCTTTTAAAGGGGCCGGATAAAGTCCGGCCTGGACCGTGGGGAGTAGGCACCCACCCTACACTTTACCTACTCCCAGTAAGAGCCGGCCCGGATTAGCTTTGCAGCCAAACTAAGTCACAGAGTCTAGCAGCACTAGCTGCTGCAGACAAAAACCCGGCTCTCACCTCACCGAGGCCAGCAACCTCGGTGACACGTACCTGCCATCGCATATGATACCTTGCACCCTCTTACACACCCCCTTTGTTCAACCCTGAGGGGTGAACACACGTGAGGCAGTGGACGCGGGACAGGGCATCTGCGTTGCCCTGCAAGCGGCCTGCCCTGTGTTCCACGGAGAATTTGAAATTTTGAAGGGATAGGAACCACCTGGTGACCCGAGCATTCCTCTCCTTGGCCTGACTCATCCACTTGAGGGGGGAATGGTCGGTCACCAGACGGAACCTCCTCCCTAACAGGTAGTAGCGGAGAGATTCGAGTGCCCACTTGATAGCCAGGCACTCCCTCTCCACTATACTATATCTGGACTCAGCGGGACTGAGCTTACGGCTCAGGAAGACAACGGGATGTTCTTCCCCGTTGACCTCCTGCGACAGTACCGCACCGAGGCCTACCTCCGAGGCGTCGGTCTGTACGACAAACTCCTTGTTGAAGTCGGGTGTCACCAAAACCGGGGACCCACACAGGGCCGACTTCAACGCGGAGAAAGCCTCCTCCGCCTTCTCACTCCAGCTAACCCTCCCAGACTTTCGCCCCTTCAACAGGTCTGTCAATGGCGCTGCTATTGTGGCAAAGTGGGGCACAAACCTCATGTAGTATCCTACAATCCCCAGGAACGACTTTACCTGCCTGGTGGTGACCGGTCGGGGCCAGTTGCGAATAGCCTCTACCTTAGTTACCTGAGGTTTGATGACTCCCCGCCCAATTACATATCCCAGATATTTGGTCTCTTCCAACCCAATCGCACACTTTTTTGGATTGGCGGTTAGTCCAGCTTTCCTCAGGGCATCCACTACCGCCTGCACCTTGGGTAAATGGCTTTCCCAGTCGGTGCTGTGGATGACTACATCATCTAAGTAGGCCGAGGCGTACCGACGATGTGGTCGCAGCACTATGTCCATTAACCTTTGGAAAGTGGCGGGGCGCCATGCAGGCCAAAGGGTAACACCTTGTAGTGATATAGGCCCTGCGAGGTAACAAACGCGGTTTTTCCTTAGCCGTCTCCGTTAAGGGTACCTGCCAGTACCCTTTAGTGAGGTCCAGCACAGAAAAATAACGGGCTTGTCCTAAATTTTCAACAAGCTCGTCTACTCGGGGCATGGGATACTGCGTCAAACTTGGATACTTCATTTAACTTGCGAAAGTCGTTGCAGAACCGCAGCGTCCCATCCGGCTTAGGTATTAGGACTATGGGACTGGCCCACTCACTTTTCGACTCCTCAATGACATCGAGCTTCAACATTAACTGCACTTCCTCCGCGATGGCCCGCCGCCGAGCCTCGGGTACCCGGTATGGTTTTAACCGGACCTTGGCCTGAGGCTCAGTGGCGATGTCATGTCGGATGAGAGACGTGCGGCCAGGGAGGTCTGAGAACACATCCGTGTTCCGACTGAGAACTCCTGACTTCCTGAACTTGTTTGGAAGACAGGCTGTCTGCAATTTTACCGTGGTTACGGCTTCACAGGCCTCGAACTGTGGGGCTGGACCCTTTTCACCTAGAAGCCCTGGTCGGGGCTGTGGTCGTCGACCGCGTCCCTATCTTTCCACGGCTTAAGTAAATTCACGTGGTACACCTGCTCCGGCTTGCGCCGCCTGGCTGGTGTACCTTGTAATTTACTTCCCCTACCTTCTCGATCACCTCATAGGGGCCCTGCCACCTAGCTAGGAATTTGCTGTCAAGGGTGGGTACCAGAACCAAAACCCGATCTCCGGATTGAAGTCCCGTACCCGAGCCTGACGATTGTACACCCTACTCTGGGCTTGTTGTGCTGCCTCCATATGCTCCCGGACCAAGGGCAACACCCTTTCCATCCGTTCCTGCATCTGGGCGACATACTCAATGACACTTTTGTGGGGGACAGGCTGTTGTTCCCATGCTTCCTTGGCGATATCCAACAGGCCCGAGGGTGTCTGCCATAAAGCAGTTCGAAGGGCGAGAACCCAGTAGAGGCCTGGGGCACCTCTCGCACTGCGAACATGAGATAGGGCAGAAGCAGGTCCCAGTCCTTCCCATCTCTAGACACCACCCTTTTTAACATATTTTTAGAGTTTGATTAAACCTCTCAACAAGACCGTCTGTTTGCGGATGGTAAACGGACGTCCGTAACTGCTTTATACGCAACAATTTACACAGTTCCTTCATTACTTTGGACATAAAGGGGTCCCTTGGTCTGTCAGAACCTCTTTTGGCAGGCCCACACGGAAAACATCTCCATTAACTCTTTGGCAATGAGCCTAGCTGAGGTATGTCGCAGAGGCACCGCCTCCGGATACCGAGTGGCATAGTCGAGAACTACCAGAATGTGTTGGTGGCCCCTAGCAGACTTTGGTACAGGCCCAATTAAATCCATAGCGATTCGCTCAAGCGGTACTTCAATAATTGGCAGAGGTACCAGAGGACTACGGAAATGTGGCTGGGGGCTAGTTACCTGACAGGTTGGACAGGACTTACAATAATTTTCTACCTCCTTGAACACACTGGGCCAATAAAACCGCTGCAGTATGCGGTCCTGGGTTTTCTGCCACCCCAGGTGTCCCCCAAGAACATGTTGGTGGGCAAGCTCCATGACAAGCTTGCGATACGCTGTGGGCACCACCAACTGTTCAACAGGTTCACCTCGGATTTGGTTCACCCGATACAACATATCCTGCAGAACAATAAATCGTGGGAACATTAATTCAGCCCCTGGTTTCTGGGGTTTACCATCAATTTCAGCACATTCTCCCAGGCCCTGGTTAGGGTTTGGTCCCGGTGTTGTGCGGTCCCAAAATTTTCCCGGAGACATTGAGGTCTGCCAACTCAGGTCCGGTGGCAAGTCCTCCGTGTCTCCCACCATTACACTCAGTGGGGTTGTCTCCCCCACTACCGCTGCAGCAGTGGTCACCCCTACCGCTGGCCCTTCAGACTCGGGCTCCCAGGGTTCTGGCCTTCCAGTGGTATCAGGCCACTCTGCTAGGGTTACCCTGTCTCAGGGCTATTAGACACCTTCACCTCAGGCCACAGTGATGGAAAACCAGGAAGTCTCTCCCAATTATCAGTTCATAGGGTAGCTTTGTGGAGATCGCCACCTCACAAGTCCAGGTGCCGGCCGCCGTGGACAGAGACATTACAGCAGTGGGATAGTCCTTTAAGTCTCCGTGAATGCACACCACACCCACTTTCCGGCCCGTATACTGGGTGGGCTGTACCAGGGCAGCACTTACCAGGGTTACCAGGCTCCCTGAGTCCAACAGCGCCACTGCCAGGTTATCCCCGACTTGCACCTGGCACAGATGACGACTGTCTATTGTCTCGGGGTGCCGGTCGCACACAGTCTCCGGGCATACATGGAAGGCCGGTACCCATAATTAGTCTCCATGGGTTCCCCCACTGTGGACAGTTGGCCCTTATGTGTCCAGGCTCCCGACACTGCCAGCAGACCACTGGGGACGGATCTGCAAGAGGTACATCCCGGGCGGGTTTGGCCGGCCGCCCGGGACTGGGGTGGAGACTTCCGGGGTTTGACTGGCCCCCTCCCAAAAGAACCCCCTTGCAGGTTTCTGGTGGCCTCATATCGCTCCACCAGGTCGACCATCTCAAGGGCATTGGTGGGGGATACCTGGCCGATCCAGTGTTGAAGGGGGTAAGGCAAGGCCCTCCAAAACATGTCAGCCAGCAGCCGGTCCAGCATAGCAGTCGGACTTAGAACCTCAGGCTGCAGCCATTTTTGCAACCTGTGCAGCAACTCATAGTACTGCGGCCTGGCGGGTTCAGCCACTTTAAAGTCCCACTGGTGGACCCGCTGAGCCCGGACCAACACGTTTACCCCAGTCTGGCCAGGATCTCCCCCTTCACCGTGGGATAGTCAGCAGCCTGGTCGTCTGCCAAATCAAAAAAAACTTGCTGGGGTCCGGATGCCAGGAGCGGAGCAACCACCTCGGCCCACTGGTCACGGGGTAACTTTTCCCTCACGGCGACCTTCTCAAAGACCGCTAGGTATGTCTCCACGTCGTCTGCGGGGGTCATCTTTGGGATCGCCGCACGGACCGCTTTCCGAGCATCATGGACGTGGTGGGACGCTCCTGCCGCCTGTAATGCCATCACATGTTGTAGCAGTAACTGGTTGGTCTCCCGCTGCTGCACGTTAGCTTCTACGAGAGCCTTCACAGCAGCCTCCATGTTGCCAGAGATCACAGGCTGCAACTTTGCCGGCCTAATATAGGACATTCACTTTTGCTCCGCACAAAAAACAAAGTTCGGCGTTCACGCCAGCCTCACTGCGCATGCCCGCATCCGACACCAAATGTGGGAGTCGCTCTGGTAGATAGCGGTGCGGGTGCAGTACCGAGGCAAAACAAGGAGTCCAGAATTGTGCAACAAACAGTGTTTTATTCACACTGACACAAAAATAAACAGAAACAGTCTCTTGGTGGTAATTCACACAGGCCAGACACAAGGAGGCAAAGCAAAACAGGCCAACACAGGTTCAGTCACCTGGGAGGTGTAGGTGCAGGTTCGCACCACGCTGTCGGCCCCGCCGCAGGAGAATCCAGCTTCAGGTAGCCAGGAACAAAACACCTCCTTGCTGAGCTCTTTCCTCCAGGACAGAGAACTCCTCAGCCCTGTTAGCAGCTCCAGGATAATCACCTCCCCAGCTGCTAAGGAGGCTGCCTTTTAAAGGGGCCGGATAAAGTCCGGCCTGGACCGTGGGGAGTAGGCACCCACCCTACACTTTACCTACTCCCAGTAAGAGCCGGCCCGGATTAGCTTTGCAGCCAAACTAAGTCACAGAGTCTAGCAGCACTAGCTGCTGCAGACAAAAAACCCGGCTCTCACCTCACCGAGGCCAGCAACCTCGGTGACACGTACCTGCCATCGCATATGATACCTTGCACCCTCTTACAATAGAGTGGAAGTCAGGTCCATGATTCGTTAAAATATTTTCCATATTAAAAAATAGATTGCTTCCTGGAACTAATTGAATGATCTGAAAGGCTTCTAGCAAAGAATAGCTCCGTAATATGGCATGCAATAGAATATGCCACAATGTGCTAGAGAAAGAAAATTCAGCGTGGCTTTGGCTTTGCACAATGTTTTTGGCATAGAAAAGTCATCGCAAACAATGCTGCATACCATATTTGCACTATAATTTGCAAATTTTTACACCTTTTATTAATTTTAAGTCACAAGAAAAGTAGAAAGGGTTTAGAGGGAGGGGGTGGTGTCTCCTGTGGACCAATAGATTTACTAGCACTTTCACTAGAAATGTGGCAAATTATAGTGCAAATCTGTGCCTGTCCATAGTAGATGTAGATTACAATCTCCTGCATAAGGACAGCCAATTTATGAATTATCAAATTTGCCAGATTTTACTCCACTGAAGCATGAATTGAGACTATCATATGCAACGCCAGTCTTAAGACACCTTTCCATGTAGACAAAGGCACCTTATAGACTAAGCGGTTCTGATTTCAGCTCTGTATTATGGGGCACATTTATTAAAACCAACATTTTAGACTCTAGTCTTAATAAACCCCTAAGATGGAGGGCGTTCCGCCAAAGTTATGAAGAGACACTGGCCTCTACATAACTTTGGCTGATGCTCTGCCAGTTCTGAATCTAAAACAGTTTCCTAGCTGTCTTGAATTTAGACCTTTTTCTACGCCTAAAACAGTTGCAGAAAAAGGAAAATAAGACAGGCCTGCCGGACTGTCCCCTTTTCCCGCCCACGCCACGTCCACAATTTTCGAACTTGTGTGATCAGGGAGAAGTTGCAGATATATAGTCGTATTTCAGTATACTAAATTACCCTCTATGCGTCTAAATGCACAGAATACCATTTGAATGTATTCTGTACTGCAGCACATGGAGTGTCTATATCCCCGTATTATAGAATCTGTAAGAAAGTTCTGAGACAAAAAGCCCACTCACACAGACGTACAGTATGGGCCCAAAGCAAACACTGTATTTCAGGTCTGTAAGGGTAGTTTCATAAATAATTTTTATTTCTTTTTGGAAAATACGTTTTTCTTTGCTTGTGACGAATGTATTAAGAAGCACACACCTCTTTATTAATTTGGTGATTTTTTTGGTTGTCACATTTAACAAAATGATAAGAAAAGGACAAAAAACAAAAGAGTCATACCTTTCTGCTCAAATGTTGCCTGTAGCACGATTCGCTGATTTTTCATTGCATGGAACTAGTAATAATTTCCCCTCCGATTGGTGAAGGAAACTTCAGTTCTAAGAGTGTCAAAGGGTTTTTCTGGAAGTTTGATATCGATGGTCTATCCTCAGGATCAGGGACGTGCACAGACATTTTGAAGGGCAGGGGCTAAAATAAAAAAAAGGGCACTTGTCACGTGATGTAACAGACGTGCGTCACGCACGTCCTCTATGCAGGTAGCCCCTGCGCTAGCCTTAAAGTACCCTGTCACCCTAACCCTGCACTGGTGAGACTGTTGAATCAATTGTATCTGTGAATAAATTGCACTGCCGCCGGCGGGATGGACCACATACCTCTTACATCCAGTGACATCTCATGTCATGTAGACCTTCTCTTTCCTCTTCTCCTCCATTTGAACCAGACCGCCATGGCAAATTCTTTCAGCCGCATCTTGTCTCTACAGAGTTTATAATACAGACACGTTAGATTTCTCAATGTTTCCATCCCCCTCCCCATCCTGCTGCCACTCCCAATACTGCGCCCGTGGAACTCACCAATGTCCCAGGTACTATACTGCTGAAAAATAGTGACCCCAATAGACATAATTGGGGTCATTTATCAAAGTGGTGTAAAAGAGAAGTGGATTTCCAAAAGAGCTGTCAAAAATAAAAGGTGGAACCTGATTGGCTGCTATGGACGACTAAGCCAGTTCTACTTTACACCAGTTTGATAAATTACCCCAAATGTCCCTATAGTGTCCACAGCAACTATAATGTCCCCTAGAGTGCCCCCAGTAATAATAACACCCTATATTGTGCTCCAGGCAATAATCCCTGTATAGTGTCCCCAAAAATAATAGCATTGCCCCTACACTGCCTCCCCAATAGAAACACCCCAATATAGTAATTTCCCCCACACTGCCCCTCATAGTAATTCCCCCATAGTAATTTGCCCCCACACAGTGATTGCCCCCACACAGTAATTTGTCCCCACACAGTGATTGTCCCCACACAGTAATTTACCCCACAGTGCCCCCACACAGTGATTGCCCCCACACAGTAATTTACCCCACACTGCCCCCACACAGTCATTTACCCCACACTGCCCCCACACAGTAATTTGTCCCCACACTGCCCCCACACAGTGATTGCCCCCACACAGTAATTTACCCCACACTGCCCCCACACAGTGATTGCCCCCACACAGTAATTTGTCCCCACACTGCCCCCACACAGTGATTGTCCCCACACAGTAATTTACCCCACACAGTGATTGTCCCCACACAGTAATTTACCCCACACTGCCCCCACAAAGTGATTGCCCCCACACAGTAATTTGTCCCCACACTGCCCCCACACAGTGATTGCCCCCACACAGTAATTTACCCCATACTGCCCCCACACAGTGATTGCCCCCACACAGTAATCTGTCCCCACACTGCCGCCACACAGTGATTGACCCCACACAGTAATTTACCCCACACTACCCCCACACAGTGATTGCCCCCACACAGTAATTTGTCCCCACACTACCCCCACACAATGATTGCCCCCACAGTAATTTACCCCACTGCCCCCACACAGTAATTTACCCCACACTGCCCCCACACAGTGATTGTCCCCACATAGTAATTTGTCCCCACACTGCCCCCACACAGTGATTGCCCCCACACAGTAATTTACCCCACACTGCCCCCACATAGTAATTTGTCCCCACACTGCCCCCACATAGTAATTTGTCCCCACACACAGTAGTTTCCCCCACACATTTCTGGGCCTGGCACTAGCAGCACTGCAGCACATCTTGAATCCCCCTCCCCCATGGTACATTTCTCCTCCGACCGGGCGACCCCCTCCATGATGACACAGTGACAGACTGACAGTGGCACTCACTCGAGCACCACACAAGCTCACTCACCGGTTATGAGCACCACTAGTAGTTGCACGCAGTCACAGGCTCTGAACTTGAAATCAGCTCAGCTCCAGACTCCCGCGCGCCACCCCCACGTGACTACTACCAGTCAGGCACTTGACTGCAGCGCTGAATAGTGCTGCGTGCATGCGCCGCACGGGCCCGGCCCCACACACGCAAGCTAGGCGGGTGCCCGCTGCCCGGCATTTGTGAAAGTGAAAAAAAAAATGGCAGCCACTTGTTCCGCCTAGCGCCGCCGACCCCGAAAAAAAAAAAAAAAAGAAGGGCATTAAAGAGGCAGAGGCAGAAAAGGGCAGGGGCTCAAGCCCCCTTTGAGCCCTATGTGTGCACGTCCCTGCTCAGGATAGGCTATCAATGTCAGATCAGCAGTTCGACTCCAGGCACCCCCATTGATCAGCTGTATGAAGAGGCTGCGGTGTTTTGGCGAGTTCTGCGGCCTCTTCCTAGACCAGTGATGTCATGTTTATCAGTCACCTGGTCTAGATATAACTCAGTCCCATTTAAGTGAATGGGGCTGAGCTGTAAAACCAAGTACAGATGCTATACAATGGACGACACTGTGCTTGGTAAGCTGAGAGGAGACTAAGGCACTCACCGGAGCTCAGGTGAGTGCTGAGACTTCCTGAAACAGCTGTTCGCCGAGGGTGCTGTCAATCAACACCCTATCAATCTCATATTGATGACCTATCTTGAGGATAGGCTATTAAAGAGGTTGTCTGGGCTTTTTCTTTTGATGACTTATCCTCAGGATAGGTCATCAACAGTGGCGTACCTACCATATAAGCAGACTGAACAGCTTTTATGGGGCCCGCGAGGAAGAGGGGCCCGCAGTGGAGGAGAGGCCCCATCCTCTAATTGCTCCTTTCGATCTTTCTAAAGCTAAAGGACCTTTGATGATGTCATCACAGGTCCTGTAAGGGAACTGCACTGTGTAAAGTGTAGTTCCCAGGTTAGAACAGTGCATCTGCCAGGATCTGTGATTACATCATTTTCAACATCATAGGTCCAGCAGGATCTAGCAAAGGAACTGCACCAAAAATGGGTTTGAAAGGTACATTTGCCAGGACCTGTGATTACATCATCACAGGTCCTTCAACCCCTAACAGCAAGTATTAGAAGTTCACATTGATCCATACAGACTGGAATCGAGTAGTAAGAGGAGGTCCTCCACTTCTCGTCATTTACACCCCACCCCCATGCCCTGTTTTTACTCATTGCTCACTCATGTATAGTACTTTAGACAGCTACAGTGACCACTATCTCATGTACCTTACACACACAGTGACCACAATGTATAACTGACCACATATTTCTGTAAACACTGCATCTACAGTATTATACCTTGTATGTCTCACATCAATACACTGCTCGATGTATATATATTGTGAAGGCTAAGGTTCAGCCTGCATTTGTGGGAGGGGCATCTGCTCCATTTATTCACGGGCTCTCTTACCCCGGCATGCGTCCCTCTCATGCTTCCGGGGTAGGAGGAGCCTCCTCTTCGCTTCCCTCTGTGGCCATTCCGGCTATCGCCACTGTCTTTCTGCCTGCCAGAACACGCCGTCCATCAGGGGTAAGTGGCCGGTTCCCCCCACTCCCCCTCATGGACGCTCTACCTACCTACATCTTCACTTGCCGGGGATCGCTCCTTCGTGTCATCGCGTGCGTTCCACAGTTGAACGCACTGACGTGCTCGCCCCTCCTGCAGCCAACCCAGGAGCGCGTTCACTGGGTGTCTTCTGCCACCTGCTATGCAACACGGGAGGTCTAACAACCGTGGAGGCTCCTGTTCTGGTCGGCTGCAGCCTGGGCAAAGTAAAAGCAAGTATTATGTCTTGATTGACGTCCAGGTACAGCAGCTTGTACCAAACGGACCTCACCACATGAAAATTATGGTTACCAGCGGTGGGGCTGGCTCTGTGTCCCCAGGTGTAGGCTGTTTTAAAGGTCAGGGTCATGATTCTGCATATTTATGGTGATTTCATGTTAGCTTTACGTTTTTTGCCTAAGTTCCTTTAAGTCGGATAAAAAATAAAATAATAATAATAATTAAGTGCATGTTTCGTTTGTTCCTTAGGTCTTCAACCACTTCCTCATTCCGTTCTTCTCTCCTCACCCCGCGCTAGTGTTTTTTTGTCACCCTTTGACCAGTATTTGTTAAAAAAATATATATATATTTCCCCCCCCCTTACTTCCATGTCTTTCCACAGTCTCCTGGCACGCTCAAGCCCCTTTATCCACTGTCCTGGTACGTTCAGGCTTCGTATCCACTCTCTGTATGGTCGCCTGGTCCACACAGGTTGTTCTTGCTTCGCTGTCTGGTCCTCCATCACGCCGCTCAGTCTTTGTCTCCTCACGCTGTCGGGTTGCCTGATACGCTCAGGCTCATCTCGTTACTAGTCGCCTGGCACACTCAGGCTTTGTTCATTATTTTGTCTGGTCGCCTGGTCCGCCCTGGTTTGCCTCGTCGCCTGTCTGGTCGTCTGGTATGCTCAGGCTTCGCCTCGTCACTGGTCGCCTGGCTTGTTCAGGCTTTGTTTCATCTACTACCTGGTCACCCAGCATTCCAATGTTCCGTCTTGTCATGCTGTCTAGTCGCTTGGTACGCTCAGGCCTCGTCCTGTTTTCTCCTCGCACGGCCATTGGCTGGCAAGGTTTTTTCTCGTCCTGCCAATCTGCTGGTCCGATTCTGCACTATTCCGTTTACATTCCTTCTTCAGGCATGCATGTCCTCCCTTTTCTTCCAAGTTCTAGCCCGTTTTCACGTTTCTTCAGCACCGGTCTAGGTAAGTGATAAGCTAGTGCTGCTCCCGGCCCACCAGCGTGGCACTTCATTTCTCGTGCTCAAACCTTTCTGTCCGGCCTTCGCAGCTGCATCTTTCGGGTACGTTTCACCAAGTATGGCACAACCTATTTCTTCAGAGAACCTCATCCATTCTTTCACTGCCACCATCCGGTCGCCTATCACACCAGCCGTCTTTCTTAATCATTTCCAGTACACTCGGTTTTTCCTGGTTCACACAGTACATTCTCTCCACAGGTCAAGCATGTCTCAAGCTTCAGATATAGACAACAATATGTCAGTCCCTGAAACTTCGATTTCAGGCCAGACCAGCGCTATGTCTCTCAGGAACTGGACCATTCCGAAGTTGATTGCGGAGCTGAACAGAAGGGGGATCCCGCACCCAGCTTCTGCCAGTAGGGCGAAACTTTACAAACTTTTGATGTCCAACCCAAGCACTTCTGGGGATCAACCTGGGCTTTCATCCATCCAACTCTCGCTATCCCAACTGCAGTCCACCATTAATTCCAGGATAATAGAACTGGAGTCTCGGGCCCAAGTGACTCCCCAAGTGCTGGCATCGCCAGCCGCTCCTTCTACTTCTCATTGCCTATCGCCAGATATTTCCAGGCCCAGTCCTCAGGTGGCCCACTCCCATTTCATTCCCAAAAGCATTAAAAAAGATATTCTGGCAGGGAAGGACGTCAACTTGGCATCTATCCTCATTGCCTCTCAGGACGTCCCGGAGAACAGGGTCATCAACTGTGGGGATGTTTCCGTATTCTTTAAGGCCAAGGAGGGGAGTTGTACATCTACCTTTATCAGGTCACGGACTTTGGCAACAAGTACGGCAGCTCAGCCTTCTACGATTATCATCACTCTTTCTCCACGAAGGCAGTGGCAGCACTAGCTCAATTCCAGTTAGTCACCAACTGGGCTAATATAGATATGGAGCTGTTCTGCCGCCACTTCGCGGGCCTTAGAGCCCCTACCTGTACGGTGTCCCAGTCAATTTTCCATTCTTCGGAATGGTTCCCAAACACAGCTAGAACCAGGACATGTCATTACCCGTACCCTCCGGGGCCCAGCAGAACACACCTTCAGTAAATAAGTTAGGTCGACCCATTGTATATCAGGGCAAGAGCCAGGTTTGCAATAATTTTAATGTGGATGGGTGCTCCTTCAGTGGCTGCAGAGCACTTCATGTGTGTTCATTGTGCTTCAGGGCTCACCCACGTTCCACCTTTCCCAAAAGATCTACCAAGCAGTCCTGACTAACCGACATCAACGTGGATCTGCTTGAAGCCCTACTACAGGATCACCATGACCAAAACTTCGTGAAGTTCCTGTTAGTGGGGTTCACAGAGGGTTTCCACACAGGGCTTGTCACTCTCCCGCAGACCTCCTGGGAAGGCGGAAATTTACTCTCCACCACAGTGGACCCTGCGGCGGTGGAGGAATTGCTCCAATCAGAAGTTGAGAAGGGTTTTCTCATTGGCCTCTTCGCCGTAATTCCTTTTCATTCCTGGCGTATAAATCTAATCGGTTTGGTGACCAAAAAATCATCCAAAAAAAAAAAACGCTTAATTTATAACCTTTCTGCTCCTCATGCCTCCATAATAGCTAGTCTCAACTCACTCCTTCAGTCGGAGGAGCTCTCTATGCACTACTCCTCTATCGACGAATCCATACAATCCATCTTATTATTCGGCAGAGGTTCTTGGCTGGCAAAAGCAGTTATCGCCGTTGCCTTCAAGCTTCTTCCTATTTGGCCACAGTCGTGGCAGTACTATGGCATTAAATGGGCCGAATCATTACTATTTTGCCAACAGGCTCACTTTGGTTCTAAAAGTAGCCCTTGGTTATTCGACCAGTTCGCCAAGGATCTGCACTGGATTCTGGTCCATCATGGCAGTTTGCCGACGGTCATTCATTATCTTGATGACTTCTTGATCATCGAGAGTCTGCACGGCAAATCAGGCAATCTGGCCACTCTGCTTCAAATTATTTCAAAATTGCAGGTTCCCGTTGCACAGGCAAAGACCGAGGGTCCCACTACTAGGGTAACGTTCCTTGGCATCATCCTGGATTCCCTTCGGATGGAAGCTAGCCTTCCCGAGGAGAAGCTAGTCAGTTGTCGCGAGGTCATTTCTAAAGCTGCATCCTCCCGCTTTCTCACCAAGGTTGAAATCTTTTTTGGGTAGGCTCAACTTTTCCTCCAGGGTCATGCCTCAGGGCAGGGCTTTCACATCCAGACTGCTTTATCTACTTCCTTCAGCACCTGACCAGGACAGCATCATCCACCTGGACAGCCATGCAATAGCGGACCTGGACATGTGGAGATTGTTCCTTTCCCAGTGGAACGTTATCTCACTTTTCGTTCCCTCTTAGAGCCCTTCATCTCCTACCGTTTTTTCCGATTCCGCCGCTTCTAGTGGATTCGCGACCATCTACGGGTCCCATTGGATGGCTGGACAGTGGCCTGCGGAAGTCTTTTCAGATGCTGAAACCCTAAGCATTTCCTCCCTCCTGGAACTTTACCCTATCATCGTGGAGGTCTCAGAAAATTATATCCCTGCTTCGCAGGCTGGTATGGCTCTCTTTATCATTCAATTTCCACATATTCTGCAGTCATATTCAAGGGTCTAGGAACATGGTGGCGCATGTCTTTTCACGGTTTAATTTCCCCCTCTTCTCTCAGGTGATGCCCGAAGCGGACACCACGGGATGTGCAGCCCTGGCCTTCAGTTCCCTGGTGATGGACTGAACTCCCTCATTTCATCAGCAAGGAACCTAGTGCAACAATCACTTTCTCCCAATACAGCCAGGAATTACCAAGCCGGTCTAAAAATGTATCAGGAATTCTACAGGATCCACCCTCAGGGTGGCCTGGACGACATCTCCTACATCATGGCCTTCATCGCCCACTGTCATTTCCAGCTCATGCTGTCCTACAACACCATTAAGTTATACTTGTCAGGCATCCAACACTACTCCATGCTCTGCAACCCAGGCGGGGATACCATGTACTCCGTTCAGGTAATCAAGGCTATACTACGAGGAACCCAAAAAAGTAAGGAGGACCCCCCTTTCCGTAGACAGCCCGTATCTGTGGAAATGCTCAGGAAATTATCTTCAGGCCTCGATGGTAACCCTTTTGGGCCCTTCATCAGCACTGTTATCAAAGCTGCCATGTACCTCTGCTTTTATGGCTTCCTCAGGCCAGGAGAGTTTACCTGCAGTTTCCCTATGCGCAACAGCTTGCTAAAACAGCAGTTGGTTTGGTGTAATGACCACTTCATCCTCAGGTTGCCTTCCACAAAAACAAGCCAGTCTGACC
Source organism: Bufotes viridis (assembly GCA_033119425.1). Classification (NCBI taxonomy): domain Eukaryota; kingdom Metazoa; phylum Chordata; class Amphibia; order Anura; family Bufonidae; genus Bufotes; species Bufotes viridis. The sequence goes on along the minus strand of CM065592.1, from coordinate 399,223,388 downwards.
CACTGACAGACGTTAGATTTTTCAAAACCTCCAATGCATGGTGTCCGGTTCAGGTCCTCAAGCAACTTATGTTCCCATTACATGATGCACCACCTGATAGCCCTCTGTTGCCTCACCGCAATGGTCCTCTCACTTCTGCCCAATTTATTTCGCACATCCGTGCCCTGGCCTCGGACCTAGGTTATAATCCTCTAGTCATTTCCAGCCATTCGTTCCATATCGGGGCAGCTTCGGTAGCTTCCAGGAATAAGTTCCCTTCACACGTCATCAGGAAAATGGGGCATTGGCGTTCCTCCTGTTTCGTGAGATATCCCCATGTAGAAATTTTTCAGGCCTTTTGTACACTCGCTCTCTGATTATGATTAAAAGTCGTTCAGCTTAATCCTGGTCTACTTTCTTCTTTTTTGCCCCCTTTTAGGCCTACCCGCGTTCCTGACTCCAGGCATAAATCAGCCTGTGTAGGATCCGGAGTTAGGCATGCTTCCCTGCTTCGTTCACAGGTAGCCATGACCACAAATATATATATATATATATATATATATATATACACACACACACACACACTGCATATATTACACAGTATTATAGATGCAACATGTACAGATATATAGTATATACAGCAGTGTAATGATATGTGAGGTATGAGGTATAATAGATGCAGTGTGTACACATATATAGTATATACAGCAGCAGTCTACTGATATGTGAGGTAGGAGGTATAATATATGCAGTGTGCATAGATATATAGGATATACAGCAGTGCACTGATATGTGAGGTACAAGGTATAATAGATGCGGTGTGTATAGATATATAGCATATACAGCAGTGTATTGATATGTGAGGTACGAGGTATAATATATGCAGTGTTTATAGATATATAGTATATACAGCAGTTTACTGATATGTGAGTTACAAGGTATAATAGATGCAGTGTGTACAGATATATAGTATATACAGCAGTGTACTGATATGTAAAGAACAAGGTATAATATATGCAGTGTGTATAGATAAATAGTATATACAGCAGTGTACTCATATGTTAGGTACGAGGTATAATAGATGAAGTGTGTACAGATATATTATATATACAGCAGTGGACTGATATGTGAGGTACGAGCTGTAATTTATACCTCATATCTTACATCAATACACTGCTGTATTTACTATATACCTGTAGACACTGCATCTATTATACCTTGTACCTCGCATAACAGTACACTGCTGTATATTCTATATACCTGTACACACTGCATCTTTTATACCTCTTTTGTGTGTCAGGGCTGTTTTTTTAATCCCAATCAGGCCCTGATCGCATAAATTATAAAACACAACAGCAAGCATAGTTCATGGAACAAAGGGAGAGGCCTGAAATGGGTAGTGGGATGGGCTATAAATGGGGAATGGGAGCCCAGTTTTGATTCTTGCTATGGGGCACAGTGATTTCTATGTACGCCCCTGGTCATCAATATCAGATCGGCGGGGGTCCGACACCTGGCACCCCTACCGATCAGCTGTTTGAGGAGACGGTGCAAGCAGTGTGCATGTGCCGTCTCCCATCTCTCTTCCTGTTCAGGGCTGCTTTGCCATATACAACAGCAGGTAGGAAGAGAGGCAGGAGACGGAACATGTGCACCGCGTGAGCCATCTCCTCGTACAGATGATACGCGGGGGTGCAGGGTGTTGGACCCCCACCGATCTGATATTGATGACCTAACCTGAGGATAGATCATCAATAGAAAAAGCCTAGACAACCCCTTTAATACTAAATACCTTATAAAGGAACATTAATAACTGTGATGAATAGATATTTTATTTTTCTATTAAAAATTATTGGCTAAACCATTGAATAATTTGGCAAATGGGATGGATTTCACAGTGATATGGCAATGATTTAGTTAGGCTAGTTTCCCACTAGCGGCAGGACGGATCCGACTGGCTGTTCAGCCTGTCGGATCCATCCTGCCGCTATATTGCCGTGCCACCGAACTGCCGCTCCGTCCCCATTGCAGTGCACAGAGAGAGAACGCCGGACTAAATGTCGGACATGTCGTAGTTTTAGTCCGACGTCCTCCGTCTCCGCCCCCATTACAGTCAATAGGAAAGGAGTGGCAGTCTGGCGGCATGGCGAAATAGTGGCAGGACGGATCCGACAGGCTGAACAGCCTGTCTGATCCATCCTGCCGCTAGTGTGAAACTAGCCTTAGTACGACAATATGATGAATACCCCTCCACAATAAAAGAAAACATTTTCCCACCTTTAATCTTCAATATAATTAGTCCTGAATTAACATCAATATAGAATGACTGCAGGGTTCATTTCCACCTACTCCAACTCTGTCAAATTCTGTTAGCGAACGATTCTATTTACAGCACGTTATATGCAAACGATAGATTTTTTTTTTTAGCTTCTGCAGGTTGTCACATCATCCAGATAAGTATATAGATATGTATAAGGTGAGTGATTTATCGCACCTTGCAGCAATGTAGGAATTTTCATTTTCAGCTGGTTGAAAGGATGTCATCTGTAAATAAGTTGCTAACCGTAGTTCTGCTATTTCATGTTTGTGCCATATGTGTTGAGAATAACACCTCCTTAGATCTTGCAAATGAAAATAGCACAAAAAAGGAAAAAACACAGGAAAATGATTTTTTTTTTGTCTTTTGGATCCCAGTGCTAATATGTCAACTAAACATTTTCTAATTACATTCATCCTCTGTCTCTAATTGCTCACCAAAGTGAACAGCAGACAAAATGCTTTTAGAAATTGACGTTAAAATGTGCAGCATAAAATTGACACATACCTGTCAAGCTAACAGCATCCTGCCATGTTTGTTACATAGCTGCCAAAGTAAATAATTAAGCTGATTATTGAGTCCCAAGGTCGGAATATGCCTTTCACTTGGTGAAGGTGGAATCTCTACGACCCCTTATTGTAATTAATTGCTGGCTTTTACAGTCTGTGATAAAATTCAGAACACATTGGATAGTTTGCTCATTTTTAAATGTGCATTAGTCATACCCTTAATTTCATTTTACATATATATTTAAATATATTCTCTAATGTAACTCAGACATTACTTTGCCATAGTTTTTTTTTGTATGTGTCTGAAATTTCCCGTAACTGTCATCTACAGAATTTAATTCAGCTCGCACAGCATCACTTAAAATCTGAGAATCTCTCTTAATCAGCTCTTCATGCCACAGGTTTGCAAGATTGGCCTAATTTAAAAATGTCTAAGAGGGCTGCTGACATAAACTGTTGCAGAAAAGGTTTAATATATGATGTCTTGTAGAAAAGGAAATTTCACATTTTTCAATTTGTACAGTCTTTCGTGTTGTGAACAGAGATGTTAAAAAAGCATGTTGAATAAAAAATTGATGCTATGATTAAATATACTGATCAGCCATAATATTAAAGGGGTTGTTAAATTACTAAGACGTATTCCCTATCCACAGGATACGGGGTATGTGTCTGCTTGGCAGAGCTTCGACTGATTGGACTCAGAACATGGCCCCCATTTAAATGGAGTGGCAGTCACCCATGCTTCATCCAAGTCTTTGGGATTGCCAGAGACCACCAAGCGCTTGAACTTTGCTATCCCTGGCAAGTCCCATAGGGTTCGAAGGAGCACAAGAGGTATTCAAGACGCTCCATTCAAATGGAAGAACAAAGGCCCTCATTTTCTTGATCGGCTGGGTCCCAACATTCAGGAATAATTCTCGCTAATGGGCCAATCTCTTTAAAAACACCTAATAATGTGAAGATTCACCTTGTGCCACCAAAACAGTGCAGAGCCATTGATATATGGACTTATCTCCTCTGGTGTCTGCCACCAAGAGATTAGCAGCAGATCCTTTAAAGGAAATGTGTCACCTCATTTTTTTTCTCTTCCAGATAGTGACATAAATCCACTTTAAATTCAGTTTTGTATTCTGTTTCCTGAACATGATTATGGGGGCTGCCATCTTGCTTGACCTGTTATTAACAGCATTTAGAGATATGCTTTACAGCAGCCATCATGTGCCATAGACTCAATAGACTGGATAAGACTCAATGACTTCTGTGGGAGAGTTTTTTTTAGGAATGCTCGATGACCTGTGTAGAGGTCATTGTACAAAGAAGGGGAAGATAATCTCTGTCCATCACCTATTGTGAATTGTGGATCCTTAGTTATCTAGATATCGGTTTTATCTCTCATAGCAATCCTGTCTATAATGATAATGAGATGACTGCCGGCATGGATAATTGATATGAATGGATAATTATAATAGGAATACCAAAAATTCTTTAAAACTGTGTTAAAAAAAAAAAAACATGATTTAAACAATAGGTCATTTTTTGTTGACACACTTCATTTAAGTACCGTAAATTTTGTGGTGGGGCCTCAGTAGTTTATACTTGTTTTTCCAGGACATCCCATAGATACTCAATGGGATTGAGATATGGGAATCTGGAGGTCAATATAACACCTTGTCATGTTCTTCCAATCATTACTGAAGGACTTTTGCAGTGTAGCAGGGTGCACAATGCTAATAAAAGAGGCCAGTGCCATTAGGGAATAATGTTTCCATGAAGGGTGTGCATGGCCTGCAACACGGTTAGTTACAGTAGGTGGCTTGTGTCACAATAACATCCTTGATACAGCTGCAGCCTGTGCTAAATGCTGCACTATTCTCCCTGGTTGGCACCGGCACTGCACTAGTCACTTGCACCCCCAATCCTGCATTATGGTGAAAGTATGGTCTTGTACTTCTCCTTCTCGGTGGGTCTGGCCACTGAAGTAGCTCCCTTCTACCTCTTTCAGGAAGTGGCCTGCTTTCTGCCAGCACCTTTGGCTACACATATGATGCATGTGATTACTCCCTCCTGGCCTTAATTTTCACCATCCAAAGGCTGGTTACCCATGGGTACTTATGCACCTTCCCCTGTTGAAGGTGCCTGAGCAATAGGTTCTAGTCCACTAGAGTCCTGCAAAACTTTGCTGTTTTATGTTTGTCTACCTGTGTACCAACTTCTGCTTGTTTCCCGGATTTGACTCTTCGCTGTCTAACCTGTCCTCTGCTTGATCTCCATTCTTACCCTGAGCTGCCTGTCCTGACCTCAGATTGAGATCGGATTGCACGTACTTTGCATGTTCTGATCTTGGCCTTTCCCTGACTATGGTTTTGTCTGATCCACACCAGTGTCTCTTGATCCCTGTGGGTCAGCAGTCACATGAGTAAAGACTACTATGAGAGGTAGCAGCCTCGTCATTCCCATGCAGCAAAGTTTATCACCTTGTATATGCTTCAAAGGGTGAATATCAGGGAGGCCACTTAGATAATATCCTTTGGAGGAGCCCCAAGCCAAACCTGTTTAAGTGACAAAGTGACTACATAACAGTTTTTTGTGCCAATGGATCCCACTGGCCCACCCAAGATGGGACTGTCTGAAGCATTTAAGCTAACTACTCAGCTGACATTTATGCACCGCCACCTGCAGTTGCTGTATCTGGACCACCACCTTGGCGAGTCACAGTGTCTGGTGCTTCCAGTTTGCGCCTTCCGCTACACCACGGTATGAAAGAGATCCTAAGTAGCCCTATCCGTTTCATACAGATCCCTCTATGGTAGTGTTTCTGGTCTCCCAGATGTCTAGAGAACCACTCAACTACTACCCTCTGGGAACATAGTGAAAACATGTTGCTTAATTAAAGAAAAATGTGAGGCATAGTAATACAGACAGAATAGAATTTGTTTAATAATGTTAAAGGCAGATGGAACATCAAGTGGAAGAAGATGCCAGTGACTTTTAGGTTTGGCAGGTTGTTGTTTGCCATAGATTTTTAGCTATGTGTGTACGATGGTAGGATGAAGAAAAATGGGATAATACAATAGTCAAGGAAGTTTGAAATCTGTCTTTGTAAAGTTTTCTGGTAAAACAGAAGTTGATATATTGAGTTGTGTTATGGTGGCTAAATGGTTAGCACAGCTTCCTTCCATAAGTATAGACCCACGATGGTGATGAAACCACCTAAGTCAAACTTCCATGCCATTAACATGTTCTCCTTGTTGTGATAAAAATTTCCTCGGTGTATTCCAGCTTCCTTCTAAACTAGATTTTGCTTTTTTGTATGTCTAGCAGAACAGTTTTCGTACAAGTCAATTTTAATACTAGAGGTACCTAACTGCTTACCATGTTGTTCTGGAGTTCCAAGCATTTTTCAGGATTAACTATTCTGACACAACTCTCTGGCTATACTGTCTCTTGTGTCATTACAGTTGGAGTAACTACAACACATGTTGAAGTTATGCCTCAGTCTGAAGTCCCATTTGCAGGACACAGAGTAGCATAGATTAAAGATCAAATTGAAGCACTACTGTGGGTGCTCGTATAGGGCAATGCAGCTGAATATATTGTAGGGCCATTGAATATATTGTAGGGCCATTGCGGTTATTACATAGGAAATGTAAGTAGTTACTAAAACAAACATGTCAGGATAGGTAACAGATTTCTTAAAGGGATTGTCCAGCAGTTACAACAAAAAATAAAATCACTCACCTGCTCTCTGCTGCTCCATTTCTGTGTCAAGGGTCCATTGATTCTCCTTCAGATCCCTGTTGAGTAAACTTCCAGATGTGGTCACGTGTGCTGCTGTGTTTAATGACTTCTGGGTCACGTGCCACTTGGGTTCACAAAATAACTACTGCAGCCAGTGATTGGCTTAAAAACACTTAAATTTTCCATTAATGGAGCTACACGCAGGATTCTTTTTTGTAGAGACAGCTGTATTTATTTGGTACCCTATTTAAGGCATATTTGACGTTTTGATTTGATTTAAATTTTTTTTAGAAGACAGGATAAGGACAAATAGCAAATCTGGAATTATTGTTCATTTTTACAGCATTCGCCTTAAGGGTTAAATAATGGTATCACTTGATAGATAAGGTAATTATGGATGTGGTGATTTCAGTTATATGTACTTTATTTTCTATTTTACAAAATATTTTTTTTTAATATATTTAAAAATATATATTTTTTTACTTTTTTTAAAGTTCTCTCTAGGGTTCTTCTCTACTAGGCTGCTCTATAACTGCTATAATACTCAGCAATACATATGACTTGCATTGTATTATCCCTGTTCAGAAACATTTGAAGCACAGCGTTCACGCTGTTAACAAGTTCAGAAATGGTAGGTGGGCTGGGTGGAGTCCAATACTGAGCAATTCGTTTTTGAGCCTGAAATAGAAGATGCCATATGCTCAAATTTGTGATTGGGTTCCTGACACAAGATCCTAAAATGACTAATATACATGTTTTAAGTTCTAAGGGAACACATATCTGATATGCATCCCAAATAATATTGAGAACCCCCTTCCTAAACTCAGATGGTCATTGGCACTTCCACATTATGTGTAGTATGAAGTCAGGGCCCATCCCACAATGCGGACATGAAAAGTCACTCCTACCTCCAATACGGTGCAAGAATACCGGTGTTCTATATATTCGATGGATGAGTAGCAATTGTGATTTACATTGGGCCTCACAAACCCGAGACAGTAATTGTTCGATAACGGGTACTGAAACACATCTCATGGGACCTTCCCTTACCTGTGCCTGGAAGGCATGGAGCAACTGCAAGATCTGATAAAATGCAGTTTTAAAATGCAGGAAGGGCAAACTCAGATTTAAGCTAATAAAAAGACTTAAACACCCCGTCTTTCTGTATCTGAAGTAAACATATCACTCCCGTCTCCTCCCATGGGGAGAACCCCTCCAGATGGAATATTTCTGGTAGGTTACGGTTACACCACAACTGAGTCGCTTGAGTTAAACCTTCCACATGTAGTAAGTTTATGAACCTGTGCCACACCCTGCATAGCAAATCAATCGTAGGAAGTCGAGAAGCAGAAGTAGTTGGACCACCTGTTTCCAAAAAGGCAATAGGGACCTTTTGCCTCAATAATATAATATAGAACACTAGTTTCGCCGTGGAACCCATGCTAGGAAGCTGTCCCCACCATTTTAAATGTTGTATTTAAGAAGCTATAGGATGGAAAGTCTGTCTGAATTAGGGATGAGCGAATCGACTTCCGATGAAACGTCTGAAGTCGATTCGAATAAATCTTCATTTCAATACTGTACGGAGCGAGCACTTCATACAGTATTAGAATGTATTGCCTCCGATGAGCCGAAGTGGTACCTTGGAACAGAACAGTATAAATCAATTTCCGAAGTTAATATGCAAAATCTTGCGAGACTTCGGAAAGTAATAACTTCGGCTCATCGGAGCCAATACATTCTAATACTGTATTGAAACAAAGTTTTATGCGAATCGACTTCGTATGTTTTATCGGAAGTCGATTCGCTCATCCCTACACTGAATCTATCCCTCTTTGGAGAGTTTCTAATTTAATTCTAGCCAGACCTGTCCTCCAAATTAAAGTCCAAAATAAACGTTAAATCTCAAAAAAGATCCTCTGAGGGATACTCACTGGGGAGTTGTGCAGGACATAAATCAGTTGTGGCATAAGCACCATTTTAATGATATTACTTCTTCTCACCGCTGTCATGGGTAACTTGCACCAAGTATTAATTTTACCTACAAAACTAAGAGGAAGTGGGTCTATATTTTCCTTAACACCTTTATGACCTTTGCGGTACATGTACGGCGGAAGTCGACACTTTAAAGATGTAAGTGTAGTGGCCATCTTAGCCGCCAGGTTTCTGCAGAGAGTCATGGCGGATGTATGTGTTCAGCTAGGTTCAGATCAGTTTGAAAATAAAAAAATATATAAAAGTTCAAAATCCCCCCCTTTCCGCAAAATCTAAATCAAAATACATAACCAATAAAAAAATGCATATCATGGTCATTGCCACGTGCACAAACGCCCATGCAATTGAAATATCACAATATTTATTCCATACGGCAAATGGTGTAACAGAAAAAAATAAAAGTAGCCAATCTGTCATTCTTTGTCACTTCAACTACCCCCAAAAAATTTACAAAAAGTGAGCTAAAAGTCACAAACACTTTAAAATGGTATCAAATCCTTTTTTTCAAGGTTTTTTTTTTTTCAGTATTAAAATGCAAGAACTATACAAGTGTGGTATTGTTGTAATTAACTGACCTGGAGAATGAAAGTAACAGGTCAATTTTACTGCATCGTGATCACTAGAGATGAGCGAATTTCTATCCGAATTTATTCATGACGAATCGCGTTAAAAAATAGCTATGTCCGGGCTGAAGAAAGCCTTTATAGTGGTGTATAGTGCCTTGCAGTAACAGGCATAGGGAGTCTGCTGTGGTAGTGAAATAATACTGTGAGTCAGTATGACATGCAGATGACAGGAGTCGCTCTTAGAATCACTGTATACTTGACTTATTTGGGCAGTCACAGGGTCAAAACTGACCAAATAACTGAAGTATCAACTCAGCCTTACAGGTACATGTTAGCATCAAGAAGAAGCGGACTCCTTTTACACCCTCGTCAGCTGATTCCACATAGATGTCTACAGAACCTGTTCGATTAAACGCTTATACAAGTAGAGGCACCCTGACAGAGGGGAGAGGGTGTCAGCAGTAAGTTTGTGTTGACGTCACGGATTAATTTTCCCCATTCTCTGATCCATCATATAACCCAAAAAAAACTAATCCTGTCTGTGGAGCATGCGCCTTCGGTCAGCCTTTGCTCAATAATCTATCAGTATTGCTAATGCCAAAAAAACAGGAGTGGATCTAAAACAGAGAAGACACATGGATGGAATATTTGCATGTCTTCTGTGTTTTCTACCCACTCTTGCTTTTGGCTACCAAATCATAAGCCAATTCTGATGGGACCATACAGGCCTTAAAGCTGCTACACAGACAGGATCCGTTGTGCGTCTCATTTTTCCTTCCTTCTGACAGATCAGAAGAAGTGTCAAATAAATGAAGATGTCAGCCAGGCCGAAAGCCAAAATAATGGACCAGTCATAAGGTGGGGAGGGTGGGAACAGCATGAGAGTCTGTAGGTGGTGGGAGCAGCAGCATTAGGAGAAGGCCACCAAGTGGCACAATGACAGAGTCTTGAGTTGGCAGTAGCATGAGGAAGCCACATATCGGCACAATGACAGAATGTGGAGGTGGCTGCAGCATAAGGAGACCACAGAGTGGCAAGGTGACATGGTGTTGAGGTGGCATCAGCATGAGTAGTCCACAGTGTGGCACAATGGCAGAGTGTGGAGGTGGCAGCAGCATGAGTTGGCCACAGAGTGGCACAATGACAGAGTCTGGAGGTGGCAGCAGCATGAGGAAGCCACAGAATGGCACAATGACATAGTGTGGAGGTGGCAGCAGCATGAGTAGGCCACAGAGTGGCACAATTACAGAGTCTGGGGGTGTCGGCAGCATCAGGAGGAGGCCACAGAGTGGCACAATGACAGAGTCTGGAAGTGACAGCAGCATGAGGAAGCCACAGAATGGCACAATGACAGAGTGACGATCGACCAAGATACTTCTGGCGGAACCTGACTAGCATGAACAGGCCTCTAGTAGCTACAGACAATAAGAAGACAAAGCGACAGGATAGCTTTGAGCCCGAAAGAGTCGCGAAATTCATCAAGATACGTCACTAAAGATTTTACGGCATAAACCCGCAGCACAGACCGCTGAATAAATTTAGTTTTTCGATCGAAATACTTCAGTAACAATTTTACTGCATATAACCGCAGCGATGACCACTGAATTAATTTTTTTTTTCGACCAAAATACTTCAATAAAGATTTTACCACATATTACTGCCGCGCTGAACGCTGAATAAAATTAGTTTTTCCACAGAAATACGTCACAAAAGATTTTACCACATATAACTGCAGCGCTGAACTCTGAACACAATTTGTTTTTCCACCGAAATACTTCAATGAAGATTTTACCACATATAACTGTAGCGCTGAATGCTGAATAAAATTTGTTTTTTTACCAAACTATGTCACAAATGATTTTACCGCATATAACTACAGCGCTGAACGCTGAATAAAATTTGTTTTTCCACAGAAATACAGCAATAAAGATTTTACCACATATAAATGCAGCGCTGAATGCTCAATAAAAAATTTTTTTGGACTAAAATATATCACAAATGATTTTACCGCATATAACTACAGCGCTGAATGCTGAATAAAATTTGTCTTTTGACTGAATAACGTCACTAAATATTTTGCCACATATACTTGCAACAGTGAACGCTGAATATATTTAGTTATTCTACCGAAATAAGTCACTAAAGGTTTTAGCACATATAACTGCAGCACTGAACGCTGAATAAAATTTGTTTTTCGACCGAAATACATCACTAAAGGTTTTGCCACATATACCTGCAACAGTGAACAGTAAATATATATTTTGTTTTTCTACCAAAATAAGTTACTAAAGATTTTACCACAGATAACTGCAATAGTGAACGCTGAATATATTTTGTTTTTGTACTGAAATAATAACTCCACAAGTGAAATGTGTAAATATTTTTCATTTTGTACTGAAATAGACCACTTAAACTCTTTTACCACAAAGAAATGCAACACTGAAGTGCTGACATTTTTTTCCTTTTTGGACTGAAATAGGACACTGAATGCTTTCACCACATTTAACTGCAGAAGTGGACTGAGAATATATTTTTCTTTTTGTACTGAAATAGGCCACTAAACACTTTCAACACATACTACTGCACCAGTGAAGTGCGTATATTTTTTTCTTTTCTTGTATTGACATAGGCCACTAAATGCTTTGAACACATATAACTGCAGAAGTGAACTGAGAATATATTTTTTCTGTTTGTACTTAAATAGGCCACTAAACGCTGTTGCCACAAATAAATGCACCAGTGAAGTGCGTATATATTTCTCTGTTTGTACTAAAATACGTCACTAAACGCTGTTAACCCCAGATAACTGCAGAAGTGAACTGCGTACATATTTTTCTTGTTGTGCAGAAATGCGTCACTAAACGCTCTCATGACAAATAGTTGCAGAAATGAACTGCGTATATATTTTTCTTTTTGTAATGAAGTAGGCCACTAAACGCTTTTGACGCAAATAATGGCAACACTGAACTGCGTATATATATATATTTTTAGTACAGAAATACGTCACTAAACGCTTTTAACCCCAAATAACTACAGAAGTGAATTGCGCATATATTTTTCTTGTAGTGCAGAAATGCGTCACTAGACGCTCTCATGACATATAGCTGCAGAACTGAACTGTGTATATATTTTTATTTTTCTACAGAAATAGGCCACTAAACGCTTTTACTGCAAATAACAGCAACAGTTAACTGCGTATATATTTTTCCTGTAGTACAGAAATACGTCACTAAACGCTCACAGCACATATAGCTGCAGAAGGGAACTGTGTATATATTTTTCTGTTATGAAGTAGGCCACTAAACGATTTTACCACAAATAACGACAATAGTAAACTGAACTGCGTATATATTTTTTTTAATGAAAAGATGGTCAAAAGTCCAGCTTCTATAATCGCAAACTTCATTCCAAGCAGTAAAATTTCCATACACAGGACACAGTACGTGATCTAATTGTTTCAGACCAGACAATTAAGGTCCTTCCTCTTGACAAATGTACTATAAAATCTCTGTCCATATAAGCCATAGATTCACCAATCTGAATCAGGAAGGGATTTACATGACCTACCTGGGGTGTGCATAGATAATTAGATACATCCCCTAACAGGGTTAACCCTCAATATGCAGAAAAGAATAGAAAAAAAGAAAAAATACTAAATATAAAGAATATACAAATACATACATAATAAGTTAACAGGATGGCAGGAGTCACTATTGGCATTGCAGAATCAGATCAAATTTTCTGTTCAAACCCCTAGGAGAACACGTTTCCAGTTTATACATCCAAAAAGCTTCTCTACTAAGAAGCTTTTTTCGATGCTCTCCACCTCTTCTGGGTGCAGTAACCCTTTTAATGCCCTGAACAATTAAATCAGAAACCTTTCCTTGATGAACTACAACAAAGTGTGTATTCACTGCAGACACATTTCGCGTTTTGTGATGAGGTATATTTGAAATATGTTTCCGTACCCTAGTTTTTATGCCTTTAGTTGTACAACCTACATACTGGAGGTTACAGCTTATATATGTGATAGAGGTAGACGGCATATTCTGTATTACAGTTTAAATATGCTTTAATATTATAAGTTCTCTTATTTGTCATCGAAGTATACGTCCAGCTGACCATCATATGATCATAACAAATGCACCTATTTTGGCCGCATTTATAGCTGCCTACATGTTTTAACCAACTTGGTTAAGCAGTGTGTTCACAATACAGACTTGGGCTGAGCAGCTGTCCCAGGTTCGGAGCTCTACGGGCTACATATATTTTTCTTGTAGTACAGAAACGCGTCACTAAACGCTCTCAGCACAAACAGTATAGCTGCAGAAGTGAACTGCGCATATATTTTTAGTAGGCCACTAAACGCTTTTAGAACAAATATCGGCAACAGTGAACTGCGTATATATATTTTTTGTAGTACAGAAATACGCCACTAAATGCTTTTAACCAAAAATAACTGCAGAAATAAACTGCGTATATGTTTTTCTTGTAGTACAGAAATGTGTCACTAAATGCTTTTACCACATATAGCTGCAGAAGTGAACTGCGTATATATCTTTCTTTTTGTAATGAAATAGGCCACTAAACACTTTTACAGCAAATAATGGCAACAGTGAACTGCATAAATATTTTTCTTGTAGTACAGAAACACGTCACTAAACACTTTTAACCCCAAATAACTACAACAGTGAACTGCTCATACATTTTTATTTTAGTACTTAAATACGCCACTAAACGCTTTCCCCACATATAACTGCATATATATTTTTCTTATTCCACAGATATAAGCCACTAAAGGCTTTTCAACATAGCACTTGCACCCCAAGAACAAATTGCTGGAATGATAGAGCTGTATAATGGCTATTTGGATCCCCAAATTATCTTTCCCTGCACTTGTAAATCGCTTTTCTAGCACTGTTCCTAGCGCCTTCTGACGTTTGTCCCTGCACTATGAAGCTGTGAAAAGATTCCTCCCTATCGTTTCCCTGCACTTATAAATCGTTTTTTCAGCTTTTTTTCACAATTAACTTTTCCAATTGTTGTCCCTTGCGCCTTCTGATGCTGGTCCCTGCACTCAGAAAGCTGGAAAATGGCAGAATCTAAAATGGCTGCCGCATTTATAGGGCTTTGACATCACAGGGCTGGCTGCTGATTGGCTGCATGCATGCATGTCAATCTGGGTGATCCCGCCTTCCCAGAGTTCCTTGGCCCATGTCCTCAGTCGTCACATGTGTGGCCGCCATTTTAGGAAAAATTGCGATTCGTTACCACGAAGCGCGAGGAAATTCTCATTCGTTGTGAATTTAAATTTTCCTGAAATTTGGATCGAATTCCACTTCGTCTGATTCGATTCGCTCATCTCTAGTGTACACCGTAAAAAACAACAACATACAACTGTGGCAGAATAACGATTTTTTCTGCTTCCCACTACATTATATGCAACCATAAATGGTGCCATTAGAAAGTACAACTTATCTGACAAAAAATAAGCAATGTAAATGGAAAAAAAAAAAAGTAATGAGTCTGACTCTAGGAAGGCGGGGAGTGAAAAACAAAAAAAATAGAAAATCGCAAGGTCCTCTAAGGGTTAATATATTTACTGGAATCAGAAGATACATTAATGTCTGGATATTTGAAACTATACGCCACCTGTAATTGCACAGTGGATAATCAGAAATCAGGAGGGACAGGGTCCAGTGGATTTGCTCCAATTGATAGTGAGACCCGACCTAGTATCAACATCTGAAATAAGGGACATAAGGGGATTAAGGGATCTTTCCCCAGCATAAACTAGAATGTCGTCAGAATATAGAGACACTCGCTCCTTGCACGCCTGTGCATGAAAATCAACGAGATGTGAAAAAGACATAATTAAAAATGCTAGCAGCTCAATAGCAATGGCAAAGAGGAGAGGAGAGAGAGGACAACCTTGTCGAGTACCCCTCTCCACCGCAAATCTGTCTGAAGTACTGCCATTGGCCCGAATCCTAGCTGCGGGAAGCTGATATGATAGTTACACCCAGAGGAGAAAGAATTTGCCAAAGCCCGTGGCCATCAACACTTCCCACAGATATTCCCATTCAACACTATCCTAGCTTTAGCCGTGTCTAGTGAGAGAATTGCCCAGCAACCAGTAGTCTCAGAAAGTCTCTGAATATTAACAAAATTATTAATAAATAGTCTCCTTCCCTCTGAAGTCTATTCTCTAAAACTAGCATCCAATGTCAATAAGGAGATATGAGTCAGGGAGTGTCGGGTCTTTCTTGGGCCTGGGCAGTACAACTATGATCACCTCTCTCATGAACTCTAGCAATACTCTCTGTTTTAAAGCCTCATTAAACACCGTCAATAGTTTAGGTAACAAAATATCTTCATATTTTTTTCGGGTTCGGGTACTGGGTGAATTCTGTTATGGATTCCATTATCATTGAAGATATGATGGAATGCACCAAGGAAAGCCTTTAAGAGGCTCTCCGTTTTCATTCCGTCATAATAGAACAGAACTCCCTTATCTATCTATCTATCTATCTATCTATTTATCTATCTATCTATAAAGAAAAAATGCAACGGATCGCACAGCAGGTTCAAAAAATAAATAAAAAGATGGATTGCCAGTGGCTGTGAGGACAATCCCTTATGTCCACGGAAATATAGCACAAGAAACCTGTTGGTTGATTATGTGCCCGTACCACGCAGGGGAGGCAATAGGACTTTAGCGCTAAAAAAACGTGAAATGCAATGGATAGTGAAGTTGAAAAGCCTCAAACCAGAAGGTTTAAATGTAGACTACAGACCTTGGATCCTGTAGAGCCCACCGCCTGTCTAGCGGTGTCCTCTACAGCTTCCATTGGTCCATATATAAAAAAATAATAAACAATGATCCAATGATGATAGACAGGAAACCAGGGATCCTTATGGATCCATAACCTCGCCTTGATACGCGCCCAATATAACCTTCCGCCCCCGCCTATTGGTGCTAAACATATATTATAGACATTACTTGTCACATCATAATTGTGACTGTGTTTGTTTTTCTCGCAGTTTATCACCGGATGAAGATTGGAGACCTCAGCTGGGCCTATATGTTACACAGATGTAAATACGGATTGAAAAATGTCTTTTCATTTCCATAGTCTGGTTCTGCACAAGGAGGAATCATGGTTGGACACCCTTAATCCAGTATTTGCAATTTTGCATGTATCTGTCAGCAACATCCACTTGCTTTTTATTGGCATAACCCGAGATGGTTTAAATTCCCCTTTTTAAAAATACACGCTGGAACCCAAACATACATCCTGGAACTGTGAGGACTCATATTGGGGTTTTCACATCGGTGACCTGATGTGTGCCCTAATATAGTCGCCGTATGCGTGCCCTGTAAGGAATCGCAGTGGCACACATGTGGCGACATAGTGTCCTAGGTTCCTTTATGAATACTATAATTAGGGTCTCCTATGGCGTGTCATAGCTGTTTAAGTATCTGATTTAATGTCATGTTAGCGTTTCCACAAACCGAGGGTCATTGCCGTAGTATTCTATATAAGTGGAAAAAAGTGTGTGTATCCGACAGCATCTGCAGGTAAAAATAGTAAAAACAATAAAAACAGTTTAATTTTATAAATGGATGGGGTGTCCACGCATGATCTTCCCTGGAAGTGACCTTTTTTTAATTACCTGTCATAATACAGTACATTTAGCCTGTATGACACGCTATGTTGTTCAATGGACGCTGATCATGTGACTTTTCAGCGCCAGTATAGCTTACATCTAAATCAGGTCACATGACAGAACGCGGCTTTGGTGCTTCACGCTGATTGCGTCACTTTGCCATGGCAACGTACTTTGCCATGACAATGCACAACAAATCACATATTCGGATCGGGCGATGATGCATCACGCTAGCGGCGTCATGACGTCATGACGCCACGTTGTTCAGAATCTCCGTGGACATGCGCAGTCCGCACTTGGGGACGCGATAGGATCCATTATGATGCTGGCCACAGCTGTTCTCTCCAGTCTCCGGTATTGTTTTTAATTCTTTTTAACAGGCACCCCTGTCACTCATAATCAGCAATATAGTATGTTTTACTTTATTTTCTGTATAATAACATTTTCGATTTTCTATTTATGCCAATGGATATATGTATTTATCAATGTATTTTTGTCACAGAACTTTTTTATAATGAATACTAAGTTTGATCACTTGATATAGTTGATTTTTCACATTGTTTACATTCACTAATTATGTAATTGATTTTATGATTTCAATTGAACACATATGTATAAATATCCTGAAGGTTACACCAGTTTTGTCACTGCTTGAGAAAGGTGCCATTGAGTGCACTGAAACGTCGCTTTTTACCCGGCAAATAAAGTAGATCTAATCTATCTATCTATCTAGCCATCTATTATCTATCTATCTATCTATCTATCTATCTATCTATCTATCTATCTATCCATCTATGTATCTATCTAGCCAGCCATCTATCTTCTATCTATCTATCTATCTATCTATCTATCTATCTATCTATCTATCAAGCCATCTATCTTCTATCTAGTCACAAAGAAATATTCGTCTATTGTCTTTCATTGAAATGAAAAGTTGTGTTCATGGCTTGGAAATAATGTGGGAACGAATGCATTGCTACCTAGTTAAGCAGAGGGCTTATTTTCTAATTTGCTTGTTTATGTGATTTGACATACTTATTATGCATATCTAATCACTATTATGTGAAGTGTGTTTCTTTGAGGATACATGTCACAGATCTGTACAAAGGCAACCGGGTATAAATTATAAATGCTTTTCAAAGCCACACATACTTTAGTAATGATCCATGGTTTAAATATACTATATCACTGAATGTACTTAGGCCTTCAGTTTCTAATCATACACTACATAAACAGAATCTTGCTCTCTTAAGCCTTAATGGAGTCTTAATGAGGCCCTCTGAAGCTTTAATGAGTCTCAGCTGACTTCAATCTTGGGCAGAGTTTAACTATATGTTAGCTCTCCCGCTGGCAGGACCCCCATTTGACATCTTGTCAGCTGCTAATATAATAAAACCGTGTAGCCATCAGGCATATGAGGCTCTTTCGGGTGGGGGGGCTAATGAATGCATATATAACATAATGATTATAAACTGTTGCAACACTATGTAGACACTGAATTATTTAGTTTTTCTTCCTTTACCAAGTCTTTGGCTCACAATAAATATTTTATGTTCTACTACATTTGACGCATGCTGCTTACACCAACAAATTTAATACGACTTTAAACTGTATGAACAATAAAGAAAATGAAAGCCAACGGATGGAAATGGAGATGACAATGAACACATCTTATGGAAGAAAAATATATTGCAGTGTGACAAGCCAATGTATGTGCTCTGTAAATGTTATGGATCAGGAATGAAAAGTTAACACTACTCTACATCATTTTTTCCTTCTATCTAGGACTTGGCCTGTGAAGGACCTAGAAATGAAGTATGAAGATGAAGGTATGGTGTCCAAGGTGGTGACCATTCCTACTCAAGAACTTAAAACGGTTATCTACTTTTTTACAGGTGATGGCCTGTCCTCAGGATAGTTCATCACTATGTGATTGTGAGGGTCTGACACCCCGCATCTTCGCCCATCAGCTGTTCTGCAGTAGCTTTGATGCCAGAAGTCCACAGCTCCATCCATTGCACAGTCAGCAGACCTTGTCATTGCAGCGCTGCTCCCCTTCACTTCAATGGGAGTAGCGCTGCAGTAATCAGCTTTGTCTACTGAACGATGGACAGAGCTGTACAGAGACCCAGCAGTGATATCCCGCTTGGGGTGAGGTCACCGCTGAGGCCAGTTATTGGCTGCAACAACACACGTGACAGGCTTGGGAACGGAAGATTACCACAAGGAGGTATCATAGCAGGGCACCATAACGAAGCTTTGGAGAGCAGATAAGTGTAATGTTTACATTAGCTACCACATGTTCTAGAGGCTGTATGTGGTTGACAGCAAGGCTCCTGGTGTTATGGCCTTGATCAGACAAACCTTTGATCCAAGCCTTTTAATGCAATAATAAACTGCAAAATCTACATCACATGGCTTAATGTGTTACTATTAACCATATCACCAGATTTTAAATATAGTTTGGCTGTTCAACCAACAGTATGCCTTCTCTATAAACAACATATATTAATCTTTACCCACTATTGAAGTATCATTCCAATCTTTTAGACTATGCATTGCTAGCTGAATACAACTCTTCTTGCAAAACTTTTCAATGTGCGGTGTTTTCCTGGCAGACCACTGCATAAGGGGTTAATGTAATTTTATACTACGTATCTCAAGGTATGTGTGTGGTGAGTAGGTAGTTAAATAGACAGCCAGCCCCTTGGTTCCACTCGGTAGGTGTAGGTTGGCTCCAAGCTTATCTTCTGGTAAGAGGCAGTTGAGTCTGGTGAAGGCACCCCACCTAACACCAGGCAGGAGGCCCAAAGCCAAGGACTGCCTGGAAGGAAAGAAAAGGTGTGTCCTTTCCATGGGAGTGCCACAGTGAGGACCGCCACTATAAATAAATACTACCATCATCATTGCTACCACCACGCTCGTCCTCTACACTTACCCCTTCTTGCCTGTTGCAAATGAATCAAGACTAAATGTTTCTGACTACAGGTTGATGTAAAATAGTAAGAGAATGATATTTTTGTAGTTTGCATTTCGATTAATCCCAGAAATGTTCAAATGTTATATCAGAAAATGTTTTAACAATAAATCCAGGAACATACTAGTATGGTCATTTGTATTTTTGTCAGTCCTTTGTCAAAACACCAGAAAGTGTCAGGATTGTTAGCACAAAACACATTAGCCACAGACCCATTACACATTAGGATTTGTTCTTTTCTAGACAGATTTTTAAAATGTCAATTAGGAAATGTTCTAATCTTCACTAACATAAAACTCTGAAGAATTTATATTGAAGCCATTTAACATATGAGACGTATAGACATTTCCTGACAGACAGGCTATTAAAGTTAAAATTTAGTGGAATGATACATTTTTGATAGCAATAGGTTACCGTTCTAATGATTCTTTCACCTGCTAAGTATTTGGTTAAGTAAGTAAAGCTACGAGAAGTGGAGCCATTTATTGAACTGTAAGTATGGGATTATAATAATAGGTTTAGAAAATTAATTCAGAAAAATACAGATTATGCCTTATACTGCTAGAGTATTTTAAAAAGGCTTTTCCATTGTGAAAAAAAAATCAGTGCTCAGTGTGGTTTAAAAACATAAAAGAACCAATACTCACCTCACCAATCCTACAGCCGCCATTCCAACACTGCCTGAGTCCCTGTAGCGCTCTACTTCCTGCTCACATCTTGACACACAGAAAATCCCTGCTCAGCCCATCAATCTGCATAGGAGTGTCATCATTGTAGCCATGGATTGACAAAGGCATTTCCAGTCATTTTCTACATGTCGAATTGTGAAGAGGTGATTTGCTTAGGATTCGCTGAAGTACTGGTGCAAGCACAGATAATAATGTTTGTCTGTAAACAGTGCAGAAAAAGATAGTATTGTTTCTTGTGTCTCTGTGCAAATGGTGGAAGCACAGATAGTACTGCCTCTCAGTCTCTCCTTGTAAACAATGTCTCTTTGTCACTGATTAAAGGACCCTTTACACGGGTCAACACAGCAGGCAATTATTGGGAATGAATGTCACGACCCTGTTGGCAACTGGTATGTCACGACCTGTGTTGAGGTTGTGTTCCTCTGTCTCGCATGCTCTTGCTAGCGGCATGGTTTTTCGGTTGCCGCGCGTGGGGCTATACGTTGTAGTCTCATGTGCGGTTGCCGCTGGCAAATTTGTGTCTAGAGCATGCGAGACACACTTTTTCCCTGTGTGTGGTGCAGATGAGGTTAATGTCTTTGTACTAGGTGTGGTGTGCACAGAGTTAATGGGTGTGTAGTGGGTGTGAACTTAGGCCTCCTTATGTGTGTGTGTTTGGAGCCTGAGGTCAGTTTTGTTTGTCCAGCCACAGTGAGAGTGTGTGCTGGAGCTTGTTGTGTGTTCCCATTGTTATGTCTGCGTAAGCCACCCTTATTCGTTATATTGGGCCATTCGTTACATTGTCCATTGTTTATCTTGTCGTTTGGTGTATCCCCTCCAGTGTGCTTGTTTTGCTCATCCCCACCTTGTGTTGTTGTTATGGTGTGGGTCTGTCTTGAGTGTGGTCGTAGTTGTTTGCTGCTCCGGAAGGGGCTTGCTTTCCCGGAGGGGTTTAAGCAAAGACCAGATGGTGTGCTGCCCTGCCAGGATCTCCCCCATGCATCTGGTGTCCGTATGGGGTCCAGGAGGTCCTGGTGCTGGTTCGGCTTCTCCAGTGCGGCAGGTAAGTGTGGGCTTTGTGTATGTGGCTTGCTTTGTTACTTACCTGTCGTGTGGGCGTACACTGTCTGGTTCCCGGCTGCAGAGGGGCCTCTGTGGTATTGGATGAGCAGGTGGTCTCTGCCCTGTCACTATATCCAGGGTTAAGCAGGGATTCTTAGGGCTCCAGGTTCCTGAGGTATGGGCCCTTCTACCTTCAAGGTCGGCCCATACAGTTAGGAGGCCAGGGCTCTAGACGGATGCTTCAGGAGGTCACCAGATCCCTTTTCCTGCTATCTGTCCCAGCGGCCACGCCACGACATTATAACGAATAGCAGCTTTGCAGCCTTCAGCCTTCAAAAGAGGGTGCAGCATGCGTCGCCTGCTATTTTCTGGCACGCGTGCGCGTTCATCTGGAGGGAGAACGTCATGGTGGTTAACACCGTTTACAGCACGGTTGTGGCATTTCCCCCGCCACCTAACTAATCGTGTCCCTAGTGGTGTCCCCCTCGTCCTTCTCAGGGTTCCTCGCTCCGGTCGCCAGGTCTGGGCCTTCTTCATTGAGTCCCTGCTGTGTGCGGGTGTGAGGAATGGTTCTAGGCAGCGACCTTGAGCAGGTGTTTCCCTCCTGAGCTGGACGAGGTGTCCGTGGTTTCCTCTGACTTCCCGTGTGAGCAATTGCCTGTTGACCTAGGTTTGGTCCAGGTACGACAGCGGGAGTCTTGGGGTATAGACGGGCACCTTTTGGGTGTTTAATCCATTTTTCCAGTAACAAAGCAAGGGTTAACAGCCAAACAAAACTCAATATTTATTGCCCTGATTCTCTTGTTTGCACAGACACCCCATATGTTGTCGTAAACTGCTGTATGGCCAAATGGCAGGGCACAGAAGGAAGGGAACGCCATATGGTTTTTGGAAGGCAGATTTTGCTGGACTGGTTTTTTGACACTATGTCCCATTTGAAGCCCCCCTGATGCGCCCCTACAGTAGAAAACTCCAAAAAAGTGACCCCATTTTGGAAACTACGGGATAAGGTGTCAGTTTTTTTGGTACTATTTTTGGGTAAATATGATTTTTGGTTGCTCTATATTATACTTTTTTTGAGACAAGGTAACAAAAAATAGAAATTCTGAAATTTCATCTCCATTTGCCAATAACTCTTGTGGAACACCTAAAGGGTTAACAAAGTTTGTAAAACTGGTTTTGAATACCTTGAGGGGTATAGTTTCTTAGATGGAGTCACTTTTATGGAGTTTCTACTCTAGGGGTGCATCGGGGGGCTTCAAATGGGACATGGTGTCAAAAAACCAGTCCAGCAAAATCTGCCTTTCAAAAACCATATGGCGTTCCTTTCCTTCTGCGCCCTGCAGTTTGGCCATACAGCAGTTTACGACCACATATTGGGTGTTCGTGAAAACTACAGAATCAATATGAATAAATATTAAGTTTTGTTTGGCTGTTAACCCTTGCTTTGTTACTGGAAAAAATTGATTAAAATGGAATAAATTCCCAAAAATCGAAATTCAGAAAATTCTGAAATTTTATCTCCATTTGCCATTAACTCTTGTGGAAAACCTAAAGGGTTAACGACATTTGTAAAATCAGATTTGAATACCTTGAGGGGTGTAGTTTCTAGAATGGGGTCATTTTTGGGTGGTTTCTATTATGTAAGCCTCACAAAGTGACTTCAGACCTGAACTGGTCCCTAAAAAGTGGGTTTTTGAAAATTTCTGAAAAATTTCAAGATTTGCTTCTAAACTTCTAAGCCTTATAACGTCCCCAAAAAATGAAATGACATTCCCAAAATGATCTACACATGAAGTAGACATATGGTGAATGTAAATCAATAACTTTTTTTAGGCGGTATTACTATGTATTATAGAAGTAGAGAAATTAAAACTTTTTAAATTTTTGGTAAATTTGGTATTTTTTTATAAATAAAAATGAAATTTTTCGACTTCATTTCACCACTGTCATGAAGTATAATATGTGACAAAAAAACAGTCTCAGAATGGCCTGGATAAGAAAAATCGTTTTTAAGTTATCACCACATAAAGTGACACTGGCTAGATTTTGAAAAAATGGCCTGCTCCTTAAGGTGAAATAGGGCCGTGTTCTTAAGGGGTTAAGGGTTCGTGCATGCCCCTGATTCCGCCCTCTCTCCAATCCCAGCCAGGCACCACTTTTATAAGGGTGCTTCCCCCTTCCTGCAATGCCTGAGCAATATTGTAGTTTACTACAGCGAAGGTTCCTGCTTGCTTCCGTATCGTTATCCTGCTACCTACCTTGGCCTTTATCCTGACCTCGTCTCTGTCTGATCCTCCTGCACCTCGCTGTTCTCAAGTTTACGACACGGATTGTCGACCACGCCACTGCTGTCCAGATCGTCGCACCTGCTTCACCTGGGCTACTTAGCTCTGCTGTTATTATAACAGCTCTAGCTCTGCTTTACCACTTACTCAGCTCTGCTTCATCCAGCGGCAGCTTGCTCAACTTGCCTGTTTCCCCGGTGCTTGCATCGGGTGTTCTCAGCCCGGCCAGGTGCCACTTAACCGGGACCACTCTTGCGGTGGCCACCTGGTGTCTCCCCTGCAGCTGAGACTAGCTTCCGCATCCAGGAGCGGGATAAAGGGTGAAGACTGGGGGGACAGTTAGATTCCGCTCCCAAGTTTGGCCCAAAGCCAAACATCACATCACATCACAGCCATTTCCACGGCACTTACTGGCCACCTTTATAATATTAAATGTTATATATGCTTAAAAGTCACACATACATTAGCGGAGGATTTGTAAGTGTATGCGCCAATAAATTAAAAAAGGTGTTTGGAATGCGCACATATTACATAGGAGATGTAGCCCTGATAATGTCACAGACTTGCATACACCGTCTAAGGATAAAGTACAGTATATGTCAGTGATATGTATTAAACGTACACACAGTACATGTGGCACAAATTATTTAAATTTGCACTACAGACACTGTTTTCTGATGCAGGACAATAGAGGTCACAGAAACCCACAGAATATGGACTCCATATTAGGCCCAGATTATTGGAATTTGTAATACAGACACTGTTTGCAGATGTTCTACAGTATTGGTTACAGAACACCACTAGGGATGAGCGAATTTTGGGGTGTTCGGCGATTTCTTCCCGTTTTCTGAAGGGCTGCACAGCAGCCAATCAGCTAGCGTTTTAATTCTTGCCCTAAGAAGCCATCACAGCCATGCCTACTAATGGCATGGCTGTGATTGGCCAAGTGCAGCATGTGACCCAGCCTCTATTTAAGCTGGAGTCACGTAGCGCCGCACGTCACATTGCTTTGATTAGTGTAGGGAGAGGACGCAGCTTCTGTGAGGGCGAGATTAGGCAGGGAAAAGTCAGCAAAAACACCTAATGAAGTGATCGATCTACAGCTGTGAATCATTCAACTTCTGCTGGTTAATTGCTCACTGGTTTTTAGGCTGCACAGAGCGTTTTTCTGTCACTTTGATCGGCGGCCATTTTGTGTCTTGTGGTGCAACAGCACAAGCTGCCACCAAGTCCATCAATCCATCAATACTATTATTTTTTTTTTTGCTATATCCTACATCAGGGGCTTGGCTTTGCTTATTGTCACCCCTAGAAACACAGGATAGAAATTTATATATTTTATTAAGGGGTTAAATTCAATTGCCAAAATAGTAATTGCCTAAATCTGGTGTTCCGGCTGTGGCTAGCCAAGTGTAATACTGTCTGCTGTCTGGCAAAGGATATATTTTTTTTTGTGGTGAAATTCAATTGCCAAAATAGCAATCCCTTAAATCTGGTGTCCCAGCAGTAGCTGGCAAAGTTTAATAGTGTCCGGCAAAGGATATATTTTTTTCTGGGGTGAAATTCAATTGCCAAAATATCAACACCGTAAATCAGTGGTTTCAGCTGTGGTTGGACAAGTTTAATAGTGTCCGTCACAGGATAGATTTTGTTCTGGGGTGAAATTTAATTGCCAAAATAGCAATCCTCTAAATCTGGTGTCCCAGCAGTGGCTGGCCAAGTTTAATAGGTCAAGAAAATATAAAAGAGGGGGGCACTCCCAGCTGTGGGAACTGAGGGTTGGCAGTATTAAATAAATTTAATATACATGATCAATATCTATTTTCTTGACCTGTGCTTTTTAGATCATCTTGGGTGAGCTTTTTGGGGTGTGCACCCCGTTGTCCACTGCCAATACAGGGTGTAGCCGCTTTAAGGATCATTCATTGCCAAGTTTAATAGTGTCCGGCAAAGGATAGATAATTTTCTGGGGTGAAATTCAATTGCCAAAATAACAATACCGTAAATCAGTGGTTTCAGCAGTGGCTGGCCAAGTTTAATAGTGTCCGGCAAAGGATCAATTTTATTCTGCGGTGAAAGTCATTTGCTAAAATAGCAATACCACAAATAAGTGGTTTCAGCTTTGGCTGGCCAAGTTTAATAGTGTCCGGCAAAGGATAGATATTTTTCTGGGGTGAAATTCAATTGCCAAAATAGCAATACCGTAAATCAGTGGTTTACACTGGCCAAGTTTAATAGTGTCCGGCAAAGGACAGATAATTTTCTGAGGTGAAATTAAATTGCCAAAATAGCAATACCGTAAATCAGTGGTTTACACTGGCCAAGTTTAATAGTGTCCGGCAAAGGACAGATAATTTTCTGGGGTGAAATTCAATTGCCAAAATAGCAATACCGTAAATCCGTGGTTTCAGCAGTGGCTGGCCAAATTTAATAGTGCCCGGCAAAGGATAAATTTTTTTCTGGGGTGAAAGTCATTTGTTAAAATAGCAATACCATAAATCAGTGGTTTCAGCTTTGGCTGGCCAAGTTTAATAGTGTCCGGCAAAGGATAGATATTTTTCTGTGGTGAAATGAATTGCCAAAATAGCAATACCGTAAATCAGTGGTTTACACTGGCCAAGTTTAATAGTGTCCGGCAAAGGATAAATAATTTTCTGGGGTGAAATTCAATTGCCAAAATGGCAATACCGTAAATCAGTGGTTTCAGCTGTGGCTGGCCAAGTTTAATAGTGTCCGGCAAAGGATATATTTTTTTCTGGGGTGAAATTCAATTGCCAAAATAGTAATACCATAAATCAGTGGTTTCAGCTGTGGCTGGCCTAGTTTAACAGTGTCTGGCAAAGGATATATTATTTTCTGGGGTGAAATTCAGTTGCAAAAATAGAAATACCGTAAATCTGGTGTTCCATTTGTGACTGGACAAGTTTCATAGTGTCCGGCAAAGGATATATTATTTTCTGGGGTGAAATTCAGTTGCAAAAATAGAAATACCGTAAATCTGGTGTTCTAGCTGTGGCTGGACAAGTAGTTTAATAGTATCTGTCATAGGATATATTTTGTTCTGGGGTTAAATTCAATTGCCAAAATAGCAATACCCAAAATCTGATGTTCCAGCTGTTGCAGGCCAAGTGTAAATCTGTCCGTAAAAGGGTATATTACACTCAGCGTGCATCTCCAAGTGTATTTCTTTCCGTTAAAGGGTATATTACACAAAGTATTAAAATACAAGTGCTGAAAGCATAATCCTATATATTTTTTCACATGCTCCTGTGCATCTCCAATTGTAAATCTGTCCGTAAAAGGATACCTTTCATCCAGGGCCTAAATACTAGACTTACAATGGATATTCCCCTAAATCTGTGGTTACTGCTGTGCCTGGATTAGTGTAATACGGTGCATAAATAGATAGCCAGATAGTGTTGCCTGTAAAAAAAGGCCTGAATTTGAATTCAATACATTGGGCCAAATAATTTTTTTCTTATTGTGGTGAATGGTAACAATGAGGAAAACTTCTAGTAAGGGCCCATCACTGGTTTGTTGCTGGGGGGAAACGGAGGACGATGAAGATACGCCTCCCACAGAGGACAGCTTGTCCTTACCTCTGGGCAGCCTGGCACACATGAGCGACTACATGCTGCAGTGCCTGCACAACGACAGCAGAGTTGCCCACATTTTAAATTGTGCTGACTACTGGGTTGCCACCCTGCTGAATCCCCGGTACAAAGACAATGTGCCCACCTTACTTCCTGCACTGGAGCGTGATGGGAAGATGCGCGAGTACAAGCTCATGTTGGCAGACACGCTACTGAGAGTATTCCCAAATGTCACAGGGGAACAAGTGGAAGCCCAAGGCGAAGGCAGAGGAGGAGCAAGAGGTCGCCAATGCAGCTGTGTCACGGCCAGCTCCTCTGAGGGGCAGGGTTAGCATGGCAGAGATGTTGAAAAGTTTTGTCACCACTGCACAGCTAACTGCACCACCACCTGATACGGAACGTGTTAGCAGGAGGCAGCATTTCACTAACATGGTGGAACAGTACATATGCACACCCCTCCACGTACTGACTGATGGTTCAAATTCTGGGTCTCCAAATTGTCCACGTGGCCAGAGCTAGCCTTTTATGCCTTGGAGGTGCTGGCCTGCCCGGAGGCCAGCGTTTTGTCTTAACGTGTATTTAGCACGGCAGGTGGCGTCATTACTGACAAACACAGTCGTCTGTCCACAGCCAACGTGGACAAGCTGACGTTCAAAAAATGAACCAGGCATGGTTCCCACAGGACCTGTCCATTCCTTTTGCATAATAGACATTTATAACTACCTCCCCTTAACCATATATTCTGGTACTCCAGGGCACTCCTTTATTGAATCCTCTTTTTTTAATTTTACCATTATTTTGAAGGCAACCCAAAGTTGAAAACCTCTCCTCCGTCTGGGTGCCAGGGGCCTAAATATCTGAAAGTGGCCTTCTCCATTGGTGGGTGACATGACGCCTGATTCTCTGCTTTAGGACCGCTCTCCTCTGTCTGGTTGCTGGGGCCTAAATAACTAAAAGTGGCCTTCTCTGTTGGTGGGTGACATGATGCCTCTTTTGCTGCTATGGGACCTCTCTCCTCTGTCTGGGTGTCAGGGGCCTAACTTTCACGTACTTGCTTGCTGTCTTGGTGGCAGACATTTAACTCTTTTTACTGTCTAATGACCGCCCCATTGTCTCGGTGTCAGGGGCCTTTCTGTCGTTTAATCATTTGTTGTCTTGGTGGGAGATATTAAACTCTTTACTGTCTAATCACCGCCCCATTGTCTGGGTGTCAAGGGTCTAAATTTCACCCAATTGCTTGCTGTCTTTGTGGCAGAAATGTAACACTTTTTACTGTCTAATGACCGCCCCATTGTCTGGGTGTCAGGGGCCTATATGTCGTTTAATCATTTGTTGTCTTGGTGGGAGATATTAAACTCTTTATACTGTCATGAACGCCCCATTGTCTGGGTGTCAGGGGCCTATATGTCTTTTAATCATTTCTTGTCTTGGTGGGAGATATTAAACACTTTTTACTGTCATGTCCGCCCCATTGTCTGGGTGTCAGGGGCCTATATGTTGTTTAATCATTTGTTGTCTTGGTGGGAGATATTAAACTCTTTTTACTGTCTAATTACCACCCCATTGTCTGAGTGTCAGGGGCCTAAATTTCACGTTCATGCTTGCTGTCTTGGTGGCAGACATTTAACACTTTTTACTGTCTAATGACCGCCCCATTGTCTGGGTGTCAGGGGCCTATATGTCATTTAATCATTTGTTGTCTTGGTGGGAGATATTAATCTATTTTTACTGTCTAATGACCGCCCTATTGTCTAGGTGTCAGTGGCCTATATTTCGTTTAATTGCGTGCTGTCTGGGTGAGAGACATTAAACTCTTTTTACTGTCAAATGACCTCTCCTCTGTCTGGGTGTCAGGGACCTACATAAATGATAATGGCCTGTTCCATTGCAGGTTGACCTGAGGCCTGTGTTGCTGTTACGGGACTGCTCTCCATAGCATTCCCACCTGATGCCACCCCAACCTCCTATTCCACCTCCTCCTCCAAGTTGCCTATTGATATTGGTTAATTTTTATTTATTTTATTTTAAGTCATTTCCCTATTCAGATTTGTTTGCAGGGAATTTACCTACATTTTGCAGCCCTCTAGACCTTTCCTGGGCTACTTAACGCCTTTTTAGTGCCCAAAAGTTCGGGTCCCCATTGACTTCAATGGGGTTCGGGGTGAAGTTCGGGTCGAGTTCAGATTCCGAACCCGAACATTTTCGGGAAGTTCGGCCGAACTTCTCGAACCCGAACATCCAGGTGTTCGCTCAACTCTAAACACCACAGATTATGGACACTAGATATGCCCCAGATTTTTGGAATTTGTAATATAGACACTGTTTGCAGATGTAGTACAGTATTGGTGACAGAACACCACAGATTATGGACACTATATTAGGCCCAGATTATTGGAATTTGTAATACAGACACTGTTTGCAGATGTAGTTCAGTATTTTTGACACAAAGCCACACTATGGACACTAGATGTGGGCCAAATTATTAAAGACATAGACTGCTGATGATGTACAGTATATGTCACTAATAGGAATAAAATAAAACTATCTTGCTGCTGTCAAACACACACAGTAATCCGTAAAAGGACTTTAGGGTCTTTAAAAAGCTTTTGGTAGTAAAAACAGCAAATGTCTCTCCCTGAACTATCTGTCCCTTCCGAAGCACTGTCCCTGAGACTCCAGGAGGTAAATAGATTGCTGCTCTAAAACACACACACAGTAGTCCTTAAAAGTCTTTTGAGTCTTGGAAAATCTTTCTCAGAATAAAAACTGTGAAAATCGCTCCCTACGCTGTCTTTCCCTTCCTACGCTCTGATCTCCCTGTCTACATCTGAGCCGAATATGCGTCATAGGGTGCTATATAGCACCCAATGACACATTCCGGCCAGCCAATCACTGTAATGCCAGCAGCCAACATGGCTACTGGCATTACAGTGAGGGCAGTACTTACCTGCACCTTTATTGCCTGCTTAAAACCCGCGAAACATGCGGGGCGGAGACTCGAGCATTGTGCTGGAGCACATGCAGTAATTGGTTGAGTACCGCCATGTGACGAGCATAGTGATGCTCGAGCCGAACAGATATTCGGCCGAGTATGCTCGCTCATCACTAATTTTATAATACAAATTCTAAAAAAAAAAGTTTACTACATTGTTTTACAAGGGTATAGTTTGTCATAAACTCTTAGAATAACATTTTATAATGGACAAATTACTACAAAAATCAGAAATACTAGGAATATTTTTATTCACCCTATGCCATCCCATACTGCATTTATTTTTTTCCCTTGTGATAGAGGATAGGACTAAATTCTAGTTAGTAAGTACCAAGGCTATTATATAAGGGAACCTATCTTTGCAAATTAATGTATGATTCACATATGTCTGACTGTCAATCTCTTAGTCCCTTTTAATTCATGACCCTAGCCCAATCTATAGGTCAAATTAACCAAATGACTTTTCAATATTCTTCTATAAGTGTACTAATGCAATTGTGGGCAGTGAATTTCAGGTAGACTACATATAACATCAAATCTATTATCACAAAGTAAGAGTACAACCTACATGTTTTGTTTTCTCTACAAGAGATCCTATTCAATACTAGTTTCTGATATAAAATATGTTCTTCTATTAGTTAATATAATTTATAAAAAAAACTAAATGGAAAATGGGGCTACAAAAATCCATGACCTGAACATTCCTTGAAGGTCAAGCAATTTATCAAATTCACCCACTCTCTGGTTTCAATTACACAGCTATTGTGGTAAGAACATATCTTAGCAGGTTCATTTGCCTCAGTGGGGAAT
The DNA here is from genome assembly GCA_033119425.1 of Bufotes viridis. Classification (NCBI taxonomy): domain Eukaryota; kingdom Metazoa; phylum Chordata; class Amphibia; order Anura; family Bufonidae; genus Bufotes; species Bufotes viridis. The sequence goes on along the minus strand of CM065592.1, from coordinate 399,192,223 downwards.
ACAAGGCTTTGGCCTAATGCTTCACCTTTAGTGCAGGCTATTTGTGCCTTAGAACAAATACCAATCATCACTCGGAAGGCAAAAAAAAATCAGTGTTGGAGTGGCCTATTGGATTGGAGATCCTGTCAAGGTAAATGGTTGTCGGCAATGACTGTGGTAGAGTGGTGATAAATCCCATTTTATTGCTGAAGAATTCCAGCTTCTCTCCATGCCTGACAGGTCCTTACATTCTCATACCCATTTGGGCATTTTCTGCACAATTTCCATCTGGTTCTTATTACATTTTAACCTGCCTGTGCCTGAGTCAGAAAAAAATGCAGGTCAGAATCAAGAAAAAGAAAATTAGGGTGATGGACGAAACAGAAGTGCTAAGACTGAACGCTGATTTAATCAGAGCTAACAGCAGAAAATACCTTGATAGCCAAGAAATCCTATTGACAGAGCAGTCACAAGTGAATATGCCTCAGCCTTCATGTAGATAGGGAGCTGTCATATGCTGAACGATCAACGATTTATCAATTATATTTGCTAATGACTGCCATTATGCTTTAGTTCTAAAAATGCATAAGTGAGGTCCAAATTGGCAACTTTGTACATTGCGGTTATAAATCAGAGGATGAAGATGGATGATATATTAGTGTTCAATCACTTTCTATAGAATACCACTACGAAGCTTCATTCCAGGATCTCACCCATCATTCAGACTAATGGCTTCACTAATAATTCAATCACAGTTTCTAACTATTGACATAGCAATGAATAATTATGATATTTTTGGTCTTTCTGGCCTTTAACACAATACATAATATCACACAATCTTACATTGTTGTTACAATATAAATGGATATTTATGTGATCTGAGATTAATTGCAACAAATCTATATGGATTGGCTGTTTGACAATGTGATTCTCATAGTAATTGTTACAGTGGTGGCTGGTTGCCACCACTTCTCTGCTTACCTGCTCTGTTGCTTAGGTTCCCGGCTGCGCAGACCCATTTCCCGCTCTCCTCCTTCCTAGTGGAGAAGATACCTACCCATCGATGTAATGCTGTCCCTCAAAGCAGACAGTGCCCTGCTTCCTGGCTAAACTCTCTCACTCTGCCAGTAGGGCATGCATGCTCCCTCTTAAGGGCCAGGGCACACGCAACCTAATCTTCAGCTAATGGCTGGCCACCTTGGGGTAGTTTAGGCACCTTATGCTGTGGGAAAATACCTGAGCAATATGTTCTAGTACATTAGTATTCTGCAAAGGTGTGCTGTTTCTTTCATTCATCTGGCTATTTACTGACTTCTGCCTGTTTATCACATATGCCTCTTTGCTGGCTGACCACTGCCTGATCCTCGTTCAGACTCTGAGATGCCTACCCTGACCTTGGACTGTTTATTGGATTTCACGTACTCTGCCTCCAATACTACATGGGGGACCTTTCCTCTGACAGATGATGTTTAATTTTAATGCCAATTTTTGCTTTTATTCTCAAGGGAGATAAACCACTACCTGAAAAGTTTTGGTTATGGCTTACTTCTGTGTCACCATTTATGAAAAGTAGCACACTTAAGCAAGGGTGCACAGCTGGTGCTCACCCTTGGTGCACTAAATTGCTCATTTACATATGGATTAAAACTTTTCTCCAGAATGAAGTGAAAGGTATGATTATACTCAGCTGCACTCACCCTGCAAGGCCTTGTGCCTGGTTTACAAGTGAACAGTGACACGGGGAGGCCAAGGACCTGCAGAGCAGACAGAGGATTGATGAAGCTGAAACCTAGTGGCGAGGATCAGGTAAGTATGATTACCACTGCGGGTCAGTTCCGGGTTCGGGCACTTTAGTAGTGTCTAAAGAAAAAATTCACCAGAGGTGAACAACCCGTTTAAGGTTTTATACTGTTATAAACTTTCACTAATTTGCCATCACTGTCTAGAAAGTCAGACAATTCATCATCTGTCAAGTCTTGTTAATTTTTAATAACAGAAATGTTACTTTGTATTGTACATACACATAGAAATATTTCACTTTTACATAAAATGAACCAAGTAACTTTGATATATCAACTTGTTAACCTCAGTATAAGCGTGCTCTAAGAATAACACTACACATTTCCAGCTCTTAGTGTTGTATATAATAAAATATGAACTGCAATATTGCAAAAAGAAACCTCTGCCCGCTTGTATAAAGAAGACTAGTATGTAGGCGATCCCTTGAATTATGCGCAGCATTAAACCTTGCCTTCTGAAATGACAAGGTGCAGAAATGTTACTTGAATCCTCTGAGAATTTTCTGACATTTTTCTTAGCATTGGCCCGGCTTATTTACAGAAGTAGCTAAACCTTATGCAGTCGTGCTTGACATTGATAGGTATTTCAAAATGTTACATTAAAAAATATAACACTGCTGCCAAATTGCATACACTACATGGTTATATTACAATCACATTTACTCAGGGGTGGATGTAGACAGTTGGGTGCTTCTGTTGAAAAATAGGATATGGGCCCCTTCCTGTTTAACTTATGAAGGGTGAAAGGCTAATTTCAGTGTTCCTTGTCCTTTACTATGACTCTCCATCCCATCCTTCATCCAATGAATCAGAATCTATCAGCAATTTTCATCCATGGGAATCTTTGTGCCCTTATTACAGTGGTAGGGGCCCCTCTTGCTTATTGGACCCCTGTGCAGTGGCAAAGGCTGCACCAATCAATGTCCGCACTGGCATTTAGTGTATATTAAAGGGGTTGGCCCATGAAAAATATTCTCCAGTTTTCAGACCAGCACCTGAATCTGAATACTTTTGTAATTGCATGTAATTTAAATAGCCAGTGAGCTATTCAATAAAATATTTTGTATAACGCCACCTGTTTTTTTTATTATTATTTCTTTGTCTGGCTCACTGAGATGGCAGCCATAGTGAGATACCACAAGAGTCAGTACTGGGCCCTATTCTCGTCAATATTTTTTTATTAATGATCTTGTAGAAGGCTTGCACAGTAAAATATCTATTTTTGCTGATTAATCTGTGTAAACTAATTAACATGGAAGAGGACAGTATACTGCTACAGAGGGATAATGGATTGCATCAAAATGCGTATAAATGCCCATGATAAGAACATAGTCCCCCAGGCTCACCCCACGAGTTCCTGGATGATTTTTCTGCTTTGCTTCTTCATTTTCTATTGTCAGAATTACCAACTCTCATTATAGGGGATTTTAATGTCCCCATTGACGATCTAAACTCCTCATTGGCACCATGAGTTCCTGGATGATTTTTCTGCTTTGCTTCCTCATTTTCTATTGTCTGAATTACCAACTCTGATTATGGGTGGTTTTAATGTCCCCATTGACGATCTGAAGTCCTCATTGGCCTCTCACTTTCTTTCTATAACATCTTCTCTCGGCCTCTTACAACTTACTTTCTCTGACACACAATAACAGCTATACTATTCATTGAGTCTTCTTTCTCCTTTGCTCAGTCTCTTAAATTATTAACTCATTCTTCCCACTTTCTATCTACAATCTTTACTATAATAATCTCTTCTCATGATATTTCTACCTTTCACACATACAGAAACCTACATTCCACTAACTCTCAGCAAATTCTTCACAGCCTACAGTTTTCACTGCCCCAATCTCTTCTCTCTCTTGTCCAGAACTGGACAAATCATACCTCTCTTATCTCTCAAACTACCCAAAACAACACTTTGATACTCTTCACTCCTTCCTCCGCTCCATCACTGACCTCTGTGCTGAAAACCTGGCCACTAACTTCAAAGATAAGATTGATAACATCTGGCAGAAAATAATCTCCCAGTCACCAATCAAATTCAATCCCCCTCCCTCCAATACTCCCTGTTGTTCTTGCTCCTAATTTGACCCTATAACATAGAAAGTCTCCAGGCTCCTCTCTTTTTCTTGAACAACTACCTGCAGTAGTGATCCTATTCCCTCACACTTCCTCTAGTCCCTCTCCCTGGCTGTCATTAGTCACTTAACTACAATACTTAACCTTTCTCTCTATTCCTGTATCTTTTCATCTTTTAAACATTCTGTTATAACCCCACTACTAAAAAAAAAATCTCCTGACCTGGCCTATGCTTCTAACTACTGACCTATCTCAAATCTCCCGTTCATCTCTAAACTTCTGGAACATCTGACCTACTCTCACCTAATAATTTACCTTTCTGAAAACTCTCTTCTTGACCTCTTTCAATCTGGCTTTCAAACTCTACAGAAACTGGCCTTACAAAAAGTTGAGCGTTTAGGAACGCGCTGTAAAACGCTCAAGTCTGAACCCAGCCTAAGGGAAAACAAATTATCGTTAGAAATTAACGATTCCCTTTACTCCTACCAGCAGCACAGATGGGGAGATAGCAAGAAGAAACCCCTAGGGAGGGCCTTCCTGCCTGGCAGAACTAAGAATAGTCTGCCCAAAGGCCAAAAACTCAGCTAGTCTGGCATCTAGACTATAATGGGAGATGAATGTCGATTCAGAGCTCCAGGCGGCAGCTTTGACAATCATGTCGAGAGGCAGAAGACTCCTCTTGGCAAAAGAGGTAGCCACAGCTCTAGTAGAGTGGGCCTTCACAAATTCCGGAGGGTCAGAGATTGGGAAACAAAGGATTCCTTAATAGCCTCCTTAATCCACCGACTGATGGAAGGTTTGGATGCCTTACAGCCTTTAAACTTACCGGCAACAGGATTAGCAGATTCTCATCTTTCCTGAACTCCTTTGATCTATCCACATAGATCTGGAGACATCTTGAGACGTCCAGAGGATGTCTAGCAGGTTCCTCGGAGGAGATGTCGACAGAACTGGGAGGAATATATTACCTGGTTGATGTTCTGGAAGGAAGGAACTTTAGGCCTTAAATACGGGAGGAATCTAAGAAGGACCCGGTCATGTAAGATGATGGTATAGGGCTCATGTGCTGAGAGAGCTTGAAGCTCAGAGACCCTCTTGGTCAAAGTCACTGCAAGAAGAAACACAAAATTCCATGTGACGAACTTGATGTCCACCTCCTCTAGCGGTTCAAAGGAGAACTACTAATAAATCCCATTGAAAAATGGGTCTCAGTACTGTAGGCTTTAATCTTTCAGCTCCTTTAAGGAACCGTTTGATCAGTGGGTCATGGGAAAAAAGCCTGTTAAGGCAAGCTGAGATGGCTGAAACTTGAACCTTCAGAGTAAAAGGGCAAGACCGTCTTGCAGGAACTGAAGGATAGCGGAGAGGGGCGGATCTGCAGACGCCACCTCAGTTGAGGTACAACAGGAAGAGAATATCCTCATAATACGAGAGTAGGCTCTCTTGGTAGAGTCCGCTCTAGAATGAGACAGCGTTCTCAGGACTGACTCTGAAAGCCCTTCTATTCTGGGAAGGGACTGATCAACCTCCAGGCTGTCAGGTTGAATCTGTGCAGATCTGAGCAGAGGTGAGTGTCCCACGACACCAGGGTCTGCTGTGGGGGGAGCCTCCAATATTGTCCTCGACTCAACTGGGTAAGCTAGGTAAACCAAGATCTCTTTGGCCAAAACAGTATGATGGCTATCACCGAGGCCTGATCCTGACGGATTTTCATGTTGCCATGAGATCCACCTCAGCCGATCCGCTATCATATTGAGGGAGCCTTGAATGTGGATCGCAGATAAATGGGAAAGGTACAACTCTGCCTAATCCAGAAACACCCCGATCTCTGACAGGAGGGGAAGTGATCTCGTGCCTCCCTGCTTGTTGATGTAAAGTACCGCAGTCATATTGTCTGACTGGACTTTCACCACTTTGCCCCGGATCTGAGGGGCTAAGTGAAGGAGGGCTAGCTGGATAGCTCAAATCTCGCGGAGATTGGATGAAAGAAGACACTCCTGAGGAAACCAGGTCCCGTGAACTGGAGTGTCGTCTAGGTGAGTGCCCCAGCCTACTTGAGATGCATCCGTAGTCAATATGACCCAGGTTGGCTGGGTCATAGACTTCCCGTCTAGAGGGAATACCGAGTTCGCCAAGACAGGGAGCACAGGGAGTTTAGCCCGGCATGGCTGCCATTCAATTTGGAGAGGACCTCCGACTGTAGAGGGTGGAGGTGGCATAGAGCCCAAGGGACTGCTTCCGCAGACGCTGACATGAGCCCCAACATCTACATAAGAGTACGGATTAGGACTCGCGGGGAACGGAAAGGAACTTGCCGTGTTCTGAACCCGGGATCTTCTTTCTGGAGAGCCAGTATGTCGTCCTGGAAAACCCTCTGGTTCACGTCAACTTGTATTTGATTCAGGCGAGACTGGAGGAACGTAGAGACCTCAGAAGCCGCTGTGGAAGCGGAAGCCGCAGCTGCCGTATGACCCCGTCTTAGTGTGCACTCTGCTCTCCTGTCAAGGGAGTCCTGCAGGCTAGACCCATCGTTTGCAGGAACCAGAGTGCGCTTGGACAACTTGGCAATAGCCATGCTCACCTTGGGAATGGATCCCCATGAATCCACCAAGGGTTTAGCGATCGGGAACATGGATTTAAACTTCTTTGTTAAAACTGGACCCTTTCCAGGTTTTTTCCACTCTATAAACATGACATAGAGGAAGGTCTCATCCGCTTTGAAGACACGAGGTGCCCGACTAGCGGGATCGGAAGGCTCCCCTCGGACAACATCATGGTCCCCCGACCTGATGGACTTGAGCAATTTCTGTGTCTTTTCAGGGGGGAAAAAACACAACGTCAGCTCCTCCTCATCCGAGGAGGAAGAAACTAAGGAGACCAAGAAGGTCTCTCTACCATGAAGAGGTCTCCATAGGGGCCTGGGCAGGCAAAGGAAGCCTTTTCATCCAGCGGGCCTATGACTCCCTTAATAAAGCCATTGATACATATCCTGCAACGTAGGCCAGGCGCAGCCATGCGGGGCCGGCAGCAGATAAGCTGATGGCCATACTGTTTACCTTCTGCGTTTTGACGAGTGCAGGTACGTTCAACTTAGAATAACCGTTGACCCAGGATTGAGGACGTGAATTACTGACCTTATGGTTTCTATACGAAACTTCACATTCCTTATAAACCGATTAAAATACCTCAGATCGATAATCATCTGGAGATCTCCTGAAGCCTTGGGAACCAGAAAAAACTGTTGAATAGATCCCTAGGCCCCGTTCTCCTGCTGGAACCTCCTGCAGAGCCCCCTTGCAAATGTAGTCCTGAATGTACCTAAGAAAGGGCAACGCCGTTACCCAAACGAAAAAAAGGATCCCCGCACTTTCCATAAGAAAGAGGGGAATAAACTGCCTAGTCAACCTGTCCAGGAGGACAGAAAAAAACACAGTGGGCTGGGGGTTGACTCCCTCCTTTTAAGGAGATACTTAATTGTTAAATTGAGTTAATAGTCTGGGCTCATTGAACATTCCGCCGGTCCTACCAGTCCACTGGGGGTGGTTAACCCCATCGGTGCTGCTGGTAGGACGTAAGGGAATAAGGAAAGTGCAAGTGCATATGTTTATACAGTTGTGTTCAAAATTATTCAACCCCCAATGCTGTAAAGGGTTTTAGGGAATTTAGTGTACATTTGTAATTGTGTTCAGAATGAAATCTTACAAGGACTTTTTAAAGAACCAAATGCAACTAAAATGACATCAATTGTTTTTGTAATACAGTATTAAATGTTTTTTTTTGTGATTTCTTCATTGACACTATTATTCAACCCCTTAAAGACTACCACTCTTAAGAACAGAGGTTCATTCAAGTGTTTTCGATCAGGTATTAAAAAAACACCTGTGGATGTCAAGGAGTAGCAATCCAGCATAATAAGCATCAATTAGGCAGATTTTAAAATGACTGTGATACTCAGCTCCTTCTAGACATTTACTAGTGTGTTTACAAACATGGTTAAGTCAAGAGAATGGTCCAGGAAGACAAGAGAAGAGGTGATTTCTCTTCACAGGAAGGGCAATGGCTATAAGAAGATTGCAAAGATGTTAAACATACCAAGAGACACCATAGGAAGCATCATTCGCATCTTCAGAAAGAAGATGCTGACTTCGACTGCTGTGCGCTACCTGAAGCGCAAAGTGGAGAAAAGTCCCCGTGTGACTGCTGAGGAACTGCAAAAAGATTTGTCAGATGCAGGTACTGAAGTTTCAGCTCAGACAATAAGGCGCACACTGCGTAATGAAGGCCTCCATGCCAGAACTCCCAGGCGCACCCCCTTGCTGTCTCCAAAGAATAAGAAGAGTCGACTGCAGTATGCCAAAAGTCATATGGACAAACCACAAAAGTTTTGGGATAGTGTTCTGTGGACTGATTAGAACTGTTTGGGCCCATGGATCAACGCTATGTTTGGAGGAGGAAGAACAAGGCCTATGAAGAAAAGAACACCTTGCCTACTGTGAAGCATGGCGGGGGTTTGGGGCTGTTTTGCTTCTACAGGTACAGGGAAGCTTCAGCGTGTGCAAGGTACCATGAATTCTCTTCAGTACCAGGAGATATTGGATGAAAATGTGAGGCAGTCCGTCACAAACCTGAGGCTTGGGAGACGTTGGACCTTTCAACAGGACAATGATCCCAAGCATACCTCCAAGTCCACTAGAGCATGGTTGCAGATTAAAGGCTGGAACATTTTGAAGTGGCCATCGCAGTCACCAGACTTAAATCCGATTGAGAACCTCTGGTGGGACTTAAAGAAAGCAGTTGCAGCGCGCAAGCCTAAGAATGTGACTGAACTGGCTGAAGAATGGGCGAAGATACCCATAGATCGCTGCAAGACACTTGTGTCAAGCTATGCTTCACGTTTAACCCCTTAAGGACGAAGGGCGTACATGTACGCCCTTCGTCCGGACTTTAAAGATGGCGCCCGCACGGAGCGGGCGCATGAGCTGCAGGTAAACGCTTGATTCATCAAGCTGACACCCGCAGCTCATGTCCGCGACTGGCAGCGATGCCGATCGCGGACATTTAACCCCTCAGATGCCATGGTCAATCCTGACCACGGCATCTGACCGCGCAAAAACCGAAAGTTTCACTTTCGGTTTTGCTCGGCTCCCTGATGGCCACAAGGGGAGCCGGAGCATGCATTTAGTAGCCTAGGTTTCTGTGAATGAAACCTAGGTTACTACTAGTATTCCTATGGAGCCTATGACTGTAATAGGCTCCATAGGAAATATGCGTATTTCTCATATATTCCAATGCTATTGCATTGGAATATATGAGAATAGCAATCTGATGATTGCATCTTATAGTTCCCTATGGGAACTATAAGAAAGTGGTAAAAAAAAAAAAAAGTTTAAAAAATAAAAAAAAATAAAAAAAATATAAAAATTCAAATCACACCCCCTTTCCCCAAAATGAAAATAAAATAAATAAAAAAATTACACATAATGGGTGTCGCAATGTGCGAAAACGCCCATACTATAATAATATTAAAAAATATTCACCATACGGTAAACATAAAAACGGAAAGAAAGCGTCCAAATGGCTAATTCGCCATTTTTGGAAGCTTCATTTGCTAAAAAAAAATGAATAAAAAGTGATCAAAACATCATACGCACCCCATAATGGTATCAATTAAAAGTTAAGATTGCCCCGCAAAAAATGAGCCCCTACACTGCTCCGTACGCATAATTACAAAAAAGTTATAGGGGTCAAAACATGGCGACAAAAAAATGAAATAAAAAAATTCCCACTTTTAATTTTTTTTTCACTATCAAAACGCCAGAAAAACTATACATATTAGGTATTGCCGGATTCGTACTGACCTGAAGAATAAAATTAATCAGTCAGTTTTATCGCAAATCGAACATTGTAATTTAAAAACCCGTAAAACTGTGGTGAAATTGCTTTTTTTTTGCAATTTCACCCCATTTGGAATTTTTTCCCGTTTCCCACTACATCACATGCAAAAATAAATGGTAGCGTTAAAAAGTACAACTTGTCCCGCAAAAAACAAGCCGTCATATGGCTATGTGAGCGGAAATATAAACATGTTATGGCTTTTGGAAGGCAGGGAGCGCAAAACAAAAACGCAAAAATCCCAAAACCCCCGGTCCTTAAGGGGTTAAAAGCTGTTATAACTGGAAAAGGATGTTGTACTAAGTACTAAGATTGAATGTCACTTGGGGGTTGAATAAAATCGTTAATTTCTAACGATAATTTGTTTCCCTTAGTCCTAACAGCAGCACAGATGGGGATAATTCCCCCCGTGAGCTGGTAGGACTGGCGGAATTTTAATGAGCCCTTAACAATCAATAAAAGTTGGCCCCCCTTAAAAGGGGGCCGTCCCCTTAACCCCCTGTGTTTGTAACAAGATAGTACAGTAGGGAGGGATATTTGTGTGCTGCTGTTAGGACTAAGGGAAACAAATTATCGTTAGAAATTAACGATTCCCCTTACGTCCTACCAGCAGCACAGATGGGGAAATAGCAAGAAAAAAAACCCTAGGGAGGGTCCTCCTGCCTGACAGCACTTAAAATAGTCTGTCCAAAGGCCATAAATTCGGATACTCTAGAATCCACCCTATAATGAGAAATAAAGGTAGACTCTGAGCTCCAAGAGGCTGACCTACAAATTACCTCCAAGGGAATGGAACATCTTTCAGCAAAAGATGTCGCTACGGCCCGCGTGGAATGAGCCTTAACAAAACTTGGAGGGTCAAGATCTAGGGATATAAACGATTCCATGATAGCCTCTCTAATCCAGCGGCTAATCGTAGGTGTAGACGCCTTGCGGCCTTTTAACTTACCGGCAAATAAGATGAAAAGGTTTTCATCTATCCTGAACTCCTTAGATCTATCCACATAGACTTGGAGGCATCTCGATATGTCCAGTGAATGCCGAACTGGAGAAGAAGAAGTGGAGGAAGAAGAAAACACCGGCAAGGATATGACTTGATTAATATTTTGGAAGGAAGGAACCTTAGGCCTGAAATATGGCAAATATCTAAGAAGGACACGGTCCTGAAAAAAGGATGTGTATGGAGGGTGAGCAGAGAACGCCTGGAGTTCCGAAACCCTCTTGGCCGAGGTTATTGCCAACAAAAACACCGTCTTCCAAGTAAGGAAACGAAAGTCCACTTCTTCCAAGGGTTCAAAGGGGTGAGATGACAACCCCCTTAGAACTGCTGATAAATCCCATTGAGGAATGGGTTTGAGCACTGTAGGCTTTAGTCTTTCGGCTCCCTTAAGGAAGCGCTTGATGAGTGGGTCCCGAGAAAAGGTTTGCTAAGACATGCTGAGATGGCTGCAACTTGAACTTTAAGGGTAGAAGGGGCAAGGCCCTTGTCTAGTCCATCTTGAAGGAATTAAAGAAGTGATGAAAGGGGCGGATCTGCATACGCCACCTGTTTAGTAGTGCACCAGGCCGAAAAATCCTCATGATCCTTGCATAGGCCTTATTTGTAGATTCCGCTCTGGAATGAGATAAGGTTCTCAGGACCGACTCAGAGAGCCCTTCTACTCCGGGAAGGGACTGATCAACCTCCAGGCTGTCAGGCTGAATCGATGCAGATCTAGGCAGAGATGTGTGTCCCACGACACCAGGGTCTGCTCTGGGGGAGCCTCCAATATTGTCCCTGACTCATCTGCATGAGCTGGGTAAACCAGGATCTCCGGGGCCAAAACGGGATGATGGCTATCACCGAGGCCTGATCCTGACGGATTTTCATCAATACCCTCGGTATCATGGAAAAAGGAGGGAAGATGTACGCCAGCCTGAACCTCCACGGTATCGACAGAGCATCTATCGCCAGCGGGTTGTCCTCTCGATAGAGGGAACAGAATGTCTGTACCTTGGCGTTGAATCTCGTTGCCATCAGATCCACATCTGGCAACCCCCATCTGGATACTATCTGCCTGAAGATCTCCGGACGTAAGGCCCATTCCATGGTGGGAAGGCCTCGGCTTAGACGGTCCGCTATCATGTTGAGGGACCCACGAATATGAATGGCAGAGAGATGGGAAAGATTTGCTTCTGCCCACCGGAGAATTACCCCTATCTCCGCTAGGAGGGGGAGTGATCTCGTGCCTCCCTGCTTGTTTATATACATAACTGCGGTCATGTTGTCTGACTGTATCTTCACTGCTTTGCCTCGAATCCGCGGGGCGAAGTGGAGGAGGGCTAGCCGGATGGCTCGGATCTCGCGGAGATTGGAGGAGAGTAGCCGCTCCTGAGGAGACCAAGATCCTTGGACCGGAAGGTCTTGTAAATGGGCACCCCAGCCTACCTGGGAGGCGTCCGTGGTCAATATGAAAAACGATGGAAGTTGAAGGGCTCACATTGGACTTCGGCCAGTTGATCATCCACCCGAGGCGGAGCAGGAAGGGAATGGCTATCTGAAGATGTTGGGTAAGCACTGGAACCGAGGAGGCTAGGAACAGCCAGTCGTCCAGGTAAGGAATAATGGTCAGTCCCTGAAGTCTCAAGGCCGCCACCACGGCCACCACCACCTTTGTAAAGGTAATGGGAGCCGAAGAGATGCCAAAAGGAAGAGCAGAGAATTGAAAATGCCTCAGGGATCCTGACATTCTGACCGCAATTCTGAGATATCTGCGGGAAGAGTGGTGGATTGGAATGTGAAGATAAGCGTCCTTCAGATCTAAGGTCGCCATCACATTGCCGGGTCTGAGAATGTGGGAGACTGACCTGACGGTTTCCATGCGAAACCTTAACTTCCTTATGTATCGATTGAAAAACCTCAGATCGATAATCATCCGGAGATCTCCGGTTTTTTTGGGGACCAGAAAAACTGGGGAATAAATTCCTAAGCCCCGCTCCTCCGCCGGAACCTCCTCCAGGGCCCCCTTGGAAATATACTCCTGGACGTAAGCCTCTAGGATTTGTTGTCTTTGAGGTTGAAGGCGTTTGGTTATCAGAAACCTTTCTGGGGGGGGAGAGGAGAGGTCTATTTGATAGCCATGGGTGACAACACTTAAAACCCAGGGGTCTGGAATTAACTGATGCCAGGCCTCCTTGAACTGGGACAGACGTCCCCCCACCGGAAACTCCGGCCGGGGAAGGGGAAAATCTAGAGGGGTCACGGCTGAGGCAGCGGGGGTCAACCGAGAGCCTGGATGAGGCCCATAGTCAGGAGGGTCTGCCCTCCTTGCCACCTCTGCGGGGGCACTTCGGATCTCTCCGCTGAGCCCCCCAGGATCTAGGTCTGGTCCCTGACTTCCCTGGACGATCTTGCCTGCCTTTCCCACGAAAGGGCTGCTGGGGGAGGGACTTGCCTTTTTTGTCAGACAGTCCCTCCATGAGCCTGTCTAACTCCGACCCAAAGAGACGGCCCGGCTCAAATGGAAGAGAGCACAGATTATACTTGGATGCGTTATCCGCTATCCAAGGTTTAAGCCATAGCGGCCTACGTGCGGCTGAAACTAGGGCCATAGACTTTGCTGCCAACTTCAGCTGCACCTGTGCCGTATCGCAGAGGAAGTCAATGGCGAGATTGGCAGTCTTGAAAGACGCCAATATATCGTCTCTGGACACATTTTGGTCCACGTCCGTCTGGATGCTGTTTAGGCTGGATCGAAGAAAAGACGACACTTCAGCTGCGGCAATGGAGGTAGAGGCAATTACTAACAACCAGCAGAAAAAGTCTATACCAAACAAAACGCCACCACCGTGCCACAACGTGCAATTCACCATTAGCTTCCTCAGGCAGTTGTGTATCCTCACCGAGTCAGCTATAAACATATGCACTTGCACTTTCTTTTTTGTCCTACCTGCTGACTGCCTCCATGTCTAATAATTGTTTTCAATAATTTTTATGTCACGTCTATCATGTAAAACTCTTTTTTTGATGATTGAATAAAATATTGTAAGTATTAACTGCTATTTGCTGCTCATACCGTGTGGCACAGGACTTTGCATAAAAAAAAAGGCATTTAATTTTTACACTTTAATCTAATTTCAGTTGCCTGCCTGCAGCCAGTGTGTGTCAGGCCCACTTCCACTGACTGTAGGGTGCCCACTGCCATTGCCCACCACTCATAATGGGTGGCACAGAACTTTGCACAAAAAAAAGGCATTTAATTTTTACACGTTAATCTAATTTCAGTTGCATGCCTTCTGCTCGTGTGTCAAGTCCACTTCCACTGACTGTAGTGTGCCTTCTGCCAGTGCCCACCACTCATACCGTGTGGCACAGGACTTTGCATTAAAAAAAAGGCATTTCATTTTTACACTTTAATCTAATTTCAGTTGCCTGCCTGCTGCACGTGTGTCAGGCTCACTTCCACTGACTGTAGTGTGCCCACTGCCAGTGCCCACCACTCATACCGGGTGGCACAGTACCTTGCATGCATAGTACCACTAATAAAAATAAAAAAAGACAGGTAGAGGCAGGCCACCCCGCAGGGGCCTTCGTGGTGCTGTGATTTCCTTTGGCCCTAGAATAATGCCCAGTGTTCAGAGGCCACATACTCTGAACTCGAAAAATTCTGAGGACACAGTTGACTGGCTTACACAGGACACCCAATCTTCTACAGCTTCCGCTCGGAACCTTGACGCACCATCCTCTACCAGCTCAGCTTCGGGCACCTCTCAAGTTACCACTTGCCCGCCCGCCGCCACCACCAACACTAGCACCACAGCCACTGCATTTGATCTGTCAGAGGATTTATTTACACATCAGTTGGAAGAAATGAGTAATGTTCAACCATTATTGCCAGAGGATGTAGATAACAGGGATATGTCTCAGTCAGGCAGCATTACACACATGGACGTTCAGTGTGATGATGATGATGTTGTACCCGCTGCTACTTCCTTTGCTGAGTTGTCAGATACAAGTGAAGCGGTTGATGATTACGATGTGTCCGTGGATGTCACGTGGGTGCCCGCTCGAAGAGAAGAAGAACAGGGGGAAAGTTCAAATGGGGAGACAGAGAGGAGGAGGAGACGAGTTGGAATCTACCTCTCTTGTCCATACATCACCACCATACTATCCAGAATCCCACAATGCCTATCTCGCATATCCTCCTTCTTCTCCTCTCGCTTTCTAAAACTTAACATGGATAAAACAGAATTCATCATCTTTCCCCATCTTGCTCACCCCCCCAACAGACCTATCTATCACAATCAATGACTGCACACTCTCCCCGGTTAACCAAGTCCGGTGCCACACATCCAAGCCCTTTCCACCACCTGCCGCTTCCAACTCAAAAACATCTCCCGCATCCGCCCTTTCCTCAACTTTGAATCGGCAAAAATGCTTGTACATTCCCTCATCATCTCCTGCCTAGACTACTGCAACATTCTCCTCTGTGGCCTTCCATCTAGCTCTCCCGCACCCCTACAATCTATCCTCAACTCTGCTGCCCGACTAATCCACCTCTCCCCCCGTTACTCCTCTGCCTCTCCCCTCTGCCTGTCCCTGCACTGGCTCCCCATTACCCAGCGAATTCAGTTTAAAATACTAACCAACACATACAAGGCTGTCCACAACCGGTCCCCTCCCTACATCTTTGAGCTACTTTCCCGATACATCCCCACACGCAATCTTCGATCCTCACAGGACCTCCTTCTCTCCTCTCCTCTTATCACCTCTTCCCACACTCGCCTCCAGGATTTCTCCCGTGCATCCCCTATACTCTGGAACTCTCTACCCCAAGATATCAGACTCTCACCTACAGTGGAATCCTTCAAAAGAAACCTGAAAACCCACCTCTTCAGACAAACCTACGACCAGTGATACTGCTGCCTCTATACCGCCATGACCAGCTACACCCTCGCCTACTGTCTCCTTCCCCCATACCATGTAGATTGTAAGCCCTCACGGGCAGGGCCCTCTATCCTTCTGTACCAGTCTGTAACTTGTCTCGTTCATGATTAAGGCAATTGCCTGTATTATGTATGTGCACCGCTTATGATATGTACAGCGCTATGGAATGAATGGCACTCTAAAAATAAATAATAATAATAATAATAATAATAATAATAAAGGAGCTAGTGGCACAGTCAGACAGCCACCACCAGAATGCCGTCATTGCAAAGCTCAGCAGTGTGGCATTTTTTGTGTGTGTCTGCCTCTGATTACAGCGATGCCATTTGCAACCCGTGCCAAAAGAAACTGAGTCGTGGGAAGTCCAACACCCACCTAGGTATAACTGCTTTGCGAAGGCACATAATCTCACATTACAAACGCCAATGGGATTAACACATGAGTACAAGCAGCACACAAACTCAAAGCCACCATGCTCCTCCTGGTCCAGCATCTTCAGCCACGTCAACCACTGCTGTCCTCCATGCCCCCTCTTAACCACCCGCCACTCCATCTCTCACCTTCAGCAGTTCCTGCTTATCTGCCCACAGTCAGGTGTCTGTCAAGGAAATATTTGAGCGTATGAAGCCAATGTCACAGAGTCACCCCTTTGCCCGGCATCTGACAGCTGGTTTGACGGAACTCTTAGCCCGCCAGCTTTTACCATACAAGCTGGCGGAGTCTGAGGCCTTCAAAAAATTTGTAGCTATTCGGACACCCCAGTGGAAGGTACCCGGCCAAAATTATTTTTCACAAAAGGCTATCCCCAACCTGTACTCTACTGTGGAAAAGGAAGTCATGACATGTCTGGCACACAGTGTTGGGGCCAGGGTCCATCTGACCACTGATACCTGGTCTACAAAGCACAGTCAGGGCAGGTATATCACGTACACTGCGCATTGGGTAAACCTGCTGATGGCTGCCAAGCATGTAATGCGTGGCTCTGCAGCGGAGTTGGTGACACCGCTACGACTTGCAGGCAGACCTACTGCCACCTCCTCTACTCCTACTCCATCCTCTTCGCTAACCTCCTTGGCTGAGTCCTCTTCTGCTGCTGCATCTTGCTCCACATCATTAACTGCACCCCCCCAGCTCCCCAGGGGCTATTCCACATCCCGGATACGACAGTGTCACGCCGTCTTGGGATTGACTTGCCTGAAAGCAGAGAGTTACACCGGACTAGCACTGCTGTCTGCCCTGAACGCACAGGTGGATCAGTGGCTGACCCCACACCAACTGGAGGTTGGCAAAGTAGTGTGTGACAATAGAAGCAATCTGTTGGCGGCATTGAATTTGGGCCAGTTGACATATCTGCCGTGCATGGCACATGTGTTGAATCTGATTGTACAACGCTTTGTATGTAAGTACCCAGGCTTACAGGACGTCCTTAAGCAGGCCAGGAAGGTGTGTGGCCATTTCAGATGTTCCTACACGGCCATGGCGCACTTTTCCAATATTCAGCGGCGAAACAACATGCCAGTGAGGCGCTTGATTTGCGACAGCCCGACACATTGGAATTCAACACTCTTAATGGTCGACCGCCTGCTCCAACAAGAAAAAGCCGTCAATGTTACTGGACTCTCATGCGCAATGCCTGTAGGCTCATGTGTCCTTTTGAGGAGGTGACAATGACAAACCTAGTCAGTCGCACCAAAGGCACCATCAGCGACCTCATTCAATTTGTTTTCTTCCTGGAGCGAGCCCTGCGATGAGTGCTGTATCAGGCTGTAGATGAGTGTGAAGAAGAAGAGGAAGAGTTGTGGTCACCATCACCACCAGAAACAGCCTTATCATCATCGCTTGTTGGACCTGCGGCAACGCTGGAAGAGGAGTCTGAGGAAGAGGAGTCATAGGAGGAATGTGGCTTTGAGGAAGAGGAAGATCAACCACAGCAGGCATCCCAGGGTGCTCGTTTTTGTCATCTATCTGGGTCCTGTGGTGTTGTACGTGGCTGGGGGGAAGAACAGACCTTCAATGAGATCAGTGAGGACGAGGAATGGGACATGAGTAGCTCGGCATCACACCTTGTGCAAATGGGGTCTTTCATGCTGTCATGCCTGTTGAGGGACTCTCGTATAAAAAGGCTGAAGGAGAACGACCTGTACTGGTTGGCCACGCTACTAAACCCCCGGTATAAGCATAAGGTGGCTGAAATGTTACCAAATTCCCAGAAGTCGGAAAGGATGCAGCACTTTCAAAACAAGTTAAAAAGTATGCTTTACACAGCGTATAAGGGTGATGTCACAGCACAATGGGAATCTAACAGGGGAAGAGGTGAAAGTAATGCTCCTCCTACCATGACCACTCCGGCAAGGACAGGACGTTTTACAGACGTGTTTTTGATGGAGGACATGCGGAGCTTTTTAAGTCCTATGCATTGCCACAGCACTTCGGGGTCCACCCTCAGAGAACGACTCGACCAACAGGTTGCAGACTACCTCGCCTAACTGCAGATATCGAAACTCTGAGGAGCGATGAACCCATTGACTACTGGGTATGCAGGCTTGACCTGTGGCCTGAGCTATCCCAATTTGCGATAGAACTTCTGGCATGCCCCGCTTCAAGTGTCCAGTCACAAAGGACCTTCAGCGCAGCAGGTGGTATTGTCACTGACAAGAGAAGTCGCCTAGGTCAAAATTGTGTACATTACCTCACCTTTATTAAGATGAATGAGGAGTGGATACCTAAGGGACTGGCAGTTGGGGATGCATTTGATTATAAAAAGGCCTGATCAAATGCCTTGGGCTAAAAATGGTCCCCACGCTGCT
Source organism: Bufotes viridis (assembly GCA_033119425.1). Classification (NCBI taxonomy): domain Eukaryota; kingdom Metazoa; phylum Chordata; class Amphibia; order Anura; family Bufonidae; genus Bufotes; species Bufotes viridis. The sequence continues at coordinate 399,173,741 of CM065592.1, read as the reverse complement.
GTATTTAATCTCTGCATGCTGGATGACTTGCGTGACTTCTCCGCCACCAACTAGGGTTCAAGGCTCAAATAATACACTTTCTGCCTGGAAAACATCAATTTTTCCGGCCGCTGCAACATTTTTCATAGAAAGAACATAATTTTTTTTTGTGATAATCTAAGGTGATCATTAAAGCCTACTAGGCCAACAATGAGCCCACACTGCAGATTTATTGTTTTCTGGGTCACTTAACTGTCACTGAACTACCTCAGCACGACCATAGGCTTTGAAAAACCACTATCTCCTGCAATCTCCCAAACGTGCGCACGAGCACAGTCATCACTACACCAAGATTTACACATAGAGGAATAAAATTTATGTCATGAGTGTGTCAACTATTGACAACTCTTTGCGGTTCAGGTAGAAGGATCGGCACTCACTTAGATGATCAGCAAAGCAAAGCTTATCCTCTAAGTGAGTGCCGATCTTTCTACCTGATATTTCTGTGGAGTGTGCCTGCTCTGGATTCGTGCACCGCTGTCTGTGGAGAGTGTGGAGTGCCGACAGCTTTTTTTCTTTTGACAACTCTTTGCAGTTGTCTAAAATCTATTCGATACATGTCCCCTGATAGGGGACATTACAGGGATTAAACTGATAGGAATAGTACTACTTAACACACCACTCATATAGGGTGGCACAGTACATTGCACGGCGTACGCTCAGTGTCCCAAATTAGAAGTAAGAGGACAGACCAAGCTTCTTTTTCCATCTCCCGGTTCCTAAAATCAATTCGATACACGTCCCCTGATAGGGAACGTAACAGGGATTAAACTGCTAAGAATAGTACTAAGTAACACACCACTCATATAGGGTTGCAGAGTACATTGTGCGGCGCACGCACAGTGCCCCAAATTGGAAGTAAGAGGAAAGACCAACCATCTTTTTCCATCTCCCGGTTCCTAAAATCTATTCGATACACGTCTCCTGATAGGGGACGTAACAGAGATTAAACTGATAAAAATTAGTAATCCTGATTACTGAACACACCACTCATATAGGGTGGCACAGTACATTACACGAGGAAGAGACCTTCAATGATGTCAGTGAGGACAAGGAACAGGACATGGCTAGCTTGGTATCCAACCTTGTGCAAATGGGGAGTTTGCGGTTGTGCAAATGGACTGTTTGTGGTTGTTTGTTGTTTACGGTGCGTTAAAAGGGGAGTTTGGTCTGTCACAGTTTGGTCTGTCACTGTGAAGCGGGCGTAACCCTTACACTACCTGATCGATACAACATCATACCTGATCGTATACACACACTGGATGTTTTAAAGCACGTTATTCCAAACAATTTAGGAATGTTATGTGATTTATGCCCTTTATGGATTAAAACCCGACTCTGCGTCCACTACCTAATTTTCCATGGGAGTTTTGCCATGGATCCCCCTCCGGCATGCCACAGTCCAGGTGTTAGTCCCCTTGAAACAACTTTTCCATCACTAATGTGGCCAGAAAGAGTTCCTGTGGGTTTTAAAATTCGCCTACCTATTGAAGTCTATGGCGGTTCGCCCGGTTCGCCCGTTCACGAACATTTGCTGAAGTTCGCGACATCTCTAAATGTTATATCAGCTCTTTAATTAGAGGCATAACATCTAGTTGTTTACAGAGGTTCTTTTATGATTAATGCAAAAATTGAAAAGCCTACTTAATGTGGTACATGAGAATCTCTTTCTAACAAAGCTAGTACTCACAAGGATCCAAAGATCTCCACATTCATTGTTCTAACTGCTCTGCTATATTTATTTTAAGCTGGCGAGTCAGGGGGCATGTCCTTTCACAGGGTTTGTGTGTTATTTCAGAATGTGTGTCTTCTCTGTCACAGCGTCTAACAATATATGTGGCTGGTGACAGTTGAAGAATGGTGCTGGGAATGTGCATCCACCTCAGTGAAGTGGACAGAGAAATATGGAAAAGAACAAACAGTAGGTGGTGCCATACAGATATATTTTATTGAAAAACTCAGTGGCTATAATATATTTTTAATTATGTGTTATTACAAAAGTATTTAGATCCAGGTGCTGCATTGAAACATTTTGAACTGTTGTCCCATAAAAAAGAAAAAAAAGAATAAATTATCACCTGTTCACAAAATAGTTAATAAACATATGATCGCTGGTGTCCAACCTCTGGAACCCCCACCAATCACTAGAACAGCAGATCCAATCCCCCATTCCAGAGGATTTTGGATGGAGTGGCGGTCAAGCATGTGTACAAGGGTTCCTTTCAATGTCTATGGGACTCACAGTGATAGCCGAGCACTGTACTTGGCTATCTCTGTTAGCTCTATAGACACTGAATGGAGCAGTAGTGACCAACCATGATAATGTCACAATTATCTCTGGTTTTAACGTTTCTCATTATGATTGTCAAGCTTTCATTCAAACTACCCATGAAAAAATATATGCAAGTATGGCATTCAATAGGCAATGAGGTAATTAAAGTGCTGTTTATACACATATGAAATTTAACCCCTTCCCGACATCCACCATACATGTTTTACACAGTAGACACCCAGGGGCAAACTCAGTGATTGGGAATAATAATGAGATCACAGATTTTTAACCCCTCACATGCCATGGTTAATTGTGACCACTGTATCTGAGTGGTCTTTTACACAGAGCGCTGCACTCACAGGGACCAAATAGCTCCCCAGCACTGAGATTGAGGGAGCCATGCAAATGCTTTGGCAGCCTCGGGCCCTCTGAAGGCTCTTAGGCCTGTTATAGTGAAGTTCATATGGAGCCTTGCCTATGTTCTTGTTGTAGCAGTCCTCAGATCCTTCAGAGGGCCTGTGGCTTTCATAGCAACCAAACAGCTCCCTCGATCTTTGTGTGAGGGAGTCACTCACAGTCCCAAGAGCCAGCAATTCCGGGAAAATATCTCTGTGGTCGCAATTGATCAAGGCATCTGGGGGATTTTAAAGTCTATGATCTGTGTTTTTACTGATGTAAAGCAGCAGAAACCTGATGGCTGTGGTGCCAGCTCAACTCCTGATGTGGCACCATGTTTGGAGTCCCAACTTCTGCCATATATGTACGGCGATGGTTGGCAATAGGTTAAAATTCTGTGAACCCAGACAAATAATTCTGAGAAATTGGGTATATAAATGTCATATGATAAGGATGAAATAATTCAGCTACTTCGAGAATTAATTTCGTTTTTTCAGAAAAAAAAAATAGTTAAATGCCTTCAATGGGGAAGTGTTTGAAATGTGTTTGTTTTATATTTAAAAACCGTAATTTTAAAATTCAAGTTTGTTTTCTCCATGGGGATCGTTAGAGAATGCCGACAAAGATAAAACAGCCACACACAATATTCTTTAAACCATCTGAAGTGCAAACAACATTCAAAGGTAAAACGCAATGGCTTCAGTCGGACAGACAACTACTTATTTATATATGTGATGAGAACTCGCTCAGAGTGTTTATTTCCAACAATTGCTGTCTGGAGACTTGATTAATTGTGAGATGTGGAATTTGAATAATTAGAAAAATGAGTTGTCTGGATTCATTTTACTGGCTTAGATTAAGGGTGTGCTAAATCTCATTTTACCCGCTTAAAGTGTTTACTAAATTATGTTGTCTGCATTTAATCATTGCTCAGTTTACTCAGAAAGGGCATTAAATTGTACAGATCAGAATTCAATATATCACCAGCCTTGCTTTATGTACAACGCTGTCCTATATTTAGATTGTCTGAACCTAAATTAAATCATATTGGAGGGAGTATATTTTTGTCATTGATCAATTTCAGAAACCTGCGAAAATGTAATAATACTTTTGCTGCCTCTCACACACAAAAAGTGAGCGAAAACACAAGCAAATGTTTAAAAAAGTAAGTTTAACCCACTCAACAAATGCCTAACATTGGTAACACTAGAACATTTCATAATATCATTTGATAGTATCCAATGCAGAAGAAACATAACATTGAAATGTTTTAAAATGTACAAAATATTGTATTTATGAATACAAAATGAAAACACAAAATATTAGGAATTGCATCCTTACATACAACACAGCCTTAGAGAATCCTTTGAATTATTGAATTATCCAACTATATATGCATCAATTAATTCAAGTCACTAACGACGGGCAATATTGGATGCTCGTGATCTACAGGCCCTCAGGCAACACTGCATGGACTGAAGAACATTTCCAGAAATTATTGTCTGTGAACACAATCTACAAATGCAAGTTAAAGCTGTATCATGCAAAGAAGAAGCCACATGTCAACATGATCCAGAAATGCCACCGTTTTCCCTGGGCCAAAGTTCATTTAAAATAGACTGAGGTAAAATAGAAAACTGTTCTGTGGTCAGATGAATCAAAATTTTACATTTGTTTTGGAAACCACAGATGTATGTTCTGCAGACTCAAAAGGAGATGGACCATCCAGCTTATCAGCGCACAGTTCAAAGCCTGCATCTCTGATGGTATGAGGTTGTATTAGTGCCTATTGCATGGGCAGCTTACACATCTGGAAAGGCACTATCATTGCTGTACAGTATATAGTAGTTTCAGAACAACATATGCTTTAAATCAGACATCTCTTTCAGGGAAGGCCCTGCATATTTCAGCAAGACCACATACTCCATCCACCATAACAGCATTACTTCACAGAAGAAGAGTTTGGGTGCTGACCTGGCCTGTCTGCAATCTGGAACTTTCACCAAAAGAAAACATTTGGCGCATCATGAAATGAAAATCTGGCAAAGAAGTCCCAGGACTGTTGAGCAGTTAGAATCCTACATCAGATAAGAATAAGACATCATTCGTCTCCCAAAACTCAAGAAATGGGTCTCTTCACTTCTCAGACATTTATAGTCTGTTGTTAAAAGAAAAAGGGATGCTACACAATGGTAGACATGGCTCTCTCCCAATTTTTCTGAGATGCATTGCTGCCATCAAATTCTAAATAAGTTTATTTTCTTGGTCATGAAATTGTAAAATGTCTCACTTTCAATGTGATATGTGTTCCATGATCTATTGTGAATAAAATATAGTTCTATGAGATTAGCAAATCATTGCATTCTCTTTTTATTTGCATTTTAGACAGCGTCCAAACTTTTTTTTAGAATCGGGGTTTGCTTTCTCTTTGCTTATAGAACAATAAATGGACATATGTCCTTACCAAATGGTAGTCGAAGTAGTATCTGCAAGGGTAACCTTTCTCTCACTTGGGTGGTGAACCAGCAATAATCATAACGCTTTAAATCCAAATCTTTTAAGCATTTGATGCAAGAAAGGAGGAATGTCATATAGAAAGAGTCTATTGGGTATGGAATGGCATACAGTAAGTAACTAGAAAAAATGGCCACTTCATAAAGGGGTAAATCACCTTTACTTACCAAAGAGAAGAGCCTCTAAGAGACAGTACTTACAGTACAGTTTAAAGAGGACCTTTCACTAAGATTTAGGTAGTGAAATACTTACACCACCCCTCCTGGACGGCCTCCGCTGACATCCAAGCAACTTATTTTTTTTCAAAATAACCCCATTTTCGTGCGCTCTGCTCCCCATTAGTTTTCACATGTGGGGATTTCTTGTATGAGGCGGCGACTTGTCTTTTGCCTGGGGAGTGGTCTTCCTCTCCCTGGCTGCGAGCCGAGCGCTATGATTGGCTGCGCTCGCAGCCAGGGAGAGGAAAATCATTCCCCAGGCAAAAGAAAAGTCCCCGCCTCATACAAGAAATCCCCGCATATAAAAACTAACAGGGACCGGAGCGCATAAACGGGAGTTATTTTGAAAAAAAAATGTTGCCTGGACGTCAGCGGGGGCCGCCCAGGAAGGTAGTGTAAGTATTTCACTACCAAAATCTTAGTGAAAGGTTCTCTTTAATATCAACTAATACATTATGCTATTTCTGCTTTTTATGGGGGGTGGGCAGCAGTTTGAGTAGCATAGTTTTCGTTGCTCATTGTCTACCTGATCTAAAGTATAAGTGTGACCAATAAGCAACTAGCCCATTTACAATGGCTGATTTGAGTTGTGAACCCACTAGGTCACTAACAAATTTAATTAAGGGCTAAACCACAGAGCAGAGTTTAAATGATTGTGTGTTTTTCACCCTTAAAGGGGTTTGGCTAATCTCACACAGGTAGGTGTAGAAATCGAATATTCGTCATTATTCTATTTATCACGAATATTATGCGATTTATATATTCGTGTATTGCGATTTGAACTTTGAACGGGGTATAAAGGCAACTTTCCTATCGGTTGGCTTGCTAGAATTAACGAATATAGAGAATATAGCGCTATATTCGTATTTGTTAGCTTCGCTAATTCTAGCAAGCCAATAGGAAAGTTGACTATAGACAGCTCTAAGTTGGATGCACAATGCGAAAATATTACTTTTACCTATTTTTTTTTCAATAAAGAAAGTCATAGCCAGTTCAAAGTGTCATTTGCAGTACGCGAATATTACATTATGTAATATTCGCGTACTGCAAATGAAACTTTAAACGGGGTATAACTTTCCTATTGGTTGGCTTGCTAGAATTAACGAACATAGAGAATATAGCGCTATATTCGTATTCGTTATGTTCGCTAATTCTAGCAAGACAAGTAAACTTGCCTAAACGCAGCTCTAAGTTGGATGCACAATGCGAGAATAATAAGTAATATTAGTCGTATTGCGCATCTAACTTAGAGCGGGGTATATGCAACTTACTTTACTATTGTTTGGCTGGGTAGAATTAACGAATATGACGAATACGCATAGAGCGCTATATTCTCTATATTCACTAATTATAGCAAGCCAACCCAATAACAAAGTTAACTGTACCCAGCTCTAAGTTGGATGCACAATGTGAAAATATTACTTTGCCTATTTTTGGCAATAAATAGAATAATGAGCTAGTATTCTATTTATTGAAAAAAATAGGTAAAAGTAATATTTTCGCATTGCGCATCCAACTTAGAGCTGTCTATAGGCAACTTTCCTATTGGCTTGCTAGAATTAGCGAAGATAACAAATACGAATATAGCGCTATATTCTCTATATTTGTTAATTCTAGCAAGCCAACCGATAGGAAAGTTGCCTTTATACCTCGTTCAAAGTTAAATTTGCAATATGCGAATAATTAAATCGCATATTATTCGCGATAAATAGAATAATGAAGACTATTCGATTTTGACAAATATATGTCGAATATTCAACTAAATATTTGGGTTCTGATTGGAAAAAAAGGAAAAAAAAACGTATATTCGTTTTTATGAATATATAGCACCATATTCTAAATATTCGCGAATTAGCGAAGTGTCAATATTCTTAAAAAAATTCGCTATTCGAATATTCACGCTCAACACTAGTGCTCATGCACACCGTCACCACATGCATGCACGCGCTCATTTACAATACACATATATAGACACCCAGTTTTCCCTGCTGTCTTACATGGCACATGAGTGAAACCCCTCCCCCACTTCCCATAGTCTAATGCCTCTAAACTTGTACCACACAGGATAGTAGGGAAGCTGGATGACATTACATGATGTCACATGTGCAGAGACATGAGAACAGTTCAAATACCACTCACATCTCCTATAAGGGCTGAGGCAAACGAAGTTCAGCATGCTGGGTATTCAGGCTGCAGAAAGCGGGGCAGTAAAAAGGGGTGGAGATGTTAGTCCCAACCAAATCAGACCACCCTGATGCTGGTCACTGTCCATCATCAGAACTGAGGAGGGGAGAGGTGGAGCAATGTCACTGATGGCAGGTCAGTGACAAATTCCAGGGGGAAAGGCCCTGTAATCTATGAGCAATTGGGTTCTGACTAGGTGTAGGAAAAGGCAGGCACTCTGACAGGGGCCCGGCATGATGGAGTACAGTACAGGAGGACTGCACCAATGCCTTACTGCCAGTACTACCCTGATAGCTTTCCTGCCTTCTTAGCCGGGCCCCAAAGCAGCCACTTCCCCTGCTTCCATAGTAGCTATGTCACCGCCCCTGGAATAGTCTCCATTAGTAACAGCTGAATCTTAATTAGGAAGACAATTCCTATTCACAGTAAAGGAAAAATAGACCAAATGCCTCAAAGAATGAGGCAGTAGAGTTCATTCCTAAACAGAGGTCAAGGCAGGCAGCAGACACCTAGAAAAGGTCAAGAAATCAAGCCACATCATGAACGTATAAATCAAGAAGAAGATACAAATCTCCTCATAATTGGTACCCAATGGACCTTATAAGCCCATAGTGGAGTGGTGGAAAGCCCTTATATTTTACAGTCCTCAATATACTGTCAAAATCTCAATCATAAAAATCCAATCCCCTGTTGTATCTGCCAATATCCTTTATATGATAAATTGGTATCAAATAAATATAGTTAGCTGACACATAGGTATGTTGTCTATCTAAGAATTGAAATAGTGGTATAAGAGTTTTAGCAATATTAGCAAGTGGCCTAAAATAATATAGGGTTGGGAAAATTTTAGACTTGGAAAATTAGCTGACTAGTAGTAAGAAGTTACCTAGTAAACAAAGGCAAAAGACAAGTGCTGTTTATTTTTTGGTTTACACATGAAATTTCCTTTGCACCAACCTAAAGGGGTTTTCCAGGATCCTAATATTGATGACATCCTGAGGATAGGTCATTAATATCTGATCAGTGAGTGTTTGATACCCTGAAGTTCCTGAACCCTATGGTTCAGGGTGTCAAGCTCAATGGGAGTTGATCTTTAGTAAGCCAGCATGGCCACTACACTTTGAACGGAGCTGTTTTATTCACAGTGCTAGAGGCTGCAGGTAAGAGCTGATTAATGGTGGGGCGGCAGGTCAGAGCCTCATCTATCAGATAGTAATGACCTATCCTGAGTACATATCATCAATATTAGGTAGGTCAGGATCCGGGAAAATGCGCTGAGGTTCCAATGATGACTATGAGGAATCTTTCCCGTTAGCCCCGCTACTTTAGGGACTAAAGCTAATTATTTCCTATTTTCTTTATTGTTGAAGATAAAGACCTACATAGGTTCAGTCCTATGAGGAAAATCCATCTAAGGGTGGGTTCACATCACGTTTTATGCAACGATTTGACGTATTCTGCACAGTCCGGTTAAACAAATGGTATCTAAAAAAAAAGGTATCCTAAGCTGAACACTGAGCTACAAGATATACCTTTGTGTTTCCTAACCCTCAAGTCTTAGAATTCTAGAAAACCTCTCTCAGGATTGTATTTAAGGCCTAGTTACAAACCTTAATGAAGCAGTCCAACAATTTTTTACCTACACAGTGCAGCATAGGCTATTATTAAAGAATAACATGGAGCCTCCTGTGTATGCCTTGTGTATATCTGTTAAAATATGGGAGTCATGGGTTGTCTGCTCTCTTCACTCCTTCTTCTCTTATAATATGTTTTTATATGGATCCCCTAATGCAACCTTCAGTACATCATGTACCTTGCGTTTTAGAATCAGACAGGGTGGAGTCACATCACACTGCACATGTTCTGCTCATGATAGATCATTGACACATAACTTCTGTCTTCTTACTCACACTGTAGAGTAGGGGTGCACAACCTGCGGCCTGGGGGCCAGATGCGGCCCTCGATACCATTCTGTGTGGCCCCTAAACCTCTGGTAAAAGAAATGTAGGTCTATGTCTTATGGCTTCTTACATGTATCTTTCATGTATTCTCCTATTAGATGGTAGTCCTAGAACTGTAACTAGACACTTATTAGTACATACTATATGTTCAATATGCCAAAAATACAGTATTTTAGTTGGTAATACCCCTTTAAGTTTTATTTTCGGCCCTTGGAATCGGTTCAGGCTGACAATGTGGCCCCCAACCAGAAAAGGTTGTGCACCCCTGCTGTAGAGTCTCTGTGTATCCCATGTGATGCAGCTTCAGCCTGTCTCCCTTACGTCCTGCTTGTGATAGATTTCTTCCTGTCAGCTCTTACAAACAGAATGCAGGGAAGAGCAATGTGAAGCTACATCTCATACAGGAGATTCTGCACAAAGCACACACAGATAGTATGATAGGTTGGACAATGTAAGTAAGGAAAGTCTGAAGGTCTCTAAACTCTGCAGTTAATCATCAAATTGACTTGCCTACTATATCTCTGCATTCAAAGTCCCTTAGGTAGAGTGAGAACTATACATTCATCAGCAATCTATACATGAGGTACATATGGAGCATACAGAGGAGGATGGAACTTGGTGTGGAGGGGAGGTGTCTTAGAGCTTCCAAGAGGAATTTGATATACCTATGAATATGTAAGTTTGTAGTTCACAGGAAGTCAGAAACACAGGGGAGACTGACACCTGGTTTAAACAGAAAAGCAAGCTGTGGACTGGTAGTCAAATTGTATAGATGCAACTGAGCTACAATAAAACCAACAATAAAATAAACAATAAAATTAAAAATCATACTGCTAAAATAGTGCTGGTGGGTTATAACAGTATATGCCCAAGCAAATTGAAGAGTGCTTGCAAAATTAAAAATTAAAAAAGGAAACTGTTAAACAAGATACAAAACAAATGCCTATTCAGCCGCACAAAAAACTTGCAATAATGTATACACTAAAAACAAATTTATTGATACAATTCTGTGACATCTTTAGCAATATAATTTTTCTTTATGCATTGTATACAGTGTATCTGCTCCCTCTCTCTATATAAGAATTTTTTTTTTTTGCTCATCAGTTACTGCTCCCATGAACCTTATGTCTAATTTCCCTCCCACTGGTACAATGCAATGCAATACTAATAAAATCTATTTAATAGCCAACATAGGGCAGAATTCATTATTAGACACAGTAGGCCTCTGCCTAGTGACAACAGCAGTTGAGAGGCAGCTTTCTTTGCACAGCATGTATGTTAGGCTTATTTGCTATGATTAATAAAAAATGTACTGATTAGAAGTTTAACAGACTTGAATTGTGTGGGGCCATACCACTGTATCATGTGTGCCAACTGAGAAACCTTCTTGTCCATTTCATTAGGGTAAATGCAGTTCTCAATAACAAGGATAGAAAAATGATGCAGGCGATCTCCTGATTCAGTTAACACACACGGCCCAAAATGGCAAAAAATGCATAAGCATAAAGGAATTCAAGAGGGGACTGGATGTATTTCTGGAGTGTAATAATATTACAGGCTATAGCTACTAGAGAGGGGTCGTTGATCCAGGGAGTTATTCTGATTGCCTGATTGGAGTCGGAAGGAATTTTTTTCCCCTTAAGTGGGGAAAATTGGCTTCTGCCTCACAGGGGTTTTTTGCCTTCCTCTGGATCAACTTGTAGGAAACAGGCCGAACAGGATGACAAATGTCTTTTTTCGGTCTTATATACTATGTTACTATGTATATATTTATGCACAATCAGACAAAAACATACTGTATATCTGTATGTTATTATATATACTGTATGTTTTTTGTATTTCCTCCAAAAGAGGGGTAAAATGGCAGTGCATCTTATAGGGCAAATACTAATGAGCATTTTCATGAAAGCACTCATGAGTACAGTAGAACCAGGGAGCATTGAATGCAGTAAATACAGCACTCCTTGTGCTGGCAGTACTCACCGCTCCCTGGTCTTCTTCTGTCGGGACCGCATGCTGTGACCTGCGCATGACCTGAGGATGTAGTCGTGCTCTGTGACCTCACACTGTAGTTTGTCAGCTCACAGTACAGCGTGGCAGGAAGAGCGCTGTATCTCCCAAGTGGTGGTTCCATCCAGGGCAGGAGAGGTGAGTTGGTTTATTTATTTTTTGTCTGATCTAAGGTCTGATTAACTTCGGGGGTTTGATTGGGGTCTGATATGAGGTCTGAATAACATTAGAGGTCTGATTAGTGGTCTGATCTAAGGCCGATTAACATTGGAAGCCTAGTTCGGGGTCTGATCTGAGGTCTGATTAACATTGGGGGTCTTAGCTGAGGGCTGATGAAAAATATTTGCACAGCAGCCAATCAACAAGCGTCATACTACTTGCCACAAGAGGCCATCACAGCCATGCCTACAATAGCATGGCTGTGATTGGCCAGAGCAGCATGTGACGCAGGCTCTATATAAGCTTGAGTCACATAGCGCTGTACGTCACTCTACGTCACTCTGCTGTTACACGTGTAGGGAGAGGATGCTGCTGGACTTGTGATTTGAGAGAATAGGAGAGAATCTAACTCAGCGATCTACCTAGAAATAGTTGTGTCGGTGCAGGGCACTATCCTTTTACACTGCCCTGAGCTCATTGACCAAAAAATACTAACTTTTGGAATTCTGTTAGTTAGGTGGGTGGCAGCAGCGGCGGCCATTTTATACATACTCAGTGCACCAGCACTGCATCTGAGCTTTTGGGACATTGCAAATCACCATTTTTTTCGGGCAAACTACAACATCTGTATTAGATGCTAGAAATACACCCATCATTTTCTGGGGTTTAAAAAACACCCCTTTTTTTTTCCAAAAAACAGTATTTTCCAGATCTGCAAGTGTTCAATTCAAGTTTAATATATACAGCATTCATATTCTGTTAACAAAAAAAGACTTCTTGGGCAATTTACAACATCTGCATTAGTCAGTGTGCAATTTAAGCTAGAAATACACCTATCATTTTTTGGGGTTTGAAAAACACACTTTTTTGACAAAAAAACAACACTATTTTCAGGCCTTGCAGCATCAGCATGTGTGAAATTACAGGCTTATATACTGCTGTCAAATTCAGTCGTTGGGCCAAAAAAAATTTAGTTGGCAGCCTTTGATGCCGATGTCGTTGTGAGATACACCCTTAATACATTTGGGTTACATTCAGAGATTTTAAATACCGCCATTTGGTGTACCAATATTGAATTCAGGCCTACAGAGGTTCAGGCCCTGTGAGATCCCCCCTATACATACAGGGGTTTGAATTAGGTATTTGAAATACAGCCATTTGAAATACAGCCTTTTTGTGCAAAGATATATTTACTTCAGGCCTACACTGATTCAGGGCGTGTGTGATCCCTCTATACATACAGGGGTTTCATTCAGCCATTTAAAATACAGCCATTTAAAATACAGCCATTTAGTGCAAAGATATATTTACTTCAGGTCTACACTAATTCAGGGCGTGTGTGATCGCCCCTATACATACAGGGGTTTGAATTAACCATTTGAAATACAGCCATTTGAAATACAGCCTTTTTGTGCAAAGATATATTTACTTCAGGCCTACACTGATTCAGGGCATGTGTGATCCCCCCTATACATACAGTGGTTTGAATTAGGCATTTGAAATACAGCCATTTGAAATACAGCCATTTTGTGCAAAGATATTTTTACTTCAGGTCTACAGAGGTTAAGACATGTGAGATACCCCCTATACATACAGGGGTTTGATTCAGCCATTTGAAATACAGCCATTTGAAATATAGCCCATTTGAAATACAGCCATTTTGTGCAAAGAAATCTTTAACTGAGGCCTAGTCTGGTTCAGCCCGTGTGAGATACACCTTTTACATACTGTCGTTCTTTTCTACTATTAATTAAACACCCATTTAGGGCAAGATCCTGAATTCTAAAAATATGAGGAGAGCATCAAATAAGGGACGTGGCCCAGGTCGTGGTGCTGCTGGTGAAGCTCCTGTTGCAGGGAGAAGGCGTGGTCAATCTGTGCCAGCTACACGCACAAGTGAAACCCCTTTCTCAGGTGCGAGTAGGCGACAAAACCTGCAGCGGTATTTGGTCGGGCCTAATGCTGCTCTACGAATGGTGAGGCCTGAACAAGTACAGGCGATAGTAGATTGGGTTGCTGACAGTGGATCCAGTTCCTTCACATTGTCTCCCTCCCAGTCTCCTGCTGAAAGACCACAGTTGGCACCTGCAGCCGATGTCCATCAGTCTTTCACCTCACCCCCTTGCAAATCATCCAAGCAGTCTGAGCCCCAAGTCATGCAGCAGTCGCTTCTGCTTTTTGATGACTCTGTTAGCAGGGTTTCCCAGGGCCATCCACCGAGCCCTGCCCCAGAAGTGGAAGAGATTGAGTGCACCGATGCCCAACCACTTATTTTTCAAGATGAGTACATGGGAGGACCATTGCAGCACGTCTCGGATGATGACGAAACACAGGTGCCAACTGCTGGGGCTTTCGAAAGTGTGCAGACCGACAAGGAAGGTGGTCAGAGGTGAAGACTGGGTGGAAGATGATGTGGAGGACGATGAGGTCCTCGACCGCTCATGGAATCCAGGTCATGCGAGTGACCGATGTAGTTCGGAGGAAGAGGCGGTGTTCGCACAGATCCATCAGCATAGCAGAAGAGGGAGCAGGGTGCAAAAGCGGAGCGGCCGTCCTCTAGACAGTACACCTCCTACTGCCCACCGCAGCAAGGGACCGAGCACACCAAAGCCAGCTCCAAGGAGTTCCCTGGCATGGCAGTCCTTCAGACAATCTGCTGACGACAAGACACAAGTGGTTTGCACGCTGTGCAATCAGAGCCTGAAGGGAGGCATAAACGTTCTCAACCTGAGCACAACCTGCATGACCAGGCATTTAAGTGCAAAGCACGAGCTGCAGTGGAGTAGACACCTCAAAAACCAAGAAAGGCGTCTGGCTCCTCCTGCTTCCTCTTCTGCTGCAGTCGCGGCCTCTTCATCCACCTCTGAAGTGACAGTGCCACCTGGCACCCCACAAACAGAGGATCTGCCAGCAACACCAACACCTGGGTCACCAAGCATCTCCACAATGTCCCACAGAAGCGTTCAGCTCTCCATATCCCAAACACTGTAAAGGAAGAGGAAGTACCCCCCTATAGAGATGTCGCGAACATAAAATTTTCCGTTCGTGAATGGCGAACGCGAATTTACGCAAATGTTCACGAACGGGCGAACGGAGCGAACAACCATAGACTTCAATAGACAGGTGAATTTTAAAACCCACAGGGACTCTTTCTGGCCACAATAGTGATGGTAAAGTTGTTTCACGGGGACTAACACCTGGACTTTGGCATGCCGGAGGGGGATCCATGGCAAAACTCCCATGGAAAATTATGTAGTGGACGCAAATTGTGTGGTAAATTGAATTTGCAATGCGATTAATATAACCTGCATTAATCGCATTGCGAATTCAACTTAGAGCTGGGTTCCTAATGGTTGGCTTGCCAGAATATAACGAAGATTGAGAATATAGTGCTATATTTGTGAATTTGTGATATTCGCTATCTTCGTCAATTCTAGAAATACAACCATTAGAAACTTCCGCTCTAAGTTGAATTTGCAATGCGAGTATATGTTCACATTGCGAATTCAACTTGAGCTCAGTTCCTAATGGTTTTTGCTAGAATATAACGAACATTGAGAATATAGTGCTATATTCGTGATATTCGTTATATTCTACCAATACAACCATTAGGAACTTAGCTCTAAGTTGATTTCGCAATGCGATTAATACAGGTTATATTAATTGCATTGCGATTACAACTATTAGCACTGCAGTTTCAGAATGAATCTAAGATGGATGCCGTCCTTGCTTTTTGATAGGAGGTGGGAGGGTCTGGGAGGGAGGGTATGCTTATTGGCTGGAATGTGTCTGTGACTGTGAGGTACAGGGTCAAAGTTTGCTCAATGATAAAGTATAGTGGCGAACGCTAACATCGCATATGTTCGCCCGCCTCGGCGAACGTGAACAAGCTATGTTCGCCGGGAACCGTTCTACTTTTCAAGGCGAGCTATCCCTTCCCTTCACAACCAAGTAGGGGACAAAATCAGGTGTGCACCTGCGCAACGCCATCGGTGGCAAGGTGCACCTGTCTACAGATACGTGGACCAGTAAGCACGGTCAGGGCCGTTATATCTCCATAACAGCACACTGGGTAAATGCAGTCGCGGCTGGGCCTGAGGCGGAAAGAAGTTTGCTGCATGTCCTTCCACCACCGAGGATTGCATGGCGCTTCAGTTTGCCTCCTGTTGCTTCCTCCTCCTACTCTGCTTCTTCATCCTCTACCAGCTCACCTACACTAACTGACTGACAGGGGTCAGCCCCTGCAACTTCTGGAAGAGGGGTTAGGTGGTCACTTGGACCTAGCGTAACCTTTGCAACCTCTCTGACTAGTAATAGGTAAAATTTAATCTTTATTAATCACTCTATTAAAAAAAAATTAACTACTTGGGAACATGCAACTTCTGGGTCTCCAAATTGGGCACATGGCCTGAGCTTGCCCTTTACCCCTTGGAGGTGCTGGCCTGCCCTGCAGCCAGTGTATTGTCTGAACGTGTGTTTAGCATGACTGGAGGTTGTTATCACAGGTTAAATTTCCAAATGTTTTGGGGTGTACCCTAATTTTAAAATTACAATTTAAAACTAAAAAGCAGTGTAGGCTACCTCCTCCTCTTCCACCTCCGTTTCCACCTACACCGACTCCTCAACCTCCTACTCCATATGGACCTCGTCCTCCTAGATCAAGATTATAATTTTTTATTTTTACCTATTTTATGTTATTTAAAGTCATTTCTCTATCCACATTTGTTTGCAGAGCACTTGCCATGCTCGTAACAACATTTTGCTGGCATTTGCAGCCATCTAGCTCCTTTTCATGACATTTCTAAAGCCATTTTAGTCCTCAAAAGTTCGGGTCCCCATTGACTTCAATGGGGTTCGGGTTCAGGGTCAAGTTCGTCTCAAGTTCGGGTCCCGAACTCAAACTTTTTTCTGAAGTTCGGCCGAACCCGTCGAACCCGAACATCCAGGTGTCCGCTCAACTCTACTCCTGAGCTTCCATGAAACTATGGGCGGACGTGACTTAGTGCTGGCAGGCGCGAGTTACAGTAGCGCAGGTTGGCAGCACTTAGCCTTCAGTGAAGCCTCCAGCCTGCGCATACATCTCGGAACTAAGCAGCACCTGACGGGTGGGCTGGTGGCTTCTCTAAATGCTAAATGATGGCGGCAGCTTGCGCTTCCATCTGCACTATTGTTGGGCGGGCTGGCGGCTTTTCTGTATGCGCTGTACTGCCACCAGCCTGCACATCCTTCACTTATGACAGGTCAGCAAGAGGATACCATTCTCCTCTGTGCTGCAATGAGCTCCCTACATGTCTATATTAGAATGACTATAACCCCCTCATCCATAGGAATCCACCCATGTACTGCAGTATATGGGTGGATTCCTATGGACGAGGGGGCTTAAAGTCATATTTAATATAGACACATGCCAATTACAAAACAGTCCCTGGACAGTGTTCATATTTTATGTGTCTATAATTCCCCTCATCCTTAAGAATACACTAATGTACAGTACCTACAGTATATCAGTGTATTCTTTAGGATTATGGGGGCTATAATCACATAACAGTGTCATCCACAGATTCCCCATAATAGTGTCATCCACAGATTTCCCATAATATTGTCATCCACAGAGTCCCACATAACAGTGTCATCCACAGATCCCCCATAACAGTGTGTCATCCACAGATCCCCCATAAGAGTGCATCATCCACAGATCCCCCATAAGAGTGCACCATCCACAGATCCCCCATAACAGTGCATCATCCACAGATCCCCCATAACGGTGTCATCCACAGATCCGCCATACCATTCAAAACTCACCAAAAAGCATACCTTTTCTTTCAAAATATTTATTTTCTTATTTTCCGCCTCAAAAACCTAGGTGTCTCTTATCATGAGGTGCGTCTTATAAAGCAAAATAATTTGGTATATATATATATATATATATATATATATATATAAGATTTTAGATAGGCATGGAAAAATGCTGCAAAATAAGAATGCTTTCAGAAAATAGTAGTGTTAATAAATGGTATTGTCCCCACAAAGCCCTGATCTCAACATCATTCAGTCTGTCTGGGATTATATGAAGAGACAGAAGGATTTAGAGCAAGATCTGTTTGAGGAATTCTCCAAGATGTTTGAGGAAACCTCCTTGCCAAGTTCCTTCAAAAACTGTGTGCAACTGTACCTAGAAGTACCTATCTATATTAGTGTTGAGCGCGAATATTCGAATCGCATTTATCGCAAATTTATTGAAAATTTATGATGAATATCAGCACTTAGCAACATCCCTAGCAACCAACAGGAAAGTTGCCTACCCTTTAGGCCCCTTTCACACTGGCGAGTTTTCCGCGCGGGTGCGATGCGTGACGTGAACGCATAGCACCCGCACTGAATCCTGACCCATTCATTTCAATGGGTCTGTGTACATGAGCGTTGTTTTTCACGCATCACTTCTGCGTTGCTTGAAAATCGCAGCATGTTCATTAGGCCTCATGCACACGACCGTTGATTGTTTCCGTGTCCGTTGCTCCGTTTTTCGTGATTTTCTGCGGACCCATTGGTTTTCAATGGGTCCGTGGAAACCTCGGCAAATGCACCGTTTGTCCTCCGTGTCCGTGGTCCGTGATTCCAGTCCGTCAAAAAAATATAACCTGTCCTATTCTTGTCCGTGAAAAACGGTTCACGGACCCATTCAAGTCAATGGGTCCGTGAAAAATGCGGATGGCCATCCGTGTGTCATCCGTGTTCCGTGTCCGTTTTTTTTGCGGATCCCTTGGCAGGCACTTGGGAAACATTGTCAGCCTGTCTTTTGGTAAAATCTTTTGGGTCATGTCCGCTAAAAAAACGGAAGACACACGGAAGCACAACGGAAGGCAAAAACGGACACGGATCACTGAACAACGGAACCCCTTTTTGCGGACAGCATAAAAAAACGGTCGTGTGCATGAGGCCATATTATGCGTTTTTCACACAACGCAGACCCCATAGAAGTGAATGGGGCTGCGTGAAAATCGCATTGCATCCGCAAGCAAGTGCGGGTGCGATGCATTTTTCACTGATGGTTGCTAGGAGATGTTGTTTGTAAACCTTCAGTTTTTTATCACGCGCGTGAAAAACGCATCAAAACGCATTGCACCCGCGCGGAAAAAACTGAACAACTGAACGCAATCGCAGGCAAAACTGAATGGCTTTGCCTGCAAAATCGCACAGTTTTAACTGAACGCATCCGCAACGCATCCGGACCTAATCTGGACACGCTCGTGTGAAAGAGGCCTTAATGTTGATGGCGAATATTCTAATCGAGAATTTTTAAAGCGAACATATTATATTGCCGATTTTTGCAATCAAGTAAATAATGACTGGAGATCACAAAATCTCAGATTTGCTAATTTATGGCGAATATTCAGCCCAAAATTTGCGATATATTGCGAATATGAATATTGCCTAAGCCGCTCATCACTAATATATATATATATATATAGTACTGTGCAAAACATAGATGTTAATATATATATATATATATATATATATATAATGTCCTTATCCCCAGTTTAAGTATGATTTCACCTGCCACTCTGTGACAAGATTAATATTGATTATAATAAATGTATTTCAGTTTTACACACCTCTTATGGCTGCTGTACTGGATCCAAGCCATCTTTTAAGCCAAGTAAAGGACGTGTAAGGATGTGTATGCTCCTCCTCACATTGAGCATTTTGCTGTCTTTGTCAAAGTGAATGACAACAATTTGGCCAACTCTGTCTGAGCTGCACTCAGCAGTGACAGGCAAATTATCAGAGGCCTCGCACTCCTTATTATCAGAGGAGAAGTCATCAGGAGAACGTGTGGACGATCCCTCTCCCCTGTCACTATTTGTCAGTGGGACAAGGGCCACAGCTATGGGTAGCTGACAGGTAATTTCAACAATAACAATTACTCCTATTACTGGTGTCATAAACAATTCGCCTAAGGCATGACAATAGCAAAGCTTTATAATCCAATGCCATATAAATAAATGCCATCAGGTAACAAGTAATTTAGTTCCAATCAAGCTTTGCCCCTGAAATAGATATTGTTATTAAAAGGAAATTGAAAATTGAAAATATTCAATATGTTAATGGATTAAGTGGGTTGGAAAGGCTAAAAAAATCATTATTTTCATGTTTGCACAAATATGGTAACAGAGAAAAGGGAAAAAATGATGTAACAAAAAATAATAAGAATGATTTACTCAAAGTGAGATTTAGGAATCTTTTTTTGTAAAAAAAAATAAAAATAGGTGCACCTAGAATATGAACATATCTAAACAATACCATGCACTAAAATAAAAAAAATAAAAAATACAAAGATGTATCTATGATAAAACTAAAAATGTAAAACATGATGTTCCCATAATAAAAATAATAATAATAAAATAATAAATATAAAATATAATAATATATAAAAATTCACTATTTTCAGGCAAAACAGGTGTTTTCATTCGACAGCTTGGTTAACATTTAGGATTTGGGGATGAATTGCAATAGTAATTTTACTATTTGGTCCAGCAAGACAATATGCCATCAGCCTGACAACAGTAAAAGAATGTGAAAATCCCTAATTAGGAGAACTGCGCAGCAATTAACACATGTCAAATTTCACTTCATGAAGTGCCACTCTAATTTTCTCACTAAAAATGAATGGACTTTTTTTTTGTATGTGTGTCCCCTCAAGGCAATGTTGATTCAAATCCACTCAAGATGCAGTGTTGCACAGCTAAGCATCTTCTTGATTACAATCCGCAGCATTGCTAACTGCTTTCCTTCTCACTGCCATCACTGATACTTTGTCAACAGTCAAATTACGCCATGCTGATAACAATGCATAATGCTGCTTCTCAAAGGAATCCTTTGTCATTTCAGAGGCTTTCATAAAAATGGGCAATTCCGATGAGAAATACTGTCATCTACGTCGAGGTTTCTGCTCCTGCGTTTTCTGTAATGTACATATTATTGTGATTTTTGGGGGGTGGTAAACCATTACAGAGCATATGAAATGATTTGAAGTACTGAATCTTTGCAGCATGTCCTTAACTAGTGTCGGTTTATCTGTTTCTGCAGGTATCCTGGAGAACATTACTCACGACTCGCATCTCTATAGTGGACCCAATATAAAGCTGGCCACAGACATAGCAATTTGTTACAAGGCGATTGATTGACTCAGATGAAAGTGGAGGTGCATGCGTTTTCCACATGAAATCCGCAAATTATTTTTTTCAAATTTTTTTCGATATTGAGTCATTGCAATGTAGAAGTCATGAAAATGATTATGAAATGCACTGGACATACCAGTCATGAAATCTGGATAAATGTTCAGCATTTTCTTGAAATTAGGTGTTTCTGTTAATGATATATACATTTTTATTATGTATGTATCTATGTCAATTTACAGTGTTTAGAGTATTAGGAGTATTCATTGAAAATGATTCAGGGGGAGGGGGGAATCATGAAAGGGATTCCTGTTGTCAGTTTTTCTTGGGTCCATGTCGCTGTAATTTGATAAGCAGAAGCATAACAATTTTGAACAGGGATAAGAGATGAGAAAATAGATTCTAAAGAAATGGGGTTTGTCCTGAATTTTGTAAAGATTTTGGTTTATCAGTTCTGGCAAATTTTGTAGAGGAGAGAAATTAATTAAATGTATTTAAAACATATATGAAACAAGAGAGAAAAATATGAGTCAAGCCAATCAGAGCACTTTTGATTTGGGTTTGGAGTTCAGACCTGATGCGAGTTAGTCGACCGATTCAGCCTCATCGAACCTGAATCGAATTTTGAGTGATCATGTTTAGAAGAGAATGATGTTATTCCACCTGTAGTGATACTAGACCTTATTATTGCTACTCTTAAAAAAGTTGCAGTGGATTAATTAACAACAACGTCCACTTTGCCACCCACTTTTCAAAAGAGGTGATCGCAGCGTAAAATCACAAGTACCAAATTTCTACAAAAAAATATCATGAGATAAAATTTCTGATTTTCTTGTGCAAATGGAACAATTAACAGCCTCCCGAGGCCTACAGCTTAGTCTCTTTCTCTCTCTCTGTCTTTATATATATATATATATATATATATATATATATATATATCTTAGGGAATCATATATCTTGGGGATGAGAAAATCGACTCAAATTGATTCTAATTAACTACTGGGTAGTGGCACAAACGCAGTCACTGCTCCCAAAGTGAAATTTGAGTTTTGGCACCTGCGTAACTACTCAGATGCTGCATGAAATTGACCAGGCCGGGCTAAACATCTGACCCTATCAATCAACAGGTAGGTTGGTGAGTCTTTACTTTTGGGGCAACCCCTCACAGGGAAAGTTTTCTGACTAATGAGATAAATCGATTAGTTAGAATCGATTTGCTCATTCCTAACATATATCTTTTTTCATTCACCATGGCATATCTCAAGCCAAGAGGAAAGGCGGGGACAGACACTATATATCTCTGATTCTTTGATTTATAGGCAGATAAAAGACAGACAGGAGGCAGCGCCTCATTTGTGGAATCCCTTTTCAAAGGTTCTTATGAATCAAGGTATAAAATTGCGCTTACCGGATCTGGTTGTGAGGTAGTCACAACCAACCACTTGATGAGCATATCTGGTGTTTCTGGTTCCCGTCCAGCTACCGGGAGAAGAAGCCTGACAGCAGTCGTGGTCCCTCCCTGGTGTACTATTGTCCTAAGGAAGGGGGTTATTCACCCCTGAAATGCGTAGACCATCCAATAAAAGATTACTCTTCAACCTGTGAATGGACTCCAGTGTATTCAGCTCTGACAAGCGCCACTTAAAGGGATCCTGATATTTTTCATTCTTTTCCTAAAATTTGATTCTTTGATTTCATATTTGGACAGGTTATATATGATCAGCTATGTGTATCAACACAGTTGGAGGCAATCTTCTCCCAACATATCCCAAAAACACACTTTTTCAGCATATGACCACATTAGGATAATTTCCAGGATATAAAGTAAGCCAAACATACAAGCAACATATAGTGTGTACCTACAGTAGTTTTAAAACTCTATATATACCTGCTTTCCACTTGCTCATAGAGTCTTGTGTACCACAATTGTCAGCTGTCAGTAAATTGTTTCCCATGGCAGAAAAGTTGACCTCCTAAATGATCAAAACATTTACTGTAGAATTATATGTCCTGTCCCATGCATGAATCATTTACATACTGTATCTAGGGGTCATCATATATGCTCATGTAGTTTCCATACCTAATAGAGTTCAAACACTGAACTGGAGTAGAAATGGTGTGACAGGTCATCTTTTTGACAGGCACCACTGGTGGGATGGGGAGATCAATATGTTGGCATCATGTGATAAACTAACTATGCCTTTTCGTAAAAAATTAGCAAAAGAATAGCAAGTAAAGTAAGCTCATGAATAAATATGTTCCGATTTTCATGCAACATATTTTCTGCGCCAATTTATTGGTATAGTCCTATTAACACCAAAGACATACTATTAGGGAACTTAGATTGTGAGCCCCATTGGGGACAGCACGTGATGCTAATGTCTAGAAAAGCTCTGCAGAATATAGTAATGCTACATATGGGAGTATAATAAATAAAATAATTAATTAACACATGAGGCCTAAAGAGATGTGAACTTTCCGTACCTCTTTACTGCCTCTATTACTACTCCTTTTAATGTACATAAACATGATGTAAAATAATAAGGTGCCAGCTACATTTTAACATTACTATCCAACTACATGTCTAATGGTGTAATAATCCTCCCACAAACAGGTGACACCATCGATCTGTGTCTGACGAAATCTACAGCACAAGCAGCTTACACTTCTCTTTGCTACTTTATTGTCTCGCAGTACATTTCCAGAAGGCCATTGATACCTGTCAAACAAATAAAATTTTATTAACACATATCATCACAGGTTTATATGTATAACATTTACATATTCACTCACTTACCTGTCCCTGGAAACCAGTGAACGAACCCTGTCCCTGGCAGCTAAGCTAGATAGGCTTACTACAAGGATAATAAATTTCATTTTATCCCTACTAAATTTGAATGCGCAACCAAATTTACTATACTGCTGCTAGCTTGTGTGGAGACCTAATCTGACATGTGATCCGAGATGTGATACAAGTTGAGTTTGTATTTTGAAAAACGAGGTAGAAATATTTATTCTAAATAATGAAAAAAAAAAATGTAATACAGCGAAAATAGTAATGAAAAATAGTAACAAAAATATTACTATTATTATTAATAATAATAATAATAATAATAATAAACAAATGCTCCTTTTCTGCTTTTGTATAATTTAGTATATTAATATTATTTTTGTAATAATAATAACTATAATAAAAATAATAATTATTAGTAGTAGTAATAGTAGCAGTAGAAATAGTAGTAGTAATAAGTTAATTAATTAATTAATTTAGTCATGTTATAATATATAAGCAGAGTGGAAATCTGTGATTGCTGACTGTTTTGCATAAAGGAGTAAACAGCCTTAATGCATTATCCTGCAATCTCGAATTAAAATCTACTTTGTATTTCTGTCTTTTTTTTTTTTTAATACTTATTGCAACCTGAGCAGGAAAACACATGAGGTTTCTGTGTTCAAATAACAGAAAACATATTCAATTTTCCAAACAGAAGACAGTTCATTAAGCAGCGCCACATCAAATAAAACTTTAATTTCTCCTGCATCAGAACCGCAATGAAAGCAATTGAGAAAGATGAGCCATATGGTACTTCTAACAGCAAACACATATTGCTCATTCCCCCAAAGTTTTCTAATTCTGCTCCCCAGACCTGTGTAATATGGATAATGTGCTCAGAGAGCAGAAAGCAGGAGCTATCTGGTGTACACTTCTAATACTGTATTTAATGGGAAATAATGAATCATAAAAGCCCAGAGAAGACGGCTTTTGCGAGCTGAAATCTCAGCTGTAATTTCATTGTTCTGTGTAGAAGAGGCTGTTTGCCCTTTTCATACAGCAGCAGTTGAATATAATTACACTGCCATAAGCTTAAGATAGAAGAGGAAGATCTGGAACTACAAGCAGGCTTCGGCTATGATCTCTAAATATATGTTTCCATTCCAAAGTTAATGAGCTAAAACTGCTGGTAGGCTGGGATTTTTTTTTCTTTCGTACCATTCACGATCATTAAATATTTGTTAAAGCAAAATATTCGACTGGTTGCAGTTAAAAGGCTTTGTATAGGTTTTGTGGGCTATATAAATGGATCTTCGGTTTTCCTGTCACCCTGATGACAAATAGCAAACACTGCTAAAGAAGTGTTTATAAAATTATGGCTTGTTTCCTGGGGCAGATGTTGTCATTAAAATTAGATTTGTAAAATAATAAATTAACAAAATAAATAAAATAAAATGCAGAAAAATACACACATTACACACACAGATATATAGTAAATTACATGGACAGATCAAATATAATTTAGAAATTACAACATTTTTAAAATGTTGCTGATTGCAAATTATATATATATATATATATATATATATATATATATCAACACACACAGATTTTACCCAAAAAACTGTATTTATATTTTATGATGTAAAAGCTATTTTGACATTGCTTAATTCTTTATATTTTGGCTCTTAGTAAATCTGTTTGACTTTGTATTTATTAAATAATCTCATAATTTAAAGCATGTTTTCAATCCATATTGAAAGCACATTTGTGGTGGCAATTTTATTTTTCATAATTTCCAAAAAGTAAAATTAGAGTAAAATTATTTTATTGTGAAACTTTTATCACTATTATTAGGCTGGTGTGATCAGGTTAATTTACAAATGAAATCAGAAGTTTTTCAATACATTTGAACGGATAAATGCAACTCTTTAATATTGACATTTATTAGCATGTGCATAAAAAAGTAACCTTTAGCAAAGACACATAATCAGACTTGGACTAATATAATGACTTTCAATGGATAAACTTGAAAAAAAATAAAGTGTCATAAAAAAAAGAGAAACAAAACTAACTTAAATCATTGAATAATAAAAAAAAACATGTTTATTATATCCAATGAATGGCCTAAAACAAATGTTTAACCAGGTTTATGAAACAGTGCAGAAAACCTCTGCATGCTCCAATGGGTTACAATGACAATGGTCTATTGCAATGTAAAACATGCTGGAGGATAGAAAGGTGCTTTTTGTTACCATTTTATCAAAGCTGTTCATCTTCCTGCTGTAGGCAGCATTTAGCTGGAATTGCAGATATTTCTCTGTCCAAGCTCCTTTGTTTGTGCATCTCATTAGCATACATTTGTCTCCAGCTGAGGGTGCTTTCAGCTTATTAAGACCTCCCATCACAATATTTCATAAGCCAGCTGCTAGGAAGGATTTCACCTGTGGTGAATGAGAAAAGAGGGGCGAAAACCGAATTCTTCATAAAAAAAGGAAATCTTCACTCTCTTTCCCCTTTCGATTGGGCACCATTTGTGTTAAACAGGCTCTTGTCATGATATATGCTTGAAGAAGTCAAGGGTTAAAGTTGATTTGAAGGTCAGCAGTAAAACAACACACAAACCAGACGCCAACCTGGTTCCTTAGCTGTCAGAGGTAGCAATGGTATAACCTGTTCTTCTTCCTTTTTTTTTTTCCCAGCTCCTAATAACGGGGTTGAATCTATATGGCTCAGCCTGGCCCTCTACAAGATGACAAAGAAAAAAAAATGCAACAATATCAATATAGTTATCAAGTATGAAAAGAAAGAAATAAGTAGAGCGTCACTGCCAGTGCATGGGTGTATTGTATCAAAAGTAGGAATTAATTCCACTAATTTATTTGAGGCATGTCAACTCCCTGACTAAGCCTGTTTTAGTGTCAAGATAAATAAAACTTTTATGGTTCATTCATCTCAATGTTCCTAGTGTTGTCTCTCACTGGCAGGCAGTGTTTGGCCCTTTTTTATAGATTGGTTACAATGTGAATACTTGTTGCTATTAAGTGTGTTGTGCTGGAAGGGGAAACATTATTTTTGGCTACTAAGGGACATATGTAATAAAATAAGGTTTTAAGAAACCGTTGATTTTCAAATGAAGATGAAAACAAGGTGGAAATGTAAGGGTGGGATTTAGGAATTTGTGGACTATTACATTTGTCCCACCATGCTCTCCAAAAACATTGGCGGTATTTGAAAGCAACTGTAGCAAGATTGACTTCCACATTTTTTTTGGCTTCAGTGTAGCGCTGCCTGCGTCATTAGTACATTCTCAGTAACTCTACATTTCCTTGAGCCATGGAAAGCAGATTAGGCAAGGCATATGAAGAACACTTTTTATTCATTGATACTTAGATTTTCAGTGGAATGCAGTTTTATTTATTACCCCATCTGTTTATTTAGATACATTTCAGTACTACCAGGATATTCTTCTAATGTGTTAATACAGAACAGTTGGCAGGTTTAGGATAAATATAAAAAGTATGATTTTACTGTATATAGGCCCATTTTTTTATATCCAGTGGATGCCAAGATAGTAGAGCTGGACCCAATGACCTACTAGAAGAAACCGGTAATACATAATAGATAGGCCCTGTTAAAGAATTTGCATGGGGGCTTAAGAACTGCAAGTTAGTCCTCTGGTGAAATCATTGGATAGTTATCTATAGGACTTGAGGCTTGCATTATTAAGTGGCTGCTTTCATAAGTGGAGTTAAAGAAACCGGAGTTTGAGAAGAGGAGCACGAAACAGAGATTCATTAGATCATCCTTGTATACAGTTGGTTTGATTCTAGCTAGTCTTCCTACTGCTTTAAGGGACCACAGTAACTAAGAATCTTGATATCACTGCTCTATATTGTATTTATTTATTTTTTCCTCTCTCTTTTCCTGTGTAATCCCCATTTAGTATGACTTCCATTATTGACAGCGCCGTCCAGTGCACATCTTGTATGATGTATGCAGTTCTGGAACAGCCGTTCGAGGGTGTATATGTTTGTTCAAAATGTGAGCAAATTACCCGTTTGGAATCGCACATCGAGTCTCTAAACAGGCGAGTTGCAACGCTGAAAGCCACTGATAATTTGGAAAAGAGTTTGCTGCTCACTGAGCAAGCACTCTATGGGGTAGATGTGGGGGAGGGTGGTAGCGAGGAGGCTGAGGAGAGTGAGGTAGTTAGCTGGGTAACAGTAAGAGCGGGGTAGAGGGAAGAGTGCCAGGAGGCTAGCCCTGATCTGATACACCCCAACAAGTTTGCACGGTTGGCAGATGAGGGGATGACAGTTCAGGGACGGCACCGCTGCAGCCAGACACTTCCTCTGCCAGTCAGGGAATGTCAGCTCCAGTAAGCAGGGGACCAGGAGAGCAGGGCAGGCCAGACAGGTGCTGGTAGTGGGAGACTCAATTATTAGGGGTACAGATAGGGCAATCTGTCACAAAGATCGTGATCGCCGAACAGTGTGCTGTCTTCCTGGCGCTAGAGTTCGACACATCGCGGATCGGGTTGACAGATTACTGGGAGGGGCTGGAGAAGATCCAGCGGTCATGGTCCATATCGGAACCAATGACAAAGTTAGAGGAAGGTGGAGAGTCCTTAAAAATGATTTCAGGGATTTAGGTCAAAAGCTTAGGGCAAGGACCTCAAAAGTAGTATTTTCTGAAATACTGCCTGTACCACGAGCCACACAAGAAAGGCAGCGGGAGATTAGGGAGGTTAACAAGTGGCTCAAGAACTGGTGTAGGAAGGAGGGGTTCGGGTTCATGGAGAACTGGGCCGACTTCTCTGTTGGCTACAGGCTCTACCGTAGGGACGGGCTGCACCTCAATGGGGAAGGGGCAGCTGTGTTGGGGAGAAAGATGGCTAGAAGGTTGGAGGAGTGTTTAAACTAGGGACTGGGGGAGGGTAATAATGTTATAGGATGGGAAGATAGTGCAGATAGAGACCAGGGGCGAGGTAGTGTGTCTGGGGGAGGAATGGAAGAGGGGACTAGAACAGCTCAGAATGAAAGATGTAGGGTCAAAAATACACATAAACCTGTCAAATGTATGTATACTAATGCCAGAAGCCTGACTAACAAGACTGGTGAACTGGAATTAGTGATGTGTGAGGAGGACTATGACATAGTGGGAATAACTGAGACATGGCTGGATGATAGCTATGACTGGGCAGTTAATATAAAAGGTTACAATCTGTTTAGAAAGGATCGTCAAAACCGGAGAGGTGGAGGGGTCTGCCTCTACGTGAAGTCGTGTCTAAATCCCGTAATTCGAGAATACATCTCTGGGGACATGAACATGTGGAGTCACTGTGGGTAGAAATACATGGAGCAAAAAACAATAATAAAATGCTAATAGGAGTGTATTATAAACCACCTAATATACCAGAGTCCACAGAAAATCTATTACTAAGCGAGATAGACGAGGCCGTAAATCATAATGAAGTCGTTATCATGGGGGACTTCAACTACCCAGATATAGACTGGGAAACTGAAAGCTGTACATCCCATAAAGGAAACAGGTTCTTGGCAATAGCCAAAGACAATTTCCTTTCCCAACTGGTTCAGGACCCCACTAGAGGGACGGCCATACTGGACTTAGTATTAACCAATAGACCTGATAGAACAACAGATGTGCAGGTTGGGGGACACCTGGGAAATAGTGACCATAAAGTTATAACCTTCCAATTATCCTTCAAGCGAGAGTTTCTAAAGGGAGGAACAAAAATACCAAACTTCAAAAAAGCAAAAATTTAGCCAACTAAGCGAGGCCATAGGCCTAACTAACTGGGACAAAGTCCTCAAAAATAAAAATACAACCATAAAATGGGAGATTTTTAAAAGCATTGTAACATCTAATTGTGAGAGGTACATACCTTATAGGAATAAAAGGCTAAGGAACAATAAGAGACCAATGTGGATAAATGGAACCGTAAAGAAGGCAATAAATGACAAAAAGAAAGCATATAAATCGCTAAAACAGGAGGGCAGTCAGGAAGCACTGATAAACTATAAGGAAAAAAATAGAATATGTAAAAAACTAATAAAATTTGCCAAACTAGAGACCGAGAGATTAATTGCCAAAGAGAGTAAAACTAACCCTAAAATGTTCTTCAATTATATAAATAGTAAAAAATATAAATCTGAAGGAGTCGGCCCTCTACATAGCAATGAGGGGGTGTTGCAGAGAGCGACGAGGATAAAGCAAAACTATTAAATATTTTTTTCTCCACTATATTCACTGAGGAAAATAAACTGTCAGATGAAATGCAGAATGTAAAAATAAATCCCCCATTAAAAGTGCCCTGTCTGACCCAGGAAGAAGTACAACAGCGACTTAAAAAGATTAAAATAGACAAATCGCCAGGACCGGATGGCATACACCCCGTATCCTAAGGGAATTAAGTGATGTCATAGCCAGACCATTATTTCTGATATTTACGGACTCTATAATAACAGGGAATGTTCCACAGGATTGGCGCATAGCAAATGTGGTGCCAATATTCAAAAGGGTCCAAAAACAGAGCCTGGAAATTATAGGCCGGTAAGTTTAACATCTATTGTTGGTAAACTGTTTGAAGGGTTTTTAAGAGATGCTATTTTGGAGTATCTCAATGAAAATAAGCAAATAACGCCATATCAGCATGGCTTCATGAGGGATCGGTCATGCCAAACAAATTTAATCAGCTTCTATGAGGAGGTAAGTTCTAGACTTGACAGCGGCGAATCAATGGATGTCGTATATCTGGACTTCTCCAAAGCATTTGACACCGTACCTCATAAAGGTTAGTATATAAAATGAGGATGCTCGGACTGGGAGAAAATGTCTGTATGTGGGTAAGTAACTGGCTGAGTGACAGAAAACAGAGGGTGGTTATTAACGGTAGATACTCAGATTGGGTCACTGTAACTAGTGGGGTACCTCAGGGGTCAGTATTGGGCCCTATTCTCTTCAATATATTTATTAATGATCTTGTAGAAGGCCTGCACAGTAAAATATCTATTTTTGCAGATGACACTAAACTGTGTAAAGTAATTAACACTGAAGAGGACAGTTTTCTGCTACAGAGGGATCTGGATAGATTGGAGGCTTGGGCAGAAAAATGGCAGATGAGGTTTAACACTGACAAATGTAAGTTATGCACATGGGAAGGAATAATGCAAGTCACCCGTACATATTAAATGGTAAAACACTCGGTAACACTGACATGGAAAAGGATCTAGGAATTTTAATAAACAGCAAATTAAGCTGCAAAAACCAGTGTCAGGCAGCTACTGCCAAGGCCAATAAGATAATGGGTTGCATCAAAAGGGGCATAGACGCCCGTGATGAGAACATAGTCCTACCACTTTACAAATCACTGGTTAGACCACACATGGAGTACTGTGTACAGTTCTGGGCTCCTGTGAACAAGACAGACATAGCAGAGCTGGAGAGGGTTCAGAGGAGGGCAACTAAAGTAATAACTGGAATGAGGGATCTACAGTACCCTGAAAGGTTATCAAAATTAGGGTTATTCACTTTAGAAAAAAGACGACTGAGGGAGATCTAATAACTATGTATAAATATATCAGGGGTCAGTACAGAGATCTGTCCCATCATCTATTTATCCCCAGGACTGTGACTGTGACAAGGGGACATCCTCTGCGTCTGGAGGAAAGAAGGTTTGTACACAAACATAGAAAGGATTCTTCACTGTAAGAGCAGTGAGACTATGGAACTCTCTGCCTGAGGAGGTGGTGATGGTGAGTACAATAAAGGAATTCAAGAGGGGACTGGATTTATTTCTGGAGTGTAATAATATTACAGGCTACAGCTACTAGAGAGGGTCGTTGATCCAGGGAGTTATTCTGATTGCCTGATTGGAGTCGGGAAGGAATTTTTTCCCCTTAAGTGAGGAAAATTGGCTTCTGCCTCACAGGGGTTTTGCCTTCCTCTGGATCAACTTGTAGGAAACAGGCCGAACTGGATGGACAAATGTCTTTTTTCGGTCTTATATACTATGTTACTATGTTACTATGTTACTTAGGTGTAGAACATTAGTAATCTAACTTTTTGCCTGTAAGATAGGACATGTAAGGCCTCCTTCTCACATGCATTTATTTATTCCCATTTCTTACATGGCACCAATATATTTCACAGCACTGTCATCATTCACCCCGTGGCTTTCACATACAGTCCACAAGTTCAAGTTAAAGCTATATCATGAAAAGAAGATGCTAGATGTCAACACAATCCAGAAATGTTGTCGTATTCTCTGGGCCAAAGCTCATTTAAAATGAACCAAAGTAAAATGGAAAGCTATTCTGTTATCACATGATTCAAAATTAGAAATGTTTTTGGGAAACCTGGACAACTGGAAACCTTTTTTGGAAATCAGGATGCTGTGTTCTGTGTACTCAAGAGGAGAGGGAATATCCAGCTTGTTATCAGCTCACATTTCTAGTGGTGTGGGGTTGCATTAGTACCTATAACATAGGCATCTTACCCATCTGGAAAGGCACAATCAATGTTGAACAATATACAGAGGTTTTAGAGAAACATATGCTCACATACAGACAATGTCTCTTTCAGAGAAGGCCTTAATGATGATAAACCATATACTGCAACCATCAAATCAGCATGGCTGCAAAAAAGAAGAGTCCAGGTGCTGAACTGGCCTTCCTGTAGTCCAGTGCTTTTACAAAAACATTTGGTGCATCAGGAAATAAAAAATCCAACAACCTACAGTGGATATAAAAAGTCTACACACCCCTGCTAAAATGTCAGATTTCTGTGCTGTAAAAAAAAAATGAGACAAAGATAAATCATTTCAGAACTTTTTCCACCTTTAATGTGACCTATAAACTGTACCACTCAATTGAAAACAAACTTAAATCTATTTAGGTGGAGCAAAAAAATTATAATAATAATCTGGTTGAATAAGTATGAACACCCTCTTATAACTGGGAATGTAGCTGTGTTCAGAAATAAGCAATCACATTCAAAATCATACAATTAATAATTTTGTAGAGGGGCACTCGATACCTAGACCAACAATCAGAAAATTCAAATAAAAGCATATAAATGTATTTAATTAATAAAAACTGGATACCTCAAAAAATACACAGTATAAAACACAAATATGCATAAGAGTATAGGTATAAAATACACAGGTATAAATGGCTCAATTTTCCTGAAGAATATTTTGCAAAGCTATATGGGCCGACTTTATAAGTCCCAATGCACACAGGTATTGTTTCAATCCACTATATGAGTGCAGTCGACGGCAACAATTGGACCGTCCACAACTTCAGGACCCAATGCTGGCACTTGGATCGTAGAATTCAACCTACACTGTATCCGATAGTCCCAATCAGTTGTGCGATAACGCATAAACAGTCCTATGCTAAGTACATAGTTGAAATCAATGCATTAAGCATACGGTACTTTACCGCTCCATAGATCACCGCCGGCCGCTCGTACACTGTTACTCTTGCTCTTCCAGGACCTGTCACGGCGTCCCACGTGGTCCTCCGCATCATACACCATGGCGTCCCACGTGACGCGTGCTTCCAATGCCGATTGGCTCACTTACCACTGAGGAAGGGACAATTTCATGTCCCTAAACGCGTCTGGGTTTTGAACAGTAGTGAGAGCCGAAGCCTAAGGACTAATACCGCACAGAAGCCGCACTTTGAAAAATTCGCTGTTTTGAAATTCGCTGTTTTGAAATAATCTACGCTAATAGCTTCATTGAAGCGGAGCTGAGCCAATCGGCATTGGAAGCACGCGTCATGTGGGATGCCACGGTGTATGATGCGGAGGACCACATGGGACGCCGCGACAGGTCCTGGAAGAGCAAGAGTAACAGCGTACGAGCGGCCGGCGGTGATCTATGGAGCGGTAAAGTACCGTATGCTTAATGCATTGATTTCAACTAGGGGTATTGAGTGCCCCTCTACAAAATTATTAATTGTATACTTTTTTTCGGGTCAGCGGGTAGACCTTGAGGAGTGCACCATTTTCATGTTGTTGGACGGGTGTGCCACCACCCTCCCCTCTTTCTAACATTCAAAATCATGTTAAATAGTTGTCAGCATACAAGTGCCATCATTTACAGTGCCTCTAGCTAACCCCAAATAAAGTTCAGCTGCTCTTAGTGCTCTAGTTGGTCTTTCCTGAAATTTTCTTAGTCGGATCCCAAAATCCATGGTCCATAGAGAGTTTCCAAAGCATTAGAGGGATCTCATTGTTAAAAAGTATCAGTCAGGAGAAGGGTACAAAAGAATTTCCAAGGCATTAGATATACCATGGAACACAGTGAAGACAGTCATCATCAAGCAGAGAAAATATGGCATAAAACAGTGACATTACAAAAAACTGGATGTCCCTCCAAAATTGATGAAAAGACGAGAAGAAAACTGGTCTGGGAGGCTACCAAGAGACCTATAGAAACATTAAAGGAGCTGCAGGAATATCTGGCAAGTACTCGCTGTGTGGTACATGTGACAGCAATCTCCCGTATTCTTCATATGTCTGGCCTATGGGGTAGAGTGGTAAGACGAAAGCCTTTTCTTGCAAAGAAAAACATCCAAGCCAGGCTACATTTTGCAAAAACACATCTGAAGTTTCCCAAAAGCATGTGGGAAAAGGTTTTATGGTCTGATGAAACCAATGTTGAACTTTTTGGCCATAATTCCAAAAGATATGTTTGGTGCAAAAACAACACTGCCCATCACCAAAAGAAAACCATACCCACAGTGAATCATGGTGGTGGCAGGATCTGGGGCCTTAGTTAAGATAGAGGGAATTATGAACAGTTCCTAATGTCAGTCAATATTGGCACAAAACCTTCAGGCCTTCAGGAACTTCATCTTTCAGCATGACAATGACCCAAAGCATACATCCAAATCAACAAAGGAATGGCTTTATCCGGAATAGGATTAAAGTTTTGAAATGGCCCAGCCAGAGTCTAAACCCGAATCCGATTGAAAATATGTGGGGTGATCTGAAGAGGGCTGTACACTGGAGATGCCTTCGCAATCTGACAGATTTGGAGTGTTTTTGCAAAGAAGAGTGGGCAAATCTTGCCAAGTTAAAATGTGCCATGCTGATAGACTTATGCCCCAGAAGACGGTGCTGTAATAAAATCAAAAGGTGCTTCAACAAAGTATTAGTTTACACTTATGCAACACTTATGCAACCATATCATTTTATTTTTGTATTTTTTCTCCCCTCTACCTAAAAGATTTCAGTTATTTTTCAATTGAGTGGTACAGTTTATAGGTCACATTAAAGGTGGAAAAAGTTCTGAAATTATTTATCTTTGTCTCATTTTTTTTACAGCACAGAAACCTGACATTTTAACAGGGGTGTGTAGACTTTTTACATCCACTGTACATCAGACAAGATTTGGACATTATTCCTCTCCCAATGCTCAATACTCCAGCTATGGTCTTCCCTGACATTTATAGACTGGTGTTAAAAAAAACAGGGGTTTCTACACAGTGGTAAACATGGCTCTGTCCCAACTTTTTTGACATGCATTGCTGCCATCAAGTTCTAAATAAGTTCATTTATTCATGAAATGGTAAAATATCTCACTTTCAACAACTGATATGTGTTGTTTGATCTATTGTGAATACAATATGGGTCTATGAGATTTTATTTATTTACATTCTACACAGTATCCCAATTTTTTTTGGAACTGGGATTGTACTTGTACTACGTATGTTTTTGGAGTGAAGAAGGAAACTGGTGAACCCAGTGGAAACCCATGCAACATAGATGAATGAATACACCAAAAACCAAATAAAAATGGTAGTTGCAAGATGTGATGTAAAATACCTTTATAAATAGCACACCTAAATGTCTGGTCTATAAAATTTATATTATGCTACAAACTCACTGAAGATGGGTTTACATCTGGTGTAACATGTTCTGGTATTGTTGCATTTGATTTAATTGAATAGGTCATGTAAATAGATCTAAAACCCAAATGCATCAAAATGCATAATTGCATATCAGGGAAGATTTCTTATACTAAATAAGAAATTCTCCCTGATATGCATTTATGAATTTTAATGCATTTGGGTTTTAGATCTATTTACATGACCTATTCAATTAAATCAAATGCAACAATACAAGAACATGTTTCACTAGATGTTAAAAAAGAACTGGCAGTCCTTTTCCAAATACAGAGCCAGTCTTATGCCTTGTTAGCTATTATACGAAGTGAATACCACAAAAACACATTGGGGATCATTTGCAAACACATATACTCCACTTTTGTGATTACATAACATGTTGCAGCAGAGACTGCAACGTCTTCCCCGCTCACACCAGATATAAAAAAGGGAGGGGGGCGTAGGTGGGGAAGGGGACCGGCTTGCAGGCCCGCCCTATTCATCATTTTCATCAAGTTCAGTTTAGACATAGAAAATGGTTTAAATGTTAGACAGCAAAGAAGCTGTCTTACATTTAGAATCAACGGTAGATCCCGCTGAAGTTATGTAGAGGCCAACGACTCAAAATAACTTTGGTGATCCACCACCAGCACAGGGGCTTATTAAGACAGCTGTCTAAAACGACAGCCTTAATAAATGTGCCCCATTGTACTTTTTTCCCCTTAGATCATGGTTAAAAATGAGAAACTCTGCATATAAATATGCTCTCTCTCCTGTGATAGATGTGCATTAGGTGGGCTCATGAGCTGAGCTCTCTCCATACACAGTCATTACTGGCTGTGTTTTACAGCTTACACCCATCAACATCTGAACAGTTAGATAGAGGTAGCTCCCTCTGTTATCCGACTGTACATCCGGGGCGTATTGCAGGGTCCAAATTGGTTGCCATGGCAGTCATGACCTCTAGCAAGATTTAATTGAATGACGGTAAAAGTGTTATTCATAGCAATACAGAATCATTGCTATGGAGAGTGCAAATGATTAAAAGATCACCAGTTCCCGTCCCCTAAGGGGACTAAAAAAAAAGTAGAAACGAATGAAATAGAGTTTTAAAGATATTAAAAAAGCAAAAATATTCAACAATCAATTCACATCCCTTTCCCTATTGTATCATATTAAAAGTATAACAATGTGTATTATTCCACATGGTGAATATCGTAAAAAATAAATAAAAAAAACAATGTCTGAATCGGCATGTTCCACAAAATGATCGCAATAAAAATTATAGCTCATCTTGCATAAAAAACAAGTTTACACACAACACAGTTTATGGAAAACACAAAGATTATGGGAGCCGGCATATGACAATACAACACAATTTTATTTTGTTAAATTTTTTTTTTAAGAAAAGTTGTTAAATGTTTTAAAAAATATAGAAACATAATTGTGCTGACCCACAGAAATAGGTTATCATATCACTTTTACTGCTTAAAGAGGCTGTGTCATCTCATACATTGGGGGCATACCGCTAGGCAATGCTCCCACTGTCTGATAGGTGCAAGTTCCACCTCTAGGATCTGTAACTATCTCTAAAACGGAGTCTGCAAAGAGAAGGAAAGTGGACTGTGTATACATGGCTGCCCTCTATTGATTTCTATGGGATTGCCGAAAATAGCCGAAAGGTGTGCTAGGCCATTTTTGGTAGTCCCATAGGAATGAATAGAAAGTGCACTGCTCCTTAATAATAAAAAGAAAATGTGAGTTTTCCCGCAGGGTGAATGCCATAAAAAATTATCTTTGTTGGCGCTTCGTTTTAGATATAGGTGAGGGTCTCAGAGGTGGGATCTGCACTTATAGGACATTGGGGACATATCCTAGAGATATGCCCCCAATGCCCAATGTCTGAGATGACACAACCCCTTTAGTGAACACTGTAAAGACGAAACCAAAGCGACAATGGTGAAACAGCATTTTTCTTTTTTACACCATCCAATTTTTTTACAGTTTGAAAAGGCGGATATTAAATGGTGCCATTAAAAAAGTACAACTCAACCGGCAAAAAACAAGTTGTCATATGGCTATGTTGTCAGAGAAATAAAAAAAATATGGCTCTTGGATGGTGAGGAGGAAAAATCAAAAACAATATTTCCAAAATTGACCTGGTCCTGAAGGGGTTAATATATTTCCCCTACTTTTTGACATTTAACCATATTAGTTGCAAGCAATGTGCACAAGCTCTTGCATAATTTACATACAGGATCTGGAATAATATTTAACTATCATCGCTCATGCCTGATACGGTGTAATATTGTAAACATCTTGTGAAGCTTACAATATACAAACAAGAGAAACTAACACGGTTAGTTGGATGAAATTTCAAACTATGTTTCCACTGTTTAATAGAATCATTTAATCTCTGTCTGTGTAAATAGGTAACATGGATACATATGCATTGCCTCTGACTCTGCCTTTGTTTATACTAGGGGACCTGGTTTCCTCTACTTTTTTCAGCTCTGGGTCTCCAGGTCAGGAGACTGTAAATACACACAGCACTGCCCCAACACATAAATCTGAGCAAAGGGCAAGCATATACATTTAGATAAGCAATTCAAAAAAGAAAGAGAACAAACAGACTGTGCCATAGCCGAACCTTGTCTCAGACTGAAATACTGAATTACCAAAGTATAGTTGGCATGTCAAATTTTAACATTAAATTATTGTAATATTTTATGTGGATACGAGATTTTACCAAATCATATTTCCATTTGATCATGTATAGATCAATATATTGTGTAGACAAAAAGAATAATAGTTTACATTGTTTTACAGTAAAGTTATATATAGGCACCTCCTTGTTTTTGGAATATATAGTAGATGCCTGATAGCTAACAGTTGTCATTCATTTTGATACTCTCTGCTCCCGGTCCTGTGACAAATCTCTACTGTTGTGCTTCTACGTTCTCAGTTTGGTTTTGACTGGGAAGGCAACTGAAACTTGAAGATGATTTTTTTAGCAGACTATTTAATGGGTCTGCTGCGTACTGCTTTGTGTCTCTTGACCATGTATTGCTTCAGCATTTAACCTCTGATCCTGATCTTGACCTTGGTCAGGTTCCTTACTATGTCCATCACTTGCCTTTCTGTATTATTAGTCTGGTACCTATTGACCAACTTTTGTTT
Source organism: Bufotes viridis (assembly GCA_033119425.1). NCBI lineage: Eukaryota > Metazoa > Chordata > Amphibia > Anura > Bufonidae > Bufotes > Bufotes viridis. The sequence continues at coordinate 399,134,938 of CM065592.1, read as the reverse complement.
CCCGACTTATGGATGTATCCTATTGTTCCAAGTATATACTCTGAGAAGTCATAGGTTGATCTTTTAATGACAGGCTTCAACTCCATTCTAGACCCCACCAAAGCTCTGACAGTGCTGCTTCCACCAATCTGTAACTATTCTGTGGACTGCAACCTGGGAAGTTCATAACTTCTAACAGGGTATAAAGGGGTTTTCCTGGAATACTAGGGTTTTAAACAGATAAGATTGTGTAGTTGCTTGTCCCCAGTATTTCTTCCCCATGCATTTTTTCAATTTGGAGTTTCCTGACTCCACCATGTAGACACATTATTCTGGTTTAGTTACATGCTGTATGTACTACTTGATATTGCTGTATCCAACTAAACCCATAATGCACTTTTTATGTCACAGGTTCAGTACTGCTTTAAAAAACTCCCAGCTAGTTTATAGCCTGTACAGCTAATTACATAGACACTCTCCTATCACTGCCCCATTGATGCTTTGACACACCCATGGACATAACATCACAGGAAATCAGCAACAGCCGCATAGACATGGTCATGTGACCACAGCCCAGAACGGAAGATGGGAGCAATAAAGGTAAAATAAATGCTTTACAAAATTATAGCTACCTTCATAAATGATTATTTTAAAGGCTGTTGATGCAAACCCAAAACTGTGACTGCACCACTACATCAGATTGCAGCTTAGAGAATTCAGCTTTCCTCAACCAAATTTTTATAGGTTAAGCAAGATTGTGTCAGATAGGTTAGGAGTCTATACACTATTATACAATAACATCCATAAGGTCACCATTTGAAATAAAAACAAGAAACACTGGGAACGTGTCTGCTAGAATACAACAGGTAAGATTTTTTTACAATTAAATGTAGATGCTTTATTGAATGTAATATGAATAAATCTTGTCAAGGATTGGCAAAGATGTAAAAATGTGTTTATTATGTCTAACAATAAGCCCTCAAAAGAATACTCATAATGCTAGAATGGCCATTTGTAAATGAATCTTTAAAAATAGATGTAATTTACAATTTATAATCATGTAACTAAGATATACTGTATATTTAACAAATAATTAACAATGATTTACAGTATAAGGTCAATTATTATGATCCAGTTTTGTTTTTGGGATATCCACTACCAGTTATTTTGATGTAATTCCAACCTGACCAATTGATACATTTTTCGTTAATTAGTTAACTCTCGACTAGAGATGAGCGAACATTAAAAAAAAGTCCGTTGTTCGGCGTTCGGGTGGTGGTAAGTCGCACATCCCGTTATGGATTCCACTATAGCGGCATATGGAATCCATAAGGGGCGGCTGCCACCAACCCGAACTGTTGAACAGCCGAAGGACCTGGGGTGACGTCACTGTCATGTGATCAGTGCAGGGGGCGTGGCTCATCACTGGATTTGATCCCGTGCTGAGCCACGCCCCCTGCACTGATCACATGACGGTGACGTCACCCCAGGTCCTCGGCTGTGCAAGACTCGGGTTGGTGGCAGCCGCCCCTTATGGATTCCATATGCCGCTATAGTGGAATCCATAACGGGATGTGCGACTTACCACCACCCGAACGCCGAACAACGGACTTTTTTTTAATGTTCGCTCATCTCTACTCTCGACCTATTTTTTTTTTTTATTTGATTAAAAAGGTGCCTGAATTATGAAGACCACTTGGTGGATCCAAGAGATTTCCAAGGATTGGCACTGGGCATCATCAAGGTGTGGAATCTAGGCTTTCATCCTGAACCCTCTAGCGGTATAGCCTTTGCTGCACATGAGGTACAGATTGCTTGTGCAGAGGTGTAATAGTGAAGCATATTGGATTGTGGAGCACTGATTAACAATGTTATGAGTGAGACAAGTTTGGTCAGGTTACACAGGCAAAACCAGTATTGGAGAATCAGTAAAACCAACCCTTAGTATCCATATACAATTCGCAGATATGTTGCTTGAAATGTGATAAATAGAAATAGAAATTAATCGCAGCACTTCAGATATTATGAAAAATCTTCCATGTTTATTTGCATGAACAGTAAACACATGTCGGTCCTGTCATGGGTCTTTCTCAAGCAGAAGCACGCATTGAAATTATTGGGCCCCATAGCAAGAATCTGAATTGGGCCCCACTAACTCCGCCCACTAACCACCACTAGCCCATCCCACCACCTGCCCAGGCTCCTCCTCTGCCATACCCCAGCAGTGGCAGCCGTGCAGGCATCAGGAGCGACGCGTGGTGCCGGAGATCGGGGTACGTATTAGGCTACTTTTACACTTGTGTTTCTATTTTCCGGTATTGAGATCCGTCACAGGGTCTCAATACTGGAGAAAAAGCGCTTCCATTTTGCTCCATTCATTGTCAATGGGGAAAAAATGTAACTGAACAGAACGGAATGCTCCAAAAAGTGTTCCATTTGGTTGCGTTTTCACACCGGAGAGCAAACCGCAGCATGCTGCTGTTTTCTTTGTGTCATGGGTTGCGGCGCAAGGCGGATCCGTCATGAAAAACAATGCAAGTTAATGGGAACAGATCCATGTTCTCTGACACAATCAGACACAATAGAAAGTGGATCCATCCCCTATTGACTTTCAATGGAGTTCATGACAGATCCTCTTAGCTATGTTAAAGATAATACAACCGGATCCATTCATAACGGATGCAGATAGTTATATTATCAGTAACAGAAGCATTTTTGCTCAGCCCTGTCGTATCCAGCAAAAACGCTAGTGTGAAAGTAGCCTGGGCACACTGTCCTCTATATGAGCAATACATCAGCAAGCAGAGTTCATTGGGGGGCTGGAGCACAATGTCCTGAGTCCTCTATGAGTCTTATATACAGAACAGTGTTCCCCCAACCCTGCAAAAACTCTGCTTGCTGCTGCCCTCTGTCTTCCCCCATCAATAATCTCCCATTAATAGTTTTTTAACAGTCTATCACTCACTGTGCCTCGCTCTGACTGTGGCTGTGGTTAGGCGGCTTAAAATGGACAAGTCAAGTGTTGCTGGACCGGCAGCGGTGATGCTGTAACCTGGGGCTGTGTTTAGGCAATCCATTCTCTGGTCCGGTGAATGAGTGGCTGACTGAGGCAGCGCAGGCATGAGTGCGTTATAAAACTACCGCACCCGCTTGCACAGTTCTTTGTCCTGAGCCTGCTGTGTTGCTCCTGCTGTGAGGCTGCAAGGGATAGACTGGACAGTGAGCAGTAGGAACTTTGTGCTGCTAAATGCTGATTGGCCAGAGTTCAGTAGTGCCCAGCAGACAAAAGAGACCTCACTGGATCTTGGATGTCACTGGTTAGACAGGGAGGGACATCGGGCCATACTGTGCAGACAATGGGGGAGGGGGGCCCTGAGTAGAGGGAAAGCAGGGACCGAAGACAAGTGGGACGCCTCAATGCCCGATATAACTAGTAGTAGGCAGCGATCATAGTACATAATACAGATGTTGGGGGCGGGGCCTTCCATGCACTCCACCCCCCCCCCCTGCCAAGAGCCCCCCAGAAACTGCGTGGTCTGCCTATATCGGCGGTACGCTGCTGTTCTCAAGCCTTGCTACTGTTCATGTGAGTAAATGTGGAAGTTTTTACATAATATCTGCACTCTGCAGTGCTATGGGACTTTTTTTTTCCTACAGTAAGGATTAAACAGGTAAAACACTAGATATAGCATAATGAAGGGCTTGATGATCTTACAATAGGTTTTTAGACCTCATTCCATTTAATGTGCAAACATCCCCTAAACTTTCAAGAGCAGTGTCTGAAACACTGTTTTTTTTAAGTATTCATTAGAAATATGTACATTACGCTATTTGTTAATTTTGCACAAAAATGCATGTGTTTTTTTGCAGATGTGTCCTTAGTTGACGTTCCCCTGACATATTCTAAGACGAGTGTTGTAAGATGACCAGCTTAAAAAAATTGGGTTACTCTTAATGCCCAAAAGAGTAAAACAAGTTTTTGTTTTTTTATTTACCGGTCATCTTACACTACAGGATACAGTAAAGAAGGTGTTCATATGGTTGGCCCTAACTATTCCTAGTAGCCCAAGAAAGTATTGGCCCACATTTAATAATGTGTGTGAACCTAGATGTCGGCATAAATGGCACCAACGAGTGGCTCAGTTTGGCGCATCTAGGTCTGCACGTAGTCCGAACAGAAAGCAATGTTACTTTACAGGAAAGGGCAAGGCCTAAGATGTGATGTGACTCTCTGGACCCAAATTGTGCCATAATTCTGCCAAAAAAAAATATGTTAAAAATTAAGCCATCCAATAGCATAAAGTTATGTAAAATTGTCTAGCCATGGATCCACCATGAGCCACTGTGATAAATCTGGTAGAGGTCTAGGTCAGTCCATCTAAGTGTATACCATCCACAGGCTTAGTAAATCTGCCCTATTGTCTGAAAGAGTAATCAGTGATTATATGCACTGTTTAATGGATGTGTGGTAAAATGAAACATATCTACCCACTATGGATCCCTGAATGAGTGTTTTAATGAGACTTTGCCTTAATAAATATAGGAGCCTAGGGTTAGTCAATGGGTGGATATACACTGATGAGCAAAATAGTAACAATGTTTGGAACTTTTAACTTTCAGGCTCAATATCTCACCTCCCACTACAGCTTTGAACATGAGGCTATCATCATTTTATAGACAATCATCTTAGCTATCTCATAGATAAATTGGACTTGAAACTATTTAGCATATGACTAGTTATGCAGATTCTTGTCATGTAACTGCATTGTTACTATTTTGCTCCTGGTGGTGGAACGATCTTTTTCTTCTTGTGTACTACAAATGACAACCTGTTCTAATATTCTCTATTAGCTCAGGGTGTTGATTGATTCACAAGCAAAAGGTCACTAGTTCGAATCCAGCAGCAGCCATAAAGAAGATATCCCAAGAAAAGAGAAATAGCATCATCCAGCTCATTAATGGGGATATCTCGGCCAAGAAAATTGCCAAACTGCATCATATGAGTGCCATGATAGTTGGAAGATTACAAAATTAGGTCTGTCCATCTATTGCAAAGCCAAAAGGTGGCAGTCCAGGCAAAATATTGGCGTCAACAAGTCTGCTCATCAGAAGGTCTATCAGTTCTGGCATGACAAGCATGGGAAAGGAAGTGGCTTGTATGTTTCCTAATAGTGAGATAACAGACATCCATGCAAGCACTGTGCGATGCACGTTACACAAGTCTCGAATGGTGGCCTAAAAAAGGTGAAGAAGCCTCGACTTAAATATCTTCATAAGAAGCGTCGGCTCTAGTTTGGAAAAAAAGTACGAACAGTGGACCGTAGAAGGCTGGAACTGGGTGTTTTGGAGCGAAGAGACAAAAGTAAATGGACTGGGCTTGGAAGTGGGCAAATGGGTTTGGAAGAAACAAGGGAAAAGGGGGCTAATGTATGAAGAAATTGAAGGAACTGTCAAGTTCGATGGAGTAAGCCTGATGATATGGGGTTGTTTCAAAGCCAAAGGCATTGACTACTTGACCAGGATCAATGGTGGTCTAAATGCTGAGCTATATGTGATTATGCTAGAAGATGAGTTACTTTGTACACTCAAGTACTATGGGTATGAAAAGGACGACATAGTGTTCCAGCAACGGCCCGAAACATAAGTTGTCATTGGCAAAGAAATAGTTCAATGACAATGAAGTAGAGGTGCTGGATTGGCCCCCCACAGTCCCCAGACCCCAACCTAATTGAACACTTGTGGGTAGAGTTGAAGAAAAAGCTGTATTTGTACCCAAATGAGTTGACCAGTATGCACCAACATTGGGAATGTGTAGCAGAGACCTGGAAACAGATTTTGGTCAAGACATGCTTGAATCTTATCAAGGGCATGCCCAGAAGGATTCAGGCAGTGCTGAAAGCCAAAGGAAGATTTAGAAGATACTAACAAAATAATAAAAAATAAAATTTAGAATTTTAGGAGCAAAACTGTAACAATGCAGTTACATGACAAAAATTTGCATAATACTAATCATATGCTAAATAGTTGGAAGTCTAATTTATGGATGAGATAGCCAAGATGATTGTCTATAAAATGATGGCAGTCTTACATTCAAAGCTGTAGTGGATGGTGAGAGATATAGAGTCTAAATGACACAATGTAGAAAAAGTGAATCGAGCGGCACCGCTCCGTGGATAAATGCTATGTACTGCTGTGCTACAGCTTCTCCGCGCTCCGATCAGCTGGTGAGATTCAGGTGGTGCTCAGTGCAATGAAACAGTCTAATCAAAGAACAGCGTGAGAAATGGAATGCACGGCACTCACCCGTCTTCATAATATAAGTAAGCTTTATTAATATTCCAAAGGCTTCACATATCGGGTTGTAGGGGGGGGGAAAGCTTCTACTCCACGGACCCACAGGAAGGTACGGCGACGGCCGTTTCGCGCCTCCCGCGCTTCTTCAAACCGTATGAATAGAAACCTCCGCTGTCGATCATTTTATGCGTCACCCAGGCTCTCGCCATGGTAACATACGACGCTTCCATGATATACAGCTAGGTAAGAAACACCAGTATTTGGTACACACAATAAACTTACATAGCGATCAATACAAATGCATGTGATCACAACTCATAAAAAAACACTCATATCGTTCTTATCGTTCAAGCCTGCTGGGCCCATAGCATTTGATAACATGATCCACCGTGCCTCCTTCTGAAGGAGGACACGATGTCGATCTCCTCCTCCTGGGGGCGGATCCACTTTTTCAATGCCAGAGAACGTAAGGTATTCAATATCACCTGCATGTTGTTGTCTGACATGTTGTATCAGACGAGGGCAACCCTTTCCCGTACGTATGGAATTAATGTGCTCTCTGAAGCGATCATGTAAAGGGCGAATAGTTTTTCCAATGTAATATGCACCACATCGGCATGTTACTAGGTATACTACATATTCAGTTCTGCACGTAATGAAATGTGTGACTTTATGTGATACCCCACCGAAGCTTAAATACTTTTTTTGGCCATTGTATTTACAATACGCACAATAACCACACCGGTAATTACCTATTGGGTTATGTGCAGTAAGCCAATTACTTTTCTCGGTGCTGCTGTACCGACTGGTCACCAACATCTGTTTGATCGTGCAACATTTCTTAAAAGTGATAAGCGGTCTCTTGGAAATATACTGCTGTATACCTGATTCATTTTTCATAATTTCCCAGTTATCAATGATGACCTTTTTAACAGTCTCTGCAATGGGACTAAACTTGAATGCAAAGACGAATCTACTATCTTTTTGTTTATTATTTTTGCCCCTTTTCCTATTTTTTAACAATTCTTTTTGATCCAAAGCAAAGGCTTTATCTCTAGATGTTTTGATATCTTCTTCTGGATATCCTCTCATTTTTAATCTGTTTGCTAATTCCTCTGCTTGTATCTGAAAATTCTGATCTGTGTTATTAAGGCGTCTGAGTCGAATGAATTGACTATATGGTATCGATTTTTTTACTGACTGGGGGTGGAAACTATCGTAATGTAGAAGTGTATTGGTGGCCGTTGGCTTCCTATAACCTTTAGTATGTAATTGACCATCTTTAACCTCTGTTTGGACGTCCAGGAACTCCAGTGTCGTGCCCCCAAAATTTAAAGTAAATTTCATGTTGGCAGCATTGGTCTGGTTCAAGTGTGAAACAAAAGCCTCACACTGCATCATGTCTCCGGACCACACGATAAAAATATCGTCCACATAACGTAAAAATAAACGTATGTGGTGTGCGAACTGATTTTTCATTGAAAAAATATACTCATCTTCAAACACTGCCAAAAAAAGATTAGCAAAGGTGCACGACACTGGAGTCCCCATGGCCGTCCCAACTACCTGACGGTACCATTTCCCATCAAACATAAATGTGTTATTGACTAAAATCAATTCTAAGGCTTCCTCAATAAACTCCACAAAAGTGGCGCTTTTTTGAGTATTTTTCAATACTTTGGTCACCGCCTGTATACCTAACTGGTGAGGTATACGTGTGTACAAATTTTCAACGTCCAATGAAACCAGATGGTCACCCTCTTGCCATTGGAACTCCTGAATAGCTCTAATAAAATCGGAGGTGTCAGCTAGATATGTAGGTGAAGATTTTAACAATGGACGCAATAACCAATCTACATATTTTGACAATGCTTCAGTAGCTGAACCTATGCCAGCCACAATTGGGCGGCCAGGTGGAGCCACTAGAGATTTGTGGATCTTAGGTGTAAAATACCATGTTGGTTTTTTGGGATATTCTGGCACTAGTTTACTTTTTATACTACGTGGGAGAAATTGCAAATCAATATATCTCTGTATCAATTCCCCAACTTTCTCCACTATTTCTCTAGTCGGGTCCTCTTTCAGCTTACAGTATGTATGTTCATCTCCTAATTGGCGATGAGCTTCATGTAAATAGTATTCCGAGGTCATCAATACGACATTTCCCCCTTTGTCGGCGGGTTTCACTACTATATCACTACGGGAACTTAGGGTCTTGAGAGCCCGATATTCACTAGTAGATAGATTCTCACTAGCCCGGGGATAAATTAGTGCTTTTATATCCTTCAAAACTTTTTTATAAAAGATATCTATGCTACTGCCCGTCGGCATAGGGGGAATAAATGTGGACTTGACACCTCCTAAAAATAATTCAACCTCACCAGACGGTTCAAGGGTCGTCAAATTACTCTCAGTCATAAACTCCAAGCATTCCACTTCTATGTCACTAAAGGGCTCGCTAGTATAGAACCCCAATTGATGTATAGTGGCTGGGACCTCCCCTTCTTTTTTCTCAGCTGTATTACTCACATTACCACCAAACATTTTTTTCAAATAGAGTTTACGGATTGCCTTATATAGATCAATTTCAAATTGTACGGGGTCGAAACCTTCCACTAAACTGAATCCCAGCCCCTTATTTAGGGCTGAGATGCAGTCCTGGGAAAGTTCGACCTCAGTTAAGTTGACGACCACATTAGTGTCAATATAGTTGTCATATACAGTCTCTGTGTCTTCTAGTTTTTCCACGACACTTGTCGCCTCCTTCTTGTTGATCGCCTTATTGAACTTCCTCCGTCTGCCTCCCCTTCTGGTTTTTCTCCTAAAGGGTCGGCTTTATTAGACTGTCCATCTTGACCATTTTCAGATGCACTGGATTCAGAATCTGTTGTCCAATAATCATTTTTTTTTTTATAGATAGGCCGTCTTTTTCTGTTTCTCCGTTTGTTCCATTCAAAGACTTTTCCACTGTCATAATCATTTTTATCACGTAGAAACTTGTCCTTCTTTCTTTCTTTCACTTCTGTTTGCGTGATCACTAATTTTTTTTCCAATTTTTTCTCAAAGTTAAGCAATTGAGCTTCAGTCAATCTAGTTTTTAGTTCATCTTTAGCTTTTTTCAATTCATCACTGACTGTGGCATATTCACTTTCATTTTTCTTCAACATAGTATTCAATATGCGTAAGGAAAATTCCATGTGCATTTCTTTCCATTGTTGGATAAACTCATGATCATCTTCATATTGCACTAATTCTTTATATATTCTCAGCCCTCTCGGTACTCTCTGGCTTTGTTCATATGATTTGAGGGAATTGATCGTCCAAAACAATCGGACTTCTTTATCAGCAAGCTGTGTGATCTTAGATTCCAGCACTCTGGTGCTGCATGATTGAAGAGTGTTTCCTAAGTTGCAGTCCGTGAAGTAGGCACCCGCCCCTTCTCTACCCTCATTCAGACAGGATGCGGTTTCTTCAGCTGTAGTGGTACTCATGGTATAGCAGTGAACGCAACTCTCACATACAAGCGTGCTCGGCTCCACAAAAAGTTCATCAATAAATGACATGGCGAGAGCCTGGGTGACGCATAAAATGATCGACAGCGGAGGTTTCTATTCATACGGTTTGAAGAAGCGCGGGAGGCGCGAAACGGCCGTCGCCGTACCTTCCTGTGGGTCCGTGGAGTAGAAGCTTTCCCCCCCCTACAACCCGATATGTGAAGCCTTTGGAATATTAATAAAGCTTACTTATATTATGAAGACGGGTGAGTGCCGTGCATTCCATTTCTCACGCTGTTCTTTGATATAGAGTCTAAAATTCAAAAGTTCTAAACATTTTTACCCTTTTGCTTGTCAGTGTGCCATTGGTATAACGTGTGCAACAGGGGCCAAGTAGTAATGGGTCACCCTGTCCTCTTAAAATAAACTTTCTACTGTATATTAGACTGCAAGGAGGCAAATGACTCACAATTACTACAGGATTGCTATAGAGAGATCAGGGGTCTCTAGGTTCAACTGTTGGATAACAAGGGGCCAATGTACTATTCACGTATTATACTGTCTGTGTCCAACCCCGCACTCCCCTTGTGTCACAGATTTAAAAAATACAATTCTGTGTGTACTGAACAGAAAAGTAAAACTATTTATTCTGACTAGGCTGTGCCTGTATAACAAAATGAACAAAATGGCAAATTTAAATAAGGTTCTGTTTTTATAGATCCTGATTCTCCTGCAAGACTCTTTCTGCAAAATAAATATCATCTCTTTATCTCTTTGTTCATCTGTCTCTGAATAAGACAGTTCATGTATATTTTTCTCAGTTAATTCTCTGCAGTACCCAGTTGAAAGTTTCCTGATACCCTTATGCCCTTTCAGATAATGAGCAAAAAAGCTTTGATAAATAAAAGATTTTGCTCTCTGCACAAACAGAGCCCAGACATAAACCACAATGCTCTATGTTGCTCTGATGATGATTGACCTCCTTTTATATGTCCTATTCACCTTATGTTCGACTCTCTTCTCTTGTTTGAGTGGAACCTGCTGCTGGTATATAATATCTTTCATTTACCATATTGTGCAGTAGGTATTAGTGAAACGGCAATATTATCGATTATGTCTAAGGTTCATCTTTCCTTTTGGGTTGGTAATGTTCTCAATGGGGAAAACCAGTTAAAGTATAGAGTCTTATGGTTAAGTCTTTTAATCTCTTAAGATCTGTTGGAAAAAAGTATGCAAATAGCTCTCCTCCAAAGCTACCCTGTCAGTCAGTGTTGGACTGAAGTCCCTTGGGCGCACCAGAGGAAATGATTCTGAGGGACCACCCTCTGTGAATACAAGACTTTAAGGGCACTGTTTTATTAAGGTCCCATTATGGTCAGATCTTGGGCTAACCCGAGGATCCTCCTGTGTTCTAGTGGGCCAGTCCAACGCTGCTGTCAGTGTCTGGTCATAAAAACCCTTGAAATATGACTTCATCTACAAATAAATAAAGTTCTTTCAAAAACAAAAATTTGAAAGGGGACTTTTAAGGGATAGTTTTATATTAAAATTATTGGAAAAAAAAAATCTAACTTAGTTTAGTAGTTACCTTGAATGAAAAAAGTTGCACTTCTGCAATTACCCTTCATTAATTTTCAGACCATCTAATGTATAGTTTTCAACCTACTCCTAGGTTCAGACTTTTTTATGTGGGCGTGTGCCTCCTAGTAAAATATGCTTGATCTCTGTGTCCAGAATGCTGATGCCTTCCCCTTGAAAACTGCCTTGTGCATGTTTTCCTCCCTATCTACAGCCTTTATGAGGTGCCCTAATTGGATCCTCTCATGCACCTCTACGCAGAACTTCTTGTACAACCCCCTGTTGTCATCTTTGACTCTGAGAGTACAAAGGGCAACGGGAGTCTTCAGAAACAGATGCCGTTCTCTACCAGATTTATGTCATATTTACCAGCACTACAAGCTACTGTGGGTTAAGAACTTGCATGCAACAGAAGTAAAATGGTAAGAAATTTAATGAAGACCATTTAATTGATGAACTTTGCATTTAGAAAGCAAATAAGATAAAAAAAAAAAATACAACAGTGTCCATGGCCTTTAAATTCAATATCTCATGGACAATGTACAGTATGTACATAAACTTTGGCTCAGAAATATGGATATAGGGGATGCAGAGTTAGCAGTTTCAACTGACTCTATTGCCTGAGGAATTCCAAAGATCACTCTGCAACACACTGTAAGATAATGCCAGTATTATATGTGTTAGGCTACATGCACATGACAATATGTGTTTTGTGGTCCGCACAAAAAAAAAGGATGACGTCCAAATGGCATCCGTTTTTTTATGCGGATCCCTTTTTTGTGCGGATCCATTGTAATAATGCCTATTCTTGTCTGCCAACTAGAAAAAAATAGGACTTGCACTATTTTTTTTGCGGGGCTACGGAACAGACATACTGACGCAGACAGCACATGGTGTGGCAGCTGAGGGGTTAATTGCGTGGATCACAGCACCCTGTCAGAGGTCGGGTGCCGCTTGGCAGCAGGGGGCCGGTATGTACGTGCCTGTTGGTATATTCTAACTTCAAGCATCCCCATCACCATGGGAACGCCTCGGCATTAGAATATACCATCGGATTGGAGAAAACTCAGATCCGAAAAAGCTGGCTATTCTTTTGGGAACCAGACACCCTCTCCTCTTCCGAGCAGAGGGTGCCTGGGGTTCTCCCATTGACTTACATTGTGCTCGGGTGCTCGGTAGAACACACGAGCATTGCAATGTGTTCGGCCAGAGCACCCAAGCACACGAGCACTTTGGTGCTCGCTCATAACTAGTTCGCATCCTATCAGCCAAAAAAATGGAATGGACAAGGAAACAAAATATGGGCGTGTGCATGAGCCCTTAGGTGGTGTCCCTCTTAAAAATTTTGCCTAGAAGCGTCAACTTAAAACTGATTCATGTGGATGTTACTTTGACACATACCACTTACCTAAACATTCATGCACACCTAGTACATCCTTTCATTGAAACAATGGCAGTGACCTCCTTCAGCAAGATTGTGTGCCCTGTCACAATGCAAACCTTGTTCAGGAATGCAATGAATAAATATACCAGCTCACCCATCTTGGCCTATAGATTTAGGTGCACTGTTATCAGACTGACCCCAATATGTACTTGAGTTAAATATAGTATACAAATATTAACAGGCACTCATTCATCCAAGAATGTTCCAAGGAAAATAATGTTAAAAAATGATTTATTTATTATGTCCACATGCAATTGGACAGGTCACATAGGTATTATAAAAATATATAAAAAAGTTTTTTTTTAAATTATATTTAAAAATTGGTAAATCACATGTAGATGTGAGTGTAGATGGTACAATCTGAGGCAGACAGAGACACACACCGTCAGCCGAGTGTACATCAATATAATCCACAAGGATCCTTGCTGAGTACATATTCTTATCTTCTATTGAAAAGTAAATCCTCCCAAAAAACTAATTAAAACCCACAACTGTAGATACCACACAAAAAAAGAAAAAAATGCACTTCACAATTTCATTTGGATTAACTGAAGACCATAATAGTGTGCAGAGATTATAATCCTGTATATGATGGTAATACGGAATTCATTCCTAAATCAGCACACTTAGTTGGATGGAAAAGTCATCGTGCATGATTATATAGATGGATTAAACATATGATTGTTGATAGAAATGGTCAATTTCATTCATAAAGCAGTCTTGATAATGCCCTAATTTTCAATTCAGATGTAACTAATCAATTAGTGTTTGTAGTTGTAGTTCATATCAAATGCTGGATATAAATTGCAACGTGGATGGTAATTGCCTTTGTAAAATTCTCTATTAAAACACAAATTGTTACCACATTGTTTCTCCAGAGTAGATTCTTCTTTGGGTAATATCGCTCTCACGGAGCGAGCCTCCTGACACTCTACACTGTAACTGGTATGCACTGCTGTTTTGCGTCCCACGTGATCGGACTCTATCTTGAATGACCGAGACAGTGTGCTTTGCTTGGCTTGATTTGCTTAGGGTCTTTGGAAGCGATTGTTTATGTAGTTACCGGATTCTTGTGCCAGCTTGGTCAAGGGCCTTTATTGGATTGCTTACAGTACAAAACGCATTTCGGAGCTACAAGCTCCTTCCTCAGTGGTTCCTATTCACAAACCCCATATTCCTGTTATTTATACCAAAAGGATGTGGGTGGAACAGATTACTCTCTTGGAGCTTACTAAAATATGGAAATGATTTTCCTATGGTTATATATAGCAATCCTCATATACATAGGCATATTGGTTACATGTGTAATTCCTATTTACTCCTTCCTATTTTGTGACAATAGAGGAAAAAGTATATAACTCCAAATAATTCAACGATATATGATTAAAACAATTTTATGTCTCAACTGACTGATATTTACTCTTTATTTTGTTTTGCATATTTTACATGAAACAAATATGTTATAAATGCGCTGGTTATTATAATCCCATTGTGGGAGGCCTCTACTTAATGTTGCATACCAAAAAGACGCACCTACACAAAAGGAACACATAAAAAAGTATCTACATAAAAAAACGCACATGCGTTTTTAGTGCGTTTTCTATGCATTTATTATGCAAATTAAATCATTTTACTTCCTTCTTTCCAAAAAGAACTTATAAATAGTTTCTTAATATGAATACTCAATATTTTTATCAATAATATACCCATTTTTAGGAGAGAAACCTGTATATATAAAAAATGCAATAGTTATTCTCATTCTACTGTATTTTCCCTACAAACACAGAAATGCAGCACTCTGCAACCAGCACTCTGCCCTGGCTTAATAAGCAGGGTGGATCCAGCATGCATGCTGGGCCGGCACTCCCTGGATTTTATGTGGCTGTTATGGCCCATAACAGGTAGGATTTAGCATTAGGATCACACATAGAGGCGGCCTTGGCGCGGCGAGTGGCTTATTACGTTTTGATCAAAATGTACACTGACGCCTCTGATAAACTCTAGCATAGAGGCAGGGTAGAGTGCTGGTTGTAGAGTGCTGTTGCATTTCTGTGTTTGTATGTATATTTTGCCATGGCTACGTGCACACCTGCATACAGGCATGTGCTGACTGACCCCCCCCCCCCCCCGCGCCCTTGTGTTTCTGTGTAGTATATGCTGGAGGTGTGGCATCCTCCATTCAATCGTGCACACCTGATCAGAGTAAGTATAAAACTGAATTTGCACTCATAGTACCTACTAGTAGCCATTTGGCTCCAGGAGGAATACATAGTAGGGCTCAGCATGCATGTTGGTACCTGCCTCCCTGGATTTAATGGAGGCTGTTATGGCCCCAAAAATGGCTTAATAAGCAGGGTGGATCCAGCATGCATGCTGGACCTGCACTCCCTGGATTTTATGTGGCTGTCATGGCCACTAACAGGTAGGATTTAGCGTTAGGACCACTCATAGAGGAGGCCTTGGCACGGCGAGTGGCTTATTACTTTTTGATCAAAATGTACACTGACGCCTCCGATAAACTCTAGCATAGAGGCAGGGCAGAGTGCTGGTTGCAGAGTGCTGTTGCATTTCTGTGTTTGTATGTATATTTTGCCATGGCTATGTGCACCTGCATACAGGGATCTGCTGACTGACCCCCTTTTTTTCCTATTGTATTTTCCCTTTATCTATCTATTTATTTCCTACTTCTATTTCGATTCTATATTTTTTATTTCTAAGTTTTGGATGCATATCTATGAAAAATGATGGACTTCAAAGGACACATTGATGAAGGTTGGGGATGGGGTTCTCCCATGGAGGCGGGATCGGGGTGCTGGTAAAACAGCCGGATCACGATGTTGTGTCCATAAAGGGCAATCATCGCATTTCTACAACAATCTAAAGAGTTCCATTTCCACATTCAAGTGATTTGGAATTAATGTGTCAAACTCAAAGATTCTTCTAGATTCCCTTCTCGACACAGATCTTATATGATCTTCTCTATTCTTTATTAGTGTTTAAACACACCAATAGCTGATCTCAGGGAGACCAGCTACAAAAAACACTGCAGAGCCTTTATTAGTGTTTAGACAGGGAGTGTTGATCTAGACCCTTTTTAATATTATTAATATGTTCTACAAATCTCTTCTTTAATGTGCGTTTAGTTCTCCTAATATGTTGTTTATTACATGGACATTGTATCATGTATATCACATCTGTTGAATTACATGTTTAATTGTCCTAAATTTCCAAACAAAAAGAGTTCCTAGTGGAATGTACCTTGACTGTCTTCTTTAGAAAAAACCTATGGCTTTCAGTATATGGAGACACTAAAATATATATATATATATATATATATATATATATATATATATATATATTTAAATGCTTTATTATGTAAAACTGAAACAAACAACCACAAAAAGTAGTAATATTTGGTATTGTCGCATCCGTAACAACCTGCTCTATAAAAATAGCACATGATCTAACCTGTCAGATGAACATTGTAAATAACATTAAAAAAAGGTGCCAAAACAGCTATTTTTTGTTATCTTGCCTCACAAAAAGTGTAATATAAAGCAACCAAAAATCATATGTACCCTAAAATAGTACCAACAAAACTGCCACCTTATCTTGTACTTTCTAAAATGGGGTCTTTTTTTTGGTTTCTAGGGGTGCATCAGGGGTCTTCAAATGTGACAAATGTGACATGCCAACTTAAAATGATCTCAGTGAAATCTGCCCTCCAAACACCATATGGTGTTCCTTTCCTTCTGCACCCTGCTGTGTGCCCTTACAGCAGTTTACAACCAAATATGGGGTGTTTCTGTGAACTAAAGAATCAGGGCAATAACTATTGAGTTTTGTTTGGCAATTAACCCTTGCTTTTTGTTACTGGAAAAAAAAATGTAAATGAAAAATCTGCCAAAAAAGTAAAATTCTTAAATGTTATCTACATTTTCCTCTAATTCTTGTGGAACACCTAAAGGGTTAAGAAAGTTGGTAAAATCAGTTTTGAATACCTTGAAGGGTGTAGTTTCTAAAATAGGACCATTTATGAATGGTTTCTATTATGTAAGCCTCACAAAGTGACTTCAGAACTGAACTTGTCCTTAAAAAGTGGGTTTTGGAAATTTTCTGACAAATTTCAAGATTTGCTTTTAAACTTCTAAGCCTTTTAACGTCCCAAAAAAAGAAAATGTAATTTACAAAATGACCCAATTGTTCTGGAGAAACAATATGGTAACAATTTCTGTTTTAATAGAGAATTTTTCAAAGGCAATTACCATCCACGTTGCTATTTATATCGAGCATTTGATATGAACTACAAACACTGATTGATTAGTTACATCTGAATTAAAACTTAGCACATTATCAAGACTGCTTTATGAATGAAATTGACCATTTCTATCAACAATCATATGTTTAATCCATCTATATAATCATGCATAATGACTTTCCCATCCAACTAAGTGTGCTGATTTAGTAATGAATTCTGAGTAACCGTATTACCATCATATACAGGATTATAATCTCTGCATGCCAATACAGTCTTCTGTTACTCCAAATGAAATTATGCAGTGCATTTTTTCTTTTTTGTGTGGTATCTACAGTTGTGGGTTTTAATTTGTTTCTTTGGGAGGATTTACTTTTCAATAGACGATAAGTATATGTACTCAGCAAGGATCCTTGTGGATTATATTGGTGCAAATGCGGCTGACAGTGTGTGTCTCTGTCTGCCTCAGATTGTACCATCTACACTCACAACTGTCTCTGGGCCAGACGGAGTGATGCATTATCACTTGCGTGATTTATCAATTTTTAAATATAATTTAAAAAACCTTTTTGTATATTTTTATAATACCTATGTGACCTGTCCAATTGCATGTGGATATAATAAATATTTAATTTTTTAACATTTATTGTCCTTGGAACATTCTTGGATGAATGAGTGCCTGTTAATATTTGTATACTCTTGTTCAGGAATGGTTTGAAGAAGATGACAAAGAGTTCATGGTGTTGATCTGGCCTCAGATTTTCCCAGATCTCAATCTGATCAAGGATCTGTGGAATGCACCCTACTTTCTTCATACATACGGTCAATATATTGACTCTGATGAGGCTGTATTAAGATGGCTGACGTCTCAGTCTCGTGAATGCAATGTTAGTGGTTCATGCATAAATGTATTTAATACCAAATTCAAACCCAATGTACGGGTCACAGTTTCTGAATATTGTAGTGGATCATTCTTTTCTAAAATAAAAAACTATTTCAAAGTTCAAAAGTAGCCATTTCTTCTTCTGATACCATTGTGTATGTAGGAAGGTATACGCACCCAAATAGTGATCTTTTTTGAAAGCTTGCTTAAAACAATCCAATGCATCTTCTCATACCACCATGTGTTATAAGAGCTATATTTGTGGACCAATAACGTGCCTATTTTAATGAAAGCAATTTGGAAATTTTCTCTGATACATGTATTACGTTTTGAATTTGAAAAGCTAATTTGTTGCTCTTGAAGCTGACTTCCATCCTATTCCAGAACATACAATATTAGATTCCCTTTACAGCTCTACTTTTCCATTACCAATCTACTTGGCTAACGCTCTTGACAAAACAGAAGCACCTGTGTAGCAAATCATCCACAGAAAAAATATCACAGACACAATATCTTACACTGCATCACTGCAAATATTTACATTTCTAACAATAAATTTAGAATAAGGAAAAAGTACATTGTTTTATATGTTTACAAATCACATTTTCATATTTTCAAGTCCATTCTAGAATCCTGTTGCTTACCTAGAAACATACTGTAAATGTACAGTGTTTACAAAGAGTAAAAGTAAGGGTGGATTTACAAGCACCAAGGAGCAGCCAATTGTCGGTAAGCGTTCCTTCCCGACTGTCGACTGCTCATTAAGTGGAGATGACTGTTGCATTTACATGCAGCGATCAACTCCACAGTATGAGAATGAGGAATTTCTATTGCGTTCATTTGTTCTCATGCAGTGTAATTTTTTTCTGGGCAGCAGTTTGCTGTTTAGATGCCATAATCTACTGCCCAGAAATGATAATTGACCCGATAAATGTGTTTTTCACTCATTCATTGGGTTATCAGCGGCACCTTTAGATGGGCAGATTGTCAGGAATGAGTGTTCGCAGGAACATTCTTTACTGATAATTTGACCGATTATTGCCCTCTGTATATCCCCCTTAAATCTTTGCATTTTTGCATAGAAAAAGCAATCTCTTAGAGACAATAGACCATTTCAGCTATTTCCTATCTAAACATTGGAGATAAGACTTTGCTTGTCTTGCATCTTAACTTGTACTGTAAGTACTAACTGGGGTGCACTAAACAAGAAGCTAGACATAAAATACCTTAACTGTGCTTATTAGTTCCAAATGATTAGCTTCATGCAGGACGATACCAAAATTACATAACTATACATTGGACACTTAGAAATGGGCCAGATTTATTATTAGCTAAAGTCACTTTAATGAAGTGAAAAAGTCGCAAAAAATGCGCAATCGGTAAAATTGCGAATTTTTGGCAACTTTTTCAAGCTCTGCACTAAGCTCTCCAGTTTTGTAAAAGTGGAAGTGTTTTCTTATGTAAATGAATCTCTAAACAGATTTACTATTGCGACCATTTAAAAAGTCGCAAAAAGGTGCAAAAAAAGGCACAGGTGGATGTTGATAATGACTCAAGGTGAGTAAAATTAGAAAACATAATTTGAAAAAAAGTTGAAGACTCAACTCTCGTGTCTAATGTTTATATTTAGTTATTATTTTATATTTTATGTTATTTTTATATAGTTGAATACGGCTGGGAATGTTCTAAGATAAACCTGTTCAACGCTTATATCAACTCGTTTAATCTCCTACCATTCCTATGTTGCTGATCCAGTGGCCCCAGTACTCTTTGTTTCACACTACCTGTATTGCTGCAGTCAATCACTGGCTTCAGCAGTCACTTGGGGGAGTTGTTAGTCTTGTAACAGAGATGACATGCCGAATTACCTAAAGCAACTGCTGAGGACAGTAGCTGGCTGCACTTATTGTGTGGAAACGGCAGAAATTGAGCAAGGTTTATTTTGTTTAGCTTAGAACATTCTTGCCCTTCATCAAAACTTTTTTGGGTCCCTTTAAGTATTTTAAAATGTAATAGTGTAATAGTGTAACACCTTGTATAGTCAGTGGGAGATTAATAGATCGTGTAGCAAAGATTCCTAGGAATTGTGGGAAATATTTTTAAAAAATCAAATAAAAGCATTTTAGATTTTTGAGCTCAGAATCATTCAATCTGTGGGGATAAAATTAGGCATTTAATGTATTAATAAAAAAATAATATAATTTATGAGATATACCTATACATATACATATACCTATACATTTGTGTTAGTTAAGCTGTCAAATTGTTACATCATCAATTAAAATTCAATATAGTTAGATTTTTCTTTAAAGGCTAGAATAACGTTTGGGAGAATTTTTTTTTATTCTGAAATGCGTGTATTTATTTATGTTTAACCAAAAATCATTTTGTAATGAGATTCTATCTAAAATGTAGCTTAGTTTGGTTTCTGCAGCTTTAATGTATCACAGTACCTAGCAAGCAAGAGCTCCTTGATGGCTTTGTCCCCAGCCTCTAGTCTCCAAATAGATGGATTAGAAATAATAGCCTGTCCATATACTCTATCTGGTGTTTCCGATCATCTCCAAATGCATATTTTTGCATGCTATAAATTTAGTGATAGTACTAGACTCTGCAGTTAAGAAAATCTGTTTTCATAAAGCTTAATATGTAATGTAAGCATTTAGCTAACAGTTAATCAAGCTCTTGTTGATGACATTCCAAATTGTTGACAAGAGTAGATAGCAGGTACGTTTTCCATTCAAGGTGTTGTAAGCCAATTATGTCAAAAAGGAAGAAAAGGCTTCAATATATCTTTAGAAACACATTTAAGAAGTTGATTTATGCTTCGAGCTGAGTCTTACACCTGCAGTTCAAGCAAAACCCAACTCTGCCGCCCCACAGAGTCTGGTTTATTAGGTATCAAGGAGTCAAAAGAAGCTGTGTAATTAAAACTGTAATTAACTGGAAAGCGAAAGTGCCACCTGAGTTTTGAGAGGTTGTCAATTTTATTTCCATTACAGCTCTCCTTCTGGTTTTCTTCTTGATAGCACCACAAGTGTCAGATGTAATGTATACTTATGCATTTCTTATATAAATATATATATATATATATATATATATATATATATATATTCCCCATCCTTCAACCATCCTGGTGTTAGATTTTTTCAATAGATAATAAAATCATCCCCACTCCTCAGTGATTTCAAAGTATCCAGAACTTTTCTATAGCCATGAAAGGTCTTATCCAAAGGTCCTTTCTAAAGCAGTATAACGTGATACTGACATGTGCTTTCAAATGTGATGACATCAGCATATGCATAATACATAATTATGTAACAAAAATGCAGAATAAAGTGCACAATCTATTTATATATTAGATCATCCAGTTTGTAAGATGTATACATAATTCCAATGTTCAAGTAATGTGATAAAAAACCTTATTATATTATAAATACATCATTATTATAATAATTCATTAAAAACCAGATGTGCTGGAGGCAGAGTCAGGATGCCACTTACTAATGGAAGGAATCAGATGGAATCTTGTTACATAATCTGCATGCATTTACTCAGTGTCTTTAAAATAATAGTGCGTATGTGCTTGGCACCTGACATCAATCCGGCATTAGTAATCACCTGACTTGCAAGCCCAACTCACAGGGGAATCTAGCAGGAATCGCTCAATGTGCTCTCCATCCTGACCCTTGCGCAAAAGGACTCAAAAGGCACACTATTGATCAAGGAAATTATATGTACTACAGGTGGCAAATTCAGACATAGAGAAGGGACAACAACTCAACCATATATAGATAAATTGAGCAGGAAAATGGGTCCCTTAGACCACCTAAGCTTCAATAACCAGTAGAAATTCCCATCTATCTAAACTGCCCCCTCTCATGGAAACTCGTTTAGATCAACCCATCCCATTTTGTCCACCCTCCAAGTCGTGTAGGTTGACGACCATGGGGCAATAAAGGAATTTAATAACTGGAACTCAAATGGATAATTTCATAAATAAGGCCCACCCCACATAACTCGATTCCTTTTAAGACCAAAAGTCCCATTACCACCTGTCTATTTTGCCAACTATATAAAAATATATCCAGTTAAATATTATCTAGTTAAATTATTTCTTTTTTTTGTTGGCAACATATGGCAACATAGCAAGTGGGAATCAAGTTATATGAGGTGAACCTTATGTATGGAAATATCTAAGTATTTTCCAGTTAATAAATTCCTTGTTAATATGTATTGTATTTGCATATGTTTGTGTCATTATAACAGTACCCTATATAATGAAAGCACACATCAGTATTAAATGAAAAAATGTAGGGATGGCACTCAAAACATCAGTTGTGCAAGGAATACATTATTTATTAAATATAATCAATGGTGGAGCGTCCTCGCACGCGGAGCAGGCCGGTCCGTATGTGCGTTGGTGGTTAGCGCGTCACTTCCGGTGACGTCACTAAAACACTAACTGCACAGTCATTCGATCTATTAAACCCCATTTAACTGGGACTACTCTGACTGTACAAACTGTGCTATATTTATGCATATATGTATTTTTTATATATTTTTGTGCTTTTATGTTCTTAGTATTTTCTGATCTTTTATTATTACTATCCTAGTACCTAACTTTTATAATTGTGATTACCTTAGCAAATACCATTGATTATATTTAATAAATAATGTATTCCATGCACAACTTATGAGTTGAGTGCCATCCCTACATTTTTTCATTTATTGATCTCTTTTTAACGTTGGGTATGTTATCCTGGATAGAGCACCTACTCCATTTCTACCAGTCGAGTGAGCCACCTCAAACCATATTACACATCAGTATTATATTGTATTGCTTGAAAAAGGTCATGGATAGGACTAAAACGTTGCAGTTCAGATAGAATTTGGATAAAAGTTTTTTGTATACTTTTAACCCCTTAAGGACCGGGCTCATTTTCACCTTAGGACCAGGCCATTTTTTCAAAATCTGACCACTGCCACTTTAAGTGTGAATAACTTTAAAAAGCTTTTACTTACCCAGGCCGTTCTGAAATTGTTTTTTCGTCACATATTGTACTTCATGACACTACTAAAATTGGGTAAATTTTTTTATTTTTTGCATAAAAAATACAAATTTTACAAAAAAATTTGCGAAATTTAACAAATTTTAAAGTTTTAGTTTCTCTACTTCTATAATACATAGTAATACCCCCCAAAAAAGTGATGACTTTACATTCCCCATATGTCTACTTCATGTTTGGAGCATTTGGGGAAAGCCATTGTATTTTTTGGGGTTGTTACATAGCTTAGAAGTTTAGAAGCAAATTTTGAAATTTTTAAGAAATTTTCCAAATCCCACCTTTTATGGACCAGTCCAGGTCTGAAGTTACTTTGTGAGGCTTACATAATAGAAACCACCCAAAAAATGACCCCATTTTAGAAACTACACCCCTCAAGGTATTTAAAACTGATTGTACAAACTTTGTTAACCCTTTAGGTGTTCCACAACAGTTCATGGAAAATGGAGATAAAATTTCAGAATTTCAATTTTTTGGAAAATTTTCCATTATAATCCATTTTTTCCAGTAATAAAGTAAGGGTTAACTGCTAAACAAAACTCAATGTGGGTTGCCCTGATTCTCTAGAAACACCCCATATGTGGTCCTAAACTACTGTTTGGACAAACGGCAGGGCACAGAAGGAGGGGAACGCCATATGGGTTTTGAATGGCAGATTTTGCGGGACTGTTTTTTTTAACACCATGTCCTATTGCAAGCCCCCCTGATGCACCCTAGCATAGAAATTCCAAAAAAATGACTCCATCTAAGAAAGTACACCCCTCAAGGTATTCAAAATTGGGTTTAAAAACATTGTTAACCCTTTAGGTGTTCCACAACAGTTCATGGAAGATGGAGAAACAATTTTGGAATTTTGAATTTTTGAAAATTTTTCCATTATAATCCATTTTTTCCAGTAATAAAGTAAGGGTTAACTGCCAAACAAAACTCAATGTGGGTAGCCCTGATTCTCTAGTTTACAGAAACACCCCATATGTGGTCCTACACTACTGTTTAGCCAAACGGCAGGGCGCAGAAGGAGGGGAACGCCATATCGGTTTTGAATGGCAGATTTTGCGGGACTGGTTTTATTAACACCATGTCCTATTGCAAGCCCCCCTCATGCATCCTAGCATAGAAATTCCAAAAAAGTGACTCCATCTAAGAAAGTACACCCCTCAAGGTATTCAAAACTGGGTTTACAAATGTTGTTAACCCTTTAGGTGTTCCACAACAGTTCATGGAAGATGGAGAAACAATTTTGGAATTTAGAATTTTTTGAAAATTTTCCATTTTAACCCTTACTTTATTACTGGAAATAAAGGGTTAACAGCCAAACAATACTCAATATGGGTTGCCCTGATTCTGTAGTTTGCATAAACACCCCATATGTGGCAATAAACTACTATTTGGCTAAACAGCAGGACATTGAAGAACGGGAACGCCATATGGTTTTTGGAAGGCAGATTTTGCAGGACTGGTTTATTTACACCATGTACCCTTTCAAGCCCCCTGATGCACCCCTTGAGTAGAAACTCCATAAAAGTGACCCCATCTAGGAAACTACAGGATACGGTGGATGTTGTTTTGGGACTATTTTAGGGTAAATATGATTTTTGGTTGCTCTATATTACACTTTTTTGAGGCAAGAAAACAAAAAATGGAAATTCTAAAATTGTTTCTACATTCGCCATTAAGTTTTGTGGAACACCTAAAGGGTTAACAAAGTTTGTAAAGTAATTTTTGAATACCTTGAGGGGTGTAGTTTTTTAGATGGGGTCACTTTTTTGGAGTTTCTAGTCTAGGCTACATCAGGGAGGCTTCTAATGGGCCATGGTCTAAATAAACCAGTCCATCAAAATCTGCCTTCCAGAAACCATATGGCGTTCCCTTCGTTCTATGCCCTGCCTTGTGGCTATATAGCCATTTACGGCCACATATGGGGTGTTTCTGCAAACTACAGAATCAGGGCAATAAATATTTAGTTTTGTTTGACTGTTAACCCTTGCTTTACTACCGGAAAATATGGATTAAAACGGAAATTTTGCCAAAAAATTTGTGTTTTGGCACCGTTTTTATTTTATTTTTTTAACGCCGTTCATCTGAGAGGTTGGGTCTAATGTTATTTTTATAGGGCATATTATTACGGACGCGTCGATACCTAATATGTCTACTTTTTTTGATTTATTTAGATTTTACACTATTTTATCATTTTAGGAGAAAAAATAAATAATTTTACTATCTCCATAGCCTGGGATCTAATTATTTTTTTTGTTGTTGGGGAACTATCTAATGTACGGGCTCATTTTTTGCGTGATGAGATGGCGGTTTGATTGGCACTATTTTTGGGGGCATATGACTTTTTAATCGCTCGCTATTACACTTTTTATGATGTAAGGTGACAAAAAAATGGCTTTTCTTACTTTTTTTTTTTTTTTTTTACAGCGTTTATTTAAGGGGTTAGGTCAAAAGTTATTTTTATAGAGCACATTGTTACGGACGTGGCAATACCTAATATGACTACTTTTATTAAAAGTTGGCTTCAGCATGACATCATTAACCAACTTTGAAAAAAAAAGGTTTTGTACTTCCACATACTGGAAGCCATAGTTTTTATTTATTTTTTTGGGCGACTGTCTTATCTAGGGGTTCATTTTTTGCGGGATGAGATGGCAGTTTGATTGGCTCTATTTTGGGGGGCATTTGATTTTTTTGATGACGTGCTATTATAATTTTTGGGATTTAATGTGACAAAAATTTCTTTTTTTTACATCGTTTTTAATTTATTTTTATTAGGGCGTTTATCTGAGGGGTTAGGTAATATTTTATTATTATACATAAGATTGTTACGGACGCGACAATGCCCAATATGTATGGCTCTCAGACTTTGGAGACACTAAAACAACATTTTTTAAAAACTTAAATACAATAAAATCATTTTTGGAAAAAAAATAGTTGTTTCCGTGTCTCCAAAATCTGAGAGCCATAATGTTATGTATTTTCTAGGGGATTGTCGGGAATTATAATAATTTAGTACTCCATAGAAGTGTGGTACTCCCTGAAGCAACCGTCAATGCAGAGGCCCAGATGATCGGGGCACGTGTCACATTGAGTGGTGGTGTATTTCTGGATCCCCCTCTTGCGACACACTCTGCACTTTTTTTGGGATCGTCCCTTTTTTCCAGTATTGGGGACCACACCTGGAAAATGTTGGCCAGGGACGACCCGGGCGCCTCCAATTCCTGAGGTACTCCGACCTGCTCTTTCCCGGTCTGAAAAGATCAGGTCCTTGAGGACTGCCTCATAGAACTGGAGGAACGTCTCTGTGCTGCCAGCGCATCGGCATAGTACAAAAGCGTTGTACAAGGCAACCTGTACCAAGTAGACCGCAACCTTTTTGTACCATGCCCGGGTTTTGCGCATGGCATTATATGGCGTGAGGACTTGATCAGATAGATCAACTCCTCCCATATATCGATTGTAGTCGACGATAAAATCCGGCTTGAGGACCGTTGCCGTGGTACCTCGCACAGAGACTGGTGTGGTGCCGTTACCATGGATTGTGGTCAGTACAAGGACATGCCTCTTGTCCTTATATCTGACCAGCAACAGGTTGTCGCTGGTAAGGGCACGGGTCTCACCCCTGGGGATAGGTACCTGGAGGGGGTGGGCAGGGAGGCCACATTGATTTTTCCGCACGGTCCCACAAGCGAACGTGGATCTGGCGGAGAGGGCCTGGAACAAGGGAATACTGGTATAAAAGTTATCCACGTACAGGTGGTAACCCTTATCCAGTAGTGGGTGCACAGGGTCCCACACGAGTTTCCCGCTAACACCCAGAATGGGGGGACATTCTGGGGGTTGAATACGGGAATCTCGTCCCTCGTACACACAAAATTTGTAAGTGTACCCTGAGGTACTCTCACAAATTTTGTATAGCTTCACGCCATACCTCGCTCGCTTAGAGGGAATGTACTGGCGGAAAATGAGTCTCCCCTTGAAAGCAACGAGAGACTCATCAACCGCAACCTCCCTTTCAGGTATGTAGGCCTGAACAAATGCGGCCCCAAAGTGATCTATGACTGGCCATATCTTATACAGCCGGTCATAGGCAGGATCACCTCGGGGGGGACATGCTGCATTATCTGCATAATGCAGGCATTTCCGTATGGCCTCAAACCGAGTACGTGCCATAGCCATACTGTACAGTGGGGTCTGGTAGAGGACGTCCCCACTCCAGTAATGCCTGGCACTTGGCTTTTTTACCAGGCCCATGTGCAGCACGAGGCCCAAAAATGTCCTCATCTCGGCTGCACTGACCGGGGTCCAGCCATCAGGCCTGGCCAAAAAAGAGCCTGGGTGCTGAGCGACGAACTGTTGGGCGTACAGATTCGTCTGCTCTACCATCAGATTCACCAGTGGGTCACTAAAAAAAAACCTAAAATAGTCTATTTCAGTGAACCCCACTGTGGGAATCTGGATTCCTGGATTGCCAACAAATTCAGGAATTGCAGGCTCATAGTCCACTGGGATGCACCAGACTTGTTAACCTGCAGGGGGCTCATGTGCACTTGGCTGGTGGGCCGGAAAACTAGTACGAGTCCCTGGTCTGCTTGTACTAGTGCTGGCCACGGGGTCCCTAGCATGTGGGGAACCTGGCTTCGCCTGGCGGCGTCTCCGCCGCCTTGGGGGCTCATCATCATCAGATGATGATGAGGAGGATGTGGATGACAGGAGGAATGTGGGGTCATCCTCACTTGCGCTCTCGGTGTCGGAGAGCATCTATGCATATGCCTCCTCCACCGAGAACAACCGGCGGGCCATGGGTGTGTGTGTTGTGCGAGTGTGTGTGCGTGCGTGTAAAATAAACTTTATTTGAAGTGTGTGTAGGGCCGCGTGTTCGCGCACTAAAAGAAAAAAAAAGAAAAAAAGTAAAAAAAAGAAAGTGTAAAAAAAAGAAAATAAACTGCCTGACTAGCTGATAACGGTGATCAGAAGTGCACTAACAGCGGCCAGACACTAAAGAGCGCCGACCACAGTCAGCGCACGCCAAAAAAAAAATGTGGGGGGTGCAGGGGGGAAGGGGGGGTGTTGTACCCCTGGGGGGGATCTAGGGTCACACAAATGAGTGCTGTGGACCCCAGACACCCAGGAGCACTTACTGGCTGCTGGCTGCTGCTGCTGGGGCTGTGGCTGCTAAAACCGGCTGGCTGGGGCTGTTGGTGGGGATGCTGGGGGAGCTGCTGGGGCTGATCGGGGGTCTGCTGGGTGGCTGGGCTTCTGATAGGGTGCGCCGGGATGCGATAGGGTCCTGCTGGGGTGCGATGGGGTCCTGGGGCGTCCGGATCCAAAGGCGTCTCGGCAGGGAGGAGAAGCTCCGGCGGGTAGCGTCTACCACCGCCCCCCAGCCCAGCCAATCAGGGACATTTCTGACTAACGGTAAGGATGGTGATTGGTGGTGTATTATAACACCACGGGTCACCATCCTGTTCCGGGTCTTCGGGTCACCGGAGACCCGAATGACCCGGAACCGCAGAAAACCGCAGGTCTGAATTGACGCTGCGGTTTTCTGCGATCGCCGACATGGGGGGGGGGGGGGTCACAGGACCCCCCTAGGCATTGTGCCAAGGTGCCTGCTAAATGATTTTAGCAGACACTTTGTTCCGATCACCTTGTTCCGCAGCGGTGATCGGAAATTCGCAGGGTGTACATGTACGCCCTTGGTCCTTAAGTACCAGGACGCAAGGGCGTACATGTACGCCCTTGGTCCTTAAGGAGTTAAACCACTGGAGAGTGCTATGGATTTTCTTTTATCTATCTATCTATCTATCTATCTATCTATCTATCTATCTTACATATACAGATATGCAGTTAGCAAATGACCTATTAAACCAGTTCTGAAAGGTTAGAAGGAAGCACAGAACAAGCTCAAGTCCATTATTTCACTACTTCTCTCACTATTATTAAATGATTAATAATATACATATAAAAAGAAATACAAAGATGAAACAAAAAAGCTAAATCTAAGGTTATAAAATCTGACCTTTTCTTATGGGAGTATTTTTATTTTAACCTGACTAGCAAAGAGTGTGAAAGATTTTAAACAGATGTGTCAAAGGCTGGTATGGAACAGAAAGTCCATTTTGGAATGACAATCAAGAAATCTGAGGTTATAGATCTGAAAAAAACTCTTAAAGGGGTTCTCTGTGAATTAAGAAAATGAAAATTCTTAAATATTAGGACTAAAAACTAGTCCTAAAGTCAGCATAGAGCCCAGAGTGAACCTTTTATGCTGACTTTAGGACTAGTTTTTATTTCACTTATTTTATTTTTATTTTATTATACATTTTTTCTTTTGTGGACTTATACAGATCATCTATAGGATACTGGAGCTGCGATTTTAGCTTTGGTTACGCGGTATCCCATTGTTTTTAATCATGTGAAGATAAAATGAAAAAAATGGTTGATGCAGCAGGTGTGTGTAGATGCAAAGTGCGATTTAAAAGGATGGGGGAGGGAAAAGATGACGTAAGCCCCAGACGAAGCTCCAGGAGCGAAACCCGGGTCGGGCAGAATCTAAGACGCTGGGAATTTTACTTTGTGTCTTTTATCAAGAGTGAGTTTGTGAGTATTTAATAAATGATTTTTCACTCAAGTATGCGGAACTTCACTATGGTAGGAGCAATTATCATTTGCAGACTATGGTGAGGAGGATCGACATTCTGTCCTAGGGAAGAGGAGACTCGAAATCTGTGGTTATATTGGATATGTCTGTGCGCTATCTACCCCTGTGAGTATAACCTATTCCAAAGGGGCTAGGTACTAGACGGGACTTCACTATTGTTATTTCCTTAACAAGTTGCAGGATACTCTGAAACAGTGGATATCTGCATACCTCGGGCCCCTGGTATAAAGGTCAAGGTTGAAAAACTGCTCTGTGATCTTCTAACATAACGCGCGGTCCCGACCTATTTTGTTTCTGAACTGACAAGTGTGAACCGAGCCCACAGCACTACGGTGACCTGCTGCGATTTAGATCTCTCACGGACTGGTGATATAATTTTCTATAGTATTAATCACTCAGGAAGCACACAATACAACATTGGAATAAAGAGCTGCCTCCTTCTCCTCTCTGCTTTGCAGTTCGGGATTATAATTCTGAATAAAGCTAATAAGATCTTCAGCTGAATCTCTGTAGGAACGGAGTTCATGAGGAGACAGGAAGTATAGAGTAGAGATGAGCGAACCAGTGGAAGAAAGGGTTTGTTGGGTTTGGCCGAACTTCAGGTCAAAGTTCGGGTTCGGGACCCAAACTTGACCCAAACTTTACCCCATTAAAGTCAATGGGGACCCGAACTTCACTTTATTATTTTCCGTTATAACATGGTTATACGGAAAATAATAGCATACTTAAGACAAAATGACTAAATAAAATGGCCATTGAGGGATTTAAAATAATTTAAAAGACTCACCTCGTCCACTTGATCGTGCAGCCGGTATCCTCTTCTTTCTTCTTTCTGCAGGACTTGCAAAAGGACTTGCGATGACGGGGTGAGCTCGGTGACGTCACCACAGGTCCTTTTTCCTTCACTCACCACGTGGCGTCATCGCCGGTCCTTTTGCAGGTCCTTCAGAAAGAAGAGGATACTGGCTGTGCGATCAAGGGGATGAGGTGAGATTTTTTTTTATTATTTTTAACCCCTCAATGGCCATTTTATTTAGCATTCTGTGTTAGGAATGATATTATTTTCTTTTATAACCATGTTATAATGGAAAATAATAAAGTCCCCTGAACATTGAACCAGAACTTCATTGAAAAAGTCCTGGTTCATGTCCGGGTACCCGAACTCGCAAAGTTTGGTACGAACCCAAACTTTGCAGTTCGGGTTCGCTCAACCCTAGTAAATAGAGGATGGATAAGACAGACTGTGGCAATGGAGACTACATACAAGAGCTGCTGCTCAATAGCCACATCCCCACCTCCTCTCTGTACTTCATGCCTCCTCAAGAACTCCATTCCTGCAGATATTCAGCTAAAGTATATATCATCAGTATTCAGGATCATAATCCCTGACAAGCAGAGCAGAGAGGAGAACGAGCCAGCTCTTTAGCTTAGTGTTGCAAAGTAACTTGTCCTTCTGTCCTGTGATTAGGACAGGTTTCTTGTGCACTAATAGGACAGCAGCCATTTAATTTTCCCCTGATGATTGCTCACTAGCCAAACGAGCCATTATAACTAATAAAAGGTATTTCAGAATATATTTCTAATAAAGTAATATTTAAGTATTTATATTTTCTAAATTTTCTGAGAACCTCTTTAAGGAAGATTGTTATTCTGTCGTTATTAGGAAAGGAAGGAAGAAAATTGCCACTCTAGTGCCTCCTATAGACATCATGTCACTGTTCAACCTTTTCAGGAGTCTATAGGTACACCTTGGGTTATCAGACAAACCAGAGGTTTTACTCCTCAACAGTACAGTTGGGTTCTGTTGGCCGATTGCTTTAAAAAACTCCTCAACAGCAAGATCTCTAAGGACCTTCAAGGAGCCAATACAAATGGCATTTAACACAGCAATTCAGAATGATAAGAAAAACTGATCTCCAGTTTGTCTGACAACTTAAACCATGCATGTTTCAGGGTCTTGTTGACATTGCTATCAGGATATCCACCTAGAGATGACACTAGAGACAGTTATCTTTCTTCTAAAGAAGAGTTATTTTACATACTTTCCCCAACAAATATTTCCCTATGGTTTTCTGCCTAGCTGGATCTCCTCAAGCAATATAGTCATATATTTCTTATATGTGTTTGAGTAGGACCATCTCAACAGACATTTCTATGCAAAAAATACATTAATAAATTCAAAAGTTATTGATATAATTTAAGATTATTCATTAACTGATTCAGTGATAAGTTTACATTTTTTTACTTAAAAAAACAACAACACTAAGGTTTGGAAAATACTAATGGGATAAACATGTAACCAAATATACATCAATGCCAATGTTAGTTAGATAAACCCTAATTATCCTCATCCTCTTGAACATGATAAGGCAGAATATTTAACATAGATAAACATCTAGAAGATTTGTACTGTTCTCATTGAGAATATTTTATGATTTTTTTCTGAAGACAAAGCTGTTTGGGATGCTCTACATTGCAATAAAAATGAATGTCAATGTGTAATTTTAGGATGTGAACCATGGGTACCCATAACAGATGACACATTGGGCTTAGTTTCTTATTCAGCTAGATGTCAGCGGGGGCACTCCCGACCATCTGTGTTCTATAAATTACAGTTATACCAGCTCATGCAGCTTGTAAATCACCAGCGAACAGGCTTCACCTTGTCACACACTACATGAACCCTGTTGTATATTCCAATAAACTCCCATAAACCTCATGATATAAACTCAGGATTACATTTCTCTTGGAGTTAGATTAGTGTTACTTTATTCCCTTTCTATATTTCTTCTCATATTCGTAAAATGTACTAAATGTCTCCTATTTTTTTTTTTTTATTGTAGTTTTGCGATTAAAGTAACTAAGTATCTATGTATTTACATATTTCATATTTTCATTAAAAAATCAGGCAAGATATCCAGAAGAAGACACGTGACTACTTACAACATTGTTATTTTAATGTCATTTAATTTTTAATTTACTTGAAGTAGAGTTTTTATACTATTATTATTATTTTATTTATTATCATGAGGTACAATTTTGAAAAAATGATTTTGAAAGAATTAATAAAGAATTTATTCTAATAAATAGCTAAATAATAGCTAAAATCTATGAATACCACTGAAATGAGACTGCAGCCTTTATTCACACACTTACAGTAATTTAGAGCTATGTTAACAGGTCAGTATATGTGTATAACTAGTGATGGACGAACATCGGCCGGGACGGTTCGCGATCGCGCATTCGCAATCAAATGTTTGCGAACCGCGCTTTCGCGGTGGGGTCCATTGACTTTAATGGCAGGCGAACCTGAAAAACCTTCAGGTCATATTTGCAGCCACCAAATAATTACTAGAAGTGCACAAATAGTCCCACAACATGGACAGTGCATACCAGAGGGGGATCATTGGCAAAAATTCTCACAAAAAAAAATATATTTTAATCAGGGGTCATTTTTGTGGGTAACTTAAAGGGAAAATCTCAAAAATGTGCCCTGCTGGAGCCTAAAAATTGTTTATTTTTGGCCATGGGAGTGCAGGTCTCAAAAATTAGGCATTCACCTGACAGAAAATAACTTGTGACTGATTATGTGGCTGGAAGCAGGGCAGGCTCCAGTTTAATGTGGGCATTTGGGTGATAAATGCCAACGGTTCCCCTTGAGGCATTTTTGTACATTTACATGTCCCTCTGTGGCTCACACACGGTATAATGACCACCAGTGGCCTTTATACAGTATAATGACCACTAGTGGCCCTTCACACAGTATAATGACCCCCCAATGCCCCCAAACACAGTATACTGACCCCCAGTGGCCCCACACACAGTACAATCACCCCACAGTGGCCCTCCATTCAGAATAATAACCCCCGTTGCCCCCCATTCAGAATAATGACCCCCAATGGCCCCCACAATGTGGGTTATTATGTTAGCTGGGGCACTGGGGGTCATTATACTATATGGTGGTCACTGGGGGTCATTATATTGAATGGGGGCTCTGGTGGTCATCATACTGAATGGAGGGTCATTGTGGATCATAATACTAAATGGGGGGCAGCTGTTGCTGCCTACTCCGAGATCTAAAATGTCAGTGGTGATGAAGGTGACGATAATGACGTGTCGATGAACGTCACCTGGGTGCCATAAGAGAGGAAGAGGAGGGGGCTCAGAGTGAGAGACCGAGCAGCAGACAGGGAGGAGAAAGAGCCATCCACCATGCACGGTCGCATCTGGCGCTCCCAGGATGTCAGAACATGGCTCCGCAGTGTGGGCTTTTTTAATGTGTCAGCTGCTGACAATAGTGTTGCCATCTTCAGCCTGTGCTGTCAACGCATAAGTCGCGGTAAGCCCAACACTCACCTAGGGATGACCGCCTTAGAAAGGCACCTGGTCTCCCATCACCAAGCCCAGGGGGAGCCACTCCGTCAGAACTCACAAAGCCACACTCCACTCCACGTCCTGCCTCTTCTCCTTCTCCTCTCTCCTTCCATTTATCCTCCAGTCCACCTTCCACCATGCCGTCGTCGCGTTTATCTGGCAGAAGGCAGGCTTCCGTGGCCCAAATGTTTGAGCGTAAAAAGTTGATGACACCAGATAATCCTCTTGCCCAATGGCTGACCGATGGCTTGTCGGAACTGCTAGCACGCCAACTACTGCCATATAAAATGGTGGACTTGGAGGCCTTTCGAAAATTTGTGGCCATTAGCACACCACAATGGAAGGTCCCCGGAAGGAAATATTTCTCCCAGAAGGGCATCCCAGAGCTATATGGCCACGTTCAGCAGAAAGTGAATATATCTCTGTCACACAGTGTCAGTGCCAAGATACATCTGACTCCAGACACGTGGTCTAGCAAACACAGGCAGGGAAGGTACATAACTTTTACTGCCCACTGGGTGAAACTTCTGATGGCAGTCAATGATGTAATCTGTGTCTCCCATGTGGATTTCGTGTTACCGCCACAAATTGCATGAAGACCTGCCTCTTCTTCTCCTCCTCCATACTCCATCTCCTCCTCGGCTAACTCCTCCTTTTCCACTGCCTCTTCCACTGCGCCCTCCAAGCTCCCCAGAACCTATTTGACGTCCCAGGTGAGGCTGCTCATGTGCGAAGCATGCAGACTTCTGCGTCTATTTGATGAGATCACCAAACTGGTCAGTCGCAGCCAAGGTGCCATCAGTGATATCGTACCGTATGCCTTCTTTATGGAGTGTAAATTGCGTTATGTCATTGATCAAGCCGTCGAGGAGCAGGAGCTGGAAGATGAGGATGTCGTAATGCTGATTGAATTCCAAGGGGGGGCTACTCCATCTGAGACAAGTCAGCAGAAGTCTGAAGAGGAGTCATGGTGGCTGGGGGGGAGGAGGAGGAGCAAGAAGAGCAGGTTTGAGGGGGACTTTAAACTTTTCAGGGATCCCTGGTGTTGTCCGTGGCTGTGGGAGGAAACTGAGAATGACATTCTCCTGACCGATGAGCAGGAGCCAAGGTGCTTAAACGCTTCCAATTTAATGCAAATGGGGGTCTTCATGTTCCAGTGTTTGAAGAGGGACCCCCGTATAAAAAGCATAAAGGGCAACGACCAGTACTGTCAGTACTGGGTGGCAACATACTTAGACCCCCGGTACAAAAGCAAAATGGCGGACATGTTTCCATCATCACAGAGGACTGGCAGAATGCAGCATTTCTAGGCCTTGCTGTGAGAGATGCTGCATTCTGCTATTGCAGGTGCTGGTAGAGGAATTTCTACCCACAGCAAAACAGGTGCAGGTACCAATCCTACCGCGCCTGCAAGAAGAGAATGGCTTGAAGATGTGTTGGCCACTTTGGATATGAGATCATTCTTGCAGCCAACCCATCGACAGCCGCCCTCTGGATCCAGCCTCAGGGAATGCCTAGACCAACAGGTGTACGACTACATTGGGGTAACGACCGATGTGGACGTTCTGAGAAGTGAGGAACCCCTGGTTGTGCAGGCTTGACTTTTGGCCAGAGCTGGCACAATTTGCCATGGAACTCTTGGTTTGCCCCTCGTCGAGTGTCCTGTCTGAAAGGACATTCAGCACATCGGGGGGATCATGACCGATAAGTGCACTCGCCTAGCTCACGACAGTGTGGACTAAATCACATTTCTAAAAATGAATGAGGCATGGATATCGGAGGAATTCAACACCTGTGACAACCACTAGTGTTGGTCAAGCACCAAAGTGCTCGGGTGCTCGGATAGAACACCTTGGGATCCTCGGGTGCTCTACCGAGCTCCCAAACACAATGGAAGTCAATGGGTGAACCCGAGCAATAAACCAGGCACCCCCTGCTCTGAAGAGGGGAAAGTGCCTGGTTCATAGGAAAAGGTCAGAAGTTGATGGAAACACCACCAAAATGGTTTGGGAACAGTATGGGGTCATGTCTGGATGCATCTTGGACTCCCATGTCACCGTTGTCCAAGTAGTACGTCACTTTTACAGACTGACAATAATACTCACAAAACTGAGGGAAAAAATTGCTTTTAGAGGAAAAATTGTTAGGAAACATTCTTTCCTGTATATTTACTTGTATATAAAGTGCAAGTGCTGCCAAAAATTACAAGGAAGAGGCACTGTATATATCATAAAGAGGACGTCATTAACATTGTGGTACAGTTGTTCAGGTAGTGGGACTCCTACACTCATAAAGCCTATGCAATAAGTGAAAGGGCTGCCAAAAATTACAAGGAACCGGCACTACAATACATCTTTTATTACACATAATGGAGGGCATCATACACACCCTTGAAATTATGATTGATGCCCTGCTGGTGACCCTCTAAAACATTAGAGGAGAGGGCCTGCTGCTGATCTTACCATCTAAAACATTAGAGGCGAGGGCCTGCTGCCGAGCTGACCATCTAAAACATTATGGGTGAGTGTCTGCTGCTGATCTGACCATCTAAAACATTAGGGGCGAGTGCCTGCTGCTGATCTGACCATGTATAACATTAGGGGTGATGGCCTGCTGCTGATCTGACCATCTAAAACATTATGGGTGGGGGCCTGCTGTCGAGCTGACCATCTAAAATATTATGAGTGAGTGCCTGCTGCTGATCTGACTATCGAAAACATTAGGGGTGAGGGCCTGCTACTGATCTAAGCATCTAAAACATTATGGGCGAGTGCCTGCTGCCGAGCTGACCATCTAAAAAATTAAGGGTGAGAGTCTGCTGCTGAACTGACTCTCTAAAACATTAGGGGTAAGAGTCTGCTGCTGAGCTGACCCTCTAAAACATAAGGGGCGAAGTCCTGCTGCTAAGCCGACCATCTAACATAGTATATAAGACTGAAAAAAGACATTTGTCCATCCAATTCGGCCTGTTTCCAAAAACCCCTGTGAGGCAGAAGCCAATTTTCCCCACTTAAGGGAAAAATATTCCTTCCCGATTCCAATCAGGCAATTAGAATAACTCCATGCATCAACGACCCCTCTGTAGAAGCTATAACCTATAATATTATTACACTCCAGAAATACTTCCAGTCCCATCTTGAATTTCTTTATTGTACTCACCATCGCCACCTCCTCAGGCAGAGAGTTCCATAGTCTCACTGCTCTTACCATGAAGAATCCTTTTCTATGTTTGTGTATAAACCTTCTTACTTCCAGACGAAGGGGATGTCCCCTCGTCACAGTCACAGTCCTGGGGATAAATAGATGATGGGAGTGATCTCTGTACTGACCCCTGATATATTTATACATAGATATTAGATCTCGCCTCAGTCGTCTTTTTTCTAAGGTGAATAACCCTAATTTTGATAACCTTTCAGGGTACTGTAGTTGCCCCATTCCAGTTATTACTTTAGTTGCCCTCCTCTGAACCCTCTCCAGCTTTGCTTTGTCTGCCTTGTTCAGAGGAGCCCAGAACTGTACACAGTACTCCATGTGTAGTCTGACTAGTGATTTGTAAAGTGGTAGGACTATGTTCTCATCACAGGCATCTAAAACATTAGGGGTCAGGGCCTGCTGCCGAGATGACCCTCTAAAACATTAGGGGTGAGGGTCTGCTGTTGAACTGACCCTCTAAAACATTAGGGGTGATGGTCTGCTGCTGAGTTGACCCTCTAAAACATTAGGGGAGAGGGCATGCTGTTGACCCTCTAAAACATTATGAACAAGGGCCTGCTGGTGACTCTCAAATACATTATGGGTGAGGGCCTGCTGGTGATCTGACCATCTAAAACATTATGGGCGAGTGCTTGCTGCTGATCTGACCATCTAAAACATTAGGGGCGAGTGCCTGCTGCTATTCTGACCATCTAAAACATTAGGGGCGAGGGCCTGCTGCTGATCTGACCATCTAAATCATTATGGGTGAGGGCATGCTGCCGAGCCAACCATCTAAAACATCATGGGCGAGTGCTTGCTGCTGATCTGACCATCTAAAACATTAGGGGTGAGGGCCTGCTGCTGAGCTGACCATCTAAAACATTATGAGCGAGGGCCTGCTGCCAAGCTGACCATCTAAAAAATTAGGGGTGAGGGTCTGCTGCAGAGCTAACCCTCTAAAACATTACGGGTGAGGGCCAGCTGCCGAGCTGACCATCTAAAACATTAAAGGTGAGGGCCTGCTGATGAGCTGACCATCTAAAACATTAGGGGTGAGGGCCTGCTTCATAGCTGACCATCTAAAACTTTATGGGTGATGGTCTGCTGCTGAGCTGACCCTCTAAAACATTAGGGGAGAGGGCCTGCTGGT
Organism: Bufotes viridis; assembly: GCA_033119425.1. NCBI lineage: Eukaryota > Metazoa > Chordata > Amphibia > Anura > Bufonidae > Bufotes > Bufotes viridis. The sequence continues at coordinate 399,096,562 of CM065592.1, read as the reverse complement.
GACCCTCAAAAACATTATGGTTGAGAGCCTGCTGGTGACCCTCTAAAACATTATGGATGACAGCCTGCTGGTGACCCTCGAAAACATTATGGGTGAGGGCCAGCTGCTGAGTTGACCCTCTAATTCATTAGGAGGTAGGGCAGCCTAATAAGCATGTTGATATGTTAGAGGAGGAGGACAAGAAAAGGGAGATTGAACCATATACCCTTTTTAGTGGTGGAAGGGGTGCATTTGAATACAGTGTATTCAATACACCATTTAGAGTGCCTTTATGTTCAGCCGGTCAGAATTTTCAGCTGACAGGCAGATGCGCTTATCATTTTATATGCAGAGATGATAAGTTCTCTTTGTAGTGGGGGTCGAGAAGGGTGAACAATCAGTAATCGGTGTTGGCCAAAATGCGTACAACGCGAGGTTCATGGGAAAGGCAGCCTAACATAAAGTCAGCCATGTGTGTCATGAGTGCCAACAGACAAGACCTTGCGGTCCTCATCAGGAGGATTACTCTCAATCTCCTCATCCTCTTCCTCCTCTTCTACCCATTCACACTGAATAAAACCTTCCTGGGTACTACCCTCTGTAGCGGAGGCAACTGTCTCCTACTCCTCCTCCTCATCATCATCCAATTTGCACTGAGAAGACGAACTGAGGGTGGTCTTGATATTACCCTGTGTACTGTCTTCCCCCATTTCCATCTCCTCCCCTATGCAAAGCGTCTGCCTTAATTGTGAGCTGCGAGCGTTTGAGTAGACACAGAAGTGGGATGGTTACGCTGATAATAGCGTTGTCGCTGCTCAACATCTGAGTTGATTCCTCAAAGTTGCGTAAAACCTCACAGAGGTCAGACATTAATTCCTACAAGTCGCTTGTGAAGAGCGGAAGCTGACTGGAAAGGCTACAACCATGTTGCAGCTTGTATTCCACTACTTCCCTCTGCTGCTCACAAAGCCTGGCCAATGGAGATGTCCCGAACTATTCGCCGGCGAACAGTTCCCGGCAAACATCGCATGTTCACATTCGTCGCGGCGGGCGAACATTTACGATGTTCAGTCCGCCCCCTATACGTAATCATTGAGCAAACTTTTACCCTGTACCTCACAGTCAACAGACACATTTCAGCCAATCAGCATGCCCTCCCTCCCAGTCCCTCCCACCTCCAATCAAAAAGCAAGGGCAGCATCCATCATAGATTCATTCTGAAGCTGCAGTGTTAGTTAGAGCAGGGAGAGTGCTGCTGATGCTGAATTAATAGGGAAAGCGTTAGCTAGGCCAGTGTTCTGTGTCCAGTCCAGTCCTCAAAGACTCATCTGCCTCTTTCACACGAGCATGTCCGGATTAGGTCCGGATGAGTTGCGGATGCGTTCAGTGAAAACTGTGCGATTTCACAGGCAAAGCCATTCAGTTTTGCCTGTAATTACGTTCAGTTGTTCAGTTTTTTCCGAGCGGGTGTAATGCGTTTTGATGCGTTTTTAATGCGCGTGATAAAAAACTGAAGGTTTACAAAAAACATCACCTAGCAACCATCAGTGAAAAACGCAATGCACCCGCACTTGCTTGCGGATGCAATGCGTTATTCACGCAGCCCCATTCGCTTCTATGGGGCTAGGGCTGAGTGAAAAACGCAGACCATAGAACATGCTGCGATTTTCACACAACGCACAAGTGATGCGTGAAAAAATCCGCTCATGTACACCGACCCATTGAAATGAATGGGTAAGGATTCAGTGCGGATGCTATGCGTTCACGTCACACATTGCACCCGTGCAGAAAACTCGCTCGTGTGAAAGGGGCCATCTGCTGCTTTTTAGGGCTGGTCATCAGTCTGCTTTTATTTTATTTATTTATAAATATATATATATATATATATATATATTGCAGTTGCCTGCCCGTGTGTGAGAGGCCGCAGGCCCACAGACTGTACTGTGTGCACACCACTCATATAGGGTGGCACAGTACCTTGCAGATAAAAAAGTCATTTAATTTTTATCCTTTAATATAATTTCAGTTGCCTGCCAGTGTGTGTCAGGCCCACTGACTGTACTGTGCCCAATGCCAGTGCCCACTACTCATATCGGGTGGCAAATTACCTTGCAGATAAAAAGGTCATTTCATTTTTACCCCTTAATATAATTGCAGTTGCCTGCCAGTGTGTGTCAGGCCCACTGGCTGTACTGTGCCCACTGCCCACCACTCATATCGGGTGGCACAGTACCTTGCAGATAAAAAAGTCATTTAATTTTTACCCTTTAATATAATTGCAGTCGCCTGCCAGTGTGTGTCAGGCCTACTGACTGTACTGTGCCCACTGCCAGTGCCCACCACTTATATCGGGTTGCACAGTACCTTGCAGATAAAAAAGTCATTTAATTTTTACGCTTTAAATATAATTGCAGTTGCCTGCCAGTGTGTGTCAGGCCCACTGACTGTACTGTGCCAACTGCCCACCTCTCATATCGGGTGGCACAGTACCTTGCAGATAAAAACATCATTTAATTTTTACCCCATAGTATAATTGCAGTTGCCTGCCAGTGTGTGTCAGGCCCAAAGACTACTGTGCCCACTGCCCACCACTCATATAGGGTGGCACAGTACCTTGCAGATAAAAAAATCATATCATTTTTACCCTTTAATATAAATGCAGTTGCCTGCCAGTGAGTGTCAGGCCCACAGTCTGTACTGTGCCCACTGCCAGTGCCCACTACTCAAATTGGGTGGCACAATACCTTGCAGATAAAAAAGTCATTTAATTTTTACCCTTTAATGTAATTGCAGTTGCCTGCCAGTGTGTGTCAGGCCCACAGACTGTACTGTGCCCACTGCCCACCACTCATATAGGGGTCACAGTACATTGCATCGTGCACGTGCAGTGACCTAAAATTCAAACGAAGCGGACCGAGCATGGGTCTTTTTCCATCTCCCTTTTCCAAAAATCGATTCACTACACTGGCCCTGGCCCTGGCCCTGATAAGAGAAAAAACAGAGATTAAACTGATAGGAATAGTACTTAGTTAACACTAGTTGCATTGGTGGCAAATTCCATTGCAAGTGCCCAAAATTAGAAGGAAGCGGACAGAGCAAGCTTTTTTTTCTCTATCTCCCCATGCAAGGATTCAATTCAATACACGTCCCTTGATAGGGGACTTAACAAAGATTAGAATGGTAAGAATAGTAGTTCACACTATTTGTATTGGTGGCACAGTTCATTGCGCGGCGCATGCGCAGTGCACCAAATTGGAAGTAAGAGAACCGACCAATCATCTTTTTCCATCTCCCAGTTCATAAAATCTATTCGATACACGTCCCGTGATCAAGGACGTAACAGGGATTAGACTGGTAAGAACAGATTTTTTTAATTTAAAAATAAGAGGACAGCCTCTGCGGAGCTGGGTATTTTTTGGCCGCGTTACTGAACGCTCATGCACAATGGCTGTAGGCTCATGCGTCCTTTTGCGGAGGTGACAAACCTGGTCAGTCAAACCCAAGGCAACATCATCCACCTCATCCCATATGCGTTTTTGCTGGAGCGTGCACTGTGAAGAGTGCTGGATCAGGCCATAGATGAGCATGAAGAGGAAGAGTTGTGGTCACCATCACCACCATAAGCAGCCTTGTCGTCGTCGATTGCTGGACCTGCGGCAACGCAGAGAGAGGAGTCTGAAGAAGAGGAGTCAGAGGAGAAAAGTGGCTTTAAGGAGGTGGAAGACAAACCACAGCAGACATCCCAGGTGGCTTGTTGTCACCTTTGGTGTTGTACGTAGCTGGGTGGAGGAAGAGATCTTCAGTGACGTTAGTGAGGACAAGGAACGGGAAATGGATAGCTTGGTATCCAACCTTGTGCAAATGAAGATTTTGCGGTTGTGCAAATGGACTGTTTGCGGCTGTTTGCGGTGCGTTAAACAGTGGGTTTGGTCTGTCAGAGTTTGGTCTGTCACTATGAAGCAGGCGTAATCCTTACACTACTTGATCGATACAACATTATACCTGATCGTATACACACACTGGATGTTTTAAAGCACGTTATTCCAAACAATTTAGGAATGTTAGGTGATTGATGCCCTTTATGGATTAAAACCCGACTCTTCGTCAACCACGTAATTTTCCATGGGAGTTTTGCCATGGATCCCCCTCTGGCATGCCACAGTCCAGGTGTTAGTCCCCTTGAAACAACTTTTCCATCACTATTGTGGCCAGAAGGAGTCCCTGTAGGTTTTAAAATTCTCCTGCCTATTGAAGTCTATGTCAGTTTGCCTGGTTCGCCCGTTCACGAACATATGCTGAAGTTCACATTCGCCGTTCGTGAACAGAAAATTTTATCTTCGCGACATCTCTACTGGCCAACATATGGAACGTCGGTGAGCTGGCAATTTCAAGCGCTTCTGCATTGTTGCCAGACCGGCGGAAGCTGTCGATGACTTGCGGAAATGGGCACACACGCGGCGCACCTTCACCAGTAGCTCAGGCAAATTGGGGTAGGTTTTGAGAAACCGCTGAACCACTATGTTGAACACATGGGCTAGGCATGGTATGTTTGTGAGCTTGCAGAGCTCCAGAGCCGCCAGCAAGTTACGGTCATTATCAGACATAACTATGCCTGGTTGTAGGCTGTGTGGTGAGAGCTACAGCTCAGTCTGGTCCCCTATCCCCTGCCATAGCTTTGTGGCAGTGTGTTGTTTGTCACCTAAGCAGATCAGTTTAAGCATGGCCTGTTGCCGCTTCCCCCTGCAGTGCTACACTGCTTCCAGCTACTGACTAATGGCTGACTGGTGCTGCAAGATAATAATTCAGAGATGGAAGTGGAGGAGGAGGCGGAGGAGGTGAAGGGGGGTTGCAGCCACTAACGTAGGTGGCGGTGGAAACCCTGATATAAGTAGGGCCCACAATCCTTGGAGTCAGTAGCACCTGTTCCATCCCCGCAGTGGAGTAAACACCTTAAAAACAAGGAACTCACTCAGGCTCCCCCTGCTCTCTCTTCTGCTGCTGCCTTGGCCTCTTCCTCCGCCTCAGGAGGAATGTTGCCACCTGCCTCCCACCAAACAGAGGAAGCGCCACCGACACCACCACCTGCGTCACCAAGCATCTCCACCATGTCACACGGCAGCGTTTAGCTCTCCATCTCACAAACCTTGGAGAGAAAGCGTAAATTCCCACCTAGCCACCCTCGAGCCCTGGGCCTGAATGCCAGCATTTCTAAACTACTGGCCTTTGAAATGCTGTCATTCAGGCTGGTGGACACAGACAGCTTCAAACAGCTGATGGTGATGGCTGTCCCACAGTATGTTGTTCCCAGGCACCACTACTTCTCCAAGATAGCCGTGCCTTCCCTGCACAACCAAGTATCCGATAAAATGAAGTGTGTACTGCGCAACGCCATCTGTGACAAGGTCCACCTAACCACAGATACGTGGATCAGTAAGCACGGCCAGGGACGCTATATCTCCCTAACTGCACACTGGGTAAATGTAGTGGTGGCTGGGCTCCAGGCGGAGAGTTCTTTGGCGCACGTCCTTCCGCCGCCAAGGATCGCAGGGCATCATTCTTTGCCTCCTGTAGCCTTCTCCTCCTACTCGACTTCCTCCTCCTCTGCTTCTACCAGCTCATCCATTCAGCCACACACCTTCACCACCAACTTCAGCACAGCCCAGGGTAAACGTCAGCAGGCCATTCTGAAACTCATATGTTTGGGGGACAGGCCCCACACCGCACAGGAGTTGTGGCGGGGTATTGAACAACAGACCGACGAGTGGTTTCTACCGGTGGGCCTCAAGCCTGGCCTGGTGGTGTGCGATAATGGGCGAAATCTCGTCGCACCTCTGGGACTAGCCGGTTTGACGCACATCCCTTGCCTGGCGCATGTGCTGAATTTGGTGGTGCAGAAGTTCATTCACAACTACCCCGACATGTCAGGGCTGCTGCATAAAGTGTGAGCCGTCTTCGCGCGCTTCCGGCGTTCACATCCTGCCGCTGCTCGCCTGTCTGCGCTACAGCGTAACTTCAGCCTTCATGCTCACCGCCTCATATGAGACGTGCCCACCAGGTGGAACTCCACCTTGCACATGCTGGAGAGACTGTGCGAGCAGCAGCAGGCCATAGTGGAGTTTCAGCAGCAGCACGCACAGATCAGTCGCACTGCGGAACAGCACCACTTCACCACCAATGACTGGGCCTCCATGCGAGACCTGTGTGCCCTGTTGCGCTATTTCTAGTACTCCACCAACATGGCCAGTGGCGATGATGCCGTTATCACCATTACAATACCACTTCTATGTCTCGTTGAGAAAACACTTAGGAGGATGATGGATGAGGAGGTGGCCCAGGAGGAGAAGGAGGATAAGGGGTCATTTTTAGCACTTTCTGACCGGTCCGTTAGAAGTGCCTCAGAGGGAGGTTTTTTGCAACAGCAGAAGCCAGGTACAAATGTGGCTAGCCAGGGCCCACTACTGGAGGACGAGGAGGAGGTGGAGGAGGATGAGGATGAAGCAGGTTCACAGCGGGGTGGCACCCAACACAGCTCAGGCCCATCTCTGGTGCGTGGCTGGGGGGATACTGAGGACGATGACGATACGCCTCCCACAGAGGACAGCTTGTCATTACCTCTGGTCAGCCTGGCACACATGAGCGACTACATGCTGCAGTGCCTGCGCAATGACAGCAGAGTTGCCCACATTTTAACTTGTGCGGACTACTGGGTTGCCACCCTGCTGGATCCCCAGTACAAAGACAATGTGCCCACCTTACTTCCTGCAGTCCTGGTAGACGCGCTCCTGAGATCATTCCCAAATGTCACAGTGGAACAAGTGGAAGCCCAGAGGAGAAGCAAGAGGTCGCCAACGCAGTTGTGTGTCACGGCAAGCTCCTCTGAGGGCAGGGTTAGCATGGCAGAAATGTGGAAAAATTTTGTCACCATGCCACAGCTAACTGCACCACCACCTGATACGGAACGTGTTAGCAGGAGGCAGCATTTCACTAACATGGTTGAACAGTACGTGTGCACACCCCTTCACATACTGACTGATGGTTTAGCCCCATTCAACTTCTGGGTCTCCAAATTGTCCATGTGGCCAGAGCTAGCCTTTTATGCCTTGAAGGTGCTGGCCTGCCCGGCGGCCAGCGTTTTGTCTGAACTTGTATTCAGCATGGCAGGGGGCATCATTACTGACAAACACAGCCGCTTGTCCACAGCCAACGTGGACAACCTGAAGTTCATAAAAATGAACCAGGCATGGATCCCACAGGACCTGTCCATCCCTTGTGCAGAATAGACATTTATAACTGCCTCCCACTCAACCATATATTCTTGTACTCTGGGGCACTTCTTTATTAAATCCTCTTTTTTTAATTTTACCATTATATTGCGGTGCAACCAAAAGTTGAATGAACCTCTCCTCCATCTAGGTGCCATGGGCCTAATTATCTGAAAGTGGCCTGTTCCAGTGGTGGGTGACATGAAGCCTGATTCTCTGCTATGCGACCTCTGTCCTCTTTCTGGGTGCCGTAGGCTAAATATCTGGAAGTGGACCTCCCTATTGCTGGGTGACATGAAGACTGATTCTCTGCTATGCGACCTCTCTCCTCCGTCTGGGTGCCAGGGGCCTAATTATCTAAAAGTGGCCTTCTCCATTGGTGGGTGACATGTCGCCTGATTCTCTGCTATGCGACCTCTGTCCTCTATCTGGGTGCTGGGGCCTAAATAACTGAAAGGGGCCTTCTCCATTGGTGGGTGATTTGAAGCCTGATTCTCTGCTATGGGACCTCTCTCCAATTCATATTGCTTAATTTTTATTTATTTTATTTTATTTTAATTAATTTGTTTGCAGGGGATTCACCTACATTTTGCTGCCTTTTGCAGCCCTTTAGCCCTTTCCTGGACTATTTTACAGCCTTTTTAGTGCCCAAAAGTTCGGGTCCCTATTGACTTCAATGGGGTTCGGGTTCGGGATGAAGTTCGGGTCGAGTTCGGATCTTGAACCCGAACATTTTCATGAAGTTCGGCCGAACTTCTCGAACCTGAACATCCAGGTGTTCGCTCAACTCTAGTGGCTGGGTATTTGCACTTTCGTTCAAAGACCTGGGGTAGACATCTGTACGCTGCGCAGGGACACAGAAGTGGATGTGCTAGCTGATGGTGCTTGCCAAGGTCCAGGTGCATGGCTGGAGGCATCCGACCCGCGTCTTGGACAGGGGATTGGGCAGCACGTAACACAGGGGAAGAGGAGGCAGTGGTGTGACCCGCAGACACTGATTGTGGACCAAGGTGTTCGGCCCACCTATTATGGTTGCTAGTTTTCACACCCCTGCTCATTTTGGTATGGGACAGGTTTCAAATGACAATTCTTTTATCGTCCTCACTTTGCTCAAAAAAGCACCAGACTGCGGAACACCTTCCCCTTGGCAAGGGAGATTTCCTCAAGGGGTTGCTCCGGGGAAAAGTTCCAGGCCTGTTTGGTGTGGCCATCCCACTGCCTCTTCCAGCCTGTTGCGGTGTTGCGGATCCCTCCCCTTCTGTACTGCTGTCCTCGCTCGGCTTGCCACCTTCACAGGTTGGGTCAGTGACTTAATTGTCCATCACCTCCTCTTCCACCTCCTCACTCTGGTCATCCTCCTGACTTGTTGACCTAACAACAACCTCAATTATTGACAACTGTGTCTCATCCTCATCATGAACCTCTTTAGACGCTAATTGCGGTTAACTTATTGTCAACTGTGTTTCATCATCATTAACCAACTCGTGAAACACTAATTGCCGTTCCCCACCATCATCTCCTTCTGACTGTCGATGCTCAAGAGTTTGGGGATCAGGGCACAAGATCTCCTCATGTCCCTCTTCAAGCGGGCTTGGCGAGAGGCCCAATTTAAGGTATGGCGATGAAGAGCTCCTTGGAATATCCGAGTGAGGGATCACTTGTTTGTCAAGACTCTCCATGGTGGGAGGAAGGAGGATCATTGTGAGGATTCTGTTGACCAGACTCTTGGCTACTGAGACTAGACTGTGTGGAAGACAGGGTGGTGCTTAACCGTCTGGAAGCATTATCTGCTGCAATCCAATCGACCACCTGGTCGCATTGGTCTGACTTCGAGAGTAGTGTCCTGCGCCGCCCTGCAAAATGGGAAATGAAGCTAGGTATCGTGGATGAATGTGTTTCTTGTGCTCTGGCAGAAGACACAGTTTATCCACGCCCAGGGTCATGGCCTTTGTGTGCACCATCAGCAGCACAGCCACTTCCCCGTCCCTTACTGCTTGCCTAGCGCATATTAAAGTATATATGCTTGCAAGTATGTCACATGTACAGTAGCACAGGTATTGTAAGTGTATGTGCAAATAAAGTACACAGAATGTCACAGATATTTTTAGATGCGCACAAGAGGTATAGCGCAAGTAATGTCGCTGTCACCACCGGCTAATATAAAATTACACTAAATTAATGTCACTGATATTTAGGTTGCGCACACATTATACAGGAGGTATAGTGCAAGTAATATTGCTGTCACCCCGGCTAATAAAAAATTACACTGAATGAATGTCACTGATATTTAGGATGCACACACGTTATACAGGAGGTATAGCGCAAGTAAGGTTGCTGCCACCAGCAGCAAAAAAGTTTGACTGAATGTCACTTATATTTAGGATACACAAACGTTATACAGGAGATGTAGCACAGGTGATATAACTGTCTACAGAAAAAGTACAACAGATATCACAGATATTTTTAGGCTGCGCACACGTTACACAGGAGATGTAGCGCAGATAATGTTGCTGACACCAGCAACAAAAAAATTACACTAAATGTCACTGATAATTTGGATGCGCTAACAATATACTGGAAATGTAGCGCAGGTAATGTCGCTGCCACCAGCACCAAAAAAATTTGACTGAATGTCACAGATGTTTCAAATGCGCAAACATTATACAGGATATGTAGCGCAGGTAATGTAACTTCCATCTATGAAAAAAGTACACTGGATGTAACAGATATTTTTAGGCTGCGCACACGTTAGACAGGAGATATAGCGCAGATAATGTCGCATGTCTTCAGCGGTCAAACAATTGCAAGCTATTTAGCGCAGGTTACGCTAAAAATATATATTGCTGCCAGATACAACTATAGTCCTTAAAAAGACTTTTGGGTAGATTTGAGCAAACACCTGTAAGTTCGGGTTCCCCCGGGATCGGACGAATTTCGTTGCAAAGTTCGAGCTGGGGACGCGAACTTGACCCGAACTTGACCCCGAATCCGAACCCCATTGAAGTCAATGTGGACCTGAACTTTGGTGCACTAAAATGGCTCTAAAAGAGTCATGGAAAGGGCTAGAGTGGTGCAAAAGGCAGTACAATGTGGGTAAGAGCAAGACAAGTGCCCTACAAACAAATGTGGATAGGGAAATGACTTAAAATAAATAAAAATGAAAAATAATAATCCTGAACTAGTTGGAGGAGGTCCATATGGAGTAGGAGGTTGAGGCGGCGGTGGACGTGGCGGTGTAGGTGTAGGTTGCGGTGTAGGTCGAAGGGGCGGTGGAGGAAAAGGAGGTAGCAAACATTTTTTTTTGTGGAATGTATAAAATAAAACAAAGAGAAAGTCCTCTGAAGTATAACAATGGCTGTGTGGGGCTAGTATACATGTCTATTCTGCACAAGGTACGGACAAGTCCTGTGGGATCCATGCCTGGTTCATTTTAATGAACGTGAGCTTGTCCACATTGGCTGTGGACAGACAGCTGCGCTTGTCTGTGATAACGCCCCCTGCCGTGCTAAATACACGTTCAGACAACACACTGGCTGCAGGGCAGGCCAGCACCTCCAAGGTGTAAAGGGCAAGATCAGGCCATGTGCCCAATTTGGAGACCCAGAAGTTGAATGGGGCAGACCCATCAGTCAGTACGTGTAGGAGAGTGCACACATACTGCTCCACCATGTTGCTGAAATCCTGCCTCCTGCTAAGACGATGCATATTAGCTGGTGGTGTTGGTTGTTGTGGCATGGTGGAAAAGCTTTTCCACATTTCAGCCATGCTAACCCTGCCTTCTGAGGTGATGGCGGTGCCCCGGCTGCGTTGGCGACCACTTCCTCCTCCTCTGCCTTCGCCTTGTGCTTCCACCGGCAAAACTGGGTTAATGTCACCCACCAATGGAACAGACGAATTTTTGAAAATTATTACCCTGTCTGCTATGTAGAGCAGGGGTATAAAACAGCAAAAAATGGGTTAATGTCACCCAACAATGGAACCGACAAATTTTTGAAAATTATTGCCCTGTCTGCTATGCAGTACAGGCCGCAAAGGTACTTTATGGCCTAAAAAAGGTTGTTGTTTTTTCACACACAATTAAACAGATGGATTTAAGTGTATTTCTTTCACTGTGAGAAATGCAGTGCAGGGCGCAAATGTACTATCTAGCACAAAAAGTGTTCTTTTTTCTACCAAAAATGTAAATGCAGTATTTAACAGTTTTATTGGACTGTCAGAAATGCAGCACAGTCTGCAAATGTACTATCTAGCACAAAAAGTGTGTTTTTTTAAACCAACAATGTAAATGCAGAGTTTAACGATTTTATTGTACTGTCAGAAATGCAGCAAAAAATTTACTTTCTAGCACAAAAAAATGAGAATTTGTCAACCGACAATGTAACAGCAGTATTTACTGGTTTTATTTGATATGCAGTGCCGGTGTCAGAAAGAGAAAAAATCGCTTTAGGTCACACAAATATGTCGCAGACTAATGTGATTAAATTATTTTCACTGTGAGGTATGCACTGCAGACAACAGGGGTACTTGACCGCCGAAAAAAAGGGAATTTGTCCCCCTAGAATCCTGTCAGATATTCAGCACAGGGGTAGTTGACAGAGAAAAGTGGGAATATGTCCCCACCCCGGGGCCCTGAAGTCACAGACCAATTAACTATATTATTTTCCCTTCCCCTGGCACATATGCAGTGCAGGTGCATTTAAAAAATGGGTATATGTTTCCCACTAAACTAAAAGAACAGAATTAAATTATTGTCCCTGGCACATATGCAGGTGAAGTGCACTACACTTGCACAAAATGGTTGCGGACACCCACCTAACTAACAGACGGCAAAAACTTATTTTTCTGTGTCACTGGGCTCATGGGTAAAAATATGTAGCAGAGCACCCACAAAAATAATCGCTCTAGTTTGCAGATTTAACACCAAGTACACCAAACCAGAATTATTTCCTAATCTCTCGCTCAAAGCAGCAGCATCCTATCCCTACACTAGTAAGAGCAGAGTGACATGCAGAGCTACATGACTCCAGCTCATATAGAGGCTGGGTCACATGCTGCACTTGGCCAATCACAGCGATGCAATTACTTGGCATGGTTGTGATGGCTTCTAAGGGCACATTAGTTAAACGCTTGTTGATTGGCTGCCCTGCAGCCTATAAACAAGTGCCGTTAAATCGCCGAACACCGAACTCGAACCTGAACATTTATGAAAATGTTCGAGTTCGGTTGCGGGTACCAAAAACCCTAAAGTTCGGGTTCCCTTAACCCTACTTTTGGGTCTCTAACAAGTTTTAGCAATTTAGCGCAGGTTGCGCTAAAAATATTTATTGCTGCCACACACAATAGTCCTTAAAAGGACCTTTGGGTCTATAACAAGTATAAAAACTAGAATATACCTATTTAATGCCCTACACCATCTCTCTTTTTTACTCTCCAGCTTTCCCTGACTAAGGCCTCATGCACACGACCGTATGAGTTTTTCTGTCCGCAAACTGTGGATCCGCAAAAAAAACAGATGACGTTCCGTATGGCATCCGTTTTTTTGCGGATCTGTTATTTTTGCAGATCCATTGTAATAATGTCTATCCTTGTCCGCAAACTAGAAAAAATAGGACATGCTCTATTTTTTTGCGGAACGGAAAAACGGACACACAGAAACGGAATGCACACGGAGTACCATCCGTTTTTTTTGCGAACCCATTGAAATGAATGGCTCCGCATATGGTCCGCAAAAATAACGGAACGGACACGGAAAGAAAATGCGTTCGTGTGCATGCCTATAAACAAACTTGCCTATACACAGCTCTAAGTTGGATGGGCAATGCGAGAATATTAAGTAATATTACTCACATTGCACATCTAACTTAGAGCGGGGTATATGCAACTTACTTATTGTTTGGCTGGGTAGAAAGAATTAATGAATATGGCGAATACGAATATAGCGCTATATTCTCTATATTCGCTAATTCTAGCAAGCCAATAGGAAAGTTGTCTATAGACAGCTCTTAGTGGGATGCGCAATGCGAGAATATTACTTTACCTATTTTTTGCAATAAATAGAGTACTGAGTCATTATTCTATTTATTGCAAAAAATAGGCAAAGTAATATTCTCGCATTGTGCATCCAACTTAGAGCTGGGTACAGTCAACTTTCCTATTGGCTGCTTGCTAGAATTAGCGAATATAGAGAATATAGCGCTATAATTGTATTCGTCATATTCGTTAATTCTACCCAGCCAAACAATAGTAAAGTAAGTTGCATATACCCGGCTCTAAGTTGGATGCGCAACTTAGAGCACAATGCAAGTAGTATTACTTAATATTCTCGCATTGCACATCCAACTTAGACCTGTGTATAGGCAAGTTTACTTGGCTTGCTAGAATTAACAAAGATAATGAATACAAATATAGAGCTATATTCTTTATCTTCGTTAATAGCGAAGATAGAGAATATTTTGCTATCTTCTCAATGTAATATTCGCGTACTGCGAATAAAACTTTGAACAGGGTATACGCCAATAATTAAATCGCATATTATTTGCAATAAATAGAATAATGACGAATATTCGATTTTAACAAATATATGATGAATATTCAATTGAATATTCACAAAGTATCGCAAAATCAAATATTGCACCTCCCGCTCATCACTACCAATCACTGTAATGCCAGCAGCCAACATGGCTACTGCATAACAGTGAATGGCAGTACTTACCTGCGTGTTTATTGGCTGCGTAGCAGCCAACAAACGTGCGGGGAGGAGACTTGAGCATCGCGCTCGAGCACACGGTATTCGAACGAACACCGTCTAGTGTTAGGCCGAGCATGCTCACCCAACACTAACGACCATGTGTAATTGAATTTCCTCATGCCAGCCCACACATATCTGCCACCACCCAGAACAAAGAATGGTCCTTGTCTTATGTATATACAGTATTTTATGGGAGCAGGTATATTGCAGGCCTCAATCAATATTTGGTTGAATCAGGTATATAGAACCCCTTAATCAGTATTTTGTGGAAGCAGGTATATCAAACCGCTTAATCAGTATTTTGTGGAAGCAGGTATATCGCACCCCTCAATCAGTATTTTGTGGAAGTAGGTATATAGAACTCCTTAATCAATATTTGGTGGAAGCAGGTATATCACACCCCTCAATCAGTAATTTGTGGAAGCAGGTATATCGCAAGGCCTCAAGCAATATTTGGTGGAAACAGGTATATCAAACCTTTAATCAGTATTTTGTGGAAGCAAGTATATCGCACCCCTCAATTAGTATTTTGTGGAACTAGGTATATCGTACCCCTCAAGCAGTATTTTGTGGAAGCAGGTATATCGCAGTCCTCAATCAATATTTTGTGGAAGCAGGTGTATCGCAGGCCTCAATCAATATTTGGTGAAAACAGGTTTATCACAGTCCTCAATTATTTTTTTGGCCACAACAGTCATATCACACCACCCTGTTTATTTGGGGCAACAGGTATATCGCAGCCCTCAATCAGTATCTTGTGGAAGAAGGTATATCACACCCCTCAATCAGTTTTTTTGGGGGGCAACAGGTATATCACACCCATTGCAAAAAGTTCTAATAGCGCTTGTCCATATATATACCTGCGGTATCGCAGCAGAACCGCACATAACTGCTGCATAATACAAATGCACTATATACTTTGTATGTTAGAACGTATATTATAGGTATATCACACCCCTCAATCAGTTTTTTGGGGGCAACATGTATATCACACATGGGTCAAAGTTCGGCGCAATGCAAAAGAATATGGCCCCGGCGGACATCGCCAAAGTTCGCTGCAAAACGACTGTCGGGCAAACCACAAGGCAATCACTATGTATATCCCTCACTACCCTTAGTAATGTCCCCAACCATCCCCAGCAATGTCCCCCTCTGCCCCCAGTCTTCACTCACATATAACGGGGCCCGTCACTGTACTTCATGCCGGGACCCATCAGAGTGCTCATCTCAGCTGCATCACATGCTTTCAGTCCAGGATCTATCAAGCCCCAGTGCTTCCCTACTAGTACTGTTCACAAATGAAGCTGGTGGGCGGAGCCTGACTTGTGAGGGCAGCGGGCCCCCTTGCTTTGTGACTGCGATCGTTACACCCCTGCCTCATGCTCATTAACTGGAGTTTTTGGGGCAGTTGCAGATGCATTTCATCTGAATCTGGTTACTGCCTAACTTGTCCTGGTTAATTTTGGGTGTAGTTGCTGATTGTTAGTACTTGGGAAAGGTGAAGTCCTGTTCTGCGGTCTTAAGAACAACTAGTGCTGTTACAATTACTAGCCAACAATGATGCCCCTTACCCAAGGATCATCTTGATGCAAATGTCAATCAGATCCTCAGGAGCAACTTTTTAAACCATTGAAGGTTTGCTTGTGGGTCCATCTCGTTGATTTTGCAGAAGGAGTAAGTGGGCAGCCAAACATTTCCACTGCCTTGAAAACTGCAAGGGTATTACATGGTAGCTATTCAGAGAAATGGCCATGCATTGTACTTCATGCATGACTCAAGGTTGCAGTAGTGGCTCTCCACTCTAGTTCATAGAGGGGGTCTGTTTTTGGGAGCCTCCTATATTACATATATATTCCATAATAGGGCATATGGAGAGGGCTTGTCTTACTGAGACAATCCCTTTAAAGTAATGTATGACAAATGCAATATAGATTAACTATGTTTAAAGGTATGATGACCTCAAAACCATAATTAAATTATATGATTATATGTATCACTTTAATAAGTCTTATAGGCTACTACAAAAAATTAAACTTTCTGCAGTATACACTTTGAAAAAATTCTTGAAGATTAAAGAGTTTGCGAGCTTTTGAATAGCATATTCCAGTATTTTTGTATTTTTGGCAAACATGAGGGCATAAATATTTTTGCTTGTTGCTGGGCTTTTGGTTGCTGTTTTCATTGTCTGCTTGCTCAGCCATATTTGTGTCAAATATGTCTGCCAAGAGTGAAATGCTATTGAACTAAGGGCAATAGTCTCCAATGCCAAGTTAATGAAAAACGATTGACAAGCTATATATAGTACAGCTGTATAGGTTGGAAATATTGCAGTGAGCTTGCAGGAGTTTAAGGAGAATGCATCATAGAAAGAATCTGGCTTATTGACATGTTTATGGCATTCAATCCTAAGGGCAATTCCTTTTTAAAAAATATTATATTTAATACTGCTTCATATGGTAACTAAAGTAAAAGCCTTTAAAATTGTCCATTGGACTGCAATTCATTTATCAATAGGTTTATTAGCCAATATGCTATTTTCAACTGTTCAGTGATAATTTGTCTTTCAGTTGTATGGCCACTGTACATAAAACATCCATGCTTATTATATCAATAGAAAAGCACCAAACCTTAAAAAAGAATTTAAAAAAAACTAAATTAAACAAAAGCATCATGTTTATCTTCAACTTTCAACAAAGGTAGAATTTCATTTGAAAATCCACCTTTACTATGACTCAACCTTGCACATATTTTCCTTTATATTAATATACTTCACATGTGCTTTGCACCTCAGTATGCATTTCCCTGGCATTGTACCTGCATAAGGGATTGGCTCTTTGGTGAACCATGTAGTTCAGTGCTGTTCTGTCACATCCCAGAAGGGAACAGTGCACCCCCTAGCCCCGAACCACTTTACTGTCCCTACCTACTTAGACTATCTGCCCTAACCGGCAGCCCCCAACTGTATGACGGACCCTGGCCTAACTTTGTCATGTGCACAGGACCTAAGGGGGAGAAACAGGAATGGACAACCAGACCTAGGTCAGAGCCAGACGGACAAAGTACAGAAAAAACCAGAAAGCAATAACAACATCAAAAAACAAGAGCAGGTCAAACCAGAGTGATAACGTCAGGACAGAAACACCAAGATAAATGCAGAGTTAAAATACTAGCAAGGGTCAGAACCAGTAGGTAGTGTCAGAAGCAAAAAGTCAGGTAGAGACAAGGTCAAAGGGCAAGTTAAAATTCAAAATCCATCATTACACCAAATGAAGACAACACTAATGTGTCAAGAAGACCAAATCACAGGCAACTGGGGCTAGCAGTTGCCTGTTTAAATAGGCGATGGTAACTTGCACGCAAATTGCTGGAGTTGAGCACTTAGGGCAGGGTCCCTGCAGCCTTGTCTGCTTGCTGTAATACCATGCCGACGACGCTGCTGATCAGGAACCGTGCTCCTCGAGGGAGTGCGGATAGGTAAGTACATAAAAATTTTCTTCTGGAGACACACCATATCAAACTCACCCAATCCTGGAAAAAGTTGCAGAGAAGAAGTTACTTTGAAAAGTGACAAGCAGTGAGTAAAACACCCCAAAAGTTGTAACATTTTGCATGACAGCAGTGTGCCACAGTTTGTGAATTTTTGGCACCAAGGGGATGATAAATTTCCCCCTATGTTCCTTAATGGTTGGTAATATCTTAAGATGTTATGATTTGAGAAAAAGCTCAAAATTCGATTTCAGTACAATCTAGCCAAATCGGTTCATAGATTTGAGTCTGAAGCTATTCTATATATTTTTTTTATTGTTTTTTTTTTCTTTTCTATCTCGGTCTCTCTCACTAAACTTCACCTGAATTTGAAACAAAAAATGAAACATCAAGAAATCAAATTTGGATGCAACTCAAGTCTGGGTGAAATTTTATTTGTTTAGATTTGCTCATCTCTAAATGACTTTAGCTATTTACTTTAGTACATATCACTGTATTGACACAGGCTATATTATCGTAATTACTATCTTATTTGTATTATTTGTATCTGGGATTTTTTTTAAGGAGATCCAGTGATTTACGTTTCGCTAGGAATTGAATGGCAAGCAAGAAACACTTTCTCTATTTGCATCTCTGTTTTTCATTGTTTTATATTACCAATAACTAGTGTTGAGTGAATTTAAGTCAAACAAATTGACTTCGATCCAAATTGCAGGAAACATTTGGTGGTTATTTTTAATTTTCCATGTCAATATCTATATTCAGTGACCATCACCGCTAAATGGTTAATACCATGGTTTAACATTCAGGTTTACTATTTTAAAAATGTTTACTGTTATGCCAACTGTGATTTATGCACCCTATGATCCAGAAAGGCTATGTATGGGAGGGAATATTTAATCTGGCAGCCTTGGTAACCAGTTGCCAGGTAGTAAGCTGGTCTTATTTCCCCTGGCTAGAGTAGAGTAGTTCCTAACAAGTCAAGCAAAAGTGGAAGAAAAGCAGAGAGTAAAGTTGCCAGAAAATCAATTCTGCTAAGGAACAAACTCTGAGAGAAAAAAATATTGAATTTGTACAGATTGTTGAGGAAACAAAGGCTGTGTTTGGACTAGACAGTGAAATGAACACACTCTTATGGTTTTGAACTTTACTGTGTGTGTTTTTTTGCTTCTTATGCCCGTCATAGGTCTGAGATGAACTGGCCACCCATTTTTAGATTGTATCTCACAGCTGGGAACTGCAGAAATATTGAGAGTTTGCCATCTGTAGTCATTTGGAAAGATTGCATGGTACATCTACAGAGAGACCTAGAGGGGAACATCATGCTACCTACCTCTAATATAGAGTCTTCTGGAGAATTACTTCCTTGTGAAATACTTAAAAGCTGTGCCTACTGCTTATATTTGTACTGCAACCCTCATCATCTATTCAGAAAAGAGTCATTTTATTTATTCTAACCAAGAGGAACTGATCCTGCCATCAACCATCGAGGTCACTCCAACCACCACTAGGCAGGAGCCCGAAGCACAGGTTATGCCTTAAAGAAAACTGAACCTCTCCATGCACTGCTCAAGTGGTCCAAGAAAGTGCTGAAGCTGGGATTAGCCACCCAGAGGACTAAAACCACCCTCATTGCCTCAGCCACCACTCCCATTCTCTCCACTCCCTACCTTCTCCTGCTGGCCAGTGAATTGCATATATTTAATAAAACACAACATTTCTGCAGTGTTCAGGCTTTATAGATAGCACAGGCTCCACCATTCTCAATAAGTGATGTACATAGTTTATCTACCCCTTTCCCTGCACTACAACCACTGTATAGGTCACAGAGCTCTAGAAAACAGTTCCATAGAAGTCAATGAGTCCCCTTCAATCTATTGTGTATATGATCTATGTGGATGCTGTAATGCATATCATGTATATCATTAATAACAGCCCCTTAGTGTCTACAAACAATAGAATTAAAAAAATCTATACCTTCTGAAAAAAACAGATTAGAAAAAGGAAAGATGTCTCACTATCTGTTTTTAATTACTCACAAAACATATGTAATACATTATTCCATTTAAATATTTTTTTAATAAGTTAACTTGAATATTTGAGCATTGAATTTCTAATTCCAAACTTTCATAAGGAATGCATGATCACAAAACATAGGCAGGACACTAACACATATAACAAACAACATATAATTTTCTTGAAATGTTGATAACATTCTTAATACATTCACTATAATATGCATTATTAAAAGCACAGAAAAAGTTTCTCAACTATTTAATAGATTAGGAGCAGAACAACATATACAGCAGCGCACTTTTTGGTTCAGTTTTCCTAGTAAATATACATAAATATTACCAATTATGGAACAGTTGGCCATTGTTTAATGACCTGAACAATATTTGATTATTTATCTATTAGGAACATTTTTGTGTCTGTGGTAGGATTTCATCCTCTGGAGAATTGAAAACTATAATTGCTAGTACATTTGGTAAGTAAACACAAAAAGTATTAATTTCTATATGATTGAAAAATTTAAAATACATTCATGGATTATTCTTTCATATTTGGATTGATCTTTTTAAATAGTAGATGTTGACCATAATCCGTAAATCAATGACTTGTTTAGTATAAACACTATCCAAACTGTGTGCTATATATACATACATACATTTACTGTATAAATATGTACATATAGGTTAGAAATAGAATTTGTTGCACTTTATTAACAAAGAGGAATTTGGTTGCTTCTTTATCTAGATCTTATTTTCTGCACTATGTATTACTCTGCCCAGATAATCTGACTTTATAATTAGTGATGAGCAGCAATGGCAATATTCAAATTTGTGATATTTTGCTAAATTTTGGCCGAATATTCGCCATAAATTCGCAAATTCGACAGTTTGTCGTAATTTACTTGATTACAAAAATCAGCAATGTAATATATTCGCCAATTAGAATATTCGCGATCAACACTAAGGGGCAGGCAACTTTCCTATTGGTCGCTAGGGATGCTGCTAAGTGCTGATATTCGCAATAAATTAGCCATAAACACTATTCGCGAATATGAATATATAGCACTATATTATAAATATTTGCAAATTCTCAAAGTGGCGATATTCACAATTAAAATTTGCAATTAGAATAATCGAGCTCAACACTATTTATATTGTCTGTTTTAGTTATCATTACATTACAGCTATTCCGTAAGCAGCTTTAGATGTATATTAGATGTAGTTAAGACAAAAAAGCAGCATCTCTTCCATTGCTCCACCTCCCCTCTCACAGCATGAGTTGTACCTACCCGCTGAGGCAGAGCAACCTCAGCATCATCCCCTCTCCTTCTCCTCTCCTGTGAGTATTCCGTTATAAAGTCCCTGAGCATGAACTTTTTACCAAGTGAAGAGTTTTTTGAGCTTTAATTGAGAGTCTGCAGAATGGAAACGGTACAAGCTGCTGGAAGCTGAGAAAAATGGTAATTTTCTGTAATATGATATATTATGTTTCATGTGTTTACATGTTCTACTGATTTATGCAACACATATAACAAAAGGTGGAAGCTTAAACCCAAAATGTAAATAAATAAGAAGGAACGTGTGGCAAATCATATGAAAAAGTTGAAGAGCTGACCATAGTCTACAGCGGAGACCAATGACAGCAAAATGTTAGCTTTTCTATTATGTGAATTTAAATGGATATTTATAGCAGCATGGCACATTCTGCATTGTCTGTGTAATTGCCATCACACATAGAATTGTCAAACTATAATTATTTTTTCTTCCTATTATTATTTTTAATGAGGCTTTACCAACAAGCTTTCAATACACTGGAGAAAGACATTCAACTCTTGATTTTGTGTTGTTGTTCCCGAAAGGAAGATGTGTGCAATACATTTCAAGTGAATTGGGATTCAGGTTGGACAGGTGCACTTTGCTTTTCTATTCCCTAATTAAACTCCTGTTTGCATATTTTCTTAGTACTGTACGATTTAGCTGTGCATGTTTACTCCTTTGAAATATTATAAATAAGAAAATATGATGTCCTTTTGTATGTATGTATGTATTATATGTGCAGTGGCATGCAAAAGTTTGTGCACCGCTGGTGAAAATTACTCCAAAGGGCTTAAAGTTAAAGATGACACATTTTCTTTTATTTTAAGAAAAACATTTTTTTATTTTCATCTTTTACATTTTCAAAATCACAAAAAGAAACGGGGCCTTGAGCAAAACTGCATGTTTTGTACCTAGTAGCATCCCGTTTAGCAAGTATCACAGCTTGAAAAACATTTTTTGTAGCCAGCAAAGAGTATTTCATCCATTCTTCCTTGCAAAAGTCTTCCAGTTCTGTAAAATTCCTGGGCTGCCTTGCATGCACTGCTCTTTTGAGATTTTCAATGATGTTCAGATCAGGGGACTGTGAGAGTCATGGTAAAACCTTTAGCTTACTTATTTTGAGGTAGTCTATTGTCGATTTTGAGGTATGTTTAGGATCATTATCAATCAGCTTTTTTACAGTTGTTGTTATGTTTGCTTCCAGAATTTTCTGGAATTTCATTGAAACCATTCTCCCCTCTACCCATGAAATGTTCCACATGTCATTGGCTGCAACACAACCCTAAATGCATGACTGATCCACCCCCATGCTTAATGGTTGGGAAGGTGTTCTTTTCATGAAATTCTGTGCGCTTTTTTCCCAAACATACCTTTTTTCATTATGGCCATAGAATTCTATTTTAACCTCATCGCTTCAGGCTTGTTTAGATGTTCTCTTGCAAATTTCTGATGCTGAATTCTGTGATGATGCAGGAGATGACTTCCATAAAGGCCATATTTGTGCAGGTATTGATGAACAGTAGAAACAATGTACCGCAACTACAGTGTCTGCTAAATCTTCCTGAAGGTCTTTTGCCATCAAGAGGGGGGTCCTGGTTGGTCTTTCTAGCAATCCTATGAGCAGCTGTCTCTGAAATGTTTATTGGTCTTCCAGACTTTTCTTGACATCCACTGTTCATGTTAACTGCTATTTCTTAATTACTGTACATTTTGAAATGATGAAATGGCAACCTGAAAATGCTTTGCTATCTTCTTATAGCCTTCTCCTGCTTCATGGGCCTCAAATACTTTCATTTTCAGAGTGTTAGACAGCTGCCTAAAACATATGGCTGCTGTTTTTTGGGACAAAGAGGAGTCTGGGTATTTATAAAGCTTTGACATTTACATTACCTGGCCTTTCTTTATTATCTTTGTGAACAAGCCTTACACCTAACAGGCTATTTAAGGCCTGGGACCTCTATTAAAGTTATCTGAGTGCACAAATCTCCTTGGGTTTCCATACCTTTGCAAGGTACTTCTTTCCTTTTCTTACTCTAAAATTGTACAAAACCAATATAATACACTGATATTGCTTAAAATGTTGAAAAGTGTGTTTCATCTTTAACTTTTGGAGATAATTTCATCTTCCACTTGCATAACTATTTAAAGTAACAGTAATTTTGACCAGGGGTGCACACATTTTTGAATTCCACTATATGTATACTGAGCTGATTCCTCCCTTACTGATGTTCCTATTGGACCACACTTCCCAAAGTTTCCTCCTTTATAACATTAAAACCAAAAAATGTCCCTGGTAATTTAGCATGCTTCAAATAATAGTAAAGGATCTGGTGAATATCTCACATATTCCTGATGGTCAACTAAACTGGTTTAATCATGTAAGAACAATCACGGTGAGTCCTGTGGATGCTGAGACTGCCACTATCCTTTGTTTATACACCCTCTCCATGGGATGCATGGGGCTGTTGGCTAAAGATCTGGGTGTGAAATAAAGAATTTTTTTTGTGACAGAACACAAAAATTTATAGCATTTTAAAAATGTACTACAAAATTCCCAATCCCTTTAAAGAATATTATTGAGACATTGGTCGGGATATGGGGCTTTTAATATGGATATGGGCCCTCACATAAACAACTAAAATAATGGGATTATGTCCATCTTGTTCTGAAGTCCTAAAGGTAATTGCTTTTACCTTCTTCTTTTAATTATACATAAAATTTTGCATCATGAGATCAGAGATTATTATTTAACCAATTTCAGACCACCAAAACATTTTAAATGTGGACGGTCCACATATAATGTTGCAAAGACGTTTTTGAAGGTCCTTCCAAAGTTTGCAGCTGCATGCGAATCGTGCAGCTATAAGAGCAGGGAGCTGGTCATCAGCAATAGCTGGGGTCCCCATTGAGAAAGAAGATATTACTGTCCTGCCTTCCCTTTCACCGTATATACAACGATGCCGATGCCTGCTCCCAACCTGTAACTGGGGCAAATATGTCTGCCTTAGTTAGATGAAAAATCAGCAATAATAACAAAATTTTATATTAAAATCCCTCTCTAAAGGTTTTGGGGACAAAGTGTCAAAATAAATACATAGATAAAGATAAATTTAAAAAAAAATCATAAAATGCCACCATTTCCCCTGCATGGCAGTTTATAACCCCACCCCAAGCTCCTGTACATTTTAATCTCCTATACCAAAATGACCATAATGGAAAGGGGACTCAATTTTTAAAAAAGTTTTAGTTGTGCATAATAATTTGAGAGTAAGCCTCAGAAATACTGGTGTCACCATAAAAAGGCACTACACACAAATGGCTGCTTTGTTGGGGATAAATACTAATGGCTTATCCTCGGATTATGGATCGATGTGTGTGTGGGGAGCACACAACCAAAATTATTAAAGGGCATCTGTCAGCAAGCAGCGGAAGGCATCTGTGTTGGTCCCATGTTCATAAGTGCCCGCATTGGTGAGAAAAATTATGTTAAACCTAATATATGCAAATGAGTCATTACTTATAGAGGCTCAGCTCTCTCTGCAACTGCTGGACCATCTGCACTTTTTTGATTTTAGTAGCAGTCAGGGCTAGGTGTGATGATGTTTACGCTGCCTGGCCCAATCAATCAAGGTGGAGATTGCGCCTAAAGCCACATTTGCATATATTAAAACATAATTTTTTCAGCAATGCGGGCACATATGAACATGGGACCAACATATATGCCTTCAGCTGCCAAGTGCACATGCGATAGGCAGGGGAGTAGCTATAGGGGGTGCAGAAGTCGCAGGAGCCTGAAGGGGCCCAGAGTCTCTTGTGCCACATAAGAAGACACCAGTATTATAGTAAGCACATGCAGGTCAAGTTACACCTCTGGCTTGAGGGTTGGGGTTAGGTCAAGAATTTGGCATGGTGAGTGCAGTGCGGGGTGCCATTTCAATTTTTTCCTCAGGCAGCATGAAGGCTATGTGCACCCTTGCCCGTGGTCACAAAGCACTGAGGGAAGGGGGCCCAAGCTGAACTCTTGAACCAGGGCACATAAGCCCTTAGCTATGCCCCTGGCAACAGTTCAGTCAGTTTTATAGGTACAAATCTGCTGACAGATGCCCCTTTCAATATATATATATATATATATATATATATATATATATATATATATACATAACTTGATCATACCCTTTAAATATAGACCTGCTACAATCTTGAATTGCACATGACTTGTCTAAATGGTATGGGAAGGAAAAAGACTAAAATGTAACAAAGCAAAACTAGTCATGTTTTTAAGATTTACCTCATCTAACTGACATCAACTTACCATTAAATGAAATTACATTAGTTTCATCATGTATCAATATAAACAAAAGGGAATTGTATCATTAAACATTATATCTTAAGCAAAATAAATATTACAAATTTATAGCATCCTGCTGCTCTGGCTTTGAAACTGGAATGGGTCTTGGTACTTTTTCTTTATAAACAGGCAGTCTTTCAATTAGACGGAAAACACATCTGGTTTTTTCGACTGACTGTTATTGTAAGGTATCATTTCCCTGAGTATAATTTAAAACAACTAAAATATATTCATAGGGGTAACACAGGGCACTTTTTGAATACTTTAATTGAGAATTACATCATACATTCGAGGACATATTAAAGTGTATTGTTGGAGGGAAAGCTTCCAAAAGAACATTTACTGATTGCTATTTATTATGGAAGTTTTTTTTTTAAGGTTTCTTATTTTGACCATGCCAGAAGTCCTCAGGGCACTTCATGTAAAATGTGATTGTTTTCACTTTTGATGCATTAGACAAATTATCCTGCAATGGGCTTCAATCTTATAGCCAATGTTTCATTGAGTCTGGAGCACACATGGCCGATTTCTTTTCAGTAGTACTTAAAGAGAATCTATGACCAAAAATAACTTATTCTTTTAATTAACATTTATTTTATCCATGTTTTGGTGTTTTTTTATTTCAATGCCGCAAAAACTTCATTTTTCATATTGAGCCCTCAAAACAGACTGGCACTTCCTATTTCACAGATGTCACTTTCCAGCAGTCCTTTTATTATCAATAATCACAGGATATGTTTACAATAAAAGGCTATAATAAAGCTATAGTCAAATAACACCAGTTAGCTCTTTTTAATACTTAATGCTGCGCAATCAGTGCTAAGTATGTCCCAGCCAGGCCCATTATACTATCCTTTAAATCAATAGGTAGCTTTATGACTAAGGTTTCCTATGTCCAGATGCATTTTAAAACATTATTTTGAATCTGTCTAATGTCTATCTATCTCTATCTATCTATCTATCTATCTATCTATCTATCTATCTATCTATCATCTATCTGTTCTGTATCTATTTTCTTTTTTTTTTTGCTTAGTCCTTTTATTTTACAAACCGCCTAGATAATATTCATTCATTTTAGAAATTCCAAAGTTTTTCGCAGGCTCCATAGCTATGAAATAAACCTTCATGGTAATTTCACTATTTCAGCTAAGATGGTAATATTTTATCTAGACACGGAAAGTAGTAATATGATACTAATACCCTAAGCATGTTACTTTAGTTTAGATATTTTTACAATGACCACCCAGTTATTTCATCACTTTTTTTTAGCTTGAATACATGCGTATAGACCGTGGCGACATGTAACTAGACAACTCACATTTTATCGGTATTTTATTACAACTGCTTAACATGCATCTTGATCTGAAAAAGTAAAGGGTAGAATTCAGCACTCTACTTACACCATTCTCATGTAACACAAATGAGTTGCCTGAAGATGGGTGTAATAGGAATTGTTCTGCTGATGCATGTAAAATATCACATTACCTTTCTGACATACTCCCAGGAGATCCCAAGACAGGTCTTGTTTGCTCACTTCTTGCATCTGGACTTGGCCGCCATTGTCTTTAACTGCTACATTTTACTCTCTACAATAAGATGTCATACTTTTCTTATGTCTTTGATGCAGCACAGACTTCTTGGCATTAATTCCTAATGTATTCTAGATCACTTAGCTAAAATTCAGAGTTTCTCCAAATTTACTACACACAGTAAAATGCAAAAAAAAAAAATGCCACATCCTTAAAAGAATAATGCAGTTGTAGAGACCTCAACTTGACTTAGTTATTTACTGATACAAATTAGGATTATGGCACAGTTTAATATACTAGTGGTTTCACACGTTGCTTGTGCTTTTTCCTTCTGGCTTTCTCAAAATGTAATGTTTTGTTTTATAATATCTATCTGCTCACATTTCTTCTAAAACAAATAACCGACGAGTCATATTTATTGTATTTATAGTGTTGTGTACTTACTTTTGACATTTTGCAACCCAGCACAGATTCTTCTATCTATCTATCTATCTATCTATCTATCTATCTATCTATCTATCTATGCAGCTATCTAGCTAGCTGTCTCTCACAACTTAAACATTTAATAAAATAATTAAACAAAAATTCTGGGCAAATGTTTATAATTCATAAAATTAGGTTTGTGGGATCCTGTAACATACCAAGACTATTAGCTCTTTCATCCCGGTTTCACAAATACAAATTTCTAGGGTGTAATTAACACAGCTAGAGATGATTTTATTCGGCCGATTTGCTGAACTTCGACAAGAAATTTGATTAGTTACGAATTTATTTATCATGAATGGCTATAAATCAGGCCTTTATAGGCTTGGCAGTTAACCTTTTCCTGACCACCAACAGTATATTTACATCAGTGGTGGGCATAAAAAAAATTGGTGCCTGCTGGCACGTCCAGCGTCTGCCATGGCTGCCAGATATCCGGCACTTATAGCCGCGGTCGCAGACTTTTAAACCTTCAGATGCCGTTACCACTTACCAGCAACAGCCCTTTTTTGGACATCATTAAAGTTGAACGAATCGAATCCAATGAATTCGATCTAAATTTCAGGATAAAATCGATTTAACCGGAAAGCCAAATTTTCTTGTGCTTCTTAGTAGCGAATCGATTTAACCTGAAGTAGTTTTAAAAAAATAAAAAAATAAAAATTATAAATAGCTCCTCCATTTGCTCGCAATGGGCCGGCCACTGCCATCTTGATTGAAGATCTCGTCCAAAATCCCATATGACGTCACCAGGCCAACAAGAGGACGTCATCTCCGGACGCACAAGATTTCGTGAAATATCTTCAAGCAAGAAAACCGGTGTAAAGGAAAACTGGCTTATTTGCCCAGAGCAACCATTTAGATTCCACCTTTCCCTCTCCAAAAGAACTCTGTAGATAAATCTCCCCACTAACTGTATGAGTAAAAAAAACGGATTAGGGGCACATTTATTAAGACGTTTTAGATGCCGGTCTTAATAAAGCCCTAAGCTAGCTGTGGATCCAGCGCCAGTTCTAAATGTAAGACATCTTCCTTGCTGTCTTACATTTAGACCTCTTATTACACCTGAAACAGGTGTAGAAAAAGATAAATGAGATGGGCTTACTGGCCCATCCCCTTCCTCGTTAACATCACTCCCACAATTTTAGACCTGGCGTGAGTGGGGAGATGTCGCAGATATTGACACAACTAACCATTGTCTCCCTATTACCTCCTTACTGTCTCTTACAGTCTCAAAACAGTCTCTCTGCACTGTCCCTGTACTGGCCCTGATTCGTTACCACGAAGTGTGAGGAAATTCAGATTAGTGGTAAATGTAATTTTTCCTAAACTTCAGATCGAATTCCACTTCGGATGCTTCGATTCGCTTAAAATTGTATTGACGCAGGGCTGTAATGCCAACATTAGCACCCTGGGCGCTCCTTATCTTCTGCACACATATCATTCATAGCGCCACGCTAACACCCCCCTGCGACTTTCTGAAAAATTCCCACACTGCCAAGTATAGCTTTTTCCCTCCACTACTGCATGATGCCTCCCTGCTGCTGTTTTTATGATTGGCTAGATAGTGTCATTATGGGTCATATCACGTTCCCAGGATTCTTACTTTCACCTTGTAACCAGTGCAGCGGCCATTTTAGAAAAAATCCCATTTCGTTACCATAAAAAGCAAGGAAATTCGGCTTTGTGGCAAATTTTTCCTAAACTTCAGATTAAATTCCACTTCGGATGCTTCGATTCCCTCAACATTAATCACAGCCAATAATAAATACCATGTCTTGTGACCAGGAAAAACAAAAAAAGTACAGAATTACAGGCTGGATTTAAGAATAAATAACATTTTTCATGGGCCAAACCCTTTAAATATTTTATGTGAAACTGAATGTTAAACGTTTAGTTTGAAGTGAAGCAGTCTAAAGTATAGGGGAAACATGGGAGAAGACACTCTTCTGGGTGAGGACCATATCTTTACTGTAGGTTATTAACTGGAGAGCACACCATCAAGTAGGTTGGATTGCCTTAATAATGATGAGAGATGAGAGAATCGAAACTGAGGAAGTGGAATTCGTTTAGTATTTCAGGAAAAATTTGATTCTCAATTAATGCAAATTTCCTTGCGCTTCGTGATAACGAATCGCAATTTTTCTAAAATGGCAGCTACATGTGTGAGGACTGAGGACATGGGGCAAGGAACTCTGGGAAGTCGGGATCACCCAGATTGACATGCGTGCATGCAGCCAATCAGCAGCCAGCCAGCCCAGACTGCATAAACTTGCAAATCCTACGCTACTGTACGTATGAAATACCTTTAAGCACATATAACATTTAATATAAAGAAGGGGCCAGTAAGGGCTGTGGAAGTGGCCATGATGCTGATGGTGCATGCAAAGGCCATGGCCCTGGGCGTGAGGAAACTGAGTAAAAGAATGTAGCTGAGGGCCTCCAGGTGCGCTAACCGTCAAAAACATTATTTGGAAGGGCCTTCAGGTCAGCTGACCCTCAAAAATATCATTTGTGAGTGCCTACAGGGCAGCTGACCCTGTAAAACATTATTTGTGAGGGCCTGCAGGTGAGCTGACCATAAAAAACATTATATGTGAGGGCTTGCAGGAGACGTGACCCTGTTAAACATTATATGTGAGGGCCTGCAGATGAGCTGACCGTGTTAAACATTATTTTTGAGGGCCTGCAGGTGAGCTGACCCTAAAAAACATAATTTTCCAGTGCCTGCAGGTGAGCTGACCCTCTAAAACATTATATGTAAAGGGGCCTGCAGTAGAGCTGACCCTGTTAAACATTATATGTGAGGGCCTGTAGGTGAGCCGACACTCTAAAACATTACATGTGAGGGCCTGCAGATGAGCTGACCCTCTACAACATTATATGTGAGGGCCTGCAGGTGAGCTGACCCTAAAAAAACATGAATTGCGAGGGCCTGGAGGGGAGCTGACCCTGTTAAACATTATATGTGAGGGCCTGCAGGTGATCTGAACCTAAAAAAAACATGAATTGCGAGGGCCTGCAGGTGAGCTGACCCTGTTAAACATTATATGTGAGGGCCTGCAGGTGAGCTGACCCTCTAAAACATTATGATCGAGGGCAGCCTAAAAATCATGTTGATATGATGGAGGAGGAGGAGGAGTAGAGAAGTCAGGGGTAATCCAGGCATTGTTCATTTTTATAAGAGTCGACCTGTCAGCATTTTCAGTTGACAGACGGATACGCTTATCAGTTATTATGCCCCCAGCAACACTAATTACCCGCTCTGACAAAATGCTGGCGGCAGGGCAGGCCAGCATCTCTGAGGCGTAGAGTGGCAGTTTGTGCCACGTGTCAATATTGAACACCCAATAGTTGTAAGGCACAGAGTGATCACTGAGGACGCTGACATGGTCTGCTATGTACTCCTTCACCATCTTCCAAAATTTTTCCCGCCTTGTGACACTAGGCCGCGCTTCAGGGTGAGGGTGCTGCCGGGGTGTCATGAAACAGTTCCAGGCCTTGGAGAGTGTTGTCCTGCCTCTGTTGACACTGCTATGTGTTCCCCTCATCTCCCATCCTGGTTTGCACAAGGAACTATGTACTCTGGAGCTAGCATGGTCAGCTGTAAATTTATCCACAATGACATTTTGTTCTATTATTATTATGGTTTGTGGTTGTATTATTGTTGGTAATATTATTTTTATTAAGGTTCATGGTTGTAAAATATGTTATGGTTATTCATGAGTTAATTAACAGGCCATGCCATTGGTTTACTTCCACTCTCGTGTGTTATGTTTTTAGTTTTATTAGTGTTAAGGTTTGGGATGCTTGTTGTGCATGGGACATATATGCTGTATGATTGCCATGTGTGTGAGCCTGCCAAGCTCCAAAGCTCCCAACAAGTTACGTTCATTATCAGACACAACAAAAAATCATGCCTGGTTGTAGGTTGAGTGACGAGATTCACAGCTTAGTCTGGTCCCTTATACCCTGCCACAGCTCTGTGGCGGTGTACTGTTTGACAACACCTAAGCAAATGAGTTTCA
Source organism: Bufotes viridis (assembly GCA_033119425.1). Taxonomy (NCBI): domain Eukaryota; kingdom Metazoa; phylum Chordata; class Amphibia; order Anura; family Bufonidae; genus Bufotes; species Bufotes viridis. The sequence goes on along the minus strand of CM065592.1, from coordinate 399,065,370 downwards.
GCACGGCCTGTTGCCGCTTCCCCACTGCCGTGCTACACTGCTTCCAGCTACTGACTAATGGCTGACTGTTGCTGATGGAATGGGAGCCTGAAATGCTTGACGTTGGTAGCACCTGTGCCATCCCAGGGTACGATTAGCTACCGGCTAATATTTGAGATGGTCAGCTCACCTGCAGGCCCTCACCTACAATATTTGAGAGGGTCAGCTCATCTGCAGGCCCTCACCTACAATAGTTTACAGGGTCAGCTTACCTACAGCCCTCACCTACAATATTTGAGAGGGTCAGTTCACCTGCAGGCCCTCAACTACAATATTTTAAAGGGTCAGCTCACCTGCAGGCCTTCAACTACAATATTTTATAGGGTCAGCTCAGCAACAGGCCCTCACGTACAATATTTTACAGGGTCAGGTCAGCAGCAGGCACTCGCCCATCATTTTTTGCAATGCTCAGCAGCAGGCCCTCGCCCCTAATGTTTTGGAGGGTCACCAGTAGGCCATCATTGATAATTTTTCAAGCGTGTGTATAATGCCTTCCTTTATGAGTAAAAAAAGGTGTATTGGTGTGACGGTTCCTTGTAATTTTTGGCAGCACTTTCACTTAGTGCATAGGCTTTATGAGTGTAGGAGTCCCACTACCTGAACAATTGTTCCACAATGTGAATGAGGCCCTCCTTTATGTGATATACAGACTGTTTCTGAGTGCCTGTTGCTTGTACTTTTTTGCAGCACTTGAACTTTATATCCAATTGAATATACAGGAAAGAATGTTTCCTAATAGAGATGAGCGAACACCTGAATGTTCGGGTTCGAGAGGTTCGGCCGAACTTCCGGAAAATGTCCGGGTTCGTGATCCGAACTCAACCCGAACTTCATCCCGAACCCGAACCCCATAGAAGTCAATGGGGACCCGAACTTTTGGGCACTAAAAAGCCTGTAAAAGACTCCCGGAAAGGGCTAGAGGGCTGCAAAAGGCAGCAAAATGTAGGCAAATCCCCTGCAAACAAATGTAGATAGGGAAATGAATTAAAATAAAATAAAATAAATAAAAATTAACCTGTAAAAGACACCCAGAGGGATAATATACCGCAATAAACGCATTGCGATTACAACTTTGAGCTAACGATCACCATGGGAACGCCTCCTCCAGTAGAATGTACTGTCGGATATGAGAATTAAGTTGAAATCGCAATGCGATTCTTATATATTTGCTTAATCGCATTGAGTTTCAACTTAGCATTGCTAAATAATTCCATCCATATCGTTAACTTACTGACTCAGTAAGTTAACGATATGGATGGAATTATTTAGCAATGCTAAGTTGAAATCGCAATGCGATTAAGCAAATATATAAGAATCGCATAATCGCGTTCGAATAGAACTTAAAGCTGTCACTTAGTCAGTTTTAGTATTGGTGTGCTGTAATAGAAGTTACATTCGTACGCGAATATAACTTAGAGCATTACAGTCAACTTTACACTGTTAGTTTTATTATCGCAATAATACAACTATTCAAGAATCGTGTACGTGCGTCTGTACGTGTGTGCGTTACCTCGGATCGGATCGAGAGAGACGAGAGTGGAGATTGGTGACTGTCCCAGCGATTATGGCGAAAAGTAATTTCTCTAAAGAAGAGCTGGATTTCTTAATAACTGTAAGTAATTGAACTTAGTTAGTGTGTAATTCAGTAATGTGATTTAAACTTATTTATTAATGATTTTTATTAGCCAAGAAGCCTGCAGGCCTTCACTGATCTCATAACTGCCTTACACTGTCACATGTCCTACTGCTTGGTGACATAAACTCATCACAGGCTTTAGCAGACTGCACAACTACATGAGTGATTAGTGAAAGACACTGTTAAAGGGGTGGCAATGTTCAAGTCACTTTTAAAGGGATGACGATGTTCAAGTCACTTTTAAAGGGATGGCGATGTTCAAGTCACTTTTAAAGGGGCGGCAATATTCAAGTCACTTTTAAAGGGATCGCAATGTTCAAGTCACTTTTAAAGGGATGGCGATGTTCAAGTGACTTTTAAAGGGGCGGCAATATTCAAGTCACTTTTAAAGGGATCGCAATGTTCAAGTCACTTTTAAAGGGATGGCGATGTTCAAGTCAGTTTTAAAGGGATGGCGATGTTCAAGTCACTTTTAAAGGGGCGGCAATGTTCAAGTCACTTTTAAAGGGATGGAGAATAGGCGATGTCCAAGTCAGTTTTAAAGGGATGGCGATGTTCAAGTCACTTTTAAAGGGGCTGCAGTGTTCATGTCACTTTTAAAGGGGCGGCAATGTTCAAGTCACGTTTAAAGGGATGGAGAATTGGCGATGTTCAAGTCAGTTTTAAAGGGATGGCGATGTTCAAGTCACTTTTAAAGGGGCTGCAGTGTTCAAGTCACTTTTAAAGGGGCGGCAATGTTCAAGTCACTTTTAAAGGGATGGCGATGTTCTACTCTTTGACTGTTTTGATATTAAATGTTATTTTTGATGGTTCTTATGACTATGATAACTAATAATTGTATTTTAGAACTGTGGGATTACATGATTTAATTGTTATCTTGCAGGAAATGTTGGAGAAGGGGTACGACCGCAGAAGGTCAAGGGGCGAAAAGCATGCCATAGTGTGGAGAATTGCTTTCCATCTGTGGCAGAAGCATGGGTGCACTCATCGGAAGGATGCGATTCTAAAAAGTGGTCAGATCTGAAGCGCCACAGGATGGATCTGATCACTAAGATCCGAGATAAATCTTTTCCAGGTACAATACTTATTTGCATAACTGAGCAGATAGATAACAATATGTTGGTGAGAGAAATAAGTATTTTTTAACCCTTTACAATAAATCACTTAGTACAGTGGTGTTGAACTGATGGGAAAGGGTGCTAAAGGTGGCAATATGAGACCTCTTTCTGGGCCACATATGTTTTTTGACTTTACACAGTTGACTTTGGCCCCTGAAGCTTGTCCAAACTCCTCGCACGTCTGGACGAGAGTAGACAACAAGCATCGATCAGGACAATTAGGCCACATGCCCAAATGAAGTCATAGACTCGAATCACTCTTGTTCCCTGGGGAGTGGCCCAACACCCAATAGCAGCAGTGAGTTGAAGCTGAACTTAATCAACGATGCTCAAAGGCAGAGTGCAGGGGGTACCCACAGGGTCCTGGTCCGGCAGGTCGACACTGATGATACTACATTTGATCTAAGCCAAAAGGAGAAGAAAGATAGGTGTAGTTAATTATTATGCCATCCAGACACTACCATAGATTAATTTGTGTACCTTTAACTGTAATTTGGCTTTACTTGTTTATCTTGGCATTTTTAAAAAATTTGGTCATCATCATTACAGATGCTCCGCTTCCCAAAGTGAGAGCCAAGCTCTCTAAAAAGAAGAAGGCGGTGGAGGTGGAGGAGGAGACAGACCACTCGGACGAGGAGGAGCAGGAAGAGGCAGGGCCATCAGGCTATCGGGCCCATAGCCCACCTGCTGCAGTGGAGGAGGGTGATGACTCTGAGGAGGCAGAAGAGGAGATGGTCACTACCCCCCGACAAGAAGGTAAATGGATGATGTGGATATTTTTATTTATTCAGTGTCCCAGAAAGCTAATGTTACGGGTGGGAGTACTGATTTCCATAACGTATCTAACTGCCACATCCATTTTTGGAAGTACGATATAACAAGCATGCAATATATAAATTTTTCTAAGAATATAATTTAACAAACTATATTATTTTTTTAAATGAAGAAAATATAATAAAACAGGCAACAAATAAAGTACAACACATAACAGTAATATAAAAATAAACACTAAAAAGTAATTGATCAACATCAAAACCATTAACGTAACTACTAAGTCAATAACCCAAAACTAAAAGGAACTATTATTAATCCTACCTAAACCAATATATAACAGATTTCAAGAAAAAATATCATCTCAGCTTTATATAACAATTAATGATTGTATTTTAATGTACATTTCCAAATTTTATTTCATTTATTTTACAGCTGACAACATCATGTTAAAAAAATAAAAACAATGGGAAGGAAGCACCAGCTGCGAATGCAGCAGTTCAGGGAGCAGCAAACCAGGAAGATGAGGCAGCTCAAGATGCAGTTCTCCCACCAAATGCGAGCCATGGAGGAGGCTCATCTTAAGGACATTGATGATCTGCTGGAGGAGCAGAGAAAAATTAAAAAATTACCCTAATTTTTTTGGTTATTTATATATTTATGCTAAAAAATAATTCTATTTTGTTAAAGATTATTTTATAAAACTATAATGTTAAATCAAATTTATTGCGTTTTGTTTGATTGGAAACAAAGGGTACAGATAGTGTTGCCCATATTAATAATTATTTTTCATTACTGTAATCTTTCAAGGGTTTCAAATTCAACTGGTTTATGTGCTAGATCTGGTAAGGTTTTTGGTAAGGCTGTAAAACACACCCGGAAAGGGCTAGAGGGCTGCAAAAGGCAGCAAAATGTAGGTAAATCCCCTGCAAACAAATGTAGATAGGGAAATGATGAGTTAACATAAAATAAAGAAAAATTAAACAATAATAATTGGAGTGAGGTCCCATAGCACAGAATCAGGCTTCAAGTCACCCACCAATGGAGAAGGTCACTTACTATTATTTCGACCCCAGCACCCAGACAAAGGAGAGAGGTCCCACAGCAGAGAATCAGGCATCATATCAACCACCACAGGAGTAGGCCACCATTTAGTTACTTTGACCCCTTCACCCAGACAGAAGAGAGAGGCCACACAGCACATATTCAGGCATCATATCAACCACCGCAAGAGAAGGACAATTTTAGATACTTTGACCCCTGCACCCAGGAAGAGGAGAGAGGTTCCACAGCAGAGAATCAGGCATAATATCAACCACCACAGGAGAAGCCACCATAAAGTTACTTTGACCCCTTCACCCAAACAGAGGAGAGGCCCCACAGCACATATTCAGGCATCATATAAACCACCACAGGAGTAGGCCACCATTTAGTTACTTTGACCCCTTCACCCAGACAGAGGAGAGAGGCCACACAGCACATATTCAGGCATCATATCAACCACCGCAAGAGAAGGACACTTTTAGATACTTTGACCCCTGCACCCAGGAAGAGGAGAGAGGTTCCACAGCAGAGAATCAGGCATAATATCAACCACCACAGGAGAAGCCACCATAAAGTTACTTTAACCCCTGCACCCAGGAAGAGGAGAGAGGTTCCACAGCACATATTCAGGCATCATATAAACCACCACAGGAGTAGGCCACCATTTAGTTACTTTGACCCCTTCACCCAGACAGAGGAGAGAGGCCACACAGCACATATTCAGGCATCATATCAACCACCGCAAGAGAAGGACAATTTTAGATACTTTGACCCCTGCACCCAGGAAGAGGAGAGAGGTTCCACAGCAGAGAATCAGGCATAATATCAACCACCACAGGAGAAGCCACCATAAAGTTACTTTGACCCCTTCACCCAAACAGAGGAGAGAGGCCCCACAGCACATATTCAGGCATCATATAAACCACCACAGGAGTAGGCCACCATTTAGTTACTTTGACCCCTTCACCCAGACAGAGGAGAGAGGCCACACAGCACATATTCAGGCATCATATCAACCACCGCAAGAGAAGGACACTTTTAGATACTTTGACCACTGCACCCAGGAAGAGGAGAGAGGTTCCACAGCAGAGAATCAGGCATAATATCAACCACCACAGGAGAAGCCACCATAAAGTTACTTTGACCCCTGCACCCAGGAAGAGGAGAGAGGTTCCACAGCACATATTCAGGCATCATATAAACCACCACAGGAGTAGGCCACCATTTAGTTACTTTGACCCCTTCACCCAGACAGAGGAGAGAGGCCACACAGCACATATTCAGGCATCATATCAACCACCGCAAGAGAAGGACAATTTTAGATACTTTGACCCCTGCACCCAGGAAGAGGAGAGAGGTTCCACAGCAGAGAATCAGGCATAATATCAACCACCACAGGAGAAGCCACCATAAAGTTACTTTGACCCCTGCACCCAGGAAGAGGAGAGAGGTTCCACAGCACATATTCAGGCATCATATAAACCACCACAGGAGTAGGCCACCATTTAGTTACTTTGACCCCTTCACCCAGACAGAGGAGAGAGGCCACACAGCACATATTCAGGCATCATATAAACCACCACAGGAGAAGGCCTCTTTCAGTGACTTAGGCCTTTGGACCCAGACAGAGGAGAGAGGTCAGAGATTAGCTTCATATCCCCCAGCACAGCAGAAGACCGCTTTATTTGACTTAGGCCTCAGCACCCAGACAGAGGACAGAGGTAGCATAGCAGAGGTTATGGCTTTATGTCACCCGATAGTTTAACAGGCCACTTTCATCTAGTTAGGCCCCGGCGCCCAGACAGAGGAGAGTTTCATTCAACTGTGGGTTACATAAAATTTGTATTAAATAAAGAAGTAGCCCGTAGTACAACAAGACATGTTTTAGGCAGTTATTAAGGACTACTCTGCACAAGGGAGGGACAGGTCCTGTGGGATCCATGCCTGGTTCATCTTTATGAACGTCAGCTTGTCCACATTGGCTGTGGACAGGCGGCTGCGCTTGTCAGTAATGACGCCCCCCGCCGTGCTGAATACGCGTTCTGATAAAACGCTGGCCGCCGGGCAGGAAAGCACCTCCAAGGCATAACATGCTAACTCTGGCCACGTGGACAATTTTGAAACCCAGAAGTTGAATGGGTCCGAACCATCCGTCAGTACGTGGAGGGGTGTGCAGACATACTGTTCAACCATGTTAGTGAAATGCTGCCTCCTGCTAACACGTTCCGTATCAGGTGGTGGGGCAGTTAGCTGTGGCGTGGAGACAAAACTTGTCCACATTTCTGCCATGCTAACCCTGCCCTCAGAGGAGCTGGCCGTGATACTGCTGCGTGGGCGACCTCTAGCTCCTCCTCTGCCTTGGCCTTGGCCTTCCACCTGTTCCCCTGTGACAGTTGGGAATGCTCTCAGGAACGCGTCTACCAGTGTGCGCTTGTACTCGCGCATCTTCCTATCACGCTCCAGTGCAGGAAGTAAAGTGGGCACATTGTCTTTGTACCGGGGATCCAGCAGGGTGGCCACCCAGTAGTCAGCACACGTTAAAATGTGGGCAACTCTGCTGTCGTTGCGCAGGCACTGCAGCATGTAATCGCTCATGTGTGCCAGGCTCCCCAGAGGTAAGGACAAGATGTCCTCTGTAGGAGGCGTATCGTCATCGTCCACCGTATCCCCCCAGCCACGCACTAGTGATGGGCCTGAGCTGTGTGGGCTGCCACCCTGCTGTGAACCTGCTTCATCCTCGTCCTCCTCCACCTCCTCCTCATCCTCCTCGTCCTCCATTAGAGTGCCTTGGCTGGCGACTTGTGAACCTGCCCTCTGCTGCTTCAAAGAACCTTCCTCTGAGCTACTTCTAACAGACTGGCCTGAAAGTCTTAGAAACGAGCCCTCCTCCTCCTCCTCCTCCTCCACCTGGGCCACCTCCTCTTCCATCATTGCCCTAAGCGTTTTCTCTAGGAGACACAGGCGAGCAGCGGCAGGATGTGAACGCCGGAAGCGCGCACAGACGGCCCGCACTTTATGCAGCAGCTCTGACATGTTGGGGTAGTGGTGAATGAACCTCTGCACCACCAAATTCAGCACATGCGACAGGCAAGGGATGTGCGTCAAACCGGCTAGTCCCAGAGCTGCCACGAGATTTCGCCCATTATCGCATACCACCAGGCCTGGCTTGAGGCCCACCGGCGGCAACCACTCGTCCGTCTGTTGTTCAATACCCCGCCACAACTCCTGCGCGGTGTGGGGCCTGTCCCCCAAACATAAGAGTTTCAGAATGGCCTGCTGACGTTTACCCCGGGCTGTGCTGAAGTTGGTGGTGAAGGTGTGTGGCTGACAGGAGGAGCTGGTGGAAGCAGTGCAGGAGGAAGCCGAGTAGGAGGAGGAGGCTACAGGAGGCAAAGAATGATGCCCTGTGATCCTTGGCGGCGGAAGGACGTGCGCCAAGGAACTCTCCGCCTGGGGCCCAGCCGCCACTACATTTACCCAGTGTGCAGTTTGGGAGATATAGCGTCCCTGGCCGTGCTTACTGGTCCACATATCTGTGGTTAGGTGGACCTTGCCACAAATGGCGTTGCGCAGTGCACACTTGATTTTATCGGACACTTGCATGTGCAGGGAAGGCACGGCTGTCTTGGAGAAGTAGTGGCGGCTGGGAACCACATACTGGGGGACAGCCATGGCCATCAGCTGTTTGAAGCTGTCTGTGTCCACCAGCCGGAATGACAGCATTTCAAAGGCCAGCAGTTTAGAAATGCTGGCGTTCAGGCCAAGGGCTCGAGGGTGACTCGGGGGGAATTTGCGCTTCCTCTCTAAGGTTTGAGATATTGAGAGCTGAACACTGCTGTGTGATATAGTGGAGACGCTAGTTGACGGTGGCGGTGGTGGCGGTGTCGGTGGCACATCCTCTGTTTGCTGCTCGGCAGGTGGCAACATTCCTCTCGAGGCGGAAGCCGAGGCAGCAGCGGTAGAGGGAGCAGGGGGAGCCTGAGCGGGTTCCTTGTTTTTAAGGTGTGTACTCCACTGCAGTTCATGCTTTGCATGTAGATGCCTGGTCATGCAGGTGGTGCTCAGGTTAAGAACGTTAATGCCTCGCCTCAGGGTCTGATGGCACAGCGTGCAAACCACTCTGGTCTTGTCCTCAGCACATTGTTTGAAGAAGTGCCATGCCAGGGAACTCCTTGAAGATGCCTTTGGGGTGCTGTGTCCCTGTTGGCGCTGGCCAATAGCAGGCGAACTCTCTGGACGGCGGCTGTTCTGCTTTTGCCCCTGCTCCCTCTTTGGCTTCGCTGTTGTCTCGGTCTCACCACTGCCTCTTCCTCTGAACTATTTAAGTCAGCGGCACGACCTTCAGTCCATGTGGGGTCTAAGACCTCATCGTCCTCTGCATCGTCTTCCACCCAGTCTTCCTCCCTGACCTCCTCCTGTTCAGTCTGCACACTGCAATAAGACGCGGCAGTGGGCACCTGTGTTTCGTCATCATCAGACACTCGGTCACTCTGCTGTGGTGGTATTCCCATGTCCTCATCATCTGGATACATAAGTGGTTGTGCGTCAGTGCATGGAATGTCTTCCACCGCTGGGGAAGGGATAGGTGGACGCCCCTTGAAAACCGTGGGAACAGAGTCTTCAAACAGAAGAAGAGACTGCTGCATAACTTGAGGCTCAGCCAGTTTCCCTGATATGCATGGGGGTGATGTGACAGACTGATGGGCTTGGTTTTCGGGTGCCACCTGTGCGCTTTCCGCAGAAGACTGGGCGGAAGACAACCCAATCGACTAATGCCTGTACCTGCTCAGGCCTTACCATCCTCATAATGGCATTGGGCCCCACCAAATATCGCTGTAAATTCTGCCGGCTACTTGAGGGAGTTGTTTCACTACTTTGTGCGCCTGAGGCCGAACGGCCACGTCCTCTGCCAGCAACAGAGGCTCCACGGACACCACCACGACCGCGTCCTCGTCCCTTAATAGAATGTTTCCTCATTGTTGCGATTCAACTCGCACCACAATAAAATATATTATTTTTTAGCCCCAAAATTCCCACACTGGAAGATATAATTCCTTTTGGCGGTATTAATTACAAGAACACTGCTGCTAATTGGACACCAGATTTTTATAATGCTAGTTTTGGTACATAGATTCCACACGGGAGATATAATTCCTTTTACAGGAGTAAAACGGGAGGCCTAGTTTTTCTGGTCTAACAAACACCAGATTGATTAAATTAGCCTTTTTTCACCAAAATTACAACACTGGACAATAATGCCTTTTGGCGGTATTAATTACAAGAACACTGCTGCTAATTGGACACCAGATTTTTTATAATGCTAGTTTTGGTACTTAGATTCCCACACGGGGAAATATAATTCCTTTTACAGGAGTGAAAACGTGAGGCCTAGTTTTTCTGGTCTAACAGACACCAGATTGATTAAATTGGCCTTTTTCACCAAAATTACAACACTGGACAATAATGCCTTTTGGCGGTATTAATTACAAGAACACTGCTGCTAATTGACACCAGATTTTTATAATGCTAGTTTTGGTACTTAGATTCCCACACGGGGAAATATAATTCCTTTTTACAGGAGTGAAAACGTGAGGCCTAGTTTTTCTGGTCTAACAAACACCAGATTGATTAAATTGGCCTTTTTTTCACCAAAATTACAACACTGGACAATAATGCCTTTTGGCGGTATTAATTACAAGAACACTGCTGTTAATTGGACACCAGATTTTTTATAATGCTAGTTTTTGTTCTTAGATTCCCACACGGGGAAATATAATTCCTTTTTACAGGAGTGAAAACGTGAGGCCTAGTTTTTCTGGTCTAACAGACACCAGATTGATTAAATTGGCCTTTTTTTCACCAAAATGACAACACTGGACACTATAATGCCTTTTTCTGGTATTAATTACAAGAGGACTGCTGCAAATTGGACACCAGAATTTTTTAAATGCTACTTATGTTAAATGAATTCCCACAGTGGGAGAACTATTTCCTTTTTACAGGAGTAACAACGTGCGTCCTACTATTTCAGGTGTCACCAACACCAGATTGATTAAATTGGCCTTTTTGGAACCAAAATGACAACACTGGACACTATAATGCTTTTTTCTGGTATTAATTACAAGAGGACTGCTGCAAATTGGACACCAGAATTTTTTAAATGCTACTTATGTTAAATGAATTCCCACAGTGGGAGAACTATTTCCTTTTCAAAGGAGTAACAACGTGCGGCCTACTATTTCGGGTGTCACCAACACCAGATTGATTAAATTGGCCTTTTTTGAACCAAAATGACAACACTGGACACTATAATGCCTTTTTCTGGTATTAATTACAAGAGGACTGCTGCAAATTGGACACCAGAATTTTTTAAATGCTACTTATGTTAAATGAATTCCCACAGTGGAGAACTATTTCCTTTTACAGGAGTAACAACGTGCGGCCTACTATTTCGGGTGTCACCAACACCAGATTGATTAAATTGGCCTTTTTGGAACCAAAATGACAACACTGGACACTATAATGCCTTTTTCTGGTATTAATTACAAGAGGACTGCTGCAAATTGGACACCAGAATTTTTTAAATGCTACTTATGTTAAATGAATTCCCACAGTGGGAGAACTATTTCCTTTTACAGGAGTAACAACGTGCGGCCTACTATTTCGGGTGTCACCAACACCAGATTGATTAAATTGGCCTTTTGGAACCAAAATGACAACACTGGACACTATAATGCCTTTTTCTGGTATTAATTACAAGAGGACTGCTGCAAATTGGACACCAGAATTTTTAAATGCTACTTATGTTAAATGAATTCCCACAGTGGGAGAACTATTTCCTTTTCACAGGAGTAACAACGTGCGGCCTACTATTTCGGGTGTCACCAACACCAGATTGATTAAATTGGCCTTTTTGCACCAAAATGACAACACTGGACACTATAATGCCTTTTTCTGGTATTAATTACAAGAGGACTGCTGCAAATTGGACACCAGAATTTTTTAAATGCTACTTATGTTAAATGAATTCCCACAGTGGGAGAACTATTTACTTTTTACAGGAGTAACAACGTGCGGCCTACTATTTCGGGTGTCACCAACACCAGATTGATTAAATTGGCCTTTTTGGAACCAAAATGACAGCACTGGACACTATAATGCCTTTTTCTGGTATTAATTACAAGAGGACTACTGCAAATTGGACACCAGAATTTTTTAAATGCTACTTATGTTAAATGAATTCCCACAGTGGGAGAACTATTTCCTTTTCAAAGGAGTAACAACGTGCGTGCCTACTATTTCGGGTGTCACCAACACCAGATTGATTAAATTGGCCTTTTGGAACCAAAATGACAACACTGGACACTATAATGCCTTTTTCTGGTATTAATTACAAGAGGACTGCTGCAAATTGGACTCCAGAATTTTTAAATGCTACTTATGTTAAATGAATTCCCACAGTGGGAGAACTATTTCCTTTTTCAGGAGTAAAACCGTATGGCCTACTATTTCGGGTGTCACCAACACCAGATTGATTAAATTGGCCTTTTGGAACCAAAATGACAACACTGGACACTATAATGCCTTTTTCTGGTATTAATTACAAGAGGACTGCTGCAAATTGGACACCAGAATTTTTTAAATGCTACATATGTTAAATGAATTCCCACAGTGGGAGAACTATTTCCTTTTCAAAGGAGTAACAACGTGCGGCCTACTATTTCGGGTGTCACCAACACCAGATTGATTAAATTGGCCTTTTTGGAACCAAAATGACAACACTGGACACTATAATGCCTTTTTCTGGTATTAATTACAAGAGGACTGCTGGTATTTCAGAACACCGGAATTTTTAAAATGCTCGTTTTGGTACATAAATTGCCCACACTGGGAGAATTATTGCCTAAACCTTTTTACAGTATTATTTACTGAAGGAGTTTGTTTTACAGAAGGAATTATGTTTGTTACAGGGAAAGATTTTTTTAATTTATATTTCTGGCAAAAAAAAAAAAAAAAAATTCTGGCTGACAGTATTGGACCTGGCTGTAGTGACACTGGCTAGCCTAGCTGGAACAGCACATTCATGGGATTTGCTATCCAAGTGGGTTACTTTCAGTTTCACCACTGATATATTAAATATATTGGCAGTTAGTAGGGGTGACACAAGCACAGCCAAACCCCTGATGTAGTATATCTATGAAAAAATCGACTATTACATGAGATTAATGGACGCTGTGGCAGCTTTTGCTGTAGCACCACAAGTCCCAAAATGGCCGCCGCCTATCAGCCCAGTAACATGTGCCAGAAAATGGTCTGCCCAGCCAGAAAAAAATTGACTTTGACTGAGCAGCTGAATCGCTGTTGTTCTGTGTCACAGGAGTAGATTTTTCAATTCTTTGGAGCTTTTCTTTGGACTCTGTGGCAGCTTGAGCTGGCGCACCACAGGTCCCAAAATGGCCGCCGCCGGTCAGCCCAGTTACATGTGCCGGTAAAAATCGATCTGGCCAGTGTAAAAAAATAAACTTTCAGTGAACAGCTCAGCTGAGTTGTTCTGATGCACAGGTTTAGATCATTCACTTCTTATCAGGTTTTCTTCCTCAATTATCCCTGCCTATCTCGCCCTGACAGCAGCTGCATCTATCCCTGGTCTAATCACAGCGGGAGTGAGCACATCGCGACGTGCGCATAAGCTTATAAAGAGGCTGAGTCACATGCTGCACTTGGCCAATCACAGCCTTGCCAATAGTAGGCATGGCTGCGATGGCATCTTAGGGCAAGTAGTATGATGCATGTTGATTGGCTGCTTTGCAGCCTTTCAAAATGCGCCACAAAAACCCGAATTTTTATGAAAATGTTCGGGTTCGGGTCCTGTGACGAACACCCCAAAATTCTGTACGGACCGGAACTATTCTCGAAATGTGCGCTCAACAACAACACTAGTGCTATTTGTATCCCACTCTTAAGTTCTAATCGCATTCGATTTTAACTTATGCTTTTTTTTTGACAGGCATCGCATTCTATTTGATGCCTGGCAAAAAAAAAAAATGCATAAGTCAACATCGAATGCGATTAGAACTTAATAGTGGGATGCGAATAGCACTGCGTGCTAGAACAGCACGCACACGATTAATCAAATTTTGTATTATCGCGATACAAAACCAAACAGTAAAGTTAAAATCGAATGCAATTAGAACGTGTAGTGTGATGCGATTTATTTGAGTTCTAAGAATCGCATTGCGATTTCTGCTTCAGTCGGATTCCGTGCTAATGGAGCGTCTACATCACCATGGGAAAAATTCTAGAATGTACTGTCGGATTTGAGAAGTTGAAATCGCAATGCGATTAAGCAAATATATAAGAATCGCATTGCGATTTCAACGTAATTCAAACATCCTACAGTACATTCTACTGGAGGAGGCGTTCCCATGGTGATCGGTAGCTCAAAGTTGTAATCGCAATGCGATTTCAGCGTTAAGCCTGTACTATTTTGCTATATAGTGCTTTCAAAATGCGCCGAGAGAACATGCCAAACTCCGAACTCGAACCCGAACTTTTTTGAAAATGTCCGGGTTCGGGTCCGTGTCACGGACACCCCAAAATTCGGTACGAACCCGAACTATTCTCGAACTGTTCGCTCAACACTATTTCCTAACAATTTTTTAATTTATTTTTTGGGGGGGTTTTGTGCGTATTTTTGTCAGTCTGTGAAAGTGATGTACAACTCGGTCAACATGGTTCCCAGCAGCGACCTGGGAGATGCATCCAGAAATCATCTCCATGCTTTTCCCGATCCATTTTGGTGGTGTTATTGTCACTTTCTGATCTTTTCCCATGGACCAGGCACCCTCCCCTCTTCAGAGCAGGGGGTGCCTGGTTGTTTTCCATTGACTTTTATTATACTAGTGCGAATATAGCAATGTGTTTGGGCCGAACACTCAAATACTTTGGTGCTCGATCATCACTAGCATGCACGCATCCAATGGCGCAGAAACTGAACGTGCATGGCAGTGCCGACGTGTGGAGCTGTAACTATGGTCAGGGACAATACATGTCCTTTATGGCCCACAGGGTGAATGTGGTTCCTGCACAGCCACACCAGCAACTTGGCCAGGTCAAGCCGCTTCCGCCTCCACGTTGTTACGCCGTTGGTCCTGCGATAATGTTCGCCTCTGCCTCCTCATCCTCCACCATGTCCTTAGCCTCCACTGCAGGGACAAGTCACAGTGCCCCTCCAGCACACAGTGTCCCTCCGGCTCAGCGGTTTCATGCTGTTCTGCACCTGGTTTGCCTTGGCAAATGGAGTTACAGAGTGGAGGAACTGCTCCGTGTGATGCATCAAGAAATCGAATCCTGGCTTTCTGTGCAACAATTGAAAATAGGAACCATGCTGACCGACAAGGGGAAAAATATGGTGTCGGCGCTGTGTCAAGGAAGGCTAAGCCATGGCAAACATGGCAAACATGTTCAATCTGGTTGTCAAGTGGTTCCTGAAGTCTTCCACCCATCTGCAAGATATCCTAAAAATGGCCAGGAAACTTTGAATGCACTTCAGCCACTCACACAATCTCCTTGAGCTGCTGCGGCAGAACGGCATCTCCCAACATAGGCTGATATGCGACGTTTCCACCTGTTGGAATTCCACCCTGCATATGTTGGACCGAATAAACGAACAGAGAAAGGCCATCAACGATTTCTTGATGATGCAAGCGTATAGGAGTACTCCGCTGTGTATATTCCATGTCATCCAGTGGTAGCTCATGCGTGACACCTGCCATTTGCTTAGGCCCTTTAAGGATGCCACTTTATTTGTCAGGCACCAGGACTATGGTATGAAAGACGTCATTCCACTGCTTCACTGTCCTTGAACAGATGGTGGTAACAATGGCTGGTCAGGGAACAGGAGACGTGGTGCCACGATCTCACGGCCACATGAGCTCTTTGGGGCTGAACTGGAAGAGGAGGAGGAGGGGGAGGAGGACATTGGAGCACAGGCAATGTGTAGCCAAATGGGTCATTTTTCTACTCAGAGAGAACAGGAGAAGCAGGAGCAGCCAGAGGAGCTACAGGGCGATGAGGAAGACAAGACAGAGGACCTGGATACACGGTGGCAATATGCAGTGGAGATGGAGGTAGCGAGTCCCTCCGAGTCACTTGCACAAATGGCCCGATGCATTCTCACTTGCTTGCGTAGTGACAGTCGAATTGTCACCATTCGGCAGAGGGATGACTTCTGGCTCTCCACCTTGTTGGACCCTCACTACCAGTCCAGAATGGGGGCCACCGAGAGGGAGGACAAACTGAACTACTACAGAGACATCCTATGTAGTCAATTGGCCGCTGCCTATCTGCGCCATCGTCCATCCTCTCGCAGGTCTGACCGGGGGGGCCCTCTGCGCTCACGTTCCACTGCCATGGTTGCTGGGGAGGGGTGGGATAGCAGGAGCAGTACCAGCTCCATCAGCAGCAGCCTAAGTCTACAGTCGCTGATTAGCAGCTTTCTTCACCAGCATAGTGAAGAAACTACTCACCAGCAGCAGCAGGTAGACCTGGAACAGGACCTGAACCAGAAGGTGTTGGCATACTTCGACAGCCCCCTGCCACCCCACATTAAAGATCCGCTGGACTATTGGGTAGCCAAACTTGATTTTTGGCCGCAACTAGCAGAGTTTTCCCTGGAAAAGCTGTCCTGCCCGACCAGTAGTGTGGCATCAGAGCGGGTGTTTAGTGCGGCGGGGGCCATAGGTACCCCAAGGAGAACTCGCCTGTCCACCCAAAATATGGAGAGACTGACCTTTGCAAGATGAATCAGGCGTGGATCAGCCAGGATTTCCAACCGCCTATTACTAATGCATCAGACCAGATCATCCATGGTGCCACACCAACACTGATACAAGAAACCGGTTTCTTCTGAATACCTGCCTCAGCTACTACTTTGATGCTACAACCCATCTGATTCCGCACATCTAATGCCAAGTGCTCCTTATTTCACCCAATTTTGTCAGCAGGTACTGGTATTGCCACATACTACCCCACTCTGTTACTGTGCCACTTTGTGGTCTCCTGATGCAGCTGCTGCTGCCATCTCCAAACTATGTCACCTTGCCATTCTGTGGTATCCTGCTGCTGCGGCCATCTCCACTCTATGTCACCTTGCCACTTTGTGGTCTCCTCATGCTGCTGCCACCTCCAGACTCTGTCATTGTGCACTCTGTGGTCTCCTCATGCTACTGCTACCTCCAGGTTCTGTCATTGTGCCGCTCTGTGGCCTACTCATGCTGCCGCCACCTCCAGACTCTGTCATTGTGCCGCTCTGTGGTTTCCTTATGCTGCGGCCACCTACAGACTCGTTCATTGTGCCACTCGGTGGCCTCCTCATACTGCCACTACCTCCAGACTCTGTCATTGGTCCACTCTGTGGTCTCCTCATGCTGCTTCCACCTTCATACTCTGTCATTGTTCCGCTCTGTGGCCCACTCATAGTGCTGCCACCTCCAGACTCTATCATTGTGCTGCTCTGTGGTCTCCTCATGCTGCCGCCACCTGCAGACTAGTTTATTGTGCCACTTGGCGGCCTCCTCATACTGCCGCCACCTCCAGACTCTGCATTGTGCCACACGGTAGCCTCCTCATACTGCTTCCTCCTCCAGACCCTATCATTGGGCCACTCTGTGGTCTCATCATGCTGCTGCAACCTCCAGACTCTGTCATTTTGCCGCTCTGTGGCCTACTCATGTTGCCGCCACCTCCAGATTCTGTCATTGTGCCGCTCTGTGGTCTCCTCATGCTGCCACCTGCAGACTCGTTCATTGTGCCACTCGGTGGCTTCATCATACTGCCGCCACCTCCAGACTCTGTCATTGTGCCGCTCTGTGGTCTCCTCATACTGCCGCCACCTCCAGACTCTGTCATTGTGTCACACAGTTGCCTCCTCATTCTGCTAACATCTACCTGTAAGGCTAAGTTGATACTTAAGTTATTTGGTCAGTTTTGGCCCCGTGACCACCCAAATAAGTGAAGTATGCAGTGATTCTAAGAGCGACGTCTGTCATCTGCATGTCATACGGACTCACATTATTATTTCCCTACCGATGCAGACTCCCTATGCATGTTACTACAAGGCACAGTATTCTACACCACTATATAGGCTCTCAGCAGCCAGGAAATTGCCTTTTTTTAACGTAAGTCGCTGAAAATATATTCGGATCGAATCAAATTTTTCCCGAAAAATTTGGCAAACCGGCGAGTCAAATTTTTGAAAAATTCGCTCATCTCTATGATCTATAGTATGGTATACTAGCTGACACATTCTCTTGTCTTGGGTAACAGCAGTTTGTGTGTACCTTCTACCTGGGGCAAGAATGAATAGGGACTGCTAAACGTAATAAGAGCAATCATACCATACAACACTAGTGAAGCATGCAAGGTCTTAATTGCACTGTAATCAGGAGCCTAACAATGATAATTGTGCAAACCAAAGTTAATAAAGTACTATTCATACAGTGGTGATAGCGCTACCTGGAATTCACTGATCCTGATTCCACAGAATCTGGTGATAATGTCCTCAGATGCGATATTTTCAGGCAACCCCTGCTTTGTAAGTATGTTCTTAAATAGTGTTCTTTACGCTGGTCCTTTGGGTGTACCTCCTAAGATGGAGATCCTGGCCATTGACTCACATGCCGAGAGTGATTTAAAAGATCATGTCCACTAGCAGCGTCTTCACTGTGGTTATATATAGATGGACAATCGTCTAATGCCTTTCTGAAGGTTGAAGACATTAGCACTGGAGTTCGTGGAATTAGGATCACAACACCAGCAGTGAATTCAAAGTGTGCTCTCAACGTTGTATGAAGGTACTTTATTAATCGTTGTATACTAAATACTTTGGTCATTTGTAAAGTGAATCAAGCAAACGCCAAAATGAATAGGTATGCGCTTATGAATTAAGGACTGATCACTGAAAAAGGAGGAAAGCGCTAAAATTTAACTTTTATTCGTAGTTATAAAATGATATCATTTGTAAAGTGAACAAAGCAGCAACAGACATAGTTGGTTAGTATATATTCATTGTATTAGTTATGCAACGAGCAGAACTTTGGCTCACTGGTTAGTATTGGTGCCTCTCAGCGCTGGGGTCCTAGGTTTGAATCTGACCATGGTCAACATCTGCATGGAGTTTGTATGTTCTCCCCGTGTTTGTGTGTGTTTCCTCTGGGTACTCTGGTTTTCATCCACACTCCAAAGACATACTGAAAGGGAGCTCAGATTGTGAGTCCCATTGGGCACAGAGTAATGGTAAAGTGCTGCAGAATATGTGAGTAAAATAAATATATAATAGTTATCATAACTTACAAAAACTCATAACCTGGTTTGTGTGATTCCATAGTCATCATTTCACTAATCTTTAGATTTCTTCTAAAAACATCCTTCAACTTTTCTGTGTTCTTACCTTCAAAAAATTCTTACTTATTCCTCCATCTCTATTGCTGGACATCTTCACCACCTCTTCAGACAACCATATAATCTGTCATAACCTTGACTTCCACACCAACCCTGGATATCATCTCCTGTCTCTATCAACAATCCTCTGCATGCCCAGGCAGGACCTCTTCTCTATATCAGTTGCTGTTCTGTTCAACTATTTTTAACTATTTTCCTTTGCCTATTTGTTATGTTTCATTACGTATTGTATGTACACAGACCTTTTTTATGACATATATATATTATATTCATTTCAAAATTTTCAGTCTTGAGCCCGTAGAATCAAAGTGTGCATTGAGGAGAGTAAAAGTGATGAAAGTTGTAGATGTTGCAGAAGGAATGACCTCATGGAAAAATCTTTTTAAGTGTTTCATATACTACAGAGATAAAACCACCCACCCCCTGAGCAGTAAACAAAGCCGCCATTCTATGTATCTGCATGCACACTGTAAATCTCACATCAGATTAGTGCAATTATTGCTGGGCATAAATTAATAATGTTGGAGGTGTCAGGTTTGTCAAGTTCTCAGGCTGAATTACACAAAACATACGTATATATTTAATTGCTTTTGGTCAGGCTGCACAATCCTTTTTTTTTTTTTTTTCTTATGCAGAATTAGGGCTTTGTGCATTCCAGACGAATGTCTGCAGGAGAATCCCCGGATCAGTGACTGTGATTAGTAGATAAGTAATTTCTTTGATTAGAGCATCGTTCTAAGGATATGAAGCTTTGGTCTTATTTACAGGTCTACAGATGCATCTAGCAGCTATTACAGGTGACCTTTGACCCAGGCCACCCTCAGGTAAAACTATTCTGCCCAGTCACCTCTTGTTAGCTTCAGCCAAATGATAGGCTATGGGGATATGTAAAAGTGATGGCCTAATTATAAATCATGCCGACAATTTCTGAACATGGGCCCAGCCTGGAGCTATCAAGATGCAAAAAAAAAGAAAATGTATTTAGGAAATAATGGGTTTTCAATATCATGCTGATGATAGTGTTGGCTATAACAAATTTGCCTGCAGATTTAAGACTACAGAGATAACATAACCCCGAGGATACGATGTGTGGAGCATAGTTATGTGGAAGGTAAGCATTAAAAATGTTGCAGCCCCTGTAATTGCAGAGTGCATTTACACTGTGAGTTTTGGTTTCACATCGACACACTTGTTTACAAGCCGGGCTTAGCCTCGGGAGGAGAAGATGCCTCTAATTAAAATTATGGAGACAGGGGCAGCGTTCGGAGAGAAAAGCATTATTTCAATAGATTGAATGGAAATGAGAAATATCTATGTGCTCTGATTCTGGGACATGTTTGGCGCCGTATTATCAGTTCTGCTGATTGATAAATGTTTGCCATTATTAGTATATGACTTTAAGCAAATATGCAGGTGTCTTTTAAGGGGTTGTCCAGGCTATAGATATTGGTGACCTGTCCTCAGATCATTGGGGGGGGGGGGTTCTGACATCTTGCACCCTCACCAATCAGCTGTTTCGAGCAGCTGTGGTGCCCTAAAATATGCAGCTTATGAAGTGGAAGCAGAAGGCTTCATACACTGGGTAGTGCTGGCATAATACAACGCAGCTCCCATTTGCGTCAATGGATGCTGAGCTGAGGACCTTGGCATGGCTAATACACATGCAGGGAGCTGCGCTCTGTAAACAGTACAGTTTCTGGCGCTGCAGTTCCCCTAGACACTTCTGCTGCAAAACCTAGTCTAACCCCTTAATATCTGATTCATTTTTCCATCCATTGTCTCACTTCATAAAATGACATTTATCAAGTTGAGAAAGTTAATACAAGGCACTTACTAATGTATAGTTATTGTCCATATTGCCTCCGTTGCTGGTTTGATAAATTTTTCCATCACATTACATACTGCTCGTTTTCAGGATTTATGACCAACCTGCAATACAGCAGTCGTGGCCGTGCTTACAAACTATAGGTAAAAGAGTTGTATTTGAAGTGGCCAGGACCGTTGGAGTGCAAATAGGCAAGCATGCGCTGCAGCGATGGCTATGACCCCTAGAATTAAGCAGTGTATAATGTATATATATATAGATCCCAGAGAAGAGGCAGCACTCCTGAGTTAAATGATGATGACCCAATTTATTCCAAGGCAACGTTTCAGCCTACTCCATGAGGCCTTTGTCAAGCAATGCAACAGTGCCCCAAGCAAACTTATATAGTCATACAATAAATCATCACATGTGATGTGGGCGTTACAAGGTGACATCATCAAATCATGTGATATGGGCATTACAAATCACATGATTTGATGATGTCACCTTGTAACGCCCACATCACATGATTTATTGTATGACTATATAAGTTTGCTTGTGGCACTGTTGTATTGCTTGACAAAGGCCTCATGGAGTAGGCTAAAACGTTGCCTTGGAATAAATTGGGTCATCACCATTTAACTCAGGAGTGCTGCCTCTTCTCTGGGATCTATATATGTGTGGAGGATTGTCCGTCCTCCTGAGGATCTTGCACCCGCCAAGCCCTTTGGATGTGCTGCTGCCTATCTCCGGATTTATATATATCATGGTCAATATACTGTAATATATACTACTGATGAGTTACTGCAGTGCCTATATTATTTTTGTAACTTTTTAGTTGATTTTTATATATGGGGTATTTGTGCAGTAAGATTTCATTATTTAAAGATTTAATTATTGATATTACCAAAGCCTACCCATAAATGCAAGCCTCAGACCAGACAAACATAAAAAAACAATTACTCACCTCTCCTCCTGTGCTTTGGGAGCTTCCACTCCTGCTCTACTGAGCTCAGACGTCCAAGCTGCACTATGACCTGACATTGCATATCGCAACGCTGGCGCCGATACGTTCATCATTTCCTGGACATCCTTCAGTAATAATAAGCGCTTCCACAACGAAATGGCTAATTAGTTTACGATTGAAACTTTTTTTCTACTACTTTAAAATTGCCCCGACCCCCCCCCCCCCAGATGGATGGCAAGATGGTAGCTTTAGCTTCCCAGTCCACCCTGGTATACATGATACTGACACGCCGTTACTATTCTGAGGTTCCTGACCTGGAGATCCTACTGTACTTGTGGGGATTCTGGGTGAAGAATGGGAAGATCTCTTAGAGTCCATACCTCACTTTAGTCAGAGCCTTATTGATTGACGTGTAAGGTTCCAGTGATTCAAGTTACCTGGCCTTAGATGTGGATTCAGTGTTGCTCATGTTATTATGGAGTTAGATTTCTGTTTTATCATATACATAGCTCATTGAAGATTTAAATGTGTGAACAATATCTATAGCATTTGTCAATTGCTGGTTTATCATTCATCAGTTTAGAAATCAATAATTAGTGATGATGAACGATTTTCTTAATGTTTATTTGGTTTTGATTTGGCTGAATATGTAGGTTGACTCAATTTGAGTCTGAATAAGTTTGCCTTAAATCGAAACTGGTCTGATCTGATCTGATTTTAAGAAATTTGCCCCAATGATTCCCCAAAAATGCAGCTTTGACTTTGTACCAAAATGTTTGAATAATTGGGTCAAATTTGATTTGTTTAGAAGAATCAATTTCCTCATCTCTAGTTTTCTAGTTTCTGATTGTTATTATCAATTGCGTGCATATTCCTGAACAGCCCTGGCCAGTAGTACTATAAGGTTACGAGCATACAACTCTTCTATCAGAAAATTCAGCAGTGAAAATTGTGGAAAAAATCTAAAGCTAGCCCTCATACTTAGGCCTCGTGCAACAGTGGGTCTGCAAAATAGGGGCACTGGCTGTTTGTGCACCACATCACAGATGCGGACACATTCACTTGAATGGGTCTACAATTCGGAAGGTGTGGTGCGGAACAGAGGCATGGGACCCCATGGTTTCTCTCTGTGCCTCTGTACTGCAAAAAAATAAAACTTGCTTTTTTTTGCGGTGTGGACAGATCACGCACCCATTCAAGATAAATGGGTCTGGATACATCTGTGGCAGCGGCATGGATGTTGCCCGTGCATTGGGGACTTTAAATTGCATTCCCCAATGCACAGAACAACCGGGCTACGGCCGTGTGCATGAGGCTTTATGCTGCAGATTTGCATTTAACAACTGCTGCGGGTCCACACACTAATTATCTCCAGCCATTGGGGCTTATCGTCATATGGCCACCTACCACAACTTGTGACATGTGGCTTCTTTTTTCCTGCAAACTGGAGTTCAAGTTCATACACCGTATAGACAATGAGGTGTATTTTCCATTGACAAAAATGGATTTTAAGCAAATGTCACATGGAATATGCCCTGAAAAGTTGCCTGGACATTCCCTATAACTGCCGATATGTAGCTGGACTTTTCAGTTGAATAATGAACTCTTATTCTTATGTAGATGAATATCGAGAGTGTCTGATCTCCTCATTACCCTAAGCACTTACTTTTTAAAAGATTAATGTACTGCTAGCATGTCATGTCTTGCCTGTAATCCCCGGTTTGTCGAAGAGACAATAGAGATCTTCATGCCCACAGAGATCTTCTTGAGGGATAAAGATTGCCTGATAGCATCATGTGAACATTAAGTATACACAGGCTTAGGTTAGATTTTTTTTTTTTTTATCCTAAATGCTAGAAAACCACTCACCCTGAAACAATGGGCCAAATTAGCATTCATCCAATCCAAGGGTGTCAAGAGCACACACACATACAAACCCTGTGATAGATGCTCGCCACTTGCTGGGAGGTCACCATTATGAATCTTTTGAGGCCGGCCATTCTGTCAAATTTCAGGCAGAATCTCTGAAAACAGGCTTTTGCTACTCAAAGGGGGGCTTCCTTAGACATGAAAGGATGCCGCTTTCAATGACATGATTAATGTCGGAAATACCTGGCATGTGAACGAAGGGAAGTCTTCAGGAGATGACTGATGATGAAAAAAGATAATTAGGGAAATGTCAAAAGGCAGCATTTTACTGTTAGGCCAAAAGACCAGTAAATGGGGTTATTAAGTAGACGCAAGCAGTATGGAAAGACAGTCAGTTTGGGGGTTAAATGCCAATAGGCCTATACCCATCATTCATTATAAACTTGACTCCTTTATTATTAATGAAAGCTTTTCATTACATCAGATTTTCCTGCTTATTGAAACAGCTATGTGTTAATGGATAAGGAAATTATTGCTTTGGATCTTTTGACGAATGTGCTGCCCATAATGAATGCATGGATAGTTATCCATATATCTAAAAACAGAGTAAAGTAATATAGAAACATAATACATCTTTAAGCAGCAAAGAAAATTGTTTAATACATAATGTGTTTTAATTAATGAGCACAAAAAATATCACGGAAGGTTAAAATCCTTATTAGTTAGGAGTACAAACAGGACAATGATCTAATATATATTTATTGTGGCAGACACCACTAGAGGGAGCTTAGGAGCTTGCTGCATACAACTTATGCATTAAACTCCATAATGATAAAGTATGTAGGAAACACCAGAGCTCCATCTAGTGACAAATGGAGACAGGATTTTATTATTTATCTCCATGTCCTTGCAGGGGATTTGGAGCTCTGTATCACAAAAATGGATTGCTGTCTTCTATAGGGATATATTAGGAATTTTAATACTGGTGCACCAAAAAAAGGGATACAAAGCAATTCAGAAGTGTTATGTACCCAGGGATGCACCTTGCCTTTCTGCTGCCTGAGGCGAAAACTAAAATAGGTCCCCCACCCCACCCCAATGCCAATTTCTTAACCTAACCCCTTTGCCACAATGAAACTGCTTCTTGCCCATGGCCCTTCCACTGCCCCCCCCCCCCTTGCCCCCACCTGTTGTTGCCTGAGGCAATTGCCTCACCTGGCCTCATTGGTGGTGCACCCCTGTATGTACCTCAAAATGATACCAATAAAAACTACAAGTCATCCCAGAAACATAAATCCCTCAGACAGATCTAAATAAATAAATAAAAAATAAGTATATATATATATATATATATATATATATATATATATATAGTATATTTGGTATCATTGTAATCATACTGACCCAGAGAATAAAGTTTTCATGTCATTGATGACACAAAGTGAAAGTTGC
The DNA here is from genome assembly GCA_033119425.1 of Bufotes viridis. Taxonomy (NCBI): domain Eukaryota; kingdom Metazoa; phylum Chordata; class Amphibia; order Anura; family Bufonidae; genus Bufotes; species Bufotes viridis. The sequence continues at coordinate 399,040,210 of CM065592.1, read as the reverse complement.
CAAATTTATAACATAAAAACTCAGTGACAGTATTGCTGTCTACGCCCCAGAAATAGTTAATATATTATATATTAATCAGATTAGTAGTAAGTAGTAAATAAGTAGTAAATTATGTGTACCCCAAAATGGTGCCATAAAAAACTACAACTTGTTTCACAAAAAACAAGCCCTAATATGACTACATAACAGGAAAAATTAAAAGTTGCAGCTTTTGGAAGGCAACGATCAAAAAATGAAAAAAAAAGTGCTTGATCACTTCTAAGCCCTAAAATGCATACAAGAGGACAAGGTTAAATCGCAAAATGTTGTTGTGTGGTTAATTACCTAAATGATTATCCACTTAACTACATGCCCCTTTAGCCCACAAGAAATTATTCCCACTTCTTCACTTAACTTCTTATCTCCATAATTGTGCTTGACTATTCACAGGTACTTAAAGTTTACCTGCTTCTTTCAACTTAAAGAGGACCTGTCACCTCTCCTGATATAAACACCTACAACAACCTCATAATCCTCAACCAAAACCCATGGATCATAAACCATAGACTACACCAAAAACACGGATCAATGGGACCAATATCATAAAATATATAGAAATCTTTATTACTCAAAATTCATAATATAGATCAGACATTAGAGAAAAGATGAAACGATTAGGGTTGAGCGAACCTGAACTGTATAGTTCGGGTTCGTACCGAATTTTGGGATGTTCGGGACCCAGACCCGAACTCGAACATTTTCATAATAGTTCAGGTTCGGGTCCGTTGTTCCGCGATTCTTCCCGCTTTCTGAAGGGCTGCACAGCAGCCAATCAGCAAGTGTTTTACTTCTATGCCCTAAAAAGCCATCACAGCCATGCCTACTAATGGCATGGATGTGATTGACTGAGTGCAGCATGTGACCCAGCCTCTATTTAAGCTGGAGTCACGTAGTGTCACACGTCACTCTGCTTTTCTCAGTGTAGGGATAGGATGCTGCTGCTGCTTCTATGAGGGACAGATTAGGGAAGAAATCTGCAGAACCTGTTGTACATTAATCCACAAGATATAGCAAATAGAGAGGGAGGGAGCTTCAGCAATCCTACCTTTCTGTACCCAGTCACTGCCAAGGAATTTTTTTTTTAAATCCATCTGTTACAGAGGTGGGGTGTCGGCAGCCATTTTAGCCACTGCAGTGTACTGCATGTTTGCCAGCCTGGCAGGGACATCAGCTTAATCCTTTTTGGTGGCTCAGTGAAGGAGAAAATGCTTTATTTCTGGCTACTCTAGTCCCCTACATTACCTTTGGTGTAATTAAGGGGTGACATAGTCCATTTGTCTAGTCTGGGACCTGTGGTGCCACGGAGCACTTGTGTAAACAATGCACTAAACCGGATATTCAATTTCTGCAGTATTTTTGTGATAAAAAGCTGTGATCCTGGTCCCCAAAGCAGTTTTAAATAAACCGCCCAAATACACATTTTACATTTTTGCTGTGAAATAGTGAATATTTTTTTTTTGCGGGAAAAAAAGCAATATTCTTGCTTCACAAAGCAGTTTTGCATACAGCGTACAAATACATTTTAATATTTCTGCAGGGAAATAGTGCATCAGTGTGTTTCAGCGGGAAAAAATGTTATTCTTGGTCCACAAAACAGTTTGAAATACACCGCCCAAATACACATTTGACATTTCTGCCGTGAAATAGAGCCTCAGTGTATTTTTGGGAAAAAAAATGTATTCCTGGTGTTCAAAACAGTTGTGCAGAAGCGTACAAATACATATTTAATATTTCTGCAGGGAAATAGTGCATCAGTGTGTTTCCTGGGAAAAAATCTTTATTCCTGGTCCACAAAACAGTTGGAAATACCCCGCCCAAATACACATTTGACATTTCTGCCGTGAAATAAAGCCTTAGTGTATTTTTGGGAAAAATAGAAGTATTCTTGGTCCACAAAGCAGTTCCAAATACACCACCCAAATACACATTTGATATTTCTGCAGTAAAATAGTGAATTAATTCATTTTTTTTTTGGCAGGTTGGGGGGGGGGGGGGACCATATTCTTGCTTCACAAAGCAGTTGTGCATACAGCATAGAAATACCAACGTTTTTCTGTGTTTTTTTTAAAAAAAATCCTTGTTCTGGGTCCACAAACCTCTTGTGCATACAGCATAGAAATACCAATGTTTTATTAACCACTTCAGCCCCCCTACCTTAAACACCCTTAAAGACCAGGCCACTTTTTACAATTCCGCACTACACTACTTTCACCGTTTATTGCTCCGTCATACAACTTACCACCCAAATGAATTTTACCTCCTTTTCTTCTCACTAATAGAGCTTTCATTTGGTGCTATTTCATTCTTGCTGACATTTTTACTTTTTTTGCCATTAATACAAATTTAACGAAATTTTTTCTGTTGGAAAATTTATCAAATAAAACTACATTTCTCTATAAATTTTTCTCAAAATTTATTGTTCTACATGTCTTTGATAAAAAAAAATGCAATAAGTGTATATTTATTGGTTTGGGTAAAAGTTATAGCGTTTACAAACTATGGTGCAAAAAAGTGAATTTCCGCACTTTGACTTTCTGAGCACCTGTCCTGTTTCCTGACGTACTACAATGCCCAGACAGTAGAAATACCCCATAAATGACCCCATTTCCGAAAGTAGACACCCTAAGGTATTCACTGAAGGGCATAGTAAGTTCATGGAAGTTTTTATTTTTTGTCACAAGTTAGCGGAAATTGATTTTTTTATTTTTTTTTTACAAAGTCTCATATTTCACTAACTTGTGTCAAAAAATACAATTTTACATGAACTCACCATACCCCTCACAGAATACCTTGGGGTGTCTTCTTTCTAAAATGGGGTTACTTGTGTGGTATTTTTACTGCCCTGGCATTTTAGGGGCACCTAACTGTCAGAAGTAGTTTGGAATCCAAATGCGTAAAAATGTTCTGTGAAATCCTAAAGGTACTCATTGGATTTGGGGCCCCTGTGCGCATCTTGGATGCAAAAAAGTGACACACATGTGGTATCGCCGTACTCAGGAGAAGTAGGGCAATGTGCTTTGGGGTGTATTTTTACATATACCCATACTGGGTGTGAAAAATATCTCTGTAAATGACAACTTTGTATAAAATTTTTTACAAAGTTGTCATTTACAGAGATATTTCTCACACTCCTGCATGGGTATATGTAAACATACACCCCAAAACACATTGCCCTACTTCTCCTGAGTACGGCGATACCCCATGTGTGACACTTTTTGCAGCCAAGATGCGCACAGAGGCCCCAAATCCAATGAGTACCTTTAGATTTTACAGGACATTTTTACGCATTTGATTCCAAACTGCTTCTCTCGCTTTAGGGGCCCCTAAAATGCCAGGATAGTAAAATACCACACAAGTGACCCCATTTCGAAAGAAGACACCCCAAGGTATTCTCTGATGGGCATAGTGAGTTCATGGAAGTTTTTATTTTTGGCACAAGTTAGCGAAATGGAATTTTTTTTTTTTTTTTTTTACAAAGTCTCAGATTCCACTAACTTGTGCCAAAAAATACAATTTTACATGAACTTACCATACCCCTCACAGAATACCTTGGGGTGTCTTCTTTCTAAAATGGGGTCACTTGTGTGGCATTTTTACTGCCCTGGCATTTTAGGGGCACCTAACCGTCAGAAGCAGTTTGGAATCCAAATGCGTAAAAATGTCCGGTGAAATCCTAAACGTACTCATTGGATTTAGGGCCCCTGTGCGCATCTTGGATGCAAAAAAGTGCCACACATGTGGTATCGCCGTACTCAGGAGAAGTAGGATAATGTGTTTTGGTGTGTATTTTTACATATACCCATACTGGGTGTGAAAAATATCTCTGTAAATGACAACTTTGTATAAAAATTTGTACAAAGTTGTCATTTACAGAGATATTTTTCACACCCAGTATGGGTATATGTAAAAATACACCCCAAAACACTTTGCCCTACTTCTACTGAGTACGGCGATACCCCATGTGTGCCACTTTTGCAGCCAAGTTGCGCAAAGGTGCCCTAAATCCAAGGAGTACCTTTTAGGATGGCATTTTTACACTTTTTCTTCTCATGCTTTAGGGCCCCTAAAATGCCAGGGCAGTATAAATGCTCCACATGTGACCCCATTTTAGAAAGAAGACACCCCAAGGTATTTTGTGAGGGGTATGGTGAGTTCATAGAAGATTTTTTTTTTTTGCCCAAGTTAGCGGAATTTGATTTTTTTGTTTTTTTTCACAAAGTCTCCCTTTCCGCTAACTTGTGACAAAAAGTTCAATCTTTCATGGACTCAATATGCCCCTCAGCGAATACCTTGGGGCGTCTTCTTTCCGAAATGGGGTCACATGTGAGGTTTTTGTACTGCCCTGGCGTTTGAGGGTCACCGCAATCATTACACGTATGGCCAGCATTAGGAGTTTCTGCTATTCTCCTTATATGGAGCATACGGGTAATGAGATTTTTTTTCCGTTAAGCCTCTGGGCTGAAAGAAAAAATGAACGGCACAGATTTCCTCATTCGCATCGATCGATGTGGATGAAAAAATCTCTGCCAAAAAATATGCAAGAAAAAAAAGAGGGGCCTGGCGATTGCCAGGACATAGGGGCTCCGCCCAAACATCCATACCCACTCAGCTCCTATGTCCTGGCAAACGTGATTTCTCCATTCACATCGATCAATCGATCGGTGTGGAGGAAGACATCTTTGTCAGATTTTTTGATACAAAGTGTTTGCCAAAGCATATGAACTCCAACACCTCTCCTCAGCTCACATGCCAGGGCAAACGTACCTGTCCTGCAGAGGAGAAATCTCGTCTTGCGGCGCCGCATACACTAACTTCACGTGTCTTCTGATAGCAGCGCAATGCTTCTCTCAGAATTCACATCAGTGCTGCGGCGTTTTCGTCGGTTGGTCCGTTGGTCTGTTGGTATACCTGGAAAATAAAGGGTGGTTATGGGGGGAAAAAAAAAAAGAAGAAAAACAGGCAGCAGGCACATGACTTGAACGTTGCAAACTTTATAAAACCAGAACATTTTAAAACTTTTATAAAACATGAACATAAAAACCTGAACTAACTCAAGATTTTTTTCTTGCTACCTGTTTAATTTTTATTTATTTTTTACCATTTCACTCTTTATTTTCCTAGCAGAAACCTCTCCTTTCCCATGGGACAATGTGTAAAGTGTAAATCACACAGAGATGGTGCGAAGTACATTATACGCGTTATCCCAAGTGAAAGGAGAGGTTTCTACCGTTTCACACTTCTGCTGTAGCACACCAGCACCGTCCCTATGTGTTAGGGTCTCTCAAAACCTAGTGTCCTGAGAGACCCTAGAGCCTGAGTGGAAAAAAACTACCTGTGTAGTGCTGTCCCTAGGTCCCTAAGTGTACCTGAGTGTGGTACTTCCGGAAACACTCTCCAAGGCATAGGGCAGGGTGGTCAGGACAGTCAGGACAGAAATAACGGGTGTCACGCCTTTTTCCACTCCTGCTACAGACACGACATTTTTTTCGGGGTGGCGGTTGGTTTGAGGTACCCGGCACAACGCTAGGGAAGTGCCGCTCGTGTAGACGGCTAACTACACTGGTGGATGGGGCCACGGAACCTCCTGGATACAGGAGGTTCTCGATGATCTCTTCCTGGAATTTGAGGAAGGATCCTGTTCTCCCAGCCTTACTGTAGAGAACGTAACAATTATATAGAGCCAATTGAATCAGATAAACAGACACTTTTTTATACCAGCGTCTGGTCTTTCGGGAAACCAAATAAGGGGCCAACATCTGGTCGTTGAAGTCCACCCCTCCCATGTGGAGGTTATAGTCGTGGACTGAGAGGGGCTTTTCAACGACACTGGTTGCCCGTTGAATTTGTACTGTCGTGTCTGCGTGAATGGAGGAGAGCATGTAAACGTCACGCTTGTCTCTCCATTTCACCGCGAGCAGTTCGTCGTTACACAGTGCAGCCCTCTGCCCCCTTGCAAGTCGGGTGGTAAGAAGCCGTTGGGGGTAGCACCGGCGACTAGGTCGCGCGGTGCCGCAGCAGCCAATCTGTTCTAGGAACAAATGCTTGAAGAGGGCCACACTTGTGTAAAAGTTGTCCACGTAAAGATGGTACCCCTTGCCGAATAAGGGTGACACCAAGTCCCAGACTATCTTCCCACTGCTCCCCAGGTAGTCAGGGCAACCGACCGGCTCCAGGGTCTGATCTTTTCCCTCATAGATCCGAAATTTGTGCGTATAGCCTGTGGCCCTTTCACAGAGCTTATACAATTTGACCCCATACCGGGCGCGCTTGCTCGGGATGTACTGCTTGAAGCCAAGGCGCCCGGTAAAATGTACAAGGGACTCGTCTACGCAGATGTTTTGAGCAGGGGTGTACAAATCTGCAAATTTCTGGTTGAAATGGTCTATGAGGGGCCCAATTTTATGGAGCCCTTCAAAAGCTGGGCGGCCTCTGGGACGGGCGGTGGTGTTGTCGCTAAAGTGCAGGAAACGCAGGATGGTCTCAAAACGTGTCCTGGACATGGCAGCAGAGTACATGGGCATGTGATGAATTGGGTTCGTGGACCAATATGACCGCAATTCATGTTTTTTGGTTATGCCCATGCTGAGGAGAAGGCCCAGAAAAGTTCTAAGTTCGGAAACTTGGACTGGTTTCCACCGGAAAGGCTGGGCATAAGAGCTTCCCGGGTTGTCGGCGATAAATTGAGTGGCATATCTGTTTGTTTCTGCCACGACTAAGTCAAAGAGCTCCGCAGTGAAAAACAGCTCAAAAAATCCCAGCGCCGATCCGATCTGAGCTGTTTCCACCGAACTCCTGACTGGGCGGTGAAAGGGGAACTAATGGTGCGGCTGAAGATGGGGGCTGCCAATCAGGGTTTGCCAGCACCTCAGGGACTCTAGGGGCTCTACGGGCCTGTTGTCTTTGCGGTGGCTGCGGCGGGAAACTATTGCACGTGCCACCGTACCAGCTTCTACTGCCCTTCTGGTGCTCGCCACTTCACCATGTTCTACGGCAGTGCTGGTAGAAGGTCCAGGACGGGCTGCGCTGCTGGTGTATGCCTCACCACGTAATCCGGCAGCGCCAGCCCCACTCTGCTGCCCTTGAAGTGGATCCTGCGCAACCTGTGGTCTAGCGACACGGGGCCGGGTACGCCTGGTTCTATCAGGGACCTCCACCTCCTCGTCAGAACTTTGGGTCAGACTGCCACTGCTTTCTACAGGTTGGTATTCTGACCCGCTGGATTCGTCAGATGAGGGTTCCCACTCCTCATCCGACTGGGTCAGAATCCTGTAGGCCTCTTCAGAGGAATACCCCTTGTTTGACATTTGGGCGTCTAAATTTTGGGGGTATTCCCTGAGACTACCCAAGAAAAAAAGCAAGCCTGTCTTACAATTGAGAGGGTAGCGAAGTACAGAAGCCGCTGCGATTGATAAAAAATATCAAAACTGATTTTTTTATCGCCGCAGCGCTTGTGAAGGGATTGTGCAATGATTACAAAAAAATTTTTTTTTTTGTCACTGCAGCGGGGTGGGCGTGGGTGAACGCACGTGTGGGCGACCGATCAGGCCTGATCGGGCAAACACTGCGTTTGGGGTGGAGGGCGAACTAAAGTGACACTAGTACTATTATATATCTGACCGTGATCAGTTCTGATCACTTACAGATACTATACGCTAATCAGCGAACCAGTGACTGCGGTGCGGTGGGCTTGGCGCTAACACTACCTACCTACCAAAGGGGACTAAACTAAGCTAAACCTAACAGTCAATCTTAGTGAAAAAAAAAAAAGTGACAGTTTACACTGATCACTTTTTTCCCTTTCACTGGATGATTGACAGGTGCTGAAAGGGGTGATCAAGGGGTTAATTTGGGTGATGGGGGGCAGATCAGGGGGCTAATGTGTGGTGCTTGTGTGTACTCACAGTAAGGTGTGCTCTCTCCTGGGTCCAACCGACGAAAAGGACCCAGGAGAGAGCACAGAAGCCATTTAATCCATCATATTTACTAATATGATGGGTTAAATGGCTCCTGATTCGTTTTTTTGAATGTCATCAGCCCGCCAGCGCTGCCGATTGGCTGGCAGGCTGATGACCAAGTTCTTCTAAATTCACCGAGATGCGCGATTTGCGCATGCGCGGGCGCTTATGCCCGAAATCTCGCGCATCGCGAGAGGACGCCCCGATGCGTCCACTCAGAAGATCCCGGCCGCCCGCAGGACGCAATCCTGCGTACGGCAGTCCGGGACTGGTTAATAGCAGTGAAATACTTATTTTTTGTGTTTTATTTAAAAAATCCGTGTTCTGGGTCCACAAACCACTTTTGCATAAACTTTAGAAATAGCTAAGTTTTTTGATAGCAGTGAAATACTGATTTTCTGTGTTTTATTGAAAAAATCTATGTTCTGGGTCCACAAACCACTTTTGAAGAAATAGTTACATTTTATTAATAGCAGTGAAATACTGCTTTTCTGTTTTATTAAAAAAATTCCTTGTTCTTGGTCCACAAACCACTTGTGCATACCAATTTTAAATTGCATAGCACGAAACTAGTGCTTTACTGTGTTTTACAAAAAAAAAAAAAAAAAAACGTGTTCTGGGTTTACCAAACAGTTGTGCATACAGCGTACAAATACATATTTTACATTTCTGCAGTTAAATTGAGAATCAGTGTGTTTTAGGCCAAAAAAACTTTATTCTTGGTCCACAGAGCATTTTTATGACACGGGCACTGTCTTAGTGAACTTAATTGTTGACAACTGGCAGTTAAATTGACACCGTAGAGAAACCATCTTTCAGCTTGGTGGGTGAACGCAAATAATGAGGAGAACATCAAATAAAGGAGGTGGTAATGATCGTGGTGGTGTTGGTGGAGCTCCTGCTGCTGTGAGAGGACGTGGCCGTTCAGCGCCAACTACCGGTCCAAGTGAAACACCTTCATCTGGTGCAAGTAGGCGACAGAATCTGCAGCGTTATTTTGTAGGCTCGAATGCCGCTCTACGGATGGTGAGGCCAGACCAAGTACAGGCGCTAGTAGATTGGGTGGCTGACAGTGCCTCCAGTTCCTTCACAGTGTCTCCCACCCAGTCCTCTTCAGAAAGCTCAGAGTTGGCACCTGCAGCCCATGCTCATTAGTCTTTCACCTCACCCCTTTGCAAATCAGCCAAGCAGTCAGAGCTCCAAGTCATGCAGCAAACTCTTATGCTTTTTTATGACTCTGTCAGCAGGGTTTCCCAGGCCCATCCACCTAGCCCTACCTCAGAAGTGGAAGACCTTGAATGCACTGATGCCAAACCACTTATGTTGCAGGATGAGGACATGGGAAGACCGCCGCAGCACGTCTCTGATGATGACGAAACACAGGTGCCAACTGCTGTGGCTTTCTGCAATGTGCAGACCGACGAGGAGGGCAGGGGTCATAAATGGGTGGAAGATGATGTGGAGGATGATAAGGTCCTAGACCCAGACTGGACTAAAGGTTGTGCTAGTGACGTGTTCAGTTCTGAGGAAGAGGCGGTGGTGGCACAGAGGCAAATGCACAGCAAAAGAGGGAGCAGGGTGCAAAAGCAGAGCGGCCGTTCCATAGACAGTACATCTGCTACTGCCCACCGCATCCAGGCACTGAACACACCAAGGCCTGCTCCAAAGAGTTCATTGGCGTGGCAGTTGAAGACAAGACACGAGTGGTTTGCACGTTGTGCCATCAAAGCCTAAAGCAAGGCATAAAACGTTCTTAACCTGAGTACAACCTGCATGACCAGGCATCTACATGCAAAGCACGAACTGCAGTGGAGTAAACACCTTAAACAGGAGATATCATACGGCATAGCGGTATGACATGGTGACGTGGATATACCGCGCCCCCCGCCGCTTAACTTCCCTGCTCCGGGCCATCCCCTCTCCCTCTTCTCTGCCACCTGCTGAACATGGCGTACGCCTCCGCCTCTTGGTGTGGGACAGTGGCGCCTGAGCTGATGAGTGCGCTCCTGGACTTTGCGATGAGCTGGATGTGATGGGTGTGTAGGCTTGTCTGACGCACTGCCACACTGCCTTTTTGATCCTGTAGCCCGTACGATCAAGCTGCCGTCTCCTGGCTTCCTGTTCCGCTTGGACGGCGTGTGATGTTTCCTGCCTGAATGTCTACACGCCGGCTTAACCGTTGGGGAGGATCATAGTCGGCCTTGTCCAGAATGCAGTGGAGACGCAAGTGGGGATTACGGAGCGAGGAGTGATGAATTTTCCTGCTGAAGGTCTGACAGCCTGAAGGCACTCCACTACTTGCGGAACTTTCCATCTGGAGACGCTCTCTAAAGGGTCGATAAGGCCGAAGATCGGTGAGAATGATGTATTAATGGTTTTTGCCGGTGTTAACATCGATGGCCAGAGGTTTTGGCTTCGTTGATATAAATGTACACGTGTTGGTTTTAGTGGTATTAAAAGCCAATTAACTTTCGATTAATTTCACCACTAACCTTGGATATGGGGTGGATTTAGGCAGGGTGGCAAATGGGAAGAGGTCGATGGGGGTTTTTATCCGCACTCGTGAACAGGTCAGGAGGGAGTCTGGGGTGGGGTGGGGTGAGGGAGGGTGGGAAGGGTTAGGAGTGGCTGGCTGGTTCCGGGCTCAGGGGATCCTTCGTGGGTCCATTGGCCGTTAATTTCCTCTATGTCCTATAGAATCATATCCTGGAATGTCCGTGGAATGAGTGATCGTGTAAAAAGAACCATGATTTTTGATCACTTAAGTCGGTCTCTACCGGCTATTGTTTCTCTTTTGGAAACGCATATTTACCAAAGACTAAGAAAAGATGGGCCAGTTTTTAATTTCATTCGTGCTTATCCTCATATTCTAGGGGAGTTAGTGTACATATACACAATAAAATTACGATTACAAGCACTTGGTGCAAGAGATTGACAAGGAAGGTAGATATATATTTTTGTACGGTCTCCTTTGTGGACTTCCAACAATTATAGCCTTTGTGTACATTCCCCCTCCCTTTTCATCGGAGGTCCTTAATCGACTGGCTTATAGCCAGTAGAGGCAGTAATGAGGTAATAGTAATGGGGGACTATAATATGGTGATGGATCCGATGTTGAATCCCCTTCAAGCGGAGGTTTTGGGGGTCGATCCACGTTGCGGAGCATATGTCGGGAGTTGGGGCTGCTGGACGTTTGGAGACATCTATATCAAGATAGGAGGGTCTTCTCCTGCTATGGCTCCGCACGTGGATCGATGTCCCGAATTGATTTGGCCTTGGTTACTTATGCAACTTTTGCGTGGATTATTTAGATGAAGTATGAGCCGCAGGGTGTTTCAACTCATACCGCGGTAGTCCTGGTAATGAAGGAACCTAATATAGCGAGAGGGGTGGGTTTTTTCTTTTCTCTAAATGCACATTAATTGAAGATAATTGGGGACTTCAGAAATGATACAACTGTAATTAGAGAATTTTGGCAAATAAATAATAACTCTACTCACATACAGTATGTATGGGACTCCTTGAAAGCTTACCTTTGGGGGTTCCTTTTCAGTAAAATAAAAAAAAATTCGTTCTGAGTTTAAAAAAAGAAAAAATGAAAGAGCTTTGGAGGGGGAAATAAAAAGGGCCGAAGAAGTGTTCCTTTATAAACGAGACAACTGAACTAGAAATAGTTTAAACGTGGCACGAAGAGAACATAAGGAACATCTTGAAAAAAAAGCTCAGCATAAGATATTTTTGAGGGGCAGAGGAGTTTTAGTTTTAATGGAAACCCCGGTAAATTACTGGACTCATTGATTGCAAATCAGAGGGAGAATAACTATATTAGAAATATTAGAACTAAAAATGGTACTATCTGTGACATAGGTAAGATCTCAGAAGAGTTTGTTGAATATTTTTCAGCCCTCTATAGGACCTAGTTGGAGGGGAGAGAAGTAGATATACAGCGTTATTTAGACCAGTTGGATCTACCTGTTTTGACCATGCAAGAAAGAGAGATCTTTGATTCCCCTATAACAAAGGAGGAGCTCCAGAAGGCCTTATCAGGTATTCTACACCTGGCACAGACGGTTTACCATTTGAGGTATATAGACAACATGGTAAGGTACTGTTACCGATGCTGTGCCCGGTGATAGATGAATCCTTACAGATTGGCTGTTTCCCGCCCTCCCAGAGGGAAGCCCTGATAGCCTTGATTCTCAAAAAAAGGAAAGGATGAATGTGAGATTGGGTTTTATTGCCATCTATTCTGTATTTTATACCTACCTGCCCCAACTGGATCGATGATGCTTTTTTCTCGGCTATTGAGAGGACCATTAACGGCAGAGGGAGGGTGCGGAGAAAGCTGAAATTCTTATGCTTAACGCATGAAATTGGTGGTCTGTCCTTGCCTTTTTTTCCAAGGATATTATCTGAGTGCTCAGCTCCAATGGTGTCATGCCTCAAAAAAGAATGGTCTAGCGGCGAATTTGAAATGGGTCCATAATGTTGAAATGGATAATATTTTTTATGCCTTGGAGGCAGGACAATTAGGATCTAAAGAGATAAAATGCACAATAAGTATGGTTGAGCGAACAGTTCGAGAATAGTTCGGGTTCGTACCGAATTTTGGGGTGTTCGGGACCCGGACCCGAACATTTTCAAAAAAGTTCGGATTCGGGTTCGTTGTTCGGCGATTTCTTCCCGCTTTATGAAGGGCTGCACAGCAGCCAATCAGCTAGCGTTTTACTTCTTGCCCTAAGAGCCCATCACAGCCATGCCTACTAATGGCCAAGTGCAGCATGTGACCCCGCCTCTATTTAAGCTGGAGTCACGTAGTGCCGCACGTCACTCTACTCTGATTAGTGTAGGGAGAGGATGCAGCTGCTGTGAGGGCAAGATTAGGCAGGGAAAAGTCTGCAAAATCACCTAATAAAGTGATCGATCTACAGCTGTGAATGATTCAGCTTCTGCTAGTTACTTGCTCACTGGTTTTTAGGCTGCACAGAGTGTTTTTCTGTCACATATTTTCTGGGGTGATCGGCGGCCATTTTGTGACTTGTGGTGCACCAGAACAAGCTGCCACCAAGTCCATCAATCTATCAATACTAGTTTTTTTTTTTTGCTATATCCTACATCAGCGGCTTGGCTGTGCTAATTGTCACCCCTAGAAACTCAGGAGAGCAATTTCTATATTTTATTAAGGGGTTAAATACAATTGACAAAATAACCAATCCCCAAAATCTGGTGTTCAGCTTTGGCTAGCCAAGTATAATACTGTCTGCTGTTTGGCAAAGGATAGATTATTTTCTGTGGTGAAATTCAATTGTCAAAATAGCAATCCCCTAAATCTGGTGTCCCAGCACTGGCTAGCAAACTATAATAGTGTCCACCAAAAACATATATTTTGTTCTGGGGTGAAATTCAATTGCCAAAATAGCAATACCATAAATCTGGTGTCACAGCTGTGGCTAGCAAACTATAATAGTGTCCGCCAAAACATATATTTTGTTCTGGGGTGAAATTCAATTGCCAAAATAGCAATACCATAAATCAGTGGTTTCAGCTGTGGCTTGCCAAGTTTCATAGTGTCCTGCAAATTATATATTTTGTTCTGGGGTGAAATTCAATTGCCAAAATAGCAATACCATAAATCAGTGGTTTCAGCTGTGGCTGGCCAAGATTCATAGTGTCCGCAAAAACATATATTTTGTTGTGGGGTGAAATTCAATTGCCAAAATAGCAATACCCTGAATCTGGTGTTCCAGCTGTTGCAGGCCTAGTTTAAATCTGTCCATAAAAGGATACCTTTCATCCAGGGCCTAAATACTAGCCCTAAAAGAGATATTCCAGAAAAAACTATATATAAACCATCCTGCACGATATGGTATTAAATGTGCGGATGTATATGGCTACATAATACAAAATCACAGAGAATAATGCACTCTACAAATGGATGCAAGCATAACAAATGGACTAAGCACTCACTAGATAAAATCTGAGACACTTGGTCAATACATTTTGATCAAAATACATCTAAGCCCACCCACAAGGTGGTCTCAGTTCAGGCGGGTTACTATACTAACCTATTTGTGCTGTGGCGCATTTTTCAGGAGCACAGTCCCCGCACATATGGTGTGCTGCCCCTAGTTACCTCCATGTGCATCAGCAACCGGTGGGAGGGGAGACACACACACCTATATGTACCACCTTAATCAAGGTCACCTGTTAGATAGGTAGGGCAAAAGTGCACTTGAATATCACTCCCAGTATAGGAGCGTATTCACACATGAAGGTGCCACTCCTTCAAGACAAATCAAAGAAATCACAGAAAAAACTATATATAAACCATCCTGCACGATATGGTATCAAATGTGCGGATGTATATGGCTACACAATACAAAATCACAGAAAATAATGCACTCTACAAATGGATGCAAGCATAACATATGGACTAAGCCCTCACTAGATAAAATCTGAGACACTTGGTCAATTAATTTTGATCAATATGGACTAAGCCCTCACTAGATAAAAATGTGCGGGGACTGTGCTCCTGAAAAATGCGCCACAGCACAAATAGGTTAGTATAGTAACCCGCCTGAACTGAGACCACCTTGTCGCCGGTGGGTGGGCTTAGATGTATTTTGATCAAAATGTATTGACCAAGTGTCTCAGATTTTATCTAGTGAGGGCTTAGTCCATATGTTATGCTTGCATCCATTTGTAGAGTGCATTATTTTCTGTGATTTTGTATTATGTAGCCATATACATCCGCACATTTAATACCATATCGTGCAGGATGGTTTATATATCGTTTTTTCTGTGATTTCTTTGATTTGTCTTGAAGGAGTGGCACCTTCATGTGTGAATGCGCTCCTATACTGGGAGTGATATTCAAGTGCACTTTTGCCCCACCTATCTAACAGGTGACCTTGATTAAGGTGGTACATATAGGTGTGTGTGTCTCTCCTCCCACCGGTTGCTGATGCAAATGGAGGTAACTAGGGGCAGCACACCATATGTGCGGGGACTGTGCTCCTGAAAAATGCGCCACAGCACAAATAGGTTAGTATAGTAACCCGCCTGAACTGAGACCACCTTGTCGCTGGTGGATGGGCTTAGATGTATTTTGATCAAAATGTATTGACCAAGTGTCTCAGATTTTATCTAGTGGGGGCTTAGTTAATATGTTATGCTTGCATCCATTTGTAGAGTGCATTATTTTCTGTGATTTTGTATTATGTAGCCATATACATCCGCACATTTAATACCATATCGTGCAGGATGGTTTATATATCGTTTTTTCTGTGATTTCTTTGATTTGTCTTGAAGGAGTGGCACCTTCATGTGTGAATACACTCCTATACTGGGAGTGATATTCAAGTGCACTTTTGCACCACCTATCTAACAGGTGACCTTGATTAAGGTGGTACATATAGGTGTGTGTGTCTCTCCTCCCACCGGTTGCTGATGCACATGGAGGTAACTAAGGGCAGCACACCATATGTGCGGGGACTGTGCTCCTGAAAAATGCGCCACAGCACAAATAGGTTAGTATAGTAACCCGCCTGAACTGAGACCACCTTTTCGCCGGTGGGTGGGCTTAGATGTATTTTGATCAAAATGTATTGACCAAGTGTCTCAGATTTTATCTAGTGAGGGGTTAGTCCATATGTTATGCTTGCATACATTTGTAGAGTGCATTATTTTCTGTGATATTCTAAAAGAGATATTCCCCTAAATCAGTGGTTACTGCTGTCCCTGGATTAGTGTAATACGCTACATAAATAAATAGGCAGATAGTGTTAGGTGCCTGTAAAAAAAGGACTGAATTTGAAATCAATACATTGGGCCAAATATTTTTTTTCCTTATTGTGGTGCTTGGTGAACGGTAACAATGAGGAAAACGTCTAGTAAGGGACGCGGAGCGGTCTTGGTGGTGTTAGTGTACCCTCTGGTGCTGGGAGAGGACGTGGCCATTCTGCCACAGCCACACGTCCTAGTGAACCAACTACCTCAGGTTCCAGTACCCGCCAGAATTTACAGCGATATTTGGTGGGGCCCAATGCCGTTCTAAGGATGGTAAGGCCTGAGCAGGTACAGGCGCTAGTCAATTGGGTGGCTGACAGTGGACCCAGCACGTTCACAACATTATCTCCCACCCAGTCTTCTGCAGAAAGAGTACAGGTGGCGCCTGAAAACCAAGCCCATCAGTCTGTCACATCACCCCCATGCATATCAGGGAAACTGTCTGAGCCTCAAGTTATGCAGCAGTCTCTTATGCTGTTTGAAGACTCTGCTGGCAGGGTTTCCCAAGGAAATCCACCTAGCCCTTCCCCAGTGGTGGAAGACATAGAATGCACTGATGCACAACCACTGATGTTTCCTGGTGATGAGGACATGGGAATACCATCTCATCGCAGTCCGCACGTCTCTGATGATGACAAAACACAAGTGCCAACTGCTGCGTCTTTCTGCAGTGTGCAGACCGAACAGGAGGTCAGGGAGGAAGACTGTGTGGAAGACGATGCAGGGGACGATGAGGTACTAGACCCTACATGGAATGAAGATCGTGCCACTGACTTTCATAGTTCAGAGGAAGAGGCAGTGGTGAGACCGAGCCAACAGCGTAGCAAAAGAGGGAGCAGGGGGCAAATGCAGAACAGCCGCCTCCAAGAGAGTTCGCCTGCTACTGGCCACCGCCACCAGGGACCGAGCACCCCAAAGGCAGCTTCAAGGAGTTCCCCGGCATGGCACTTCTTTAAACAATGTGCTGACGACAAGACCCGAGTGGTTTGCATTCTGTGCCATCAGAGCCTGAAGCGAGGCATTAACGTTCTGAACCGTAGCACAACCTGCATGACCAGGCATCTACAGTACATGCAAAGCATGAACTGCAGTGGAGTAAACACCTTAAAAGCAAGGAACTCACTCTGGCTCCCCCTGCTCCCTCTTCTGCTCCTGCCTCGGCCTCTTCCTCCGCCTCGGGAGGAATGTTGGCACCTGCCGCCCACCAAACAGAGGATGTGCCACCGACAACACCACCTGCGTCACCAAGCATCTCCACCATGTCACACGGCAGCGTTCAGCTCTCCATCTCACAAATCTTGGAGAGAAAGCGTAAATTCCCACCTAGCCACCCTCGAGCCCTTGGCCTGAATGCCAGCATTTCTAAACTACTGGCCTTTGAAATGCTGTCATTCAGGCTGGTGGACACAGACAGCTTCAAACAGCTGATGTCCATGGCTGTCCCACAGTATGTTGTTCCCAGCCACCAATACTTCTCCAAGACAGCCGTGCCTTCCCTGTACAACCAAGTATCCAATAAAATCAAGTGTGCACTGCGCAATGCCATCTGTGGCAAGGTCCACCTAACCACAGATACGTGGACCAGTAACCACGGCCAGGGACGCTATATCTCCCTAACTGCACACTGGGTAAATGTAGTGGCGGCTGGGCCCCAGGCGGAGAGTTCCTTGGCACACGTCCTTCCACTGCAAAGGATCGCAAGGCATCATTCTTTGCCTCCTGTAGCCTCCTCCTCCTACTCGGCTTCCTCCTCCTGCTCCTCTGCTTCCACCAGCTCATCCAGTCAGCCTGGGGTAAACGTCAGCAGGCCATTCTGAAACTCATATGTTTGGGGGACAGGCCACACTCCGCACATGAGTTGGGGCGGGGTATTGAACAACAGACTGACGAGTGGTTTCTGCCGGTGGGCCTCAAGCCCGGCCTGGTGGTGTGCGATAATGGGCGAAATCTCGTCGCAGCTCTGGGACTAGCCGGTTTGACGCACATCCCTTGCCTGGTGCATGTGCTGAATTTGGTGGTGCAGAAGTTCATTCACAACTACCCCGACATGTCAGAGCTGCTGCATAAAGTGCGGGCCGTCTGTGCTTGCTTCCGGCATTCACATCCTGCCGGTGCTCGCCTGTCTGCGCTGCAGCGGAACTTCAGCCTTCCCGCTCACCGCCTCATATGCGACATGCCCACCAGGTGGAACTCCACCTTGCAAATGCTGGAGAGACTGTGCGAGCAGCAGCAGGCCATAGTGGAGTTTCAGCTGCAGCACGCATGCGTCAGTCGCACTGCGGAACAGCACCACTTCACCACCAATGATTGATTGGGCCACCATGCGAGACCTGTGTGCCCTGTTGCGCTGTTTCGAGTACTCCACCAACATGGCCAGTGGCGATGACACCGTTATCAGCGTTACAATACCTCTTTTATGTCTCCTTGAGAAAACGCTTAGGGCGATGATCGAAGAGGAGGTGGCCCAGGAGGAGGAGGATGAGGGGTCATTTTTAGCACTTTCAGGCCAGTCTGTAAGAACAGCAGAGTGCAACAGCAGAGGCCAGGTACAAATGTGGCCAGCCAGGGCCCACTACTGGAGGACGAGGAGGATGAGGAGGTGGTGGAGGAGAATGAGGATAAAGCAGGTTCACAGCGTGGTGGCACCCGACACAGCTCAGGCCCATCACTGGTGCGTGGCTGGGGGGATACGGAGGACGATGATGATACGCCACCCACAGAGGACAGCTTGTCCTTACCTCTGCGGAGCCTGGCACACATGAGCTGCCCACATTTTAACGTGTGCGGACTACTGGGTTGCCACCATGCTGGATCCCCGGTACAAAGACAATGTGCCCACCTTATTTCCTGCACTAGAGCGTGATAGGAAGATGTGCGAGTACAAGCACACGCTGGTAGAAGCGCTCCTGAGAGCATTCCCAAATGTCACAGGGGAACAGGTGGAAGCCCAAGGCGAAGGCAGAGTAGGAGCAAGAGGTCGCCAATACAGCAGTGTCATGGCCAGCTCCTCTGAGTGCAGGGTTAGCATGGCAGAAATGTGGAAAAGTTTTGTCTCCACGCCACAGCTAACTGCACCACCACCTGATACGGAACGTGTTAGCAGGATGCAGCATTTCACTAACATGGTTGAACAGTACGTCTGCACACCCCTCCACGTACTGACTGATGGTTCGGCCCCATTCAACTTCTGGGTCTCCAAATTGTCCACGTGGCCAGAGTTAGCATTTTATGCCTTGGAGGTGCTGGCCTGCCCAGCGGCCAGCGTTTTGTCTGAACGTGTATTCAGCACGGCAGGGGGCGTCATTACTGACAAACGCAGCCGCCTGTCCACAGCCAACGTAGACAAGCTGACGTTCATATAAATGAACCAGGCATGGATCCCACAGGACCAGTGCCTCCCTTGTGCAGAATAGACATTTATAACTGCCTCCCCCTCAACCATGTATTCTTGTACTCCGGGGCACTTCTTTATTGAATCCTCATTTTTTTAACTTTACCATAATCTTGCGGTGCAACCCAAAGTTGAATGAACCTCTCCTCTGTCTGGGTGCTGGGCCGAAATAACTGAAAGTGGCCTTCTCCAGTGGTGGGTGATATGACGCATGATACCTTGCTGTAGGACCTCTCTCCTCTGTCTGGGTGCTGGGGCCGAAATAACTGAAAGTGGCCTTCTCCAGTGGTGGGTGATATGACGCCTTATTCCTTGCTGTGGGACCTCTCTCCTCTGTCTGGGTGCTGGGGCCTAAATAACTGAAAGTGGCCTTCTCCAGTGGTGGGTGATATGACGCCTTATTCCTTGCTGTGGGACCTCTCTCCTCGGTCTGGGTGCTGGGCCGAAATACATGAGAGTGGCCTTCTCCGGTGGTGGGTGATATGACGCCTTATTCCTTGCTGTGGGACCTCTCTCCTCTGTCTGGGTGCTGGGGCCGAAATAACTGAAAGTGGCCTTCTCCAGTGGTGGGTGATATGACGCATGATTCTCTGCTGTGGGACCTCTCTCCTCTGTCTGGGTGCTGGGCCGAAATACATGAGAGTGGCCTTCTCCGGTGGTGGGTGATATGACGCCTTATTCCTTGCTGTGGGACCTCTCTCCTCGGTCTGGGTGCTGGGCCGAAATACATGAGAGTGGCCTTCTCCGGTGGTGGGTGATATGACGCCTTATTCCTTGCTGTGGGACCTCTCTCCTCGGTCTGGGTGCTGGGGCCGAAATAACTGAAAGTGGCCTTCTCCAGTGGTGGGTGATATGACGCATGATTCTCTGCTATGGGACTTCTCTCCAATTGATATTGGTTAATTTTTATTTATTTGATTTTATTTTAATTCATTTCCCTATCCACATTTGTTTGCAGGGCATTTACCTACATTTTGCTGCCTTTTGCAGCCCTCTAGCCCTTTCCTGGACTATTTTACAGCCTTTTTAGTGCCCAAAAGTTCGGGTCCCTATTGACTTCAATGGGGTTTGGGTTCGGGATAAAGATTGGGTCGAGTTCGGATCCCGAACCCGAACATTTTCGGGAAGTTCGGCCGAACTTCTCAAACCCGAACATCCAGGTGTTCGCTAATCTCTACCAATAAGTAATATACTCCAGAAAGTATGGAATAAAACAAAAAAATATGAAAGATTACTCATTCTCTGAAGTTCTCTCCATTGTGGGACAATAATAATCTAATTAAATTAAAAAAAATATTTGATAGACAATTTTGGGTCCAGAGAGGAGTCACAAGTGTTGTGAACTTATTTGAAGAGGCGAAAATTATACCATGGGAAAATATAAGAGGTGAGGATACTTCCTTTTTATTTTTGTTTACATATGCACAGTTGACACATGCAACTGATAACACACAAAAAAAGATTTTTTCACTGTTTGCAATAATGTTTTCTTAGATTACTGTTTCATTTATTTTGGGATGACGTTAAAAATATCACAAATTTACTCTAGATTAATAACTGAATTGGGTCAGATATGGAAGTTTAATAGTGAAAAAAAAATGGAAGAGATTGGTAGTGTGGTAAGAAATTGGGGTCAAGTTTATAAGAATAATCAGACAGTATCTATATCTAAACAGCACAGATTGATACAATTTAAGATTATACACAGGCTTTACTATACACCACTCTGGCTTTCAAAGGTTTATCATAATAGGGAGAAGAGATTTATCTGTGAGAAATACAGGGATGAGAATGCCCATTATTCTCATATGTTATGGAGCTGTAATAAGATTTAGTATCTAGGGCAAAAAATCTTTGAGTATATGGGAACCATCACCAGATTAAAGATAGCCTCCTCAATTGAACTCATTCTTTTTGGTATACTTCCTTCTGATGTAAAAATCACCACTCCACTACGTGGGCTTTGGTTTAAGGGATTGATGATAGCGAAGGCCCTATTGGCTCAAAAATGGGGAGCCGATACCGCCCCGACATTTGTGGAATGGAGGAGATATATGAGCAGAATTAGGGACTATGAGTTTTACTGCTGTGACGAGAATAGGCAACGTATGAATTGGGAAGGCATATGGAAAAATTGGATGTAATAGGACACCGCAGAATTGTGTATTTGTTTATGGTATGAGATTGTATGGGCCTGGGCCCAGCCATGTTTGAGGGTGGGTGGGGGGTGGGTTGGTTCCTTTTGGGAAGATCTTATATTTGGGCAAGTATGGATTATGCATTTGATGACTGTGTTATTAAGATTGTCTCTTTTGATAACTCTAGTGTAATAATGTTTCTATTTTGAAGTATACATTTACCCAACTGCCCATTGTTAATGATATAAGTATGTTTATTGGAAAAAATGTAATAAAATAATTTATAAAAAAAAGAGTAAACACCTTAAAAACCACAAAAGGTCTCATGCTCCTCCTGCTCCCTCTTCTGCTGCTGTCTCAGCCTCTTCCTCCACCTATGGCATCAACCTGGCAACCACCAACACCACAACCACCTCTGTCACCATCAATAAGCATCTCCACCATGTCACAAGCAAGCATTCAGCTTTCCATCTCTCAACACTGGAGAGAAAGAGAAAATACCCACCTACCCACCCTCGATCCATGGTCCTGAATGCCAGCAATTCAAAATTGCTGGCCTTTGAAATGCTGTCATTCCGTCTGGTGGAGATGGACTGTTTCAAACAGCTGATGGCGGTGGCTGTCGCACAGTACGTAGGTCCCAGCCGCCACTACTTTTCCAGGAGAGCTGTCCCTTCCCTGCACAACCAAGTGTAGGATAAGCTCAAGTGTGCGCTGCGCAACGGCATCTGTGGCAAGATACCACAGATACATGGACCAGTAAGCACGGCCAGGGCCGCTATATCTCCCTAACTGCACACTGGGTAAACGTACTGCCGGCTGGGCCCGAGGCGGATAGCGGTTTGACAAACTACACACCGCACAGGAGCTTTGTCACGGTCAGCTTCTCAGAAGGCAGGGTTACAATGGCAGACATGTGGAAAAGTTTTGTCACCAGGCCACCGCAACCTGCACCATCAGCTGATATGGAACGTCTTAGCAGGAGGCAGCATTTAAACAACATAGTGGAACAGTACGTGTGCACACACCTCCATGTACTGACTGATGGGTCTGCCCCATTCAACTTCTGGGTCTCCAAATTATCCACATGGCCTGAGCTTGCCCTTTATGCCGTGGAGATGCTGGCCTGCCCTGCAGCCAGTGTATTGTCTGAACGTGTATTTAGCACGGCAGGGAGCGTCATTACAGACAAACGCAGCTGCCTGTCCACAGCCAACGTGGACAAGCTCACGTTCATTAAAATGAACCAGGCATGGATCCCACAGGACTTGTCCGAACCTTTTGCAGAATAGACATTTATAACCGCCTCAACCATACATTCTTGTACTCCAGTGCACTTATTCATTGAATCCTTTTTTTATTTGTACCATTATTTCGGGGGCTACCTCAATTTGAATGAACCTCTCCTCTGTCTGGTTGCCTGCGGCCTAAATTACTGAAAATGGCCTGTTGCTTTGGTGGGTGACATGAAGCTTGTTTTGCCGTGCATTGACCTCACTCTTCTGTCTGGGTGTCTGCGGCCTACATTTATGATAATCGCCTTCTGCTTTGGTGGGTGACATTAACCTCTTTTTCCCGTGCATTGACCTCTCCTATGTCTTGGTGCCAGGGGCCTACATTTATGATAATCGACTGCTGCATTGCTGGGTGACATGATGCCGTTTTGCTGTTACGTGACCTCTCTCCTCTGTCTGGGTGCCAGGGGCCTACATTAATGATAATCGCCTGTTCCATTGCTGGCTGACATGAAGCCTGTTTTGCTGTTATGGGACCTCTCTCCTCTGTCTGGGTGCCAGGGACTTAGAATACTGAAAATGGCCTGTTCCAGTGCTGGCTGACATAAAGCCGTGCATTTCCCTCTTCTATGTCTGGGTGCCAGGGGCCTACATTTCAGATAATCGCCTGTTGCTTTTGTGGGTGACATTAACCTCTTTTTGCCATCCAATGACCTCTCCTCTGTCTAGGTGCCAGGGGCCTACATTTATGATAATCGACTGATGCATTGCTGGATGACATGATGCCTGTTTTGCTGTTACGTGACCTCTCTCCTCTGTCTGGGTGCCAGGGGCCTAAATTACTGAAAATGGCCTGTTCCACTGCTGGGTGACATGAAGCCTCTTTTGCCGTGCATTGCCCTCCCCTCTGTCTGGGTGCCAGGGGCCTACATTTCAGATAATTGCCTGTTGATTTGGTGGGTTACATTAACCTCTTTTTGACATCCAATGACCTCTCCTCTGTCTGGGTGCCAGGGGCCTACATTTCTGATAATCGACTGATGCATTGCTGGGTGACATGATGCCTGTTTTGCTGTTATGTGACTTCTCTACTCTGTCTGGGTGCCAGGGGCCTAAATTACTGAAAATGGCCTGTTCCACTGCTGGGTGACATGAAGCCTCTTTTGCCGTGCATTGCCCTCTCCTCTGTCTGGGTGCCAGGGGCCTACATTTCTGATAATCGACTGATGCATTGCTGGGTGACATGATGCCTGTTTTGCTGTTATGTGACCTCTCTCCTCTGTCTGGGTGCCAGGGGCCTAAATTACTGAAAATGGCCTGTTCCACTGCTGGGTGACATGAAGCCTCTTTTGCCGTGCATTGCCCTCTCCTCTGTCTGGGTGCCAGGGGCCTACATTTCTGATAATCGACTGATGCATTGCTGGGTGACATGATGCCTGTTTTGCTGTTATGTGACCTCTCTCCTCTGTCTGGGTGCCAGGGGCCTAAATTACTGAAAATGGCCTGTTCCACTGCTGGGTGACATGAAGCCTCTTTTGCCGTGCATTGCCCTCTCCTCTGTCTGGGTGCCAGGGGCCTACATTTCAGATAATCTCCTGTTGCTTTTTTGGGTGACATTACCTCTTTTTGCCATCCAATGACCTCTCTTTTGTCTGGGTGCTAGGGGTCTACATTTTTGATAATCACCTGCTGCATTGGTGGGTGACATGAAGCCTGTTTTACCGAGCATTGACCTCTCCTCTGTATGGGTGCCAGGGGCCTAAACATTTTTAAATATCACCTGTTCCATTGGTGGGTGACATTAACCCATTTTTGCCAGTGATAAGCCACAGCTGTGCATTGCTGGCAGTAAACCAAATTATGTAAAAACCTATGTTACTGATCAAAAGATGCGTGACTACTGACTACAAAAAGCACGCTGGTAGACGCACTGCTGATGACATTCCCACCTGACGTTTTTAGTTATTTTATTTTAAGTTATTTCCTTATCCACATTTGTTTACAGGGCACTTACCCACATTTTGCTGCCTTTTGCAGCCCTCTAGCCATTTCCAGGGCTATTTTACAGCCATTTTAGAGCCCAAAAGTTCGGGTCCCCATTGATTTCAATGGGGTTCGGGGTCAAGTTCGGGTCAAGTTCAGATCACGAACCCGAACATTTCCGTTAAGTTCAGCTGAACTTCTCGTACCCGAACATCCAGGTGTCCGCTCGACTCTAGACACGATAGTAAATAGATACAGAAAATACATGGGGCAAACTACCAGACAATGTCCATCAAAATCATTGCTGTAAGATGATTATGGCTCAAAAAATGCACTGTTCTCTACAGAATATCTCTCTCAAAAAAAAGTTTGATTACTATTAATGAACGGTGCCACAAACCACCAATATAAGAGGCTGAGAGGATTATATATACCGTATTTTTCGCCATATAAGACGCACTTTTTTCCCCCCAAAAGTGGGGGGAAAATGGCAGTGCGTCTTATATGGCGAATACTACCATTTTCCTATAGCTGAAGCCGATACATCGCACAGCCTGCGATGTATCAGCATGGAAGGAGGAGGGGGCGGAGCCTGGCAACACGCGGCGGGCGGCCCGCCGCTCACAGCATGACTGCTTGTATAACATTTAAAATCTTTAACCACTTCAGCCCCCCTAGCTTAAACACCCTTAAAGACCAGGCCACTTTTTACAATTCCGCACTACACTACTTTACCCGTTTATTGCTCCGTCATGCAACTTACCACCCAAATGAATTTTACCTCCTTTTCTTCTCACTAATAGAGCTTTCATTTGGTGGTATTTCATTGCTGCTGACATTTTTACTTTTTTTGCTATTAATCAAAAATTACCGAAATTTTTACAAAAAAATGACATTTTTCACTTTCTGTTGTAAATTTTTTTTAAAAAAACTACATTTCTATATAAATGTTTCTCTAAATTTATTGTTCTACATGTCTTTGATAAAAAAAGTCCAATAAGTGTATATTTATTGGTTTGGGTAAAAGTTATAGCGTTTACAAACTATGGTGCAAAAAGTGAATTTCCGCATTTTGAAGCAGCTCTGACTTTCTGAGCACCTGTCATGTTTCTTCAGGTGCTAGAATGTCAGGATAGTATGAATACCCCCAAATCACACCATTTTAGAAAGAAGACACCCCAAAGTATTCGCGGGGGCATGGTGAGTTCATGTATCATTTCATTTTTTTCACAAGTTAGCGGAAAATGACACTTTCTGAGAAAAAAATAAATAAAAAGTTTCAATTTCTGCTAACTTCTGGCAAAAAAAAAGAAATCTCAGACGGACTCACTATGCCCCTCAGTTAATACCTCAGGGTGTCTACTTTCCGAAAAGGGTCATTTGTGGGGTGTGTTTACTGTTCTGGCATTTTGGGCGGGCTAAATTGTGAGCCGCCATGTAAAATCTAAAGGTACTCGTTGGAATTTGGGCCCCTTTGCACCCAGGCTGCAAAAAGTGTCACACATGGTATCGCCGTACTCAGGAGAAGTAGGGCAATGTGTTTTGGGGTGTATTTCTACATATACCCATGTTGGGTGAGAGAAATATCTCTGTAAACTGACAACTTTGTATAAAATTTTTAAAAGTTGTCGTTTACAGAGATATTTTTCACACACAGTATAGGTATATATAAAAATACACCCTAAAACACATTGCCCTACTTCTCCTGAGTACGGCGATACTACATGTGTGCCACTTTTGCAGCCTGGGTGCAAAGGGCCCTAAACCAATGAGTACCTTTAGGATTTCACAGGCCATTTTTACGCATTTGGATTCCAGACTTCTTCTCACGCTTTAGGGGCCCCTAAAATGCCAGGACAGTATAAATACCCCACATGTGACCCCATTTTGGAAAGAAGACACCCCAAGGTATTCTGTGAGGGGTATGGTGAGTTCATGTAAAATTTTATTTTTGTCACAAGTTAGTGGAATATGAGACTTTGTAAAAACTAAAAAAAAAAAAAAAAAAACTATTTCCGCTGACTTGTGGCAAAAATAAAAATTCTGTGGACTCACCATGCCCCTCACGGAATACCTTGGGGTGTCTTCTTTCCAAAATGGGGTCACATGTGGGGTATTTATACTCACCTGGCATTTTAGGGGCCCCTAAAGTGTGAGAATCCAAATGCATAAAAATGCCCTGTGAAATCCTAAAGGTACTCATTGGTTTTAGGGCCCCTTTGCGCATCTTGGCTGCAAAAAGTGTCACTCATGTGGTATCGCCGTACTCAGGAGAAGTAGGGCAATGTGTTTTGGGGTGTATTTTTACATATACCCATGCTGCATGTGAGAAATATCGCTGTAAACGACAACTTTTTACATTTTTTATTCAAAGTTGTCAGTTTACAGAGATATTTCTCTCACCCAGTATGGGTATATGTAAAAATACACCCTAAAACACATTGCCCTACTTCTCCTGAGTACGGCGATACCACATGTGTGACACTTTTGCAGCCAAGATGCGCAAAGGCCCAAATTCCAATGAGTACCTTTAGGAGGGCATTTTTACGCATTTTCTTCTCACGCTTTAGGGCTCCCTAAATGCCAGGGCAGTATAAATACCCCACGTGTGACCCCATTTTGGAAAGAAGACACCCCAAGGTATTCCATGAGGGGCATGGCGAGTTCATAGAATATTTTTTTTTTGGCACAAGTTAGTGGAAATTGATTTTTATTGTTTTTCTCACAAAGTCTCCCTTTCCGCTAACTTTTGACAAAAAGTTTAATTTTTCATGAACTCATTATGCCCTCAGCGAATACCTTGGGGTGTCTTCTTTCAAAATGGGGTCACATGTGGGTATTTATACTGCCCTGGCATTTTAGGGGTCCTAAAACGTGAGAAGAAAAATGCGTAAAAATACCCTCCTAAAAGGTACTCGTTGGAATTTGGGCCTTTGCATCTTGGCTGCAAAAAGTGTCACTCATGTGGTATCGCCGTACTCAGGAGAAGTAGGGCAATGTGTTTGGGTGTATTTGTACATATACCCATGCTGGGTGAGAGAAATATCTCTGTATATTGACAACTTTGAATAAAAAATGTAAAAAGTTGTCGTTTACAGCGATATTCTCACACTCCAGCATGGGTATATGTAAAAATACACCCTAAAACACATTGCCCTACTTCTCCTGAGTACGGCGATACCACATGAGTGACACTTTTTGCAGCCAAGATGCGCAAAGGGCCCTAAAACCAATGAGTACCTTTAGGATTTTACAGGCCATTTTTACGCATTTGGATTCTCACGCTTTAGCACTCCTAAAATGCCAGGGCAGTATAGATACCCCACAAGTGACCCCATTGTGGAAAGAAGACACCCCAAGGTATTCCGTGAGGGGCATGGCGAGTTCACAGAAAAAAAAATTTGGCACAAGTTAGCGGAAATTGTTTTTTTTTTTTTTTTTACAGTCTCATATTCCACTAACTTGTGACAAAAATAAAATTTTGCATGAACTCACCATACCCCTCACGGAATACCTTGGGGTGTCTTCTTTGTAAAATGAGGTCACATGTGAGGTGTTTGTACTGCCCTGGCCTTTGAGGGTCTCCGCAATCATTACACGTATGGCCAGCATTAGGAGTTTCTGCGATTCTCCGTATATTGAGCATACGGGTAATGAGATTTTTTCCGTTCAGCCTCTGCGCTGAAAAAAAAAAATGAACGGCACAGATTTCTTCATTCGCATCGATCAATGTGGATGAATAAATCTCTGCCAAAATCAGTGACTGCGGTGCGGTGGGATGAGCGCTAGCTACCTAACAAGTAGCTAACTAACTGGTGGTGATAGGGGACCCTTATGCCCCATTCACACGTCCGCAATTCTGTTTGCGGAACGGAATTGCGGACCCATTCATTTCTATGGGGACAGACTTTGTCCCGCTCGGATTCGGAATTACGGATCCGCGCTTCCGAGTCTGCACTTCCGTTCCGCAAAAATATAGAACATGTCCTATTCTTGTCCGCAATTGCGGACAAGAAAAAGCATTTTCTATATAGTTCTGGCAATGTGCGGATCTGCAAAATGCGGAAAGCACATTGCCGGTGTCCGTGTTTTGAGGATCTGCGGATCGGATCCGCAGATCGGATCCGCGGATCGGATCCGCGGATCCGTGAATCCACGGATCCGCAAAACACATATGGACGTCTGAATGGAGCCTTACAAGGGGTGTGATCAATGACAGGGGGTGATCAGGGGTCTAGATGGGGTGATCAAGGGGTTAGTAGGTGAGGGGGGTGGGGGTTAGTGTAGTGTTTGGTGCAACTTTACTGTGTTACCTGGTCCTCTGGTGGTCGATCCCAGAAAATGGGACCACCAGAGGACCAGGTAGCAGCTATATCAGACGCTGTTCATAAAACAGCGTCTGATATAGCTGTTTGATGCGATTTATATCGCATCTACAGCCTGCCAGCGATTGATCATCGCTGGCAGGCTGTAGTACAACTCTTCAGACGCGTCTCGCGAGATGACGCCCCGGCGCGTCCGATCAGAAGAACAGGACCGCCCGCAGGACGCAATCCTGCGTACGGCGGTCCTGAAGCGGTTAATTATGTCCCTTTATTTGCTAAAAGCCCAGGACAATAGCGCTCTGCTAACCTGCTATAACGATCCTCTAGCAGGCAGAGCGGTGCGGCGGCAGGCTGGTGTGTAACGTCCTCACTGACGTCATCTGCCTGCTCCTTTCACTTTATGAATGAAGCAGGAGGAGCAGGCAGATGACGTCAGTGAGGACGTTACACACCAGCCTGCCGCCGCACCGCTCTGCCTGCTAGAGGATCGTTATAGCAGGTTAGCAGAGCGCTACTGTCCTAGGCTTTTAGGAAATAAGGGGACATAATTAAAGATTTTAAATGTTATACAAGCAGTCACGCTGTTAGCGGCGGGCCGCCCGCCATGTGTTGCCAGGCTCCGCCCCTAAGCAGCCATGGGCCAGATGTTTTAGAAAAGGGGCACCTGTGGATGACACTGTAATTGGGTGATCTGTGGATGACACATATAGCATAAGATGCTATATATGTGTCATCCACAGATCCAATCCATTACAGTGTCATTCATAAATGCCCCCATCACAGTGCTATCCACAGATCCCCCATCACAGTGCTATCCACAGATCCCCCATCACAGTGCTATCCACAGATCCCCCATCACAGTGCTATCCACAGATCCCCCCATCACAGTGCCATCCACATCTCCCCCACATAACAGTGCCATCCACAGATCCCCCCCATAATACTGTCATGCACAGACCACCATTACTTCAAAAGCACACCTTTTGGTTAAAAATATTTTTTCTTATTTTTCTCCTCAAAAACCCAGGTGCGTCTTATAGGCCGGTCCGTCTTATAGGGCGAAAAATACGGTAGGTAATAAATAAGTGTGTCGTCAAAAAGGAGAAAATACGCACAATAAATAAAGGATGACACACATTTTTCTCCATCTAAATCCACAGCCTATATTGAATCCATATCATCATATATGTATTCCAAGGTATAAATATCACCATAATAGATCTAAGACATACCCAGGGTCATGATGCACATAAGACTGGAATGTTGCTCCACGTACTGCACCTCGACACGTGTTTTGCCTCGCCAGGCTTCGTCAGGAGGTGATTACATAGTAAAATAAGGGGTATATATAGAAGGAAGGGGCGGGTAACAAATGATGTTCCTAATAAAGATCACCTGAGAAGTATCGGAAGGATTGTGTCATCTTTTCTCTAATGTCTGATCTATATTATGAATTTTGAGTAATAAAGATTTCTATATATTTTATGATATTGGTCCAGCCTCTCCTGACTTGTCTGTTCAAGGAGCTACCTGCATTCCCCATGTAATAATAATTCAGGAGCATCTATTTATATGATTGCATGTTGTGCCATTCCTCTGTTATTCCTACTAGAATCTTATAAATGAATTGCGAGCTGTTTGCAATTTTTAATTTATTTATGTACTCACTTATACAGCGCTGACATATTCCGCAGCGCTTTGCAGACATTATCATCACTCGCTGTCCCCAGTGGAGCTTACAATCCAAGTTCCCTATCAGTATGCCTTTGGTGTTGGAGGAAACCAGAGTACCCCGCGGATACCCACACAAACAAGAGCAGAACATACAAACTCCTCCCAGATTTTGCCCTTGGTTGGATTTGAATCTAGGACCCCAGCACTGCAAGGCACCAGTGCTAACCACTGAGCCAAAGAGCTGTAATTAAGGCCCATCTGGATGTTACCAGTTGGGTGCGTGTCCCTGCAGAGTCTGACACTTGCAGCACCGATTGGATAGTGACAGACTGTGCAGGGCCACCCCATCAAATGGTAACGCCCAGATGGAGCTTTATTGCAGAATACTGGCAATTCACTCATTAACTTCTAGAAGGATTAATAGAGGAATGACACAAAATAAAGTCAAAAGAATAGATGTTATGACATGGGGAATGCAAGTATTTACTGACAGATCCTTTTTTGACAGAATTGAATGGCTAATGGGCTGGTTTCCTAATATGCTTATTAGAGTACTTTCACACTAGCGTTTTGGATTCCGTTTGTGAGATCCGTTTCAGGGCTCTCACAAACGGTCCAAAACGGATCAGTTAAGCCCCAATGCATTCTGAATGGATAAGGATCTGTTCAGAATGCATCAGTTAGGCTCCGTTCCGCCTCTATTCCGTTTTGGAGGCGGACACCAAAACGCAGCATGCAGCATTTTGGTGTCCGTCTGAAGAGGCGGAGCCTAACGGATCCGTTTTTTTTACAATGTAAGTCAATGGGGACGGATCCGTTTTCAATGACACAATATGGTGCATTTGAAAACGGATCCGTTCCCCATTGACTTTCAATGTAAGTCAAAACGGATCCGTTTTGGACTTTGTTATTTTTCTTTAACCACTTCAGCCCCCCTAGCTTAAACACCCTTAATGACCAGGCCACTTTTTACAATTCCGCACTACACTACTTTCACCGTTTATTGCTCCGTCATGCAACTTACCACCCAAATGAATTTTACCTCCTTTTCTTCTTACTAATAGAGCTTTCATTTGGTGGTATTTCATTGCTGCTGACATTTTTACTTTTTTTGCTATTAATCAAAAATTACCGAAATTTTTGCAAAAAAATGACATTTTTCACTTTCTGTTGTAAAATTTTTCAAAAAAACTACATTTCTATATAAATTTTTCTCTAAATTTATTGTTCTACATGTCTTTGATAAAAAAAATCCAATAAGTGTATATTTATTGGTTTGGGTAAAAGTTATAGCGTTTACAAACTATGGTGCAAAAAGTGAATTTCGGCATTTTGAAGCAGCTCTGACTTTCTGAGCACCTGTCATGTTTCTTCAGGTGCTAGAATGTCAGGATAGTATAAATGCCCCCAAATCACACCATTTTAGAAAGAAGACACCCCAAAGTATTCGCGGAGGGGCTTGGTGAGTTCATGTATCATTTCATTTTTTTCACAAGTTAGCGGAAAATGACACTTTCTGAGAAAAAAAAAAAAAAAAAAGTTTCAATTTCTGATAACTTCTGGCAAAAAAAAAAAATCTCAGACGGACTCACTATGCCCCTCAGTGAATACCTTGGGGTGTCTACTTTCCGAAATGGGGTCATTTGTGGGGTGTGTTTACTGTTCTGGCATTTTGGGCGGGGCTAAATTGTGAGCCGCCATGTAAAACCTAAAGGTACTCGTTGGAATTTGGGCCCCTTGCGCACCCAGGCTGCAAAAAGTGTCACTTATGTGGTATCGCCGTACTCAGGAGAAGTAGGGCAATGTGTTTTAGGGTGTATTTTTACATACACCCATGTTGGAGTGAGAGAAATATCTCTGTAAATTGTCAACTTTGTATAAAAATTTTTAAAAGTTGTCGTTTACAGAGATATTTTTCACACAAAGTATGGGTATATATAAAAATACACCCCAAAACACATGCCCTACTTCTCCTGAGTACGGCGATACTCATGTGTGCCACTTTTGCAGCTTGCGCAAAGGACCCTAAAACCAATGAGTACCTTTAGGATTTCACAGGGCATTTTACGCATTTGGATTCCAGACTTCTTCTCACGCTTTAGGGGCCCCTAAAATGCCAGGGCAGTATAAATACCCCACATGTGACCCCATTTTGGAAAGAAGACACCCCAAGGTATTCTGTGAGGGGTATGGTGAGTTCATGTAAAATTTTATTTTTTGTCACAAGTTAGTGGAATATGAGACTTTGTAAAAAACAAAATTAAAAAAACAAAAAAACTATTTCCGCTGACTTGTGCCAAAAATAAAAATTCTGTGGACTCACCATGCCCCTCACAGAATACCTTAGGGTGTCTTCTTTCCAAAATGGGGTCACATGTGGGGTATTTATACTCACCTGGCATTTTAGGGGCCCCTAAAGTGTGAGAATCCAAATGCATAAAAATGGCCTGTGAAATCCTAAAGGTACTCATTGGTTTTAGGGCCCCTTTGCGCATCTTGGCTGCAAAAAATGTCACACATGTGGTATCGCCGTACTCAGGAGAAGTAGGGCAATGTGTTTTGGGGTGTATTTTTACATATACCCATACTGTGTGTGAGAAATATCGCTGTAAGCGACAACTTTTTAATTTTTTATTCAAAGTTGTCAATTTACAGAGATATTTCTCTCACCCAATATGGTATATGTAAAAATACACCTCAAACACATTGCCCTACTTCTCCTGAGTACGGCGATACCACATGTGTGACACTTTTTGCAGCCAAGATGCAAAGGGCCCTAATTCCAATGAGTACCTTTAGGATGGGCATTTTTACGCATTTTCTTCTCACGCTTTAGGGCCCCTAAAATGCCAGGGCAGTATAAATACCCCACATGTGACCCCATTGTGGAAAGAAGACACCCCAAGGTAATCCGTGAGGGGCATGGCGAGTTCATAGAAAAATAATTTGGCACAAGTTAGTGGAAATGGTATTTTTATTGTTTTTCTCACAAAGTCTCCATTCCACTAACTTGTGACAAAAAGTATAATTTTGCATGGACTCATCATGCCCCTCACGCGAATACCTTGAGGTGTCTTCTTTCTAAAATGGGGTCACTTGTGAGGTGTTTGTACTGCCCTGGCATTTTAGGAGTCTCCGTAATCATTACACGTATGGCCAGAATTAGGAGTTTTGCGATTCTCCGTATATTGACCATACGGGTAATGAAATTTTTCCGTTCAGCCTCTGCGCTGAAAGAAAAAAATGAGCGTCACAGATTTTTCCATTCACATTGATCAATGTGGATGAAAAAATCTCTAAAAAATGTGCAAAAAAAGAGGGAAAAGCTATAAAGCTGCGATCGCTAAGGGACCCTAAGGCCTCATTCAGCGTCCGCAATTCTGTTCCGCAAAATTTTGCGGAACAGAAATGTGGATACATTCAATTCTATGGGGACAGACTTTGTCCCGCTCGGATCCGTAATTGCGGATCCGTAGTGAAGATCATAAAAGTATAGAACATGTCCTATTCTTGTCCGCAGTTGCGGACAAGAAAGAGCATTTTCTATATAGTTCTGGCAATGTGCGGATCCGCAAAATGCGGAAGCACATTGCTGGTGTCCGTGTTTTGCGGATCAGCGGATCCGGATCGGGATCCGCAAAACACATGCGGACATCTGAATGAGCCTTACAGGGGGTGATCAGTGACAGGGGGTGACAGGGGTGATCAGGGGGTGACATGGGAGATCAGGGGTTAATCAGTGACAGGGGGTGGTGGGTGGGTGGGGGCGGTGGGGGGGTTGTGTGGTGATTGGTGCACTTTGATATTTTTCTCTGGTGGTCCCAAGCAAAGGGACCACCAGAGAAGCGGGCAGCAAGCAGATCAGGCGCTGTTCACAGAACAACGTCTGATCTGCGTTTTCTGCCATATACAGCCTGCCAGCGCACGATCGGCGCTGGCAGGCTGTAGTATAACTACATGCGAGCGCGCCGATGGCGCGCATTGCGCATGTGCGGGCGCGTGCTCGCGTCATCTCGCGTCTCGCGAGATGACGCGCCGATGCGTCCGATCAGAGCTACAGGGCCGCCGCCAGGACGCAATCCTGCGTGCGGCGGTCCTGTAGCGGTTAAAGCTAATGCAAACGGATCCGTTCTGAACGGATACAAACGTTTGCATTAGAGGTGCGGATCCGTCTGTACAAATAAACAGACAGATCCGCACCAACGCTAGTGTGAAAGTACCCTTAGTGTTGAGCCGCAAAGCAGAATTTCCTCGTGCTTTGTGGTAGTGAAACAATTTTTCCTGAATGGCAGTAAAAAAACAAAACAAAAAATCATACTTACCTCATCCATTTGCTCGCGACAGGCCAACCGTCGCCATCTTGATTGAAGCTCTCGCACGAAATCCCATGCATGATGACGTATGACGTCACCACTCCAGTCAGGTAACATTTCGTGGTAGATCTTCAATCAAGATGGCGGCAGCCGTCCTTCGCGAGCAAATGGTTGTGGTTAGAATGATTTAATTTATTATTTTTTAAATTTTACATTGTAATATTAATGTCAGATGCCGCAATCAGATATGAACACGGTATTTAAGGGGTACAATGACCAGGAGCGGCACAATCAAACTACTTACAAAGAAATGCGCTTTGTGACAAAGTCATTCATCACAAAGTACATTTTTTTTGCAAAATTCGGCGAAGCAGCTGAGTGGAATTTTTTAATACTTCGCTCGTCTCTAATGCTCATTAATGAGGATATGGTGGGTGGTATTATCGAAAGTCATGGTCGAGAATAATGAATTGCCATGGAATGTATCAACATCCAGAACAAGTGAGTCAAATCTGAAAGCGGCTGTTACAAATGATGATAGCACATACACTGAAGTGCTCCTTTAATAAATTCATGTCTACCGTGCATGGCACATGCACTAACCTCCAAGCTAAACAAATCAGTTATAGTGATAGATGTCGAGTCGAAAATTCATGGGAACTTACTTCCATCTTCTATAAGTAAACTTCACTAAGGGCTTTTTAATACCTCTAGAAAAACAACAGCCTCTTAATTTGCCCCAGTGATTGATAGTTCTGTGGCTGTGTACATGGCAGTTTATGTTATTACTCTACCATGGAAGTTGGTTATGTAAAGGAAATATCTAGGCCCAAGGGGTATTCATGCTGCATAATAATCAGCTAATATATTGGCTCTGATCGGAGTTGGCAATTAGTACTTACACATGGCTTAAAGAGGACCTTTCACTGCTCCTGACATGCCTGTTTTAATAGCTTCATGGATTTCCCATGTAATAATAATTCTAGAGCATCTATTCTTATGGCTTTATGTTGTCCCATTCCTTTACTATTTCTACTAAAAGTTATTAATGAATCACTAGCCGTCTGCACTAAGGGTACAGAGGGGAGTTAACCAGTTGGGGGTGGGTACCTGCACAAACTCACTTTATCCAATCAGTCCTGTCATTTTCAGACTGTGGATCCACGGTGGGGGGGATACGGGTCAATGGACCCCCCCCCCCGAGAATATAGTGAGAGTCAGAGAGAGGGTTTCCGATCGCCCAACTTCCCCATTCCGCCTGCGCTGCCCGGGTAACATGCGGGCTGTCGGCTCAGGCTGTCGCTGCACTGCTGAGCGCCGGCCAGTGACGTCACACGCCGGCGCTCAGACTCAGCGCGGTATATATCAGTGGACAGTGGGGGAGGGAGCTGCATGTGATGTCAGACAGAGAGTACTGTACATACTACATTGGCATACTGTAGAGCTGTGCTAGAGCTTCTTGCCTGGACCAGCCCAGGCCCCACCAGCGACCAGGTGAGCTTGGGCAATCATGCACTAGTGCCATGCCGGCCACCACACTTTTAATAGTGTACTAACTGTTCTAAATAGTTTACTACCTAATACTAACTAAATACTTTACTACACTGTTTTTAGTATATTTCTACTGTTTTACACATAATTGTGTATTGTTTGTTACTATTTTGTCTGGGAATATTCTGTTCTATCATCAGTATACAAACTCCTGATGAAAATGTCTCTAAAACCGGTAAATAATAAAGTTATATATGGTTAAATGTCACCTATTTGTTTGTAATTTTTAGAATCTGTAATTTGGAAAGACAAATGTTACTGTTTTTAAATAAGGTTAGAGCTGTACAATAGGTTAAATAAAATAGTCTGTTCTATAAGCACCACATTATTTTCTGTCCGCCACCACAAAACAATCTAGAAGTGCCCCTCCTAAGACCAGGCTCTGGATCTGCCACTGCTTGGTACCCTTACTGCAGACTGCTAGCAATTCATTCATAACTACTAGTAGAAAAAATACGGGAAAGGCAAAACATAGAGCCATAAGAATTGATGCTCCAGAATTGTTATTACACGGGGAATGCATGATGCTATGAACACATAGCATGTCAGGCGTGGTGACAGGTCCTCTTTAAAGTCAAATACTTTCAAGACATCATGTAAAGTCTGTAATAAAGCGGTTTAAGTGAGGGGCAGGTGAAATCTAGTGATATACTGAATGTCTACGAGCACCGTCAGGTTTCTACGCTCCTCCGACCATCTTCCGTTCATTGGGCATAGGTACTAGTGTTGTGTTGATCGCGAATATTCTAATGCTGAATTTTAATTACAAATATCGCCACTTCGAGAATTCGTGAATATTTAGAATATAGTGCTATATATTCATATTCGCGAATAATGTTGATCGTGAATATTCTAAACTCGAATTTATCGCGACTATTAGCACTTAGCAACATCCCTAGCAACCAATAGGAAAGTTGCCTACCTCTTAGTGTTGATTGCAAATATTCTAATTGCGAATTTTTATCGCAAATATATTACATTGCCGATTTTCGCAATCAAGTAAATAATAACTGGAGATCAGGAATCTCGGATTTGCAAATTTATGGCAAATATTCGGCCAAAAATTTACAAAATATCACAAATTCGAATATTGCCTATGCCGCTCATCACTTATAGGTACTGAAAAGAGAACAAAGGCTGGTGCAGTTTGAACACGGGAATGATTGGAACGTGTTGAATTATGAGCGGAATATATGCAGAGAAAAGACATTGTTTATCAGTCCCTGAGGGTTACTCATCAAATTAATCCCTTGGAAAGTGAACTGCAAAAGCGACAAGATAACATGATTGTGGGTAAGTAATAACTCCAGATTAATAGCTATAAAATAATAATATATTTGTCAGATTATTTTGACAAATGATAATTATGTATTTATTACTGGTGTATCATTATAATTTAAAGTAAAGGTTATAACAATATAAGGGATACTATTCAGAACTATAGAGGAGTACTCTAGCCATATAAAACACATCTATCACAACTGAGAGTTTGTATGCCAAGCAAAAAAAAAAAAAAGAAAAGGAGGAGTTAATTGTGGTAAATTTATTAAAAGTCACATGTCTCTTAAAGGGGTTGTCCCACCTTTAAATGTAATATAATTTAGCATGAAAAACTAGTTACTTTTGTAATTTACTTTCTGTTACAGCTGTTAAGTATTCTCTTTATTTCATTATAATTGTGCCCCCTGGTGTTTAATCTGTATAGTAATTTGCACGTCCACCTGAGGTGGTCGCACATGCTTAGTTCCATCCTTCAACTGCCACTAGTCATATCTGGTGATAGAAGCTGTGATGGGTAAAGGGGGAGAGTTGTAGAAAAGAAGGACAAGCGCCAGACAAAGCACATACACGCCCTGAGAAAGGACACCCCCCCCCCCCCAAGCTACTAGACTCTAGCCAAGCAGCTGGAGCAATGAATGGGGAGATTTTAAAGGGTTTGTCCCACAAAAAATATTCTACAGTTTTCAAACCAGCACTTGGATCTGAATTATTTTGTAATTGCATGTAATGAAAAACTTAGCATAGCCACAGTATCAATAAAATGTATCTGGATATCGCCACCTGCTGTTTGTTTTTTTCTTATTTCTTTGTCCTGCTCACTGAGATAGCCGCGCATGCTCAGTTTCATCCTTCAACTGCCTCCTGAGCTGTGATAGGGAGAGCAAGGACACGCCCCTTAACTGCAGCAGAAAAGACACTCCCCTTCAGCTGCCAGCTTGATATAAATCTAGCAGAGCACTGAATGGGGAGATCTCTGGATCCATATGAGGTTTAGGGCAGGTTCTAGCTTTGTTAGAAA
The DNA here is from genome assembly GCA_033119425.1 of Bufotes viridis. Lineage (NCBI taxonomy): Eukaryota > Metazoa > Chordata > Amphibia > Anura > Bufonidae > Bufotes > Bufotes viridis. Next base: position 399,001,519 of record CM065592.1, on the reverse strand, counting down.
GAGATTGTCATGTACTATGTGATGTCTGATTTTCACAGACAGTCATGGAATAATCCCTTTAACTGTGGAGACAGGCTGCACACTGACTGCTGCTGCCACACTGCCTCTCTCCATATTTTTTTTCTCTCTCTCTCTACTGAATATATACATAGGGCAGCAGCAGTCAGTGTGGAGCGTGTCTCCATAGTTAAGTAAACAGAATACAGGGAGCATTCCTAAAGCATAAAATGGGCCACTTTAGAGCTATTTTTCTAATAGAAATGTACAATTTCAATAATTAAAGTATATTACAAAAATAGTCCGTGTCACTGCCCCTACACATTACCAAAAAATAACAGTTACACTTTAATGTCAATCATGGCATAACTTTTTTTTTATACATTTGGTGCCAAAAACTGATACCTGCTACAAGGAGATATAGATTTACACCATTTTCTGGTTTGAGCCTTTTTAAATCTCTTCTGGTAAACCACACCCACTTTTCAACTTTTAGGCTACGTTCACACGACGACATTTATCGCGCAACATTTTGTCGTACTATTGTTGCGCTACAATTTTTATAATGTCATGTGAACGTAGCCTTAAGCAAGCACAGAGTTAAAACAGGATGTATTTGGAGCAATTTCCCTCATAGTCATCACTGTAACAGTTGATTAAACCAGAGGTGACTTATAATATTCCTAGGGGAATCACTATAATATTCCATATAATACAAAGAGAATATTTTTGCTGTATTGATATGAAACACATTCTTCCTGAAAGGTGTGCATGGGCTACAGTATATTTTGTTGCTGCTGCAATGGATAATTCACGCTTCAGCTGCTGAAGAACCTCTTCTATCAATAGAGAAGGAGCAATATGTTTCAGCCCATGAGCTTTTGGCACAAAAGTAAGAACTTTCTGCTAAGTGATCTGTGACAGACCGAGTGTTTTGACTGAAAAATACATGTACATATATGTAACCCTGCTCATCTTTGTATCATCGTCAGGTTCTAACATTACATAGTGTTCTTTGTGTAACTATTATTTGTAGGCATTGCAATGGAAAAATGTCATTAAATTATATTGTACAATTATAGCAACATACAACCTGGGGGATATTGATGCTCATTGAGGAGATCCAGCATTGCATGGAGACTTATTTGCAGGCAATCGTCAATGGGAGAAAAATAAATAAATAAATATATATATATATATATATATATATATATATATATATGTTAGCCATTCTCCTGGAGGAGAGCCAATTTACCTGGAATCAATTATACAAAGATTTTAAAAATATATTATTAATTCTTAAAATACTTCTGCTAAATCAAAATGGCTATTGATACTTAATTGGTAATTGTAGAAAAATTTAATAATAAGAAAACATGAAATACATTTTTTACTATTTTATTTATATTTATTTATCTCTTTATAAGGATACATTTATTTATTTGCTGTCTTTATTTTTGCTTTTTATTTTGCATTTTGTTCCTTTTTTATATGGATTTCTATAATTATTTTATACATTATTATATTTAAATACAATATTTTCCTGTGCAAGCATTTATTTTTTGACTCAATTTTATTAAAGCATTTTCACGCGTAAAAATTTGAGTAATTAGAGAAGAACAATCTTTCCAAATGATATGCAAACTACCAATTCCTTGCACATCAATAACACCTCTTCAAGAAAATACTTTAGTTTTACTTTCAGCAAGGAGTTAAGGAGCCAAGGCTTTTAGCATCTCATTTCACTCACACACAGCCCATTATAACATGCATAAACAAGAATGACAAGTTGAGATTAATGAGTGTCCCAGAGTGACAGAACAATTTAATTGTCAGAAATCATAGAAGCTGAACTTTGCCAGTATATTTATACAAGACTGCCACAACCTAAAATACATTCCTAATTGATTATGACCAATCAGTAATAACAAAGAATGAAGCATTGTTATATACTAATAGCGGTCGTACACAAGAACTTCTTCAGATGTAAGTGGGAAATGTTACCTTTTCATGGTAAGTGTCTAATGGTTCTGCAGTTTTATATATCCATCCCTCTTCCTACGTTCTTTTGAGGTTTGAACATTTATGTCTGAGATTACAAAGCATAACAAATAAAATAGATCGTCATTCTGTGCACACAAATAATCACATAAAACGACGTATTACTTTAAAGGTATAAAACTAATACATAATGGAAATGTATGCAAAATTATGTTAGGTGTTGAAGCATACGCAAACATTCTCAGCTCGTTTTCTATGTCTGAAGTGCATCTAAGAAAACAAGTGAAGGAAATTACATTCTCCGTTTTGTGTTGGCAAGTTCTACACCGGTTTATGTGTCTCCATGGTTACAGGCTACAGTCTATTGGATGCAGTCTTTTTCTGCAGTGGGAGTGCACTAATTTAGCTCAATAATAATTACAACAAAAGTAACAGAACTAATTAAGGCTAATGGAAACTATTCAAGTCTGATAAAAAATGAAATGGGTCTGTAAACTAATGAGTCATAACTTTGTTTAATAATAAAAATGTTGCAAAAAATGCAAATTTCAACGCAGCCTCATATGCATCCCAATTAAAGTCAGCAGTACACCAGGGATAGCATGTGATTTGAACCTTTATTCTTTATTCACCAATGGTGCATTTTATTTGTTACATTTATTGCCAAATGTGGCACCCTTTTTCAAGCTGGATGTGCGGGATAATGGAATCCATGGTGTTGCAATGCAATAAATGTAACAAGTAAAATGCACCATTGGTGAATAAAGAATACAGGTTCAAATCACATGCTATCCCTGGTGTGCTGTCTCTAAATCTATTTGGAATATAACCTACAAGACGTCTATGGTGGAAGAAGTCTATCTGGGAAGTGCACCCATAAAAGCCCTTGTAAGACGAGTGCTGGGGTCCTATTGTGAATAAAAGAATTAAAGTCAGCAGGATATACTTCCACAAAATTACAAATAAACCTCACAGTTAGATCAACAATAAAGTGCAATTAAAGTATCAACTTATAAATTATAAATTTCCATATTCATAGTGTAAATTCATATACATAGTAAGCAGCTCATATGATCAAATACAGGTCTAATATAAGTGCTGAGCAATCAAGTAAAACTCAAATAATGCATAATAATTGTCCTTCCTATTAATCTTCTGTCTTTCTCACATCTATCCATCTATCTATCTATCTATCTATCTATCTATCAATTATCTATCTATCTATCTATCTATCTATCTATCTATCTATCTATCTATCCACCCATAACACATACATGTGTGCACTTTAAATATATTTATTTCCAAACACACTATTATACAATAGCATGTCCAGTGGGAATATATGTTTTTGGCTCATGGCTGTAGTGTATAGTGATTTCAGTATTAATAAAATATATGAAAACATTCATGTGGACAACAGACAATAATAGAAATAATTCTTCAATGTTTTATCGTGTTATGCCAGTGTAGCATTTTCCCCCAGCGGACAGATAATTTATCTTCACCATATCTCACAGGATTTTTTACTTAATTCTAACACTTTAAGCTGATGAATGGAAAAGAGCCCCATTTGACAGTACTCTTTCATGTAAACTTGAAAAAATAATCTATTTCGTATTCTAAACCCAAGTAAATGACTTCACTGGGAAAGTATGTAAAAGATACTTTAGAAATAAATATGCATAAGAAATTACAACTCTGTCTAAATGACCCTCTACCTTGGAATGTCTAGAATTGTGAGAATCATAAGGTCAGGAAATATGTGCAGCCCAGTGCCTTTAAAGCTACTATTCCTTATTTGGAATCTACACAGACATGAAAGCCAGAGTAACATAAACTAAAAGGAAGATTTTTCCTGCTGCTTTCAAGCCTCGTCCTTGACCTATCCCATTTATAGTTTCCTTTAAGATACCATGCATTGCAAGTTCATTTGTTTCCTAGTAGTCTTCCAACAATGATTTTCAGTACTAGCCAGTTTTTAATACAAGAATGAGATATGTAAGCAGAGCTGGAGATTTATACGCCAGTAAAAGTCCCAGTTATTAATGGATGCTTTGTAATTGCATAAGTTAAACAATACTGCAGTTAGCAATATAAGGATTTAACTTCACGTTGTACAGTAGTTTCTTTCTTTTTTTTTTTTTTTTACTTATTTTAACTTCAACATTTTTTACAACAGACATAGGAACATAAGCACATGTTCTCCAGATATGGTGATATATATATATATATATATATATATATATATATTCAAAAAAAAGTTAGACATTGTACAAAATGGAATTATTTGCAAATCTCAGACCCTTATATTATTTACAATAAATCATAGAACACGTATCAAATGTTGAAAGTGAGACATTGTGCAACTAAGTCATATGACTGGGTATAAGAGGTTCACCAGTCTGTAAAAAACTTAAACTAAAACTTGTGCAACACTTTCAGAAAAATGTTTCTTAATGCAAAATTGCGAAGACTTTGAATATCCCACCATCTACAGTACATAATATTATAAACAAAAATCCATGTGTGCAAGGGACAGTGCTCATGGTCAGTATTAGATGATCTTGATCTACAGACCCTTAGGTGCTACGTCATCAAAAACAGGCATGGTTCATTATGGGAAGTCAATGCTTGGGCTCAGGAACACTTGCAGAAATTATTTACTGTTCAAACCACAAATGAAAGTTAAAGCTGTATCATGCAAAGAAGAAGCCATATGTCAACACAATCCCGAAACGCCACCATCTTCTCTAGGGCCAAAGCTTAGCCAATGCTATACCACATAATCTATCCATCACAATGGCATGGCTTTGCAGAAGAATAATCTGGGTGCTGAACTAACCTTTCTGCAGTCTGGACATTTCACCAACAGAAAACTTAATGAAATAAAAATTCTGGCAAAGAAGACCGAGAACTGTTGAGTAGCTAAAATTCTACATCAGATATGAATTGGATAATGTCATTGTCCCAAAACTCCAGCAATTGGTCTCTACCACTTCCCAGACGTTTATAGACTGTTGTTAAAGGGGGTTTACCCTAATAATCTATCTCCTGGATAATCGGCAATTTGATTGCCGATTAGCTGTTTGATAAGGCACTGGCACTCACAGTAGAGTTTCCTAAGCTTTGCCTTGGCTATGTGATTTCATGTTCATCGGTCACACGGCCATTGAAGTGTATGGGACTCAGCTGAGAAACCATGCACAGTGGATATACAATATATGGCACTGTGCTTGCTTTGAGAGAAGGCAGAAGCACTACTGAGAGTCCAGGTGCCTTCTCAAATAGCTGATCGGTGGGGGTCCTGGGTTTTGGACTGGCACCAATCAGATACTGATGATGTATCCAGAGGATCGAAAGAAAAACTTACAACGGTCACTGAAAAAACTGGAAACTGACAAAAGTAATAATAAATTTTAAAAATTACTGAAAATCAGCTAATGAAAATCAGACAATATTTGTAAAAAAATAATAATAATGAAACTGACCTGGGCAAAAATAATGGTACTCCAAGAAAAGATTGAAAATAATTCGACCATAGGGACATATTAAACTAAGGTTTGTCCTATAATTAGCATCAGACTTCAAACTTTATTCAGTCTGCCTATTTAAAGGGTGAAAATTTGTTACTGTGCTTTTTGGTATCCAGGTGTGTACTACACTAAACATGAACCAAAGAAATTTAAGGAGATAGTTGTCTCAGGAGATTATAAAGAAAATTAGAGGTAAAAGTAAAACCTATAAGACCATATTCAAACAGCTTGATGTTCCTGTTACTATTATTCAGAAGTTTAAGGTATACGGGACTGTATCCAACTTTCCTGGACGTGGTCGCAAGAGGAAAACTGATAAAAAAGACCAATAATGGCAACCAAACAGCCCAGAATAGCTTCCAAAGAGATTAGGGGTGAACTCCAAGGTCCGGGTGCTTCAATGTCAGATCACAACATCCATCGCTGTCTTAGCCAAAGTGGACTTAAAAGAGTTGTCTCACTTCAGCAAGTGGCACTTATCTATGTATTTTATGTAGAGAACTTTAATAAAAGCCACTTACTAATGTATTGTTATAATCCATATTGCTTCCTTCGTTGGCTTGATTCATTTTTCCATAACATTATACACTGCTCGTTTCCATGGTAATGACCAACCAGCAATCCAGCAGAGGTAGCCTTGCTTTCACACTATAGGAAAAAGTGCGGGGACCACAGGCTGGTGCTTATTCCTGTAGTGTGCAAGAACGGCCACCGATGTTAGATTGCAAGGTGGCTATAACCATGGAAACAAGCAGTGTTTAATGTGATGGAAAAATTAATCCAGCCAGTGAAGGAAGCAATATGGACAATCATAATACATTAGTAAGTGGCTTGTATTAACATTCTGTTCATAATAAATGTTATTTTCTGAAGTGACACAATCCCTTTAATGAAAGACAACCAAGGAGGAAACCACTGTGAAAGTAAATCCTAAAAAAGCGAGATTGCAGTTTGTCCAAATGCGTATTGGGACAGTTATAATATATAACTCTCCCTAAATACAGTAGAATAGATTTTCTCTGCCTCCCTTCATTGACAATAATGAGCACTTGTATCTCTTGGTGGCTGGTTAGTTAGGGCAGGTTTACGTCAGTGTTACAAATTCCAGTATTGTTTTCTATTATATAACATGTTATACTGGAAAATAACGGAATTTGTAAGACATAATTCAAAACGTAAACATTCAGAGTAGTGTTAATCGAGCACCAAAGTGCTCGGATGCTTGGGTGCTCGGGCCAAACACATTGGGATGCTCAGGTGCTCTACCGAGCATCCGAGTATAATAAAAATCAATGGGACGATTGTCTGTAATTTGCGTGTTTTGATGGGATAACTGTAATATGTACGCTGCAAATGTTGTTAACTTATTACCCTCAATAATTTTTTTTTTGAAAAGTCAAGGGGAGAACCCGAGCAGTAAACTAGGCACCCCCTGCTCTGAAGAGGGGAGGGTGCCTGGTTCATAGGAAAAGTTCAGAAATTGATGAAAACACCACCAAGATGGTTCGGGAACAGCATGGGAAGGATGTCTAGATGCCACTTTTATAGACTGACAATAATACGCACAAAACCAAACATAAAATCAATTTTAGAGGAAAAATTGTTAGGAAACATTCTTTCCTGTATATTTACTTGTATATAAAGTGCAAGTGCTGCCAAAAATTACAAGGAAGAGGCAGTCCGATACAACCTGTATATCACATAAAGAAGGGCCTCATTCACATTGTGGCGCAATCGATCATGCAGTGGAACTCATACACTTATAAAGCCTATGCACTAAGTGAAAGGGCTGCCAAAAATTACAAGGAACCGGCAATCCAATACACCCTGTGTTACATATAAAGAAGGGCATCATACACACCCTTGAAAAATTATGAGTGATGGCCTGCTGGTGACCCTTAAAAACATTTAGAGCCTGCTGATCTGACCATCTAAAACATTAGGGGCGAGGGCCTGCTGCTGAGCTGACCCTCTAAAATATTAGGGGTGAGGGTCTGTTGCTGAGCTGACCCTCTAAAAAATTATATGCGAGGGCTTGCAGGTGAGCTGACCCTGTAGAATATTATAAGTGAGGGCCAGCAGGTGTGCTGACCCTGTAAAAGATTGTAGGTGAGGGCCTGCAGATAAGCTGACCATGTAAAAGATTATATGTGAGGGCCTGAAGGTGAGCCGACCCTGTAAAACATTATATGGGAGGGCCTGCAGGTGAGCTGACCCTGTAAAATATTGTAGGTGAGGGCCTGCAGGTGAGCAGACCCAGTAAAACATTATATACGAGGGCCTGCAGGTGAGCTGACCCTGTAAAAAATCATAGGCAAAGGCCTGCAGGTGAGCTGACCCTGTAAAACATTATATGCGAGTGCCTGCAGATGAGCTGACCCTGTAATTGATTATATGTGAGGGCCTGCAGGTGAGCTAACCCTGTAAAAGATTGTAGGTGAGGGCGTACTGGTGAGCTGACCCTGTAAAACATTATAGGCGAGGGCCTGCAGGTGAGCTGACCCTGTAAAAGATTGTAGGTGAGGGCCTGCTGGTGAGCTGACCCTGTAAAACATTATATGTGAGGGCCTGCAGGTGAGCTGACCCTGTAAAAGATTATATGCGAGGGCCTGCAGGTGAGCTGACCCTGTAAAATATTGTAGGTGAGGGCCTGCAGGTGAGCTGACCATGTAAAACATTATAGGCGAGGGCCTGCTAGTGAGCTGACCCTGTAAAACATTATATGCGAGGGCCTGCAGATGAGCTGACCCTGCAAAACATTATATACGAGGGCCTGTAGGTGAGCTGACCCTGTAAAATATTGTAGGTGAGGGCCTGCAGGTGGGCGGACCCTGTAAAACATTGTATACGAGGGCCTGCAGGTTGCTATGATGGAAGAGGAGGAGGAGGATGAGAAAAGGAAGATTCAACCATATACCCTGTTTTGTGGTGGAAGGGGTGCATGGGAATACAGTGTATTCAGTACATTATAAACAACATATTTAAAGTGCTTTTATGTTAATCAGATTTCCTCTGGTGGAGTCGAGAAGTCAAAGGTAATACGGACCTTGTTCATTTTTATAACAGTCAACCTGTCAGCATTTTCAGTTGACAGTCGGATACGCTTATCTGTTATAATTCCACCAGCAGCACTAAATACATACTCTGACAAAACAATGGCGGCAGGGCAGGCCATCACCTCCAAGGCATAGAGCGCCAGTTCGTGCCACGTGTTCAGCTTGGACACCCAGTAGTTGTAAGGCACTAAGGGATCATTAAGGACGCTGCTATTTACTCTATCTTCCAAAATGTTTCCCTCATTGTGACAGTAGGCCGCGCATCAAGGTGCGAATGCTGGCAAGGTGTCATGAAACCGCCCTGTGTTCCCCTTGTCTCCCCTCCTCGGTTGCTCAAGGAACTACGGACCCTGCCGCCAGCGTTGTCAGATGGAAATTTATGGAGCTGTTTTTCAACAAGGACCTTCTGGTATTACACCGTTTTGCTCGTCCCCTCCACCAGAGGAATGAGAGATGAGAAGTTCTCTTTGTAGCGGGGGTCGAGAAAGGTGAACAACCAGTAATCAGTGTTTCACAATCGACAATGTGTTCCACAATCCACAATGTGTATAACACACGGGTCGTGAGAAAGGCAGCCTAACAAGAAGTCAGACATGTGTGCCAGAGTACCAACAGGCAAGAGTTCGCAGTCATCATCAGGAGGATGACTCTCAATCTCCTCATCCTCTTCCTCCTCTTCTGCCCACCCATGCTGAACAGATGGAATTCCATGGGTACTACCCTCTGAAGCGGAGGCAACCGTCATCTGCTCCTCCTCCTTCTCTTCATCGTCCAATTTGCGCTGAGAAGACGAACTGAGGGTGGTCTGGCTATCACCCTGTGTAATGTCTTCCACATTTCCACCTCTTCCACATGCAAAGCGTTGTCCTTAATTGTGAGCAGCGAGCATTTGAGTAGACACAGAAGTGGGATGGTTACGCTGATAATAGAGTTATCGCCACTTACCATCTTTGTTGATTCCTCAAAGTTTCTTAAAACCTCACAGAGGTCAGACAATCATGCCCACTCCTTGCTTTTGAATAGCGGAAGCTGACTGGAAAGGCGACAACCATGTTGCAGCTGGTATTCCAATACTGCCCTCTGCTTCTCACAAAGCCTGGCCAACATGTGGAATGTCGCACAACAGCCGGTGAGCTGGCGATTTCAAGCGCTGCTGCAGCGTTGACAGACTGGCTGAAGCTGTCGATGACTTGCGGAAATGTGCACAGATGCGGCGCATCTTCACCAGTAGCTAAGGCAAATTGGGGTAGGTTTTGAGAAACCGCTAAACCATAGGTTTAGGACGTGGGCTAGGCATGGGATGTGTGTAAGCTTGCCGAGCTCCAAATCTGCCACCAAGTTATGGCCATTATCAGACACAACCATGCTTGGTTGTAGGTTAAGTGGTGGGAGCCACAGCTCAGTTTGGTCTCTTATTCTCTGCTACAGCTCTGCGGTGGCGTGCTGTTTCTCCCCTAAGCATATTAGCTTGAGCAGGGCCTGTTGTTGCTTCCCCACTGCAGTGCTACACCGCTTCCATCTACCAACTGATGGCTGATTTGTGCTGCAAGCTAATAATTTGGAGGTGGAAGTAGAGGAGGAGACGGAGGAGGAGAAGTGGGGGTTGGAGCCACTAACGTAGGTGCTGGCGGAAACCCTAATCGACGTAGGGCCCGCAATCCTTGGCGTTGGTAGCACCTGTGCCATCCCTGGGTACTACTCGCTCCCGGCCTCCACAACGTTCACCCAGTATGCCGTCAGGGAAATGTAGCGTCCCTACCGAATGCACTTGTCCATGTGTCCGTAGTTAAGTGGACCTTTCCAGTAACTGTGTTGGTTAGGGCACGTGTGATCTTACGGGACACATGTTGGTGTAAGGCGGGCACGGCACAACTTGAAAAATATTGGCGGCTGGGGACTGTGTAACACGGGACGGCCGATGACATAAGGCTGCGGAAGGCCTCAGTGTCAACAAGCCTAAATGGCAACATTTCCAGGGCCAGTAATTTGGAAAGCTGCGCATTTAGTGCTATGGCCTGTGGGTGGGTGGCTGGGTATTCCTGCTTGTGTTCGAAGGCCTGGGGTAAGGACATTTGGATGCTACGCTGGGACACGGAAGTGGATGTGGTCGCTGATGGTGCTTACAAAAGTCCAGGTACAGGGCAGGAGGCACTCGGGCCTGCGCCGTCTACAGGGGATTGGCCAGCACGTAACATAGGGGAAGAGGAGGCAATGGTATGACCCGCAGACACAGATTGTGGACCCACTTATTAGGGTGCTTGGATGGCATGTGGTGAATCATGCTGGTGGTGGTGAGGTTGCTATTGTTCACGCCCCAGCTCATTTTGGTATGGCATAGGTTGCAAACTACTATTCTTTTGTCGTCTGCACTTTCCTCAAAAAAGCGCCATACTTTGGAATGCCTACTCCATGGCAAGGGAGATTTCCCCCCATATAGGGCTCCATGGAACAGTTGCAGGCCTGTTTGGTGTGGCCCGCCTTCTCCCATTTGCCACCCCACTACCTCTTCCAGCTGGTTGCGGTGCTGCAGATCTCTCCCCCTCTGTACTGCTGTCTTCGCTCGGCTTTCGACCTTCCCAGTTTGGGTCAGTGACTTCATCGTCCACCACATCCTCTTTCACTTCCTCACTCTGCTCATCTTCCTGACTTGTTGACCTAACCACAATCTCAGTGATTGACAACTGTGTCTCATCCTCTTCATCAACCTCTTAAAACAGTAATTGCCGTTAACTTATTGGCAACTGTGTCTCATCAGCAGCACGGCCACTTCCCCGTCCCTTACTGCTCGCCTTCTTCATTTTAAATGTTATATATGCCTGAAAATATGTCACACGTACAGTAGCGTAGGATTTGGAAGTGTATGCGCAAAAATTTTTTAAAAGGTATTTGGGATGTGGAAACTTCACACAGGAGATATCCCACAGATAATGTCAATGTTGTCACCAGCGACTAATAAAAAATTACAGGGAATGTCACAAGGTATTTCGGATGAGGAAATGTTATACAGGACAGGTACAGGTAATGTCACTGTTCACAGAGTCTACGGAAAAAATACACTGTATGTCACAGATACATTTTTAATACGCACACATTACACTTTAGAAATGGCCCTGGCAATGTCACACTCAGCAGCGGACATCGTCTATTGAAAAAGTACACTGCATGTCACAGTTCCTTTTTTTAAACGCACACGGTACTCTTGAGATTTTCCCCCGGTAATGTCGCTGTCAGAAGTGGACACTGTCTATTGCCAAAGTACACTGTATGTCACAGATAAAAATTTCAAACGCACACGTTACACTTTAGATGTGGACCTGGTAATGTCACTCTCAGAAGCAGACACCGTCTGTTGACAAAGTACACTGTATGTCGCAGATACATTTTTTAACCACACACTTTACACTGGAGATATACCCCTGGTAATGTCCCTGTCAGAAGCGGACACTGTCTATTTAAAAAGTACACTGGATGTTAATGATATTTTTTGGATGTGCACACTTTACACAGGAGGTGTGGTGCGAACTATTTAACTTTCCGCAGCGGACACTGTCTACGGAAAAAGTACACTGGATGTCACTGATATTTTTTGGATGCGCACACTTTACACAGGAGATGTGGCACGGATAATTTAACTGTCCACAGCGGCCTATTGGGACGCTATTTAGCGCAGGTTGGGCTACAAACATATATTGCTGCTGTCACACACAATAGTCCTTAAAAGGACTTTTGGGTCTATGAAAAGTTTTTCTAGTAAAGATCTTCCAATAACACTGCCTACACTGTCTGTCCCTTCCTATGCTCAGCTCTCCCTGACTAATACTGAGCCGAACACGTGTCATCGGGTGCTTTATAGCCAGCCAATCATTGCAATGCCAGTAGCCAACATGGCTACGGCATTAAAGTGCGTACCAGTACTTCCCTGCACGTTTATTGGCTGCGTAGCAGCCATGAAATGTGTGAGGTGTGACTCGAGCATTGCGCTTGAGCACATGCGGTACTCGGCCGAGTACCGCCATGTGCCGAGCATCAAGATGCTAGAGCTGAACTGATGTTCGGCCGAGCATGCTCGAACAACACTAATTTAGAGGCATTCCGTTTTGATCCGTCATAATAGAAATCCATGGACAAGCAGAACGGATTCTGTTATCCAGGACAGGACTCCAAGAAGAACTGAACTTAGAAAGAGCAGAAACTTAAATGTATAAATTACAAGTTTTGCTGAATCTTTCCCAACAAGACCATATATCAATCTGCTCAGCTCCTCCTGCTCTATGACACGCTGCCTGCATATTGCACCGCGTTTCCTGGCGACATTTGACCTTCTATTACGTCATGGAAGTCATTGACTTCCCGCATTTTGAAATAATAGTACATCATGGTGATAGGGCGGGCACCGAAGTAGGGCACGCCCGATCATTGCAGGGTCCGGCAGTCCCTGAGACCCGGGGTTTGCTGCTGGTGAGGGAGCCCATCGAGTCCCTGCGGTGCTGTGGCGGGGACCCGATGAGTGACAAGGGAGCCCGATGCAGTGCAGAGGCTGCCCAATGCCTTGCACGGTATTAGGACCTGCCTTCTACAGGTGCCAAGGAGATCCAGCATCAGGCCTACGTCTCCTAGGCAACCTGTTAGTATATTACTCTGTGTAATATGCTAACAGGCAATGCATTGCAGAGGGGATCAGAATCACAAAAATAAACGTGGCCTAAATGGGTGGGACTGCTCCAGACCCCAAACACTGTGGCGTGTTTCTAACTGGGGGGGCAGTTCCTCCGCATGTGGTTCGCAGCGAACGGCTATCCCCAGCAAAAATTGCATACAATGGAGGATACCGGCGCGAACTACAAGCACCACACAAACATCCTACACAAAATAAAACATGTGCGGATGAAAATATATAAACACATAACTCACAGAAAAAAGATGCACCACATGGATAAGCAACTGACAACACTGGCTAATCCCTCACTCTGGTGTTAAAAGCTGAGAGATTCGCCAATATTTCCAATCAGGAACATATCGGAGCCCCTTTAGGCACCACTACACGGTATCTCAGCATGACATGGGGTCCTACCACTAGACTACCTATGGTGTGTGAACAAGGTCTGAACAGGTATTAAGCAGCCTACAGCCCCATCCCACTCACCTGCATTGCAGGACCAACAATGCAATGGGGAACAAATGAGGCCGCAAGCTACACCTACAACAGACCATGTGACACCGGCTTCCAGGTGCAACAGAATGTTTACCAGCCATATGCAATGGCACATTCAATACATATAAAACAAGAATCACAAAAATAAACGTGGCCTAAATGGGTGGGACTGCTCCAGACCCCAAACACTGAGGGGATCAGACCCACAAAAGCTGAAGTCCCAGAGTGGGACAGAAATAAAGTTTAAAAAATTAAAGTAAATAAAAGTGTTTTTAATAAATAAAAAGAAAGTTTCAAGTAAAAAAAAAAGAAAAAAACGCCCCTTTCCCCCTAATTTATAATAAAAAATAGAAAAAAAAGAAAAAACACACATATTAGGTATCACCGCGTACGTTACAACTGGCTCTATGAATATATCACATGATCCACCCTGTCCGATAAACAATAAAAAATAAAATATAAACTGTGTCAAATAAAGCCAGTTTTGTCACCTTACATCACAAAAAGTGCAACACCAAGGGATCAAAAAGGCATATATCCCACAAAATGGTACCAATAAAACCGTCACCTCATCCTGTAAAAAATGAGACCCTACCTGAGACAATTAGTAAAAAAAAAAATATATGACTCTCAGACAATGGAGACACTAAAATGTGATTTTTTTTTTTGCTTCAAAACTGCTATTATTGTGCTAAAGTGAAATAAATTTTAAAAATTAGACATATTAAGTATTTCCTCATCCGTAACAACCTGCACTATAAAAATATCACATGACCTAACCCCTTAGATGAACACGGTAAAAAATAAAAACTGTGCCAAGAAAGCCATTTTTTCTCACCTTGCATCACAAATATTGCAACACCAAGTGATTAAAAAGGCATATGCCCCCAAAAATAGTATCAATCAAACCATCACCTCATCCTGCAAAAAATGAGACCCTACCTGATGATTGGTTAAAAAATGTAAAAGTTATGGCTCTCAGACTATGGAGACACTAAAATGTCTTTCTTTTTGTTTCAAAAATGCTATTATAGTGTAAAACTTAAATAAATAAGAAAAGGTATAAATATTATGTATTGCCGCGTCTGTAGCGATCTGCTCTATAAAAACCTAACCCCTCAGGTCAACGCTGTAAAAATAAATAAATAAAAACTGTTCCAAAACAACCAATTTTTTGGTCACCTTGCCCCATAATTTAGTATAATAATGAATGATCAAAAAATTATATGTGCCCAAATATTGTACCAATAAAAACGTCAACTCTTCCTGCAAAAAATGAGCCCCTGCACGAGACGATCAGCAGAAAAATAAAAAAATAGGGCATTCAGAAAATGGAGACACAAAAACATTATTTTTTAAAACTGCTTTATTATGTAAAAGTGAAACAAACAAACAAAAAACATATTTAATATCATTGCATCCGTAACAACCTGCTCTATAAAAAGAGTACATGATCTACCCTTTCAGATAAATGTTGTTAAAAAATATAAATTAAAACAGTGCCAGAACAGCCATTTATTGGGTTACCTTGCCTCAAAAAAATGTAATATAGAGAAATTAAAAATCATATGTATCCCAAAATAGTACCAATAAAACTGGCACCATACCCCCTAGTTTCCAAAATGGGGTCACTTTTTGGGAGTTTCTACTGTAAGGGTGCATCAGGGGGGCTTCAAATGGGACATGGCATTTAAAAACCAGTCCAGCAAAATCTGCCTTCCAAAGACCATATGGCATTCCTTTCCTTCTGTGCCCTGCCGTGTTCCCTTACATCAGTTACGACCACATATGGGGTGTTTCTGTAAACCGCAGAATCAGGGTAATAAATGTTGAGTTTTGTTTGGCTGTTAACCCTTGATGTGTGAAAGAAAAAAATGGATTAAAATGGAAAATATTCTAAAAAAGTGAAATTTAGAAATGTTATCTCCATTTTCCTTTCATTCTTGTGGAACACCTAAAGGGTTAAAAAAAAGTTTGTAAAATCAGTTTTGACTAACTTGAGGGGTGTCGTTTCTGCAATGGGTTCATTTATGGGGGGTTTCTACTATGTAAGCCTCACAAAGTAACTTCAGACCGGAACTGGTCCTTAAAAAGTGGGTTTTGAAAATTCTCTTAAAAATTTTAAGAATTGCTTCTAAACTTCTAAGCCTTCTAACGTCTTAAAAAAATAAAATGACATTTATAAAATGATGCCAACATAGAGTAGACATATGGGGAATGTTAAGTAATAAATATTTTATGAGATATCACTTTCTGTTTTGAAAGCAGAGAAATAGAAACTTAGAAAATTGCTAATTTTTCAAAATTTGGGGTAAATTTGGGATTTTTTCATAAATAAAGGTGAAATATCTTGACTCGATTTTACTATCATGAAGTACATTGTGTCACAAGAAAACAATCTCAGAATGGCTTGGATAAATAAAAGTGTTCCAAAGCTATTGCCCCATAAAGTGACACATGTCAGATTTGCAAAAAATGACCTGGGCAGAAGGGCGAAAACTGGCCCGGGGTAGAAGGGGTTAAAGGGGGGGGGGGTCTGGATCATTCCATATATGATGTGAATAATTGGTTTAATTTATTTTGGCAGCTAAATATTATGCATGCATTTATTGCAATTGTAATTATACAATTTAGGTGAGAATAGTAGGGATGTATTTGAGGACTGTTTATAAATGGTAGACCATGTTCACTCATGCCTTGAACTAATCTTATTGAGCTTTATTTCTTCACACTAAAAAAATGACTCCAGTATTTTTTATTATATGCACTTATATGAATTTCTAATTCTTGCAAATTAGCCCATTATGTTTACAACAAATTAAGCCACTTGGTAGTTGGAGACAAAGTATATTCCATAAACATAGAGAAAGGTAGAGAAAAACATAGAGAACTGAACTAGTGAATGGTAAAAACTGTGAAAAGTGCAACAAGACTCAGGAGTCATCTTATGTGATGTGAGAGAAGTAAGGTCATGTGTGAATTTATCCACGCTTAACAAGAGTGCTCTGGTGAAACAAAGAACAAATTGAAGTTCTGTGAAAGTTTAGATAAAAGAATGATGGATGCCAAAATGATGAGACAAAAAAAGCATGGGAATGAAACAGCCTGAGAGAAAAGCTGTGAAACTGACGTCTCTGCTTTTGAAGGATCATCAATAGGATAACAGGAGGAGAACGATAACTGCTGCATTACAAGTTTAGTTTCAGGCTATTATGTATGTTTACTGTTCATATTGTGTGTCTTAATCATATTTTGACTGTTTTAGATCATGTCTTGATTTAGTTTGATATCTTCCTTCCCGGAGATTTAGGGGGACATTTACCAAGACCAGCAATTTAAATGCTGGTCTTCGTCCATTTCCACTGCAGCTTGATACTCCCAAGTTATGTAGAAGTGCTGGCCTCCACATAATTTAGGCACATGATTCACCAAGATTAAATCTACACCAGCTGCCAAAAACAGGCATAGAAAATGATGAATAAAACAGGCCTGCCAGCCCTTCCTCTTCACCACCCACACCCCGCCCCCTTTACTACCCACACCCTGCCACCTTCACCACCCACACCCCGCCTACACCAAGTGACGTACCTTTGGCACCTAGAACAGGACCACCAAAGAGAAGGAGAGCTAACCACGCATATACACATTGCTCTCTATTCTTTTCTGTGGGAGTTCTGAAAATAGCTGAGCAAGCATGGGGAACGGAGTGTGGCAGTGCATGTGTGGTGGATATCAGTTTACTTCAGTTACTGCAATCTGCACATACGAGCGGGACTTGGAGATATACTCACCTTTAGTATAAACAGATTAATTTTACCAAGACCCTGCATGGCAGCAAAAAGAACTAAGAAATTGGTATAGTAATGTACATGGCAACTATCATAGGTATATTTCCTCAGTTATATGAGCACTGGAAGAACTTCCGGAAAAGTGCTATTTGGCATATTTCTTTGGGGCGACTCTCTACTAAAGGGATTTATGCAGAGTACTTTAGTACTTTTTGAGAGGCAGTACACACAGGAGTTCTTGCCCTTTAATATCCATTAAACAAAGGGGTTGTCCCACTAAAAATATTCTAACGTTTTCAAACCAGCACCTGGATCAAATGATCCAGGTGCTTTTATAATTGCATGCAATTTAAAATGTACCATAGCCACTGAGCTATTCAATAAAACGTATCTGTATAGCGGAAACCTGCTGTTTGTTTGTTTCTTATTTCTTTGACCTACTCACTGAGAAGGCCACACATGCTCAGTTTCATCCTTCAACTGCCTCCTGAGCTGTGATAGGGAGAGCTGAGACACACCCCATTAGCTGCAGCAGAAAAGACACTCCCCTTGAGTTGCAAGCTTGATATAAATCTAGGAGGGCAATGAATGGGGAGATTTCTGTTTCCATGTAAGGTACAGGGATGGTTTTAGCTTTGTTATAAAGAAATTGGCATGTACTATATGATGTCTGATTTTCATTTTCTACATTAGTCATGGGATAACCCCTTTAAACATGCAATCCATCATGGTTTCTGTGATACTGGAGGTCACAAAGCCAGTATAAGTAGAGTTGAACCTGTTACTTTAAAGAGGAAATTCAATCAAATTAATCGACATATCTATTCTGCTATTTACAGACAGTGGGAAAAGGGGAAGATGCAAAGAGTAAAACAACATTGCAGAATCTGACTATATAAGTCCACTCCGAGTTTCAGAGAAAATTCAATTAGCTTTGGTTTGGAATTTCCTCATGCTTTGTTGTAGTGAATCGATTTTCCCTGATATGGTGTAAAAAACAAACAAACAAAAAAATACTTATCTCATCTAATTGCTTGGGACAGGCAAACTCCAACCATCTCGACTGAAGATCTTGCATGCAATCCTGTGCACAGTGACGTATGATGTCACCATGCCTGCCAACATGATGACTTTATCACCGGAAGCGCAAGATTTTGCGCCAGATCATCAAGGTGGCGGCAGCCAGCCCGTCATGAGCAAATAGATAATATAAATATGATATCATTAAAAAAAAAACATTTTACACTGCATAATTACTTTCAGAGGCCATGATCAGCTATAAATGCGGCATCTGAAGAGCACAACTATGGGGAGGGGCGCAATCGCCCCTCCTTGTCACTGCACCCACTACTTACAAAGAAATGAGCTTCATGACAAAGTAGTTTTATCACAAAGCAAATTTTTTTGTAAAATTCTGCCAAGCAGACAAATCGAATTTTTGAATACTTTGCTCATCTCTAGTTATCAACACAGAAAGTTTAAAATCTCAAAGTTCTGTGTTCAGCACCAGGGACAATATATTGAACCCATCAAATAGCTATGCATCACAGGGAACGCTCCCATTGTTGTTGCAACTTTCTGTGTTGATAACTTTTGAACCACAAGAGCTATTGCGAATCTGATTGATGACAATACCAATTGATTTCTGAGAAAATTCTGATCTTTTTTGAAATGCTACATGACACCTTCCCATTGGAAAAATTTGTTCTTGATCAAATATGGTGGCCATGTTCTTGAAATAGCCTAAAAGATAGGCCCTTTCACCTATTACTTGATAGGGTATTCAGATATTTCATTTTCGCTTTCATTTCTCAAATAATAGGGTGATCCACCCTGTATAGTATGTTTTGTCTGATAAAACAAAATATATGAGGGAGCAGTGAGTTCAGCAGCAGTCTGTAGTCAGCTGTCAACAGGTCAGTTTTACCGTATAGGGAATGCCATGAAAACAAAACCCATAAAACTGTTGCGTAATTGCGTTTCCAATTTCACCTCATTTTGAATTTTTTTCCAGCTCTGCACTGCATAATATGCAATATTAAATGATGCAACTTGTCCCACAAAAACAAGCCCTCATAAGGCATGTGAAGGGAAATATAAAAAAGTTATGGCCCCAGGGAGTGAAAACAAAAAATGCAAAAATGAATAAATAAATTAATTATTAAATAAATAAATAAAATGGGGCCCAAAGGGTAAATATAGGAACTTAATTCAACCATTGTATTACCATTGACAATACCAGTGTGCAATGTATTTGAAGAAAGGAAGGGACAGTTAATTGTGCCTGTGTGTAAATTACAGAAAATAGCAATTTTGCTAGTGCCATTTAATCAACTGTGTACAAACCTGTGACTTTTTATGTATAGGCCTCATAATTAGGGTTGAGCGAACCCGAACTGTATAGTTCGGGTTCGTACCGAATTTTGGGGTGTTTGGGACACGGATATATACAGCATTCATATTCTGCTAGCAAAAAAAAACAAAACTTTTTGGGCAATCTACAACATCTGTATTAGTCAGTGTGCAATTTAAGCTAGAAATACACCCATCATTTTCTGGGGTTTGAAAAACACACTTTAAAAAAAAAAAAAAAAACGGTATTTTCCAGATCTGCAAGTGTTAAATTCAAGTTTAATATATACAGCATTCATATTCTGTTAGCAAAAAAAGACTTGTTTGGTAATCTACAACATCTGTATTAGTCAGTGTGCAATTTAAGCTAGAAATACACCCATCATTTTCTAGGGTTTGAAAAACACACTTTTTTGACAAAAAAACACTATTTTCAGGCCTTGCAGCATCAGCACGTGTGTAATTACAGGCTTATATACTGCTGTCAAAATCAGTTGTTAAACAAACAGTCGTTTGGGCGCAAAAAGTTTAGTTGGCAGCCTTTGATGCAGATGTCATTATAAGATACACCCTTAATACATTTGGGTTACATTCAGAGATTTTAAAGGCCCTGTGAGATCCCCCCTATACATACAGGGGTTTGAATTAGGCATTTGAAATACAGCCATTTGAAATACAGCCTTTTTGTGCAAAGATATATTTACTTCAGGCCTACATTGATTCAGGGCGTGTGTGATCCCCCTATACATACAGGGGTTTGAATCAAACATTTAAAATACAGCCATTTTAAATACAGCCATTTAGTGCAAAGATATATTTACTTCAGGCCTACACTGATTCAGGGCGTATGTGATCCCCCCCTATTCATACAGGGGTTTGAATTAGGCATTTGAAATACAGCCATTTGAAATACAGCCATTTTGTGCTAAGATATATTTACTTCAGGCCTACACTGATTCAGGGAGTGTGTGATCCCCCCTATACATACAAGGGGTTTGATTCAGCCATTTTAAATACAGCCATTTTAAATACAGCCATTTCGTGCAAAGAAATATTTATCTCAGGCCTACACTGATTCAGGGCGTGTGTGATCCCCCCTATACATACAGGGGTTTTATTCAGCCATTGAAAATACAGCCATTTAGTGCAAAGATATTTTTACTTTAGACCTACACTGATTCAGGGCTTGTATGATCCCCCCTATATATACAGGGGTTTGAATCAGGCATTCGAAATACAGCCATTTAAAATATAGCCATTTTGTGCAAATATATATTTACTTCAGGCCTACACTGATTCAGGGCGTGTGAGATCCCCCCTATACATACAGGGGTTTGATTCAGCCATTTGAAATAAAGCCATTTGAAATACTGCCATTTTGTGCAAAGATATTTTTACTTCAGGCCTACAGTGGTTCAGACTGTGTGAGATACCCACTATACATACAAGGGTTTGATACAGCCATTTGAAATATAGCCATTTAAAATACAGCCATTTTGTGCAAAGAAATCTTTAATTGAGGCCTATTCTGGTTCAGGCCGTGTGAGATAAACCCTTTACATACTGTCGTTCTTTTCTACTATTAATTAAACACCCATTTAGGGCAAGATCCTGAATTCAAAAAATATGAGGAGAGCGTCAAATAAGGGACGTGGCCCAGGTCGTGGTGCTGCTGGTAGAGCTCCTGTTGCAGGTAGAGGACATGGTCGATCTGTGCCAGCTACATGCACAAGTGAAAGTCCTTCCTCAGGTGCGAGTAGGCGACAAAACCTGCAGCAGTATTTGGTCAGGCCTAATGCTGTTACGAATGGTGAGGCCTGAACAAGTACAGGCGATAGTAGATTGGGTTGCTGACAGTGGATCCAGTTCCTTCACAATGTCTCGCTCCCAGTCTCCTGCTGAAAGACCACAGTTGGCACCTGCAGCCAATGTCCATCATTCTTTCACCTCACCCCCACGCAAAAATTGCCGCATGTGGCAAGAACGCCAGACACAGCCAACAACCCTCTGATTGGAGAAAAAAGAGCGCAACATTCGTATCGACGGTCTGCTCCGCAAACAGCAGCTTCTTGTGATCATCGCATCCTCCTGCAATCGCGCTGCCAGCCGCATTAAGTACCCACATCACACAGAGGATCCTACGCAGAAAAGAATCTGCGATCTTCGAGGAAAGGTAACAGCGACCACAGAGCCAATTTTCGGTGGGACGCCACCAGGCACTGGTTTGCTAAAAATTATTTTCGCATAAATGAAAATCACCTTCGCATAAATGAAGGCTATTTTCGCATAAATAAAAATCACTTTCACATAGCTGCATATACTTATACATTGGGTCTGGAAGGCTGCTGCTGTACTTTTTTCCACTGAACTCATCCCAGAGCATTGACTATACTTTTACCATTATTATTTTTTTCTCTGGACATATAGCCCAATACAGGATGTTTTAATATCATTTTAACACCATCATTTTTTCACAACCCCCTCTTTTTTTTTTTTTTTTTTACCATTTAATTCTTACCTTTTTATCCAATATTTCATTACTACTTCCCTTCCCCTGTACATTAGGAGTGACCTATATTTAAATACGTATTTTTTTAATCATTTGCTACTACTGAAATAAATATAGTTCTTTTTTAACATACCTATACTATCCCTGTCTTTTGTTGATATCTGCTGGTGACCTGATATAGAGTGCCTGTCTTCCTAGTTTCCCATGTTCTTTTAAACAGGCTGTTAACCGTATCACATTATCTACTATTGCTATCATTGCGTTAAAGAGCTTAAAAAAGTGGGAAAGCACAAGAAAGAAAATAAAAAGTAAGACATAAATAAATATGGAAATAATATGAATTCTAGGATCCTAGAAGACCTCAAAGTCTCATATACTAATTTGCAGGCCAATCAGAGAACTTTTGATTTGAGAAGATACAGGTTTGGCAAATTTGCTCATTTCTAACTTGATTATTATTAATACTAATAGTAATATTACATACTCTTTATGATTTCTTAAATCCCCCTGGCTTGGCTTGTGTTTCGCGGCCTTTACTTCAATATCTTTGGCTGCCTTCAATGTAAGTTGAAGTTTTATATTCATTTTGTTGAGATTCTTGTCCTTTGAGATCTTGTGGCTCATGAGATTTTTTTGTGTGTTCAGACAGCATGTACCAAATAGTAAAGTCCAAACATTTTTGTATATTGAAGGCAGCTGATTATTCGACTTGGTTTATTTACTGTCTCTTGTAACACTGTAACAGAGCAGAGAGGTAAAATAATAAATAAAATGTTATTCAACCTTTATAAATTCAATTGCTGCTGTAATTCTCTAACAGAAGGACAGATGTAGAACATAGGGATTTCTAGAACCCAAGTGATTACCAACTTCAGCACTCATCTCTAATATATTCTGACTTGAAGTGTGCAACCTTGTTTAATATACACCGTTAAAGCACCTAGTTCCATGTGTTGCTGTGCCTGGGTGCATGACAACCATGTTGAAAATCTAATTATCTGTGTTAGACTGAATATTGCAGTGTGAATGCAGCCTGCTGTGCTGTGAATGGATCTGGTAAACACAAAGAAATGTGCAGGGCATCAACACAATCAGGGCAATGAGAGATGTTTTAGTCTTTAAAGATTTTCTTCCGTTTTATTCAATTTCCAAACAATTTAGTGCATCTTTAAAGGGCGACTACAACCACAGTCTTTTGAGATGTATTACAGCATAACCTGTGCTGCCCTTCAATTCCCTCTAGCTATGAGTAACATATTATTAGCTCAAAAACCTTTGTATCATTATTCAAACAGCCTCTTTCTTTTTATCTCTTCTTTTCACTATATTGTTTCATTAGTAGAAAGCAAATCACAGATCACATTGCCTTCAAAAGATGAAGAAAATGTTCAAAAACTAGATCTCCTGCTGATTCGCCAGATCATCCTCAATGGTCCATCTTGCACTGATTTTTAAATAATAGTCAAATTGTAATGATGAGGATCACTGGAGTTTCATGGTGCATTTAAGGTACTTCAAAACGATTGAAATAAGCATGAAAATCACATTATCATATTGCAGTCAACACAACTTTTACCTTTGCCGTGACAAATCTAAGTTTGTTTTAGTTTATAGGATGCAATAAATGGGTAATATTTGCTATTAGTCTTGAGCTGAGTAAATTGATTTTCAAATCATTAAGCGTAATGAGGGATATGTATTGATATAAAGGCACCACTTTTAAAAATGGTGCTTGGCATGAATATATGAGGCAACCCCACTAGACACAAAAAATGCTTTCTATCATTTGGTGGTGACTGGAAAATACAGTATAGCACAGATTAAACCCTTCTTAGAATAGCACATTACTCACCCAGTAGGACCCTTAACGTACCCATCATGTAGATTGATGGGTAATTAGATTTGTAGGACAGTGAGTAGAGACCTAGCAAGATCTGTCCTACACATTCAGACAGTACACATAAGAAATAGGTGAGTATGGCAACATGTAAGGAGCTTATAGAAAGGTTGATGGCTTAAGACAGACACCAGTATGCTGGTACTCTAGATTGACACAATCTGTAAAGGAATATCAGATGGCATGTATAGACAGGATAGAGTATAGCATCCAGCTGTGGTGGAGCAAAAGACTGATACTTGTGGATTGGTAAAAGCAAGGTGAGGGTCAGGCTGGGTTAGCAACAGGGAACATGTTCAAGAAGCTAAACAACATCAGCTAATTACAGTAGATATAGGAATGTAGTTCATAGACTGGTATAGGCTTCTAGCCACATCGTTCAAAATTTTTGTTTCATGGTGGAGTTTAAAACTTGTATTATCTCACTTTACATTTTTTGCCATAAAAGCACATTGTATGTGCCATTTATGGTTACAAACTGGCATTTTTTAAATCTAAGTAGCGCTAAACACTTCTGTGCTGATTCATTTCATAGTATACTATATTTATAGTGCTCTTAGCTCTATTTTTCATTTACAGGGCTCCAAATCAACTGCTTCTCTTAATGTAACCATAGAGTTAGGCTTCGTTCATATCACCATTCAGCCTTTCCATTCCCCTGCTCCGTTTAGGAGCAGGAGAATGGAAAGGACTGAGAAGCCACATAACTGAGCAAACAGAGCCTTTAGGACCCCATAGACTATAATGGGGTCTGTTATGTGTCCGCTCAGAAGATGATTTTGAATCAGAGACAAAAGTCCTGCATGCACAACTTTTGGCTCCGCTCCAAAATCCTCCTAAAAAAGAGGCAGCATGGATATTCAGACTGGGTACTGTTAAACCCACAGGTCTCAATGATCAAATTTCCTTTGTTTGTTTCATTGAATAGTGGGAATAAATGAGTACCCTGGGTAACATCATATGTCATTGTATGAGGCAGCATGGATATTCAGATTGGGTACTGTCAAACCTATGGGGTCTCAATGATCCAATTCCCCTGTTTATTTCATTGATCAGTGGGAATAAATGAGTACCCCTGGTAACACCTATGTCCTCCTGTTCCGTTCCCAGTATTTTTGCATTCACACTAGGGAGACCTGTCCCCTGGCCTTCCCATCTCTTTTACTGATAATGTACCAGCGTACCTTCTGGCTAATTCGATGCCATACTAATAATTAACTTTTTGTGACTCACATCAGCATCGTAGGGAATCAGATGAGGCGGTCCATACATTGTGGCTCCGCCCCCATGTCTGACCCCCTGAATGTGATTGGTCCTTTTTCTTTACCTGGGCCGGGCTTCAGCCTTAAATGCCGTACCCCTCAGCGCGCGCGTCACGGCCATCCTAGTGCCGGACGCTACCTCTCGACACCCTGAGAGGCCAGCGCTCCTCCACGTGTTCACTGCATAACATATTGCTGGCGTCCTCTATCCAGGCGGATAGAGTACTGTCTTTACACACGTGGCTAATACGAGCTCCTGCGACATTGCAGGTTAGCTCAGTCTTTAGTAGCCCATAGCGCACTTTGCCTATGTGCGCTACGTCTGAATACTTGCTACCTAATATAACCAGTGCCGCGCTCCAATATTCATGCTCCTGATGATCCACCTCCGGTGGTGAAACGCGTAGAGCTAGACGGCAGCGCTTGAGGCGGCATCTTACTAGATTCTAACAGCAGCAGCACAGGGAGAATCCTCTCCGGTGCTACAGGCTGCGCTTTACTAAACAGGGCTACATTGTTCACTTGCGGGACACACATTCTTCACACTGAAGTGGCTATAACTGCCATTCCAGTGTATGGTCTCGCTCGTTCATCTGTCCTCTAGTCCATAATACAGTATACCACGTATTCCCAAACATCCATCAGGGAATCACGAGAACTGGAGGTATCACAGCCTGGGATATGATTGGGCCTCCTGCCCAGTGTATGGTTTTAATGTATATTCAATAAACGACTAAGTGTTTTTAGTATCCAGTTCAGGCAGTGGTTATATATTTATCATTGGATACTTATTATATTTATTTACATTTACAGTGGCTACATAAACTACAACTCCCACCATGCCCTGCAGTAGGCTGATAGCTATAGACTGGCTTTGCATGCTGGAAGTTGTAGTTCTGCAACAGCTGGAGAGCCGCACGTTGCCCATCACTGGTCTATGGGGTCCTAAGGGCTCTGTTTGGCTCAGTTTGATGAATTCTCTGTCCTTTCCATTCTCCTGCTCCTAAATGGAGCAAGAGAATGGAAAGGCAGAACGGTGATGTAAACGAAGCCTTAACTGCTGAGATTCTGACTGGTTGCAGCTACCACTAGGGGGAGCATAACATACGACCAGGGAGAATCTAAAAATATACCGAAGACAAACGTCTCAAGTGTTTTTAATTTATTTGATGCAAATTTGTATTCAGTAAGCTCCCCCTAGTTGTAGGCAGCTAGAAGTGTATATTAGAGAAACAGAATAACCCCTATATAAATATGTTAGAATATTACTTATCACTGTTGTATGGCTTCCGAGTTTACTTGATGTATATTCTTGGTATAGTAGTCTTGAGAAGTTTGAATAGAAAAATACAAAGCAAAATATCTTGTACTGATTTTCCATCTATTGATACCTAATCTTTCTACTCAAAATTCACTTCAAAATATAAATTTTATTTTCAGGTGTGGTCATTCGATTAAGATATATTACATACACTATTTAATTTTTTCATTCAGCACCATGGACAAGGAGCAAAATAGGGTAGAAATTTTAAATGTGTCTATTGTTTAATAGCTTTTACTTGGATTTAGTAACAAAAAAGTACATGGATACTGTTATTAATAGTTCTAGCCAACAAGAAAGACCAAGAAAATCTGCTCTAAAGCACCAGTATTACTTATGCCTTTTACATCTAAAGTTACAAAATTATTTATTCAGGTTTAGTCTTTAATTACAGTCTCTCCATTTGATTCGTACAGTTCAAATTTATATATACACAAGTAATTAATTTTCAATGTCTACTAGATTTAAGGACACTAAACCTTAAAACAGAAGATCTACTTGTCCATGCTGTTTGTTAATCTGCATGATTTATTGCATATCCCTGAGACAATGTGATCACAAGGGTTAATAGATAGATGAAGGAAAGAACGAGGCTTTCACTAAGGGGTTTGGTTTTAGCATTTCTGGTCTCCCACTGCAAACTGAGTCATGGAGTAGGGCTTCTGCAGCAGATAGTTGCCTTACAGTCAAAGACATATTAAGTGTAAAGTTTGAAAGAAGAAGGGAGAAAAACAATGAATACATATTTCATTGTTTTCATTTCATTGCTCAGCACGGGATCAAATCCTGTGCTGAGCCACGCCCCCTGCACTGATCACATGACGGTGACGTCACCCCAGGTCCTTCGGCTGTTCAACAGTTCGGGTTCGTGGAAGCCACCCCTTATGGATTCCCTATGCCAGGATAGTCCGCGGTAGTGGAATCCATAACGGGATGAGGCGATTACCACAACCAGAACGCCGAACGCCGAACTTTTTTTTAAAGTTCGCTTATCTCTAGTAGCCACCTCACCAGAAAAAAACATACTGGTGTGCAAAAGTATGAAACTGGTCATTTTAATATAATATTAAGGCTGGATAATTATATTCAGTGTATTGTGCTGCTCTGCGGTACAGTATATGGTTCTGTTAAGATGGTATATTGCGCTATGATATTTACCTGCCTACTTTTGTTGCCCCCTTTCCTACAACATGGGGCCACTTTTAGTTTTTTTCCAAGGCCACTTTGAATTCCCAGTTCACCCCTGGAGGTCAGCAAAATCGAATGAATGGAGCGGGTGGCATAGTGCCTGTCTCGCCACTCACTCCATTCTAAAGAGAAAGGATAGGACCTGTATGACAATGTTGACTAGATATTTATTTTTTTAACCTAGAATGACTGTGAAGTCAAGGGACTGAACAATTTGAGTAATTTATCAAACTGATGTAATGTAGAACTGGCTTTGTTGCCCATAGCAACCAATAAGATTCCACCTTTCATGTTTGACAGCTCCTTTGGAAAATGGAAGGTGGAATCTGATTGGTTGCTACTTGCAACTAAGCCAGTTCTACTTTACACCAGTTTGGTAAATGACCCCCAATGACTTGTGTGTTGTTTTTTTTTTTTATTATAATATTCTGAGAGCTATAACTTTTGTTATCCTTATGTTCACAGCCAATAGAATGCTTGTGTTTTACTTCACTACTTGCATTTTCCAATTGCACCATTTTGGGGTACACATAATTTAAAAAAACAGCAATTTCACTGAAGTTTATGAGAATTACCTTAAGCATGTAGTATAAATGATTTGCATATTTTACTGTGTGGATCATTATAATTATTTATGGCAATACCAAATATAATTTTTATTTATGTTTTACTGCTTTTGATTCAATACATTTTTTTTAATTAATTTAATTTAGTCCCATAACTTCTGGACTGCAAAATATTATTACCTGTCAATGTGACAGGTAGCGCCTTAGAACCTGTATTAGACAGGGCCTCATAGGGTTACTTATGTGGTACAGCCAAGTGCTTTTGTTAGGTTCTCAGCTATCATAAAAATCAGCTATCAGCTATCTGCAATTGTGTCAAAAAGGATACAGAAGGAGCCATCTGCCCCTGTAAAACCACATATGTGCCATGGTAAGTACTGACATCTAAGAGGGTTAGGGCTTATGCACACAACCATATGTATTTTGCAGTCAGCAAAAAATGGATGCACAAAAAATACGGATGACGTCCGTGTGCATTCCATATTTGGC
This sequence comes from Bufotes viridis, assembly GCA_033119425.1. NCBI lineage: Eukaryota > Metazoa > Chordata > Amphibia > Anura > Bufonidae > Bufotes > Bufotes viridis. The sequence continues at coordinate 398,972,408 of CM065592.1, read as the reverse complement.
GGAAAGGAACAGCTGGCCCCTAATAGAACAGTCCTATCCTTGTCCGTAATGCGAACAATATTAGGACATGTTCTATTCTTTTACGAAACGGACATACGGAAATAGAATGCTCACTGAGTAATCTCCATTTTTTTGCAGACCCATTGAAATGAATAGTTCCGCATACGGCCGCAAACAAAACGGAACGGACACGGAAAGAAAATATATTCATGTGCATGAGCCCTTAAACAGTACTTTCCAGGAGTTTAATATTGGTGACCTATTCTCAGGATTGGTCATCAATATGTGATTGGTAGTGATATGACTCCCAGCACCCTAGCTGATCAGATATTTGAAGAGGCTGCTGCACTTCCAAGGGCAGTGACTTCACATTTATTGGTTACATGACCGATTTGCAAATCAAAACAATATTTAAAAAAACATGGATTGCACATTGGTGCTGCCGAGTGCAATCCCGCTTAGTCTGACAGCAGGGGTGTGCAAGTTGGGTCGCGTCATCTGCTGGCATAGTGTTGCGGAGGTGGTGGTCGCAATGTGCCACTGCAACAATTTAAAGTAGGTACCTACTTGTAGAGGCAACCTTGGTGTGGTAAGTGAGCCTATGCATTTTATTCAAAATGTATACTAATGACTTGTGTACGCTATGTCGATTAGGTATAGGTATATTATTATTTACACTAAGAAGCAATAATACATCAATACATAGCATGGGGATGCATGATCCATGCCGAATGGGCCTTGGCTGTAATACCAAGCACAGCCACTTTACAATGTATGGTACGGTGATTGGTATGATTTGAGGATTTTGAAGACCTCTTCAAACATATGATAGGTTGCAGTTCCAGTAGTTGAACCACCACTGATCAGATACTGATGACCTATCCCAAGAGGTCATCAATAGTGATGAGCGAGCACTAAAAGTGTTTGGGTACTTGGTCCGAACACATAGCGATATTAGTGCACTCGGCCGAGCACCCAAGTATGATGGAAGTCAATGGGAGACAACCAGGCACCCCTTGTTTGGATAAGGGGGAGGTGCCTGGTCCATTGGAAATGGTCAGAAAGTTGACAGAAACACCACCGAAATGGATCTTGAACAGCATGGGGACCATGTCTGGGTGCATCTTCGACTCCAATGTCGCTGCTGGGAACCATATTGTCTCAGTTGTTCAACACTCTTACATAGCGACAAAATCACACCCAAAATCACGCCCCCTAAAAAAAATGAAGACATTTGTAGAGGTAGAATTGTTAGGAAACTTTCTTTCCTGTATATTCAATTGTATATACAGTGCAAATGCTGGCAAAAATTACAAGGAAGAAGCACTCCGATACAGCCTGTATATAACATAAAGGAGGGCCTCATTCACATGGTGCTACAATTGTTCAGGTACACTGCTACACTCATAAATCCTATGCACTAAGTGAAAGGGCTGGCAAAAATTACAAGGAACCGGCACTCCAATATACACTTTATTACACATAAAGGAGGGCATCATACACACCCTTGAAAAATTATCATTGATGGCATGCTGGTGATCCTCAAAAACATTTGAAGCAAGAGCCTGCTGGTGACCCTCTAAAACATTATAGTTGAGGGCACTCACACAAAAATTGAACAAAGACCTCTCCAGACGAAATAAAAATAAAAAGTTACTTTATTAATTATATAACAACATTTAAATATATGTAATAATAGCAGCAAAGCAAGGAGAACATTTGATAAAAGACAATCACCTAAGAGGGGGCTGGGGGATCCGCATGAAAAGAAAGGGGTGTACAGAAAAAATACAATAATCACACTGAGCCCATAAGTACAATTAAAGACATGGTAAACAGAAAAATAGGGCTAAGTGTGAAAATACATGGTAAGAATTACCCACAGTTAACATGCAGATCCCTTAGCCGCCTCCTCCAAACGCGGTTTCGCCAGAAAACTGGCTTCTTCCACAGGAATCAGAGATGAGAAGTTCTCTTTATAGCGGGAGTTGAGAAGGGTGAACACCCAGTAATCTGTGTTACCTCAAATGCGTATAACGCGAGGGCTGCAGGAAAGGCAGCCTAGCATAAAGTCAGCAAGATGTCTATATCAACTTCAGTATGACTGTCCATACTCTCATCCTCCTCCTCCCCCTCTTCTGCCCATCCACGCTGAACAGATGGAATTAAAGTTCCATGGGTACCAGCCTCTGTAGCATAGGCAAATGTCTCCAGCTCCTCCTCCTCCTCTTCATGGCCCAATTCGCGCTGAGAAGACGAACTGGGGGAGGTCTGGCTATCACCCTGTGTCATCTCCTCCCCCATTACCTCGTCTCCCACATTCAAAGCATCCTCCTTAATTGTGAGCAGCGATCATTTGAGTAGACACAGCAGTGGGATGGTTACACTGATACTAGCGTTATCGCCACTAACCATCTGTGTGGATTCATCAAAGATTTTTAAAACCTCACATTGGTCTGACATCAATGCCCACTCCTCGCTTGTGAATAGTGGCAGTTGACTGGAAAGGTTGCAGCTGGTATTCTACAACTGCCCTCTGCTACTCACAACAAAGCCTCGCCAACATGTAGAATGTAGAGTTCCACCAAGTGCTCACGTTGCACAACAGTCGGTGAGCTGGAAGCTGCATGCGCTGCTGCAGCATTGACAGACTGGCTGAAGCTGTGGACAACTTTCGAAAATGGGCACACAAACGGCGTGCCTTGACTAGCAGCTCCTGCAAATTGGGGTAGGTTTTGATAAACCGCTGAACCACTAAGTTTAAGACATGGGCTAGACATGGAATGTGTTAGGTTGACAAGCTCCAAAGACGCCACCAAGTTACGGCCATTGTCAGACACAACCATGCCTGTTTCTAGGTTGAGTGGCGAGAGCCACAGCTCGGTCTGGTCCCTTATACCCTGCCACTGTGTTGTGGCGGTGTGCTGTTTGTCCCCTAAGCAGATCAACTTCAGCACGGCCTGTTGACCTTTCCCACAGCAGTGCTATAGCGCTGCATCCAGCTAGCGACTGATGGCGGACTGCTGTTGGAGGTGGAAGTGGAGGAGGAGGCGGCGAAGGAGGAGAAGTGGGGGTTGGAGCCAGTAACGTAGCTGCTGGCGGAGACCCTGATGGACATAGGGCCCGCAATCCTGGGCGTGGGTAGCACCTGTGCCATCCCAGGCTACGACTCACTCCTGGCCTCCACAACATTCACCAAGTATGAGGTCAGGGAAATGAAGCGTCCCTGGCCACCAACACTTGTCCATGTGTCCGTGGGGCGGTGGACCTTCCCAGTAAGTGCATTGGTCAGGGCACGGGTGATTTTCTGGGACACATGCTGGTGTAATGCAGGCACGGCAAACCGTGAAAAATAGTGGCGTACCAAGAGACGGCCCCCGACATCAGGCTGTAGAAGGCCTCAGTGTCCACAAGCCTAAATGGCAACTTTTCAAGGGCCAGTAATTTCGAAAGTTGCGCATTTAGTGCTATGGCCTGTGGGTGGGTATTTGCGCTAGCATTCAAATGACTGTGTTATCGACATTGGGACGCTGCGCTGGGACAGGGAAGTGAATGTTGTTGCTGACGGTTCATGCGAAGGTCCAGGTGAAGGGCAAGGGGCATCTGGGCCTGCGCCTTCCACAGGGGATTGGACAGCAGTGCGTAAAACAGGGGAAAAGGAGGCAGTGGTGGGACCCGCAGACCCAGAGTGTGGACCCAGGCGTTCGCCCACTTATTAGGGTGCTTAGATGCCATGTGGCAGATAATGCTGGTGGTGGTGAGGTTGCTAGTGTTCACGCATCGGCTCATTTTGGTACGGCACAGGTTGCAAACTGCCACTCTTTTGTCGTCTGTGCTTTCCTCAAAAGAGCGCCATACTGCGGAACACCTATCCCTTGGCAAGGTAGATTTACGCATGGGGATGCTCGGTGAAATGGTTGCGGGGCTGTTGCGGGTCTCTCTGTTGCAACCCCACTGCCTCTTCCAGACTGTTGCGGTGCTGCGGATCCCTCCCCCTCTGTACTGCTGTCCTTGCTCGGCTTTTCACCTTCCCATGTTGGGTCAGTGACGTCATCGTCGACTACCTTCTCTTCCACTTCCTCACTCTCCTCATCCTCCTGATTTGACCTAAAGACCACTTCAGTGATTGGCAACTGTGTCTCATCAACATGCACTTCGTGAATGAATGATTGCCGTTGACCACCATTATCTTCTTGAGACTGGCAAGGCTCAGGAGGTTGGGAATCAGGGCACAATATCTCAGGTACCTCTTCAAGCATACTTGGCGAGAGAGCCAAACCAAGTACTGGAGATGAAAAGAGGTCATGTAAATATCTGAGTGTGGGATCACTTTTTTGGCCAGACGCGACATGGTGGGAGGAAGGAGGATCAGAGTGAGGATTCGGTTGACCAGACTCTTGGCTACAGACTTCGTGGAAGAGAGGGTGGCGCTTAACCGACTGGAAGAATTATCTTCTGTAATACAACTAACCACCTGTTCGCACTGGTCCGACTTGGACAGTGTTGTCCTGCGCCACCCAGCTAAGTTGGACATAAGGCTGAGTAAGGTTGATTTTTTTGTTTTTTCTGGCTCACTGGCAGCAGGCACAGTTTCATTGTGCACAGGGTCACGGCCTCTGCTTGCACCATCAGCATCACGCCCAGGGCCATGGCCTCTGCTTGCACCATCAGCATCACGCCCAGGGCCATGGCCTCTGCTTGCACCATCAGCATCACGCCCAGGGCCATGGCCTCTGCTTGCACCATCAGCATTACGCCCACTTCCCCTTCCCTTTGTGCTTGCCTTCTTCATATTAATGGTTTTCTCCGTAGATGTGACGGAGATTGTTTTACTGTCCGCTAAAGAAACAGTTTTCTGATGCAGCACAGTACTGGATACAGAAAAATACTGATTTTCAGCACTACACTAGACCAGAGAGAATGTAATTTTTACAATACACCCTGTATTAGCTTGCTATAATGTACTGGATACAGAAAAATAAAGATTTTCGGCACTACACTAGGCGAGAGTTAATGTAATGTTTACAATACACATTGTTTTGGCTTGCTGTAATGTACTGGATACAGAAAAATACAGATTTTCGGCACTACACTAGGCCAGAGAAAATGTAATTTTTACAATACATACTGTATTGGCTTGCTGTAATGTACTAGATACAGAAAAATACCGATTTTCGGCACTACACTAGGACAGAGATAATGTAATTTTTACAATACACACTCTATTCAGATGCCAGCCGTTTAACCTCTTCCATACCGCGGTCCGTACGGACCGCTGTATGGAAGGGGTTAACAGGGAGGAAGCCCCACTTCCTCCCCATCACCCGCTGCTCTGTTCTAGCAGCGAGTGATGGTTACCATGGCAGCAGGACACTTTCAGAGGCGTCCTGCTTGCCATGGTAATGTAAGTCTGATCTGACTTATGCTAAAGGCAGAAGTCTGATCAGACTATGTAAAGTAAAGACTACAGTACAGTACACTATATAGTGTACTGTACTGTAATATATAGACCTCAGACCCACTGGATCTTCAAGAACCAAGTGGGTCTGGGTCAAAAAAATGTAAAAAAAATATTTAAAAAAAGTAAAAATAAAAAAATTAAATACACTACACATATTATATATCGCCGCATCCGTAAAACCTGCTCTATAAAAATATCACATGACCTAACCCCTCACCACCATGTACACCATAAAAAAATGGTTTAAAAAAGGCCAATATTTGTCACTTTACATCGCAAAAAGTGTAATAACATGCGATCAAAAAGGCGTATGCCTCCCAAAATAGTATCAATAAAACCGCCATCTCATCCTGCAAAAAATGAGCCACTACATAGGACAATCGCCCAAAAAATGCACACATTAAAACATGATTTTTTTTTCTAAAATGTTGTTATTGTGTTAAAGTAAAATAAATTTAAAAAAGTATACATATTAGGTATCACCGCCTCCGTAAAAACCTCTTTAAAAATATCCCATGATCTAACCCCTCAGGTAAATACCATAAAAAAATGAAATAAAAATTAAATAAAAACAGCTGTAAAAGCAAAACATTTTTGTCCCCTCACACCACAAAAAGTGTAATAGCAAGCGATCAAAAATGTATATGAACCGCAAAATGAAGCCAATCAATCCATCATCTCATCCTGCAAAAAATGATACCCTACATAGGATAATAGCCCAAAAAAATAAAACAAATGGCTCTCAGACTATTGAGACATTAAAACATTATTTTTTTTTTGTTTCAAAAATTATATTATTGTGTAAAACTTAAATAAATAAATAAAAAGTATACATATTATGTATCGCCGCGTCCATAACAACCTGCTCTATAAAAGTAACACATGACCTAACCCCTCAGGTGAACACAGCAAAAAAAAAATACGGTGTCAAAAGCCATTTTTATCACCTTACATCAAAAAAAGGGTAATAGCAAGCGAACAAAATAGCAAGCGACCTGCTCTAACCTGTCAGATCATCTATGTAAATAACAAAAAATAAAAACGATCCCAACACAGCTATTTTTTTTCCAATTTTCCATTTTAATCAATTTTTCCAATAATAAAGCAAGGGTTAAGAGCCAAACAAAACTCAATATTTTTTGCCTTGATTCTGTAATTTGCAGAAACACCCCATATGTGGTCGTAAGCTGCTGTACGGGCACACGGAAGGGCGTAGAAGGAAGGGAACGCCATATGGTTTTTGGAAGGCAGATTTTGCTGGAATGCTTTTTTTACACCATGTCCCATTTAAGCCCCCCCCCCCCCGATGTACCCCTAGAGTGAAAACTCCATAAAAATGACTCCATCTAAGAAACTACAACCCTCAAGGTATTCAAAACTGATTTTACAAACTTTTTTTAACCCTTTGGGTGTTCCACAAGAGTTATTGGCAAATGGAGGTGAAATTTCAGAATTTCTATTTTTTGTTACCTTGCCTCAAAAAAAGTGTAATATAGGGCAACCAAAAATCATATTTACCCTAAAATAGTACCAACAATACTGCCACCTTATCCTGTAGTTTCCAAAATGGTGTCACTTTTTTGGAGTTTCTATTCTAGGGTTGCCTCAGTAGGGCTTCAAATGGGACATGGTGTCTAAAAACCAGTCCAGTAAAATCTGCCTTCCAAAAACCCTATGGCGTTCCATTCCTTCTGAGCCCTGCCGTTTGGCCATACCGTAGTTTACGACCACATAAGGGGTATTTCTGAAAACTACAGAATCAGGGCAATAAATGTAGTTTTTTGTTTGGCTGTTAACCCTTGCTTTGTTACTAGAAAAATGGATTAAAATGGAAAAGTTGCCAAAAAAACGAAAATCTGAAATTTTATCTCCATTTGCCATTAACTCTTGGGGAACACCTAAAGGGTTAACAAAGTTTTTAAAATCAGTTTTAAATACCTTGAGGGGTGTACTTTCTTAGATTGAGTCAGTTTTTTTGGAGTTTCTACTCTAGGGGTACATTAGGGGGGCTTCAAATGGGACATAGTGTCTAAAAACCAGTCCGGCAAAATCTGCCTTCCAAAAACCACATGGCGCTCCTTTCCCTCTACGCTCTGCCGTGTGCCCGTACAGTAGTTTGCAACCACACATGGGGTGTTTCTATAAACTACAGAATCAGGGCAATAAATATTGAGTTTTGTTTGGCTGTTAACCCTTGCCTGGTGACTTGAAAAAATGGATTAAAATGGAAAATTTTCCAAAAATTTTTATCTCCATTTTCCATTAACTCTTGTGGAACACCTAAAGGGTTAACGATGTTTGTAAAATCAGTTTTGAATGCCTTGAGGGGTGTAATTTCTAGAATGGCATTTTTGGGTGGTTTCTATTATGTAAGCCTCACAAAGTGACTTTAAACCTGAACTGGTCCCTAAAAAGTTTTTTTTTTTTTTTTATTTCTGAAAATTTTCAAAATTTGCTTCTAAACTTCTAAGCCTTGTAACGTCCCCCAAAAAATATAATGTCATTCCCAAAATGATCCATACATGAAGTAGACATATGGGGAATGTAAATTAATAACTTATTTTGGCACTATTACTATGTATTATAGAAATAGAGAAATTAAAACTTGGAAAATTGCTAATTTTTCTACATATTTGGTAAATTTGGTATTTTTTACAAATAAAAATAAAAAATTTTGACTCTATTTTACTAGTGTCATGAAGTACAATATGTGTTGAAAAAACAATCTCAGAATGGTCAGGATAAGTAAAAGCGTTTTAAAGTTATCACCACATAAATTGACACTGGTCAGATTGACAAAAAATGGCCTGGTCCTTAAGGTGTAATATAGCCGTGTCCTTAAGGGTTTAAGGTACTGGATACAGAAAAATACAGATTTTCGGCACAATACTAGACCAGAGATAATGTAATTTTTACAGTACACAATGTATTGGCTTGCTATAATGTACAGGATACAGAAAAATACTGATTTTTTTGCACTACACTAGGACAGTGATAATGTAGTTTTTAAAATACACACTCTATTGGTTTCCAGTAAGGTATTGGATACAGAAAAATACAGATTTTCGGCACTACTCTAGATCAGAGATAATGTATTTTTACAATACACACTCTATTGGCTTCCAGTATGGTACTGGATACCGAAAAATACAGATTTTAGGCACTGCACTAAGCCAGAATAATATAATGTTTATGATACACACTCTATTGGCTTCCAGTAAGGTACTGGATACAGAAAAATAAAGATTTTCGGCACTACACTAGACCAGAGATAATGTAATTTTTACAATACACACTCTATTGGCTTCTAGTAAGGGACTAGATACAGAAAAATACTGATTTTCGTCACTACACTAGGACAGAGATAATGTAATTTTGACAATACACACTTTATTGGCTTCCAGTAAGGTACTGAATACCGAAAAATAAAGATTTTCGGCCCTACACTAGGCCAAAGATAATGTACTTTTTACAATACACACTGTATTGGCTTGCTGTAATGTACTGGATACAGAAAAATACTGATTTTAAACACACACACACAGATGTGGCCAAAACTTAGTTAACCATTGCCAAAATATAAATCACTCTCTGCTGGAGTCATTAATATAAGGATTGAGGATTGAACGCACACACAGATGTGGCACAAGTTAGGTGAATGTCACCAGAAAAAAATAATTTCTCTCATGGTGCAGTGTATATCTCAGTACCAGGCACACTGTAGTGAATAAACCCCTTTTTAAAATATCTGCCCAACACACTGCTTTATGATGGTGTATTGTAGATATCACTAATCTGAAATCTTTCTTCCTTTTAGAAGTTAAAAAAGAGATTTTCAAGCCCTGCACTATCAGTCCCTTCCTGGTGATGCCTGTCCCTGATAGTGCTGAAAAAAAAAGTGCTGCACTACTGTCAAACACACTACTCCTTAAAAGAACGGTTAGGTCTTTCAATAATATTTTTGAAGTAAAATCAGTAAGTTTAGAGCAAAACGCTATCTGTCCCTGCCTACTGTCTGCTCTCCCTGAAGCTGAATAAACCGAGCGCCGGACCTCAGCTTCTATATGAAATGGTATCACGTGTTCCGGCCAGCCAATCAGTGTAAGGCTTACAGCAAACATTGCTATGGCCTTCTGAGGGGAATTACTTACCTGGACCTTGATTGGCTGCTTAGAAGGCGCCAAACGTGCGGGGAGGAGACCCGAGCAATGCGTCAAATACATGTGTTGCTCGGCCGAGTAAAGCCAGCGCATAGCGATGCTCGAGCCAAACCAATACTTTGCCGGGCATGCTCGCTCATCACTAATCATCAATATTTTACTGATGGAAAATCCTTTAAAAACCAGGATCTGAATTATCTTTCCATGCAGTAATATTACAGAGCAGTTTATGAAGGCGTAAAAGAACATCAAAATACTTTAAAAATAAAGCTGCAATAATCTAAAAATGTACATATGCTATTCCTGTAAATATGTTAGCTTACTTTGTTAAAATTATAGGTTAAATTACCTGAAAATTCTAATCACAATCTTTTGAATTATTAGCGCCTATGTCAATTGAATTAAACTTTTATTAACAGTAGGCATCTACCAAGGTTTTCATATGAAAGAGATTCAAGGGCTATAGCAAATTGTTTCAAATAATTGTGGTTGAAAGGCCAGATGAATATTGCATTTAGAGGCTAGGACACAGTGTTACTTAAATTGCACCCAAAGAGATTTTTGTCTTGTTAATTAGTGTAGGTTCACAATTTGCAAAAAAATATGAACCCTTTAAAACCACAGTGGTGTGAATCTAACTGATGGAAGACAGTCGCTGTGCAGATAATGGATATTCTATTATCATAACTGCCAGTTTATATTGCTGCTATGACACTTGACACTTTCTTTGGATTCAGTGTAACATCATCAATTAAGAAAACATTTGTGTAATGGTGTAATCTCAGTAACTTTCCTGGGATCATTAATTATGACATCATCTCTTTCTTGTCATATAAATGTGGAAGACTTGGCTAGTAACAATTTGATTCAGTCTCTACAAAGTTTTATTTAAAATAGAAATCTAGATAAGATTTTTTAGCTACCATTAATTAGGGGATTATTAGGGGATATATTATTTTACAATGTACAGAATGCAGTATATATGTCTTACAATATGTATTTTATGTATGTAAAATACATAAGAAATGTGTTTATCATACCCTAGATTTTTGCTTAGAGAAGCCAGTGCCCAATTTCCAGTCTAGTTTTTGTCCTTCTATAAAGATGTGGGCATGACAACACTTTGTGCCAAGCAAAGACAGAAATTATTAAATCATTGAAAATTTAATTCTTCGGTATTTTGTGATCAAGCAAATCTCATATCTTGGTGACTGGTCTCGCTTTTATAACATAATGGTGTATACATTATACCCATTATGAAACAAGGTTTCGGCAAAGATACCCTATGCACTCCGTTTTGTACTTTGATCACTGTATACAAGAGGTAAAAATTATAGAGATCTCAATGATCTCTTATGTAAGGGCCGTGACTTTGGATTATAGCTGCTGTCCTACTCCAGATCTAGCAGGTATTGAACTTCAGCTGCCAACAATAGTATGGCACATGTCCACTGGTAACTCTTGATTGTGTTGTGGTATTCCCTGGTCTGGACAAGCAAACATTAATATTAATATATATATATATATATATATATATATTGAACAAATTGCAAATTGATTCATAATGAATTTCACAGAAACAGTGCACATATGATGGCAGGAAAAAACATGAGGGAGGAAGAAGAAGGATGCTCACATAACCCTGGGAGGAAGTGGGGGGTGAGGCATGCCCTGCTTGGCTCACTGACTGACAGACAGCCTGGATCAGCCAATCAGTGTGGAAAAAGACAAAGAGGTGCCTGACCACAACAAGCAGAACGTCATTCTGTGTTACGCTATTAATGAGGGTGGATGGGTCTATGCAGTTTTGACAGAAAACGATTTTAGACAGTATACAGAGTCCCAAAGCAAGCATTCATTCTAGTGTAACAGGGAGAGAATAGAAGGAAATAATTCTGTTGAATGCTTGGGTCTTTGAGGTAAGTAAGGGGCCGGGTGGACTTAATAATCCATCTGCCAAACTACCTCACACTAGAAGGTTTTCACCACAAAACCAGCAATCTGAAAAAAAAAAAATTTTCATTTGAACAAAGAGACAGCTGTTTTTTTTCAAAGCCTCAAGCTTCTTCATAGCCTTATTGTCAGTAAAGCACCCCAATAGCATTCTGCTGCTAAAAACTTTTTTTTTTAATGTGTTGCAAGTGAAATTAAATAAAAACTAAACCGTAATTAGAAATATTACTTAAGGGAATTAAATAACAAGTTTCCAATGCATGTCTTAACAGTTAAAAGCAAATAACACAGTACACAGAAATCAGTTACTGGCTTTTCCTGCGTCCTTATATTGGTGGTGTGTGGGTGTGTGTGTGGGTGGGGGGGTAATCACATTACAAGTATGCAATGTGTGTTTTAATAGTAAAGAAAGGTCTTTTTTGAATCTGTGTTTTTAAGCGTGAATAACACAGTAGACAGAAATCAGTTACCAGCCTTTGCTACATTGTTATATTGGTGGTGTGGAGGGGGAAATAGTCACATTACAAGTTTGCAATGTGTGTCTTAACAGTAAAAAAGGTATTTTCTGAACCTGCATTTTTAAATGCAAAAAAACAATAGACAGAAATCTTATTAGCCTTTTCTGCATCGTTATACTGGTGGTGGTTAGGGGTGAGTGAATCGCTCTTCGGATCCAAGATCCAAAGTCTATTCGTTCCCTAACTTTGTTTAATGCTGTATGGAGACCAGCTATTTTAAAAAGGCAATCCAAAGTCAGTTTCGGTACCGAGATAACAGTCGGTACCGAACCCAACTTCGTTTGCTGTTTTAAAATGTTTTTAAAGTTGTAGAATCGAAGCCAGATATTCTTCACCAAAATCTTGGCTCCAAAGCGTGATTCGCTCATCCCTAGTTTTGGTGGTAAGTTTGCAACGTGTTTATTTACAATAAAGAAAGGTCTTTTATGAACCTGCATTTTTAAATGTAAATAACATAGCAGGCATATATCTTACCAACCTGTCCTACATTTTTATATTGGTGGTGTGTATCTTGGGGGAATAATAACATTTCAAATTTACAACGTGTCTTAACAGTAAAGAAAGGTCTTTTTTATCTGAGATTTTAAATGCAAAAAACATAGTATATAAAAATATCATTACTGCCAATACTGCCATATTCTCAATATAAATTGTCAATAGCAGTGTTCAAAGTTTTTATTTATTTTTTTTCACTAAGGAAAATTGTGAGTTTTCATTAGGCCTCATAATAAAATGTCTGGAATAGGGAAGACTTAAAAAAAAGAGACTCAGGCCTTGTCCTCCCAGAGCCAGAATGTGTGTAGTAGCAGCACCAGCTATTAAGTCAGAACTAGCAGTAGTAGAAGGCCACAGTTCTCCCAGGCTTTGATAAGGCATAACATTATTATCGAGAACATAGATGAGTAGATTGTGGACTGGATTGATCATTCTTCATGTTATTTACAGCAAAATGAAATAGAAGTCACTTCGAGGCTAGGGTTCATAACATTAGTCCTGCTCCTCCTCCTTGCAGCTCCAGAGAAGCCTTTCTATGGCACTATGTATTCACTGCCCCCTCATATGGAAATGCCTTCTTTTTTCTGTTGATGACTTGTGTGAGAGCAGTCAGCATTTGGATTCCCTTGAAGAGGAGGTTTAGGGGGTGGTGAGGGACTCCATGCACAGTTGAGTTGGTTGCAGTGGTGATGGCACTTGTAGCCACAGCGGTGGTGGTAGGGGCAACAGAAGCGATAGTGGCACTTAGGGCAAATACAGAGCAGCGAGTTGAGTGAAGGGTTAAGGAGCCCACCATGGGATATCACAGTCTGATAAAAGTATCAGGGAAAGTGAGGACTATGATGATGATTGTGTGTTAGACAGGACCTAGGATCCAGATCGATTTGCAAAAGGGTGGTGGCTGTGGTGGCAATAAAGCTGAAAGGCAATGTAAGGCCAAAACCTCCAAAAGAACTGGTAGGCCCAGATCTGCTACAATTCTGGTAAGTTCTGGAACTGGTGATGCTACTGATATTGTAGGTGCAGGCTTAAAACATCCCAAGCCTTAGCTGTCTCTAGCTCTGTGTGAGCAAATCCTGTGTGGTGGTTTTTCTCCACAAGTTCGGTGCACAAAAACTGCCGTAAAATAGAAATGGCCAGCATTCCCAATCAGAACAAGTCTGTCCTCCTTCTCCTGGTCCCACATCCCCAAGCAGTACAGTGTCCTTGTCATCTTCATCAGCTTCTTCTTCTCCTGTTCGGATCCTCCTTTTCCTTTGCTCTATTGTGAGATATCTATGATGGAATGCATGGCCCTGAGAAGACTATTTGCGACCAGCAATTAGCTCATGTACAAGCTGAACTCCCACCTGGCCAAGTTACTGGTGGTTTAGCTGCTGTTGTACCCCTTAGCTGTGGCAAATGTATTCTGTCTTTTCAGCCAAATTGAATTTGCCTGGACTTTGTCCCTGGTGGTGTGGAGTGACTCTTGGCCAAACAAGCAAGAGTACCATTCAGAAAAAAATTGACTCTTGTCAGTCCACAAAAAATAGTGTGTTCTTCAAATCCTTTACCCAAATTTTAGTCACCTTGAAAAATATTTAATTCTGCTTTATGCTATTTGTCAATTTTATTTATCAATTTTTTTTAAAATGATCTCATTCTCTAAATGACTATGGCCTTTTCCCGATGCATATCATATTCCCTGACTCCATGGACTTCTGGGCAGGCAGACTGAAACAGTGGCCCAAACTGGCCCAGTATGCTGTCTCTGTTTTCTCTTTCCCAGCCTCCTGTGTCAACTCAGAGAAGGTTTTTAGCACCACTTGGGGTGTGGTGACACCCAAACAGACCAAGTTTTCCTTCACTGAGGTCCAAAACAACACTATTTGGCAAAATAAACAAAGCCTGGACCCGGAAGTGCCTCTGCCATTGTCTGCCTGCCTGCCTGCCAATATGTTCCATACAATATGGCAACTGCTGCTGCCACCATCACAGCTGCTACACCTTATTGCTTATCCCCTACTGTTACCACTATTAACGCTAAACAGCCACCACTACTACTACTTCCACTAAACAGATGATCGACTGCCTTGCCTATTCCCTGCTATGTTGCTTCTGCTGCTTCTACTGTTACAGACACATGGCTCAATAACCCTACCCTTTCCACATCCATTCTTTTTTATGACAACTATAACTTGTGTTTGTATAAATACTGGCCAACATTCTGTGTCCTGTAAGGCAAAATTTTTGGATGCTTGGTCTCCCAAAAAGCCACAGCTTTTTTCCATAACATCAATTTATATAACCTTGATACTTGGTGCACTCAGTTCTTTTTGGTTGTGTGGGTTTTATGGTTATAATTAGAGATGAGTGAACTTTTGAATTACTTTATTGGCCAGCTTTGCAGAAGTTCCCCAAGAAATTTGATTTGTTACGAATTAATTAATCACAAATTGCTATAAACCAGGTTTACCCAGGCCACTCTGCCTTAGGATACGCCTCACGGAGCAGCCATGCTTTGGATGGGTTGCGGCCATGCTGCGATGAATAACCGAGCAATAGTGATGAGCAACATAGGCAATATTCATTTTTGTGATATTTCACAAATTTTTGGCCTAATATTTGCCATAAATTTGCAAATTCTAGAATTCGTAATCTCCAGTCATTATTTTCTTGATTGCAAAAATCGGCAATGTAATATGGGCATATTGCGTGCGCAATACAGGTGTGGCTCACTTTTGCTACATTTTTCAAGCTGCTAGAAGTTTCCTGAGACTGGAGAAAACGGTTGGCAGCAACTTTCGTAACTATGAGGAGGAACTTCTGATCAGGATCACTAATTTTACAGCACTGTTTTTGATTATATTTAGCATGCATGGCAGAACAATAGCTTTATATGCAGACAGACCGCTCCAATATATTCGCTATCACAGCACAGTAATTCCTATCACACTACCTAACACCCTGTACTGGAACCTATCAGCTACTCTATATCACTATCTACCCTACACTCCCACTAACTATCTGTATTATATACGAGTATGAGCTAACTAACTATCTAATGAAATTGAATAAGGATCCAGATGACTCAGCAATCAGCACAGAGCACAGCAATGACAATGCTGTCTCTCTCAGAAGTGCAAAAAACAGCAAAAAAAAGGCTTTGGGGAGTTTCCTAAATAGTGAGGGGTAGGCAACTTTCCTATTGGTTGCTAGGGATGTTGCTAAGCTCAGACAAAGATATTGCAGCCTTCTCATTGGCCCACAAGCAAGAAGCAGTGAGGGTACTGATGATACAAATCTAGAATATTCACAATTATGAAGATATAGAACTATATTCTAGATCTTCGAGAATTCTCAAAGTGCCGATATTCGTGATAAAAATTTGCGGTTGGAACATCCGTAATCAACACTAGCGGGCAATATGCCCATGCCTTTTTTTTTATAATGAAGACTGCACTGTATAGTCAGTCGTATTGTTAATGGCCGCACGGCACCTTTAAAGCACCTTCAAACAGGGGCTGTTGCTGGTATGGGGTTTGGCTGGTTAGGTTGGGGGGACAATATGCAAATTATTGCTGTTCTTGCCTGCAATCTCCTGCAGGTTATTTTACAGTAAACGCTGAATATTAATCAGCTCTGGCATACCCACTTCTCAAACCCCAGCGCTCTCCTGCCCTACAGGTGGGAGCCCTTCTTCTGCCATCTGCTTTTGCTCTTTTTCCACATCATCTAATATCAATGAGAAAATGTCATCAGGAACATCCAGCTCTTCCTCTCTGCATCTTGCTGACTTTTCTAGGAAGTAAAGCCAGCAAAATATAAGGATAGTCATCATTAAGACCTAGTCCCCCTAAAGGGTGCTAAGAATGATATTGGTTGGTACTCTCATTGAATTCTTCTATTAATCATTTTCAGCAACAATGTCCCTAACGCATGAGCGCTTGCCACGTCTCTTCCTATTTCTAGCTCACAGGACAATGACAGAGACCATGCGTGATGAGGGTTTTAATGCCCTGTGACATCACAGAGGATGGCTATCTGCAGATTGGCTGGCTGCACAGCATTATTTGTGATCTTGTGTTCCCAGGCTTGTCTCCTCTACACTTAGTTTTGCTTTGTAACAAGTGAAGCCGCCATGTTAGGAAAACTTGATTCGTTATCACGAAACACGAGGAAATTTAGATTCCGAATGGAATTTTTCCAAAATTTCCGCTTCGAATGCTTTGCTCACTTAACACTAGATATAATACTCCATGTAGAATTTAGTAGCAAATTTTTATTTTTGTTTTTTTTCATACCTAAATGCACTTTGCGCCTGTTTAATTTAGGCATATTATGCTGAGCCATTTTGGGGGTATTTTTCTTCCTGGACAAATCTTTTAAGCCTTCATTTTCTCTTATGAAGGAGGCTTCTAACCAAAATTGGGAATGTGCTTGTCGTCCACACTTCCACATAGCAAATTTTCACTATGCTGTGGTGTGGTCAGATCTTGGCTATGTACAAAGTACTTATATGTGACTTGATGACCACCTTTATTTGCTGCATGCAAGACTTGCTACCTAGACTATACCATTCCCAGTTATTTTAACTTTGCAAGTCAGTTAAATAAATATTAGTATATTAGCATTACATATACCTATTTTAGCAAATATGTAGACAGCACATGGTACATTAAATAGAAAAATACCTGTAACTAGGTAAAAGTGTTATTAGTTATTGTTCTGAATAAAAGAAAAAAAAACTCAACAATTTTGTGCAGCAAGCAAACCAAAACTGTATGCAAATGATTTGGACTAGCGGATAATTATGGTACTGTATATCTAACCACAAAAATGGTTCACTAGAGTATGCACTATACAGATATATTATATACAATTTGCTATACAATGAGAAGTTATTAATAATGTATTTGAATCAAAGCTTAGCATTACACCAAATGGAATAAATACAGTTTTAAAAAAACAAAGAGACCACAAATTGAGACCAAAACACAAATAATATCATCCCAGATGAACCAATTGTCAGATACTAATGAGATATGACAAGCTTTGACATGCCAGTTTCTCTTAGTCCCCTAAAAAGCAGCAGTTAATTAGTAATGGTAATTAGTTTGCAACTGCTTACAATGAGTTCTCACCTTTTGATGGCAGTGGTGTTTTTGATTATCTGCAAATGAAAGGTTGATCAATAATTATGTTTAATAATAGCACAAATTTTAATAACTATCTTATTATATTAATGTTAGATGCTTGGATAACACCTAGATTATAATCCTAAAGCCTCTTTCATACGAGCATGTCCGGATTAGGTCTAGATGCGTTGCGGATGCATTCAATTCAGTGTGCGATTTCCCAGGCAAAGCCATTCTGTTTTGCCTGCGATTGCGTTCAGTTGTTCAGTTTTTCCACGCAGGTGCAATGCGTGTTGATGCGTTTTTCACGCACGTGATAAAAAAACTGGAGGCTTACAAACAACATCTCCTAGCAACCATCAGTGAAAAACGCATCTCATCCACACTGGCTTGCGGATGCAATGCGTTTTTCAAGCAGCCCCATTCACTGCTATGGGGCCAGAGCTGCGTGAAAAATGCAGAATATAGAACATGCTGCGATTTTCACGCAACGCAGAAGTGATGCGTGAAAAAAAACGTTCATGTACACAGACCAATTGAAATTAATGGGTCAGGATTCAGTGCGGGTGCTATGCGTTCACATCACGCATTGCACCCACATGGAAAACTCGCTCGTGTGAAAGGGGCCTAAGGGTGCATTCACATGACCGTATTTATGTGTCCAAAATTGCGGAAATGACCCATTCATTTCGGGACCGCAAAAGATGCAAGCAGCACACTGTGTGCTGTCCACATCTGTACTTCTGTTCCGTGGCCCCACAAAAAAGATGCATGTCCTATTCTTGTTTGCAACTGTGAACATGAATAGGCTTTTCTATCATAGGGTTGGCCATGTGTGTTCCGCAAAATGCAATATGCCAGTATCCAAAATACCAGTATCCGTGTTTTCCGGATGCGCAATTTACAGGCTACAAAACACATACGGTCATGTGAATGCACCCTAAGGTTGTGCTTTATAAATAATTATTCACTCAACTCTTAACCATAGAGCAGAGTGATTGGCATTTTTGAGGAGGGCTTTTTTTTATATAGAAAAGAGTGTGAGAAGATGAAAATTTGCTCATCTAATCACTTTCTGCACCTAATAAGGCCACTAACTGACTCTGCAACCCAGATGTACCACACCCATCTACTATTGCTTACCTTGTCCAGAAAATAGCACTTTTACTTAGTGACTTTAGGCTCAGGGATTGGTGTTAGAACTTGTATGGGGGGGGGGATTTTTGTATAAGTGAGAGAAAGTTTCCCATTAAGAAGAGCTCCTAGTATGCATAGTATGTGGGCAGAATAATGTAGGCCACACCCCATGTCTTGACTAGCGATCACCTCCTCTCCCTGCAGTAAGTCCTGCATCATTTCCACACTAACCCTTTTCCTGCCACCTTGGGCTTCATCACATTGCCCTGTAATATTACATATATAACTGTTTAACCCTTTATAGGTTAACCCATCTTAGCCTACCTTTAACTCTATCCAACTGAGAATTAAGCATTTCCTTGCCCATATTCCCTGTCTGGTGTAACACTTTGTTCCCATTGCTTAGGGACAGTTTAGTGTTAGGTGTGTGAGTGTTTGTTAGAAAATTGAACAGTGGGTGAGTAGAGTAATATTTAGGGTTTTGCACAGCATTATATTATTGTATTAGTAGTGTTGTAGTGTTGTAGTGATTCTGTGTAAATATATATATATATATATATATATATAGAAAAGATGCAGTAGATCGCACAGCAGGTTCAAAACTGAAAAAACTGGAGTGCCAATGGCTGTATGGACAGTCCCCTATGTCCACAAAAAATGTAGTAAAAGTAATTCCACAGCACTTCCTTGGTAATGAAAAAAAATTGCTACTTTATCTACTGGGTAAAAAGCGACGTTTCGGTGCACCCAATGGCACCTTTCTCAAGCAGTGTGAGAAACGTGCCATTGAGTGTACCGAAACGTCGCTTTTTACCCGGTAAATAAAGTAGCAAATTTTTTTCATTACCAAGGAAGTGCTGTGGAATTACTTTTACTATATATATATATATATATATATATATATATATATAGCTCATCTGCATGAATATATACACCACTCACAAAAAGTAAGGGATATTTGGCTTTCGGGTGAAATTTATGGAAAACATTCACACTACAGTGATACTATATCATGAAAGTATGGCATTTAAGTAGAAACATTCAATAGTTATTTCATCATCTCAAAAAATTTATTTAAACAAAAGCCAACAACAGTGGTGAGTATATCCCCCCCAAAAATGTCATGTCTCAATAACTTGTAATGTTGCCTTGTTCACAAGTCGACTTATTGTCTGCTGAGTCATGGCATCCCATTCTTCTTGAAGGGCGGCCCTCAGGTCATTGAAGTTCTGGGGTTCACAGTTACGAGCCTCTACACAGTGACTCACGGGTTTTCACAGGCCACTACATTTGAGAGATGCGAGTCTCCAGCAGCCATTCCCTAAGGATGCCACCATGATGAGCTGAAGGATTGTCGTCCATGAAGACGAAATCAGGCCTGTGTTATTCATGCAGAGACACAATGACTTAGTTAAGAATGTTGTTCAAGTAGTACTGTATGTAGCACTGTAGTATTTACAAAGTGTAGGGTAGTTCTGTATTGACTAGACATACCTGCCCATGTTGTAACACCACTACCACCAAAGACTCATTTGATGAGATCAGTGGCTGATGCATGGCGCTCTCCTTGATGTCTACAACATCGTTGGTGTCCATCATTTCTGCTCAGTGTGAATCGACTTTCATCAATGAACAGCACTGAGGCCCATTGGTCCCACATCCAACGTAGATACTCTCTGGCCCATTCAAGACAATGACGCTTGTTCCTGGTAGTGTGATCAGTTACCTTTGCAGGTTTTCTAGCACGCAGACCACACTGATGTAAATTGTTTCAAATGGTTTGACGTGACATTTGGATGCCTCTCTTAAATGTGCCTGGAGTTGTATGGCATCCATTTATCATGCAGTTCCGCAGGGTCATCAGCGGTCATCAGTGTGGGATATGGCCAAAGGATGTCCACTTCTATGCCTTTTTGTGACTCTTTCAGTCTCTCTGTATCTCTGCTGATGACACTCTAAGCTCAGTGGCCACTTCAGTCTGAGAACATCCTGCTTGAAGCCTTGCAATGGCGAGATACTGTTGATCAGTTAATCTTCGTCTCATGATGTCAAAATGTAAATAGCATGATAAGGAGGACTGTGAATTTTGCTGTTAAGCTCTTTGTTAGAGAACAGAAAGTTGTGCAAAAAGTACTAAAACATTGACATGTGCATTCAAAAGTTTAGAGAAGGTCACATTAAGCTCACCTTTAACAGAGTGTATTTTAGGTTCATCCTGAAATTCCACCCACAAGCCAAATATCCCTAACTTTTTGTGAGTAGTATATATATACTGTAAAACTTTGTAGTATTAATAAAATCATATTTTATTATATAACAGTGTACAGAGTTTCAGATGCAGGTTTCACCAAAGTATGCATGCACTCCAGGACAGTTATGGGAACAGAGTGATGGATTGAAGGCGGAATCAAAAGTAGGATCCACCTAATTATTAGTGTTAATTATTGATATTCTACTTCAATATTAATAATTAATATTTCCTTTAACAAAGGATTATCCTGGAGATAGACCAATATCATAATCTTGGAATACCCCTTTAATCTCATTAGGTTGGTTTCTTATATTTACTAAATGTTATAATTCTCATTATATTGTATGCCAATTCACTGTGGAATTATTGTCTGCATATTTTCAAATCAAGGATTTATTATCAGCGTTATGAGAAGTTTATTTTCTCTCCACAGTGAAGTAACATGATTAGTGGAGGCTTGTTATCTTTTACATATACGCATTCCCAGCTGATACTAATTTACAAGCAGTTATCCTTAGGAAAGATAATTGCAGAGATGTCTTATTAGTCTAGTTAGATAATAAGAAGGCTGGTTTTTGGAAAAATGTAGGTCATTTTTATGAATGGATGGATTCATCTAAATTAGAAGGAAGATGAATTAGAAAACATCAGGAAATATTCGAGAAGAAAAAATTGAATATTTAATACTTTAATTAAATTTATTGACTGTACTTCAAGTTAGAAATTAAAATTATTTATAAACTTTCTTATTTGTTTTCCCTCCTACCTGAGGGAGATAATTTCTTTATGGTATTTGTTTTCATTGGAAACATTGAAATTGCTTTGTGATAAGATGACACCTTCTTTGTGTTTGCTAATAGAAGATACCTCCAAATTTATCCTGGGCACATACATTCAATAGTTGCTGGCCAAACAATCATTCAGTAGACTGCTATCTTTCCCAACTCCCTCCCAACGAAAAACATACATATCCGTTTGGCCAAGCGTTTATGTGCTTTCGATTGGGAGGGAGAAAAAAACTGTTGTCAGGCACCACTGTCGGAACCTTATCTCCTGGAAGAATTTAAAAAAGTGGAGCAGAAAAAAATCTTTCTCAGGGAAGAGCCAGGAGCTCCCCATACACATTGGGCTGTTGCTCGAACATGCTGTTCTAGGCAGGTTTAACGACAATACAGTAATGTGTATGGGGACCCGTAGAAATGCCATCAAGTATAGAAATAGAATAGCATGTTTTAAAATACTAAGTAAAGAGGTTGTGCATAAATATTGTGTTTCAGTATTGCCACTTAGTAGCCATGCTAATACAAAAAACTTGTCAATGGTTGGTATCAAAACTACAGTGTATATAATCACTCTAAATAGGAAAAAATTCCAAAAGACGCACGTATAAACAGGTGAAACAAAAATTAAGTTAAAATTTACTCTTTTTTCTTACATTATTCCCCATTGTTTTACATAACAATTTTAATCTCAGGTAAATAATGTGGCGTGAAAACTATAGAAAACGATTATTCTCAAATGTCCAACTAAGCCATTTGCTTCCTTCTGCCTCCATCTTCACATTCCAAATCACTAAAGACATTTTTTACATAGGTCAATGCACAGGAAATTATTGGGAATGATCCGAGAAAGAGCTGCATTTACAGGGGGTGAAAAATTGTTACTGCAATCATTCATCCACATACAGATTCAGTGTTTGCCGGCAGCACTTTCCTGTGTACATAGGGTGATCTGCCGCCAACAATTTCATATGCCGCATAAAAGATGTGATCACTTAATGAACTAGTGTTTGTACCTGAGAACAAGACAATTATCAGGAATGAGCATTCATGCAAACACTCATTCTTAAGAATTGCCCCTTTTCTCAGCCCACGTAAAAAGGCCTTAAAGGGAATCTGTCATCAGCGACCCCCTTATGCAACTGTTTGTTACAGATACATAGTTGTGGTTTACCTAAATAAAACACTGTTGTTCTTTCATTGATCTGACGCTATATTCCCGAGTTATGATACTTTTCTTAATATGCAAATCACGCCTTTGGTGTAATGCAGGCATCACCATTGCTCTTGTTTGTTTATTTATTTATTTAAATACATTGCTCTTGTTGCACACAAGCTGTGCTCATTTCTGTGGCCAACGTCTTCTTTGCTGCTTTGATTGACAGGGCCATGCAATGGCAAAGCAGAGAGTGAGGGGCTGGCCTCAGAAAGGAGCACAGCTTTTGTGCAACAAGAACAATGTATTTAAATAAATAAATAAGAGTAATGGTGATGACAGCATTGCACCAAAGGCGTAATTTGCATATTAAGAAAAAGTATCATAACTCGTGAACAGAGCCTCAGGTCAACAAAAGAAAAACGGTGTTTTAACCACGCCAGGACCACCTAACGCACAGATGCGTTTGGCGGGTTGGTTATTCTGGGTGGACGCATCGCGCGTGTGCGCACAGGAATCGTGCTGAGAGGAAGGTAAACTACAGCCTACCAGCGCTGATCATGCACTGGCAGGCTGTAGTAGTTTAAAAAAATCGCATATTAGACGCTGTTTTGTTAACAGCGTCTGATATGCCTGCTCCTCTGGTGGTCCCTTTTGCTTGGGACCACCAGAGGAAACATATGTAAGTGCACCAATCACCACACAGACCCCACCATCCACCCCCCGTCACTGATTAACCCTCGATTAACCCCTGATTAACCCCTGATCACCCCCTGTTACCCCCCTGATCACCCCCTGTCACCCCCCCCCGTCACTAATCACTCCCCTGTAAAGCTCATTCAGACGTCCATATGTGTTTTGCGGATCCACGGATCCGCAAAACACGGAAACCGGCAATGTGCTTTCCACATTTTGCGGATCCGCACATTGCCAGAACTATATAGAAAATGCCTTTTCTTGTCCGCAATTGCGGACAAGAATAGGACATGCTCTATCTTTTGCGGAGCTGCGGCCGGATGTTTGGGGGCCGAAACCCGGAAGTTCGCAGCCGCAGCTCCGCAAATGCTGATGCGGCGAGCACATAGTGTCCTCTCCGCATCACCACCAGCCCCATTCACATTGAATGGGTCCGCATCTATTCCGCGGAATAAATGCGGACATTTTTGCGGACTTGTGAATGGGGCCTTACTTCTTTTTCTTTTTTTTGCAGAGATTTTTTCATCCACATTGATTGATGCGAACTGTGCCGTTCAAAAAAAAATCTCATTACCCGTATGCTCAATATAAGGAGAATAGCAGAAACTCCTCATGCTGGCCATACATGTAATGATTGCGGAGACCCTCAAATGCCAGGGCAGTATAAATACCCCACATGTGACCCCATTTTAGAAAGAAGACACCCCAAGGTATTCCGTGAGGGGTATGGTGAGTTCATTTTATTTTTTGTCACAAGTTAGTGGAATATGAGACTTTGTAAGGGGAAAAAAAGTCAATTTCCGCTAACTGTGCCAAAAAAAAAATCTTCTATGAACTCGCCATGCCCCTCACAGAATACCTTGGGGTGTCTTCTTTCCAAAATGGGGTCACATGTGGGGTATTTATACTGCCCTGGCATTTTAGGGGTCCTAAAGCGTGAGAAGAAGTCTGGAATCCAAATGCGTAAAAATGCCCTCCTAAAAGGTACTCATTGGAATTTGGGCCCCTTTGCGCACCTAGGCTGTCACACATGTGGTATCGCCGTACTCAGGAGAAGTAGGGCAATGTGTTTTGGGGTGTATTTTTACATATACCCATGCTAATAAACCGTGAAAGTAGTGTAGTGCAGAATTGTAAAAAGTGGTCTGGTCATTAAGTGTGTTTAAGCTAGGGGGGCTGAAGTGGTTAATCATGCAAACAGTTGGATAGGGAGGTCGCTGGTGGCAGATTTGGATTAGCATAAACCAAGCTAATATTACATACAAATACTGTATATTTACTTTCTTATCAAAAATGATTCTTTATAGCCCACAGATTGCTCTTCCTTTCACTCCATGCATTTACCTTGTAATGTGGTCCTGACAGAGTCATGTGGCCACCATACACAGAAGTGTACAATGTACAAAAAGAGGGGCATGCATTGAATAGACTGAGTTGCTGTTACATAGTTTAAATAAGGTGGTAGCCAGCTAGGGGGCCCAGGGAAGCAAAGTAGCCAGAACCCAGTGGTAGGGATCAGGTAAGTATGATTCCCTCCACCTGGGGAGTGGATAGGGTCTGTCCAATGTTAAATATTAGAATGAAATACAGATACATGTTCAAAATGTTTCTTTTATTTGTGTATATAAATGCATAAAAATAGGAAATAATTTTTACTTGTAGCACATGTATCTTACTTGTTATTATTTAAAAAAAGTTAAGTATAAATAATCATTTTACACACATGTTGACTTTTAATTTATGTTGAAAATATTCTGGTTAAAATAATAAATTAATATTTGTTGATTTATGGAGAATTTAAATTTTTTTGTCAAACATGGTTTATTTGAGATGAATAGTTCTAATGTTGTCAGCATAATTTGAGTTCTAAATATATACAAATTGTCCAAAGAGCAATAGAAATATAGTTCCCATGAGCAACATGGAATGCCACTCAAATAACATAAATGTATAAGCAAGTGATCACTGCAGGGCTTGCAAATAGTGCCAACTTATCCAAGCCAAGGGAGATAATATGAAAGCTTCTTCTGTTACATGGACCATGGTTTAATTATGTGTGACCTTTAGCTATTTTTCCTGATATCTCCAGTGCATAATAACCTCTCATGGCACTACAAGGCATTAAACAAAGAGAAGGGGCTTTTCTTTAGAGATTGAAGCAGTAGGAAAGCAATTGTGGCATTTTTCTATGATATTGGATTGAAAATTTCCACTTCGAAAGAACCATTGTTTAGACATTGGGATTAGCCTCAGTAACACGTCTGCTTTTACAGCCACTTAGGAACTCCCAATCAGTTAATTCGCATTATTCTATTTATTTAATTTGAAGTACTCAAAATGACACACTTCTTAAGCTGTAGATTAAAGACTGATTAATATTAATGAATAAAAATGGCTAATAGAGGTCCCAGCCAGTAAATATTGGAGATCTACCAGTTCAAGTATGTTCGAAGAATAATGGACTGACAAATGTTGCCTTTGTTTAGCAAGTGATCCAGAACCCCAACAGGAAGCAACTGCTAGACATAGCAGGAGACATTTAGTAATTATTCATTGAGACTCTTGGAGGAATAAAGTGATATTGGCTACAGTTGAAGTAAGGTCAGGGTCACCATTGGTACAGTCAACTGCTTTCTGCCACTACTTTGGTATTCACTTAGAGCAGAGATGCTCAACCTGAAGCCCTCCAGCTGTTGTAAAACTACAACTCCCATCATGCCCTCCTTTAGGCTGATAGTTGTAGGCTGTCTGGGCATGCTGGGAGTTGAAGTTTTGCAACAGCTGGAGAGCCACAGGTTGGGCATTCCTGACTTAGAGCATTCCAAATAAATGGAACCCATGTAAAAAGCAAACATGGGGCCCATTTATTTAGGATCATTTACCTTCATTTTCTTCCGTAGAAATTCATAGGGCAAGACACATCAAGGCCTGTGCACAACAGCAGCATGCAGCACAGTATTCTGTCACAGAGGGGATAATAAATGTCCCCCAGAATCTTAAGCATTGAGCTAAACTAATAAAATTCATTATGAATTTCTACAAAAAATTCAGATTCTAGCAAATCCAAAACTTTGGCAATTCATTTTGAATAAATCACTCAAAATGGCATCTACCATTTTACAGGTCAGAAGACATATAGGAATGCATCTACCACCAAAAATAGATCATTTTTAATGATTTTTTTATTAAAAAAAAAAACAATTAAAAGTGTAGTGGGTTATTACACAGGCTGCTTGTTATCAGCCCATACCACCTGTTTACCCATATACATATATTTTGATGTCACTTTGACAATACTAATGCTGCCTTGATGTTAAAGAACTTGAAATGGGTTGGATACATTCCTAGGAGATCACAATGTATCATAAACGGCTATTCAGGGCAATAGGGACACTTATACTTACCTGACAACTGATTTGTGCGAATCGGACCCAAAACAGTTTTCAAGGAATTCGCTCATTTCTATTTAGGATCATTATACTTAAGGCTGTGTTCAAACTTGAGCGTATTTGATACGCGCGTTTTACACGCGTTTTTGTCGCGCGTATTACAGCGCGTTTTTGGAAAGAGGAAACGCGTGTCGTACGTGCGTTTGTGTGATTTACCACTGTGGCGTCAATCACAATACACGCGACAATACGCCCAAAAGAAGCTCCTGTACTTCTTTGGGCGTAGGGCGTTTTACAGCGCGTTCGTACACGCTGTAAAACGCTCAGATGAGAACCGTGCCCATAGGGAAACATGGGTTTTCGCCTGTTAAGTGTTTTAGAGTGCGTAGGAACGCGGTGTAAAACGCTCAAGTCTGAACCCAGCCTAAAGGTGTTCTGTCAACCCTGAAACACCACACAAACTGGAGTAAGCGGTGTATAGTGTAAGTGATAAGTTTGGCTATGTAATTATCTTTATACTCACTTGCATTCCAACACTATGCTCCAACAAACCAGCAGCAAAGAGCATTGAAAGGACTCCTCTTTACGTCCTGTCTATTATGTGCATGAGCTCAGGAGTCCTTTCAATGTATTTCAAAGCTGGTTTGTGAGAGCACAGTGTCAGAATGTGCTACTTAAACTATACACCGCTTTCTGTAGTATGAAGGGAATCTCTTTGTTGACAGATTCACTTTAATAATGAACATTTCAATTTAATCCTCAAGTCATTCTTTGACAGCAGAACTCCAAATGGATTATCAGATGGAGGATGGGAGAATTGGGACATATCCTTATCTTAAGTGGGACATACACATTAATGTCAGCTAAACCTAATGATTTTGGTGGGCCTAGCCAACCATCTACTGTATATTGGGGTCTCCTGACTCTTTTATTGACCGCAGATGAGGAGAAAAGGATCAGGTTGCTGGATTTAAGCAGCCCCATTCTTTTGTTCTTGGGGAGATAAACTTATGCCAGAGGTGTCTGGGAGTATATTTGTACTTCTTTCTTGTACTCAGAAGACATATATGTTTGGCTGAACACATATTTATATGGGTGGATAGGGGAAGAAAGCTGTCAGCTATCAGTAGTTTAGCAGATAGTTATCTACTGTCCAATACCAACCATACTGTTTTAATGTGGCCATACACATTAGTTTAAAGCTGATTTCAACCAAAATAAAATTTTAGAAACAATTATTTTAGCCATCTGAAGAATGACCATTATCGTTTGGAAAGAAGTTTGCCCTATTTGAAATTTTAATTTGATAGTTGGATGAACAATGATTCATTCAAAGAAAGATCGTTTCTGGCCAAAGATCTTTCTTTCATAGAAAATTCCCAGAAAGATCATTCATCGCCCGATTTTATTGAACATATATGGCCTGGTTAAACAATTGTAACATCCAATATGGACCAAAAGATGTATGCCTGCATCTATGAATTATCATTCACCAAATATTGTTTGTTCAACTGCTTTTCAACCATCAACAAACTTCTGTCTAAAGTGTATGGCCACCTTTTGACCCAGATATTTCAAGTGCTGGCCCTAAGTAAGATAAGAACCAAATTTTTAGTGTTCTGTTGATTAGTGAAAGTGAAGAAATATGATGGCCGATGCTGGATAAAATTTATGTAAATTGGGAGATAGAAAGTATAGAATTAGAAGTCTTTATTGAATCAGAAAAAGTCATGCATAGACATCAAGAAGCACATTACAGTTATACCCCTCATAAATTAACATCTGATAGTGATGAATAGATTTGAGCGAACACCTGGATGTTTGGGTTTGAGAAGTTCAACGAACTTCCCGAAAATGTTCGGGTTCGGGATCTGAACTCGACCCGAACTTTATCCCGAACCCCATTGAATTCAATGTGGACCCGAACTTTTGGGCACTAAAAAGGCTGTAAAATAGTCCAGGAAAGGGCTAAAGGGCTGCAAAAGGCAGAAAAATGAAGGAAAATGCCCTGCAAACAAATGTGGATTGGGAAATAAATTAAAATAAAATAATTAAAAATTCACCAATATCAATTGGAGAGAGGTCCCATAGCAGAGAATCATGCTTCATATCACCCACCACTGGAGAAGGCCACTTTCAGTTATTTAGGCCCCAGCACCCAGACAGAGGAGAGAGGTAACACATCAAGAAATAAGGCATCATATCACCCACCACTGGAGAAGGCCACTTTCAGTTATTTAGGCCCCAGCACCCAGACAGAGGAGAGAGGTCCCACAGCAAGGAATCATGCGTCATATCACCCACCACTGGAGAAGGCCACTTTCAGTTATTTAGACCCCAGCACCCAGACACAGGACAAAGGTCCCACAGCAAGGAATCATGCGTCATATCACCCACCACTGGAGAAGGCCACTTTCAGTTATTTAGGCCCCAGCACCCAGACAGAGGCGAGAGGTCCCACAGCAAGGAATAAGGCATCATATAACCCACCATTGTAACAGGCCACTTTCAGTTATTTAGGCCCGGCGCCCAGATTGAGGAGAGGTTCATTCAACTTTGGTTTGCACCGCAAGATCATGGTAAAGTTAAAAAAATGAGGATTCAATAAAGAAGTGCCCCAGAGTACAAGAATACATGGTTGAGGGGGAGGCAGTTATAAATGTCTATTCTGCACAAGGGAGGGACAGGTCCTGTGGGATCCATGAACAAAAAACACCGTGGAGCCTCACTTATGAGTCTCAACACAGCAATCCGAAGTGCAAAGTTCCCTGGGAAACAGGAATATGCAAAACAAATGTGGAGCCCCAGTTATGGGTCTACAACACAATGAAAGCCAGATATTGGGATATCTGGCTTTCATTGTGTTGTAGACCCATAACTGGGGCTCCACATTTGTTTTGCATATTCCTGTGGGATCCATGCCTGGTTCATTTTTATGAACGTCAGCTTGTCCACGTTGGCTGTGGACAGGCGGCTGCGTTTGTCAGTAATGACGCCCCCTGCCGTGCTGAATACACATTCAGACAAAAGGCTGGCTGCCGGGCAGGCCAGCATCTCCAAGGCTAATGCTAACTCTGGCCACATGGACAATTTGGAGACCCAGAAGTTGAATGGGGCCGAACCATCAGTCAGTACGTGGAGGGGTATGCAGACGTACTGTTCAACCATGTTAATGAAATGCTGCCTCCTGCTAACACGTTCCGTTTCAGGTGGTGGTGCAGTTAGCTGTGGCGTGGAGACAAAACTTTTCCACATTTCTGCCATGCTAACCCTGCCCTCAGAGGAGCTGGCCGTGACACAGCTGCGGTGGCGACCTCTTGCTCCTCCTCTGCCTTCGCCTTGGGCTTTCACCTGTTCCCCTGTGACATTTGGGAATGCTCTCAGGAGCGCGTCTACCAGCGTGTGCTTGTACTCGCGCAACTTCCTATCACGCTCCAGTGCAGGAAGTAAGGTGGGCACATTGTCTTTGTACCGGGAATCCAGCAAGGTGGCAACCCAGTAGTCCGCACACATTAAAATGTGGGCAACTCTGCTGTTGTTGCGCAGGCACTGCAGCATGTAGTCGCTCATGTGTGCCAGGCTCCCCAGAGGTAAGGACAAGCTGTCCTCTGTGGGTGGCGTATCATCATCGTCTTCCATATCTGCGCAGCCACGCACCAGTGATGAGCCTGAGCTGTGTCGGGTGCCACCACTCTGTGAACCTGCTTCATCCTCATCCTCCTCTACCACCTCCTCATCCTCCTCATTCTCCAGTAGTGGGCCCTGGCTGGCCACATTTGTACCTGGCCTCTGCTGTTGCAAAAAACCTCCCTCTGAGCCACTTCTAACAGACGGGCCTGAAAGTGCTAAAAATGACCCCTCATCCTCCTCCTGATGGCACAGCGTGCAAACCACTCAGGTCTTGTCATCAGCACATTGTTTAACGAAGTGCCATGCCAGGGAACTCCTTGAATCTGCCTTTGGGGTGCTCGGTCCCTGGTGGCGGTGGCCAGTAGCAGGCGAACTCTCTTGGCAGCGGCTGTTCTGCTTTTGCCCTATGCTCCCTCTTTTGCTACACTGTTGGCTCGGTCTCACCACTGCCTCTTCCTCTGAACTGTGAAAGTCAGTGGCACGACCTTCATTCCATGTGGGGTCTAGGACCTCATCGTCCCCTGCATCATCTTCCACACAGTCTTCCTCCCTGACCTCCTATTCGGTCTGCACACTGCAGAAAGACGCAGCAGTTGGCACCTGTGTTTCATCATCATCAGAGATGTGCAGACTCCGATGAGGTGGTATTCCCATGTCCTCATCATCAGGAAACATCAGTGGTTGTGCATCAGTGCATTCTATGTCTTCCACCACTGGGGAAGGGCTGGGTGGATTCCCTTGGGAAACCCTGCCAGCATAAGAGACTGCTGCATAACTTAAGACTCAGACAGTTTCCCTGATATGCATGGGGGTGATGTGACTGACTGATGTGACAGACTGATGGGATTGGTTTTCAGGCGCCACCTGATGGGAGATAATGTTGTAAACGTGCTGGATCCACTGTCGGCCACCCAATTGACTAACACCTGTACCTGCTCAGGACTTACCATCCTTAGAACGGCATTGGGCCCCACCAAATATCGCTGTAAATTCTGGCGGGTACTGGAAGCTGAGGTAGTTGGTTCACTAGGACGTGTGGCTGTGGCAGAATGGCCACGTCCTCTCCCAGCACTAGAGGGTACACTAACACCACCACGACCGCGTCCGCGTCCCTTACTAGATATTTCCTCATTGTTACCGTTCACCAAGCACCACAATAAGAAAAAAAATATTTGGCCCAATGTATTGATTTCAAATTCAGGCCTTTTTTTTACAGGCACCTAACACTATCTGCCTATTTATTTATGTAGCATATTACACTAATCCAGGCATAGCAGTAACCACTGATTTAGGGGAATATCTCTTTTAGGGCTAGTATTTAGGCCCTGGATGAAAGGTATCCTTTTATGGACAGATTTACACTTGGAGATGCACAGTAGCGTGTGAAAAAATATGTAGGATTATGCCTTTAGCAATTGTATTTTAACACTTTGTGTAATATACCCTTTAACAGACAGAAATACAATGGAGATGCACGGTAGCGTGTGAAGTTATTGAGGATGACCCTTCAGCACTTGGATATACGCCTTGATTGTAATATACCCTTTTACGGACAGATTAACACTTGGCCTGCAACAGCTGGAACACCAGATTCAGGGCATTGCTATATTGGCAAGTGAATTTCACCCCAGAACAAAATATATGTTTTGGCGGACACTATCATACTTTGTCAGCAACTGCTGGGACACCAGATTCAGGGTATTGCTATTTTAGCAATTGAATTTCACCCCAGAACAAAATATATGTTTTGGCGGTCACTATTATACTTTGCCAGCCAATGCTGGGACAAGAGATTCAGGGTATTGCTATTTTGGCAATTGAATTTCACCCCAGAACAAAATATATGTTTTGGCGGTCAATATTATACTTTGCCAGCCAATGCTGGGACAAGAGATTCAGGGTATTGCTATTTTGGCAATTGAATTTCACCCAAGAACAAAATATATGTTTTGGCGGACACTATTATACTTTGCCAGCCAGTGCTGGGACTCCAGATACAGGATATTGCTATTTTGGCAATTGAATTTCACCCCAGAACAAAATATATGTTTTGGCGGACACTATTATAGTTTGCCAGCCAGTGCTGGCACACCAGATTCAGGGTATTGCTATATTGGCAAACGAATTTCACCCCAGAACAAAATATATGTTTTGCCGGACACTATTATACTTTGCCAGCCACTGCTGGGACACCAGAGTTAGGGGATTGCTATTTTGGCAATTGAATTTCACCACAGAAAATAATCTATCCTTTGCCAGACAGCAGACAGTATTACACTTGGCTAGCCAAAGCTGGAACACCAGATGTAGGGAATTGGTATTTTGGCAATTGTATTTAACCCCTTAATAAAATATAGAAATTTCTATCCTGAGTTTCTAGAGGTGACAATAAGCACAGCCAAGCCCCTGATGTAGGATGTAGCAAAAAAAAAAAAAAAAACTAGTATTAATGGATTGATGGACTTGGTGGCAGCTTGTTCTGGTGCACCACAAGTCACAAAATGGCCGCCGATCACCCCAGAAAAAAGTGACAGAAAAATGCTCCGTGCAGCCTAAAAACCAGTGAGCAATTAACTAGCAGAAGTTGAATCATTCACAGCTCTAGATCGATCAGTTCATTAGGTGCTGTTGCTGAATTTTCCCTGCCTAATCTCGCCCTCACAGAATCTGCGTCCTCTCCCTACACTAATCAGAGCAGTGTGACGAGCGGCGCTACGTGACTCCAGCTTAAATAGAGGCTGGGTCACATGCTGCACTTGGCCAATCACAGCTATGCCATTAGTAGGCATGGCTGTGATGGCTTCTTAGGGCAAGAAGTAAATTGCTAGCTGATTGGCTGCTGTGCAGCCCTTCAGAAAGCGTGAAGAAATCGCCGAACAACGGACCCGAACCCGAACTTTTTTGAAAATGTTCGGTGTCCGGGTCCGTGTCACGAACACCCCAAAATTCAGTACGAACCCGAACTATGCTCGAACTGTTCGCTCAACACTAGTGATGAATATATGTACATGAAAGTATTCATTTAACTGGTTTATACAATATGCATATCATATAGTCTAGAGAAATATTCAAGGTCAAGAAAATTATCATACAACCCATGGACCTAAATGACACTGAGGTTTCAAAAATTCTGAATCACACTGTGACATTTGAGTACAGATTGCCATGCTGTATCCTTGTTCATGCAAATAGGAATATAACATATACATTTACATCAAGTAGACTCTTTTGTACATTGAGTAGATTCTTCTGTAATGTTTTTTTTTCTTGCAAGGTCAAATTATGGTAATGAAGTGTTACTAATGTTGATTGAAAGGGGTTATCTGCTGTTTGTGAAAGTCATGGCATTTGAAAAGGACGCATTCATAAAACAGGGCTAAGTGGGAGAACGTAACCCACCCTAAGACTTACTAAAGTTCCAGTAACCTTTATTACCTTCAAGTACTCTGTACAGATATATTTAACAGAAACCAATATTATAGTTACCAATATGCAACTTGACTCTCCTTCAACTTTTGAAATTAAAATTGACCCTCGATGAACCTAAATACATGAACAGTTCATAAATCACAAACTATAATATATTACAAGGCAATTTCAGTTTTGAACCTACCTCCATATTCAGAAAATATCATTTTTGTCAAGGCTTGCTCTTACACATTAATGCACTAACTTTTACCTTAACCAACACTTTTGTAAAAGCCACTTAAAATATAGTTACAGTACATGTCAATCCATAGATACTAGCTTCTAGCTTAATTTCAAATTAGATGATACAGGACAGCTTGTTTTGTGACATTTGTGCACTTGTCAATAAGCTAGAAGCTGATCTCCCTGCAACACTTTTGGTGTCTGTTTTTCAAACCAGGAAATGC
The DNA here is from genome assembly GCA_033119425.1 of Bufotes viridis. Lineage (NCBI taxonomy): Eukaryota > Metazoa > Chordata > Amphibia > Anura > Bufonidae > Bufotes > Bufotes viridis. The sequence continues at coordinate 398,937,791 of CM065592.1, read as the reverse complement.
ATCCATATTGGATCTCCCTTTTGAATTTGCATCTCAGAAATTAGTGATACTGCCAATTTGTCATTGGTTGAACACAATGACCAAATTACATTTTTTTTTTTTTTTTCTGTTAGAATTTAATTCAATGGCGTCAGCCAATATGGCTGTTTCTTTAGTTGAAACATGAAGAAGGCAATCATTGAATGAGACAATTCTAATATCTCTGTATCTAATATCTCTAATATCTGTAAGTAAAGCACAGTTGCAAAACTTTGTTTACTGCACTCATTTTTGATTTACTAATTTATAGTTTGGCATATAATTTAAAAGAGTTTTCTAGGCATTTATGAGAAGGAGCACACAGCCTCCTTATCCAGGCACATCAATATTCATACAAGTGTGGCTGTTACTGGTACTGCAGTTTTTCCTATTCCATTAAAACCATCATGTAGGCATGAAGGATTCTATATCTCTATAGAAGAGGTTTCTTTAAGAGCAGTGAGACTCTTAGGGAATTGTAATGGTTAAATGGCGTCCAAGGCTAGACCTTGAATATTTGATCAGTAAGGGCCTTTACCCTAGGAAATGCCTTGAATTGGTCAAAGCTGCAGTACTGTGCACATCATAATGTATGAACAAGCCGTTGTACCTGGATCAGCATTCTTTCTGCTGATTGGTAGGAGCTCTGGAGGTCAGACACTAACTGATATCTCATCAATTTTGTTGTCTTGGAAAACCTCATAAAGGAGTTGAAAGGATTAAAAGATGTAGGTCTCTATGTCTCTCCTAAAATAACGTATTTTTTGCCACATAAGGCTCACTTTTTCCCTCAAAGTGGGGGAAAAATGTCCCCCACTTTGGTCTGGGAAGCGGTGAAAGCAGCACTCCCCAGGTTCTGTATTCACTTCTCCCTAGTTCTCCGCCATAAGCTGTGCTGTGACTGCGCACAGTGTGAAGACCCTCTGTGACCTCACACTGTGCACGCAAGGTAACAGCACAGCATATGGCAGGAAGAAGAATTGAGCTGGATCCTAGGAGTGGTAGCGCACGGATCATGAGAGGTAAGTTGATTTTTTTTTATTTGCTTTGCAACATGGGGGCCTGATCTGAAGCAAGGGTGCTGATCTGAGGCATGGGGTTCTGATCTGAGGCACGGTGATCTGATCTGAGGCATTGGGGTCTCACCTGAGGTATGGGGGTCTCAACTGAGGTCTGAATGGGGGGAGGGCTTATTTATATTGGGGCTCTTATCTGAGGTTGGATTGGGGTTCATTCATATTGGGGTTCGAGCTAAGGTCTGAATGTGGGTCTGATTTGAGGTCTGATTGAGGGTCTGATTAACATTGAGCATCTGATTGCTGGTCTAATCTGAGCTCTAATGAAAAAAATGTTTTTCTTATGGTTCTCCTCTAAAACCTAGGTGCGTATTATGGGCAGGTGCATCTTAGATGGCGAAAAATATAGTAACTTATATTTCTAATTATGAATAATGAATTTCTAATATGGGTCATGAATCCAGAAATTTATTTGCCATATTTTGATTCAGGGCGAAGATTTTTCACCTAAATGATTTAATTTCAACTACCTCATAGGGCTTTTCTTGCCTTCTTTTGGACCAGCACTGAAGAATGATGCATCGAACCTCATGGGTTTGTGTCTTCTTTTAACTTTACCAAGTATGTTACCGCATTATGATAAAAAAGCTAGAAGTGAAAAATAATTGCATAGAACGCAACATGAAGAATAGGATATAAATATAACTTTTAAATAAAAAATAGAATTATTTCCAATTAATAATTTCATCACATTGATTCCTGTTTATTACAAATATTCCAGAATCTAATAACAAACATGACATTCTAGAAATACAAGAAAGCAAAGCCAGAAATTTTGAGGCTGGCCATTATTCTCATATAATTGAATTACACTTCTGATAGTTCTTGGCATCAATGTTATTAAGAAGCAGTAACAATGTAGTGTGTGATTTTGTTGCCAATAGGATTCAGCAGCAACTGATAGTCTTATGTTAGCAAGCTAATATTTCATCCATGGATACCAGAGTAGTAATGCCTAAATTTGCCAGTTGAGAGAATGAGCACATGTGCAGGCATTTGCCTGACACAACTTCTGCTGTCATGGCCTATTAAAACCGGTTTACATGTGCATGTCGAATTTGATGAATATGTATGTGACCTCTTTCATAGCTATCACTCATTGGACTCTAGCCCCATCGGCAGTGAAACAGCAACTCTCATTAGACACAGCTTGAGTTACAAGCATCTTATGCTAATGTTTTTTCAGAACTTTAGGGGATTTATGTCTGGATGCAATAAGTTAGTACATTAAAATGTTTTATAAGTATAATTATTCTAATTATTAAACACCCAAATCCATCTGTCCATTTTATCAGATACTATTTAAATTGCCATGTTAAATGTTCTGCCTGTCGATGCCGGAAGCCATGGAAATAAATGGAAATAACTTGGCCATATAAAGTCAGTTATAGAAGAGTCCATGGATTTAAGGCTGATAAGAAGTGCACTGCATAATCAGAACATTGCTAAAGATGGCTTAAGATTTATAATTGATTTGATTGAAATAATTTAGAATAATTCATAAAATTCAAAAGGAAAATAGTTTATTAATAATGATAATATTTTTTATTATTATTAATATTATTAATCACATGCAAATACCTTCTCAGAAAACATAGAGCTGCCATTTGCCATTTTTGTAAAATGTTTAGATTTTTTTTGTTTAGGTTGATTTCACAAGTTTTTATTTTATTTCCAGCCTTTTAGTTAGTTGTTAAAAAGCACCATCTACATGCTTGCTCAATAGGAGAAAATGAAGTGCTTTGTATACAGAGCGTTGTTCTATTGGCCTCCATGAACTTTTTTTTTAGGTAGGGTTTCTAATTATAGAGATTAAAATTAACAAAAGCTTACAGTTTTGGGCCAGTTCTTTTTTAAATGCACCAAAGGAAACATGTGAAGGAAGCAACAGTGCGTTATTGTATATTCATTTTTAAAAGCACACTATTTGTAGGATTAGTAAAGTTTGTAGAATTAGATTTCATTTAACTTTAAAGGGGTTCTCCAGGAATTAAAAAAATAAAAATAGTTAAATGTTAATTTCTTATAAAAATATTCCCAAATACCATTTATTAATTAGAATGGCTTGTTTTGTTTGGGGATCAATCATCGGGTAAATAAAATGGCCGCTGTAACATAGTAACATAGTACATAAAGCCGAAAAAAGACATCTGTCCATCCAGTTCGGCCTGTCATCCTGCTAGTTGATCCAGAGGAAGGCAAAAAAAAAAAAACTGTGAGGTACAAGCCAATTTTCCCCACTTAAGGGGAAAAAAATTCCTTCCAGACTCCAATCAGGCAATCAGATTAACTCCCTGAATCAATGACCCATCTCTATTAGCTGTAGCCTCTAATATTATTGCACTCCAGAAATACATACAGGCCCCTCTTGAATTCCTTTATTGTACTCACCATCACCACCTCCTCAGGCAGGGAGTTCCATAGTCTCACTGCTCTTACCATAAAGAATCCTCTTCTATGTTTGTGTGCAAACCTTCTTTTCTTCCAGACGCAGAGGATGTCCCCTCGTCACATTAGCAGTCCTGGGGATAAATAGATGATTAGATCTCTGTACTAACTCCTGATATATTTATACATAGTTATTAGATCTCCCCTCAGTCGTCTTTTTTCTAAAGTGAATAACCCTAATTTTGATAATCTTTCAGGGTACTGTAGTTGCCCCATTCCAGTTATTACTTTAGTTGCCCTCCTCTGAACCCTCTCCAGTTCTGCTATGTCTGCCTTGTTCACAGGAGCCCAGAACTGTACACAGTACTCCATGTGTGGTCTGACTAGCGATTTGTAAAGTGGTAGTACTATGTTCTCATCACGGGCGTGTATGCCCCTTTTGATGCAACCCGTTATCTTATTGGCCTTGGCAGCAGCTGCCTGACACTGTTTTTTGCAGCTTAGTTTGCTGTTTATTAAAATTCCTAGGTCATTTTCCATGTCAGTGTTACCGAGTGTTTTACTATTTAATATGTACGGGTGACTTATAGGTACATACAAAACCTGCCCTAATCACTCAGGAGGACAAGTTACTTCACAACATTGAACTAAAGAGCTGCCTCATCCTCTTATGGCTTCTGTAGCTCTTTTTTTTTTATATGTGTACCACTTTTTTAACATTTTTCCTTATAGAGAAGCTGTGAAAATTAAAGAAAAAATTCCGTAGCTTTAACATTCTACATTTTTTAAGTAATCACCAATCAGATATAAACAGCAACTGACCCAATATCAAATATACAATTGTGTGTTAGTGTAATCGTGCCATTATTTTGAACCTAGTTGGAGCATTGATTAGCATTGACTTTCATTATTGTGGCTGAAGATACAGGTGGCACTTAAGTGGTGCACTTACCACTAAGGAGGACAATCAATGCATATTATTGGAGTAGTAACCAAACAGTGCCCTAACACAGGGTGCTGCACAAAGGTGTTAGTGAAATATTGATATTGAGCAATTTTGAGCAGTGAAACGTACTGCGGTCAAGAACCGTCCGATGTGAACAGTGTTTCATTGGCTACCGCTTGTGGTCACACTTAACGCAGGATGCTGCTCAATTTAACAAGGGTGTTGGTGCAGTATTGTTGTTATATCTTGAGCTGTACAGTGATATATTGTATGTACACAGACTGTATGAGTGTGTATTTTTAATATATTTTAATAAATTGGTATCATTTAATGGAATATTTGCTGGTCCCGGTTGACCCATAAAGTGAGTGCCCCCCTTACATATTATTTGAGCCAATATCAAGTTACCCATAAAAAAGTCTTTATTAAATATACAATAAAACTTATAATGACCAAAGTACCCCAATAAATAAGGAGATGAAATACCAACACAGGGTAGAACCGCAATCTATGCTATTGACATCAATACATGACAAGGAAATTCACAATTTTGTTACTAATGGCACTGTGACTTAGGAAATACTTCCCAACATGACATCTATACTGAAACCTGCATAACCATGACCAAGAATACCTATTCATATATCAGTACTAAAGCCCCAGGATAAGGGTCAGTGAAACAATCAATATTCTAAAGAAATGCCATACCAATATCGAGCGGTATCTGTGGTCCTTCCCCCGTGCCTCGATGCACGTTTCGCGTGTTACCTCTTCGTCGGGAGGAAGGGGGTGGGCCTCCTAATACTCCTAAAAAAGGGGAGACTCAGCCAATCCGCTGCCTAAAAATCTATCATGTGATACTAAAACACCGTACCTAGATCGCAATAATGGTGCATGGCTGGTCATAAAATGCCTCATCATGGCATCTCTGCACTCGAGCCAGTCCACCTCACAGACGAGGAGAGCAAATAACCGGTAACCAGGCTCGCCCCTGTGCACTGGTCATCATTGTGCTAGAAATGGCTCTTGCGCCGAGACTGTCATGGTCATGTGATGAGTCATGCTACTGCTGATACATTTATACATCACTCTTCATTTTTGTATTAGTTTGATTTTGCCCTTTCCCGTAGTTGGTACCAGATCCACAGTGATAATTATTGCTGTTCTGGTCTGCAATCTCCTGCAGGTTATTTGACGGTAAACACTGAATATTAATCAGCTCTGGCATACCCACTTCTCCAACCCCAGCGCTCTCCTGCCCTATAGGTGGGATCCCTTCTTCTGCAATTTGTTTTTCCTCTTTTTCCATATCATTAGTGATGAGCGAGCACCAAGGTGTTCGGGTGTTCGGATACTCGGTCGAACACATAGCGATATTCGTGCGCTCGGCCGAGTTTAATGAAAGTCAATGGTAGACAACCAGGCACCCTCTGCTCGGATGAGGGGAGGGTGCCTGGTTCATTGGAAAAGGTCAGAAATTGACAGAAACACCACCGAAATGGATCTGGAACAGCATGAGAATCATGTCTCGGTGCATCTTGGACTCCAATGTCCTGCCGGGAACCATATTGTCCCAGTTGTCTGCCAATTTTACATAGCAAAAAAAATACGCCCAAAATTCCCCTAAAAAAAAATGATTAGAGGTAAAATTGTTAGGAAACATTCTTTCCTGGATAATAAATTGTATAAACAGTGCAAATACTGCCAAAAATTGCAAGGAAGAAGCACTCTGATACAGCCTGTATATAACATAAAGGAGGGCATCATTCACATGGTGCTACAATTATTCAGGTACCCTGCTGCACTCATAAAGCCTATGCACTAAGTGAAAGGGCTGCCAAAAATTACAAGGAACCGGCACTCCAATACACCCTTTCTTACACATAAAAGAGGGCATCACACACACCCTTGAAAAATTATCATTATTGGCCTACTGGTGAACCTCAAAAACATTTGGAGCAAGGGCGTGCTGGTTACCCTCTAAAACATTATAGTTGAGGGCCTGAAGGTGAGCGGACCCAATAAAAAATTGTAGTGAGGGCCTGAGAGTGAGCGAACCCCATAAAACATTGCAGTGATGGCCCACAGCTGAACAGACCATATAAAGCATTAAAGGTGAGGGCCTGAAGCCTAGCGAACCCCATAAATCATTGCAGTGATGGCCTACAGGTGAGCAGACGGTATAAAGCATTGGAGGTGAAGGCCTGAAGCCTAGAGAACCCCATGAAACATTGCAGTAATGGCCTACAGGTGAGCAGACTGTATAAAGCATTGGGGGTAAGGGCCTGAAGCCTAGCGAACCCCATAAATCATTGCAGTGATGGCCTACAGGTGAGCAGACGGTATAAAGCATTGGAGGTGAGGGCCTGAAGCCTAGAGAACCCTATAAAAGATTGGAGTGATGCACTAAAGGTGAGCAGATGGTATAAAGCATTGGAGGTGAGAGCCTGAAGCCTAGAGAACCCCATAAATCATTGCAGTAATGGCCTACAAGTGAGCAGACGGTATAAAGCATTGAATGTGAGGTCCCGAAGCCTAGAGAACCCCATAAATCATTGCAGTGATGGGCTATAGGTGAGCAGACGGTATAAAGCATTGGAGTTGAGGGCCTGAAGCCTAAAGAACCCCATAAAACATTGCAGTAATGGCCTACAGGTGAGCAGACAGTATAAAGCATTGGAGGTGAGGGCTTGAAGCTGAGCGATCCCTATAAAACATTTTAGTGAGGGCATATATATACTGTATGGAAGAGGAGGCGGAGGAGGAGGCGGATGAGAAAACAAGATTCAAACATATACCCTTTTTATGCAGTGAAAAGGGTAATAAAATCTGAATCTTGTGGATTGAGTACATTATAAAGCATACATTTAAATTGCATTTTTGTTCCTCATTAGCTCAGCTTTCCTCTGGTGGAGTGGAGAAGTCAGGGGCAATCCAGGCCTTGTTCATTTTTATCTGATCAGCATTGTCAGTGGACAAGCGGATACGCATATCTGTTATAATGCCACCGACAGCACTAAATACACGCTCAGACAATACGCTGGCGGCAGGGCAGGCCAGCACCTCCAAGGCATAGAGCGCAAGTTCGTGCCACATGTCCAGCTTGGACACCCAGTAGTTGTAAGGCACTGAGGGATTATTTAGGACGCTGACACGGTCTGCTATGTACTCCGTCACCATCTTCCAAAACTTTTCCCTCCTTGTAGCACTAGGCCACGATTCAGGGTGAGGTTGCTGGCAGGGTGTCATGAAAGTGTCCCATGCCTTGGAAAGTGTTCCCCTGCCTCTGTTAGAACTACTGTGTGTTCCCCTTGTCTCCCTTCCTCATTTGCCTAAGGAAGTACCGACTCTGGCAGCCACATTGTCAGATGGAAAATTTTGGAGCAATCTGTCAACAAATACCTTCTGGTATTGCACGGTTTTTTTCATCCTCTCCACCACAGGAATCAGAGATTAGAAGTTCTCTTTGTAGCAGGGGTCAAGAAGGGTGAACACCCAGTAATCTGTGTTACCTAAAATGCATATAACGCGAAGGTCATGGGAAAGGCATCCTAACATGAAGTCAGCCATGTGTGCCAGAGTACCAACAGGCAAGACTTCGATGTCAACTTCAGGATGACTCTCCATACTCTCATCCTCCTCCTCCTCTTCTCCCCATCCACGCTGAACAGATGGAATTAAAGTTCCATGGGTACTAGCCTCTGTAGCAGAGGCAAGTGTCTCCAGCTCCTCCTCCTCCTCCTCTTCATGGCCCAATTTGCGCTGAGAAGATGAACTGGGGGAGGTCTGGCTATCACCCTGTGTCATTTCCTTCCCCATTACCTCGTCTGCCACATTCAAAGCATCCTCCATAATTGTGAAAAGCGATTCGTTTGAGTAGACACAGCAGTGGGATGGTTACACTGATACTAGCGTTATCGCCACTAACTATCAAAGTTTTTTACAACCTCAAATAGGTCTGACATCAATGCCCACTCCTTGCTTGTGAATAGTGTCAGTTGACTGGAAAGGCGACGACCACGTTGCAGCTGGTATTTCACAACTGCCCTCTGCTGCTCACAAAGCCTGGCGAACATGTAGAACGTAGAGTTCCACCGTGTGCTCACATCGCACAACAGTTGGTGAGCTGGAAGCCCTAAGCGCTGTTGCAGCATTGACAGACGGCTGAAGCTGTGGACGACTTTCGGAAAAGAGAACACAAGCAGTGCGCCTTCACTAGTAGCTCCTGCAAATTGGGGTAGGCTTTGATAAACGCTGAACCACTAAGTTTAAGATGTGGGCTAGCCATGAAATGTGTATCAGGTTGCCGAGCTCCAAAGCCGCCACGAAGTTACAACCATTTTCTAGGTTGAGTGCTGTAGACAGAGAAATACAAATTTTCGGCACCTACGAGTGTATTACTGTAGTCCAGCAGCAGCATGAAGCGCACGGCGTCATAGCAACCAATGACGCCGAGCGCTCCTGCTGTCAGCTGGATTCCAGGCCGGGATACCACGGTCCGCACACGGCCGTGTTCCACGGCGTGTGCATGAGGCCGTAATGAAATTTTTACAGTACACACTGTATTTGCTTGCGGTAATATACTGTAGACAGAGAAATACAAATTTTAGGCACTACAGTAAGCCACATATTATGACATTTTTATATTACACACTGTATTGGCTTGCTGTAATGTACCGTAGACAGAGAAATACAAATTTTAGGCACTACAGTAAGCCACATATTATGACATTTTTATATTACACACTGTATTGGCTTGCTGTAATGTACCGTAGACAGAGAAATACAAATTTTCGGCAATACACTAGCCCAGAGATAATGAAATTTTTACAGTACACACTGTATAGTCTTGCTGTAATGTACTGTAGACAGAGGAATACAAATTTTTGGCATTACACTAGGCCACAGTCAATGACATTTTTACAGTACACACTGTATTGGCTTGCTGTAATGTACTATAGACAGAGGAATAGAAATTCTCCGCCTTAGACTGGGCCACAGATAATGAAATTTTTACAGTACACACTGTATTGGCTTGCTGTAATGTACTGTAGAAAGAAAGATAATTATTTTCAAGAGTACAGTAGACAAGAGATAATGTAATTTTTACAGTACACACTGTATAGGCTTGCTGTAATGTACTGTAGACAGAGAAATACAAATTTTCGGCATTACATTAGCTCAGAGATATTGAACTTTTTACAGTACACACTGTAAAGTATTGCTATAATGTACTGTAGACAGAGGAATACAAATTTTCAGCACTACACTAGGCCACAGATAATGAAATTTTTACATTACACAACTGTATTGTCTTGCTGTAATGTACTGTAGAAAGAAAGATAATTATTTTCAGGAGTACACTAGATGAGAGATAATGTCATTTTTACAGTACACACTGTATAGGCTTGCTATAATGTACTGTAGACAGGGGAATACAAATTTTCAGCACTACACTAGGCCACAGATAATGACATTGTATACTGTATTGGCTTGCTGTAATGTACTGTAGACAGAGAAATTCAAAATTTCGGCACTGCACTAGCCCAGAGATAATGTAATTTTTATAGTACACATTGTAAAGGCTTGCTATAATGTACTGAATACAGAAGAATACAGATTTTCATTAGTACACTAGTCCACAGATAATGTTTTTTTACAGTACACACTGAATAGGCTTGCTGTAATGTACTGTAGACAGAAAAATACAAAATTTCGGCATTACACTAGCCCAGAAATAATGACATTTTTTATAGTACACATTGTAAAGGCTTGCTATAATGAACAGGAGACAAAGAAATACAATTTTTCGGCAATACAATAGCCCAGAAATAATGTAATTTTTACAGTACACACTTTATTGGCTTGCTGCAATGAACAGGAGACAGAGAAATACAATTTTTTGGCAATAAACTAGCCCAGAGATAATGTAATTTTTACAGTACACACTATATAGTCTTGCTGTATTGTACAGGAGACAGAGAAATATAATTTTTCGGCACTACACTAACACATAGATAATGTAATTTTTTTACAGCACACACTGTAAAGGCTTGCTATAATATACTGAATACATAAAAATAAAGATTTTCAGGAGTACACAAGGCCACACATAATGAAATTTTTATAGTACACACTGTAAAGGCTTGCTATAATAAACAGGAGACAGAGAAATACAATTTTTCGGCAATACAATAGCCCAGAGACAATAAAATTTTACAGTACACACTGTAAAGGCTTGCTATAATGTACTGAATAGAGAAAAATAAAGATTTTCAGGAGTACACTAGGCCACAGATAATTAAATTTTTTATACTACACACTGTATTGGCTTGCTATAATGAACAGGAGACAGAGAAATACAATTTTTTGGCACTACACTTGCCCAGAGATAATGTAATTTTTACAGTACACACTGTAAAGGCTTGCTATAATGTACTGAATAGAGAAAGATAAAGATTTTCAGGAGTACACTAGGTCACAGATAGTTAATTTGTTATAGTACACAATGTATTGGCTTGCTAAATGAACAGGAGACAGAGAAATTTTTTTTTTCGACAATACACTAGCCCAGAGATAACGCAATTTTTACAGTACACACTGTATTTGCTTTCTATCATGTACAGGATACAGAGAAATACAATTTATTCGGCACTACACTAGCCCAGGGATAATGTAATTTTTACAGTACACACTTTAAATGCTTGCTATAATGTACTGAATACTGAAAAATAAAGATTTTCAGGAGTACACTAGGCCACAGATAATGCATTTTTTACAGTACACACTGTATTGGCTTGCTTTAATGAACAGCAGACAGAGAAATACAATGTTTCGGCAATACACTAGCCCATAGATAATGTAATTTATAAAGTACACACTTTATTGCCTTCTATAATGTACAGGAGAGAGAGAACTACAATTTTTTTGCACTACACTAGCCCATAGATAATGTAATTTTTAAAGTACACACTGTAAAGGCTTGCTTTAATGTACTGAATACAGAAAAATAAAGATTTTCAGGAGTACACTAGGCCATAGATAATGAATTTTTTACAGAACACACTGGATTGGCTTGCTGTAATGAACAGGAGATAGAGAAATACAATTTTTTTGCAATACACTAGCCCAGAGATAATGTCATTTTTACAGTACACACTGTATTTGCTTTCTGTAATGTACAAGAGAGAGAGAACTACAATTGTTCGGCAGTCGGCACTACAATAGCCCAGAGATAAAGTAATTTTTACAGTACACACTGTAAAGGCTTGCTATAATGTACTGAATACAGAAAAATAAAGATTTTCAGGAGTACAATGTAACACAGATAATTACATTTTTTATAGTGCACACTGTATTTACTTTCTGTAATGTACATGAGACAGAGAAATACAATTTTTCGGCACTACACTAGCCCAGAGATAATGTAATTTTTGCAGTACACACTGTATTGGCTTGCTATAATGTACTGGATACAGAGAATTACAGATTTTTGGCACTACACTAGCCCAGAGATAATGTAATTTTGACAATACACACTGTATTCAGATATAGTTCTATATTGGATACAAATTTGTCCCAAATAAAATGAATTCTTTGCTGGAATACTGTATATACGGTTGCGGCCTAAACGCACACACAGATTTGCCCAAAACTAGTTAACTATGGCCAAAATATAAATCACTTTCTGCTGGAGTAATTCATATAACGTTTGCGGATTGAATGCACACACAGATGTGGCACAAGTTAAAGGTTAATTTCCCCAGAACAAATAATTTCTCTGATGGTAAAGGTAAATCTCTGTAGCAGGAACACTGTAGTAAATAAGCCCCTTTTAATAATGTCTAACCAACACACTGCTTTATGATGGTGCAGTGTATATCTCAGTACCAGGCACACTGTAGTGAATAAGCCCTTTTTAATAATGTCTGCCCAACATACTGCTTTATGATGGGGCAGTATATATCTCAGTACCAAGGAACACTATAGTGAATAAGCCCCTTTTTATAATGTCTGCCCAACACACTGCTTTATGATAGTGCAGTGTATATTTCAGTACCAAGGAACACTGTAGTGAATAAACCCCTTTTAATAATGTTTCCCCAACACACTGCTTTATGATGGTACAGTGTATATCTCAGTACCAAGGATCACTGTAGTGAATAAGTCCCTTTTGATAATATCTGCCCAACACACTGCTTAATGATGGCGTATTGAAGATGTTACTAATTGGAAATATTTCTGTCTTTTAGAAGCTATCAAAGCAATTTTCAAGCCCTGCATCTGTCCCTTCCTGGTGACGCCTGTCCCTGATAGTGCTGAATTAACCCCCTTCTTAAAAAATAAAAAGGTGCTGCACTGCTGTCAAACACACATTCTAGTCCTTAAAAGGACTGTTAGGTCTTTTAATAAGGTTTTTGGTGTGACATCAGTAAGTTTAGAGCAAAACACTATCTGTTCTTGCCTACTGTCTGCTCTCCCTGACGCTGAATGAGCCGAGCGCCGGACCTCAGCTCCTATATGAAATGATATCATGTGTTCCGGTCAGCCAATCAGTGTAAGGCTTACAGCTAACATTGCTATGACCTTAAAGGAATTACTTACCTGAACCTTGATTGGCTGCTTAGAAGGTGCCAAACATGCAGGGAGGAGACTCGAGAAATGCAACGAATACACGTGGTGGTCGGCTGATTAAAGCCGAGCACCGAGCATAGCGATGCTCAAGCTGAACCAATACTCGGCCGAGCTTGCTCGCTCATCACTACATATCATCTAATATCGATGAGAATATGTCATTAGGAACATCTAGCTCCTCCACTCTCTGTATCTTGTTGACTTTTCTAAAGCCAGCAAAAGATGAGGATGGTCTTCATTAAGACCTGGCCCCCACTCTAAGGGATGCAGACTGGATGTTATTGGTACATCAAGAAAATGTAGGAATAAATAAACAAAACTGACAAAGACTAAGTCTCCCTGCACTCTCTCTGCAGTCTCTCTGCACTATCCCTCTCCAATATTCTTCTATTAATTATTTTCAGTAACACTGTCCCTAGCACATGAGTTCTTGCTACATCTCTCCTAATGCGTAGCTTTCAGGACAATGGTGGAGACTGCATCGAATGAGGGTTAGATTGGCCTGTGACATCCCTGCAGATTGGTTGGCTGCACGGCTTTATGGGTGATCTTGCCTTCCCAGGCTTGTCTTCTCTACACTTAGTTTCACTTTGTAACACGTGAAGCGGCCATTTTAGAAAAACCTGATTCGTTACCACAATTTGTTTCGAATTCAAGTTTTCCTAAACTTCGGAGCGAATTCCACTTTGAATGCATTGCTTTGCTCAACACTAAAAGTAAGGTATGGAATTCGGCCAGCTGGCTAGGTTTTATACAAGGATACATCTGATCTTTCATTTGCATGGAGCCTACTTGTAAAAAATATATGTGATATGTGATGCTTGGATAAGGGGAGACAATGTTTGACAGATCCAGGTCCATTAAAAGAATGGACCAGTATTTGTTCAGGACTGTTTTAACCTCCACATTGGCAACGTCAAATGTAGAAATCAGACGGATAAGTGCCTGCACAATGAAAGGAGCTGTGTAGTCTCAATGCTAATAGCTGGTTGTGCTGTCGGATCCTTGTTGATCTAGTATTGATGGCTAGAGTTCAGTGAACACCTGGAAGTTCAGGTTCACCGGGTTCGGCAGAACTTCATCACAAAGTTCGATTTCGGGACCCGAACTTGACCCCGAACTTGACCCCGAACCCGAACCCCATTGAAGTCAATGGGGACCCGAACTTTGGGGTACTAAAATGGCTTTAAAAGAGTCATGGAAAGGACTAGAGGGCTGCAAAAGGCAGCAAAATGTGGGTAAGAGCATGGCAATTGCCCTGCAAACAAATGTGGATAGGGAAATGACTTAAAATAAAACAAAATAAATAAAAATTTAAAATAATAATCTTGAACTAGGAAGAGAAGGTCCATATGGAGTGGGAGGTTGAGGAGGCGGTGGATGTGGCGGTGTAGGTGCACGTGGCGGTGTAGGTGGAAGTGGCGGTGGAGGAGGAGGAGGTAGCCAACACTTTTTTATTTTATTTGGGTAGACCACAAAACATTGTGGAATATTTAAAATAAAACAAAGAGAAAGTGTGCTGCAGTATAACAATGGCTGTGTAAGGCCGGTATACATGTCTATTCTGCACAAGGTACGGACAAGTCCTGTGGGATCCATGCCTGGTTCATTTTAATGAATGTGAGCTTGTCCACATTGGCTGTGGACAGGCAGCTGCGCTTGTCTGTGATAATGCCCCCTGCCATTTTAAATACACGTTCAGACAGGGCAGGCCAGCACCTCCAAGGCGTAAAGGGCAAGCTCAGGCCATGTGCCCACTTTGGAGACCCAGAGGTTGATTTCGTCAGACACATCAGTACGTACGTGTAGGCATGTGCACACATACTGCTCCATTATGTTGCCAATGTGTGCTGCAGATGAAACTCAACTATCGCCTGCTGCTGCTCGCACAGTCTCTCCAACATGTGCAAGGTGGAATTCCAACTCGTGGGCATGTCGCATATGAGGCGGTGAGTGGGGAGGCTAAAGTAACGCTGCAGCGCAGATAAGCGAACAGCAGCGGGGTCAGAACACTGAAAGCGCGTACAGACGGCCCGCACTTTCTGCAGCAGCTCTGACATATCGGGGTAGTTTTTCAGGAATTTCTGCACCACCAAATTCAGCACATGCGCCAGTCAAGGGATGTGCATCAAACCGGCTAGGCACAGAGCTGCTACTAGATTTCGCCCATTATCGCACACCACCAGGCCGGGCTTGAGGCTCAGTGGCACTAACCACTCATCGGTCTGTTGTTCTATGCCCGTCCACAGCTCCTACGCGGTGTGGGGTTTGTCCCCCAAACAGATGAGTTTTAAAACTGCCTGCTGCGTTTTTGGCTGTACTGAAGTTGGTGGTGAAGGTGCTACGCTGACCGGATGAGGAGGTGTTAGAAAGAGGAAGGGGATTAGGAGGTGGAGGCAGCAGGAGGCAAAGAGAAATGCCCTGCAATCCTCGGTGGTGGAAGGATATGCGCCAAACAAATATCCTCCTCAGGCCCAGCCGCCCATGCTTACTGGTCCATGTATCGGTATGTGGGCCTTGCCACAGATGGCACTGCACAGTGCACACCTGATTTTGTCCCTCACTTGTTTGTGTAGGTAAGGGATGGCTCGCCTGCAATAGTAGTGGCGGCTGGGAATGACGTACTGGGGGACAGCCAACGCTATAAGGTTTTTAAAATTCTCCATCTCCACTAGATGGAATGACCGCATTTCAAAGGCCAGGGAACTTGAAATGCTGACATTCAGGGCCAGGCATCGCGGGTGGGTAGGGGGTACTTCCTCTTTCGCTCCATTGTTTGGAAGATGGACAGCTGAACGCTGCCATGGGACATTATGGTGCTGCTTGTTTATGGTGACGGACGTGATGGCGTTGCTGACACATTCTCTATTTGTGGGGTGGTCAGTGCCACTGTCACTCCAGAGGTGGAGGAAGAGGCTGAGACTGCAGCAGAAGAGGGAGCAGGAAGAGCCTGAGACCTTTCTTGGTTTTGGAGGTGTTTACTCCACTGCAGCTTGTGCTTTGCACTTAGATGCCTGATCATGCAAGTTGTGCTCAGGTTTAGAGCGTTTATGCTCCGCTTCAGGCTCTGATTGCACAGCATGCAAACCACTCATGTCTTGTCGTCTGCACATTGTCTGCCATGCCAGGAAACTCCTTGGAGCTGGCTTTGTTGTGCTTGGTCCCTGGGTGCAGTGGGCATTAGCAGGCGTACTGTCTAGGGGTTGGCCGCTCTGCTTTTGCATCCTGCTCCCTCTTTTGCTGTGCTGGTGGCTCTGTGCGGCAACCGCTTCTCCCTCCGAACTGCACAGGTCACTTTCAGGACCTTGATTCCATGTGGGGTCTAGGACCTCATCGTCCTCCACATCATCTTCCCCCCAGTCTTCACCCCTCCCCTCCTTGTCGGTTTGCACACTGCAGAAAGCCGCAGCAGTTGGCACCTGTGATTCATCATCAGAGACGTGCTGCAGTGGTCTTCCCATGTCCTCATCCTCAAACATAAGTGGTTGGGCATCGGTGCACTCAATCTCTTCCACTTCTGGGGCAGGGCTATGTAGATGGCCCTGGGAAACCTTGCTAGCAGACTCATCAAAAAGCATAAGAGACTGCTGCATGACTTGGGGCTCAGACTGCTTAGCTGATTTTGCAAGGGGTTGAGGTGCTCTATAGATGCCCATGGCCTGTAGGTGCCAACTCTTAGCTTTCAGCATCCACACAATCAAATAGCGACTGTACTTGTTCTTGCCTCACCATTCGTAGAGCGGCATTCGGGCCTACTAAATAACGCTGAAGGCTCTGTCGTCTCCGTGCACCTGAAGAAGGTGTTTCATTTGTGCGTGTAGCTGGCACAGATTGACCACATCCTCTCCCTGAAACAGGAGCTCCACCAACACCAGCAGCACCACGACCAGGGCCACGTCCCTTATTTGACGTTCTCCTCATTATTTGCGTTCACCCACCAAACTAACAGATGTTTTATCTCAGGTGACAATTTAATTGCCAATAGTCAACAATTAAGTTCACTAACAGTAAGGCAGTGACGGTGTCATAAATAGAATACATTTCTTTATGTCACACAACATTGTAACGGAGCAATTCAATACAATTACTTCACTATCACAAAAAATTTGAATTTTCCAACCAACAATGTAACAGCTGAAGCTAACGGTTTCATTGGACTGTCAGAAATGCAGCGTAGGATCCAAATGTGCTATATAGCTAAAAAAACAGTGTTTTTTGCAAACAACAATAAAAATGCATTATATTACGGTTTTATTGGATTATCAGAAATGCAGCGTAGGCCGCTAATTTGCTATCTAGCACAAAAACTATGTAAATGCAGTATGTTACAGTGTTATACAGTGGAATATCAGAAATGCAGCATAGGATTCCTAATGTGCTATCTTGCACAAAAACTGTGTTTTTTGCAAACAACTATGTAAATGCAGTATGTTACAGTTTTATTGGAATATCAGAAATGCAATATAGGCCGCTAATGTGCTATCTAGCACAAAAACTGTGTTTTTTGCAAACAACTATTTAAATGCAGTATGTTACGGTTTTATTGAAATATCAGAAATGCAGTGTAGGATCCTAATGTGCTATCTAGCACAAAATCTGTGTTTTTTTGCAAACAACTATGTAAATAAAGCATGTTACGGTTTTATTGGAATACCAAAAATGCAGCGTAGGATCCTAATGTGCTATCTAGCACAAAAACTGTGTTTGAATAATTTTCACTGCCAGGTATGCACTGCAGCCAGCAGGGGTACTTGACCAGCCAAAAAATGGAATTTGTCCTCCACTGAGCTACCAGAACAGAATTAAAGTAATGTCCCTGGCACACATGCAGTTTACATGCAGTTTCAAGTGCACTGCACTTGCAAAAATAGCCACCGACGCCCACCAAACTAGCAAATGGATTAAAAGTTATTTTTCTGTGTCACTGGGCTCAGGGCTGGGTACAAAAATGTAGCATAGAGCCCTCAATAATCGCTGTAGTTTGAAGATTGAACAACACCAAGTACACCATAATTCTTCCCTAATCTCTCCCTCACAGCAGCAGCAGCATCTTATCCCTACACTGAGAAGTGCAGAGTGACGTGCGACACTATGTGACTCCAGCCTACATAGAGGCTGGGTCAGATGCTGCACTTGGCCAATCACAGCCATGCCATTAGTAGGCATGGCTGTGATGGTTTCTAAGGGCAGACAAGTGAAACTCAAAAAGCGCCAAGAAATTGGCAAACAATGAACCCGAACTTTTACGGAAATGTTCGGGTTCGGATCCTGGCAGCAAAAACCCTAAAGTTTGGTACAATCCCAAACTTTACAGTTCGGGTTCACTCAACCCTATTGATGGCCTATCCTGAGGATAGGCAGTCAGTAGCAAAGGGGCAGACAACCCAGACAAGTCAAGACATGCTACTAACTTAACAGGTTAACAACTCTTTAAATACAAGAATTGGTAGATGGAAGGAAAAAAGAAAATGTAGAAAAAATAATATAAAGAACAAAATCCCAAGTAATATGTTTAAATGATGTCCTAAACTAACCAAAACAACAATAATTAATAAAAAAATAATAATTTAGCGGCTTGTCCATGTAAAATGTTGATACAGAACAACCATTATTTCAATGTAAGGTCACTGGTATAGGACTGATCACAACAGTTTTGGCTGGGTTAACAACAGTGGCAGTAATTTCTATTGTTACGTTTTGTTAAAGTAGCAGAACAAAAACAGAAGTGCTAAATTCCCATATGGAACAGATCCCATTGACTATAATTGTTTCCGTTGAGGTCGACACTTTATTTAGCCTACATACAGTTTTATCCACTCTTCTTAAGTGAGGCTCTGATGCAGATATGAACATAGCTTCCGTGTTTATTGCCAAGGCATCACAATGCCACATACCAGTAGCATAAGCCAAACATAGTACCAAAGCAATCTTCAGTAGGCCCAGGCTCAGACTCAATAAGGGTATGTCCACATGGAGCATGTACACTGCAGATGTTCCACCACTGATTTGTAGGTGAAAAATCCTCAGAGGTCTATGACGGTAGCAAAGTAGAGATTCAAAGAAGTCTTATCCACATCAACTGCACAAAAATTGACAGGCAAATGGAAATATGTTAGTACCCACGGCAAATCCACAGCAAAACTACGATAACATCAAAATCTTCATGTAATGCATGCCGATTTTTATGTTGATCTGTGGCTGATTTTGATGACTATCTTTGCCAAAATCCTCTGGGGATCTTCTTCAGCAAAATATGTCCTCTAAGTACCCTGAAAGGTCCAGCAAAAAACATTTTGTGGTGATAATGGAGCCAATAACTAGCCAACTGGAGCTTATTTTCCTAGGTTGATTCCCAAATAAACCATCCAACCTCATTCAATATATGTCCAGTGTGTACAGTGATAACAAGAGGGCTTAGACTGTAGTTAAGCAGGTCCATTTTGAGCGGGCCCTCAGAACCCTCTTCCATGGTAGACCTACTGCTATGTTTCATGGCGTTTTTCAGGGGATAAAGAAGGAATAGAAAAAGCTTTGGTTAGTAGCTATCAAAATTCACAGTGGACTGGAAAATGCCATAAGCAGAATGTTTAGAAATATTTTTTAATAATATGATTTGAACAATAAGTCCAACAGATGTATCCAAACCATGAGATTACAGAAGATAAATTCAGGTATAAAATAAATAACATTCTCAGTGCGGCGCAGTGAGTTTGTTATAAAAACAGGACTTAAAGTCTTACTGAAGAATTCAGAAGATGGTAAATTTGGGACGTGCATAAGTCACATTGTGATCTTCACCTTTGGTGGAGTAAATGTAACACCAGGGAACACACTGCCTTCTGCTTTTGGAAACAATATACTGTAAGCCACAGGTACTTCCCTTATCCTTGGCTGTTTATAACACGATGCTCAAAATCTCTATCTTAATACAGGATTAGTGTTTCTGCCAGCAGAAGCAACTGGACTGCCTTCAATCCAATTGTGAATGGCTTTCACTTAATGGGGATAGCAATAGTAATATTTGGCAATTCAACAGCAAACTTCATCACTTGCTGGTAGATTATGACAGGATATGTGACAGACTGTGGTTCGACCCTGCCAAGTCTGTGGAAGTAGTTCTTATCATCAAGTAGTATACATTTTCCTATAATTCCTGTCCATACAATGCTTTATTATACTAATATATTGTTAAGTTATTACAGATATTCTAAGTTTCAATTTACATAGTTTTTGATTATTTTCATAAAAGTATTTTCAAGTTAATATATTGTGATATACTGTATATTGATAATGATTTTCCAGGTGCAAATTAACCACCTCCGGCCTGCCAGCGCTTATACAACTTTGTATAATTTTTTTTTTAAAGTTGTCATTTACAGAGATATTTTTTACACACAGTATGGGTATATGTAAAAATACACCCCAAAACACATTACCCTACTTCTAGTATGGCGATACCATATGAGTGACACTTTTTTGCAGCCAAGATGCGCAAAGGGGCCCAAATTCCAATGAGTACATTTTAGGAGGGCATTTTTACGCATTTGGATTCCAGACTTCTTCTCACGCTTTAGGGACCCTAAAATGCCAGGGCAGTATAAATACCCCACATGTGACCCCATTTTGGAAAGAAGACACCCCAAGGTATTCCGTGAGGGGCATGGCGAGTTCATAAAAGATTTCTTTTTGGCACAAGTTAGCGGAAATTGCATTTTTTTTCTTACAAAGTCTCATATTCCACTAACTTGTGACAAAAAATAAAATTTTACATGAATTCACCATACCCCTCACGGAATACCTTGGGGTGTCTTCTTTCTAAAATGGGGTCACTTGTGGGGTAATATATACTGCCCTGGCATTTTAGGGGCCCCAAATGTGTGAGAAGTAGTTTGGAATCCAAATGCATAAAAATTCCCTGTGAAATCCTAAAGGTACTCATTGGAATTTGGGCCCCTTTGCGCATCTTGGCTGCAAAAAAGTGTCACTCATGTGGTATCGCCATACTAGAAGTAGGGCAATGTGTTTTGGGGTGTATTTTTACATATACCCATACTGTGTGTGAAAAATATCTCTGTAAATGACAACTTTTTAAAAAAAATTATACAAAGTTGTAAAAGCGCTGGCAGGCAAAAAATAATTTATACAAAGTTGTCAATTTACAGAGATATTTCTCTCACCCAGCATGGGTATATGTAAAATATACCCTAAAACACATTGCCCTACTTCTCCTGAGTACAACGATACCACATGTGTGACACTTTTTTGCAGCTTAGGTGCGTGTTAGCAGTGATTGGACTATGTCAGAATCTGAATGGACACACCTCCAACAAGTTATAACCTGCTGTCAGAGTATTTATATATTTCTAGGGGGAGTAATAGTACAATGCATAATTCTAAAGAATGATGCTCTAGAATTGTTAATTTAATTGTTTTATTTAACTAGTCTTGGGAGAGTTGATACGTCCTTTTTATAAAATAAAATATCACAGGGTGAATACTTTGCGTGGAAAGGATTTTCTGTATGTCCATTTGTTGCTATAAATTCTGGCAGAATTTTTACCAATAGAGATTGTTACCTACGGGAACCGCCCTGTCACTTAACCCAGGTGCGACTGCCAAGGGTTGATTTATTTCCTTCACTTAATCTCTTACATACCTACACACAGGCCTCAGATTGAACCTAGATCACACCGGACACAGCCTTTCATGCACACCAACACGCTGCCACCATCTATGACATTTAACTTAATATAACAATTAATTAGGGGCTCATAGAAAACCCCACAGCGCCCTACTCGCAAGCAGGCTCACAGTAGAAAAGGCCACACTTATAGTAAATACACCATAATGCAAACCCCACTCATACACCCAGAAATGGGGGTTACATGACTCATTCATGGCGCAAGCCAAAATGAAAAATGTGCTTTAATGTACTAAAAAGGATTAAAATGAATAGTATGATCAGAATCCATTCTGGTTCCGGGGACAGTAGAACATGGAACACAACCCAATGTTGATCAGATCCCCAAATTGTGTTAATGAAAGATTCCCAATCCCTCAATTGTATCCCCATTTGGGATAGGGTAGTGTTGAGAGGAGTATCGCTCCCATTCTCGGCCCAGCCTTCTGGGAAGGCCTTCATTACCTGTGCAGGCTCCACCTCTCTTACTCAGCTATAAAACATGAAATATCAATAAACCATGGCTTCCCGTCCACCCTAATGGATATCGGAGGTCCAACATATTTTAATAATGCATATTTCCTCATGCGGATCATTCTAATACCATATGATACTTGTTATGAGGGAATGCTGTCTGTCAGGGGTGGGATGTTTGCACTCCCTGAGATGTCCACATTATACAGAATGCAATTATTACAATGATTGGTAGTTGAATTGTACCAGAGATGAATTATAGCTTATGATATGTTTTCTTTATCTTCTGGTACTCCATCTGAAAAGCGACAGGTCTCCAGCTGTTGAAGGCGCCATTGTTTCTGAGGTTATGCATTTCCATGGGGTTCCAGGAAACGTCTTCATTACCACTTGGAAACGGCCAGTTTTTAACAGTGGTAATCTGATGTCCTCCAAAGGGAAATTATATTCCACATGCAGGCCCAGACTGAACGGTGACACGGAAAGAATATTTTAGAATGGTGGCATGTAGTATACACAACCACACACAATATATACATGAAATCACAGAAACACATACATAGTCCTCTATTTATTACAGAGATGAACAGAATTTGACATGATCACGTCTTTAGACAAAAATATATTCAAAAAGTCTACTTTGAAAATGTCCATGCTGATAACATTTTGTATGGCAATAATCTTCTATCATAAAAATGTTTTTCTTTAATTTTTGGGACACCGGTTTATTGCAGATAATATAGAATTTTATAAAAAGTGCTTGCATCAGTATATTTAAAAATGTTTGGTTATAGAGCATTTAGCTGTGCGATAATTATGATAATTTTTTTTTTAATGATCAGTTTGGAATTATGTCAATAATAATTTATCCTGAATAGATGATCAATTTAAAATTTAAAAAAATGAAAAAATCTATAATAACTAATTGAAAACTATGTGAAAAGTAGACCAGGTCATGATGGTTCTTAATTTTTGGTAAATTAATTAGTCAGCATATTCAAGTTCAATCAAGTACAAATTTAGAAAACAGTTAGCTTTAATACATAACTAGTCTATTAAAAATAATCAGAAGAGGAAACAATAAAATAAAATAAAATATTCATAGTAATATGTAGCCTTTTGAATGAGAAAAAATATCACTAGTACCTTTTGAAAGAAAAGCTTTACCTCTGATGATCTGAGATTTGGATGGAGCATTCAAAAGCGGATTTAACCCGTCTGATAACTGAGTCGTTGATTAGCTTGGCTTCTGTTTTAAGCTCCCAAGAAAATCTTACCATCTGTTTCTTCCAACCGCAACTGAGCAACAACAGAAAGAGCATAGTCTAGATGTATAAATCAAATGCTCTTATTGTCATTGAAGAAACTTTTTTTTTTTTCTCGTCTAAGATAAGATGGAAAATTACTAATCTAATAAAAATCAATTTTTCCAGTATTATATGCATTCCAAAAAATATAACAATGAAGTGCCTAATGTAAGAAAAACAACATAAAAACTTGGATATAATGCATGTATGAGTTCACAGACTGTAGGGCTGTAGAGATTTGTTTGTATTCCTTATCAAACACACTGCGGGACATTTACTAAGCACGTTGCACCAGAATTATGGCATAAAATGCATCAAAAAGAATAGCAGTTTGATATGCGCCAAATATATCAACTGTTTTTTTTTCCAGAATTTTCACCATGAAGAATGCATCACGGCAGAAATTATTTATAAATGTCAAGGTGGGCTGGGATATCCAACTGGCGCATATTACGCCTCATTTATCATCCTCATATCATCAGAAATTGATTAAATTGTTGCAGACAATTAAGCCAGCTTATATTGTGGTGTTTCTTGTAAAAAGCCAAATTAATGAAAAGAAAACCAACTCGAAGTGGGAACAAGTGATAGGAAAGTATTAAAATAAGATATGTTTATTCTTTCTAATATAAGCCAAACAACAGGGTTTTGTCAGTAAACTGACATCCAACAAAAACATAACAACAACAAAAACATCCCGAATCTGAGACAAAAGTCGCAATTTACCACTGGAAATGTCTCAAATATGCTTCAAAAGTTGCAAATATGTTTCTAAAGTCTCAAGTGTGGTCTGGAAGGGGGTGGCTGAAATGGAGCATTTTTGTTTAACCACTTGAAGACCACAGGTTTATACCCCCCTAGTGACCAGGCCCTTTTTTACAAATCCGCACTACACTACTTTCACCGTTTATTGCTCGGTCATACAACTTACCACCCTAATGAATTTTACCTCCTTTTCTTCTCACTAATAGAGCTTTCATTTGGTGGTATTTCATTGTTGCTGACATTTTTACTTTTTTTGCTATTAATAAAAATGTAATGACATTTTTGCAAAAAATGACATTTTTCACTTTCTGTTGTAATTTTTTTTAAAAAAAACTAGATTTCTATATAAATTTTTCACAAAATTTATTGTTCTACATGTCTTTGATAAAAAAAATCCAATAAGTGTATATTTATTGGTTTGGGTAAAAGTTATAGCGTTTACAAACTATGGTGCAAAAAAGTGAATTTCCGCATTTTGAAGCAGCTCTGAATTTCTGAGCACCTGTCATGTTTCTTCAGGTGCTAGAATGTCAGGAAAGTATAAATACCCCCAGATGACACCATTTTAGATAGAAGACACCCCAAAGTATTCACGGAGGGGCATGGTGAGTTCATGTATCATTTAATTTTTTTTCACAAGTTAGCGGAAAATGACACTTTCTGAGGAAAAAAAAATAATAATAAAGTTTCCATTTCTGCTAACTTCTGGCAAAAAAAAATACAATCTCAGACGGACTCACTATGCCCCTCAGTGAATACCTTGGGGTGTCTACTTTACGAAATGGGGTCATTTGTGGGGTGTGTTTACTGCTCTGGCATTTTGGGCGGGGCTAAATTGTGAGCAGCCATGTAAAACCTAAAGGTACTCGTTGGAATTTGGGCCCCTTTGCGCACCTAGGCTGCAAAAAAGTGGCACACATGTGGTATCGCCGTACTCAGGAGAAGTAGGGCAATGTGTTTTGGGGTGTATTTTTACATATACCCATGTTGGGTGAGAGAAATATCTCTGTAAATTGACGACTTTGCATAAAATTTTTTAAAAAGTTGTCGTTTACAGCGATATTTCTCACACAAAGTATGGGTATATATAAAAATACACACCAAAACACATTGCCCTACTTCTCCTGAGTATGGCAATACCACATGTGTGCCACATTTTTGCAGCCAAGATGCGCAAAGGGGCCCTAAAACCAATGAGTACCTTTAGGATTTCACAGGGCATTTTTACGTATTCGGATTCTCACCCTTTAGGACCCCTAAAATTCCAGGGCAGTATAAATACCCCACAAGTGACCCCATTTTGGAAAGAAGACACCCCAAGGTATTCTGTGAGGGGTATGGCGAGTTCACAGAAAAAAAAAATTTTGGCACAAGTTAGCAGAAATTGATATATATATATTTTTTTTACAAAGTCTCATATTCCACTAACTTGTAACAAAAAATAAAATTTTACATGAACTCACCATACCCCTCACGGAATACCTTGGGGTTAGTGTTGAGCGAACAGTTCGAGAATAGTTCGGATTCGTACCGAATTTTGGGGTGTCCGGGACCCGAACCCGGACATTTTCAAAAAGGTTCGGGTTCGGGTTCGGTGTTCGTCGATTACTTCCCGCTTTCTGAAGGGCTGCATAGCAGCCAATCAGCTAGCGTTTTACTTCTTGCCCTAAGAGCCCATCACAGCCATGCCTACTAATGGCATGGCTGTGATTGGCCAAGTGCAGCATGTGACCCAGCCTCTATTTAAGCTGGAGTCACGTAGCGCTGCACGTCACACTGCTCTGATTAGTGTAGGGAGAGGACGCAGCTTCTGTCAGGGCGAGATTAGGCAGGTTAAAGTCAGCAACAGCACCTAATGAACGGATCAATTTACAGCTGAGAATCATTGAACTTCTGCTAGTTACTTGCTCGCTGGTTTTTAGGCTGCACAGAGCGTTTTTCTGTCACTTATTTTCTGGGTTGATCGGCGGCCATTTTGTGACTTGTGGTGCGCCAGAAGAAGCTGCCACCAAGTCCATCAATCCATCAATACTAGTTTTTTTTTTTTGCTATATCCTACATCAGGGGCTTGGCTGTGCTAATTGTCACCCCTAGAAACTCAGGAAAGAAATTTCTATATTTTATTAAGGGGTTAAATACAATTGCCCAAATACCAATCCCCTAAATCTGGTGTTCCAGCTTTGGTTAGACAAGTATAATACTGTCTGCTGTCTGGCAAAGGATAGATTATTTTCTGGGGTTAAATTCAATTGCCAAAATAGCAATACCATAAATCAGTGGTTTCAGCTGTGGCTGGCAAAATAGAATAGTGTCCGAGGTAACGCACACACGTACAGACGCACGTACACGATTCTTGAATAGTTGAACAGTGTAAAGTTGACTGTATTGCTCTAAGTTATATTCGCGTGCGAATGTAACTTCTATTACAGCACACCAATACTAAAACTGACTAAAGACAGCTTTAAGTTCTATTCGAACGCGATTGCAACTTTGGAACTTAAAGTGGTGTACGATTTTAAAAGTTGAGTACTAAAAGTTGGAATCGCAATGCGATTCTTATGTATTGCTAATCGCATTGCGATTACAACTTTGAGCTACCGATCACCATGGGAACGCCTCCTCCAGTAGAATGTACTGTCGGATGTGAGAATTAAGTTGAAATCGCAATGCGATTATTATATATCTGCTTAATCGCATTGCCGTTTCAACTTAGCATTGCTAAATAATTCCATCCATATTCGTTAACTTACTGACTCAGTAAGTTAACGATATGGATGGAATTATTTAGCAATGCTAAGTTGAAATCGCAATGCGATTAAGCAAATATATAAGAATCGCATTGCGATTTCAACTTAATTCTCAGATCCGACAGTACATTCTACTGGAGGAGGCGTTCCCATGGTGATCGTTAGCTCAAAGTTGTAATCGCAATGCGTTTATTGCAGTATATTATCCCTCTGGGTGTCTTTTACAGCCTTTTTAGTGCCCAAAAGTTCGGGTCCCCATTGACTTCTATGGGGTTCGGGTTCGGAATGAAGTTCGGGTTGAGTTCGGATCACGAACCCGGACATTTTCCGGAAGTTCGGCCGAACCTCTCGAACCCGAACATCCAGGTGTTCGCTCATCTCTACTTGGGGTGTCTATTCTCCTTATATTGAGCATACGGGTAATGAGATTTTTTTTTTCCGTTCAGCCGCTGGGCTGAAAAGAAAAATAAATGAACGGCAAAGATTTCTTCATTCGCATTGATCGATGTGGATGAAAAAATCTCTGCCAAAATCAGTGACTGCGGTGCGGTGGGCTGGGCGCTAACTACCTAACAAGAAGCTAGCTAACTGGCGGAGATAAGGGACCCTTATGTCCCATTCACACGTCCGAAATTCTGTTTGCGGAACGGAATTGTGGACCCATTCATTTCTATGGGGACAGACTTTGTCCCGCTCGGATCCGGAATTACGGATCCGCGCTTCTGGGTCTGCACTTCCGTTCCGCAAAAATATAGAACATGTCCTATTCTTGTCCGCAATTGCGGACAAGATAAAGCATTTTCTATATAGTTCTGTGCGGATCTGCAAAATGCGGAAAGCACATTGCCGGTGTCCGTATTTTGTGGATCCGTAGATCCATGGATCCGCAGATCCATGGATCCGAGATCCATGGATCCGCAAAACACATACGGACGTCTGAATAAGCCTTACAGGGGGGTGATTAGTGACATGGGTGATCAGGGGGGGTGACATGGGTGATCAGGGGTTAATCAGTGATGGGGGTGGGGGGTGTGTGTGTGTAGTGATTGGTGCACTTTACCTATGTTTCCTCTGGTGGTCCCAGACAAAGGGACCACCAGACGAGCAGACAGCAGGCATATCAGACGCTGTTTACAAAACAGCGTCTGATATGCGATTTAAATGCGGTTTTTTTCCGCATCTACAGCCTGCCAGCGCATGATCAGCGCTGGCAGGCTGTAGTTTCAGTTGTCCCGGCTCCGATCACATGAACGACACGCGCGCGTTCATGTGAAATCTCAGGTCTCACGAGATGACGCCGATAGGCGGCAGTGAGACCTGAGAGAGCCGCCGCGCTGACGCCCATCGGCGTTAGCGTGGCGGCAAGTGGTTAAAAAAAGTTGCATTTTAGTGCCATTGATGTTAAAATGTCGCAAATTGAGATAAATAGACAATTTTATATTTTAGGTTATAAAAGGTTTATGTGTTAGATTTATATTTTAAAAAGTCACATTTTAAAAGTGGCGTGCGCCTTTTGATAAATGACGTGAAACAAATCACCACTTTTGATTTGTAATTAAAGATGAATGAATCAAAGCTGACGAAGTGGAATTCGATCCGAATTTCAGGAATTATTCGCACCGAATCTGAATTTCCTCACGCTTCGTAGTAACGAATCACATTTTTTCCTAAAATGGCTGCTGCACATCTTACGACATGGAGCAAGGAACTCTGGGAACAAAGGATCACTCACAATGCCATGTATGCAGCCAATAAGCAGCCAGCCAGCCCCTGGGATGTCACAGCCCTATAAATAGCCTCAGCCATCTTGGATTCAGCCATTTTCTAGTGTTCTTAGTGCAGGGAGAGACGTTAGCAGGCGCTAGGGACCGTACTAGGAAAGACTTGAAAACTTATATTTTGCTTAAAGGGGTATTCCCATCACAATGATCACTGTTAAATCTGTTAATGATGTAACAGTGATCATTTTTGTAAATATAATGTATTAGCAAATTCCCACCCTTCTTGATAAAATGATTCCCCTCTGACCTCATTATTGTCAGTGTGTCTCCCATAGTTACGGCCACCGCTCGCCTGCCGATTCCATGGGCCGGCTTGCGCAGATGAACCACATCAATCCAGTGGCCGGCCTCTCATTTCATTCATAAACGCGCATGGCGCCGGGCGGCCCCGCATGTGCTGTTCTTTATTCCCTTGAACTGCTTCTGAAACAGAGCCGCGCATGCTCTGTTAGCAGCACAGACTTCGGAAATGGTAAAAAATAAATACTACACTCCTGTAGGGACCTGCTGACTTCACAATATCACGTGACAGCCCTAGGTCACGTGGGTCGGCAGCCATCACGCTCTGCTATCACAGGAACAGGAATGTTTGCAGAGTAGAAAGATAAGGGATGGCTGCTGAGAGGGGAGAGTCTGTCAGTGCCTGAAAGGTAGACCTGAATACTGAAAAGGGGCTGAGAATTGTATGTATGAGAGGGAGATTTGGTGTGGGATTGTACGCAGGGGGGAGCTGCTGTGTGAGATTGTATGGGAAGTTTCTTTTTGGGATTGTATGGGAGGCTTCTTTGTGGGATTTTATGGAGGGAGGGGCTGCTGTGTGGGGTTGTATGGGGGGGGGTTCTGTGTGGGATTGTATGCTGAGTGGGGGAAGCTGCTGTGTGCGATTGTATGGAGACAGGGGGCTGCTGTGTGCGATTATATGGCTGGGGCTGCTGTGTGCGATTGTATGGCTGGGGCTGCTGTGTGCAATTGTATGGCTGGGGCTGCTGTGTGTGATTGTATGGAGACAGGGGGCTGCTGTGTGCGATTGTATGGCTGGGGCTGCTGTGAGCGATTGTAAGGAGATGGTGTCTGCTGTGTGCGATTGTATGGAGAAGGGGGGGGGGCTGCTGTGTGCGATTGTATGGAGATGGGGGGCTGCTGTGTGCGATTGAATGGCTGGGGCTGCTAAATAGACAGATGTAGCAGAGCTGTATAAGCTGTACAGGAAGCGGTTCAGGGAAGACAGATGTAGCAGAGCTGTGTCAGAAGCGATTCAACCACAGTGCTGGTAGGGGACTGGGGAAGACAGATACTTTTGGGTTGATGTATATTAGTGAATTATTGTTTTGTTACACAGATTGGGTTTCTAAAAGATAAGACAGGTTCTGTGTGTAAGACTGTATTTTAGACTGCAGGACAGCAATAAGTTACTGTCTACTTAGCAGGGGGGATGGGCCTCACAGACACTGCAGGCTGATGACTCATGCTATCCACATGAACGAGCACAGCAAGGAGTGTGATGTCATAAGGAGGCATGGCCGACCTTCACTGAAACTGCCTAAGCCCGCCCAGCATTAGAAGCAGCAAACCAGGAAGTAAACAACAGAGGTGGCTGAGGTGAGGACAAATTGGCAAGATGGGAAAACCCCTTTAAGAGAAGTTCAGGGAATGAGCATTAGAAGTGTAGGGTAAGGATAGGGAGGAATTATTCCACAGTATTGAAGCAGAACTTGGTCAATAGGGGTGTTTACAGCCTGGGTAATAGGAACAATCCTATTACACCTTGCTGCACTGACTGAGGATCCAAATTACCATTATACTGCTGCTCATTTCAGGTTTGCAATACCTCTGAAATTCCAGCAAACTGTTCTTGTTATTGGGATTTTATTAGCCCTTGTTGGTGCAGTTATATATAAATATTCTAAAGCCTTTTTTGCCGTGTAATAGTGGGGGGGGAAAGGGGCTTATTAGCCGTTGTATGTTGAATTGGGAAAATTTATAGTCCTTTTTGGCATGTATTAGTGGCAAAAAAAAAATATTATTTGCCGTTCACAGCCGCAGTCATATGTTCTAAAGCCTCTTTTTGGCATGTATTAGTGGGAAAAAACAAAAAGGGCTTTTTAGTCGTGGTGAAGTGAGAAAATTAAAGACCTTTTTGGCGAGTATTAGTGTAAAAAAAATAACTTGGTTGTGAAATTTGTTTGTAATACAGACTTTTTGGGGGAAATTGGTCGGTAACTGTAACTATGGTCATGGACAATATACTGTATGTCCTTTACGGCCCACTGGGCAAATGTGGTTCCTGCCCAGCCACACCAGCAACTTGACCAGGTGACGCCACTTCCGTCTCCTCGTTCTCACGCCGTTGGTCCTGCGACAATGTCCGCCTCTGCCTCCTCCTTCTCCACCGTGTCCTCAGCCTCCACTGCAGGGTCAATTCACAGTGCTCCTCCAGCATACCACATGTGCAGGGCACGGCGGTGTTCACGCTGCTCTACACCTCGTTTGCCTGGGCGAACTGAGTCACACAGGGGAGGAACTGCTCCGTGTCCTACATCAAGAAATCAAATCCTGGCTTTCTCCATGACAACAAAAAATCTGAACCATGGTGTCCTACAACGGGAAGAACATGGTGTCCGCGCTGCGTCAAGGAGGGCTGAGCCATGCACTTCAGCCACTAGTACACCGCAAAGCACACCCTCCTTGAGCTGCTGCAGTAGCAGAACGGCGTCCTCCAACATAGGCTGTTATGTAATGTTTCCACCCATTAGAATTCCACCTTTCAAATGTTGGACCAAATATACAAACAAAGAAAGGCCATAAACAATATATTGATGATCCAAGTGGACACAGGTACTCCCCAGTGTAACTTCGTTGTAAGCCAGTGGCAGCTTATGCGTGATACCTGCCATTTGGTTGTGCCCTTTGAGGAGGTCACTTTATTTGTCAGTTACCAGGACTATGAGATGAAGAACGTCATTCCCCTAATTCATATCCTGGTGGTGGTAAATCTGGCTTGTCAGGGGACTGAAGACGTGGCACCTACATCTCACGGCCCCTCGGGGGCTGAACTGGAGCACAAGCAATGTGTAGTGAAATGGGTGGTTTTTCTACATAGGTGACAGGAGAGGAGGAGAAGGAGCAGCCGGAGGAGGAAGAGGGAGATGAGGAAGACGAGGCAGATGACCCAGGCACACCATGGCAGTATGCAGTGGAGGTTGAGGCAGGGAGTCCCTCCGAGTCACTTGCAAAAATGGCCCGATGCATGCTCACTTGCTTGCGTAGTGACAGCCGAATTGTCAACATTCACCAGACATAAGACTACTGGCTCTCCACCATGTTAGACCCTCGCTACCAGTCCAAAATGGGGTCCTTTTTTACACCCGCTAAGAGAGAGGACAAACTGAACTACTAAAGAGACATCCTATGTAGTCAGTTGGCCGCTGCCTATCTTTGCGATCATCAATCCTCTCGCAGGTCTGACCGGGGGGGGGGGGTCCTCTGCGCTCATGTTCCACTGCCATTGCTGCTGTGGGGTGTGGCAGGAGCAGTGCCAGCTCTATCAGCAGCAGCCTAAGTTTGGAGTCCCCGATGAGCAGCTTTTTTTACCCGCATATTGAAGAAACTACTCACCAGCAGTTAGACATAGAGCAGAACCTGGACCAGCAGGTGGTGGCATACTTGGAGTGCACCCTGCCACCTGTCATAGAATATCTGGTGGGCTACTGGGCAGCTAAAATGGATTTAAGGCCATAACTGGAATAATTTGCCCTGGAAAAGCTGTCCTGACCGGCCAGTATTGTGGCATCAGAGCGGGTGTTTAGTGGGACAGGGCCACAGTTACCTCAAGATGAACTCGCCTGTCCACCCAAAATGTGGAGAGACTAACTTTTGTCAAAATGAATCAGGCTTGAATGAGCCAGGATTTCCACTCACAAATGCCTGATGCATCAGATTAGATCATCCATGGTGCCACACCAACACCTTGACAAAAGAGACCGGTTTCTTCTGGCTACCTGACTCACCTTATATTCTGATGCTGCCACCAGCCTGATGCCACACATCTGATGCCAAGTGCTTCTTCTTACACCCACCATCGTCAGCAGGTACTGTTATTGCCACCCACCTCCCCACTCTGTCAATGGGTCACTCTATGGTCTCCTGATGCTTCTGCCACCTCCACACTATGTCACCTTGCCTCTCTTTGGTCTCCTGATGCTGCTTCCACCTCCACACTATGTCACCTTGCCACTCTGTGGCCTCCTCATGCTGCTGCTGCCACCTCCACACTCTGTCATTGTGCCACTCTGTGGCCTCCTCATGCTTCTGCCACCTCCATACTATATCACCTTGCCACTCTGTGGCCTCCTCATGCCGCTGCTGCCACCTCCACACTCTGTCATTGTGCCACTCTGTGGCCTCCTCAGGCTGCTGCTACCTAAAAACTATGCCACTGGGCCATTCTGTGGCCTCCTCATGCTGCTGCCACCTCACCACGTTGTCATTGGGACACTCTGTGGACTTATCAAGCTGTTCTCCCACCCTCCCCACTCTATGACTGTGCCACTATTTTGCCTTTTTGGCCTGGATGACATCACCATTTATTTGACTCTTCTTATGATCTGTCAGAGGGAAGGAAAAATTAGACCCACAACGGATCCTGTCTGTGTAGCAGCTGGAAGTCCTGTATGGTCCCATCAGAATTGGCTTATGGTTTGGTAGCCAAAAGCAGGAGTGGGTACAAAACACAGAAGACATGCAAATATTCCAGTCACGTGTCATTTCTGTTTTGGATCTACTCCTGTTTTTATTTGGCATTAGCAATACTGATGGATTACTGACCAAATGCTGACCGAGTGAAGGTGGATGCTCAACAGACAGGATCTGTTTTTGAGGGTTATTGTTCTGATGGATCAGAAGAAGGGCAAAATAATCAGTAACGTCAACACAAACTTACTGCTGACATCCTCTCCACTCTGTCGGGGGGCTTTACTTGTTTTAGTGTTGAATAGAACAGGTTCTGTAGACATCTATGTGGAATCAGTTGACAATGGTGTAAAAGGAATGCACTTCTTCTTGACGCTAACATCGACCTGTAAGGCTGAGTTGATACTTGCGTTATTTGGTAAGTTTTGGCCCAGTAACTGCGCAAATAAGTGAAGTGTGCAGTGATTCTAAGAGCGACACTTGTCATCTGCATGTCATACTGACTCACAGTATTGGTTCACTACCACAGCAGACTCCCTATGCATGTTACTGCAAGGCACAGTGTTCTGCACCACTATGCAGGCTTTCTGCAGCCAGGAAATAGTTTTTTTTTAACGCGATTCACTGCAAATAATTTCAGATCAAATCGAATTGTTTCGGAAAGGTCGGCAATCTGGCCGAATCAAATTTTTGAAAAATTCGCTCATCTCTATTTCTAATGTTATTATTTTTGGTGCAAATTTTGCAATTATTGATAAATGTCCCCAATAATTATTTCAATTTTAGATTAGAAATTTGGTCATCTCTAGTTTATTGCAATAGTCTGCTGTACCTATACACCTATTATATAGAGAAATGTTGTAAAGAAGTAGACATATACTTAAGATCGGTATATTGTAAGATATTTGTATCATACTATGTATACTAGTTCATTGCTGATAAGCTGTTAAGCGGATAAGCTGTTAAGCGGATTAATGTTGATGAAGTGGACTTCGATCTGAATTTCAGGGAAAATTCAATTCGCTGTGAAGCTGAATTTCCTTGTGCTTCGTGGTAACGAATCAATTTTCCCTGAAATAGTGGTAAAAAAAAATCTGACTCACCTTATCCATCTGAGTGTGAAGAGGCCATCTTGCTTGAAGAACCCATGTGAAATCTCATGTGCGGTGAAGTATGACGTCACCGCACCGCCCAGTGCAATGACATCATCACGCACAGTGCAAGATTTTGCGTTGGATGTTTGAGCAACATGGCCATGGCGGCCTATTACCACTCAAATGAATAAGGTAAGTATGATTGTTTTGTTTTTTATTACTGTTCCTAAAAAAAAGGCCTTCATATTAATGTCGGATGCCGCGATCGGTGATGAACGCAGGATCTGAGGTGTTCAATGTAGGGGGGAGGATAATCACCATTTCCCATAATTGCGCCAGCTGCTAATAAAGAAATGCACTCTGTAACATGACTGGAAGATCCCAGTGGGTTGCCCCAGCAGCTAAGAGCCTAAAATAGGCTATGAGCTTATAATGCAATACCAAACAGAAATATTGCATGGTCAAACCCCATAGTGGTCAAAAAAGTTGTAAGAAAAAAAAAAACACTGAAGTCCATAGAAAAATAAATGTAAAAAGAATTACAGTTGCTTTCGTTTTATACAAAATGCTTTACTGTGAGGAAAACAAAACAAAAAACAATGCTTGACTTGCTGTTGATTTCATTCATTCTGCCTCCTAAAAACTTGAATAGAAAGTGATCAAATAGTTGCACATACCCCAAAATGGTATAAATGAAAACTACAGCCCACAAATAAAAGACCCTCATACAGGTACTTCGAGGGAAAAGTACAAATGTTATGACACATGGGATGCAGCGACACATAACATAAATCTACGAATATAGAAAATATATAATTATCAATTCATAATTCACTAATTCAAATATTAAATTTCATGCACCATAAGATGTACCTGGCCATAAGATGCACCTTAGGTTTTAGAAGAAGAAAATAAGAAATTTTTTTTTTCATCAGACCCCCAGTCTTCATCAGCCCCCAAATCAAACCCCCAATCTTCATCAGACCTCAGATCAGACCCCCAAATCAGAACCATTTCTCATCAGACCCCCATTCCTCATCAGAACACCAAAGCAGACCCTCATCTGACCTCAGATCAGACCATCATTCCTTATCAGACCCCCAAATTAAACCCCCATTGCTCATCACACCTCAAATCAGACCCTCATGAGACTTCAAATCAGACCCCCATGAGACCTCAGATCAGACCCCATGAGACCTCAGATCAGACCTCCATCAGACCTCAGATCAGATCCCCATCAGACCTCATATCAGACCCTCATTAGAACTCAGATCAGACATAAAATAAATAAATTAAATGATCTCTCCTCTTCCATACAGCACATTCTTTCTGCACTCACCACTTCCTGGTGTTCTGCTGGTGCCTCACTACACTGTGACCTGACATCTTACAGCATCCTAGTGCACACTTAGGCCTCATGCACACGGCCGTTGTTGGGGTCCGCGTCCGAGCCGCATATTTTGCGGCTAGGCCGCGGAGCCATTCACTTCAATGGGGCCGCAAAAGATGCGGACAGCACTCCGTGTGCTGTCCGCATCCATTGCTCCGTTCCGTGCCCCCGCAAAAAAAATAGAGCATGTCCTATTTTTGTCCGTTTTGAGTGCGGTGACATCATAGCAGGTCCTGCTGAATGAAGATAGAAAGACCTGCGGTGGTGAACGTGGTGACGTTATCGCAAGTCCTTTTGCAGGTTATGCAGAAAAAAGAAAGAAGCGGATACCAGCTGCGAGATCATGAGAATGATGTAAAGATTTTTTTTATTATTTTTAACCTCGTAATGGACATTTTATTTAGCATTCTGTCTTAAGGATGTTATAACGTAAAATAATAAAGTGAAGTTCGGGTCCTTATTGACTTTAATGGGATCTGGGTTCGGGGTCAAGTTCACAAACTTCCACGGGTTCGCTCATCCCTAGCATTCACTTCATATGTCGCACAGCCATTTTTCCACTTTGGGGGGGGGGAAGTGTGTATTATGAAGTGGTGTATTATGGTTTGGGGAAATAAGGTAAATTTTTGAGAAGACATAATCTGCCAAATTGATATAAATTCTATTCATTTTTTTAACTGCGTACATTTTTTGGAAAACTTTTCATTCAGTGGTATTAGAATTTAGATACAATTTAGATATAGAACTGCTTATTTATGCACATTAGCAAGGATACTGAATAAAATTAGATACAATGTAAATATATTTTAGATCCAGATGTACTGCTACTGTTTAGTAATTGGCAGATACTCACATTAGGGTGTGGAAGCAATTAAAAGTCCCCTTGCTGGCCATTATGTCTATAGAAATTTTGGATCAGTCCACTATAAATTACTGTAAAACAAATAAACATAACTGACCAAAGGAAAAGTCATGAACTGCTGGAGTTACTAGAGAGGATCATAATTAGAGATAACCGAATCAATTCTAAATAAATTAAATTAATAACAAATTTCCCCAAAATTTGTATTCCAGCTGTGATTTATTTCAGGTGAATGTCTTAAAATGGCAGCCACCATTTTACAGGTCAGAAGACAGATAAGAGAGCATTTGTCACCAAAACGGGACTATGTGGACCATGTTTTAATTTAAAATGAAATCGGACAGTCCAATGTGCTTTTAAAAATGCACCGGCTACCACGCACCTACCGTGCAAATCAGTTTGACACATATCTTGTAAGGGTACTTGCACTCGGGCGTTTTGGATTCCGTTTGTGAGATCCGTTTCAGGGCTCTCAAAAACGGTCCAAAAATGATCATTTCAGCCCCAATGCATTCTGAATGGATAAGGATCTGTTCAGAATGCATGAGTTCAGCTCTGTTCCGCCTCTATTCCGATCTGGAGGCGGACAGCAAAACGCAGCTTGCAGCATTTTTTTTTTTTTTTTGTCGCCATGTTTTGACCGCTATAACGTATTTGTAAATAAGTGTATGGCGTTGTATGGGGGCTTATTTTTTGCGGGGCGATCTTAACTTTTAGTTGATACCATTATGGGGTGTGTAGGACTTTTTGATCGCTTTTTATTTAATTTTTTTTGAGAAAATGAAGCGTCCAAAAACGGCAAATCGGCCATTTGGGCGCTTTTTTCCGTTTTTCTGTTTACCGTATGGGAAATATATTTTTATATTTTTCTACTATGGGCGTTCTCACACATTGCGACACCCATGATGTGTATTTTTTATTTTTTTTATTATTTTATTTTAATTTTGGGGAAAGGGGGGTGATTTAAAATTTTTTTTTATTTTTTTTTACACTTTTATATAGGTCCCATAGGGACCTATATAAATCAGTTACCTGATTGCTTCTATCATAAACTCCAATACACTTGTATTGGAGTTCATGAGCATTTTACTACTTTCCTATTAAGCCCTATTGCTAACAAGGGCTCCATAGGAAATAATAAGTGATAGCCTTAAGCTGAATGAAAGGCTTAAGGCTATCCCTTACAGTGCTCCGATTCTCCCGATCACCACTAGGGGGAGCCGGAGCGCTGCCGAAATTTCTACTTTCGGTTTTAGCGCGGGCAGATGCCGTGATCAGGATTGATCACGGCATCTGCGGGGTTAAATGATCGCGATCGGCAGCGCTGCCGACCGCGATTATCAGCTGCGGGGGTCAGCTACAGGAATCAGCCGGACCCCCGCAGCGATGGTGCCCGCAGCAAGCAGGAGCGGGCGCCATCTTCAGGGACTGGACACATGACGTACCCATACGTCATGTGTCCTTAAGGAGTTAAAATTGGACCCGAAATGAATTTTAAGAAATCTTATCTCTAGTCATAAGCATCAAATGACTAGTAGTAACTAAATTTGTCCCTGATGATTACAAACGACTGGTACAAAAGATCTGAACATTTAGTCAAGGCACTTGGCCCAAATGGCCATTTGCTCCGAATTTAATTTGTATGTTTTTGATTGTAAATCACTGATTGTGTTTGCCATATTCAAGTATCTGAATATTTTATGTTCTGTTTCTGTAAGAACAAAATCTGAATGCCCCAGCACGATGCAACTGTTTGCTGCTAACATAAAATCCTCTTTCTTTAGGAACAGAATTAGATTTCCAAATGAAATGTTTCTTCATATTTCTATGTATCAGATATCCTAACTAAATTCATATTTTATCTATATGTTTAAATCGAGCTTGCTGAATACCATTTCATTCTTGGCCAAGGTTCATACGATCTAATATATCATGTCATCACATCCTGCTTTAGAAATCTAATTAATGAAACATGAACTGACACAAGAGATTCTTAAATGTACAATTTTGTGTTTACATTGTTCTTCCACTGGTCATACTGAACGTCTGGCATGAAACGTGTTTAAACGGCTTCATTTTCATGTACGCACTGTTACAGTAATATTAATTGTTCTTACTGAATTTCTCAGGCTAACCTTCCTATCAAAAACATGATACCTGCTTGACTAGCTTTAGAGATATGCTTCATTAAAGGGGTTTTCTGGTGTGGAAAACTCACCAAAAAATAATCTAATACCCTCTGGGCCCTTGTTCAGAACCTCCATTTATTAGCTAGATTAAATGATCTGGAGGACTTGAGAGATCCATGCATTTTACATACAGATGATTGATTTCTGATCATTGGAAACTGTATAATATCAAAAGGGAGTTTACTACCACGTGTATTCTTATTGTTAATGTCATGTTATTCCTGTATAGCAGCAGATGAGGTATAGCTGGTAGGAACAAGTTTAACCACCCTGTTCTTCTCCTCTTGGTAGGAGTGGGCTGGTCCTACTTCCTGTCTGGAGGGAAGTTTGAGTATAGACCGAGTAGGGGAAAGAAGCACACCCTTGAGCTTCTTATCCAAGGGACCTGTTTCAGTTCTCCTGTGAGACCACTTTTCCAGAGATTCCTAGAACCTAGATTGCTTCCATCATAGAGGCTACAGCGTGTTATTCGGGAGAGTGACTCAATATCCAAGTACCAGAGAACCCTTTTACGGTTTAAGCCCCTTAAATTTTTGAAAAATCCTCTTTATGTGTGTGCGTTTTTGTATTGTATTGTAACAGACTGGGCAATTGTATATAATGCTAAGAACAATGTATGTATAGAAACAGGTTCTTAGATTTTTATGGTATAACCTGAATACAGTATTAGTATCTTCTTACAAAAGAATGAATTATAGGTGAATTTGAAACATTGTTAAGCAATCCCTATTCCCATCAGACATTTTCCAGTGTATAGGAGTTTACAAACTGGTTTCTCAACCTGTTCTGAAAAAGTACAAATAAATGTCAGGTTAAAGATCAGAAACTAAATGGTAGGTAATGGAAATTGGGTAAAGCAGAGAAGACGTACATCAAGCCTCAGTTAATTTGGTATTTCCAATAAATTTACTATAAGAAGCAGCATTTCATTAGAGGCCTAGAAAGCCATATACCATAAATCACAAAGTTGCACCTTCATCTGGTGCTGACCCCCCCCCCCCCCAAATAAAATAATAATAATTAATTTAGTATTTTTCAAATGCTTATCTACCTGCTTTAGCTCAAATATCTAACCGGCAAGTGTATGCTTCCACTTTTGTGCCTTCCAAGACACTCCAGGGGTAATAACAACTATAGGGTTCCATAAATATCAATGGACATAAGTTGTTTTCATTAGTTGCCTGTGGTTCGACAATTCCCTTTCTCTGTTATCTTACATCTGACTCTATTTTCTGCTTCTTCACTTCCTCTGCATTCTCTGGTTGCTTATCTAGTCAGGTAGAATAAAAGGCAGATAAAACAGAGTAACAACTGCAAGATCAGACTACAAAGGGTTTGTTTGTAGTCTGTTACCAAGGAGACACATAGGTTGTTCATTACACAAAATCAGTACTGTTACAAAAGTGATTCATTTTCTAATTTGGGTGCAAAATGTATGAAAGTATCTATCTATCTATCTATCTATCTATCTATCGATCGATCGATCGATTATCTATCTATCTATCTATCTATCTCATCTATCTATCTATCTCATATCTATCTATCATCTATATATCTATCTATCTATCTATCTATCTATCTATCTATCTATCTATCTATCTCCTATCTATCTATCTATCTATCTATCTATTATCTATTGCATATCTATCTATCTATCTCATATTTATGTACCATCCATCTAACTGCTAATTTAATTTAGTATTGCATATAAAATAATATGCTCCTCTAGCGTGGTGATATAGAAGGTTTGCTCACTTGTCCCCTCAGATTTTTTTCTTTAAATATTATATCCAAGAAACAAAAGAAAATCAACTGTTCTTAAATTTCCTGAAGGTCTGAAACATCAAGCCCGGTTTATTATTGTTTATGTCTCAGCTTTAGCTGCACCAATGTCTCCACGGTCTGCTGTAGCTGGCTATGATGGATAACCATTATGGCAGCTTATTGGAAATGTCGTGATTTAGTACCTGTACTCCTGCTTTAGTATAATGGCTTAATTTTTTTTTTCTAGCACGTGATGCCTTAACCAAGGTCATTTTGCCAATGGCCTTTTTCTTGTGAGTTTTTTTGATGACCAGAGAGCCTGCAAGTCAGCATGAAAAAAAGCTAACCTTTACATTTTAATTTTTTCTTCCCGTAGCCTCTGATAACTGCACCTGAATAGTAGATTAAACGTTGTGTTCTGTTTGCTTTCTGTGCTTGCCAGACCAAAGCTTCTTTATGATCCTCAGTGGGAAAGTCTATTACTCACATCTACTTTAAATGACCGACATCAAATATATACAGCTCCCATTAAGGCACAAATCAATGAAAATGCCATTAAGATAGTAAAAGTTGCTGATATTAGTGAAGCCCCCAAACAAAATATTTGATTTTCTTTCAGGTTGTTAGTGAGATGGAATACAAACATAGAGGAGGATGGAAAGAAGTCCAGTGCCTGTGGTCAATAATTTATCTCTGAGATTCATTCAGCTTCTCACCCAATATTTCCCTTCTGTCTATTGATTCCTCATCATTATTTGTCATAAGCTGTCTTAACTGATGGAGAAAATATGCCCTTTGTGCCCAGAGGGAGCCATACCTAAAGAAATAGAAAGGAATTTCATTACAGCGAGCCTTGTCTTACTTTTATAAAGTTCAGCTCAAACTTTTGTCTCTTTTGTTGGTGGGAACAAAGCATCTGAAGTCTGTATACTCATCACATTTCACATGAAGTGGTCCTATCCGTTGGCAGCAGGTTATAGAGCAAGAGCTGAGCAGATTAATATATCGTTTTATAGTAAAATATTCAGTATAACTTGTATTTTTTTTAATTTAAATTTCTACTCTTTCTATAAGGAGTCAAGTGGGCGATTAAGAACTATCTGTTTATCCAAAGTCTTACAAGGAAGGCTACCGATCACTGAAAAGACCATCTGATGGACTCCTAAGCCTAGAATAAATTAAATAAATAACATACAAGTTTTATTAAATAATTTCCTACAAAACTATATATCAATCTGCTCAGCTCCTCCTGCTCTATAAGATGCGTGCAGGTCAATACTATGTTCAATGTGATAGGTTCCCTTTAAGGGTTATCTATGAAGAGACTGATCTAAAATGATTGGTTTGGCTTAGAGTTGCGCAAATCGAATCCAACAATACAATCCGAATGTCAGGATAAATTTGATTCACCACGAAGCCAAATTTCCTCGTGCTTCATGGTAGAAAATCGATTTAACCTCAAATAGTGCAAAAAAAAATAACAAAAAAAAATCATACTTACCTCCTCCATTTGCTCATGATGGGCCGGCCACCGCCATCTTGATTGAAGATCTCAGCTGAAATCCTGTGTGTGAATCTCGGGCCGAGCGAGATTTTGCGGCAGATCTTGAAGCAAGATGGCGTCCGCTGGCCCCTCGCAAGCAAATGGAGGCAGTAAGTATGATTTAGTTTTTTCTCCTGTTAATTTTACACAGTTTTTACTGTCAGATGCCGCTATCATGTATGAACGTGGCATCTGAGGGGTACAATGATGGGGAGCGGCACTATCGCAGCTCCATCATTGCACCTGCTACCTTAAAAATAATGCTTCATCACAAAGCTAATTTCTTTGTAAAATTCGGCAAAGCAGCTGAATCGAATTTTCCCAACCTTCGCCTATCTCTAGTTTGGATCCATCATTTTAGAATAATATAATATATTCTACACCGTATAACAGTTATTTTCTTCTTATTACTCTATGTTTATTATCAGAAGTCTGACTTGAAGCTTTTGGTTCCTAAAGCAAAACCAACATCGGCTTGGACTGGCCCAAAGAGGAATAGGTGAATCCCCCAGTGGGCTCCGGAGCAAGGTGGGCCTCCATTTCCCCACCACCTATGCAAATGGAACATGATACATTAAACTGATTGCACTACATATACTGTACATAGGCAATATACAGCACCTCAATCAGCCTATGTTTAAATAAAAAACTGGGTAGATTGTTTAGAAAATTACCCAGTTTATTATTGTAGATGCATCACGTGACAGACATGACGTCTTTGTATAGAGGCAGGCCAGCCAGCATCCTCTTTCCCCAAGGATCTGTCTTCTCAAAGTTGCTGCAGGAATCCCCATAAATCATGTTATAGCTTGCTGCTGTATGTTGCTGTATGAGAAGGTAATATTTGCATGTAGCTGTACGATGGACCCCCAGAATTAATTTTACTGGTGGGCTCTAAGCACCACAGTCTGACACAGTTATTACTCCATCTACAGTTCACAAAAACAAGCAAGACTATGTGTATCAAATGGCCCTTCTGGTCTTCTTTCAATATAAGTCAATTTTCAGATAGCGCAAAATTTTAGTATCCTTACCTACCCAGCAACACTCAGAACTCCCACGGTTCAAAACATATTTATATCACCTTCTAGCCATATGATTACCTACAAGCATTTTAATAGAACTAAAGTGGGTCCAAGTGTTGTAATGGATGTAAAATTAATTCTGGTCCCCTACTTTTGGCAGTTATGGTAAAATGCTTGTTATATGAAATATCACATCATCTAAATTTTTGGAGAAATTACTATAATTGTGGGAAACGATTTCAAAAAATCCAACGCATATGAAAATATTGAGGTCAATGTAACCTGTAATGTTACTGAAAAAATAGCTCAATCAAAAAACAATAGGGGAGATTAAAGACTGTCCCATAAGGAATCCAGCTCACATTAGTTAATTTGGTGTACCCGTGTGCACGGTGCCTGGTATTTCAACCTCCTCAGGAAAAGTACAATAAACAGTAAAGTATAGGCTCCAGAACTCACTTT
The DNA here is from genome assembly GCA_033119425.1 of Bufotes viridis. Taxonomy (NCBI): domain Eukaryota; kingdom Metazoa; phylum Chordata; class Amphibia; order Anura; family Bufonidae; genus Bufotes; species Bufotes viridis. The sequence goes on along the minus strand of CM065592.1, from coordinate 398,893,957 downwards.
TGTTGAGGTGTCTTTTTCTCCATATTTTATTGAGGTAGATTCTTCACAGACATGTAAGACAATACATCTCTCAGGTATGGTGACTGTTGACGCGCTTCAAAAAAACTTCTTATTCGTTTTTCGAAACGCCTCAACAGTCACCATACGTGAGAGATGTATTGTCCTACATGTCTGTGAAGAATCTACCTCAATAAAATACGGAGAAAAAGATACCTCAACAATAGTAAGTGCTGGAGCCTATACTTTACTGTTTATTGTACTTTTCAATAGGGGAGATTAATCAAAACTAATGTAGAGGAAAACAGGCTTAGTAACCCCTAGCAACCAATCAGATTCCACCTTTCAGAGGTCCTTGGGAAAGTAAAAAGATGAAACCTAATTGGTTGCTATGGGTAACTAAGTCTGTTTTCCTTTACACCAGTTTTGATAAATCTCCCTCAATGTGGAGACCTAGACCTCTCAATTTATATTAGGCAGTCACACGACCAAGGTAAATGAAGGATAATAAGACACTAGCCATTATATGTTCTACTATGATGGATGATCCATATCCAACAGCCCATGTTTAAGAAGTGGTGAAATATATGTGCAAACTGAACATGAAAAATAAGTCTATACAGTATTCTTTAAGATTTATTCCCTATGCCAACACAATGAAGATAAAAGACTTTAGAGGTTGTGGTAGAATATAGAAGTGAACATTGGTACTGGTGACACAAAACGTGACTCCAGGCTTGTCCCAGTCAGATAACGTTTGTGAGGTGGGTGGGTCTTGGAGTATCAGTTGGTCAGATAAGACTTTTACAAGGTGCTAAGTGCTTAACATTTGTAGTGTTATGCTTCCTAGAATCAACTAAGCAATGATAACACTTCTAAAGAAGTGATAACGCCACAATCCAGCTGACAAAGTTCTCATCAGTCTCACCAGCAATTATGCAAACAAGGTGTTAAAACTTATTGTAATGATTGGATTTTGCATACATCATTGTATCATACATCTCAGTGGTTCCTGCTATGTTCTGGTAAGATGTGACACCATGCTTAAACCAATGTTATTGACAAACACTTATCTTGGTCATGTATACAAATTTGTGCTCCTGCACAGCGGACCTGACAATGTATTTCAATGCAGCTCTGAGCACTGACAGCAGGGGAATGGGGGGCAGTAGGAAAAAAAAATTTAAAATTGTGATCTGGACTCCATATCTGCAGTACCACTTATATGTTATTGCAGATAATGGCGCAAATCAGAGAGACAGATTCTCTCTAAGCCTTAGCCACTTTTTGCACACTGGTTGGTATAACAAGGGCTATGTCTTCGTACAGACTGGCCAATGGCTTTTTACAGCCTGGCTCTAGGTGGCTTAGGCAGAGTGCTGGATCTCCTTAAAGAGACCACCCTGTATGGAGACTTACTGGAAGTGCTCCATGCTATTGAGACTTTGGCAATGTTCCATGGGAATGAAATGTACAAATTCCTCCAGGAAAAGAGAAGCCACTTCCAAAAGGTGCCTGCCAGCGAGATGGTTCTCTTTTCCTGGAGATACCTCTTTGCACATTATGCCTGCAAGCATATAGTATAGGACATGTTCAACATTTTGGCTGGTGCAACAGAGCCGACATACGGATAAGTGTTAAGCGCGAATATTCGAATCGTGAATTTTATTCGCGAACATCGCCTCTTTGAGAATTCGCAAATATTTAGAATACAGTGATATATATGCGTATTTGTGAAAGTGTTAATCGCGAATATTCTAATCGTGAATTTTTATCTCGAATATATTACATTGCTGATTTTCTCAATCAAGTAAATAATGACTGGAAATAACAAATTCTCAAATTTGCGAATTTATGGTCAATATTCGGCCAAAAATGTGTGAAATATCACAAATTCGAATATTGCCTATGCCGCTCATCACTAATACGGATGAGGACAGAAGACTGTGTGCTGTCCTCATCTTTTGTGGCCCCACTGAAGTGGATGGGTCCACATCCGATTTGCACAAAATGTGGATCGGATGTGGAAAAAAAATATATGTTACTGCCAGAGCCACTACCACTTTCATCCTCAGCACCGCTCCGTCGGGGCTTCCAGCACCTACACGTGTATACATGAGGAAGCAGGGAGGGAGTCAGCTGACAGCTATTGAATGTTCTTGCCCACCTTTAGTCCAATAAAATCACTGGGCAAGGATGGGTGGCATCTTGTCCATGTAGCATGAACTAAAGAAAGCAGCTCAGGAGACAATTGAAAGGTTTTTGGAGGTGGGAAACTTTTCCATAGTTTGATCCTACTGTAAGTTGAAAGAGGAAGCATGTGAGGAAGTATTTAACTACTAGTAACATGGGCATCTGGCCATGCTCTACCACTACATCACACCGCTTATCTGTCAGACTGTTGGTGGCTACAGTGCTGTTTAACCTTTTGGACTAGAAAGCAGATCATTAAGAGTTAATTATTAACACAGCAATTCAGTAGCAGTTTCCAGGTCTCTTTTCAGTAACTGAAAGTGGCAAGTTTTATGATTTTTTAATTAGAGTGTAAATATTACAGGCCCATAAATGGCTTGATTTATTGCAGACGAGTTGGGAAGCTTGCACATGACATGGCCTTCAGTCTGGAGCTTATGCAGTTGCCAGGTCATGTTATATTATTCTTTTTTACCTTTTTGGGATTGCATAATAAATAACTATTTTCTAAAATATTTGCATTTGTCTTTAATAGCATCAAAATTCCAACAATAACCTACAAAATCAAATTATCAACTGGCCAAACATCTCTCTGAAATTCGAAGACGACACTCCAAGGAGAGAGGACCTGTCGCCACTCCTGACATATCTGTTTTGGTATATAATTGTAGTCCACATGAAGTGACAATTCTGAAGCAGTTATTCTTAAGACTCTATGTTGTGCTGTTCCTCTATTGTTTATACTTGAAATTTATGAATAAATTGGATACTGAGAGCTTGAAGTCTAGTCAGTGCTGGCAGTTTCAGACAGTGCAGGGACACATCTATTTGACAAAAGGGATGGTAACACCCAGTTGTCTATTTATTCATACATTTATAGTAGGAATGAAAGAGGAACAACACTACATACATACAAAAAAAGATACTTCTAAATTGTTAATGCATGGGGAATGCAAATAACTACTTAGACAAGTCAGGAGAAGTGACAGGTCCTCTTAAAGTCTGAAGAGCAATAAAGGAAAGCTATCTTGAACCAACCTATGTTTTGTGAAGGGTAACAAGTCTTTCACATTAGGCTTGGTTAGTTAAAGGGTTTCTGTCACCAGAATTAACCATATTAAGCTAGCTGACATTAGGGATCTTCTAATGTCAGCTAAACCTAAGTAGCCCATTCCTACTTTTATCAGTGCCCCTGTTACGCCAAAAATCGAACTTTTATAATATGCTAATGAGGCTCTAGGAGCGGGGGGGGGGAGGCGTTGCTCCTGCTCCTAGAGTCTCCTTCTTCCCACCTTGGTCTCCTCCCTCCAAGTCCTGATTGACAGGGCCAGGCAGCGCTTGCGTCCGTCTTCCAGCCCTGTGCTCTGGGGAAGTCTAGCGATGTTCAGTATTCAGAGCAGACGCAGTGAATGTAGCTGGCAGCCAGCAAGCATCCCTTCCCTTACTGCGCCGAATACTGAACGTCGCGAGACTTCACCAGAGCACAGGGCTGGCAGACGGACGCAAACGCTGCCTGGCCCTGTCAATCAGGACTTGGAGGGAGGAGACCAAGGTGGGAGAACGGAGGCTCTAGGAGCAGGAGCAACGTCCCCCTGCTCCTAGAGCCTCATTAGCATATTATAAAAGTTAGGCCCTATTCACACATCCGCAATGTAGTCCGCATGTATTCCGCAATTTTGCGGAATACATGCGGACCCATTGACTGTGAATGGGGCCGGGAAAGATGCGGAGAGCACACACTGTGCTCTCCGCATCCGATTTTGCGGAGCGCGCCGCCGATTTTCCGGTCCGCGGCTCCGCAAAAAAAAATAGAGCATGTCCTATTCTTGTCCGCAATTGCGGACAAGAAGAGGCATTTTCTATGGAGTTCGGGCAATGTGCGGTCCGCAAAAATGCGGAATGCACATTGCCGGTGTGTCCGTGTTTTGCGGATCCGCGGCTCCGTGGATCCGCAAAACACTTGCGGATGTGTGAATAAGGACTTAGATTTTTGGCGTAACAGGAGCACTGATAAAAGTAGGAATAGGCTATTTAGGTTTAGCTGACATTAGCACACCGCTAAAGTCAGCTAGCTTAATTGGATTAAATCTGGTGACAGAAACCCTTTAAGCACAGAATTCCTTTTATTTTCTCATCTTTACTTTACATGTTGTTTGTCATTGTATTATGTGTGACAGTTTAGATTATAATGTATAACATACAAAATATAGAGGATGTATATATTTCGGAATGATTCCATATTAAAGGGGTTATTCAATATTATAGCAGACCTCACAGAGTGGCCAACCTGCGGTAGTGGTCATTCTTACCTAGTCCTCGCTGCTGAATTTGGTCTCTGTCGCTCCCTGGCCTGCTCTTCATCTCTTATGTGTGCTGATATCAACATCCTATTGATGGAGGGTAAGGGGCAGGTGACTGCTGCAGCCAGTTGCGGTGACTTGCTCCCCTTGTGTCATGTGACCATTGGCTGCAGCGCTCATGTGCTCCTTGCCCCCCACCAACAGGACATTGATATCAGCACTACAGGGAGAGAAGAAGAGATGGCCAGGGAACGACATAAACCAAACCCAATGGTCACATGATACAAGGGGAGCAGTTTACCAAGATTGGCTGCAGCAGTCACGTGCCTATTACCCTCCATTAATAGGATGTTGATATCAGCACACCAAGGAGATGAAGAGCGGGCCATGGAGCGACAGAGACCAAATCCAGCAGCAATTGCCAGGTAAGCATGATCATCACTATGGGTTGGCCACTCTGTGAGGTCTGATAGAATGTTGGACAACCCCTTTAAGCCAAAACCAATTATCTGCTAGTTAAAGACAGCAAGATATTGCTCCGAGCGCATGAAAGTTTTGTGTTTCACTAAATCAAATGGTCAAGCTGATCGCCCATAGTAATGTGATTTCACTGTCTAATCCCCGTCTTTGGCTCATAAGCAAGTATGAAATTATTACAAATAACACATTTGGCAGCCTAAAGGTTATACTATTAAAATAAAACCTTAATGGAATAAAATTGAATAGCTGTAAAATCTCCAGGATTTGTGGTGGGAAATTTTCAGAGCTGATGGATTGATTCCCGAAATATAGTAATTAGAGAAAAATTTGTGGCTTTTCTGATAAAACATAGATCATTTTTTGAAATCTCCGTCAAGGTTAAAAGTATATAATTTAATTGGCATCCTAACATCTGCATGGCGGGTGTTTTTTTAATCTAATTTTCACCAGAAGGAAGAATATATTTTGCAGAGAAATATAAATCTTCATAATAAATATGTTTTCTAGTGAAAATGTATCAATAGGTAAAAAAAAAAACATAATACAGTGACAGAGGGTTATTGTTTCCTTGATTAAAACCTTGTAAGGTTCAGTTACCCAGAGTTAGGTTACATTCAGAATGGCCGATAACGTCCATTTTAAACAACAGTTTTTTCACAGATACCTTTCTGAAAAGCGTCCATTAACCCCTTAGTGACCACACATACGTTTTTTTACGGTGGTCACTAAAGGGCCTTAGGCTGGGCCACCGCTTTTTTATTGCAGCCCAGTTTAAGCGTTGCACGGGTCCCCCGTACAGCCGGGAGCGGGGACCCAGCTCTCACATGAGAGCCGAAGCCCTGCTCTAACAGCCGGGACCGGCAAGAGTGGCCCGCCACATGTAAAGTGCTGACAGAGGGAGCGGACTCCCTCTGTCTCCCATCGGCACCCCGCAAATGCGATCGCTGGATGCCGATGTGTGTGAAGGCTGTCTGAGGTCTGATGTAGGCCCCAGACCAGCCTTCAGTAATTTATAGCAGGCTGCACCTCTGTGGCGCAGCCCGCTGTTCAATGTTAGAATAGCATTGCCATTAAAATGCAATGCACTAATAGGATAGTGCATTAAATTTTAAAAGCAATCAAAAAGTTGTCTGTTATACACTTTTTTTCCATTGAAAATACGCTTTTCAATGACAAAAATTGCAAAAAAAAAAATCTTCCCCATATGTTTGGCATTGCTGTGTGTGTAACGACCCGGAATACATAACTAACATGTAAATTATTCCCTATGGTGAACAACATAAAAAAAAAAAAAAAAGACAGAATTGCCAATTTATTCTTTGTTGCCACCGAATAAACTTAATAACAAGCGATTAAAAAGCGTAATTTACTCCAAAATGATACCAATAAAAAATACAAGTCATCCCTCAAAAATCAAGCACTCACACAACTCCATAGAAAGAAAAATAAAAAAGTTATGGATTTTGGGGAGCAGCAATGCAAAAAAAAAATTTATTTGAAAAAGAAGGGATTTCATTGCAAAAAAGCAGTAAAATGTAAAAAAAATATGTATTTGGTATCACTGTAGTCGTACTGACCCAGAGAATAAAGAAATTATTTTATTTATACCGAAAAATGAACGCCGTAAAATTTATAACGTAAAATCGCAGTGGCAGTGTTGCTGTTTTTCCCATCTCCCTCCCAGAAAGAGTTAATAAAAGTTAATCAGAAAGTTATGTGTACACCAAAATGGCGCCATTAAAAACTACAACTTGTCCCGCAAAACACAAGCCCTCATAAAGCTGTATACATGGAAAAATAAAAAAGTAATAGCTCTTGGAACGTGAGGATGAAAAAAGGAAGAAAAACGCTTGGTCAGTAAGGCCCAAAACAGGCTGGTCACTAAGAAGTTAAAAACTGCCCCTTTTATTTGTATAGCGACTGTCGATCCATTATACCAGACATGTCCCATTTTTTGATGGCCCTTATTCAAGACCCATTAAAAGAAACTACCATGT